>JAPDNY010000004.1:226822081-228022081 GCA_029375565.1 Gekko gecko | reverse complement strand
CCTCCACCAAGTGTAGGGTTGCGAATGTCTAGGTGGTGGCCTGGGATCTCCAAGTGACAGAGATCGGTTCCCCTGGAGAAAATGATCACTTTGGAAGGTAGATTCTCTCACATTGCACCCCACTGAAGCCCCTCCCCTCCCGAAACCCCGCCCTTCTCAGGCTCCACCCTCAAAACCACCTGGTATTTCCCAACCTGGAGACGGCAACCCCAACCAAGGGAGGTCTGTGCCACAGACTGGTTTGTGGGTGTCTGCCCCACTGGTGCAGATGAAATGTTCCCCTAAGCCCCCGCCCCTTACTCTAGCTGGACAGCTTGCTGAAATGGCCCGATCTTTCCCTGGGGAGGGGGATCAGCTGAGAGCTGAGCTTCTGTTAGCCCCCACCCCACTAACTGTGTGTGTTTCTCCCGCTGTGGGAAGCCGCAGTTGAAGCAGAAACTCGGAGCCTCCACTTTCCCAGCAACTGGCCTGAGGCGGGCAGCCATCCCAGTGGCCGGGCATGGGGAGAAGCTTCCCAGCAGCAGGAGGGACAGAATCCGACTGCAGCTTACCTTCCAGTACAAGGGTCCCTAGGGATGCCAGACACCGCACCCCCCGGTGGGGGGGTCCCCCAGTTTCGGGCACTCCTCTCTGCCACTGGCCAGCTGGCCAATGGTGTGGAATTTCCCCCCCAAACAGGCAAGAAGCCAGAAATAAACACATGTCTACATCACCTGGAAGTGATGGAGGCATGTTGGTGACATCAGGGGGACGACGCTCTGGTTTTTGGGCAAAACTCTACGGTAGAAGTTAATTCTACCATAGAGGTTTCACCCACAAACCAGAGCATCACCCCTGACGTGCCTAAATCACCACTCCCGGGTGACATAGGCACATCACGTTTATTTCTGGCTTTTTCCCTCCCTCCCCCCAGTAAGTTCATCCCCATCTCCCACCGGCTAGTCCAACAGAACTGGCAACACTAAGGGTCCCCAACCTTTTATTTGAACATGCAGGCAGCTTTGGATGGTGAGACAGCGTGGTGGGCACAGCCACAAAATGGCTGCCAAAGCTTACCTACAGTCACACAGTGAAGCAATTTGTAAAAAAAATTCTGCACAGCCAACCAAATCTCCTATGGCCAGTCAGAAGCCTTGCTGGACAACGGCCCCACTTAGCCCCTTCGACTTGCTAAAAACACTTGGTGGGCACCAGGAAAGGTGTCGGCAGGCGCCATGTTGGGGACCCCTAAGAACATAAGAGAAGCCATGATGGATCAGGCCAATGGCCCACCCAGTCCAGCACTCTGTGTCACACAGTGGCCAAAATCAAGGTGCCATCAGGAGGTCCACCAGCAGGGCCAGAATTCCAGAAGCCCTCCCACTGTTGTCTCCCAAACACCAATAATACAGAGAGCATAAGAGAAGCCATGTTGGATCAGGCCAATGGCCCATCCAGTTCAATACTCTGTGTCACACAGTGGCCAAAGCCCAGGGGCCATCAGGAGGTCCACTAGCAGGGCCAGAACTCCAGAAGCCCTCCCACAGTTGCCCCCCCTCAAGCACCAAGAATAGAGCATCACTGCCCCAGGTGTAAGAACATCAGAGAAGCCATGTTGGATCAGGCCAACGGTCCACCCAGTCCAACACTCTGTGTCACACAGTGGCCACAACCCAGGTGCCATCAAGAGGTCAACCAGCGGGGCCAGAACTCCAGAAGCCCTCCCACTGTGGCCCCCCAAGCACCAGGAATACTGAGCATCACTGCCCCTGCTCTAGTAGGCGGCCTTCCAATCCACATCCCTGACCCAGTTTCCCCTGTGCTGGTTGATGCGTGGCAAATAGCGTCCCAGGAAGGGGGGAAAGTGGGATCAACTATGCTCCCTTGCAATGCACAACATGGATCCGTGGACTGACACTTTAATTTTGCGTGGCACCCCTGTGGTGGAGCTTCCATGTTTCATGAAGATGGTCCCTGGTTCAGTCCCTGGCATCTCCACTTAACAGGATCTCGGGGTAATACCTGTGGGGAAAGACCGTGCTCTTCCTGAGACCCCACGGCACTTGGTGGATACATCAAAGATCTGCTGCTGCTGCTGCTTCATACGTCCACATAACCTCACAGATGATCTCACCAATGGGGATCTCTAGATCTCGAGTCTCAGAAACGGAAGGACGAGACTTCAAAGAAAAACCATGACCAAAGGCGGTAGAGTTTTGTTTTCAATTGAATTTTTTTTATGAAAAAGGATCACACATAATTGGCCAACGAACAATGCAAAAGAGGGTGGGGGACCTTGAAAAACATAAAACGTAACAACAGGAAAAATAACAGGACGAGAAAAAAATAATAACCTGGCTCCTTTCCTCTCGATTGTCTGGAAAAAATCCTCGTGTTCCATAGAAGGCAATGGGCAGCTAAGTGCTTTCTATTCGACATTCGCGTAAATTCTCTCGTTCTGTGTCTCGGAAGATCCGCGCGTGAGAGTCGCTTCCAATGAGCATGAGACACAGTTTGTTACGTTAAGCAGGCGAGAATCTCCTGTTCCCCTGTTTCTCTCTCTCTCTCTCTCTCTCTTTTTTTGTACAGTCACAATCCAACAAGAAATAAAAAATAAAAAGTCTAAATGTCAGACTGTGTTTTTTTTTAATAATTTCATACTTTTTTCAGTTTTTAAAAAAGTTTATATATTTATATATATTTATATATTTATACTTTATATTTATAATTAAAAAGCTGAATTCATTTGTTGATTTGTTTTCTCCTTTCCGTTAAAGAGGTTTTATAATACAGGGGAAAAGGGCATTCGTGAAGTCTTTATGGTACATTAAAACTGTACAGTTTGTTTGCCTTTTTTTTTTTTTAAAGAATATTTTATCTACCGAAGTCCTCGGCAGCCGTGGTCCAGAAGGCGGGCAGTATGGATCAGCACCACTGTGGTTCTTTCAGAAGTAGGTTGTGAAGGTTTCTAAAAAAAAAGAAAGGTGCCTCTCTCGCTCCCTTCCACACCCAGCTACACGTCTTTAGTACTCAGTAGGTACTGCGGCAGATAGTTAAAAATAGGTCCATGGAAGTAAGTAAGTATCGCCCTCGCCCCTGTAGTGCTGGAATGGTACACTCCGTTCCAGGTTGAAACAATCGCGGGGTCTTGGGTTGTGTAGTGTATGTTTGTTTTTCTAAGTGCAAGGTTGTGATGTTGCTCCTGTCTGTTCCCCCCACTTGCCCTCCCCTCGCCCCCGAATCTGCTATGACACCGCCACGGCTGTTCAACCTTCTCTCCTCGTCGACAGTGTCCACATTTGGGCTTCTGCCCTGCCTTGAAACGAAAACAAAATGGCAGAGATGGATGGAGAAGTGACCGGACAGACAAAGGGATGGGAAATTGGCATCGGTTGTAAGGGGGGTGTGTGTGTGTGTTGATGGTGTTGTTCACTCTTAGACCTGCCAAGTGAAAAAGCATGCATCATCAAGTCGAACGCGGGTTCCCGGATGCCACCAGCCAACGCTTCCGAAATTGATAAGCTCAAGGTCCACCCAAGTGCTGTTGTGCGGCAAGGGGAAGGGGAGGTTGAGAATTTCGTTCTGTACGAACATCCAGGAGTCCTTGAGAAGACAAGTCTGCTGGAACAAGATGACACCCAACAGCGTCTCTTGGCTTCATTCTGTAAGAACAGCAAGTGGCTGACAGTGTGCTTTCCAAAACACGCCTCTCTCCCCTCCCCCCCAAAGTTGCGTTGTACATTTAGGGAGTGGCCAGTTAAACAGAGAACCGTGTTTCTCGTCAGTCCCTAGAAGGACTTACATTCAGCGTACGTGAGAAAGGAAAATGGGGCTTTGTTTCATTTGTTCAAGAGACTGCATCCATATTAGAATAAAAGAGCTCTCCCTGCCAAAGGTTTAGAAGGGGCAACTAGCCAGATCCAGTCGATTTGGAAAAAAATATTTTTTAAAAAGGAAGTTCCCGGGCTGTCCTGTTGAACGTCAGTTCTGTGCCAGGGATCAGAAATCAAGCTTTTGAGACAGAGAAGTCAAAGAAAAGTTCCGACTGATGCCTGACTCTTCCTCTAGCCCCATACTTTCCCGCAAGCTTGGTGTGGGGTCACAAGGGAGGACAGATGGGTGCCCCAAAAGACCAGAGAATGTTGACTCTGGATAAAAAGTTGCTCTCTTCAGCTATCCTATGAAACTGTCCTTGATTTATGCTCTTCCCATGATATCATCTGGCGCTTCGATTCTCAATGGGCAGGGGGGAAAAGTCCATCACACATGTCCAGAATCTGGGGGGGGAATACCCCCCAAAAACAAAAAAACCCAAAACTCTCCTATGTTCTTCTTCCCCAAAAGCCAAGTAGTTGGATCCTTGCTGTCACCCTGAGCTGTTTTCAGGAAGTCCCTCGAAATAGAGTCTCTTTTTATAAAAATCTTTGTCGTGATGCGTGCGAGCATTAAAACAATCATGCTGTCGTTAAAAAACAGGCACATACTTTTTTGTTTTGTCCCATTCTTCTCCCATACAGGTTGTGGGTATGAGCGAATGCTTTGGAAGCATGGGGCAGGGTGGTGGGGAGGGATGCCTCCCAGAATTCCCTTTTCCCGGGCTAGTTAGCAGATGACGGGGACACCATCTGTGTTGAATATCATGCCCGTCGTAGGCTCGTATGTCCCCGCTAGGTAGTAAAGGTCCTCGCTATCTTGATACTTCTTCGTCTTCAGCATCTGTTCGTACTGCTCCAGGTCAACCACCAGGCATTTGTGCGAGACGGTCTGGACGTCGTTTTCGTCCACGTGAGAAGACTGATACAGCGCTCGCTAGATTAGAAAGGGAAGGGGGGAGGGAGATGCTGTTAGACGGGCTGTTCGGCATGTCCCGCCTGGGCTGTAGATACCCAGACCCCAAACGCTAAGCAGACGAGCAAGGGTTTCTCACCTACTAGTTACAAGCTCATCCTCAGTTTCTACACTCGCCTTGAGGTCCTAGTTCTCACGCATCTAATGCTTGTCCTTCTCTTATTCTTCTTGTAAGCGTCTCAATCCCTTTGTTTCTTCCTCCCATGCTCAGGGCCGGGTTATATGTACTTTAACCCTCTAATTTTGCATCGTGAAAAGCTACATATTACAAAAAGCCAGATCCGGGCCCAGTAGCGCCTTAGAGACCACCAATCTTTTCGGGGTATGAGCTTTTGAAAGTCATAGCTCCCTTCATCAGATAAAAGGGAACTTTGACTCTCGAGGGCTTCTACACAGGAAATCTTGTTGGCCTCTAAGGTGCTCCTGGACTCAGATCTAGGTCTTCCGTTGCACAACGACATGACTACCATGGGAAATATCCACCCAGTCATGTCCAAAAGCAACCTCACGGAGGCATGAAAAGGGATTTCGGCAGCAATTTGGTGCAACTGGCATCAACTGATCCAAACTGGAGCAAAGGGGTGGCAGAGAATGGGATGCAGGAATCACAATGCCACGTAACACTTTTTAAACTCCAAATAACATAACAGTTTGTTCATTGCCCTGACAGCTTCTCATTAGCTCAGGAGACAACAGAATATCCTCTTTGGTCACACCGAGTTGCACTGCCTGGCAAGCTATCTGCTTCTGGATCTAAAACCATGCGCTGGTCGTTAGTCTTTAAAGCCATGCAAGACCTTGGTAGGGCGCACCAAGGAAAAGAGCAGCCCTTACCTGATGGAGTTTCCCCTCCGTACGTGACTTAAGTTCTGCTTGCATGGCCTTCTTGGGGGTAGCCCCAGATTTACAACATACCCTTTCCAGCAAAGCCTGCCACGCTGTATCATTTGTTGTGTACTGTTTGCTCAGAAGATCCCCCCCCCACCCAAGCAGAAGGAACTAAGCCTTGTCTGACAATATATACCTCCATGAAGTCTTTCCTCTGGCTGGAAGCCTGCAGAGCACTTGAGAGGCTTCTGCCGGATTTCTGATCCCAGCGCTGAAATCAGGAGCACGAAGCAGAGGAGTGGGGAGGGGAGAGAAAACAAACACAAAAGCAAGGGCTAGATTAGAACACAAAACTGGGTGTCATTCAAAGAGCATCTTCAGTTGTACTTCTCTGAGAACAGTCATTCTCTTCTGCCTTATTCACTGTTCTCTTCATCCTGACTCTGTTCCAATTTGCTGATGAGGAAAAGGCACTCTGAACATGGCCAGAGGCACCCTGTTTTTTAGAAAAAAGGGGGAGAATCTCCCCACTCATAAAAAACCAAGGGATTTCTTGCTGGTTGAAAATAGGGTACCCTAGCATTCCTTCCTCTGGCCAGTGTCTGGGGACAGAATGTTCTGTTATGAGGCAACCAGTCAATCCTTCTCTTGCTTTGGGCACTAAGATCCCAGCCAACCCAGGCACAAATGGCAAAGCCCCTTCTCATGTTGCTCACTACACCAATATTATCATCAATTGAGTGCCGAATCAGGTTCAAGGTTTTGGTACTTACCTTCCGTCGTGATCTGTGTAGGACTGGGAGACAAGGCCTAGTGAGGCCTAGGCCCAGGAGACCTGTGTGGGAGTGGAAGGCAGACACCACCTACAATCCCCACAATGCTTGGCACCGTTTGTAACCATCTAGGGATTGTATGAGGAGACTGTTACTAAAAACTGTGGGCTGTGTAACTGCGTTCTTTCCTCTCACAGAGCTAAGCTGAGAGGACAGTCTGGTTTGAGAGAAAGATCCCTCACTCGGGACAGAGTACAGAGTACAGACAGGCCAGGTATAAAAGGCTGCGGGCCTTAACCAGTTAAGAGAAATAGATAGCCGCATTAGATTTGTTTTATTTTACCTTTTAGGCACTGTTACATATATATTCTAGGCATCTTGTCTTGTTTCCTTACCCATTACTGTATTAATCAACCTTTTTTTGTTTTCTGCCTGGTCATCACGCCTGTATTTTCTCGGCTTAACAGGGGCATTTTTGGTCGGGCTTGGGAGGGTACTCTGGGCCTTCCCAAGGGACCCTAAGTCCAGAGTGGTGGCAGAGGGAGGTGGCAACCCACGGGGTAGCATGACACCTTCAAAGCCCTAAATTATCTGGGACCCTCGTATCTACAGGACCACGTCTCCCTATATACCCCTCCAAGAGCATTACGCTTGTCTGGTAACGACTTACTGGTGATCCCTGGGCCCAGAGCAGTCTGGCTGTCCTCGACCAGAGCAGGGCCTTCTTGGTTCTGGCCCCAACCTGCTGGAATTCTCCGCCTAATGAGACAGAGGCCCTGCAAGACTTGGTTCAGTTCCGCATGGCCTGTAAGACCGAGATGTTCCACCTGGGTATGTGGCTGAAGACAGCGACAGCTGGGCTAGCCTCCCTTCCCCCCTCTTGCCTGCCTGTGATAGATTGTTGGGCACCACCCAACATAGTAGTTGACGGTTTAAGTTTTTAATTTGTAATTTGGATTTTAAAACTGTAATAAAACGGTAATACTGATCTTTAATTGTTGGAAGTGGCCCTGGGCCCTGATTGACGGGGAAAGGAGCGGGATATAAATTTAATAAATATATAAATAAGTCGCAAAATGTGCCTGGTGGGCATCAGTTCTGTGGGTAGGCATAACTGGCCATCGGTAGATTTTTTTTTTTGCATGCATTTTCTTTTTTTGCAAGCACCTTCAAGTCTGGGAAATTACCAGTCACCTGTGCGGAGCTTTCCGAGACAGTGAAAGAAATAAGGAAGCCTCTGCTAGCATGGAGTTCCAGGTGTCCCCTAGAGCCCTCTTGGAAACTAAATTCAGGGCAAAGAATGGACAACCAACCAAGCACCGATGAGATCGGCCTCACTTTTCAAGAGATAAGGAACAGTGTTCCTCAGCCTTTCCAAACCTGTTGATTACCCTGTCAGAAAGGGATGCTGAGTCAACCCACCTTGCCTTCGTTGAGCTTCTTCCCAGGGTTGGTTTCTTCCGGGTGGTAAAACCACTTGACCCTGACGACCATGTTGTTCCCCCACGACTCCCACATGCTCTGGATCCGGCCAATGTACGGCAGGTTGGGTCGCCCGGCAGATAAGAAGACGGCGCAGTCTCCGATGCGAATTATCTCCTTCCCGCGGACGATGGCTTTGTAGAAGAGTTTACGGGCCTTCCCCTTCATCCCGCGCCTCTGTGGGAGTTAAAGAGCACCAAAGCCCCTGAGAGCACGTCTCAGATGCACCTTTCAATGCCAGTTTTATCCCTCCCTCCCTCCCTCCCTCCCTCCCTCCCTCCCTCCCTCCAAGGAACACAGGGTGGTGTACATGATTCTCCCTCCCTCATTTTATCTTCTCGACAACCCAGTGAGCTAGGGGAAGGAGGAGCATGTGGCCTATCCAGAGTCACTTCGTGAGCTTTGAAGCTGACCGGGGGGAGGGGTTAAACTCTAGTCTATTTGGTCCTAGTCCAGCCCTTTACTTTGCTTGCTACTCTTTGTTTCTTAATTTTACTTCACTGATCTGGGTGCAACCATCAAGTTGCAGCTGACTTATGGCAACCCGGCAGGGGGTGTCAAGGCTCTGTTTACAGACATCCCCCCATGCCACCATCTGGTCGTGGCAGTGGAAAGGGCCACCAAGTCTCAGCCGACTTGTGCAGATCTCACAGGGTTTGCAGGGCAGGAGACATTCGGAGGTGGTGGCCCCGCCTGCCTGCCTCTGTATTGCAACCCTGGACTGCTTTGGCAGCCTTCCCTCCAAGTACTAACCAGGGCTGACCCCGCTTAGCTTCCAAGAGCTGACGAGAGTGGGCTAGGTTGGGCTGTCCAGGACAGGGCAGAGGTGGTTTGCCCGTGCCTGCTTCTGCGAAGCAACCTTGGACTTCCTTGGTGGTCTCCCATCCAAATGCTAACCAGGGCTGACAATGCTTAGCTTCTGAGATCTGACGAGATCAGGCTCACCTGGGCCATTCAGGTTAGGGTATACCCCCACTGTTATTTATTTATCAAAACATTTACACCCCGCCTTTCCTTCGTGGTTCAAGGATCTTCCCAACGGGGACCCTAAGTGGCTTACTTCATCTAAAAAGAAAAGGTGCTGCTTCCAAACGGACAACTGTTTGGGGCTTTAGGGGTATTTGATGCCTAGAGATGATGGCAAACTGGGAGGCAGAATCTGGTTCCTACTGTAGACTCTGGTGCAACGGAAGAAACTTAAAAAAGAAACAAAGCCTAACATTTGGGGCCTTTGTGAACGCAGACAAATGGAAAGGGACAAAAGCAGGTCCTACTGCTGCGAGAAGCTTTGTCTCCCAAATGCCAGAGCGTCACCTGGAAGTCGCCGGCATGATGACATCAGTTCCAATGTGATGCTGGCAACGTGGGCTAGGCCTCCTTTCTACTGATAAGATGCCCCGCCTGCCAGCTGATTGGCAGCTGGGGGCAGAGCCTGGCAGTGGGGGACCCCCAACATCATGAGGGGGGACCCTCACCTCCATGGGGGAGGGGGTCTGGCAAATTGATGACTCAATGGCCCAGGAAATGTTACCCTGGCCATAATAGAAGGCACTGGATTCCCAAGTGGTGGCCCCTTAAAATCCAAGTAAAATGGGAGGATCAAATATCAATGCAGACCCTGAGATCTGATTGCTTCATTTTCTCTCTCTCCCTCCCTCTACTTCCCTCCCTGCCTCCCCTTCTCTCTCTCCCCTTTGCTCTGTCTCCCTCCCTTTTCCTCTCTGTCCTCCTCCTCCTGCCATTAAGAGGGACAACCTGTAGACCCTTCTTGTTCGCCTTGCAAAGGCAGAGCCCACAAGGGCGCCAGTCTCACCTGGGTTGGCTTCCCAAACCACTTCCAAAGCTGCCGAGCAGGCAGGAAGGCGGCGATCTTGGGCCTGTTCTCCACGGAAGGAAGCCTCTGCCGCTTGGCGAGCTCCTTGGTGGTGGGAAGGTGGATCCCCTCGCGCTTTTTGGGCCGGTTCTTGTTACTGTTCTGCTGCTGCTTCTGGGCTGTCCCCTGCTGCTGCTGCTGCTGCTGCTTGGGGCCCGAAGGGTGGGAGGCTGCCCGAGACTTCCCCGCCTGCTTGGCTGGCTTTGGCGGGAGGACCTGCTGGACAGAAGATGTGCCGGGCTGGGATTCGGCTGCCTCATCATCAGAGCTGCAAGAAGAGTCTTCGTCGGTAGTGGACGAGGAGGAGGAGCTGGAACTGGAGGAAGAGGAGGTGGAAGAGGAGGAGGAGGAGCTGGAGCTGGAGGAAGAGGAAGTGGAGGAGGAGGAGGAGGAAGAAGAGCTGCTGCTGCTGGAGGAAGAGGAGGAGGAGTTGGACGAGGACATGGGTGTCGACACCCTCGAACTGGCCGAGCTGCTGTCCTGAGCACCGCCCCCATTTTTCTCCGCCTCCTCTTCTCCTTCGGACTCGGAACTGCTGCTGTTGCTCTCGGACTCATCGCCAGCTGGCGCCACTTGAGCTTTGTCCTCTCGGTCCTTTGAGGAGGCCTGTTTCTCTCTGCTGCCGCTGAACTTGCCGCCGAAATTCGGAGCGGAAGATTCTCTGCCTGCCGCTTTGCTTTTCGGCGGTTTCTGCTTCGCATCCGAGCTGGCAACGGAAGCATAACTGAGCCCGATGATAGTCTTGGCCTCTCTTCTGCCAGCCAGGTTGGAGTCGCCCAACATCCTCATGGCTTCCTTGGTCTTCTTTGTCTTTGGAGACATGACCCCTTCGTGGTCCAGCTTGATGAGGATCTCACTGTCCGGGATCTTCCTCTGAGCCTTGGCCGTGGACCCAAACTCTTGCAAATCTTCAGCAGACTTCCCCTTCTTAGATTTGACTTTCCCGGAGGAGCCGTCTGATGGGCCAAAAGCTCCCAGTGCACCCGGCAACTCGGCGTAGGGCTCGCTCCCGCGAATGTTACTGTACACTGGAGATTGGAATGGGGTGGTTGGGGAGCTGGGCAGTTTACTGGAGAGCTTCGCCTTGTTGCTTTTACCGTGTGGTTTTTCTTCGGTGGACATGGAGGATGACCGAGCTGGGATCGGCTGTGCTTTCTTCGAACTTTTTGCAGACTGCTTGCTAAGGCAAACGGGCTTTTCGGGGACAAGGGAAGGGGCTGGTGGCGTTTCTCCCTGGTCCGTCTCTTCCGTTAGGGTGGTTTCTTCTGTAAAGCAGCAAGAAGTGAACACTTAAGATGGCATTTACAGAACACCAAGATGTCTGTCCTACCACTCTCACAGGCCCATAGTCTAGGAATAACTTATTAATAGGTATGGAGCCATTTCAGGATCATCTATCCCACAAGCTGTTAACGCTTTCACACAACCAAAATATGGAACCCGGGATGAGCCTCTACTGATTGGAGTGGGCTTGATTCTCCAAGCAAGACCCACCAGGGGTGCGCAGCAGGGGTTGCCGCCATCCTAAAAGAATCTCCCACTCACATCTACGGGAAATACTCTCATGCTACACTTCAGGATGCTGTTGTGGAAAGAAATAAACCTGGCTGACCTGTCCTTAGGGCTGGTTCATGGTATTCCACTGCCCAAAAGAGGATGAGCCCATCAACTGTCCAAGCTGAGCCCCTACAGCTTGGAGCGAGCTGAATCTCTGCAGCGGATTGGTACCTCCCTCACTGGACTGCCCTAGACCAGTTTGTTAGGTGGCTCGGCTGGAGAACGGACACTGCCTGTGGCTGCGTATGTTCTGGGGCACGTATGCAAGAGAGATCCATGCACTGCACCCCTCCCCGGGCACCAAACAGTAGATGAGCCCCTCTCCCCTACTCTACCTGCCGTAATTCTGGTGGAACTACAATAACAATAGTTTACAGAATGCTTTCTTTTAGGTTTCTAAAAGCGTCATGTATATTATCTCAGCATCCCTCACAAACAATCCTACAAAGTCTGCCTGTGTGCTTATCTTCACATGGAAGACCACGAGAGGGAGATCTAGTGGCTTGCAAGACCACCTGCTAAATTCCTAGAGGTGGTTCAGCAGAACACAGCGGAGCTTCCGGGTTTGGGATCCCCCCCACCCCCCAAATTCCAACCTGCCTGAGTAGCAGCACAGTTCCAAACAAATACTGTTTGTTACAGCAACGGAGTTGGGTGTGGGTGAGCCACCGCTCACACATATGTTCTTCTCTATCGGGTGGGGGTGGAGGAAGTAGGATTTTCAGCAGATAAAGTCATGGTAAACCTCAGGGAAGGGAACATAGCTCTGTTCACTGGCCAGTCGAAGTAGACAGCATTGAACAAGAATAGGATTGCCAGATCCCCCAGGGGGAGGGTTGCCCACTTTAGGGCCCCTCAATCTACTGGCCCAGATCTGGCCAGCAGGGGAACCCCGCCCCCAAAGTGCCTGGATCGGGCCAATGTGCCTGGTGCGATGATATCACTTCCAGGTGACATCATCGCAGCCCATGCGCCAGATGATCCCGGGAGAGAAGCTTCTTCCCCTGCTGGCAAAAGGTAGGGACCTGGCAACCGTGAGCAGGAAGGACCAATGGTCTGACACATCACACTTCACATTCCAGCCGAGGGATCTGAAGTGCTTGAATCTGCTTCCCTCTCTACGGCCACTGGCTCAAAAGGACGCAGGGTCTGGCCAAGCCCATGCATGTTAGCAGACAAAACCTTAAAAAAGAGGTTGGCATCTCGTACCAGCTTTTTGTTTGACGCTCGGTTTCCTCCCACGAACTTTGCCCTTTGCCGCTTGCTCCTCTGATCCCATCCCGCTTCCCTCTTTTCCTTCTCCAGTATCCTTACTGGACTTGCGGCTGCGGCGCTTCGTGCTGGGCACCAAGAGGGCGGGCGAGGGCTCCGCACCTGTAACAGTCAACGGCCGTTCTTGGCTTCAGCATCCTTGACTCATCTCTTCTGCCACCCCCCCCACCAGCTCTCCAGTCAGATGTGTCCAAGAAATGTCCATGAGCTTCGGCACGGCTCCCACTCACCATTTTCTGGTGGTTGTTTGTACGCCCCCTCCTCCCAAATATGGGCGGGCCAGAAAGTGAATACAGTGAGACCCGAAGCACAATCCCTTCACTGGGCCTTTGCTACCACCTCCTGTGTGGCCTGTCTATTCCACAGGAGGAGGAAGGGAATCAGGAGGGGAGTGCCACTGAGACCATCCTGCAGAGACTCAAAAGACAGGCCCTTGAATTTAGGGCACAACGACCCTGCTTCATCGGACAGAGCGGGCTCTGGCTCATGATTGCTTCAGCAACAATAACGGTACCCTGGAGACATGTTGTTATTCTGGTTGCAGGGGACTAACATGCCCACCCCCTCTGGGACTACCCTTACAGGGCTGCAGGAAGTCAAACTTACACTGGATCTTGTAGTCGGGTGGCAGCAGACGAATGTGAGACAAGGGGATCCGCCCAGTGTCTCCATCGTCAAATTCCACAGTTATCAAATCCCCGTCCTCCTCCTGATCGTGAGCGCCTGTAGGTAGAAGATTTGCACTAAGTGAAGAAGGGAGCAGGTAGGAGATAGAGGCCCACCTGCTACTATCCGTCCAGGACCTGGTTATCCCCCAAATCAGAAAAGGGGTAGGCAGGATCCATTGAGAGTCACAAGGTCGTGTATTTTACAGTAAGCAGAAATAAACCTGGGCCCCCTTCTGAGGACAAGGATATAAAAGCAGCCCAAGATAGTGGACCTGCATGCTATGGCACACGTTGATTTGTGGAACTCCCCACCAGAAGATGTGGTGATGATGGCCCCTGACTTGGAAGAATCTAAAAGGGGATGACATGAGCCCAGCCACGTTAGTCAAAGGGGAACTCTAGGTTCAAAAGCAGAATGCTTTTGATCAAGGGTGTCAAACATGTGGCCCGGGGGCCAGATCAGGCCCCCGGAGGGCTTCCATCAGGCCCGCAGTGGAACTGGCCATCTCCTGCTTCCAGTTCTATTGCTGCTGCTGCATCATAGCTTGGTTTGCCAGACTTTCTTAATCACTCAGCCATTTCGTGTTTCAACCTGGGTCCTGGACTCAGAACTCTGAGCGTGAGATTTCTGTGGGGAATGTCAATAAATCAAAAGTAGGTTTGCAGCTTACAGAGCTAATGTTTAAAGCATGTTTTTATCTTAAGTTAAAAAAAACCTTTGTGTTTGTGTCCTTTATAAAGTTTATATGCCCGCTACCTGGCATCACATTTTATGACACACGTGGCCAAGCCCAACAAGGTCTCATTTATGTCAGATCCAGCCCCCATAACAAATGGGTTCGACACCCCTGCTTTTGATTGTCAGGTGCTGGGGAGTAGTGGTCAGCAGGGGAGGCCCATTGCTAACAGGGGCTCCTTCTTGTGGACTTCTCCGTGACTGGAAACTACTGAACAAAAGAACGTAAGCACAGCCTGCTGGATCAGACAAGTAGTCTGCCTAGTCGAGCGTCCTCTTTTACATAGCTGCCCCTGGAGGGCCAAACAAGGAGAGCACAGAGGCCGAGGCCTTCCCCGTTGCTTGTATTCAGAGGTTTGCTGCCTCTGTAGATGGAATCTCCACTCAGTCACCATGCCTAGTAGTCATTGATGGAACTCCCCTCCATGATTCTGCCCTTTTGAAAGCCATTGATGCCTCCACAGGCAGTGAATTCCTCCGGTGGGGCCAGAGAATCCCCCGATTTCAGGGTCCCCAATCCGCCGCAGCCCAGCTGGCTGCTGGGGGAAGCCCTACTCAGAGAAGCCCACACCCAGCACCACAGGTGTCAGCATAATAACATCACCCAGGAGTGACATCGTCACATTTCCAATGTTGGGGGCAACGCTCTAGGTTTTGGGCAAAACTCTATGGTTTTGAGGTCCATAGACATCCAGGAAAGGTGGGGAGTCCCCCCACCAGCAGCCAAGTAGGACCTGGCAATCCTAGGCACAAATGAGGCACAATCCAGCTTCGGGAGGCATCTTGTATTAGAAGGCACAGGCATCAGTGTGGCCCATCCCTTTTCAACACATGTTCTGAAAGAGTGGAGCAGTCTCACCTCGGACAACCGTCCCTGGGTACAGGCAGCGGTACTGTTGACTCCAATAGGCGGCGATCCTTGTGCCCTCAGGCAGGAACCGCACTGAAGGGGGTTTCACATCGATGATCTGTGTAGAGGAAAGGGGAGGGTGGAAGGGTCAGAAACAGTTCCGCCCTGATCAAGGCCTTCATTGTACAAATGACCCGAAAAGACAACAAGGGCTGTCCCTTTCCAACTCAAGGCAATCAACCTGCTACAGAAAACAGCTTTCTCCCTCACCCCAATTTCAGTGCAATGTAGTATCACCACGTAGTGCGGGATGCTACAGAGATGACCACCCCCCAGCTCTGTGGTCACAAAATTCACTGTCTGCGATGCATTTATGCATCTGATTTGGAGATGAGCCATAGCATGGTGAGTGGAACACCTGCTTCCCACATGGAAAGTCCCAATTTCAGTCCTCGGCAACTGCGGTAAAATTATTTCAGGAAGCAGTGCTGGGAAAGCACTTTCTGTGCCTGAGATCCACAGCCAGTGGAAAATACTGAGCAAGATGGACCAATGGGGCAACTCGGTATATTTAAAATATTTATATGCCCATCTTTCTCCTGACAGTTTAGGGGAGCCCAGAAAAGGACTGTACATTTGGTATGCAAACTGCATGATAGGAATGGCAAGAATTAAAATTGAAAAACCTTTACCAACAACACAGAACATTCTATAGACAAGGCCGAAGCAAGAGCAAAGGAAAGCATGGAATATTCATATGGAATATGAATTAATGGAATGTTTGTATGGAATACAAATTAATGGAATATTCATAGGGAATACAAATTAATGGAATATTCGTAGGGAATACGAATTAATGGAATATTCGTTGGGAATACGAATTAATGGAATATTCGTAGGGAATACGAATTAATGGAATATTCGTAGGGAATACGAATGCATGGAACATTCGGGGTGGGGGAAGGAGGTTGACCTGCAGACAAACACCATGCCTGACTTACCGCCTCCTGCAGCAGCTGTTCCAAACAGTAAATGTGGGGACGGTTCCCTCGCTCCCCTTCCACCACCACCCGGTATCTGAAAAGCACAGACCCAAAACACGAGTGAAGGAGGAGGACGAGGTGGCAGCTGAGACACAGAGGGATGGAACAACAGGCAGAGGCTGGGACAAGCTTTCCTGCAGTGCTGTTTTAAAAAATGTATTTATTCTGTGCAATTTTATCCTGCCCTTCCTGCGAGGGGCACAGGCCAACGTTCCAAGTGCACAAATGTGATATTGTACATGGAACTCAGTCAGCAGAGATGAAATGCAAAAGAAGGATAAAATATAATCTATCCAGATGTTCGATTCAATTTGGGGCTGCATGGAGAGAAACTGCTGTTCTTGCCACCAGTTTGCTGTCTGCTGCAGATTTAAATTTTTATATCTTCTCTCCTAACAGCATTGTGGTTTTCTCATCATGGCTGTTTTGCTTTTTCTTTGGTCTGTGGAAGCCACTTCAAAGCCCCCTCGAGGGTCAGAAAGCATCCAGGAAATTTTTTAAAATAACGCAACGTTAAACATGTCTGCATCTATTTGCTAGTTTTGAATACATTGTCGTCTGCTTTTGCTAGCCATGGGAAAGGCCGAGAGGCTCAGGAGAACAGGGGAGGGGCTGTATTAACAGCAGAGCATGCAGCAGGTCCCAGGTTCAATCCCAGGTAACATTAAGTGGACCAGGCAGTCGGTGATGTATAAGACCTCTGCCTGGGACTCTGGAGAGCTGTTGCCAGTCTGAGCAGACAATTGTAATCCTGATGGACCAAGGGACTGATTCAGTAAAAGGCGGTCTCATGTGTTCAGCCCTGAAGCTCTTCCCCATCACCACTAGCTTCTGAGATTTCAGGGTGCATGCCTCAGACTTTTGTCAAGCCTGCTATTGAAACGATAAAGACTAGGAACTTGATTTTTCTCTTTTTGGCAAAGCCTTTATGCAGAACTGTAGGCCACACTGCCCCTCAGCTCACTCACACTAAACTCTGCCCAAGTATGACCAATGTACATGCTGATACCAGATGGGTCTTCCACCTCAACCTTCCGCCCCGCATGTAACCCAAGCCTTGATTTTATGTACCGAACACCATCACGTGTCCTGAATCCTAATCTGCATGAGCTGCTCAGGAAAACAATTTTCGGTCTAAAAAAAAGATATACATGGGCCCTGACCCGGATAGCCCCAAGGCAAGCCCGATCTCGTCAGATCTCGGAAGCTAAGCAGGGCCGACTCTGCAAGTACTTGGATGGGAGACCTCCTTGGAATACCAGAAGTTGGGAGGTGGGGGCAGGCCTTACTCAGCCACCTCTCTTAATAGCCTTCAGGGCCCCAGGAGGGGTCAGTCACCAGGGGTCGCCATGACTTCCAGGTGCACACACGCACACACACACATACACATATTAAAAATACAAAAAAAAAGTAAAAATTTAAAGGGGTCTATGAAAAATATAACCGTGTCCCTTCTTTGCCTACATGTCAGGAGAGTGAACCGTCTTCACGTGTCCAGCGTAGAGCAGTTTGTCATCCATGGGGATGAGGACCCGCAAACCATCCTTCAGCTCCTCTTTGTCGATTATACAGGAACGTGGGGCTGTTGGATGTGGGAGGAGGGGAGGGGAGTCAGAAATGCTTTTGGGCGGCAGCAGAAATTTGCTCTTACATCAGATTGTTTATTCACACTGTATCTCAAAGCGGCTGCCGGATCTGGACCCAACAGAAACCAGGGCTGGCTTCTGAGATTGATTATGCCTGACTGACAGCGCCTGCTCTACTGCTTTGGTTGACATATGTTAATATCCAGGAGTTTGCAAACATTTTTGACTATGTGAGTCATTGTTCTGGGGATAGTCCTTTTAGAACACACTCATGTATGTGGCCAGATCCAAATGTTCCCACAGTATCCTGGCATCATTCTGCTCACCATGTGATCCCTGATTGGCTGGAATTTCCCCATATTATTATTCTGAAAGAAGGAAGCAGCAAATGGGAGGAAAAGACAAAGTGACACAGAAGTGGCAAACCAGGGAAAACCATCGTGCCAAACGGGATAAACCCCCCCCCCCCCAAAAATGCAAGATTTGAAGATTAATTTTCAGGACAACTAAATGAATGTTTTTCAAATTTGTTGCTAAAAAGCTATGTAGGAAGGGACTGGTTGTGGGGAATGGGCAAATAGCCCCCCCCCCCCATGGGTCGGCATGAGTCCACAAACCGTAAAATCCCATAATTTCTGAAACAGGGAGCTTGTTGTTCACCTTAAACAATGATAGCAAAGGTAGAAATTATCTGAGCACGCTCGGCACCAAACATTCAAAAATAAGCTCTGACTGCAAGTGTTTCCCCCCAAGTACTCCAGTCTGCTTAGCTCACAGCCAAAAAAGCCTTTAAACTAGATTAAAAAAAAAAAAAAAGGCTGGCATGAAGACCACTGACTGGCTCATTCAAATTAGGATGCTTCAAATCCCTGAATCTGCTGCTGTCATGGAAACAGGGAACCATCAAAAGAATTGGAGGCAAATGCTTCACCAGGTAAGGCAAATGCTTATCCAGCGCCGGTGTTCATGCTAGAGCTATTAAGGGACAGTAGGGCTGGGTCCAACTGGATCTGACCTAGATTCAAATCCCAGGCAGCCTCGAAATGTCCTAGATGGCTAGATCATTCTCTGGAAAAGGCCATTCGAGACAGAGCAATGAAACGAAACCGTTATTTGTCGAGACAAACCAGGAGCTGAGTGAGCCGAACCCTAGTTTCACAAAGTGCCCATAGTTAAGATAAACCGGGGTTCTACATTACATCTGAACTGAACTTGTATACCATGGAGTTTGTTATGACCACAAAAGGACATATGAAGAGCTTACAGCCCACTGTGAACCTTTCGCTAAAGGCAGGGAATAACTGACTGAAAATTTCGCTAAAAACACAGAATAATCCACAGCAAAACTTTCGCTAAAGGCAGGAAAGAAAACTCAACAAAAGGGAAGGGATTATATGGTGACTGGACCCTCCACTCTCACCTGGCGTGGGTGGCCTTTCCAGGAGCATGCTCAGTGGCATGTTTTCATCCTCCGAGAAGCTACTGTCCTGATTGGGCTCGAAATCCTCCTCCGCAGCCATGCTTTCCATGAGCTTGCTAACAGCCCCGCCTTTCCCTCGGTTCTGGGGGTGAGGTGAAAAGAAAAGGTGCAGAACGAGGAGGTAAGTGGGCTGCATCAGTTATATGAGTGTATGAAGCTGCCTCCATATTGAATCCCTCCTGTTTGGCACCGTCCCGACTCCCAACTCTGACGAGCAGCATTCCGGGTCATTCTCAGTCCCTGCTGCTCAAGATGGTGACCAAACCTGCATGCCAGCAATTCTCAGTTGCTGGGGCCACAGCCCCTCCCTGACATCGGGCTACAGGGGAGGGATATCATTTGCAAACTTTTTTTAAACAATCCCTGTCAGACAGGAGGAGAGACAAGGAAGCTGAGCTAGACCCTATATGCTGCGCTAGGGCTCAGTTTGAAGGGCATTTATTTATTTATTTTAATGCCCCAACAGAAGTGGGGCAGTCCTCTGTAATAACTGTAGGACAGGCCCATAGCCAGGATTTTGTAGTTTGTGGGGCAGTTTTTTTTTCTGGTGGGGCTGCCATTTTTGCCATTATTTTTCTATCTGTACACAACTGTACAGAACAATCTGTGCCCCTTTTTCTTGCCCTGGTCTTGCAGTAGATTCTCCCAAACGCAAAACCCATTCAGAAGATATTGCAGGGAGGCTAGAAAGGGAGGCTAGTTTGGATGCTTCCCCCCATTTCTTTCCTCCTTGCTTTCCTTGGCCCCTCCCCTCGATCAATCTTTGATCCTTTTGTCTCTTTTGTATAAGTCCTCGGTGTATTTAACCCCTCCCCAAGCCACACAATAGCTGAATGTCTGTCTTCCAAGACTGAAATGACTTACTTGAGAGTAAACAAGGCTTTTCTCTACACTGAGGACTTATACAAAAGAGATGAAAGAAATCACAGGTTGTTCTAGGGAAAGGGCCTGTGGGGC
Source organism: Gekko gecko (assembly GCA_029375565.1). NCBI lineage: Eukaryota > Metazoa > Chordata > Lepidosauria > Squamata > Gekkonidae > Gekko > Gekko gecko. The sequence goes on along the minus strand of JAPDNY010000004.1, from coordinate 228,002,149 downwards.
TGTCCCCTTAAGAAAGGGGGTGGAGCCCTGAATAAACCCACTGCAGCTACGGGCCAGCTGTGGAACCTAATGCCTCGCTCTGCTGAATGAGTTGACCAAGCTGTCATTTGGATTACCTGGGCACAGGACTTAATTTTTCAAGTCTGAAGTTCTCACACTTTTGTTGTCTCCACCACCGAGCCCTCTAACAACCCTTCCACCCTCTGCTAGTCAAAATGGTCGCATTGCAACCGATGCCCTTCTGTGGCGCCAGCTCTCACCTCCTTCTTCATCTCTTTGGCTTTCATCTTGGCCTTGCTCTTCTTGCTGGAGCTCAAGGAGTTTGCCAGGCTGGCACGGATGTCGGGTGGGGAGCTGCTGATGCCCGGAGGAGAGTGGGAAGAGGAAGAGGAGGAAGAGCAGAAAGGGCTGTCTTTATTTTTCTTCTTCTGCACAATGAAAAGAGAAGAGCACAGAAAATTTTCCAATCAGCGTGGGATGCCAGACAAGAATCAGTGAGATTGGCAGGTGAAGTGCAGGGGAAAGGGGTTCCCTTATACTAGTGCGGGAGCAGGGCTCAGGCATGCCCCGAAATCACATCCTCTTTTCTGCCCTCTAATGTTTTCATTGATTTTATTGCTCTATTTATTGCATTTATTGATTTTTATTGCATATTGTATTTTTTAAAACATTGTAAGCTACCCAGTGGGGTGAGAATGTGGGGCATTAATTAATTAATTCCAGGGGGTGGCTGATTGTTGGGGGGTAAAGATGATGTTTTCCACATGTTACGTACTCACTATTGGCTCACAGTCAAGGATCCAGTAAAGAATCCAAGACCTAGTTTCAGCAAGGCAACACTGAGGTCTGAAGGGGTTCATGTTCTTTGCCATGTGAGTTGGCGGGGGGAGGTGCTCGTACACCTGAATCAGCCATCGCAGATCAATCAGTGCAGACAGAACAGCCTCACGCAATGGTGGACACCCACCCAGCACATGCCAAAAAATGACCGGGATCGGAGGAGGCAAAATGCACTTCTGACTATATGTGGGGATCACGTTCTTTAAAAAAAACAGATGCTGCAAGCTGGACGACAGCGAGAACTTTATTCTACCTAACTTGCTACGTTTCTGCTTGCGGTGTATTTACCATGGGGGAGCAGCATGATACAGCAGGGTTCAATCTAGCACTTCAGGGATCCACCAGCTTCTTCTCCTACGTGTCTAGACTGGGCTTTTGTGTTATGGAACAGAGGTATGAAAGCAGCCCTAAGGCCGGCTATTCTACATACACAAAGGTTTGGATGTAGCGAGGTTCATGTGGATGCCAGGGTGTGGGGCTGAATGGATTTAAAAGTCAACCACAGCCTACAGGCAGGATCTACTAACTACTTGGTGACAAATGACACAAAGTCGGGGCGTGCAAGAACAAGGGAACCATCACAGAGTAGAATGTCACATGGCTCAAAATGCGATTCACAGATTTATTTTAATTTATCTATAGATTCTCCCTGTATATAAAAAGTTTAGCACAAAAGAATTACAAATTAAAACACACACGCGCACACACTTGACTGTGAGAAGCCAATTAATTATCATATGGCAGTGGGTGTAGTATAGCCAGGAGGTCCAAAGATTCTCTGGCAGCCTGAAACTCTATCTCTCTTTGTGGCGAACTAGGCTTTATTTTTGGGGGGCTGAGAGAACTGTGACTGACCCAAGGTCACCCAGCTGGCTTCAAGTGGAGGAGTGGGGAATCGAACCTGGTTCTCCCAGGTTAGAGTCCCCAGCTCTTAACCACTAACCAGTAGATCCCAGAACACTGAAGACAGGATTCGCATCTACCATAAATATTCAGCCCATTCTCTGTCCCCCCCAAAGCCTCCCCTGCCCAGTAGGAGTGGCTCGTACCTTGACAAGATCTTTCCTCTCCTTTCCTTTGTTCCCATCTTTTTTGGGACTCAGGGGAGACCCCTTCACGCAGCGGCTGGCCTTGGGCCCAGGTGTTGATCCGCTTGGCGTGGTGGAGGACAGTACAGCTGACGACATGGTGGCATCGTGAAGGAAGATCCGCTCACTTCGCCGCCGGTTCCAGAGGTCATCATCGCTCATCTCCAACCCAAATTCAAAGCTCAGGTCTTTGGGTGACTTGAATTTCTTCAGCTTCCGGCTCTTCTCGGACGCCATCTTGGTCTTGTCCAAGCTCACCCCGGAGGTGGAGTCCATGGAGCTTGCAGACTGTACAGGTGTGGTGTTGCCCGACTCCAGCATTCCCTTTTTCCCACGCAGCAACTGAGAAGGAGACTTCTTCCTGATCTTCACCTCACTTTCCGAATCTGTGTACTCAAACTCCGTCCCTTAACGTAAAGGAAAAGACCGAATCAAGCCAAGTGCCATCTTGATTGGATCTGACCCAACAGATGCCTGTCCTGGTGCTGGACTGTGTATGCCCAGCCCTGTGCCTGGAGGCTACCAGAAGAACAACAACCCCACCCTTGAAATTCTTCAAGCATTTTGTTTTTTTTAAAACACTTCAGACAGTCAAGTCAAATCAATTCGACTCATTTTACCTGTGGGTTATCAGAGATGTTTACAGTAAATGCTAACCAAATGCCTTGAAGTGTGAGAAAAGGAGGTTAGAGAGCACAAAAGACAAACAGTTGACATGAACAAGAGGAAGGGCCACTGCTCGGTGATAGAGCATCTGATTTGCACACAGAAGGTCCCAGGTTCAATCCCTGGTATGCCCAGTTAAAAGGGTCAGGTAGTAGGGGATGTGGAAAACCTGCGACTGAGATCCTGGAGAGCGGCTGTCAGTCAGAGGAGAACTTCATGAGTATGTGTCCCCAAAAGGTTCAGAGTAAGAACCACCACTATATACCAAGCAACGCTTATCGTCCCCCTTCCTCCTTTGTATTTTCTTTGACTTTTCTCACTTTTCATTCTCTTTTCCATTGATTCTTACTGCTGCCGGGTTAAAACCGCGAATTATGGGTGGGGTTATGTTTGGGACTTCCTACTTTGGCTAACTATAACATTTGAAGACCCGTAGTCATAAATCACCAGATGGCCTTGGACCATCATCCCCACCTGCTTCTAAGAAATGTTGACAGCACCCACCCCAAATATCAGGGAAACGAGGGGTTCGACCTGGATATCGTCTGATCTAGACAAGTGTCAACTGGCCCGCAAGACCGACTCAGCACATCCAAAACCGCATCTGAAAAAGGAGCCCTTATCCCACAACCGTAGAAATTAAGGCACTGGATATGAGTGATGGAGGACTGGACCCACATTCCTGTTCCTCTGTAGAGGAGTCTCTGAGAAAGACGCTGTTTACAAGGGGATTGCAAGCATGAGGCAAATCCTGAACCCAGAGAACTAGATAATTTGGGGAGGGGAATCGTTCTGTGTGCTGTCACCAGGCTCTAGCCAGTGTTTCTCTCTTGGCCTTTTTCGTCATTGCCTTATAGCATTTCTCACCACTCCCATGAAAAGAGGTTTGGATGTCAGGTATCAGGTCAACCTTAAAACACAAATAGAATGCTTGCCTCAAGCAGCATATACAGAGACATTGGTGGCCCCAGAAGAAGCATCCAAAGGGCCTGTCCCCTTCCTCCTCAGACTTCACCACTTGTGGGATGTACCAAAAGCCAGAAAAGGGACCTCATCTTTTGGGATTTCGCACATGGAGTGGGGGGGGGAGCACACATCCTACCTGCCAAATTGCAGCTTCCCAATGCCTGAGGCAAGGAATCCCCCTCAGGTTTCAGTCATCCTTCGGCAAGCCTCTGCAGGAGGGGCGGTCACGTCCAGATATATGTGAACAGGCTAGACCTTAGGAAACTGTCTTGCCCCTCTGGCCAAATTGTTTTCCTACCCTCCCTTCTCAGCCTCAACTGACACCCAGTGCCTCCATTTTCCACACTGAGGTAAAGAGAAGCCCCTTGTCACTGGGTTATGCTATGACGCTCCAAAAGCAGTGGAAATTCCCACAATCCCGTCTTCCTGTTCACAAAACGGGCCACGGGATCGTTCAGCCTTGCAGGTGGATACCGATATCGCATTCCCGTCCGTAGGGACTTTCCTCAGAAAACCCCCTCACGCCTGTCTTCCGAAGGGCATTCCTGCTTCAACACAGGCCCATCCAATAAAATGCACTGGGACGAGCTGGCAACAACAATTTTACTACTCCTGCCATTGAAGTTTGGCTTCACGGTCTTACTTGATTGAATTTTCAGTGAGGGTTTTTAGGATTCTTAATATTTTCGAATAAGAGGCTTTTATGATTTATAGTTTACAAACCACTCTGGAAGCTCTGCTAAAAATATACAAGCTGAGCGAAATAAATAAGACATAATCCACAGAGACGCTCTAATCCACGCCATCAACATCCCTGAGGGATCCAGTCACAGCAGTTTTGGAACGAAAAAACAGAACACCCAACTCATCCAGGACCATGACCCAACCCATATCCCTCCTGCTAGGAATCAACAGTACTCATCCAGAACAAGGCTGCCAAAACCCTTCCCAGAATGCACAAAACCAATCCACTCTCATCTGGCTTTCTTTCGCTTGCCTTAAAAATGCTTATTTTACACTTTTTTAAAGGATGTCTGAACAAAGAAATTAGAGGCATAAAAGAAAAACATGCTGTTCATCAACGGTTCTGCTAAAATAAAAATTCCAGGTCAACATATCTAAAAATCCTGCACCAAGAGTTCAGAATTCTTCCGGCTGTATATCTTAGACAAATTTGCATATCTTTGCATAATTTATTCTGGTCAGGCCATGGGACAAGGAGAAGTATGAAACTCCAATCCCAATACCATTCAGACAACCACAAAACAAACTAGAGTCGCTTTGATTAAACTGTGGTTTCAAATGAAGTCAGAACTAAACCAAAGACTGCTTAAGTCAATCCCTTGCTCGAAGAAGTTTAAGAACTCTGTCTTCTACCCTTCTGTCTTTTTAAAATCTTTATAACCTCCAACCCGATGTAAAATCCTGGTGAGCTTGAAAGCCATGCAATGATCACTTCCAGACTAGATTATTGTAACTCCCTTTACGCGGGGATGTGCTTGAACTTGACCCAGAAACTGCAGCTAGTGCAATAGAATACCGGATCCAGTTCAAGGTTCTGGTGTTAACCTTCAAAGCCCTATGCAGCCAGGGACCTGCATATCTTCAGGATTGTCTCTCCCCATATGTGCCCCACAAAGCATTGTGCTCAACTGACCAACATCTACTGGTTGTCCCCGGCCTCAAGGATGTCCGGCTAGCCTCAACCAAGGCTAGGGCTTTCTCTGCCCTGGTCCCAACCTGGTGGAATAAACCCCCACTTGAGTTTAAGGCCCTGCGGGATTTGTTATAATTCCACAGGGCCTGTAAAATGAAACTGTTCCACCAGGCTTTTGGCTGAGGTGGCAGACATCCAAATGCCTTCTCTGGCCTCCCCTACTGAAACCGCTGGCTTCAGATCAGCCTAAACTGAGCAAAGCTAACAAGGCTTTTGCAGCGTTTTAAAAAGTTGTTTTTAATTATTTAATTTACATGTTATTGTTGTCACGATTTTCGTGTGACCTTGTAACCCACCCTGAGCCCCGTTCACGGGGAGGGTGGGATAGAAATCTACATAAATAAATAAATAATTTTTGTGCCAATTGGGTTGGTCCAATCAATCAATCTGTTTATTACGGTCAGAGACCTGTCAAATAGCAACATATCATAACAAATTTGTGATATAACCAAATGTAGCCAAATAACAAAATATACAATTCAAAACAGATACGGCCTAAAACCTGGGTATACAAACTCCAATACCAATTCTAAAATTTTAGACTTAAAATTGGCTAAAGGTTCAATATTTTCGTTTAGCAGCTTTTCCTCGTGTTTTTATAGCTTGAATAGTAAATGTCGCCACTTTTAGAGAAATTTCCTGATCCCTAACAGCTAAAAGCTTATCTAAGTAAAATCTGGTATCCTTCCCTGGGAACCAGCTACTGATCAGGAATATATAAACCATTCGAATATTCTGATAAAGTTTATACTCAAAGAGTACATGTTCTCTTGTCCCTATCTTACTCTCCCTGCAGATGGTCCAATAAAAGGTATCACATGGATTCTGTTCTCATTTTTCGATTTGCGTGGACTAATCTGGTTGTACCGTTTTTTTCAAAGACACCTGACAGCTGCAAGGCAACCCACACACACAATTCAGACAACTGTGAAGTGTGGGGCTTAAAAACCAGTAGCTGCTAACTACATGCTCCACCAGAAATCCCAGCTTTCCAGCATCTCATAATAATCTGATTCAGTGCTGCGGGAAGGAGAATCCTTCCCAATCCTGAAATACAGTGATCAGTCAGGCACAGAGCAAGATGAAAAAATTAATCCAAGGTAGCTCTGTGCAGCCCCCCTTCCACATGTAGGGTTTTATCAGGATTGTACTGTCCTGCCTGATATTCCCTCTGCTTGAGGTTCATTCTATTTTTATTTATTTATTATTTGTATTTATAGACTGCCCATCCTGCGAGCAGGCCCAGGGCGGGTGACACCGTGTAATGATACAATAAACACAGTTAAAATTTAAAACAATGGCTACCTATTTTAGCCTACCTAGTTTCTTGTGAGATAATACCGGATGTAATAGACAATCTTCATCTGTGATAAATGTTGACAGTGTGCTAATACTAAGTTTATGAAGGACTGTTCTCTTTTAAAGGGTTAAGCTGATGTATTTTTATCTGTGATTGGAATGTTCCCTTGTAAGGGATCAAATCGATGTATAATTTGATATTATTGATATTATTTATTGTAAATGGATAATTGAAAATTGAATAAAATATAGTTAAAAAATTTAAAACAATTTAAAAGAGTCTCAACAATAAAACACAGTTGCTATTCACAACAAGTCAGCTGGTTGTGGGAGTTTCCCTGGCATATTATTTGGGTTAGTAGGTGGGTGATAACCCCCTCAGGGAGGCCACGTAGGGATGCCCACTGCCTCAGCCAAAAGCGTGGCAGAACAGCTCTGTCTTGCAGGCCCTACGGAATTCAAGAAGATCCCACAGGGCCTTGATCTCGACAGGGAGCATGTTCCACCAGGCAGGGGCCAGGGCAGAAAAGGCCCTGGCCCTGGTCAAGGCAAGACAGACATCCCTCAGGCCAGGGACAACCAGGAGATGTTGCTCCATAGAGTGTCTCTTTGGGGCATATATGGGAAGAGGCAGCCCCTGAGATATGTGGGTCCCAGGCCGTGCAAGGCTTTGAAGGTTATTACCAACACCTTGAAGCAGATCCAGAAGTCAGCTGGCAACCAGTGCAGTCAGTGGAGCACACGGGCATTGACGTCAGCAGGTGCGCAGCTGCATTTTGCACCAGGTGTAATTTCTGGGTAGAGTGAGTTGTAGTAGAGTGAGTTGCAGTAATCAAGCCTGGAAGTGACCATTGCATGGATCACTGCAGCTAAGTCCTGGGGAGACAGACTTTACCATTTCCAGGATCTCCAGACCCATGTGATGATCACACAGGTGGAGTCCATCCGTATTTCACTTCATGTCATTTATTGGATTTATAACCCACTCTCCCCAGCAGTGTTCCCTCTAAGCTGAGTTAGTGTGAGCTAGCTCACAGGTTTTTAGCCTCTGGCTCACACTTTTTTGTTTCAACTCAGGAAGGAGGGCTCCAGAGCAAACTAATTTAGGCAGCAGCCAAACTGCTTCCTCACAACTTTAATGCCAGTAGCTCACGAAGTAGAATTTTTGCTCACAAGACTCCACAGCTTAGAGGGAGCATTGCTCCCCAGTAGCCAGGCTCAGAGCAGGTAGCACCATTTATAAAAACATTCAACCATCTAAAACATTATAATTCTAATACACAATTACAATAAATACCATAATAGTAAAAAGCCCAGTAGCACCTTTAGGACTAACAAACTTTATTGTAGCGTAAGCTTTCGAGAAACGTAGCTCTCTTCGTCAGATGCACGGGAGGGTATGAAGAAACTGGCTGGAGATACATATAGGTAGTATGGAGAGGGGGGAGAGGATGCAGAAAGTGCCATGTAAATACAAAACAGCCACAGAAATAATGGAAAAGGTAGAATGCGCAGTCCGTGTTTCTCGAAAGCTTCTGCTACAATAAAGTTTGCTAGTCTTAAAGGTGCTACTGGGCTCTTTGCTATTTTGCAGGAACAGGCTGATACAGCAAATTCCTCTAACTAAATACCATAAAATACATGAATGTAACCAGCTATACAGCTACAAGGTGACATGAAATCTCAGGGGAGGAGTAGTATATAACTGTCCGATTGAGGCGGAAAGGGGCTCAAAGGGCATGCAAACACGAACTCTACCCCCTTGGGGGAGGAAGGCCAAGCCAGTTGGATTCAGATCCAACGCTAGCCACAGAGCAACACCTTCCTGATTCTTTTCTGCTTCCCGCTGGCTTTCTGCCCAAATACAACCGCCTCGCCCCCAACGCTGCTCCACTCGGGATGCATGCCATCACAGCGCCGCTGGGGTTCCGTGGGTGTCAACATGCCCCCCAAAACTCTGGGCTGCCAGCGCCAAGGCAGGCGGCGCCACGTGACCTTTGCGACCTCACACGAGGCAACTGCTCAGAGGTTACTGGAACACTGCAGGATCGAGCCACCAACATGAGCAGGAGGTGAAGATGTGGCTGTAATTATAGCACAGGCTGTCCTTCTAATTAATGCGCACATTCCCAGACAGCAGGGCAGGGCACGCCAGGGTTGCACAAGACATAAATTAAAGACTTCTTAGCACACAGCACCCGTGGGGCAGGGAGGCTGCCTGCTGCATCTCTATGTGATTTACTGCTCAGTCTCCTGGCCTCCTTTCAACCCACCTCTCCTGGAAACGAATAATTATATTGCATCTCTGCACCGGGTACAACTGAATGATCTAGCCACTCGTGCTGTAGAAGTGCTACTGCATTACCCACCCTCAGGGGAGGTTTTCTGTCGAGCCTCTGTGCGAATCACAGTCCTAGACCTTCTCTCCGTTCCACTCAGGAGGCATACGCAGAACTTGCGCAGGAGATGGGAAATCCTGTTTCGCATACTCTACAAGTAAACCCTTCTTTTGGATTGAAATAATGAAGGATTCCTACAATTTTAAGTCGGGGGGAGGGGATATGTCACACAGCTATAACACTATTATAAAGGGCCCAAACAAGCCAAGCAGATTTCATCCCATTGCAGTGGGGCGAAGGGGAGGGGCAGGAAAGTGCCAGAACAGACTGGCCGGGGCCTGGGATACAGCATGGAGATACGGCTGGCTAAAAATAAGCCCGTCTCCCATGGAAGACATCATTTTCTATTCTGAAGCCCGCTATAAATCCCATTATCATTTAATACATATTAATAAAGGGTTTATAAATGGAGCTTTTTTTACAGAGCTGCCTGACTGAGAAGAATGTTGCCCTGGGGCTACTTTTGCAGCCAGCGGCTCGCAAGGGAATTAAAAAAGCAAAATTTCAATTATTCATGGGAAAAGGGGTGGGGGGAGGGGAGGGGGAGAGGAGCTGGAGACAGCTGGAGAAGCGGCGCTAGAGAGGACCGCGCTCTGGCACTTTTGGCCCGATCCTGATCCCTGTTCCAGAATTCCTCTTGTGACTTTGACCCAGACTGTGTTCAGACACTGTAAAAAAATAGACCATCACCACAGTTGGTGCACCAAACTCTGGTTTGTCTTGAGGCACAACAGGGCTTGCCTGTCTGTTAGGTGTGCCTAGACAACTGTCTAGGGAGCCAGAGGTGGAGAGGAGCCCAAACCATCCCTGGTGCCACCCTGCCCACAGATGGTGGTGGCAGCTTTCCTACGATGAAGGGGGCAGGGGAAGAAGAAGAAGAGAAGGAGGAGGAGATTGGATTTCTACCCCGCCCTTCACTGCCTTAAGGAGTCTCAGAGCAGCTTACAATCTCCTTTCCCTTCCCCTCCCCACAACGGAGGTAGGTGGGGCTGAGAGAGCTCTATTGAGAGCTGCTCTTTCAAGAATAGCTCTGACAGAACTATGGCTAGCCCAAGGTCATCCAGCAGCTGCAAGTGGAGGAGTGGGGAATCCGCACACTTAACCACCACACCAAACTGGCTCTCACAGGTACTTCGCACTGACCCCGGGACTACGCCACAAGTCGATAGCCGCTTTTCAAAATGTCAGACAAAGGTCATTTCCAGCTGTGCTACCAGAGGTCTTTCGAAACAGGGAGAGGCCAGAGATTGAACCTGGAACCTTCTGTGCGGGAAAAGAATGTGAGCTACGGCAAACTTACCCATCAGACTCTGCCGTTCTTCCTTCTTCTTGGCCTTCTGCTTTGCTTCCAGCTGAACGATGGAAAGGGAAGGCGGGATGATGGGGCTCGGCATAGCGCTGGCAGCAAACCTGGCGAGTAGACCCAGTCCGCTCTCATCCAAAGCAGGGGGCGAAAGCCTCTCGCTCCCACCCAGTCTATAATCTTGTGCTTCCTCTTCCTCCTCCTCCTCCTCCTCTTCTGAGGTAGAATCTGTTATGCGGGAGACAGAAGAGAGACCCTGTTACAACTCCAGTGGAGTTTCAATAATCTGTTCTTCAAGCTCTACAGCAAGCAACCTCTTCGTAAACACAGTGTGATGTGTGGGGGCCCGGCCTTCCGGAATATTCGGTTCTCGCGAAAAGAGTAAAGGTTTGCAAGGGGCCTGGCCTTCCAGAATATTCGGTTCCCACGAAAAGAGTAAAGGTTCGCAAGGAAAGAGCAAAGCAGGAGTCAAGGAAAACCCCCACCATGGACAAAAGAACCAGGTTACATACCATCATACCCCCAAAATGTTCAAACAACACAGAGATCAGGCACCACTCGAAAACCCAACCTGTGTACAATTGCTGTTTGGCTCCACACATCTACAAAGCATCCCCACATCTTCTTCAAATGGATTAGACAAGCCTTAAGTCACTTGAACAAGGACAGATATATATAAACAGGGCTGTGTACATTCTCTGTGTCTGCACACACACTGTGTAAGGTACTGACCATAGAATTCAGCCTCCTGAAAAGATTGGTGTCATTTATTTATTTTTATACAAGTTGCTAGTCCTCATGGCTGCTATGACAGGGAGAGAAATTGTGCGGGCAATGACAGATGATAATGTCTCTGAAAACACAGAGGGGCTTTGCACAATTGCCAGTGGATCACTACACAGCTGAAGACTTGTATAGAATTTTCTTGATGCAAAATTTTGGTTTACCATGTAATCAAATGTGGACTGTCTAAAATTCTTTTAACACACAAAGTAGATCTCCAGTTACAACTTAGGGGTCCCCACAACTGCTTGCCTACCATCATGGGTTTGCTGTTCAGTGTGCAGGTATGCTAAAGGATGGGTAGTGACCCCCCACACACACCTTATATTGATGGTACCCAATTGATGAGACCGAACCGTGTCAACAAATCTCCAGGCAAAGCTGGTGTCTCCTGGGCAACAGCCTGTGTAGTGATAGACTCCTTCTTCCTCTTTTGGAGGAAGTCCTTCTCCGCCAGAGGAAGACTTAGCAGCATAGAGACACAGAGCCCTTCCAACCCAGACTTCCTAGTTTAGAGACGCTCCTTTACATCACTTCAGAAAAGGTTGTTGGCGGACAGGCCCTAATCCACATTTCTCTCTTTGCAAACTTTGACTCCCCTGCCGTCAAAATTTCAGTTCCACGTTGACTCGGGAAAGCCAGTTTGGGCAAGATCTTCATCCACCTGAATTTATTTATTTATTTTACTGGACTTATCGCCCACCGTCCTCTGCTCGGCAAAGTTCAGGTCAGGTAACAAAAGCGTTAAAAACAATATTGTCGATTCGTTGTTAAAAACAATTACCACAACAATAAACCAAGATAAAATCAGATGGCGATACAAGGCACAGAATAACATAATTTATCCAAAGTGAAGGTTGTACAGCCTGTGTGTTGATGGAAATGTTGGTAAAATGGCAGGATAGATGGCGGAGAAGGGACTGAGGGAGGCCAATTCGGATGGAACTTTGCTGCCTCAACCGTGGGCCTGGCCAAAAAATTCTGTCTTGCAGGCCCTGCAGATCTCTTCTGGAAGGGGGTTCCACCAGGCCAGGGCCAGAGCCAAGAAGGACCTGGCCCGGGCTGAGGCTAAACAAATACTTTTTGGGCCAAGGACCTCCAGGAGATTATTGCCCATAGAGCTCAATGCTTCTGGGGGGACATACCCGTAAACACGGTCCTGGAGATATGTTGGTCCCAGACCATGCAGGGTTTTAAAGGTTAAAATCAAAACCAGCTGCGTGTTGGATTCAAACCTTCCATGTACAGCAGACTCAGAGCCCTGGGGACACCCTGCCAGGTATTGCTGCTGCCTCCCCCGCCCTGGCTAGAACTAATCCAGTTCAGAAAATACAGACTATTCTGAGCTGTGGTGGGGAATCACTTGGCAATTTTTCACAGTCATCATACTGCAAATTCCAAAAACATCACAGGATTTTGCTGCCGATGACACATACCCAGCATCCTGTCATTACAAACAAACAGGAGGAACACACACAATAATGCAACTCAGTTTCCCTCACCCTACTACGCAGCAAAGAAACTAGGCATTTCATGTTGTTTGGTATAGTCCCTGAGACATTCTTATAGACTCCAGGACTTTCACATTCCTGTAGGCCACACTATAATACATGGAATCTGTGCTTCCTAACCTAGGGTTGCCATCCCCCTAGTGGGGATGGGTTTCCCCCCAATTTCGGGGGGGCTAATCTGCCACCGGCCAACTGGCCAGTGGGGGGAGCCCTGCCCCACCCCTGAAAAGCCCTGTCCTGCCTGACATGTCTGGCGTGATGTGCCAGGCACGTCACACAATGGATGCTCTGGCAGTTGGGCAAAAACTCTATGGTGACCATAGAGTTTTTTGCCCCAAATGCTAGAGGGACCTGCCTGACATGCCCAGCATGATGTATCACCTCCAGGCATGCCAGAAGACTCCCAGAGTGAGGATGCCCCGCCCCCCCACTGGCAGCCAGGTAAGACCTGGCAACCCTACCCTAACCCCATAGGGCTTGGCTGTGGGTTCTTATTGGTGAAGGGGAGGCATTCTGCTCATGCTCAAGGATACTCCTGTCTTTAAAAACTACTTTGCATGTTCTGAGCATGAGTTGCAGAATTCTACTTTTCTTAGTGCAGCATTAAGGTTTTTTTTTAAAAAAAAATCAGAGTACAGATAATCCTGAGTTTACCCTCTTCACCCCATTCATTTCATACTTATCCATTCTGCTCAGTACTACCCCAATTCATTCGCCTTGAGCTGAATATTCCACATTTGATGTGAGAGTATCCCAGATATGCCCCTCTGCACTGCCATTGCTTACAATCAGACTGTCCAATCTTCAAAAAGCAGAAGCAATCAGGGAGCAAAACTCACATCCAGTGTTCCCTCTCAGCTGAGTTAGTGTGAGCTAGCTCACAGTTTTTTAGCCTCCAGCTCATACATTTTCGTCTTAGCCCGGGAAGGATGGCTCCAGAGCAAACTAATTTATGCAGCAGCCGAATCGCTCACTCACAACTTTAATGCCAGTGGCTCACAAAGTAGAATTTTTGCTCACAAGACTCCACAGCTTAGAGGGAGCATTGTCCATCAGAAACTCTGGGAAATCTGCTGTTGAAATCTAATGGCCCATGGGTAATAGATATACTCTTGGGGGTTGCACATACTTTTTTAAAAAATAATTTTCGTTAGGCTGCTGTCCCCAGATTATACAAGAAGCAGGTTGTGGTTAATGATAAAACAGTATTAAACTGAGTCAAATGATTGCCTCACCTAGTCCAGGGCTTTCTAAGGACTTAATATGCTTTTCTTTCCAAACCTGGATTCCTGAGATATGCTGGGGACTGAACCTGAAACCATCTGTATGCAAGGCATACATCCAGTGCTGCTTAGAGGTTAAAGTGTTTTTGGTTTTTCACTGCTATGTGACACGGAGTGTTGGACTGGATGGGCCTTTGGCCTGATCCAACATGGCTTCTCTTATGTTTTTATGTTCTTGTCAGTCTAGGATCTGGGAGAGCCAGGTTCGAATGCCCGCTCTGCCGTGCAAGCTTGGGCCAGTCACATACTCTCCACCTAACCTACCTCACAGGGTTGTGAGGATAGAATGAGGAAGGAAGAATGTTGTAAGCCACTTTGGTTCCCCACTGGGAAGAAAAGCAGGGGAGAACAAGAAGCCCTCCTCTGAGGAAAGGCTGAGGGACTTGGGAATGTTCAGTTTGGAGAAGAGGTGATTGAGGGGGGACAGGATTGTTCTATGTATAAATGAAGTAAAATAAATACAATTTTAAAAAGCATACTGTTAAAATTAACACTTAGTTGGGCTGCAAAATTTAGATGATTCATGGGTTTAACTGTTTAAAAATGTTCTAATAGATTTTAAAAGGGGCCCTGGTTAATCAGACAGATTTTTAAAAATATATATATAGCTTTTAATACAACTATTTACAACTCCTCCGGGTGGCAAGTAACCTTACAAGAGCCCCTCATGCTCAAACCAGAGAGATTGCCTCTTCTAAGGCCATCCTTGCTATGCCAAGTGCATGCAGCAAATCAAAGATTAAGCAAGGTTTTATCATTTTGACTCACATGCAAACTTATACAGAGTCCATCAACTTATCTAGGAGCTTTAACTGTCTACTCAGTTGAAATTTCTTTTACTGGGGGAGGAGGACACCAAGAACTCATGACTTAATCCTTAAAAAGAAGTAGCAAATGAGAGTGATTTGCATTGTAATGCTACTTCCTAGAAGGGCAGGGCAGAAGTGATTTCAAATCCCCTACCTTTATGTCATGCCAATTTTTTGTGCTTATCAAAAAAAAAAACCCACACCCTGATATTCATAAGCCACCATTTCCATAAATATTATGACTGTCTACTGTCACGGCTGGTAAATATCCTAGCATCTTCAATAGGGTTGTCAGGTCTTACCTCCATATTGGCGGAAGGCTCCAGGCTGGCTCCTTGAGTCTTCCGGCATCACCCAGAAGTAACATCATCACACCGGGCTTGTTGTGAGGGGACGCTCTGGCATTTGGGTTAAAGAAACTCTATGGTCACCAAAGAATTTATACCCAAATCCTAGAGCGTCCCCCCACGAGATGCCCGGCATGAAGATGTCATTCTGCCGGGCATGTCAGGCACCACCAGATTCTTCAGGGGTTGGTGTCCCCCTGCCGGCCAGGTGGACGGCAGCAGATTGGAAGCTGTGAAACTGGGGAAACCCCGCCTTCATCGGGGGGCTGGCAACCCTAATCTTCAAACAGTGCCAAATGTAGCCAATCCAACCAAGAGCTTACAGAGCTCTTCTTACAGGGGCTACGGTAAGATCTTGGAGGATTGGCTACATTAGAGGTGTGTCAGCTAATATGCAAAGGAGTTCCTGCTACAAAAAGAGCCATATCCATATATATATATATATATATATATATATATATATATGGCTCTTTTTGTAGCAGGAACTCCTTTGCATATATATATATATATATATATATATATATATATATATATATATATAAAAAAAAATCTGGTGAAATACACCCATGCCCCTTTGTTGAGTAATCTTCACTAAATACAATATAAATCCCATACACACAGGAATGTCATCCGCACCAAACACCACGTCAGCTCTTTCCATCCATCATCCTTTATCCTCAGCTATGCAGATTTAATCACTGATCATCAATCACTGACTGATTGTTCTGGGTGGCACCCAAAGGGCTGCTGACAGATCTTCCCGAAGGGAACCGGGGAGTCCCAGGGATCCCCTTTCCAACCACAGTCCTTGATGCTTGCTAAAAAAACCCTCCTACATTCAAGGAACCATTCAGAATGGCATTCAGAAGGATGGCCCAGAGTGAACACCATGATAACTTGAGGAGATGCAGTCAAAAGTGAAAACAGGTCAAACCACCCTGGTCTTGGGAAACAGATCAAGGTGGGTCGCCATGTTAGTTTGTTTGTGGCAGTAGAAAAGAGAAAGAGTCCAGTAGCACCTTAAAGACTAACAAAATCTGTGGTAGGGGAAGAGCTTTTGTGACCTGTTACAGTTTCACGGGGCCTGCAAAATGGAGCTGTTCCGCAAGACCTTTGGTGGAGGCAGCGGGCGTCTACCAGCTGGCCTCCCTGTTGCTGTGGTTGTAGGCTACTATTAATGAGACCTTTTTGACTTGGTTTTGGCCCATTCGTTCCCAGCTGTTGGAATGGAAATTGAAATTTGCTGCACTGCCCACTTTAACTGTTTTTAACTGGGCTTATTGCATTAATTTAATATTTGTTCTTCATTTATTGAATGGTTTTAGACTGTGACGGAACTCATTGTTGTGACTCGCCCTCAACCCACTTGCGGGGAGGGCGGGATATAAATCGAAATAATAAATGAAATAATAAATAAATAAATGCCTTGCCACAGATTTTGTTTGTCTTTAAGGTGCCATTGGACACTTGGGACACGTGGGTGGTCTCTGGACCCCGGACCAAGCTTACAGGCAGAGGGTGTATGCCGAAACCTTACCTAATAACAAAGCTGAAAAGCAACGAAGTCAAGTCCATTTGGAGGAGGGCTTATTTACAACAGTGCAACTCTTTGCTAGGGAACACATGCTTTCCGAGATATGCAAACGAGACACATCAGATCGGGACAAAACTACAGACACTGGCAGCAGTGCATTACTCTAATCACGGCTTGACTTGTATGAAAAGTCGTACTTCTTTGCAGAGCTTTTTTTGTAGAAAAAGCCCAGTAGGAACTTTTTAGCATAATAGGCCATATCCAACAGCAGGAACTCATTAGCATATTAGGCCACACCCCTGACAGCACAGCTCATTAGCATATTGGGCCACATACCCCATGTTACCAGAAGTGTGGTCATCCAGCCACACCCACCTTTTGCTTCTTATTCTGTTTACCTTGTTTGTTGTCAAAACCCAGGGCTTTTTTTGGAGCAAGAACTCCTTTGCATGTTAGGCCACACACCCCTAATGTAGCCAATCCTAATGAGTTTCTGCTGTTGGGTGTGGCCTATTATGCTAATGAGTTCCTGCTGGGTGTGGCCAACTTGGGAGCCAGCCGGAACTCCCTTCCTGTGCGTTCCTGCCCAAAAATAGCCCTGCTTCTTTGTATTTTAAATATTGAATAGGCAGCTAGCTACGCAGTTAAAGTCTCAAGGACAGAGCGGGTTCCATGGGTTACTTGCCATCATAACATTGGAGCTCTGTCATACTTAAGCATATACTAAATCTCTAAAGATTCTCTCTCATTAACTGTGTCAAGTGACCATGACTAACCATGAGGACTGGTAAGCTATTTTTTCAATTTTAAATGAAAGCTGGAATGGCTCGAGATTCCAGCAAGAACCCTTGGCACACAATGCAGTGAACACACATGGTTTATACTGAATCAGGCCCTTGGTCCACCAAGGTCAGTCTTGTCTACTCAGACTAGCAGGGGCTCAACAGAGGCTCAGGCGGAGGTCTTTCCCATCACTTACTGCCTGGTCCCTTTAACTGGAGATGCCGGGGATCAAACCTGAGGCTTTCTGTACACCAAGCAGAGGGTCTCCCACTGAGCCACAGCCCAACCCAATGGCCCATACGTACAAATCATTAAGTACATGTTTGGCTTGGGGTATTTGTCAATTCAGTACCAGAACTTCCAATGGTATCCCCCTCCCTCAAACAATGACTTAGTGGTCCCCCTCCCCAAAAAAAAAACAATTTAAGTAGAAGGAACAACAACTTGGTTAAAAAACAGACAAGACATTTGTTAAAAGTTATCACAAATAAATACAACAAGAGAAGTTACCACAAAGAAATGTAACAAGATGACTGCGAACAGCGAGGGAATGGGATGACCGGGGGGGTGGGGGAGAGGTAGTAATGTACATTTAAGATTAATTATGCATTGAAATAAATATATATATATATTATATGTATAATATATATGTATATTAATATATATATAATATATATTATATATTATAGCAAACAAAGCACAATATCATCATTTTGCCAAGCAGACCTACAGCACACAAAGCTGGCTCAGTGCAGGCAGACTTTAGACAGCTATTGGGTCCTCTGCACGTGGCTTAGATTGGCCAACCGAGTTCCGCTGATATCACGGTTTTGTTTTTTAGGCCCCAAAAGGCATAAACCTCCACATTTTTAAAAACAACAACAACTGTGTTTCATGCTGCTGACTCCAGAAACAGGGTTTTTTTGTAATTTTTTTAATGTCCTTCGGAAGTCTAGACGTGGTTTTTGAATAAGATGTTTTTCAACTGTGGCTTCTACTGAAAATGGCAACCTTCATTAATGTATCCTATACTGGTTCTCAGTCACCTACCCCTTCCTTAACATTAGCATAACTTGCCCCGAGTTTTGGGTCATTGAGGAATGTATTTCCCCAGCCGTTTTCCATGTCAGGGGGCAGGAGATGCCCTGCTCCCAGAACCCATGCCCACTGCCACTTGGAACGGCAGTGGAGGGTTTTTTTAATGCAGTCTCGTATACTTAGCACAAGTTCTTATCAGATGGGACAAAGGATAGCTCCAAGAATTACCAGAAACTCTATGGTAAAACCATAGTGTTTCTGGCAATTCCTAGAGCTACCCTTTGTCCCATCTGGTAAGAACTTGTGCTAACGATAGAGTTTCTGGCAATTCTTAGAGCTACCCTTTGTCCCATCTGGTAAGAACTTGTGCTAACCATAGAGTTTCTGGCGATTCTTAAAGATACCCTTTGTCATGTCTGGTATGACTCTGTGCTAAGTACATGAGGCTGTAAAATCATAGTTTCTGGCAATTCCTAGAACTACCCTTGGTCCCTTCCAGTAAGGATTTCTGCTAAGTATTTGAGGCTGCATTTAAAAATAAAAATTTCTCCTGGGACACTGTGCCCATCCCCCCCAGCACAACATGGCAACCCCATTTCCACATAAGTTGCTGCTGCTGGCAGGTGACTACTTCACATAACTACATTGCAACAGAAAGTGAATTGTTCCCTATACCATGGAGGAGCTAGAAAATCAACATGATACGGAACATCTCTTCTCAGAGAAGAGGTGCTGCTGAAACATGATCTCCACTGCAACTATGGGAGCTGTCTAATACCTAGTGGTTCATTTCAGCGGCGGCTGCCAGATTCCTGAAAGTGCTCAGTTACTGTGCAGGATTTCTCCCATCTAAGCCCAATAGTTCTGCTCTTTTGAGTTTCTCTCTGGCAGCCACATTGTCTTATGGGAAACCTTCAGGTTGGAAGCCAGGATGTAAATAGCTTAATTCATTTGTTCCTTAAAGGTCATCGAAAGAAAAAATGACATTCAAATTGTCACAACATCAAAATGTCGTCTGATTTCCTGCCCGAAAGATTGTCACTTGAAATTTGTGCTGGATAAGGAATCACAAACACTCTTCTAAGAAGACAAATGAGGCCTTCAGGGAAAGCCATAGGTTGTCTTCCCATCTGTGGATATTTCTTTCCTCCTTGAAATGATTTCCACGGCCGGTTTGCTTGGATGGGAAACGTGAGCCTTAAGGACATTTTCAAGCATTTTCTGGAGTCCTCAGCAATTGTTCCTTTTAAAAAGCAAGATCAATCAGAATGGACAAACCAACATTCTTTTTCTTCAGGGAAGAAAAACCCAGAAAAAAAAATTCAATGTCGTTTATTGAATGGGGTGGAGTAAACAGGAGACCGCAAAACCGCTGAGGGTTTCCTTTGTTTTCGAAACAGTGCTTATAAAAGAAAAAAAGAGGAGATAACTTTTGCCTACCTACATAATAGGGGACCCTTCGCTGAGCTGTGTCTGCCCTACTCCAAAAGCCAATCGCTTTGCTTCTTTAGCGGAGCGCGAGAACAAATGGAAGGGGCCGATACAGACACTCAAAGCATCATGGGTAGGGGTCAGGGGTGAAGGGAGTGGCCAAGCAGCTGCAAGGAGAAAGCAAGCACGCTAGAAAAGCTGAGGTTATTAACGGTTTTAGTAAATCAGGGAAAGCCAACAGATATGCTATTACCCAAATATCCCTTAAAAGAAAACAAATAGAATAAGGCATTCATAGAAATTCGCTTTTAAAAAACTCTTCCCTGCCACCCGCCAAAATTTCCTCCCTTCCCACCCCCATCCTGGACATTTCTTTTTCTCTCTTCTCGCCACAGAATAATGAAGAATATTTGAAAATTTGTTTTTTCTCTATACCCATTCCCTAAAACCCCGTCTTGGGAAAATATGGACAGGGAGGGGAAATTCTTTCTTTGATAGTCAAGGGCAGAACATTGGTTACCAACAAAATAATCTAAAAAGGGGAAACTGATGCCCGCCAAATTTTGCAATAAAGAAACTTCTAAAAATAAATCTAGGGTGGAGGAGACAAGCAGTGAGACTCAGGAAGGCTATCACATATATTGGGAGCCCCACCTGTCTTTTCATCGAAAAATCACCCTTGGGTCCTGTTTTCTAAATATTTTAAAGCTGTTTAAAAATATATATATTCTAATTTCTTCGGAATATCCTTTCATGACATTATTTCAGAACTTAAAAAAAAAAACCCACCCTTCTTTCTTATAGCTATCGCTCTCTGTTTTCGATGACCAAAAGTGAGCAAACTCGGGGAAGAAAAGGAGTCAGCAGATTGAGGTCAGAAAGATCCAGAGTCTCAAAGCGGCCTTCTATGGCCACAAGGAGGGCTCTACGGTAACCCTTCCTGGCAACCTTTCCTAAGACCTGGACTGATGAATAACGGTTCAGTGCTCACGTCCCCATTCCTCTTGCTCAGCTTACAGTTCAGATAAGCCGTATTTTTATGGGGAGATAAGTTTCCAAGTTGGAGGGCTCTCTCTCTCTCTCTGCTTAATGAACCAACCCTAAAACGGGGGGGGTGTTCCTCGTGGTCTAGATACACTTTCCCACATAGTCATCACCTCTCTCTCTTTTCCCCCTTCGCCATGAGAGAGGAAAGCTCACAAAAAAGCAGGTATTTTTAAAGGCCCCCCTGCACTGCTTTCATATTTAGTGAGGAACTTCATTGCCATTACACAGTCAGTGCTAGGGTTGCCAGCTCCAGGTTGGGAAATACCTGGAGATTTTGGGGGTGGGGCCTGAGGAGGGTGGGGCTTGGGGAGGGGAGGGACTTCCATAGGGTATAATGCCATAGAGTCCATCTTCCAAACCAGCCGTTTTCTCCCAGTGAATTGATCTCAGTCACCCGGAGATCAGTTGTAATAGCCCTAGCTGGTGCCCAATTTGAAAAATTCACAGTCCACTTGACTTTAAAAAATTAAATGCGGAATAAAGGGAGGAGGGAAGAGTCTTGAATTCTTTAAACTGATTAGACCCCGAATTAGACCTGACAGCGAAAAACTGTTTTCATTTTAGACTTCAGCCATGACGTAAAAGAAAAAGAAGAAAAGTTAGCAAGTTCATTGATTTTCCCATCTCTTTTCCAAAATATATTTTTGTAGGGGGGAAAGCCGCAAACATATTTAAAGAAAAATGAAACAAAGAACCAAGCCCCCGTTTGAATAACACCTGTGAGCAATGTGAACAAACTGTGTTTCCTTTCAAAGAAAAGGAGAAATCAATGCATAGATTTGCTCCCCCCACCCCACCTCTTGCAAAAATAAAAGCCACCTTAAGCAAATTGCAAGCCAGGGATATTTGAATAATAGAGAAAGACATCGCAATTGGGGTTAAGTCCTTTTTGCTAACATTCTTTGGGAGTGATGAGGGAACAGCGGAATGGAGTGAAGCATCAAGCTATATCACCTAGTGAGAGACACAGGAAGAGAGACAAGGCAGACGGGTTTAGTTAAAAACAGACTGGATACTTTTAATACAAAGCTTGGTACCAAATTGCAATACAAACATCACGGGGAGGAGGGCGGGGGGACCGCTCCCACACAACACGTAGTCTAGTTTTACAAACGTCCTCCCGAGTCTCTACACATGCCAAAAATTAAATTAAAATGAGAATAATAATAATAATAATAATAAAGCCACATAACAGCAACAGTGGTAGCAACAGGAGATGAAGGGTTGGGGTAAAAAAGTTGAGGACGGAGGAAATGGGGGATAGAAAAGGGAGGTTAAGGCGGAGACTAAACCCCCGGTTGATTTGACAGCTCTTAAGATGAGCCGTCGAGTAATAAAATAATAAGCATTAGTGACACAAGCAGATTCTTTGTTCATATAAAAAGTATACTGATAAAGTGGGCCAGACTAGCCAAATTTTTTTTAAAAAAACGATCGTCACCCAAAATGGCCGATCACAGTACTATCCAA
This sequence comes from Gekko gecko, assembly GCA_029375565.1. Classification (NCBI taxonomy): domain Eukaryota; kingdom Metazoa; phylum Chordata; class Lepidosauria; order Squamata; family Gekkonidae; genus Gekko; species Gekko gecko. The sequence goes on along the minus strand of JAPDNY010000004.1, from coordinate 227,979,835 downwards.
GATGGCGGACCACGGAACCATCTCCCTTCTGCTCCTTCCCACACTCTCATTCACTCGAAACACAGACGCTTATTTGATATTTGCTTTGTGTTATTAATCTAGTTATAACCTTGTAATCTAGTTATAACCTTATAATCTGTTATAACCTTGATCAAACGAGTCCTCCGAGGAATCACTGAAGGAAGATCCAGCTTCGGCCTCTCTGGGCACCACACAAAACTGCTGCTTCCGGCTTGCAGCCAGTTTAGATTTGAGAGTCCTAGCAGCAGGTAGGCCCTTCTTGGAGGCCTTGAAGCCCCCAGAGATCCTGCTGGTCTTTTGGCCCACTGCACTGTACAGGCTGGGAGGCCTCATCCTGGAGCTGGACGAGGTCTGGAAAGGCCATTCATCCTTCAGGGATTCATCGTCTTCCTCTGAGTCTGTATCTGCAGTCAAAGTAAAGTTTTGGGGTGGGGTGGAGAGGTTTCTCGTTAAATGGTTAAGTCAGCAAATTACGCTGCTGACATCTGTCTCAACAGTTACCATAAAACAGCACATGGATGGTACTGGGGAAACATTTGTTAGAAGAAGAAAAGAGAAGAGATTGGATTTATACCCTGCCCTTCACTACTCGGAGTCTCAGAGCGGCTTACAATCCCTTTCCCTTCCCCTCCCCACAACAGACACTGTGTGAGATAGGTGGGGCTGAGAGAGATCTCTTGAGAACTTCCTTGAAAGAACAGCTCTGAGAGAACTTGCAACTGACCCAAGGTCACACCAGCAGCTGCACGTGGAGGAGGGGGGAATCAAACCGGATTAGAGTCCACGCTATACCAAACTGGCTCTCTAGAGGATATACTACAGCAAATTTCACCTCCTCTCAAGACAACAGGATTGATCCTATCTGGCTATTTGATTCCTTTTAAATAGTTCCCACCAGAAAAAGTATGGGATCTAGCCATACAAAAGCAGCCCCCCATGCTACACCAGTACTATGAACTGGGCCTCCAAAGACCAACAGAAAGCAATTTCTCCTCCTCTGTTTACAATATGGTTAACAGAATTTGTTTGGGCAAAATCGTTAATCACAACGGCTGACGGAAAGAAATCCTCCCCCTGTTTTGAGCCAACTCATGTCTGAGATTTTGCAGGTGTGACTACACCTAGACCTATGAATCAAAGTAGAAACTTCACCCAGCCCACTGTGAAACAAAACTCAACTACGGCCATTATGAGACACACGAAATTAAGCCTTCACTTCTGACAAAGCCCAAAGTACATACAGAAAGGAACAACTGAAAAAAAACAACCCTCAAGTTACTTACTGTAGGAATAGCTGCTAAATTCAGATATTGCTGGTGAAGAAGTAACCTTCAGGTGGCCCTTGAGTTTTAGCCCCACCTCCATCTTCTTCATTTTGGCAGCCATTTTGTTTTTACCTTCCTTGGAGGCTTTCAGGGAGAAGCTCAGGGTGTTGGACAAGCTCTTCTTTTCCTCACGGGGCAACAGATATCGGCTGCCCCCACACCCGCCGTTCTTTTGTTTCCCTCCAGAGCTTCCCATGCACTTAAAAGGAGACTTCAACTTGCTGTGCCTGGAGAGCGAGAGGGCTTTGTCCAGCTTGCTCACCAGATGCTCTTGGTCACAAGCCAGCTTCTTCTTCTTAATCTTTAACTGTAGAAAAGGAAGGGATGCAACAGGCACAGATGAGTTCACTCGCAAACACCTTTTGTTGTTCTCCCTTTATGTCTGACTTCACCTAGTTCAACGGCCTTTTGGCCTTTGGGGAGCCCTTTCCAGATTGACTTTGTCTGCCATGGACCCCCCAGAGGACCGCAGAGAATTCTGGGGCATATTCAAGGACACACACGCTCAGCTCCTATCTGACACTGGGTAGTCCCATTGGACCTTTCTGATATCTTGGTGAACCAGGAAGGGTCTGCATATTGCATGGGAAGATCAATTGTGGTGGGAAAGCAGTTATTTTCAGAGAACCTTTTCTGCTATTACTGAGAAGCTTCCAAGAAATCTTAACAGTTTCCCTCAGAACACAGTCTGAAAAAACCACAGACCTAGATGTGAAACCGGAAACCCATGATGGGGGTGAAAGAGTAAATTCCGGTATTATTTCCTCACATGCTGCCAATTAGTAAAAGAAGAGAGTATTCCTTGAGGACCTCCTTGGCAGAAGGTACCTCACAATGAGAAGAGAGTTTTGATTTTTGAAAGCTTATACCTCGAAACTCTTGTTTGTCCCTATGGTGCTGCCAGACTCAAAATCTAACAGTTGTAACACTGTTACTCTGAATTACCTTAGACTGAGAGGAGAAAGGTGGGATGTCTAACCACTATTTTAGGGTGTATTTTGTGCCTGAACTTTACTGAAGGCTCATTCACATTGATCGTGCTATCCAGACCCCTTCTCATTTGACATGGTGGGGTCGATGGTGGTAGAGATGTATTAAACCTCAGATACTAAGAGAAAGTAAACCCTCAGTAACTTCAGTTTCCACACAGACTTGCCAACGAATTGAGCAAACAAATGGGGGGAGGGGGTTTCCTCAGCTAGGACGCGTAAGGAACTTCTGAGGGAAACCAAGAGCATTTTAATTCGGACTAGCAAAGGTTTTTCAAAGGGGAGTTGCACATCCATGCCTCAGACAATTCTGTGAGGTAAATAATTAAGCCCTGTGGAAGGAGTCATCAACAAGCGATAATATACCACCCAGTAAGTTTCGACTGTCCTTGCCTCAGAGAATTTACAGTTCCTCTAGACTCAGAAAATACTTTCTCAAGGGACATGTTTTTGGAACCTAAGACTCACACGGGCTTCTCCTGGCACACAGGCCATTCTACGTTCTCTGCAGTTTATGGTGCTGTTGGTAGAGGTGAATATCCAGCTCATCCCACACCCAGATTCAAATCCTCATCCATAAAGCTCGTAATCAACAAGGCTGCCTGTGAGCCTAACTCACCTCATAGCTCATTTGTCACATAAATTACAGTTATCAGAGATGATCTGGCCCATTGATCCCATCATGGAGCATCGTCTGCAATATTTCAGTCTGCCAAGCTGAAGCTTCCTTGGGAATGCACCACTATATGGCCATATTTGCACTTGTTGTTTCCTAAAGAATGTTTTGGGAACCCTAATAATATAAGAAGAACCCTGCTGGATCAGACCAATGGTCCATCTGGTCTGAGCACCCTGTTTCCAGCAGAGGTCAGCAAGAGAACTCTAAGAGGTCTACAAAGCAGGGCACAAAGCCAAAGACTCCCCACTCCCACCGTTACCCTCCCAGAAATGTACGTTCAGAAGTACACTTGCCCCTAAACATCGGGTTTCCAGTCAGCCATTGTGGCTTGTAGTCACTGGTGTTAGCATAGTCCCCTTTTAAAGCCATCTCAAGTTTTAAGTGGCCATCACTACACCCTGTGGCAGTGAGTTCCATAGGCCAATTATGCCTTGTGTCACTGTTTTTATCTGTCTTGAACCTATTGCTCATCAGCTTGACTGGGTGCACCCAAGATTTAGTGTTATGGGAGTGGGAGAAAGAATTCTCACAATCTCCTTTCTCTATGGCATACATAATTCGATACATCTGGCACGCCCTCTTCTTCTAAGCTGAAAAGAAAGCTTCAGACATTTTTGCCTTTTCCTTGTAGAAAAAGAAGAGAAGGAGGAGATTGGATTTATACCCCATCTTTCACTACCCAAAGGAGTCTCAGAGCGGCTTACAATCCCTTCCCCTTCCCCTCCCCACAACAGACACCCTGTGTGGTAGATGGGGCTGAGAGAACTCTTTTGAGGACTGCCCTTGAGAGAACAGCTCTGAGAGAACTGTGACTGACCCAAGGTCACACCAGCAGCTACATGTGGAGGAGTGGGGAATCAAACCTGGTTCTCCCAGATTAGAGTCTGCGCTCTTAACCACTACACTGTGATAGAGGAGGTGCTTCAGTCCTAACTCTTCTCCAGACCTGCAGCTAAGCATAAATTTGATGCATATAAGAGCGGCATTCATGCAAGGAAGCTTCACAATGGGAAAACTCACCATCTGGTGACACTTCCCTTTTGGAAATGTTCATATAAGACTCAAACCTGAATCCGGCGTAAAAAAAAAATGTTTCACGTGTCAGAAAGCCCAACTGGCATTAGCTCGCCTGGGCGGGAGAGGTACCAACCTCGCTGGAAAAGCTCACCAGCACGTCATGCTCGTCCCAACTGTGACTTCTCCCTTTCGCCTTCCCGCTCCTGCTGTCTGTGTCCTCGTCCTCGTCCAGGAGGAAGCCCCTGTGCCTTTTCCTCGACCCTTCTCCCGCCTCCGAGTCTTCAGAGAGCAGCAAGGACTTGCTCAGCCTGAAAACCAGATAAAACGGGGTCAGCGGGACCGGGATCCAGCATGGCCGTCTTGCAGGATCAGAGAAATAAACGGAAGAGACACCGAAGATCCGCAAAGCTCCACTCCAACATGATCCAGTGCTCTAAGTGAGGACAGGGAAGAAGCGGAAGGCCCAAGTCCAAGGCAGCATCAGCTGGAGTTTCCAAATGTAAAAAGTCAAAGGCCAGGGGTCCCCCAACGTGCTGCTTGGGGGCACTATGGCACCTGCTGACACCTTTTCTGGCACAAGTGCTTTTAGAGTAAGTGGGAGGAGGAGGAGAGGGAGAGGAAGAAGGAAGGAGAAGGAAGAAGAGAAAGAAGAGGAGGAAGATGAAGGGGAAGAAGGGGGAGAGGGAAGAAGAAGAGGAGGAGGAGTTGGTTTTATACACCGCTCTTCACTACCTAAAGGAGACTCGGAGCAGCTTACAATCACCTTCCCTTCCCTTCCTCACCCCACAACAGACACCCTGTGAGGTAAATGGGGCTGAGAGAGCTCTGAGAGAACTGGGACTGACCCAAGATCACCAGCTGGCTCCATGTGGAGGAGGAGTGGGGAATCAAACCTGGTTCTTCAGAATTCCAAAGATGCCCACAGGCTCCTAAAGGTTGGGGACTCCAGTCAAGGGGATAAGCCTTCACTTCAAATAAAAATCACAGGGGCATCTCCTTGATTTCTGCAATATTACAGAGCTAGCGGATTGGCTGATTGGGGCAACAGGCGGGTCAGGGAGGTTCCCAACCTGCTCCACAAGTTGTGGTTCAAAACACGGCTGACAGGGAAGGCCACACTTGGACCAGCTCCCGTTCACGGATCAGCCACCCCCTTTGTGCCCCGCTGTGTTAGGCCACCTATGAAGCAACAGATTGCAGGACTCTTTTGCACTCTCTCTTTGCAGTTGGCTTGCCTCCAGAGAGACAGAAGTGCTTCTGGGAACAACCCCCTCATCAACCTTTCCCCTTGCAGCATGTACAACTGGCAGCCTCCTCCCCCTCCCCCAGCAAGAAAGGAGGCCATACTGGAAGGCCAGTGGAACTAAAGTGGAACTGCAGGGAAGAGGGAGGCCAATTCATCCTCCTGCCATCCCCACCACCACCACCACCACCACCACCACCATGTACTCTTTACTGTCTTCACTGTGTAAGACTGCCAGATCGGATCGACCCGGCAGCAGGGAAGGACTTTCCGGGAGTGGGGGGAGCACGTGATGCAATGTCATCACATGGAAGTGATGTCATCACACTGGCGACATCATACGGTGACACTCTGGTATTCTGGGCAAAACTCTATGGTTACCATAGAGCTTCGCGTCCAAAAAACCAGAGCGTTGCTGTGTGACGTTGCTGACGTGATGACGTCACTTCTGTGTGATGTCATCACATTGCATTTGGTGGAGGGGTTTTCCCCTGCCAGCCAGCTGGCTGGCGGTGGGGAAGAGGCCTGAAGATTAGGGAAACCCTCGCCCCCAACTGCGGAATGGCATCCCTATCACCACGTTTGTCCACCCACTTGACAGTCTTCCATATCTACTTCTTCCGGCCCCCATGTCCTGCTTCTGCTGGTTCCCCGCCTTCTGGCACAGCAATCCCTGACAATGGTGGACGCCATCAAAATGTATGTACGTGTGTGTGTGTGTATAAAACAAATTCTTGACTATGCGATGCTTGTCAGATTTTCTGAACGTTATTTAGAAGCAGCAGAAATGATAGAAATTTATTCAACAGAAACCTTCATCCACAAACTTATGCAGCATGAATATTTCACCCATCTCCCGAAATCTATATGATGTGATTACCCAGAAACATTCATTGATACAAGTAGGCATATTTTGGAGCACCACCAGTAAATGTTACTGTTAGTCCTTTCTCCATAGTTGTTTTATTCGTGTTCTTTAAAATGTTATGACTGCTGTTATCATCCATAAGTATTGCTAATAAATAAATAGTGCTTGAAGAAAAAGGAACCAGAAAAACCAAAATCTGCATTCTTTTGGGTTTAGAAAGCCTGGTCTGCCAAAGTCCTTGGATGAAGGCAATTGCCCCCTTTAACAGACACACAAAGTTCCAGCTACCACTGAGCTTCCCTTCCCAGGCGACCACAGCAGATAAACAAAACATAACATTACAAAGGAGGGGGTGAAGGTTTGTAAAAGACACACGGGACAGACAGCAAGAAACAGACTGACAAAACCGCCCTTGACATCCTTGGCGATAACCCCCAAAGGGCACCGCCAGCGCTAAGAACTGGCTTCACCTGGGTAAACAACGCAAGGACAGCTTCATGCGATCTGGCTGAAATCCCTGCAACTGCCACATTTGCAAAGGAAAATTTAAGAACAAAACAAAACTCGAAAACAAGCCAGAATAATCCATGCACGGGGAACAAAATTCTAATGTCACATAAAAGAGAGAGAGGAGGGGAAAGGAGGAGAGTAAACACCACGAACCACGGCGAGACCACAACGTCAACACGGATCATTGGTGGATTCAGGGGACTCTTTCAAAAAAAAACCCCAGGGGTCCCAGAATCCGCTGCCAGACTCAGGGTCCCAAGCACTATCTAGGGGGGCTTGGTTTATTCCCTCCTCATCTGCCGCACCATTGTTCCACCACTGCACCATCTTTCCATCCCACTTGGTTAATCCATGCTATGTGTGGGATGACTAAACTCCACCATCCCGCTACGTGGGATATTCTTTGTCCTTGTGCACCATCCACTGTGCAGGCTAGCCGTGGCATAGCACCCAAAAAAAACCCTTGCACACAACATGCAGGCTGCTGCCAACTTAACATCACGCCGAACAAGAGCTGCCACGTCCCACCCCACCATTCCGGGGACAGTGACCCTACTACGCCCCACTTCCCCCACCATCCAGCCTTACTTTCCACTCCTGCCGTCACTCTTCCCTCTCTCCTTAGGGGGCGACAGAGCAATGGATCCGTGCTTCCTCTTCCTGGGCCTTCCCGGGCCTCGTCTTCCCAAGCTTCTACTTTTCTCGTCATGCTTTTCCCTTTAAAAAAACCACACGCTTGACTGTTAAACCAAAAGCAAAACTAAAATGTAAAAAAAATAAAGCGATGGGCTGGGTGGGGGGGAACGGAAAGCCACGGAAAAACCCAAACCTAGGACTAAACAAAACCAAAAAGCCTGAGTCGTGAGCCTCCATCTATCGCCAAACCTCTCTGCTGACCGGTGCAAAAAAAAAAAATCCAAATCCTCCAGGAAGGCTAACAGCGCAGCACCCACGCAGTCCTAAAACATGGCTAGCATGGCTCATATTCACAAACCATGCGGGAATTGCCTGTTCCTCCTCAATACTTCATTTCAGCACATTTATGTACCACGAGAGGGACCAGGAAGGCCGAGATGGTGCAAGTCTATGAAGGGCAGGTCGTGGGTGCCCAGCCAGCCAGTCAAGAAAAGGGGGTCTGCGGCAACTTACTCTGAGTCTCTCCGACGCTGCAGCTTCACCAGTTCTCGCTGCTTTTCCTTGTACCGCCTCTGCAGTTCGGCCAACCTCATTCTATAGTCCAGCTCCATGGCGTCCATGTTCTCGATAGCTGACTTGATGGAGTACATCTAAGATGAAGAAGGGAGCCGGCCAGCAAGGATTTGGGGGCAAAGGAAGGAAAACGGGGGTCAGAAACATACAAGAATGCACCTGATAGAGCTGCCACCCCCACGACGGGGGCAGGGGTTCCCCTGCTTTTGGGGGCCCCAATCCACTGCCAGCCATCTGGCTGGTGGGGAAGCCCTGCCCCCAAACAGCCCCGCCGAACACGTCACGAGGGGGATGCTCTAGCATTTGGTGATTATAGAGTTTTTTGCCAAATGCTAGAGCATTCCCTGCATGACATGCCCGGCGCAATGATGTCAGTTAGGGGTGAGGTCATCACAGCGTGCACAAAGTGCGTGCATGCCTGAAGATCCAGGAACCCAGACTGGAGCCCCCCTCCCAACAGCCAAGTTAGGACCTGGCAACCCTAGCTTCTGAACTTTTGACACGGGGTTAGAATGTTTTTATTTAACAGGGTCTGGAGGTGATTTGTTTCTGTTCTATACTAGATCTGATCTGATACTTTCTGTTTGCATATTTTTTTTGGTGCGGGGGGAGAATCTAGATTATTTATTTTTATCCTAGATTACGTACTATTATTATTATTATTATTATTAAATTTCATCCTTTTGGGCTGATGCCTGTTTTGATTATTCCCATTGCTTGAGTTTTTTTACTGACTTTAACGCTTCCTTTAATATATCGACTGACACGGTCGCTTTTACTGGAATCTCGTTTCAAGGAAATTTGATTTTTGTTGTCTGCCTTAAGATGCCTCTGGTTGAAAAAGCAAGACAAAGGCATTTTTGAAAGAAATTCAACCAGGTTCAATCGTTCCTTTCAAAACAATCTTTTGCTCGTACTGAATCTCCAACGAGTTCTGACTTGTGGGGAGTCCCATCACCCCGTGTTGAGAATGCTCGCTTTGCATCTATAAGATCCCAAGTTCAAACCCCGACTTCTCCTGTAAAAGGAGCAAAAGTTATTTCACTGATAGCTGCTAATGCTGAGAACAGACAGCACGGAGCAAGACACACCAGTAGTATTAAGCTGCATGACCGTGTTTCCCGAAGTTAAGTCAGAAAATTCCATCCCCGCGACTTCCCCTTATCTCTTGATAACCCCCTACTCCCTTGCATGGATTCCCCATTCTCCCACAATCCCAGCACATTTCCCCCCCGTCCCATACCTGCCTTCCCTCCTTTAAACATAAAAGCCAGTGCCGAAGGACTACTTACGGGCTCATCTTTCTTCTGCATCCAGCTGTACTTTTTGTTAGGATTCAGCTCTCGAGGGAGGCGGATGTTTTTCAGGCTGTCCATGAAAGGGTCTGAGAGGACTTCCATCAGCATTTGAGTGCTGGCAGCCAACAGGCTCTCCAAGGTGGGCCGGACAGGGAAGCTCTCTAAGCCTGCTGAAGAGACAAAACGGGTCACTCGGATAAGGATGGGTAAGCCTCAGAAAGGCGCAAAGGGCCTCGGAGACGTGTCTTCAGCCTTTCTAGACCTGGGATCCCCCTATAACATTCCACACGCAGGCAGCAGAACGGGACCCTGCAAACTGTGAGCATGTGACAAGAAATGACATCACACTCAGTTGCGTAACAGGAAGCTGATGGGCAGTAGATTCAGGATGGACATAAGGAAATACTACTTTACACAGAAAGTGGTTAAAATGTGGAATTCACTGCCAGAGGATGTAGTGATGGTCACAGGCATAGACGGCTTTAAAAGGGGATTACACAGATTCATGGAGGATAGGTCTATCAGTGGCTACTAGCTGTGGGGACAAAAGAGAACCTCCATGTTCACATCCAGTAAACCTTTGAATCCCAGTGCCAAAAGTCAACATCAGGGGAAGGCCTTGGCCTCTACGCCCTGTTGTTGGCCTTCCAGGAGAACTGGTTGGCCACTCTGTGAGACTGAATGCTGGACTACATGGACCACTGGTCTGGTCCAGCAGGGCTCTTCTTATGTTCTTATTAGGGGAAGACCTCGGCCTCTACACCCTGTTCTTGGCCCTCCATATTAATTGCTTGGCGAGTGTACAAGACGAGATACTGGACTAGATGGACCATTGGTCTGATCCAGCAGGGCTCTTCTTATATTCTTCCCCTTTGCTAAAAAGGAATCCACTCGGTCACTGAGTGATCTTGCCACACCGCTCAATGCCCCACTCACCAGCACTAGCAATCCCAGTAATTTTGCCAGGGTTCTGCTTTCAGAGTTTTAATCACTCACTGCATAAAGAAGTATTTCCTTTTGTCCGCCCTGAATCTAGTTGATCTCTGTGGCAAACAGCCACGAAAGTAGTATCATGGTACGATCTAAGCTGTTATTGGCCAGGGACCCCACAGGGGAGACCACGTAACCTGCTTTCTGAGTTTTCTAAAGACACAGCAGATTACAAATATAATAAATAAGACACAAATCCACCCGGAAGAAGACACGGGAAAGTAAGCCAATGAGCAAAACACAGCCTCTCTCCACAGACTGGCTCAGCCCTTGCCTCTAATCTATCCATCAAGCCTTCATGGGCCCGATCCGATACACGTGTACTCTGAAATAGGTTTTGTGGTGCGCTAACCAGGTCTCCAGGGCACAGGAAACGCAGCCCCGAACTCACAGCTCACCTTCACTCTCTTGCCTTCTTTTCTCCAGCTCCAACTCGGCAATTTCACTCAGCAGCGTGATCCCTTGCAGGAAAGTGTGCTCGGGCGACAGGCTCGAGGAGACCTCCAGGTTCACCACTGCCGCTTGCACAATGTCGTCGCTCGTCTGCAGCAAACATGCCTGAGGCAGTTCGGCAGCGGCTGCTAAGGCATTCATGCCGGCCAGCGGGTCATCTGGTTGGATGTCCACAGGAGGCGCTGGGCAGGATATGTCCTCGTTCCCATAGCTGGGAGTTTCCAAGGGTGGCTCTCCCTCTTCCTGAGGCATGCTGGGAAATTCTCTTCCCTGGGGAGAGTTGACGTGAGGCAGTTCCGTAGCTAGAGAAACTTCTTCCGGTGGAGGCGTGAGACCCATCCTGGGCGGTTCATTGTCCTTAGATAACAACCCCCATCATAGCTCAGGTGGACCGGACAAGGTTCTGTGTCAATGGCAGCATCTTCTTGGGCTCCCAGTTCTGCAGAGCATGCCATCACTTCATACGTGGGTTGGCAGTCCTGAAGAGGCTCTTCTTCATCTTCCGCACTGCTCAAGGCTTTGCGGTGGTGCAACAGGAGGCCGCAAGCATTCACGTCCCGAACGGGGAGTGTGACAGACGTTGCCATGTTCATAGAGTCCATGTCCTGGTCACAGAGGTCGCCATCTTGGATCTCATCCATCTCGACCTCGGTCTTCACCCGTTCTTCCAAAGACTCCTCTTCCTCCACAGCCTGGATGGGTTGGATGATTTTGGATGGGGTGAGGTGGAGGGGCTTGACCTCGGGAGAAAGGGGCATGCGCTCAGAATCCCCGGCCGGCAGCGGGACATCAGGGGCCAAGCCGTCTGCATCTGACGCCGCGGTCGGCTGGAGGAGGTATGGGTAGTGTCTTCTGAAGGAGGCGGGCAGTGATTGGAAAGGATATCCTGAAGGAATCTCTGCAAGAGAAGGAACGGCTGGTGTGATGAACAGGGATCCACGATAAGGCGTCTCTCCTTCTCCCCTAGGTGGGTTTCCTAATCACATCACACAAATCAGCAACAAATAAGTCTCTATCCCTCAAGTTTGTGAAAACAACCTTAAAAAACAATTGTTATTAAAATAGCATTATTAGTAATAGGCATCCGGGTGCTTTCACACATGCTAAATAACACACCTTCAATCCATTTTCAGCGCATTTTGCAAATGGATTTTACTGTGTGAAATGACAAAATACGCTTCCAAACGATCACTAAAGTGCATTGAGAAAGTACATTATTCAACATGTGTGAAAGCCCCCATTCTTGTAATCCACCTTCCTGAAAGTGTGGTTTCAGGTTTCCATGGTTTTCTGCTCGCTACTTTTAACCTTCCAATGAATCTGTAAGGTAGAGTTTAGGCTAAAAGACACTAACTGACCCAATGTTCAACCTCTGTCTCCCTGGCCCCAGTCCAGCAGGCCAATGGCTGAACCAAACTGGCTCTCTGAGAACGTGTTAAAAGACCAATTTTTTCAAAGCATAGCACCTGACGTCCTAAAAATGGGGAATTATTCTAGTGGGTGATATGCCCAATTGTGCCATCACGCCAGGATTTCAAACTGATGGATTGTTAACCATGGCCATTACTAACTGCAGTTCGTTGCAAGGTCAGGCTTCACAAATGACAATCTGTCAAGCAGTTCTGCCCCTGGAAGCTACCTGACCAGAGACAGCAGCATAGGATTGCCGTCCTCCCTGGTGGAGGCGGAGAGAAGGTGAGAAACAGGCAGCCCAGGGTCCGTGCACAATACACAATTTGTCACATTTGTCTGGTAGACTAACCAGGGGAGGGTTAGCACAATGGCTTAAACAAACCGCGGTTGAGCGCCGTGTCTGAACACAGCTTAAGGGCTGTGTACGTCACCAGAGGGGGTGGGGCTATATAATCTGGGGAGGAGGGGGAGGAAGACACGCAGGCAGGAAAGAGAAAGGGGGGGGAAGCAGGAGAGAGAAAAAGGAACACAGGGATAAAACGCAAGGGAACTTGGCCTGGCTCTCTTACCTGGGTACAAAGCCTGGTAGGGACTGGCGGTCTCTTTCTCCCGCTCCATTTCTTTCTTCTCCAAGCTCTCAGGCTCTTCCTCCTCTTTTGCGGGGATGGCAGGGGCAGGGGGCGGAGAAGCAGGGGGCGGACTAGAAGGATGGGAGATGGGAGTAGCAGGATAGGAGAAGGCGGGCTGCGTAGGCGGCTCTTCCATCTTTTGGATAACCTCGGCTTTGAGCCCAGACACAGGCGAAGCCCTGGGAGACAGGGGAGGGGGACTCACAGCCTTGCTGTACGACGCGGAAGTGCTGTGGGACAGGACTGGAGGCTTCCGGGGCAAGAGGCCTGGGCCGGAGGAGGAGAAGCCCGCTTTTCCGCTGTCCAGGCTCCGTTTCGAGACCTTCTCTTCCATCTCCACTCGCTGTTCACTAGCTTTTAGCCTCTCCTGCTGAGAAAAGGGAGGAGGAGGAAACTATGGGAGTGGCGATCTATGGAATGTAGCCCCATACATGTGCTTAACCTACCGATGGGATCAGGTGCGCTTAGCTCACTGCAGGATTGTACCCACCCCTCGTTGCCCATCCCAGGTATACAAGTTATTGATAACCCAATAAATTATTCTCCAGAAATCTTCTCGCTAGGCAGAAGGCTCAGGATTTACTTCAGGCTTTATTAGCAGTGGCCCAAACATGTCTAGACAGACTTTGGAAAGAGCTCAGATGTGAAAAGCTGGCTTACTGGAATCTGGGCTTAAGGAAGGTTGAAGGCTTTGCACTGATACCTTCCCTAAGTAAAATAGCATCAACTGATACATTTGCGGAAAGGACGTGCAAATAAACAGAGGGAGGACTGCAGTTTCATGCCCTGCTGGGGGCATTCCAGAGGTACCAGACTGGCCACTGCTGGACGTAGGACGAGCTGGGGTTCCCAACATGGTGACTGTGGGCGCCAACGTGCCTGCTGATGCCTTTCTTAGCGCCCACCAAGTGGTTTTAGAAAGTGGGCGGGGCCACGTGGGGCTTTTCTCCAGCAAGGCTTCTGATTGGCTGTGCAGATTTTTTCAAATGTTGCTTCAGCAGCAGCTGCCGCCACAGCACTGTGTAACTGAAGGTCGGCTGTGGCAGCCATTTTGTGGCTGCGCCCACCACACGGTGTCAGAATTCCAAAGGTGTCCACAGGCTCAAAAATATTCGGGACCCCGGCTCACAGAGAGCCATATTTGTTATTGGGTGGCGGTGGGGAACTGCCATCACATCACAGCCAACTTATGGTGACCCCTGTAGGATTTTTAAGGCAGGAGACGAACAGAGGTCATTTGCCATTGTCTGCCTCTGCACAGCCACCCTGGTCTTCCTTGGTGGTCTCCCATCCAAGTACTAACCAGGGATGCCCCTCCTTAGCTTCCAAGACCTGAAGAGATCGGGCCAGCCCGGGCTGCCCAGGCCAGGGCACATTCACCATAATTTGCAACCAAAACAGCCACATTGACTCCCATCCCCCGCATGATGCCTACACAGCGAGGCTCACACCTTGTGCTCCTCTGGCAGTGGCTGTTTCCAGGTGGGAACCACCTCCCAACTACAAGCCCTATCAGCCAAAGGCCTGCTCGCCCACATCCCTGAAACATGGGACAGGTGCCACGACAGGGCTCAGAAGAGCCACGTCTGGCTGCCAGGCCGGTGACTATCTCTGCGCCAGATGAATTCTTCACAGGCCCATAGCTACAGTGAGGCCTCTCGGGGCCTGCCCCCCCCCCCCGACTTACCACCAAGGCCCCACTACTTCCCATCCAGCCCAGGTCCCCCCCCCCAATCCTTTTTTTTTTGTGTGCCGTGGTGCCTCACTGAGCCTACCTGCTGGAATCCCACCCCTGCCCTCATCCTGCGACCTCACTGGCCAGCCCCATCTTCCATTCCCACACTGCTGGATGGGACGCCACCATATGGGGCATGGGAAAGAAGCAAAGTGGTGGCAGCGAGGGTGGGGGTCAATCCAGAACCCCGTCTCCTGGTTTTCATCTGCATTGTGAATTGTGATGATGGCTGCCATGGTGGCAGCAGCGTTGGCATCAGTATGGCCACCTGCCCCATGCCCCCCAATTTTTTAAAATGCCCCGGCTTAAAAAAATCCTGGCTATGCGTCCCTGATCCTTCACCTCAACCTTCTGAAACCTGGTTTTGAGAATGTTACTGCAGAAGCCACAAAAACATGCCGCTCGTGAACCCGATAGCTTCCCCGCCGATCAGTTGGCCGTGTGAGGCTTTCAAATGACTTCGATTGACAGTCTCCTCTAGCACTTACCACCAGCTGGGCGCTCCTGTGCAGCTCCATGGCATGAGCAGCCTGCTGCTGGAGGAGGTACAGTTCGTGCTGGCGGAGCAGCTGCTGGTGGGACAACAGCTGGAGCTGGTGGGCGTGTTGCAGGGAGTTCCGGGCTGAGGGGTACATGGCTGGCCAGAGCGGTGGCGCCCGATCCATCAGCTCAGCTGTAGATGAGAGACAGACAGGCAGGAGATCACAATGGTGTTGCTTCGAACACGAATGGTCCAAAGCATTCAGAGACCAGACTTCCCCAAGGTGTAGGTCTACAAGGCTGGTCACACATAAGGCGGTCTCTATCTAGGGCTGCCAGCCCCCAGGTCAGAGCGGGGTTTCCCCCGCTTTGGGGGGCTTCGATCCCCCACTGGCCAGCTGGCTGGCAAGGGAAACACCACCTCCAAACAGGGACGTGGTCACATGACATCCCCAGCGTGATAATCTCAACTGGAAGTGACGTCATTGTGCGGTGACATCCTGGTTTTGGGGCAAACTCTATGGTTTTGAAGCCAAAAAACCATAGAGTTTTTGCCCCAAAACCAGAGTGCTGTGCATGGCGTCGCCAACACGATGATGTCACTTCTGGGTGATGTCATCATGTTGTGGAAGTCATGTATGATGTCCTGTCCACCCCCAGAACACCCCCCAAATCCACCCTCGACCACCGCACCGAAGCCATACATAATTCTTTCCCACAAGCTGAACAAAGTAACTTGCAAAATTATACAGTTTGGGGGGCACATGTTGCTTTACTTTGCCTAATTTATGATGGCGGTGCTAATGAACATAAAAGCCTTGTTTCCTGTCGGCTGGAGGCCCTCTGGCTTCTGGGATTTCAGCAGGTCCTTCAAAGCTTACTTCTGCTATCCCAAGGGCTAGAAAACTGGGTTTTTGTTGTTATTGTTGAAGAAAACTGCAAAGGTCAAGGGGATGCTGAATTGTCAACCAAGCACCGATTTCCTAACTATGGCACAATCACAGAATATAAATGCACTTATATCAAGACTAGGAAGGGAAGCCCGTTGTGGACTGGAGTCAATGGGCGCTAGACAGGGCCCCCCCCCGGCGAAGAAGGTGGTGGAGGCAGCCGCCATCCCCGGCCTCTGCCGTCCCCCTCGCTGAGATCCCGTTTCTCCCAGGCTGTGACGTCCTCCTAGCGCTGGCCTCAGCCTCACAGCCTCCGTTCCCTGGCTCCTGGTGGCGGCCTTCACTTGTAGTGTTCAGCTCCCGCCTCCCAGCCAATGGCACACCAGCAGCCTTGAGCGGCAGCTGGCAAGCCAATGGCTGACGGCGCGCATTTTTCTCCGCTCCCCATAGGCCAGTGGGGAAGTGAGAACTCAATTATATATAAGGAGAGAGGAGAGATACTCGGCCCACCTGCCTTTCTGTCAATCTACAGATTTGTTCTTGACATGGAAATGTCGTCATGAATGCTTCCCCCGTAGGAAAAAAAAGATAGCTTTCTTATCCCTTTCTAGGATGCATTTAGATAAACCATCCCCCCTTCCCAGCAAGCACAGTCAGAACAATCCTCCCCAACAGGAGGACACCCTTTACGTAGGCCCTAGCTCCCGGAGTCCAGGAACACAGGCGAATCTAGAGTCAGATTTGGGAAAGGATCCTTTCAAGCAACCCGTTTTGTCTCGATACTCACCAAAGTGCGGCAGGTGCTCGCTGGGGATCACGACGAGCTGCCCGGATTGGGGATCCCGGGCAAACTGATAGGCAGAAGGGAGTGCCGCTCCCATGCCAGGGGGAAATCCTGGAGCCATGCCTTGGTGCAAGGAGGGGTGTCCCAGGCCTGAAGTGGGGGGAGACGCTCATTAGAACAGGGACAGTACGGGAGGAAAAATAACGGCTTGCATGCATTGGGGACCAGATAACGCAACTCTCTTTGAGACGACCGGTAAACTGGATGCGTGATGATTCCGTCATCTGAGCCAGGTTCATCTAACATGCCTGCTGTAGGCGTGAGTGGAGCAAAGACACTCGCTAGGCTCTGGAGATGCCTGAGACGACTTTTTAAATTGGACCACCTTAAAAAAGACTGTAATTCTTCCAACATGCTGGGCAGAGAAAAGACATGGGATGCTTTCACACATGCTAAATAATGCCGTTTTGATCCACTTCAGCGCCCGTTTGCAAATGGGTTTTGCCATTCC
Organism: Gekko gecko; assembly: GCA_029375565.1. Lineage (NCBI taxonomy): Eukaryota > Metazoa > Chordata > Lepidosauria > Squamata > Gekkonidae > Gekko > Gekko gecko. The sequence goes on along the minus strand of JAPDNY010000004.1, from coordinate 227,962,791 downwards.
ACACAGTAAAATCCAGTTGCAAAGTGCACGGAGAGTGGATTGAAAGTGTGTTATTCACTTACGGCCTCAAAATGGATAGGGAAAATTCCCCCTACAATATCACACTTGTACAACCGAATCTGGGATTATTTGATCTTAAAGAAAATATCTTTTACTTTTAACAAATGCATCTCCTCTAAACTATAATAAGAAAATAGTTGCAGTTGGGTACCCTGTTATGAGTTTCATCTTTAGAAAAAGGTACTGTTCCAAATAACCCCCTTCATCAAGACATGATTTATTTTTAGTTGGTTAAAAAGTGCAACAAATATTATATTGTATGAATATATAATATTGAAAAAAATTGAAGTAATGCAAAATTATGTCTGTTATAAAACAATTGTAAAGTTGAAATAAGAAATGTTAATTTTTTTTTTAAGAGTGTCCATTATTTAGTGCGTGTGAAAGTGCCCCATGGTTTCGAGGCAACCATAAATCTTCCATACGTTTCTGGGACATTTCTATCCTATAACCATGAGAACTGATAGCTATTATTCTTGTCGTTGTTGTTATTACTTTGGTCTGACCTGGATAGCCCAGGCTAGACTGATGTTCTCAGATCTCAGAAGCTAAGCTGGGTCGTCCCTGGTTAGTATTTGGATGGGAGACCACCAAGGAAGTCCCGGGTCGCTATGCAGAGGCAGGCAATGGCCGACCACCTCTGTTTGTCTCCTGCCTTCAAAACTCTATGGGATTATCATAAATTGGCTGTGACTTCACAGCTCTGTTCGCATATTTTAAGACAGGGGAATGAAGCCTGAGATTGTAAGGCTTCTGCAGATGCTGGGGGAGGGTGCTGTGCACACAGAATTTGCAACGGGGGACTGACAAATCCCTAGTTCGGGATTCCGACGCCTCCTTTTTGGGGACAGCGGTGTCGGGGGAATGGTGCCAGTGGAGGACAAATGAAGCCAATCCACCTCGAGCCTTTACGAGAAAGGCAAACTACAGCCAGTGCGGTGTAGTGGTCAGAGCATCAGGCTAGGATCTACGAGATCCAGGTTCGAGTCCCCCACTCTGCCACAGAAAGCTCACTGGGGGGCCCTGGGCCAGTCACACACTCTCTGCCTAACTGACCTCACAGGATTGTTGCACGTATAAAACAGAGAGGAGGGGAACCACGTGAGCCGCTTTGCGTCCTTGTTGGGGTGAAAAGTGCGGCATAAACAAAGCAAATAAAATAACATACAAATGAAGTAAGGAACTGAAATCCACAAATGTCAGCTATGCCAGCTGGAGATTTTATAGGTACCAGTTAAGTGTTCAAATTCTGCAGCTCTGCAAGTGTCCCCAGATCCCAGCACAGCCCTCCCGTTCTTAAGCTCTTTGGATCTCGGCTCCCACCAGCTTCCCTGTGCGTAAGCTGAGATCAGCCCCCTGCCTCGTCACCCCATTGACTCACCGTAGGGATGGCCTGCAAGCCACATGGAGGGGCTGCCGGTCCTCGGTAACCAGGGGTGGGCCGCCAAGTGCGCGGCAGGATCGGCCGACCATCGCCCTGAGCCGGTCAGGGGAGGCCCTCCGGTCACCATGAGGTTGGAGTTCAAGCCGTTGGCAGCGCAGCCAGCGGGATGGATCCGAGCAAAGTCGGCCAGCTCTTTGCTTTCTCTGCAGGAAAAGGAAAAGAGGGAGGGACTGGAGATGCTGGGCATATTTTTTGGGATGGACCCCCCCCCAAAAAAAAATATTGCAAGGTGTGAATAAATGCCAAACACAATAACCAGGCCTGTAAAACACCTGACTGAGAGGGGGACAATTCTGTAGGGCCATGCTTTAGAACTGGAAGAAACAGAAGAAGCCGCTAGCACCCTGATTTGACCTGGATACAAAGATTCGTGCCCGGGTCACAGCCAGATTGGATCGCTGAAAAGCTGCCCTGGAAGAAAACCCAGGAAGATCCAATTGTTCTAAAATGCAGTTGCCAGATTATTAACCGGAGCCTGCCAAAGAAGGATCTAAATTAGGGTGACCAGGTCTCTCCCGGCAACCGGCAGGGGGTTGGTGGGGACTTACAGGGTGCAGGAGGGAGGCCCAGCCGACATTGCAGTTACATGCCTATGTCACTTCCGACGAAACCTGGAAGTGATATCATCACTCATAGCCATTGAGGCAATGCTCTGGAATTTGGGCCAAACTCTATGGTAAATTTGGCTTCTATCATAGAGCTTCGACCCAAATACCAGAGTGTTGCCCCGTTGCCGCCACCATTATGATGTCATTTCCGGGACACATCAGAAGTGACGTAGGCACATCACTGCAATATCGGCTGGGCCTTGCTCTTTTTCCAGGTAAGTCCCCCCCACCCTCCGCAGCAGCCAAATGATCAGTGGCAGGGTGGTGGGCACTGGTGGCAGGGGACCCCCACCTTTACTGGGGCCGGGGGTCTGGCAATCCTAGTCTTAAATCCAGCACCATGCCAATTTGACTGATAACCTAATTCTTTCTGGGTCCAGCTCAAAGTGCTGGTTTCAACTGTCAAAGCCCACGACAGAGCTTAAGACTTATCTCCTTCCATACAGATCTATCAGAACTCTCAAATCATCATCGGAGGGCTGTCCTGGGCCCCCCGCTCCATCTAAAGTGTGGTGGTTTGGAACACTAGACAGGCATTCGATCATGGTGCCAGAGCTTATGAAACACCCTTTTGTGGAATGTCCACCATTCAGGGAACATGTTTGTTTTCATTCTCTCTCCTCTCACTTTGCTGCTACAGCTCCACATTATTGTTTGCAAGATAACTTATTCCTTTTAGACCGTAATTTTACGTAATCCACCTTGAGTCCCAGTGGGAAAGGCGGGCCACAAATAATGCAAATAAATATCAAATAGTCTTTGGGCTGAATCCAAAGAGGGGAAAGACAGAAGGTGAGAAACGGCACCCCTCGATGGGGCTCCCCTGAAAATACAAAGGCCACGTGCGATGGGTATTTCTAGGGATGCAAGAAGCTGGAAAACTCCCAAGGGCAGTCAGGGAGAGATCCTAAATGTCTATGGGCCTCCTCTGGATTTCCACACTGATGGTGTTAGAATGATAGAGTTAGGGTCATCTAGTCCAACCCCCTGCACAAGGCAGAAAATTCACAAATACCTCCCTCCTCACACACCCCAGCGACTCCTGTTCCATGCCCAGAAGATGACAAAAAACCTCCAGGATCTCCGGCCAAACTGGCCTGGAGAAAAATTGCTTCCTGGCCCTAAAGTGACGTCAACGTATCCATGGGTGTGTAAGGGAGGGGGCCTCTCTCCAAGGGGAAACGGACACTCAGATGCTGATGTTCGTTTTCCACCTCCACCTAGAGGGCAAAGTATATCTCAGGATGCTCCAAATGAAGTCCCCCCACAAAGAAAAGTCACCTGAGCATCTTCTCCTGGTCTCGTTCCAGACGACTGGCCAAGAGGTGGCTGTCCCGGTGGCGCGGCCGGTCATCCCCGCAGTCTTCGTCTGAGCGCCCATGCCCTAGAATCCAAAGGAACTACAGTTGTCACAAACAGCTGAGACTGGATACTCGCAGAAATTCGGGGAGGGCACTGAGAATTCCCCGACAAGCGAATCCAGGTTCTTTTCTGGTTCTCTTGGAACTACAATCCCCAGAATTCCTCTGGGAAAAGGGAAGCAGGGTGAGTTGCGCAGCAAGCTTGTTTGTAGTCATGCCAGAAGCACTGGCCAATCCATGACGCACAACCATCATACAGGCACCTTTGGAAGTGGGGATGGGTGGGAATTCAGCCATCAAGATAAAAACCTGAACTCAAAACACAAGGTTTCCACAACAAAACAGAGCCTGAGAGATGACGTGTAGACAAGGTTTAAAAAGGGGCAGGGAGGCAAGAGGAAGATAAGCACAGGGAAAATTTGGGATGCTCATTTGAGCAGAGGACACTGGGTGCACAGACGCTGTAGTTTCAGAATAGCACAGCCAGGTTTCCATTCATTACAGGGTGCAGATGGAATTAGCCTGGAATGAAGCAAGCAAGACCTGGCTGCACCATTCTGAAGTTACAATGTCCGTGCCTTTCCTGATGCTGGGAGCTTAGAGTCTCGAAAGCCCGCACCTGAAAAATCTTGCAGGTCTCTAAAAGTGCTACTGGAATAGAATACTAGCATGCCTATCCTAATTCTGATATTAATTTTTTTTTGGGGGGGGAATGAGGTTAAGAATCTAGAGCTGGTGTGCTATAGGAGCTAAGAGCATTAAACCCCTGCTCAAATCTCCTTCCAGCCATGATTTTTCCTATCCATCCTTAAATGAGCCACAGTTCCCTCTCAGCCGCCATCTGCAATACAGGTCCGCTTTTTCGAGACGAGAGTTACTCTCAGCACTTTGTATGCAGGTATTCTATTAACCTCATACATTTTAGCTCTACCTGTCCACCAAGAGGCTCAGAGCAATGCAGGCAGTTGTCCCTTTTAAAGGTAAAGGTAAAAGTTTCCCTTGCTCAAAAGCCAGTCAAATTCAGCTCTAGGGGGCAATGCTCATCTCCATTTCCAAGCCAAAGAGCCAGCGCTGTCCGAAGATGTTTCCGTGGTCATGTGGCCGGCATGACTAAATGCCAAGGCGCACAGACTGCTGTTACCTTCCCACCAAAGCAGTACCTATTTATCTATATGCAGTTTCTTGCTTTCGAACTGGTAAGTTGGCAGGAGCTGGGGCCAGAGACGGGAGCTCACTCCGTTACACGGCACAAGAGCTTCGAACTGCCGGACTACAAACCTTCCGGTCTGCAGCTCAGCATCTTAACCTCTGAGCCACAACAGCTCCATTTTACCCATATGTTAATCCCAGAAGGCAGTTTAGGCTAGGGATACAGCCTCCAGGTGGGGCCTGGGGATCCCCCAGAATTACGGCTCATCTCCAGACTACAGAGATCAGTCCCCCTGCCGGGCATGGCTGCTTTGGAAGGTGGACTCTGTGTAGGATTGCTAGCTCCCAGGTCCCAGCGGGGTTTCCCCCACTTTTAGGGGCTCCGATCCACTGTCGGTCAGCTGGCTGGTGGGGGAAACCCCACCCCCAAAAGGGACATCACCATGCAACGTCCCCAATCACAATGACATCACCCAGAAGCAATGTCATCACATCGCCGACATCAGGGGTGACATTCTAGTTTTTGGGCAAACTCTATGGTTTTGAAGGCAAAAAAACCATAGAGTTCTGCCCAAAAACTAGAGTGTCACCCCCAACGTTGGCGATGCACTGATGTCACTTCCGGGTGATGTCATCGCACCACCAAGCCCCCACTGGATACAAGGTAGGACATGTCTGCCCTAACTCTATGGCCTTGTATCCCACTGAGGTCCCTGTCCTCCCCAGGCTCCATCCCCAAATCTCCAGGATCTAGCAACCCTACCCCCGTAGCCCCCCACAGGGGGTGGGGGGCAGGCTGGCAACCCTAGTTTAGGCTGGAAGTATGCGACTGGCCCATGCTCTCCCAGCAGATTTTGGGGCAGGATGTGGATTTGAACCTAGGCCAATGACACACGAACAATTATGCCGCAGCCACCCTGGCTTACTATTATTATAACCAGTGTCCCCTCTAGGCTGAGTTAATGTGAGCTAGCTCACAGTTTTTTAGCCTCAAGCTCACACGTTTTTGTCTTCGCTCAGGAAGGAGGGCTCCAGAGCAGACAAATTGATGCAGTAGCCAAATGGCTCGCTCACAACTTCAATGCCAGTAGCTCCCAAAGAAGAAACTTTGCTCATAAGACTCCACAGCTTTGTGGGAGCATCGATTATAACTGATGGGCAATGCACTCTCTCGCCACACCGCCTTCTAGGTCTTTTTAGGGGAACCCGACCCAGCAGCACAGAAAACCCACGTTCTCTCCTCAGCACTTTTAAAACTGCATGAAGCTTGTGGACAGCTCCTTTCTCAGTTATCGTGGCCTGTGAGAACCACCTCTCGGGCTAGGAAGCTTTGCATAAGCTAGGGCCCCCAACTCTGGGTTCAGAAATCCCTGAAGATTTGAAGGCAGAGCCTGGGAGAGCGGGGCTGACAGAGGGGAGGGACCCCGGTGGGGCATAAGGCCACACAGACCACCATCCAAAGCAGCCATTTCCTCCAGGAGAAGCGAAATAAATGTTTTTTAAATAAATAAATAATTTATTTCTGTAGTCTGGAGACCAGTTGTAATACTGGGAGATCCCCAGCCCCCACCTGGAAATTGGCAACCCTAGCATGAGCTGGCACTTTCTCAGTTTAGGCCTTTTGGGGATGTATTTTTTAAAAATGTTCCCGGTTTCTCCAAAAATCTTGTTGACCTCTAAGTAGGGTTGTCAGGTCCCCCCTGGCCACCCACCAGAGATGAGGGGGTAAAGCTGCCAGATCCAGGCTGGGAATAGGGTTGGCATTCCCCCAATGGGGGTGGGGTTTTCCCCACTTTCAGGGCCCCCAATCCGCTGCTGGCCAGCTAGCCAGCAGAGAAGCCCCACCCCTGGAGAGCCCCGTCACTGTGACATCACCCGGAGGTGACATCATCATGCGGGGGACACTCTAGCATTTGGGTAAAAACTCAATGGTGACCACAGAGTTTTTAACTCAAATGCTAGAGCGTCCCCCGATGTGCCTGGCGTGATGATGTTACTTCTGGGTGACGTCATCACAGCATGCACGCCAGAAGAGCCTGGGACCCTCCCGCCAGGATGCAGTTAAGACCTGGCAATCCTATTGGGAAACGCCTAGAGATTTGGGGACGGAGCCTGAGGAGGACAGAGGCCTCAGTGGGGGGACAATGCCATAGAGTCTACACTCCAAAGCATCCATTTTCTCCAGGGGAACTGATCTCTGACGTCTGGAGATGGGCTGTAATTCTAGGGTCCCACCTAGAGGCCAGCATTCTATCTCTCAGGTGCTACCAGCCTAAAATCTAGTATTGCAGACCAACACAGCTACCATTTGAAACTGTGTTTTCCTAGTACACCTTTAATCAAAAGAATAAGTACAGTCTTTGGGTTTGTTTGTTTTTTAAAAGGGCACATAAGAGATTATTTGGTGAGGAAATAATTGCAGTGTATAGTCAGCGGAAAAGCTGACCGGCAACGGGTGATGTTTGGTGGCCGAGGAGGATGGCTCAGGCCACAGGCCTTGACGCAAGTCTGCAAACCGGTCTCTCATTTTAATCTGTGGGAAATGTTGGGAGGCCATCCAAGCCCTGAGCCTCACAGCTAGGTTCCCTCAAACCTTCCTGTGGAGACCCGTACCCCGACAGCTCACACCCCAGTATATGCGGCCTGCCAATTTTTGTAGCTAAAACACACACAGAGAACTGTGTATTTAACGCCGCCTAATGTGGGTTATTTTAGAGCTCACAAAACCCGGCCAACAAGGCAGCCTGCGTCAGCTCCGGCTTCTTCCCCTCCTCTTTCCAGGGCTCTTTCTTTATTTAATAAAATGCCTGGCTGCCGCTCCGTTGGCTGGAGAAGGAATCGAATCGTTGACTGAATCTGTCTGGGACTGGATTCCACCACCTCCCTTTCGCCCTCCTGGGCGCGCCAAGTCCGTTTCAGAAGCCAAGTCTCTCTCTCTCTCCCTCTCTCTCTCTCTTTTTTTTAAGTTGCCTTGATATTTTGCCAGAAATATTATTATTTCAAGCTGTTATTTATGAAGGGGAGTGGGCCTCCTTTTAAAGCCCGTCACCGCCACAAATAATTTAACCACCGGCGTCGCCCCAACATGCTTTGGCGCAAAATGTCAGCCGCTTCCTGCAAATGGAACGGTTCGTTCCCCCACCCCTACCCCCCATTTACAAACCAGCAATTGTCTCTCGCAACTCAATGGCCGGGCCTTGTCTTTATAAATACACCAACATGACGCATACAAAATTCAATCAGTTATGCACAGTGTGTGTGGGGGGGAGGGAGGGGATCTTAGGCCCTGTTTCCATGGCAACCAATGCCCCCATTAAATGTGGTGCGGTTCTACTTGCCAAATCCTACAAGATTAGTCAAGCAAAGCCTTGCTTTTCTCATTCTTAAAAGGTTTTGAACGTTCAAGCACCCTTCACTCAGGCGCAAGCAAACTAATGTTATTAGTAAAACGTCTCTTGGCACACAAGGACGGGAAAGAGCTTGGGGGGGGGGCAGAGAAAAGGAAGGCCTTGTTTTCCTTATGAAAGCCAATTCCATTGCTTAGCAACGGCCCCGACAGCCCGACAGAATGCAACCCTTGTTTGCAGGCTTTTAGTTCTGCTCAGTAAATTACATTTAACGCAGCCAGGGGGCGGGGTGGGGGTGGAGGAGGGAGATGGGGGGGGCAGCGCACCCCCCTCCGAATGGCTCAAACAAACAAATCTCCCTTGCCTACCAGACTCCCGTTTCTTGGCTCCAAACAAAGCAAAGGGGCAAGGGGGAGTGAGGCTGTGGGAAAAACCAAGAGCTGGGCTTGGGGTTGCCAACCTCCAGGTGTAGCCTGGAGAGCTTCCAGAATTGTAACAGATCTTCAGACTGCAGAGGTCAGTTCCCCTGGGGGAAAATAGCAGTTTTGGAGGATGGACTCTATGGCATGGTACCCTATTGAGGTCCCTGTCCCCCCCAGGCTAACCCCCAAAGGGTGGATAAAAATCAACCATTTTTAAAAAATAAAAAAATCAGATATTTTTATTTAAACTGGATTTTTAAAATTTAAATTGAATTTTTTTAATAGAATGCGTTTTAAGGAAAAATCTAAAGATAGTTTTAAGATACATTATACTCCAGAGGTTATTTATCATGAAATAAGGATTAGTTTCCAATTATGTAACATAAAGCTGTATAGTCATGCAATGTTTAAAATTTTTGGTAATAGAATTCCATTAATCCATTCACATTGTCATGCTCTTCCAGACGTTTCTGTAAGATTATCGGGCATTTTTTTCTATCTAGAAGATATGATCACAGATACTTCGTTTTACAGTTCTCAAAACTGCGAATTTGTGTCCGCAGAGATCGCGTGCCTCTTCTTCACAGCAAAAATGTTATAAAATAAACATACAGTGTTAAGAGACCTCAGTCCTATTGGTCCTCTGCAAATCTATGCGCACAGAATCAACCCCTTATCTCAAGTGCTAAATTTCAAGAAGTTCAATGAATATAAGATGGTTTGGGGTGGAAGAGGTCTGAATAAGGAGGAGATGTTAAAGAGCTATGCTGAGGAGGGGCGGGACAAGCAGTGCAAATGAAAGTGAAACTTTTTGAGCAGAGTACTCCAGAAATCTTGAGATCCTTGTGGGTGTACCCTCACAGATATTTAAGCAAATACCAGAATACATATGCCGTATAATGTTATTGTTCTAGTTAAATAAAACAATTTAAATGGTTATTGTCATGGATTATTTTTCTCCTTCCAGTAGAATACAGCAGAAAAGTTGTCCAAATATGAACAATTACCCTATTGAACCAGAGACAGTTCACCTTGCAGTGACTTCATAATTATCTGTTTCGAGTGGTAAACAACCAACCATTAATTTTCTTTTTTTTTTTTAACAAATTTTATTAGGATACACAATACTTCACAACTTGGTCCAACTAATATACATCATATCCTTTTCCCAAAAACTCCTCTTCCCTTCCCCTGTTGGCTCCCAGCATTGTTTCCACCATTTAACAAAACATAATACATGTTAAATCCTTGTTATCATGCAAATTCTACAGGTAACCCAATTTACTTATTTATAACTACTATAAACACTTATTACCTCTTTAGTAGTTTCCCAAACTAAAAATACTATCTTCCATTTTCCAGTACTTCTGTATATATTCTTTAAAGTTGCTCCAGTCTGCCAAAAAGGCTTCTACTTCTAGGTTGTTAAGCTTTCTTGTCCATTTGTCCATTTCTGCCATAAAGAGCAGTTTTCTCAGCCAGTCCCAGAGATCAGGAATCTTTTCATTTTCCCAATTTTGAGCATAAATCATTCTAGCAGTTGTTACCACCAACCATTAATTTTCTGATAGAACGACAACTAACCTGAAAAGTTATTAAACAGAACCTTCGTCTGGGTTGTAAATGTTAAGGCCGGCAAGCATGAGCCTTTATGTAGGAAAACCATTATTTAAACCCAGCCTTGCTGACTAGCAGTGTTCCCTCTAAGCTGGGTTAGTGTGAGCCAGCTCACAGTTTCTTAGCCTTCGGCTCACACATTTTTGCCTTGGCTCAGGAAGGAGGGCTCCAGAGCAAACTAATTTATGCAGCAGCCAAATCGCTCACTCACTACTTTAATGACAGTGGCTTACAAAGTAGAATTTTTGCTCACAAGACTCCATAGCTTAGAGGGATCATTGCTGACTAGGGGTTTAAATTGTGATTTTTAAATCATGGTTTAAATCCATTTGGTTGAAATCAAATCCACCCTGAACCCCCATACCTCAAGGAATTTCCCAGCCCAGAGATGGCAACACTAGAGACAGTGCAGAAAAGAGTTGCCAGTGGAGAGGAAAACCAGGCCCTGAAACCAGGCCCTGAAAACAAAAGCGTCGAACTTCCCATGTCGTGGCAGACGGATTGACAGATATCCAAGTCTCTCCCCTCTCTTTCTAAAATAAAGCTGATGGGTGTGTGTGTGTGGGGGGGGAGAGATGTCTATCCGTCAGAATGAATGTGTTTGCTCCTTGCCAAGACACCCGCCAACCCGACGCCAGGAGGGCATGCTGGCCGAGCCCCACAAAGGAGGGGGAGCTGGGCAGTTGCGGGGTGGCGGCGAGGAAAAGCCAGGCTGGAGAACCCCCGGGATGTGCTTGGAAAGGAACTCGAGCTTGCAAGCTGACGGCAAGAAAATGCCCCCCCCCCCCCGCAACCCCAAATCCGGACCAGATTTTCTTCCCCTGCTCATAAACTGAAGGCACATTCTGCAAAGGCTATCATCAAAATGCCTTCAATTCTTCTCTCTCTCTCCCCTGCACACATCTCAGACAACACAATCACTGGACAACACAATCCTCCCAGGCTCATTCACTTGCTTATCTTCTAGCATGCTACGTGCCATTAAATGCCAGCAAAGCCCTTCAGCTCTCTACATAAGGCAAACAGGTCAAACTCTATGCCAAAGGATAAATGGACACACAAATCTGACACCAAGAAACCAATATCTCTGTTAAGACCTGGGCATTCCAGTGTCCTGAGTGTTGTAATAACTTGTAACTCAGCAATCTCTCGTTCTTCTCTGTTTCTGAAGTTCCTTTGCAATAAAATAGCTACTTTGAGGTCCCCCACTGAGTGCCCTGGAAGGCTGAAATGTTCTCCTACAGATTTCTCAGTTTTGTGATTGCTGAGTTACAAGTTATTACAACACTCAGGACACTGGAATGCCCAGGTCTTAACAGAGATATTGGTTTCTTATCTCACTGCACACATGCTAACATCATTCAGTTCTTGCATCTGCTGCAAGCTCCTTTAATGCCGTATGCTAATTTGCTGCTATTCACAGGACTTAGCAATCACCTTCACCCAGCCTTAGCTATATTTACTGCTCAGTTACTTATGCAAGTTGACTCTAACTGGTCCTTCCTGGCAACACCCTATTTGTATTGATTGGTGAACTGTGTCTCAATGTATCTGAAGGAGTGTGCATGCACATGAAAGCTTATACCCAGAATTAAACTTTGTTGGTCTTAAAGGTGCCGCTCTGGACTCCGACTTTGTTCTGTGGCTTCAGATCAACCCGGCTACCCCACCAGAATCCATCTACGCACAAAACTAGTACTGCTAAGTCTGGGAAACCATCTCATCCATCCCACATAAAGTTCTCACAGAAGCAAAAACTTGCATGCATTTAAACAGAGACTGGGAACCATTTGCATCTTGGGTCCAGACAGTGGATTTAAAATGGTCCGGCAACTGATAAATAATTGTGCATCCCCCCTCCCGACTATTTTAAAACATTTAAATATTTATGCGTTTTTCGTTGTATCGCTTCTGGTGCAGATTAGAATGCACAGAAATATGGCTCGGATATGTTTGAATGTTTTGTTTAGACAGACATAACTCCCCGCTCTGCCCCAACAACAAGAGCCACGGAGATCCTGTGCTTTCAGCAGTGGTCGGGGGGGGAAGGCTTGGGAGATCCACATTCGAATCCCTTCTCGCCTCACTGAATGGTCTTGGGCCAATCGTCCTCTGTCAGCCTAGCCAACCTCCACATTCAGAGAATGAAATCAATAAGAGAAGGATCTGTGAATTCGGCTCAGGGTTGCCTTTTTCATCTAACAGTCTCTCTCTCGTGTTTTCCTGTGCTAACGGACAACATAACCAGGTATCTCTGTATTTCCAATCTAGCCGATAATCTCTTTATTTCCATTTGTATACGCTGGGAGAGTGATTGATCGCTAGAAGTGTAGCACAGATATTTCACTCCCCACCCCCGCCCGTCATTTTGCTGTCTGGATTAGCTCAGTTTTGGCAAACGCTTTCCCGTCTGCTCGCACTGGCATTGACATACTCTTTGGGCTATTCAGTGCTCTTCTAAGCACCCCCCCCCAAAAAAAAAAACTATTGACTTCTTGCGGCTGATAGACAGAGTGGCACGGTATCAAACAAAAAAAAATGGTTGCCTGAATGTGCCCACAGGGCCAGACCATTGAAGGAAGGGGCACAAATGCAATTCTCCAGCGTGTGTATGCGCACCCATGTTCAGCCTGGACAGCAGAAATTCCACTTTGTGAGCTACTGGCATTAAAGCTGTGAGCGAGTGATTTGGCTGCTGCATCAGTTAGTTCGCTCTGGAGACATCCTTCCTGAGCTGAGACGAAAATGTGTGAGCTGGAGGCTAAAAAACTGTGAGGTAGCTCACACTAACTTGGCTTAGAGGGAACCCTGGTCCCCGGCCTTTTTGAGCCTGCAAGCACATAAGAAGAAGAAGAAGAAGAGGAAGAGGAAGAGGAGGAGGAGGAGGAGGAGATTGCATTTATATCCCCGCCCTTTACTCAGAGTCTCAGAGCGCCTTACAAACTCCCAGTCCAGTCCCACTCCATGGGGTAGTGCTCATCTCCGTTTCCAAGCCGAAGAGCCAGTGCTGTCCGAAGACGTTTCTGTGGTCATGTGGCTGGCATGACTAAATGCCGAGGCACACAGAACACTGTAACTTTCCCACAGAAGCGGTACCTGTTTATCTACTTCCAATTTCTTGCTTTTGAACTAAGTTGGCAGGAGCTGGGGCCAGAGACAGGAGCTCACTCCGTCACGCGGCACTAGGGTCTCGAACTGCCGACCTACAGACCTTCCAGTCTGCAGCTCAGCGTCTTAACCTCTAAGCCACCACGGCCCTGCTCAAGCTCTAGGTGCCCACAATTTAATATCTTCATTATTTCTCAGCTGTTGAGTCTAGTAGGAGCTGACCCCTTCCAACAATCTAGTAAGAGTTGCCCCCTTCCGACAGTTAATTACTCCCACATGCCTAGAGCACTTCTGTACTGTGTCGCCTTCTTGGCAATGGGAAAGCAAAAAATGGCCATCACCGCATGCCCATGATTATATTGTGGTGTTGCTCCCCACCACTGGAGGGCGATATAGATCACAGTCCATCACAATGATGTTTTGCCTTAATTTTAAATTCAGCAATCCAAGCCATGAGGAAAGAAAGAAAGAAAGAAAGAAAGAAAGAAAGAAAGAAAGAAAGAAAGAAAGAAAGAAAGAAAGAAAGAAAGAAAGAAAGAAAGAAAGAAAGAAAGAAAGAAAGAAAGAAAGAAAGAAAGGAAGCGAAGGAAGGAAGGAGCGAAGGAAGGAAGGAGCGAAGGAAGGAAGGAGCGAAGGAACGGGAAGGAAGGAAGGGAAGGAAGGAACGGGCGAAGGAAGGAAGGAAAGGAGAAGGAGGAAAGGAAGGAAGGAAGGAAGGAAAGGAAAGGAAAGGAAAGGAAAGGAAAGGAAAGGAAAGGAAAGGAAAGGAAAGGAAAGGAAAGGACTTTTCAACTTTTCCAGATGAGAAGCAGCGTCACTCTATTATTTTAATTCCATATTGTAAATTACATATTCAATATTTACTTCTTCCCAAAGTGCTGAATGTTCTTTCTTCTCACGTACGGCTGTATTATTTTGTCTAAAAGCCTACGTGCCATGTAGACTTCCCTCACTAAACGAATGGTTGCTCTGCTGTAGCAAAACCAAACGGGATTCACTGTTAAAAAATCCTTCTCTGAAAAATTTAACATAAGCGTTCATGGGAAATGTCCGCTTTGGCAGACTGCACGTCGCAGATACCCCCACCCGGCAGCCTGCCAACGCTCAGTAGACGGTTTTCAAGAGTTTATTAATTGTTAATGACTTTCACCGTGTTTTGTGTTTTTATGATGTTTTGACTTTGCAAACTGCTTCCAGCAGGCTCTGAAGAGAGGGGCGGTGGCTCAGTGCTAGAGCATCCACTTGGCATACAGAAGGTCCCAGGTTCAGTCTCCACCATCTCCAGTAAAGAATCTTGCAGGAGGTGATGAGAAAGACCTCTGCCTGAGACCCTGGACAGCCGTTGCCCGTCCGAGTAGACCACACTGTCTTGGATAGGCCAAGGTCTGATTCAGCATAAAGTAGCTTTCATCTGTCCATGTGAGAGACAGCACTGAAATGCTGAAAAGACAAGCCTCATTCCCTCCCTGACCTGGATAGCCCAGGTAAGCCCAATCTCGTCAGATCTCAGAAGCTAAGCAGGGCCGACCCAGGCAAGTATTTGGATGGGAGACCTCCAAAGAATACCAGGGCTGGGAGGCAAAGGCAGGTTATCGAGCCACTTCTCTGAACGTCCTCTGTGCCCCAGTAGGGGTAGCCAGAGGTTGCCATGACTTCCAGGGCCAGGCACACACACACACATAATAATCCTCATTCCCTTAACTCCACCTGCCAGTATTGTCCTTTTTTTAATTTTTAATTTTTTTTTAAACACAAACATAAAAAACCTCATACAGGCTGGGGGGTTTCATGTAACTTCTAATTATATCTGTTAAGATACCTCCTACATTGTATGAATGTACATTCATCAGTTTTTATCGCCATATACCGATATCTAGATAGTCTGCATTATGGCTAAAGTTAAATTCTAAAATATCTTCAAACGAGTCTGCAAATCTGAATTGTTCATTTACTGTAATCCTCGAACCATTTGTAAAAACCTGACCATGTAACTCTGGAATCTCCCTTCTTCTTGTCCTCTCAAAAATAAAGTCAATTTATCCTCCTCAGCAGTTTCAAGAGATTTGCTTCACATTTCTTCTCTTGTCACTATTGGCCTAACAATTTCCAGTACTCGAGGACTCAACGCCTGCGGTCACACACACTAAATAATCCACTTTCTTCCCCCCCGCACGAAAATGTGTGTTTATTTTAAAAAAACAAACTTAAACAAGCAAAACATATAAACTGCGGGTTCCACTTTACACCTCTGTCATACCTGTTACATTATCACCTACAATATCCAGTTATATGTTAACTATTTTTAACACCATCTCAATTATGTACATATTCTGCTTTGTATTTGAAAAAGAAAGTTCTGTAAAATCTCTGGTTATAGTTATAAGTCCGTATATTTCATTTACCATTGTTTTCCAGCCATTTATAAAAGTAAAAAAACCCACCCTTTGTGTTTGTGTCCTTTGTAAAGTTTGCATCTCCGCTACCTGGCATTACATTTTATGACACACAGCAGTGGTATCCGTAGGCAACAATACATAACAAGTAAGTACAAACTTGACACCAGCTCTATGATTCTAAGAGGAGGAGGAGGAGATTGGATTTATACCCTGCCTTTCATTTGGAGTCTCAGAGCAGTTTACAATCTCCTTTCCCTTCTCCTCCCTATAATAGACACCCTGTGAGGTAGGTGGGGCTGAGAGAGCTCTCTCGAGGACTGCTCTTGAGAGAACAGCTCTGAGAGAACTTGTGACTGACCCATGGTCACACCAGCAGCTGCATGTAGAGGAGTGGGGAATCAAACCCAGTTCTCCCAAATTAGAGTCCGTGCTCTTAACCACGATGCCAAACTGGCAGCTTTTGAAGAAAACAAGACCATATCCATATGGGTGCTCAGTTTCCAAAGACAGAAGCTCAGGGGGTCTGACTGCCACAAGATACCTGCCCTGTGTCCCAGAAGGAAGTCCTTTACTCTAAATGTATGGGAATAGACTACAGTCACTTAGTGGGAAGAGAGCAATAATTTGTACATTATCTAATTCTGTTTTGTTTTACAGGCCAGGGTCCTTGTTATTGGTCTTCAAACTTTTACTTGCAGCCAAAATGGTTTAATCACCTTGCATGCTCACACAGACTTGTGTTAGACATTTGCAACCCAGAAAGCTGAAACAACAATGATATTTGTGAACTCTTGTAGGCTGGTCGTCTAGATGCAAATTCCGACTCGCCACAGGCGAGCGGCTCTTTACAAGCTTGATCTAGGTTTCTTCAGTTCTACACAACGGGCTTGGCTATCAACTATTGGACCAGCCCCTAACAGCAGCTCCATCCTCAGCAATCGGCAGTCATTTTATCCACGCCGGTAAGTCAAAACAAGACCATGTGCATAAAAATGACAAATTTTACAATTCAATAAATCGTGGCTTCATCCGTCGAAACGCAATGGCACGGCTTCAAGGTGCTTTGGCTGGGCTGCAAGATACACAGGCAACTTCCTGCATAAAAACTTGCACTTCATTGACGTGCAACAGTTTGACCTCTCGTCGAACTGATTGACCATCCTTTCCTAGAAGTGCCAGGCCCATAGGCACAGCGAGGCCTCTAGGGGCCTGGCCCCCCCAAAACTACCACCAAGGCCCCACAACTTCCCACCCAGCCCAGGCCCCCCACAACTTCCATTTTTTACTTTATTTATCACGCTTGTCACCAGCAAGCTCTGCACGGCCCTCCAATCCCGCACAGCAATCTCTTGCCAGCCGCAGCCAGTCTCTCTCGTTGCCTGCAAGAAGTCGAGCCCCACACTGCCCCGCAATCCTACGCTGCTCTCTTGCCTCCCTGCTATCGGCAGCAGGAGCTCCAGGCAAAAGGCGAGCGAGCGTTGATGGAGGGGACCCACGAGCGCCTGCTACAGGTCTCCCTGCCCATCATTCAGCCTTGGCTGGAGGAGGAGCAGCCACCAGGGGTGGGAATCGGGGGAGGAACCGTGGTGGCAGCAAGCGGGCAACTAAGTGTCAGGTTCAAAAGCAAGTAGATCCAAGCATTCTTTGGTTAAGAAGGGCTTTATTGGAATACAGTGCTAAAACCCACAGTGGAGGGTCATTGTCAGGAATGGCGGGACAAGCTGCTCAAGCAATGTTATAGTGTGATGCAAAATGCGACTAGCAAATGAAATGTAAGCGCGCGCGCGGGAAACTCCCGGCGGGAGAGTTACTTAATGGGCGGGAGACGACTCCCTCCTCCCCTCGGCTTCACAGGACTGGAAAATTCTCATAAGCTTAAGAATAGCCCAAAGCCTACATTCAAGGCCACCGTGACAAGACCAAGCGGCAGGGAAGAAGCTCCCACGTTACAGCAAGCATACCTACGCAAGTGCAGTGCCGGGACGAGATAGGGAACACAGAACAATGGACTCAGTGTGAAATAGCAAACAGACATTTCTGACACTAAGGCAGCCTAACTCAGGATTCCCTGCCAAAAGGACACCTGGCTGGTTGCAGGGAAGGGCGGGAGCAGGGCTGCTCGCTTGGGGGGGTGTGCGGGAAGGTGTGCTGGAGTCCCCCTGACTTATTTAAAGGATAAAAAAAAACCTGGCTACGGGCCTGAGAAGTACTGTCCCATTCATTAGTTCTTCTGAAGGGGTGAGGCTAAGAATGGAAAGGATGGTCCTATAGGGGTGTGGCTAAAGGAAGGGTGGGAACTATTAGAGCAGGGGAGTCGAACTCATTTGTTATGAGGGGCGGATCGGACATAAATGAGACCTTGTTGGGCCGGGGCCATGCGTGTCATAAAATGTAATGCCAGGTACCGGAGATGCAAACTTTGCAAAGGACACAAACACAAAGGGTGGGTTTTTTTTACTTAAAATAAAAACATGCTTAAAACATTAGCACTCTTGCAATATTCTGTTTATTTAACAGTATCCGATAACTGACACTTCTTGCTCTGAATTATTGCACCAAAATGTCTGTGCTGTAGCAATCTGGAGTATGCTGTTCAGGTGTGTATCTGTAAGCTGCAAACCTACTTTTGATTTATTGACATTCCCCACAGGAATCTCACGCTCAGAGTTCTGAGTCCAGGACCCAGGCTGAAACACGAAATGGCTGAGTGATTAAGAGAGTCTGGCGAAGCAAGCTATGGTGCAGCAGCAGCACCAGAACTGGAAGCAGGAGATGGCCAGTTCCACTGCAGGCCTGATGGAAGCCCTCCGGGGTACTGATCCGGCCCCTGGGCCGCATGTTTGACACAGAAGAAGAAGAAGAAGAAGAAGAAGAAGAAGAAGAAGAAGAAGAAGAAGAAGAAGAAGAAGAAGAAGAAGGAGGAGGAGGAGGAGGAGGAGGAGGAGGAGGAGGAGGAGGAGGAGGAGGAGGAGGAGGCGGAGGAGGAGGAGGAGGAGGAGGAGGAGGAGGAGGAGGAGGAGATTGGATTTATACCCCGCCCTTCACTCAGAGTCTCAGAGCGGCTTACGAACTCCTTTCCCTTCCTTTCCCCACAACAGACACCCTGGGAGGTAGGTGGGGCTGAGAGAGCTCTTTCAAGAACTGCCCTTTCAAGGACAGCTCTTGTCAGAACTAGGGCTTGCCCAAGGTCATCCAGGCAGCTATATCGGACCACCTATAGAGATCGTCATCTGCACTCAATTGCACTTTACTTATATTTGTCATATGGAATGGAACTTTAAAATATTATATTGATATGTGTTTTATCTTATTTATTTAACTTCTTGTACGCCGCCTTGAGGCGGGATATAAATTGAAACTAATAAATAATAATAAATAAATAAGTGGAGGAGTGGGGAATCAAACCCAGTTCTCCCGGATTAGAATCCGCGCTCTTAACGACTACACCAAACTGGCTCCAGCCAAACTTGCAAGGGAATTTTTTCCTACTTATGCCACTGAATTCCAGATCAAATCGCCTTGACCCAGATGGCCCGGGCGAGCCCAGTCTCATCAGAGCTTGGAAGCTAAGCAGGTTTGGCCCCGGTTAGTATTTGGATGGGGGACCATCAAGGAAGTCCAGGGCTGCTACGCAGAGGCAGGCAACGACAAACCAACTCTGAATGCCTCTTTCCTTGAAAATCTTATGGGGTTGCCATAAGTCAGCGGTGACTCAAATCCAGCCTCAATTCTTCCCATTAGCTAAAAGGACGAAACTGAAGCTATCGTACTTTGGTCATGTAGGGCTGACAGGTCCCTGGGGGGGGCAGGTGTTTGCCCGCTCTAAGGGCCCCCGACCTGCCAGCCCAGATCAGCCACCCGGGGGGAACTCCACTCCCCCAAGTGCCTGAATCGGGCCAATGTGCCCAGCACAGTGACGTCACTCAGAGGTAACATCATCGCACCGGGCATGTCATCGGGGAACGCTTTAGTGTTCAGGGTTAAAACTGTATGGTACCATAGAGTTTTAAGCCTGAATGCTAGAGGGTCCCCCAACAATGTGCCTGGCGTGATGACATCACTTCCGGGTGACGTGACTGCAGTGCGCGCACACTATGTGCACGTGCGAGGCTCCCAGACAACACGGCCTCTCTCCCCTGCTGGATGCCAGGTATGGACCTGGCAACCTTATGGGCCACATCATGAAAAAACGAGAGTCACCAGAAAAGACAATAATGCTAGGAAAAGCGGAAGGCAGCAGGAAAAGAGGAAGACGACCCAACGTGAGATGGGTTGACCCTGTAAAGGAAGGCACGGCCCTCCATTTGCAAGACCTGAGCAACGGTGTTATAACGATAGGGCGTTCTGGAGGTCATTAATACATGACAGCAGGTCACCTACTACTTTCACTGATAAATTGACTTAAAAAAAACAAGTCAAGTAGCCAGCCTTTTGTTTGATGTGTACACTTGTAGAAAGACCCATCCTTTCTCCCCCCTGCCCCATGGCGAATGACAAAAACAATCCTGGAATGTGGCCAACTAAACCAATCACCTTTTTAAAAAATAACAATCACACATCACTCAATGGGAAACTCGTAGCTTCAGTTCGAAACTGATCTGGCTTGGGATAAGGGCTGCAAACCTTCTGCATGTCTACTTGGAAGGAAGCCCCGATGAGATTTTATTTCCTCGTAAACAAGCCGAAAGGTTCGATTGCAATACTCTTTGCTTGCTTGCTTTTTTAAAGTTTCCTGTGGTATAGTTGGGTGGCACAAGAGTGACACCTGATGGCCAGTCTCACTCACTGCAAGATGGATTGGTCCAGGGTGGTTCTCTCTAGGGATGGACGTGAATGGGGAATTTTTTAGCAGCCTTAGGAACCGGTTGTTTGTGAGGGAGTACGATGGCCCCCTGATGTAGTAGAGTTACACCTAACTCATAGGGGATCTCCAGCTGATCCTCCTCTACCTGCCCTCCAAGTCTGGTGAGGACTGGGTTTACAGGGTCTGAGTTATGCCCCCCCAAAGAAGGTGCCCCCAGGAAAGTGCTCTCTGGGGAAATGACCGCCTGTGATTGCTCCAGAAAGCACTTTCCTAGGGGCACATACTTTGGGGAGGTTTAACTCGGACCCCGTATATCCAATACTCACCAAACTCGGAGGGCAGGTAGAGGACAGTCAGCTGGAGACTCTCTGCAAGTTTGGTGTCTCTAGCTTGCATAGGATCTGTTCTATACACTCCTGAAGCTCCTGAATCTGCACCTGTTAAAATGGCAGCTGACAAGCAGTCATTTTGACAGGCACAGGTTCAGGAGGTTCAGGGGTGTGTGTGTGTGTGTGTGTGTGTGTGTGTGTGTGGATCCTGTGCAAACTAGAGCCACCAAACTCACAGCAGACCTCTCCCAGATGCTCCACTACATGCCCTCCAAGTTTGATGTCTCTAACTTGCACAGGCATTCATTTTGACAGGTGCAGGTTCAGGAGGTTCAGGAGTGTATGGAACAGGTCCTGTACAAGCTAGAGTCCCCAAACCTGGAGGGAATGTGGAGGAGCAGCCAGGGGAGGTCCCTTGCGAGTTTGGTGTCTCTAGCTTGCACAGGATCTGTTCTATATACTCCTGAACCTGCACCTGTCTAAATGACCAGGAGTGTATAGAACAAATCCTGTGCAGACTGGAGACATCAAAGATATCAAAGTTGCAGGGGACATTCCTCGGATGCTCCTTTATATGCCCACCAAGATGTTACTTTGAACAACATCAATGTTCGTGGAAAGTTTGTGCCGGTCGCCCTGCCACGACCTTGACTTTGTAACGCACGAACCACCTAAAATTCGTCACAAATTTTTGTTCATGAGTCAGTTCTCTCCCATCGTAGCTCCAGTATCTGGGGATGGGGAGTGAAAGTGAATTTAGGCGATAACGGTCACAGTTTGCCTTAAAAACAAATTGTGTTGGCATTCAAATAAAGAGGTGCGAAATGGTACGGGGGAGAGCTGGAAGCCTGTCAGAATCGAAGAAGGGGAGGGGAGCATGAGTGACTGACTGCACATGTGTGGGGAGGGAGCAGTCAACATTCTTCAGTGTCAGAAAGAGAGAGAACATAGGCAGAAGGATAAAAACAAACACAGCGCTCTTTGGTTTGCGCGTATCTCCCTTCGGATCCACTTAGTGGTAGCTCAGAGACTGCTGGATTTCAACAGATTTCATCCAGCCCAGGGTTTGTGAGAATGGCATTTAGCGAGGGGTATTATCTGATAAAGGGACTCTGGAAAGCTCATGCTGCGAAAATGTTGCTGGTCTCTAAGGTGCTACTGGATTCGAATCAAGATCTTCTACTACAGGCCAATACAGCAATCCTCTGAAACTAACAAAGTGCAAACAGGATCAAACAACCAGCCCTGTGTAGCAGGATCTCCCAAATACTGTTATCGCTGAAAAAGTATTTTCAGGCCCTGCAAGTCAGCCAAGCCAGACTCTGCCAATTCCTTCCCACACCTCTTTAAAAGCCAGGCTACATCTTACCTTTGACACTTCCCAGGGAGAGGGAGCGATCCCGGTCCAGGAGGTTCGGCCCCGGCTTGCTGCCACTGTTGTCTTTTTGTCGGGCCACAGCGACGGCGATGCCCACGGGGAGATGCCGCACCTCCACTTCCCCCTGAGACCCGATGCTCTCGCGACCAAAGGACTTGGCGCTCTCCGGCCTCTCGGGCTCCTTCTTTAGCTGTTTGCCTGTTTGGTGCGGCAGCAGCTGCTGGATCTTGGAAACGCCTTGCTGGGAGGGGTCTAGCTTCATGCTGCCCAGGCCCCCGAATGGACTCTTCTTCCCACCGCTCTGCCGCACTGACGTCTCCTTGGCGAAGCTGCCACTGTACTGGATGAGGCTTTGCATGGCGGAGCCTTCGCCGTGCGAGGTAGGGTGGAGGCCTTCCGGGGCGCTCCGGGGACCTGCCGCTGCGGATCTCTGCAGGCTGCCGGGGTCGAGGTACGCCTTCTTGGCCTCTTCCTCTACCCGGTTGGCATGGTTGTGCTGGGCGGCCAGGACGGCCATCTGGGTGGTAGCGAAATTGCCCATCTCGAAAGGCTTCCATTTCTGTTCAGGAGGCTTCAGCTGTCCGTGATCGAGATGCTGCCGGGAAGAGGAGGAGGAGAACGAGGAGGAGGGGGAAGAAGAGTCCAACGTGCCGTATATCTTAGCTGCCTCCTTGCAGCCTGATCTCTGAAACCGGTCCCGCTCGCAGGAGCGGTGTTCCACCTCCGGGCTGAGTTTCAGCAAGTCTTTTGAAGGGAGGAACTCCCTGCTTTCGGGGGAGCTCAGCCTTGGCCTGTTCGAGACGTTTTCTGAAGTCCCCTGTTTCTTCAGCACCATGGAGTTGGCCCGGATAACAGAGCTTTTCTCCCTCAGGACTTCCATGTGTTTGGCGTCACCGTGGCCGGGGAAATCTTGGGACAAAACACTGCGGGACTGGTCACCCAGACACCTGTTGGGCAACGACTGCAAGACACCCACTCGGGCTGCGGTGGCACTGGAGGTGTCTCTCTCTTTCGCTTTGCCATTGTCCCGGGCCTGTGAGGCGATCTGGATGGGGCCATTCCTCTCATCGTAGGCCTCAACCGAAGGCACGAAGGTGGGGGCGATGACTTTGTGTTCCCTCCCCGGCTCCTTGGTCAGAGGAAAGATGGTATACATGTTGGAATGGACAGGCTGGGGAGGGAAGGCAGAGGAAGGGGTCAGCTTTCCTGGTTGGGGCGGGTGCGGGGAGGGGCAACTGCAGGTGACGTGCATAGCAGCGACTGAGCCCATCACGGACTCCCCCCTTTTCAGCCGGTCTGGGTGCGAGGTGTGAGGAGAAGGCCTCATGTTCTCGTCGTGTCGGTTTGGGTCCTTGGCACAGCGGTCCTGCTCGGAGCCCAGCACTTTCCCCAAGAGGTCCCCGCCGCCATTGCAGTTGTTGAGTGAAGAGGTCTGCAGCGGGTTCTTGGACTTTGGTTCTCCGCTAAGGCTCCCCCGATTCGGGATGTGCTCGGCCAGGAAAGGGGACAACCGCTCCCCAGCCTTGACCGCCTTCTCGGGGCCGCTCACTTTCCTGTCGCTGTCGGGCTTGGTGTCCAGCGTGAGATCCACCACACTGTGGGGCCGGGCCTCCTCCTTCAGCTTGCCCTCCTTCTTGGTCACGGGCAGGGAGAGGTCGCTCCGGCATGCCCTCTCCTTGCGGGCAGGGTCTTTCAACATTTCCTTTGAATTTCTGTGCAGGGGGACAAGGTCTTTTTCCCGGAGGAGGGAGTTTGGTGTGGGGTTGGACGCAGTCCGCGAGGGAGGGCCCGGGGGGTGCAAGGCGGACTGTCCTGCATGGCTGGTGAGGTAAAATCCATCTGCAAGGAAAGGGGGAAAAAATGAGAAAGGCTCCCATTCCAGACCTTTCTATCGAGGAACCGCTGTATTTCACAAACCGCTCTCATTCACGACAAAAGACCCGCGCAGTCGATTCAAGAGACAAATATGGCAAAGTGGGTGGAGAAACACCTCCGTATCAACAAGACATGCGGGTCTCTTTTCCTGAAGAGGCAGGAGGAAAAGGAACACGTGGAATAACTTCCCAGAGACTGCTTGCTGAAGTCGGAGGCGTGACTCAATTTAAAATGTGAGACCACAGAAGTTACGCAAGATTACAGCAAGATTACAGCAACCCTCCCTCCCCTCGTGTTCCTTTTCCTCCAGGGGCGGAAAAAAAGAAAACAACACATATTTGCAGAGTCCATCACGTTACTATGACTTATGGCTTACTGTATCTCAAGGACTCAAGGCAAGTCACAGCCCTTGTGTGCAAACCAAAGGGGACAAAGGATAGCAGGGACATCACAAGCCAGTAAGGCCATCTATCGCACAAAATTAACTCCCAGTGAAGAGGAAAGAAGGCATCCCCGTTGGAAAAGGCGGTGCAGATAGGATAATCATGAATCTCGTAATGGGCTGGTGAAGTAGGTGGACAGAGCTGGGAGAGGAGCATACGCGCAACATCTATCTGGGAATAAGAAGTGGCTTTATCCGGAGTCGGACGACATCCATTCCGATCGGCCGACAGGGACAAGGTTTTATGCCCCTCTGAGAAAGGCACATTTGCCGCCTCCTGGGCCTGCAGAACCACCAGCCAGTCTGCAGGGGCTTAGCTTGGATCTGGCCAATGATGGTTCACGTTCAGGGAGGGGTGCCAGTCGGCCCCCGTGCTGCTGACAGCCGAGAATGAGCTAATCACCCAGAGGCTCCAGCTCGTCCTCTTCACTAAGCTGCCCCAAGCAGTCACTCGCACAGACAACCCGCTCGCCCGAGTCTCCTTCATCCGAGTGCAAAGCGAGCTAAAGAGAGCACCAAAGAAGGGGGCAGAGAGTGTGAAGGAGAGACTGACTGACCTTTTGGAGACTCAAAGAGGCTGTGCTGGCCCAGCTGAGCGAGCAAGGGGCTCCCGCTGTTATGAGGCTCCAGGTGACTCAAGGGAATGTACGAAGGGTACAGACCGTTCGGCAGGTGGGAGAAGCCTGAAAAGAGGAGAGGAAAAGGGGGGGGAGATCAATACATACGTATATGAAAACATGTTTCCAAAGAGCTCATACTATCAAATCGGCACCTCTAGAGCGCAACAGATGGCTAGGCCTGGCAAACCCTCCGCCCCCTCCCAGCTCCCCCATCTCATGCCAGAGAGCAAAGATCCACACGCTCACACACTCGTTCTCTTATTTATACATCAAGAGCAAACACAGACGTATATATACACACACCCTTCTCTCTCGCTCTCGTAAACGTTCTGCCGCTCTTCTGTGCGTTCAAGAAACAGGACCGGCGCAGGATTGCTGGGTTAATCAGGAGGACTCCCAATTCTAAGTGGCTGCATTCCCACAAAGACGGGGACCTGTATTAGGGTTGCCAACCTCCAAGTGAGGCCTGGAGATCTCCCTGAAACTACAGCTGCTCTCCAGTTCCCATGGAGAAGAAATGGTTGCTTTGGACGGTGGACTCCATGGCACTGTGCCTTGCTGAGGCCCCTCCCCTCCCTAAACCCCATCATCCCCAGATTCTGCCTCCCAAATCTCCAGGTATTTTGCAACCTGGAGTTTGGAACCCCAACCTGCATTCCTGGGGGGAGGGGTAGAGATCTGGGGCAAAGAGCAGGCTTAGCGCCTATCTTTTTCTCTTCCCATACAGGCATGCCAAGTGGCGCATGGGGCAGACAAAGTCCCATTCCTGGGACACGTGTTGCATTATGCGCGAACCCTACCATTGCCTCCAAAGCTGTCCGGAGACAGATCATGCAGTAAAGCTGGGTTTCATGTACTGCCACGCATGCTCCCCGGGGATCCTTTATGATACACAAGCCCTCGCGACCCGTGTCGTCCCCCCCCCCGGCTTCTTTATTACTAGTCCAAGGTTATAAAAAGAGCCTGTCTTAAAACGGGGTCTAATCTGCTGCTCCCCTAGCTCAGAGGTTCGTGCATGGAAAGCCAGCTCACTGGTGCCAAGATTCAGAAAGAAGTTAGCAGGCAGGAGGGAGGCTTGAGCCCAGACCTGGGGAACAGCAGCCAGCTCTTTACTTATGAGTAACTGGGGCATCTGGGTAAGACTCTGCCCGCACCCGACTCTCCTCAGTTGTCCCAGAGGAAGAAGAAGAGTTGAGTCTCGGAGCGGCTCACAATCACCTTCCCTTCCTCTCCCCACAACAGACACTCTGTGAGATAGGTGGGGCTGAGAGAGCTCTGAGAGAGCTGTGACTGGCCCAAGGTCACCCAGCTGGCTTCATGTGGGGGAGTGGGGAATCGAACCCGGTTCTACTGATTAGAGTCTGCTGCTCTTAACCACTACACCATACTGGCGCTCCCTACCCCTTTGAGTAGTTCCGCTTGTGCCCAGAATTGCTTCCTGAAAACACATGTGTGATGCCAACGCTCTTCCTTCTTTAAAAAAATTAAAACTGGGAATTCTGGCCAGCTAATGGTCAAACAAAGCACAGGGGGGCAAACCCAAGAATCCGGGCAAAATCTAGACAGCTGGGTCATATGGCAATGCTGCACCCCAGACAAGAAGACACCATCTTTCAGCTACTGAGATGCCCATAGGAGGGCCCAGTTTGGGGTACCAGTGGCTATTGGGTGCCTGGGTTATTTTTTTCTACACCTCTGACAATAGCAAGAACCGTTTTCTTGAAGCGTGGAGCCCCTCCGGACCTCAGAAGGGTGCTTCCGTTCAAGCGGAAGGCCACCTTGCCTCCCCGGTTTTCCGCCTACACCATCCCATCTTGCCAAGACGGCAACAGCAGTGGCAGTTAGCGATATTTCCCAGGGAGACGGGTCCCCCGTAGCTGCCAAGGAGCAGGATTTTGCAGTCAGAGAGGGGACTTGCGTAACCCCTCGCGGAGCCGCGTCGGCCGCAGCAACAGGCCTGTGGCTGTCAAAGGGAAGTGAGAACGGCAGCCTGTGGTGGAAATCTCATTGCGCACGTTTTTGCTTTCGCTTCCTTTTCCAATCTCCCGGTCTGTGCTCAGAAGCCCAGTCTGGCCTCCTGCCACTGGAACCCGGAGGAAACGGGTCTGGATGCGCTATGTCATAGTGACCGCCCGTTTCATTAGGTACAGGACTTGGGGCCCAAACATCCCCAGTCCTGAAAGAATCTAAAACATGGGCTTTCTGGGCTGTTGGGGAAAAGGCTGTCAAAACCACAGGCGACTGGGCCCGTTTGAGCGACGGACGTCAACACTTGGACAGGCTGCAACCAAGGCTCCCTCTAAGTCGTGGAGTCTTGTGAGCAAAAATTCTACTTGGTGAGCGACTGGCATTAAAGCTGTGAGCGAGCGATTGGGCTGCCACGTGAATTAGCTTGCTCTGGAGCCATCCTTCCTGAGCTAAGGCAAAAACGTGTGAGCCGGAGGCTAAAAAACTGTGAGCTAGCTCACATTAACTCAGCTCAGAGGGAACACTGGCTGCAACCCTAGAAACGGAAAACGCCAACCCAGCCAGGTCACCCTCATTTAATTTTTATTTATTTTATTTGCGGCACTTTTATTCATTTATCATTTAAATCTCTAGACCGCCCTCCCCTGAATATACAAGGCTCAGGGCAATGAACAACAACAACACATTAATGATGATAAAAACAACCTAACCACGTAATTAAAACTCCAGATGGCACTAAAACTTCAGGATTTCAAATTGTGTCACTGCCTCACAGGGGAGATAGAGAAGAAGCACGAAGTGGGGGGGGGGGATGCCGGAAGGATGGTATGCGTCCGGGCTCTTTTTGTAGCAGGAACTCCTTTGCATATTAAGCGACACACCCCTAATGTAGCCAATCTTCCAAGAGCTTACTGTGAGAAAAGCTCTGTAAGCTCTTGGAGGATTGGCTACGTTAGGGGTGTGTCACCTGATATGCAAAGGAGTTCCTGCTACAAAAACAGCCCTGCCTGTCCCTGTCCTCAGCCAAAAGCCTGGAGGAACATCTCTGCCATGCATGCCCAGCAGAGGTCCCACAGAGTACAGATGATATTCGGCAGAGAGTGCCATCAGGTGGGGGCC
Organism: Gekko gecko; assembly: GCA_029375565.1. Lineage (NCBI taxonomy): Eukaryota > Metazoa > Chordata > Lepidosauria > Squamata > Gekkonidae > Gekko > Gekko gecko. The sequence goes on along the minus strand of JAPDNY010000004.1, from coordinate 227,934,744 downwards.
AGACCTGTAAAGGCCCTGCCCCTGGTCAAGGGCAGCTGGATGCCTTTTGGGCTGGTGATCACCAGTCGATTATTCTCTGCAGAGCGTAATGCTCTTCAGTGGACATATAGTCCACCGTTCTCACAGGGACTCAAGGCGGATCACACATCGCAAGTCGGTACAATCGACACGAACGGGTCATTCCGTAGCCAGCGCATTAGGATTTTAGAAGTCCAGCACCTCCAGAAAGAGCTGAAGCATTGCCTAAGTAGTCACATGACACACGAAGCGGCACAGGGATTACATAAGTAGGAACCCTACTTACAATAAGCTACACACCAGCAGGACAGGCCAAGTCCCGAATCATTTATTCGAGCAAGTTTGTAAAACCGGTTTTGTGCAGTGCAGCCCTGTGACCTGGCTAAAAAACGGTGAGCTAGCTCAAACTGACTCAGCTTAGAGGGAACACTGACCACCGGCTAGTGAACCAATTCTGCAAAACACACAACAGACAAAAGGGATGCGGCTGAGGTGTACTTCCCCAACAGCCAGGAAGTCATAGCAACACGGAAGGGCTATGGTTATACTGGATGCCAAAAGCGTACCAGCCTGAAAAGTTCCACAAGCCCCTTGCCCCTCGGGCCATTACAACCATGAGCATATTCTACACACGAGCGAGGCTGGGTGCCCCCCCCCACACAAGGCATCGGCTAGTTAAGGCACAATCTGGCAGAGAAGGACAAGCGGACAAAATGAAAGTCAAGCGCGCCAACTTCATTGGCGCAAATGGTCTCCGGCCATGGCATTCAGTTAATCACAGTGAACATTCAAAATAAACAGCTTGCATCGTTCCTAGCTCCATAGTCGCCCCATGCAGGGGTTATAAGCCGCATATTCTCCATGGGAACAGAGCAGAAGGGGGCTCAGACCTGCTGCCCCCCTCCCCTCGGTAGCCACATGTTCAACTGAGCATCTGCCACAATCCCTGCACATACGCAGAAGCATGTGCACCTCCATACAATCAGGCAGAGGCAAACAGCAATGCTCGAAATACATACAGCTCACTGCAGCCATACAGCTGAACACACATTGGTAATCTACATCCCTTGGACGCACATTCTGTGTACACGATTGGTACTGTCTCCATAGAATATGTGCACACATGCAAGCTTTAACCTTCCTTAGAATTCCAAAAACCAGGCCAGGAAGTTACAGGACCCGCCCCTTTTTATTTGTCTGTCTCAAGAACGGCAGGGAAGACGTCTCTCAGAATGCTCTGTGGGTTTCCATTTGTGCGTTTGTTTTACGAGGAAAATGATCGGGGCTGGTGGCTCTGCAACAGGAACCGGGCTTCCCAGGGCAACAGCTGCACGGGGGCAGGTTTGGATTCCTTGAAGGCAGAGAGCTGGAATGGTCCCGGCACCAGGGATCTGAAGGGTGGAAAGAGGGACAGTGGCCAGGCACCTATGAGCCCCAGGTCTTCCAAAGGGAGGAAGCTCACTACCCGGGGGAAACCCTAGGTAGGAGACCAGGGGCCACTATCAATAGAAAGAAGATGCAGTGTTAGTTTTCAGAGAGATGTTTTTGTTTTGTTTTTAAGTGTCAAGAAAAGGAGATTTTTTTTCCTGCAGGCTTGTCAACTGAGCAGGGGAAACAGCTGGTTTCTAAGTTTTATACTTTAGAGCTGGAATGTCAAACGCAAGGCCCGGGGGCCGGAACCAGCCCACCCAGAGCTCTTACCCAGCCTGCAAGCAACTGGCATGTATGGAAATGTAAGGTACTCCCCTTTTTATGGTAACCCTTGGGGGAAAAACCTAGTCTTGCATGTGACTAAAAACATTCATTGGGGTTTTTGTGGGTCCCCCAGTAAATCAATGGCTTTCACTGCTAGGAATCAATCACTTTTGTTTGCATTTTGAGTAGAAAATAATATTGTTAATTGGATTTGCCTGTGTTTTTTACAAAGTTTATAATTACGGTACCTGGCATTCCATTTTATGGCACATGATGGCCCGGCCCTTGTAACAAATGAGTTTGACGTCTCTTCTTTAGATGAAACGATGGGTGTTTCCGCTTGGAACTACCCCAGCTGTGCCCTGAACTTTCTGGCTCCCCTCCTCTGTGCCTTCTTGCAGGCACCCGTGCTTTCGATTTCAAGAACTGGATCCCTTCCTTTCTAGGAAATCTGCACCGACTCCCAATCTGCTACTGCCACTCCGTTCTCTTTTGAGAAGAGAAACCGCTAATAACTTTTATAAGCCACACAGAGAGAGAGACATTTTTGTCTGTGAGGTCCACTTTCTAGCCATTCAATGACAATTTCATTTTCATTCCCCCCTTTTTCTTCCTCCCAGGGACTCAGGGAAGCAGGCAAGGCTCTCCCTTCCATCTTAACGACCTTGTGAGGTAGGCGAGCCTGAGAGGGAACGTGAAGAGCTCCAGCGACACCCGAGGAGCTCTACAGATTGGTGGAGATGTGAATAAGTCCTCCTGGGTTCCATCCTGGCAGGGCTTTTTTTGGAGAGAAAGCCCAGCAGGAACTCACTAGCATAATAGGCCACACCCATCACCAGAAACTCATTAGCATATTAGGCCATACCCTGATAGCACAGCGCATTAGCATATTAGACCACACCCCCATGTTACCAGAAGTTTGGTCATCCAGCCACACCACCTTTTGCTTCTTAATCTGTTTACCTTTTTTGTTGTCAAAACCTGGGGCTTTTTTTTGTAGCAGGAACTTCTTTGCATGTTAGGCCACACAGCCCTAATGTAGCCAATCCTCATGAGCTTCTGCTGTTGGGGGTGGCCTATTATGCTAATGAGTTCCTGCTGGGCGTGGCCAGCTCAGGAGCCAGCTGGAACTCCGTTCCTGTGCGTTCCTGCCCAAAAAGAGCCCTGCATCCTGGCATTCTATCCACTACATCAAGGGCCCTCGACCTTTTTGAGCCGGGGGGGTGGAATGCTGACACGGCCTGGAGGGTGCAGTGACAAAATGGCTGCCGCAGGAGGCAGAGCTAGGCACCAAAATGATTGCCACAGCATAACCTCAAGAAGAGGAAGAAGAGGAAGAAGAAAAAGAAGAGAAGATATTGGATTTATACCCTGCCCTTCACTACCCAAAGGAGTCTCAGAGAGGCTTACAATTTCCTTTCCCTACCCTTCCCACAACAGGCACCCTGTGAGGTAGGTGGGGCAAAGAGAGCCTCTCGAGAACTGCCCTTGAGAAAAAAGCTCTGAGAGAACTTGTAACTGACCTAAGGTCACATCAGTAGCTGCATGTGGAAGAGAGGGGAATCAAACCCGGGTCTCCCAGATTAGAATCCACGCTCCTAACCACTACATCAAACTGGCTCCTAACCACTACACCAAAATGTTGATCCTTGTGGCATAGTGGCAGCTGTTGCCAAAGCAAACCTGCACTGCCAATCAAACTTCTAATAGCCAATCATAAGCCTTGCTGGGCAAAAGCCCTACCTGGCCCCTGGCTACCTCTTCCTAAAAACACTTGGCGGATGCCAAAGAAAGGTGCTGGTGGGCATCATAGTGCAATGTTGGGGACCCTGCACTGCACACACCAGCTCTCAGATTCTCCAAACCCATCTCTAGATAAGTCTAGTCTTGGGGGGGGGAGGAATTTTTCATATGTGCTTGTGTGCACATATGACTCTGTGTGTGCACCTGGAAGTCATGGCGACCTCTGGTGACTGACCCCTACTGGGGGCCTGGAGGATATTCAGAGAGGCGGCTGAATGAAGCCTGCCCCCGCCTCCTGCCTCTGGTATTCCAAGGAGGCCTCCCATCCAAGTACTTGCCAGAGTCGACCCTGCTTAGTTTCTGAGATCTGACGGGATCGGGTTTGCCTGGACTATCCAGGTCAGGGCAGATAATTCTAGTCTTGGGCTGATTTGGGAAGGGGCGACTTCAGCTGCCCTCTTACTGGACAGAATTAGACAAAGCAGGGAGAACTTGAAAATCGCAACAGGCGGCTGGTGGGTTATGAACTTGCATGACTAGTTTTCCCCAAGGCTGGCCTCTGGTCCCGGGGACCAGCAACACCTTCCTCCCCCCCGGATTCTCGGGACTCTTGATTCAAGAGTCAAAGTTCCCTTTGCAGGAGGAGAACTTTGACTCTTGAAAGCTGGCACCTTTTTGGTCTCCAAGGTGCTACGGGACTCGACTCTTCGCTGTTCCGCCGCCGACCGACACGGTAACCCTTTGAAACTCTCAGCCCCCGGAGAGCTTTCCTGTTAGCGGGTCCGATTGTAGAACGAGAGCTCCCAACCGGGAGAGAGTGCACAACTGCGTGGCTGGGACCTTTCCCCTTCAAACCACACAGGTTGGAAATTTCGTATCTCGACAAAACCAAAAAAAAAGATGAGAGTTTCGAAACCTCGCAGGGATTGCATAATGCACCCGGTTTAGCAATCCGGTTTTCAAACGCGAGCCCCAGAGGGTTAGCTGGAGGCAACTTCTGCATTTTTGGAAGAGGTGGGAGACAGAAGATGGGGATCTGTGATACTGGCGCCCTCTCCAAGTCTCCCTAGGTGTGTGCATGACCTGGAAACACCTAAGCTGGCTGCAAGGTTACCCCCCCCAGCCCCACCACCCTCGACATCCACAGCCACATTTTCCTCCCCCCCCCCACCGCCCGCTCAAGCATTTTGCTACGCGTGGTTTTTGCGGCTGGGTTGATGTCTAATCTCATGACCGGACGCTTCCTCTCTTGGCGATGAGTCATCCCGTTGTGTGTGCATGTGTTTTTGAACCCCACCCTGCGCTGTTTTGAAAACAGAACAAAGATTACTTTTTCTCCCCCTTCCCCCACCTTCGCCGAGACAGCTGGACTTGCCAAGTTCCTGCAACTACACCTCTGCTCTGTCGACTTCGACCGGTCCGGCCGAAGTAGGTCAAAACCATTAGCTCCATTCGACGGAGCAGGCCACTGAGGAGGCCCAGGGAACCTGCAATTACTCGTGAGTCAGCTTGGGAGAGGTGGATTTCGCTCTCCGGGATGGCCTGGTTCCCAAGGTGCTGGCCCGGTTGTCTTCCTGCGTTACGTAACCCGCTGAGGCGACGGGAGCCGCACCCCACCCCCTGATAAACGCAAGCCAGACTGGCGACCAAGTCTTGCATCTGCTAGGGACGCCAACGCAGAGTTGGGAAATTCCTGGATATTTGGGGGTGGAGCTTGGGGAGGATGCGGTTCGGGGAGAGGAGGAACCTCAGCAGGGTATCATGCCACAGACCTTGGGAGGGGCCGTGGCTCAGTGAAAGAGCCTCTGCTTGGCATGCAAGAGATCCCAGGATCAATCCCCAGCGTCTCCAGTTAAAAGGGCCAGGTGGTAGGTGATATGAAAGACATCTGCCTAAGACCCTGGAGAACTGCTAATAGTCAGAATAGGCAATAGTGATCTTGACAGGGCCTGTGGCTCAGTGGAAGAGCCTCTGCTTGGCACGCAGAAGGTCCCAGGCTCAATCCCCGGCATCTCCGGTTAAAAAGGACCAGGCAGGAGGGGATGTGAAGGACCTCCGCCTGAGACCCTGGAGAATTGCTAACAGTCAGAATAGGCAATAGTGATCTTGACAGGGCCTGTGGCTCAGTGGAAGAGCCTCTGCTTGGCATGCAGAGGTCCCAGGTTCAAACCCCGGCATCTCCAGTTAAAAGGACCAGGTAGTGGGTGATATGAAAGACCTCAGCCTGAGACCCTGGAGAGCAGCTGCCAGTCTGAGCAGACAATACAGACCGTGATGGACTAATGGTCTGACTCAGTATAAGGCAGCTTCATATGTACATATGTACTCCGCTTTCCAAAGCAGTCATGTTCTTCAGGGGAACTGATCTCTGCTGTCTGGAGAGTAACTGCAATGCCAGGAGATCTTCAGGCCCCACCTGGAGGTTGGCAAGCCAAGTCTCAGGGGGGTGAGGGCACCCTGTGCCTCTCAAAGTACAGCTTCTCCGCCACGGAATGGCAGTTGGGGCATATCTGATTTGCAAGAAGGAAGACCAGCGGGTGTTCAGCATGCACATCCACACAGCGGTATGTTCCCCCTCCTGACACAATATATCCACAACTGGGAACGACTGGGTGGCGGATGGAGAGTTGGAAGGGGAAATGAGACGAGCCAGAACAGGGCGAAGCCCCAATCCGCCAACTGCTTTCTCCCGCAAACGGCGTGCCTTGCAGTGGTTTTTGCTGAAGGTCAGAGCCCTGTGCTTGCTACTCAACATACAGATCACTCTAGCCAGGCCCGTAGCCAGGATTTTTTAATTCGGGGGGGGCTTTGAATAAGTCAGGGGCACCCTGCACAGACACCCCCACAACCCCCAAAGGAACAAAAAAATGGATGTCGGGGAGCCTGGACTGGATAGGAAGTGAGGGGGCCTTGGTAGTAAGTCGGGGGGCTGGGCCCCGAAATGCCCCACTGTAGCTACAGGACTGGCTCTAGCAGAACAGAAATAGATTGTTCAGAGGGAGGGTCCTCAAGTTTTGCCTTCTAGATGATCCCCCCCCCCGAATAGCAGCCACTGCACCCAAGGATGACAGAAAGCAGAAGCAGAACATTCCGGATCACGGGGGATGGGGAGGGCGGAACCCTCGCACAAAATTCAGGGCTCCCCGTCACTGGAAGTCAACCCAAAGGAGTACCGCTGGGAGCTAGACAGCCAGGGGGAGATGGTGGTTCACACCCACACATGGCTTCAAGCCAAGAGCAGCTATGGAGCATCATACAAGACAGGCATGTTTCACTCTGCCGGAGAATATGAGGATATGTCCACCAGCTTACGGTCAAAGGCAACCCGATGCATACTGCTGCAGCTTCACAGACATATCTGAAAGCTTCAAAGCATGGTCCCGGCATCAGAAATCAGCCCAAGAATTCTGTCATGCTTTAGACTGGCCTAGGACGGGGCTACGTCGATCAAGCCGGCTTGATTTAGTACGGAATTGTCAGGCGCGGCTATCAGATCCAGACCCTAAAGTAGACCCCTTTACATTCTCTCTCCCATACCAGTGAATCGTTTGCATTCAGGTCTCCGAGGAATAGCAAAGCTATTTTGCAACTCTGGGTCTTTGCTCCTGAAGGGGTGGCACGACTCTCACTCGGAGGAGGTGCATTCGCCAGGGGGAAACTACCCCTGTGTTTGCAGAAGGTCCCGGTTTCCGTTCCTGGGGTCCCCAGCTAACAGAGGTCAGGGAGCTGGTGTGGAGAAAGAAAGGGCTTTCCCGGCCCACGAACCTGGAAAGTGGCTGCCAATCAGAGGGGACCAAGGCTCAGGGAGATGGGCCAATGGTCCAGCCCCATATAAGGCAACTTCATATGTTTATTTAGCTCATTCTATGCATCGTTGTGGAGGGGCTGAAGCATGAACACCAAAAGTTCCCTTATATGGAGGCAGAGCCATCAGTTTCTCCAGCACAGGGTTGTCTATTCTTAACTGGCCGTGGCTTTCCAGGATCTATCTTAGTCAACAGCCCTTTGCCCTAAGTAAGATCTCTGGATCGGAGAGTAGAACGGGAGGGGGGGGGAGGGTCTGCAACGTGGTGCCCAAGGGCACCAGGGCACCCACAAACACCTCCCCTGGTGCTTGCCAAGTGTTTTTTTGGAAGTGGGTGGGGCCAGACGGGGCCTTTGCCCAGCAGAGTTTCTGATTGGCCCTTGGAGATCGGAGTAGCTGTGCCGAAATGTTGCTACAGCGGCGGCAGCTGCCACCACGGCACAGGGATCTTCACTGTGTGACTAAAGGTGAGCCTTCAGGTGTGTGCGAAGGTACATGTGTGAGGAAAGGTTTTTAAAATACCACATTCTAAAAGGTGCACTGCTAAGCAGAGCTTCTATCTGAAATGCTGAAGCATTACTACAAGAGTTATGCGTAAGCTCATTCCCTGACATTTTGCGTTTGGCTCCACCTCCTGCAGCAGCAGCCATTTTGCAGTTGCACCCACCACTCTCAGGCTCCAAAAGGTTGGGGACCTATGAGATAGAGCATCTGCTTTGCACACTGAAAGCCCAAGTTTGAATCTGTGGCACTGGCAAGTAAGGACATAAGAGAACATAAGAGAAGCTATGTTGGACAAGGCCAGTGGCCCATACAGTCCAACACTCTCTGTCACACAGTGGTGCAAACCCGGATGCCCTCAGGAGGTCCACCAGCGGGGCCAGAACTCCAGAAGCCCTCCCACTGCTGCCCCCCAGGCACCAAGAATACAGACCATCACCGCCCCAAACAGAATGTTCCCTCTATAACTTGTGGCTAACAGCCACAGATGGACCTCTGCTCCATATGTTTACCCAATTCCCTCTTAAAGCTGTCTCTGCTTACAGCTGCCACCACTTCCTGCAGCAGTGAATTCCACGTGCTAATGACTCTTTGAGTGAAGAAGTAAAAGGATCAAGTCACAGGTGATGCAAAAGACCTCATCTCAGGACCCCGGAGAGCTGCCACCAGCCAGAGCAGGCCAAGACTGACCTTGAGAGACTCAAGGGATGGCAGCGTTGTGTGTTTGACCGGCAATACCAAGGACTGAATTTTAAATTAATGCAGGCATCAGCTATAGACAGAGCTACGGCCATTTCCAATTAAAAACAAAACAAAACAAAACCAAGAATTCTCACTGCATTGAGATAAACCGGATCATTTCCAAGTAGACAATTCCGCAAAAACTAGATTAAGATTCAAACACACGCCCCCCGACAATTATACCGGCACGAACGATTAACAGCCAACGAAACAGTAAAAACACTTTTTTACTACGAGGGTCCTGAAGACTCACAAGTCCCTTCTCCCTACACCCAGAAACATGATCCCTCTTCAGCTCCTAGCCAGAATATCCCCCTCTTTCCACCCTTTGGCAGAATGCCCCTAGAGCCAATATCTCCCATCTCGGCTCTTTTCGACCATCAGGAGCCGACAGGTGAATGGCCAGGGAGAGCCAAGGCATTTCGGACGGAGGCAGGCTCTGCTTGGGACAGGAATGCAGTTACACACCCCGAATGGAATCTGCCCAAACGGAATCTGGCCTCCCCAAGGGCTGACCTGTCAGTACATGCACAGGCCAACCATGGGTCTCCTGCACAAAAAAATCAGCCATACGCCGGCACCCTGGCAAACAGACAGGCAGCTAAAAAACACCAATGTACACCTAGACAGCTTTACGAGGGGGTGGGAGGACAAGGGGACAGGCTCCCCCGAAACGGCTTCTTGGATCATCTTGTCTTGACCTGGCTTCGGTTCTGTGCTGCTGGCTCTTCTATGCTCAATTGTGTTAGCAACTTTCTTATACAGCAGGATAATTCTTTGGAAAGTTTTCCTAGATCAGATTTTTTAAGCATTTGGAATATTCGTCTTAGAGACTGAGTTTCGACTTTTAAAAGCCAGTTTTGTGTAGTGGCTAGGAGGGTGGACGCTAATCTGGGAGAACCGGGTTTGATTCCCCACTTCTCCATATGCAGCTGCTGGTGTGACCTCGGGTCAGTCACAAGTCCTTTCAGAGCTGTTCTCTCATTATGCTTGTAAAAGTCAGGCTTTTATATATTTGAAATTGGGTTACCTGGTTTGTCGATTGTTACAAGTCTAAACTTGATTACCTGTTAATTTTTCGTTTTTTGTTACTAGCAGTGTTGGAAGCCTATTAGGGGGGTGGGGGGATGGGGTAAAAAATCTTTTTAAATTGTATTGGTAACGATGTTTAATAATGTGGAATGCATACCAATAAAATTTTGTTTTCAAAAAAAAAAAGAGCTGTTCTCTCAATGGCAGTTCTCAAGAGAGCTCTCTCAGCCCCACCTGCCTCACAGGGTGTCGTGGGGAGAGGAAGGGAAAGGGATTGTAAGCCGCTCTGAGACTCTTTCGGGTAGTGAAAGGTGGAGTATAAATCCAACCTCTTCTTCTTTATATGTAGTTCTATAGGTATTATATCTTATATCTTATTTATACTTTCTATTATATTTGGGATAAAGCATGCGTATAACCTTTATAATTATATGAGTTTATTTATTACATATTTTTGCATGGTATAACCTTGTTTAAGTTAACTATTCATACCCATGTCCCCTGCTTACATTTTCGATGCCAACATTCTTGTATTACGTAGGTTGTTTTTTTTTTAAGCTGTGAAGTTCAGCACTTGCTACTCAACAAAATATCCCCCCAGTACCCAGCCTTCAACTGCCACCATCTCAATTTTCACCCCTGCCCGAGCCCTGAGCCGACTGTCACTCTGGAAGAGTTTCATTTACACTGCCAATCTGCCCAATATCCCCAGGAGAATCCTGCCGGCGTTGGCTGCATCCCCCTCCCTCCGTCCACGGTGGCAACATCCATTTGCCAGGATGTCTAATCTTCTAAAGGCCACTGAGGCTACAGCGATATCCCTCGACAGAAATGAACTGCACCCCTCCGGAGCAGGTGGTTTCGCAGTGTAACGTCTTTTGGCGTTTCAAGCGTGGCACGCCACTTCCTATTGCCAGCAGATCACCATCGTTAGAGGGAAGTGGTAGGAGCCAGCGGAAATCACAAGCTCTACTAGTTTATTCACTAGAAAAATACCCAGCGGGATCGCAAGTAGGGTGGGGACAAACAGAAGTCTTATCAGCTGCCAGGACCCCCAGATGGCCAGGCCACAGCACATTACGGTCTAAGAGGGAAGGGCTTCTACACAAGGGGGCAGGGCTCAGTGGTAGAGCCTCTGCTCGGCAAGGAGAAGGTCCCAGGTCCAATCCCCAGCCTCTCCGGTGAAAAGGACCAGGTAGTAGGTGATGTGAAAGGCCTCTGCCTGAGACCCTGGAGAACTGATAATAGTCCAAATAGACAATAATGATTTTGATAGGGCCTGTGGCTCAGTGGAAGAGCATCTGCTTGGCACGCAGAAGGTCCCAGGTTCAATCCCTGGCATCTCCAGTAAAAAGGACCAGGCAGTAGGAGTCCGTCTGAGACCATGGAGACCTCCTGCCTGTCTGAGTAGACAACATAGACCTGGGGGGAATTCAGTGGTCACTTGGGCAAGGATAGCAGATTGACATGGAGCGAAGGGTTCGAATCTGTACTCAGCCATGGGCCAATTAACCATTAAAAAAGACCCTGGAGAGCCACTGCCAAGCTAAGTATACAATATTTGCGGGTTCCTGTCTCCAATATTTGACGGACCAAGAGTCTGATCGGTGTTCACGCACACCTGGTGTCTTAGGAGCTCTTACAAAACCATAACCGTGGCAAGAAAGGGTTCCGCCTGACTCTGGAGAGATGCCACCATTTCCTGAATTTAGGCACCGCAGCAGATACGCCCGAGAAAAGGTCCACTTCCAGCGAAGCCCTGGAGATCCCACCGCCCCTCCCACTTTTGGTGGTCTGTTCTGATTGGCCAAACTTTCCAAACAACTCATCATACGCCAGCACACTCAGATGAGGACATTGTCCAACCGATGCAGCGCTCTCTGTTGCCGCGCTGTTGCCGCCACATCCTATTTGTTCTGCTCCTGCAATCGGTTGTAGGTCCTATGGATGGGACGACTGGTCACTGGCCACCAAAGTTTTAATTACAATGTTTTGGTGGCAGCTGTTCTGGGCTTTTTTTTCCACCAGCAACATGGAACCTTGAGAACGTATCCAGTTTTGTTTGCTGTGGCCAGCGGCCAACGGAATAGGTTTACTTATCTAAAAGTAACCGCTGACTTTCCACAAACTTCCCCTGAATTCTCCGGCCCTTTCCCGTGAAGACCTTGAGTGACTCACACGTCATCATAGCTCAGGAACCACCTTCCAACCAGGACTGGTTTCTTTATTTACTTCATTTACTGGGGGACCTGAAGTGGCTTACATCATTCTCTTTTCCTTCATTTTATCCTCACAACAACCCTAAAAGGTAGGTTAGGCTCACCCAACTAGGGTTGCCAATAGGGTTGCCAGGTGCTTACTGTCTGCCAGCGGGGGGCCTCCATGCTGCTCTCCGGAATCTTCTTGCAAGCACGCAAAGCATGCACACCACGATGATGTCACCTAGAAGTGACGTCATTGCACCAGGCATGCCATGTAGGGAACGCTCTACAATTTGGCCAAAAACTCTATGGTCACCATAGAGTTTTTAGCCAAAAGCTAAAGCAACCCATGCGCGACGTGCCCAGTGTGATGACATCATCACACTGGGCACGTTGGGTGCAGCGGGGCTCTTCAGGGTCAAGCTGACAAAATAAATCATTATAAAAATACAAATATTTATTATGGTGTACACATTAGTCAAAGATAAAATAGGTTAAAAGAAATGATCTAAATATCAGACTCTTAAATCTTTTTTACATACAGAGCTGAAAGTTTTACATATACAATTTATGGGTGTATCTTATGACCAGTAGACCATATGTGTTTTGGCCCCTTAGGGCCTCAGTGGTCAATATTACTATTGTAAAACAACACACATCCAGAAATAAACATATGAACAAAGATTTTCTTTAGAGCCAGGTGTTGCTTTCTCATGTGATGTGCAGTTGCTAAAAGTTTACATAGTACGCCATGGATAATCTCTCATGGTAACTGCACATGCTCAGCTTCCCTCGTCACATCTTGTAATTTGGATGTTATGCCTGTGTTGATACACCCCAAGATCGCATTAGCCTTTGTTGTGGCCGCATCACACCAGCTGCTCATTTTTAACTTTCTCCAATATCTTGTTCACACATACAGCTACCCAGATCCCCTGTACACTGGGTTCATAAGGGAGTAGGTGTGTTGGTCCCAAACCATATAGGGCTTTAAAGGTCAAGGCCAGCACCTTGAATTGGGCCTGGAAACAAATCGGGAGCCTGTGTAGATTGGCCACGACCAGAGCAATATGCCTGGTCTCAGTTTACCCAGGGTAATGATTTGAACCCAGGCCCTCCTGGGTCCTACGCAGAGACTCCAACCACACACCACTCCGGCACAATTGAAAAGGGAAGGTTCGCTTGGTTCTGAGCATTTGCGAATATTCATTTCGGGCACACTCCGCACCATCTCACAGTGGCAGGGAAATAAGCAGCTCGTTGGCTCCCCCCACCGCCCCCAATCCTGTTTCCAAGGCCATTTGGCTGCGGAGAGAGATGGCTCCAGAAACGCGCTTCATCGCCCCGCCAAGCAGATTCCGTATGCCCGCCATGTGGCCGCTCTAACCTTCCCACGGATCAGCTGGCGTCGCCCTCTAGACAAATGCGCTTGCTCCCCAAAGCAGCCCTTGGAGGGGCAGAGGGATTCTTTACCAGTGGCACAAGGCTTTCTGCCAACTGGCTGGGCGCTTTTTGGCTGAAGCAGAACGTTCGGCGCTGCCAGACTTCCCACGATTCCCCTCCAATGATGGCAAGAGATCAAACCACCATCACAACACCCCCCCTTCCCAAAAAAAGAGACCACCAAATTGCTTGTTAGGCCAAAGCAGACCTCCTCCCTCTGACTTCTACTCTGAAATCCCTCACCTACAGTGCATAAAGTGTATCCTTGAATCTAACAGCAGCCTTCCTGAAGAGAAGAAGAAGAGGAGATGGGATTTATACCCTACTTTCACTACCCAAAGGAGTCTCAGAGCGGCTGACAATCTCCTTTCCCTTCCCTTCCCCTCCCCACAACAGACACCCTGTGAGGTAGATGGGGCTGAGAGAGCTCTTTCGAGGACTGCCCCTGAGAGAAGAGCTCTGAGAGAACTATGACTCACCTATGAAGAAGAAGAGTTGGATTTGTAACCCTGCCCCACTCAGAGTCTCAGAGCAGCTTACAGTCTCCTCTCCCTTCCCCTCCCCACAACAGACATCCTTGTGAGGAAGGTGGGGCTGAGAGAGCTCTTTCGAAGACTGCCCTTGAGAGAAGAGCTCTGAGAGAACTGTGACTGACCCATGAAGAAGAAGAGTTGGATTTGTAACCCTGCCCTTCACTCAAAGTCTCAGAGCGGCTTACAGTCTCCTTTTCCCTTCCCCTCCCCACAGCAGACACCCTGTGAGGAAGATGGGGCTGAAAGAGCTCTTTTGAGGACTGCCCTTGAGAGAACAGCTCTAAGAGAGCCATGAGTGACCCAAGGTCACACCAGTGGGGAGGGGTGGGGAATCAAACCCAGTTCTCCCAGATTAGAGTCCACTCTCCTCACCACCACCTCAAACTGGCTCTCAGACCAGTGGTCCATCTTATCCAAAATCCTGTTTCATGCAGTAACCAAACAGATGTCCCCACAAGGCCTGTAAGCAAGGTGCAGAGGCCATATCCCTTCCACTGCTGTGGTCCCTCAGGGCTGATATTCACAGGGTGACTGCCTCGGATCATGGAGGTTCAATCGCCAGTGGTGGGACTCACCTCCACGAATCTGTCTAATCCCCTTTCTAAAGCCGACTAAACTACCACCCATTGCTACATCCTGTGACAGTAAATCCCACATTTTAATTACTACTTGAGTGAAGAAAGACTTCCTTTTGTCCGTCCAAAATGTACTGTTCCGCAGCTTCATTGGGTGACACCGAGTTCTAAACACGTGCAGCAGGCAAAGCAAAATTCTCCCCCCCATCCCATTTCTTCACAGTGTGCACTGTTTTATAAACCTCTTGATGCCCACCCACCCCCCATTTCACCTTTTCTCTAGATTTACCCCCCTCCCCCCACATCTTCTTGGCTTTTCTTTATTGGGATGGTGCAAATCAGATAAAAATATTTGTTATTGCTCAATTAAAATTTCCAAAAACTCCCTACACGTTTCACTGATTGGCTTCACCAGAGGAATCTGTTTCTCTTGCCGTAGTTCTTTGCCTGCCATTCTCTGCTCCCTTCCTAGTGCTACAAAATTCCGTTCATGATAACGCCTTCCTCATAACCCCTAGCACCGAGTTTGCCTTTTCCCACAGCTACTGTGCACGGAGTCGGCATCTGCACTGAGCTATCCCCCACAACTCTGAGATTTCTTTACTGGTCAACCACTGCCATTTCAGATCCTGTCATTATAGATGTGAAAATAATAATAATAATAATAATAATAATAATAATAATAATAATAATAATAATAATAATAATAATAATAATAATAATAATAATAATAATAATAATGCACCACCAAATTGGAATTGACATGGTTGACCTCTCACAGAGTTTTCAAGGCAAGGGACGTTCAGAGGTGGTTTGCCTTTACCTGCCTCCAGTTTGGTGTCCTGGTTAGGAGTGTGGATTCTAAACTGGGAGAACTGGGTTTTATTCCCTGCCTCTCCACATGGAGCTGCTGGTAGGACCTCGGGTCAATCACAGTTCTCTCAAGGGCAGTCCCAGAGAGAGCTCTCTCAGCCCCACCTACCTCACAGGTGTCTGTTGTGTGAAAGGGAAGGAGATTGTAGGTCGCTCTGAGACTCTTTCAGGTAGTGAAGGGCAGGGCAGAAGAAGAAGAGAAGAGATTGGATTTATACCCCACCATTCACTACCCAAAGGTGCCTCAGAGCGGCTTACAACCTCCTTTCCCCTCCCCTTCCCACAACAGACACCCTGTGAGGTAGGTGAGGCTGAGAGAGCTCTTGACAGAAACTGCTCTTTTTCAAGAACAGTTCTTATCAGAACTACAGCTTGCCCAAGGTCATCCAACCAGGTGCAAGTGGAGGAGTGGGGAATCAAACCCGGTTCTCCCAGATTAGAGTCCGCGCACTTAACCACTACACCAAACTGGGTATAAATCCAATCTCTTCTTCTTCTTCCACATCATGACCCTGGCATTCCTTGGTGGTCTCCATCCATGTACTAACCAGGGCTGACCCTTCGCTTCCAAGATCTCACGAGATTGGGCTAGCCTGGGCAATCCAGATCAGGGCAACATTTGTTGGTTTCGCCAAAAAAAAAAATCTGGTTAGCCCCTGTAGAAAATGGAATGCTGAACCAGATGGGTAACAAAAAAATGTGGCACCAGTCACAAGACATTAAAAAATATGGTCAAGGCCGATGGTACGAATCAGGTAAAAATATATTTTATTCGGTGTTGAAGATTTTCCGGGTTGCCTGGCCGTGGTCTTGGCATCGTAGGACCTGACGTTTCGCCAGTAGCTGTGACTGGCATCCTCAGAGGCAGGGCTTTTTTTGTAGAAAAAGCCCAGCAGGGAACTCATTAGCATAATAGGCCACACCCAACAGCAGGAACTCATTAGCATATTAGGCCACACACCCATGTTACCAGATGTGTGGTCATCCAGCCATACCCACCTTTTGCTTCTTATTCTGTTTACCTTGTTTGTTGTCAAAACCCAGGACTTTTTTTGGAGCAGGAACTCCTTTGCATGTTAGGCCACACATCCCTAATGTAGCCAATCCTAATGAGTTTCTGCTGTTGGGTGTGGCCTGTTATGCTAATGCGTTCCTGCCCAAAAATAGCCCTGCTCAGAGGCTACTTGACACAGAGAGTACTCCGTCTTCTGTGTTATACCTCTGAGGATGCCAGTCACAGCTGCTGGTGAAACATCAAGTCCTACAATGTCAAGACCACGGCCAAACAACCCGGAAAATCTACAACAGCTAATGAACTCCAGCCGTGAAAGCCTTCGACAAAATATATTTTATTACTCAAATAAATGTCCAAAAATTCCCTACGTGTTTCGCCAACAGGCTTCATCAGGGGAATCGTTTTGTCTTGCCATAGTTCTTCAAAAGAGTAAAAGACTGAAGAGCTACAGTGAGACAAATAGATTCCCCTGACGAAACCTGTTGGCAAAATGCACAGGGAATTTTTGGAAATCTAACTCAGTAATAAAATATATTTTTACCCAATTCGCACCGTTGGCCTTGGCCTTATTTTTTAATCTCCTAGAACCAGAGGGGTGCCAAAGTCATAATCTGTCCATGGACAAACTTTGGGACAATCCTGGACGGATCACTGTACCGAGTAAATTTGGACTGGCGGGTGGCCGTGCCAAAACAGTTAGGAACCGCTGCTTTAAGGTACCCTACCTGAATGAGTGCCAGGTGACTTCGCTGCAAATTTGTCCTCCCCTATACTGAAACCAGGAAATTAATTCAAAGCAGCAAGGGAGAGCTGAAGTCTTAGAGGGGGCAGAGAGGTAACCAGGCCCCTCTCTCAAGCCTCTCTGACCCTGGCCATCTCGACCACACCACCAAACCGCCTGGTCACGAAGAGTGGGATCTGCCTGGCTGAAGAAACTGGCAGGCCACCCACCCACGGGGGAAGGAGGCGCTCTGTAAGAGACAGCTGTGCGCTCTAGTTTCTGGCTCTGTGTGAGGAGGGGAGCCCAGTAAAAGAGGGCAGGGGTCAGACACACCCCTTCGGCTCCCCTGGGGACTTCTCTGGTGTTAAAGGTTCAACTAATCCCCGCTTGGGAAGCTCACAAATCTTGACCTACTCTGTAAAGTGATCACTCCCGGCTGGGGGATTAAAAATAATAACACCAAAGAATCGGCATTGGGAGGTAGGCCCCCTCTGACCGAGCCCCACTGTTCTGATCCGTATCATACACCATACCCCTATGGCTGCTCTTTATATCTATTTATCTAGATAGACAGTGTGGTGGGATGGTTAAGAGTGTCAGTCTGGTGTAGTGGTTAGAAGCATGGACTCTAATCTGGAAGAACCGGGTTTGATTCCTCACTCCTCCACATGCAACTGCTGGTGTGACCAAGTTCTTTCAGAGCTGTTCTCTCGTGAGCAGTTCTCGAAAGAGCTCTCTCAGCCCCACCTGCCTCACAGGGTGTCTGTTGGGGAGGAGAAGGGGAAGGGATTGTAAACTAGACAAGATGGACAAGATGGACCACTGGTCAGAGAGTCCGTTTGATGTGGTGGTTAGGACCATGGACTCTAATCTGGGAGAACCAGGTTTGATTCCCCACTCCTCCGCATGCAGCTGCTGGTGTGACCTCGGGTCAGTCATGGCTCTCTCAGAGCTGTTGTCTCAGGAGCAGTTCTCGAAAGAGCTCTCTCAGCCCCACTTGCCTCACAGGATGTCTGTTGTGGGGAGGGGAAGGGAAAGGAGATTGTAAGCCACTCTGAGACTCCTTCGGGTAGTGAAGGGTGGGGTATGAATCCAATCTCCTCTTCCTTCCTTCAGACTAGGATGGGGGAGACCCAGGTTCGAATCCCCACTTGGCGAAAGAAGCTTGCCGGGGGACCATGGGCCAGTCACGCTCTCTCTCCCATCCTAGTCTACCTCACAGGGTTGTTGGGAGGTCAAAATGGAGCAGAGTGACATAAGCCACTTTGGGTCCCCAATGGGGAGTAGAGGGAGGTATAAAATGAAGTAAATACAATAATAGATTTTTATCTCACTCATCTGTATGTGATGCCGGAGTTTGGTGACTTTGGGCAGAAAACAGCGGGGAGAAAGAGGGTTTGATCATAGAACTCCAGTGTCCTGTGCAATTTTAGAAAGTACAAGAAGTGGGACCTGCGATACTCACGGGAGGGGAGTATTCCCCATGGCTCCTGGCCTGCAGAAGCAGGCGGAGCTCCGTAGGAGGAGGAAGTGGCGGCAGCAGCAGGCGAGCCTAGCAGGCGGGCCCACCAGGCCCACCAAGCCTTCTCCCCACCCCCGGCACTAAGGCCTGAACGGCTCACAGCCGCCAGCCCACCAAGCCTTCTCCCTCCCCTCTGCAGCACCAGTGGTGAGGCCTGAGCTGACAAGCCTTCTCCCTCCCCCCATGGCACCAGTGGCGAGGCCTGAGCAGCTCACAGCCACCGGCCCACCAAGCCTTCTTCCCCACCCCCGCACCGGCAGGACAGTTCCCAGGGCATTTTCTGTGCATGTGAAGGGAACGCTCTTACTCTTTGGGGGATTTAAGTATCCCCCGTATAGTTTTTTAAACTTTTCAGATTTTTCTACACCCTTGAGGAGTGCCCCAAGTTTGCAGGAAAATCTCTCTGCCCCCTAAGTGCCCCCGATGTGTGAATTTAGATATCCACACAGAGGGGGCCTCTTGGCTATTAGTATATAGATGTATGTGCTGTAACTCTTCTCTTACAAAAATACCCTAGTTCAGAGGGCCATCCAGGTGGGGAAGGAGAATCCGTATGGTTAAGATCTGAGAGTTCTTGTCCTTTCACTTTCAGCCACTCTGGCTGCAGGCCACTGCTCATCAATATTGATTACTGCCCATCGGTTCTACGTATTTGATTTCTCAATGGGAGGCCTGGGCTGACAAAGCCACATAGGTTAGCTTAACCTGCCGGTGACCTGGTCTTAAGTCACCAGGACTGAAAATAGATCCCCGTGTCCCCCTCCAGGGCATGGCTAATGAGCCTGGGAAAGATGGAAATCAGCTCTTGGCACGGGCGAGAAGGGGTGCCAGCCCTGTCACGAAAACAACTCGGTGACCTTGGGAGGGAACCCTTTCGCCCTGAAGAAGCGACGCTGCTTAAGTCGGCAGATCTAGGAACCGCCAAAGTTATTAAGGGCTGGTTGAAGCGGGGCTGGAAAGGCAGCTCCCTCTGCCACAAACTCGGCCCTGCCCTGCCCTGAAGCCCTAGGTCGCCGGAGCGTGTATGGCGAGCGTCCACCACACGTGCATCAGTGTGCGCGGCCTGACACAAGCCGCCCTTTCTCAGCTGCATCTGAAACACAGAAATGCACCCTACACACTGCACCGAAGGACTGGGCACTTGAGCCCAGCATCATCTGCACCAGGGCTCCCCAACCCGGAGCCCGTGGGCACCATGGTTCCCGCAACACCTTTCCTGGCACCCACAAAATGCTTTTAGAACGGGGATGTGGCCAGTGCGTCCTCTAAGCTGTGGGTCTTGCGAGCAAAAATTCTACTTTGTGAGCTCCTGGCGTTAAAGTTGTGAGCGAGCGATTTGGCTGCCGCATAAATAAGTTTGCTCTGGAGCCCTCCTTCCTGAGCTGAGACAAAAAGGTGTGAGCCGGAGGCTAAAAAAACTGTGAGCTGGCTCACACTAACTCAGCTTAGAGGGAACACTGGATGTGGCCCGGTGGGGCTCTTGCCCAGCTGGGTTTCTGACTGGGCACGGGAGCTCTGGTCATCTCTGGGGATTCAAAGAACGTTCCGGTGGCAGCGGCTGCCACAGTGTAGATTTTATTCTCTCCCACCCACTTTTCTCCCAGGGTATTTTTAAAACCACCCCTCTTCTCCTCTGCGCTTGGTCTTCCTCTGTGGGGCTGGCTCGGTCTCCTACGGCAGCCATTTTGTCACGGCAGCCACTACAGGAATTCCCAAGTTGCCCACAAGCACGAAATGGCTGGAGAGCTGCCCTGTCCTGGAGAGCCCAGGTGAACCTGATCTTGTCAGATCTCAGAAGCTAAGTGGGGCCGACCCGGGCAAGCACTCGGATGGGAGACCTCCTTGGAATACCAGCAGTCAGGAGGCGGGGGCAGGCCTCATTCAGCCACCTTTCTGAATATACCGTGTGCAGTTCTGGTCACCCCACCTCAGAAAGGATATTTTAGCATTGGAAAAAGCGCAGAAGAGGGCAACTGGAATGATAAAAGGGCTGGAACACTTTCCCTATGAAGAAAGGTTAAAGCACTTGGGGCTCTGTAGCCTGGAGAAACGACGGCTGAGGGGTGACATGATCGAGGTTTACAAGATTATGCATGGGATAGAGCAGGTAGAGAAAGAGGTACTTTTCTCCCCTTCTCACAAGACAAGAGCTCATGGGCACTCAATGGAATTGCTGAGCAGTGGGGTTAGAACAGATAAAAGGAAGTCCTTCTTCACCCAAAGAGTGATTTGTATTTCTGTATTCTTGGTGCTGGGGGGGGCAACAGTGGGAGGGCTTCTAGTGTCCTGGCCCCACTGGTGGACCTCCTGATGGCACCTGGTATTTTTGGCCGCTGTGTGACAGAGTGTTGGACTGCATGGGCCACTGGCCTGATCCAATACTGGAATGGTAAGTAACGTTCAAACTTACAGACAGGGGCTGAACAGCAGATTAACATGCAACATGATGAAGATGTGCAAAGGCAAACAAGATAACAAGCTAAGGTTACAAGGTCAACAGTTGTAAAGCAATAATATGTCAAAATAGCAGACAAATGTGTAAAGGTATCTTTTCTAATACTGGGAAGTAAACTGATGCTCTCCATTCTCTCCTCTCCTCTCTCCACTTAACAGCATTTTTTCTTTCTTTTTCAAGGTGGATGCAGCAAAACATCCCAATATTCCTTGCATTACATTCAGTATTCTAATATACCATTCTGAGAAAGAAATACATTAAAATACAGAGGATATGTATAGTCCTTCTTATTGCAAATACATATGTGAGGACTGAATGAGTTAGCATATGTAACAAGATAAGAAACCAATATCCCTGTAGAGTCCTGGGGAGGTGTTTGTTCCAAGTGTTGTAATAACGTGTAATTCAGTAGTTTCCCTTTCCATTCTGTTCCTGTTCTAAACCTTTGTTATCTTTGCAAGGGAAGGTAGTATGGTACAGCCTGATCTTGTCAGATCTCGTAAGCTAAGCAAGGATGGTATTTGGGTAGGAGACCACCAAGGAAGACTCTGTAGAGGAAGGCAGAGGCAAGCCACATCCATGTCAGGTAGTCCTGTCACGGGGATGGAATGTGGAGGGAATACTTTCAGTCTACCAGCATCTGACCATTACTGTTTCTACTGTCTGTATGTTATCATTTGTATGACCTTGTAGACACTCCAGCTGCAGAACTCCTAGGCTGAGAAATAATGGCTTTTAGATTGTTTGCTAGCTTCTCCCACTTGCTTAGCCCATGCGCACGAACTATACTCATTGGCTTCAGCTCATTCAGGGGGTGTTTGATTGTAGTATAATTTAGGTGGCCCTACCGTTCCCGGGCATTCCTGACACAAGCTGTATACGCGTCTTTAGTTCTGATTCACCAATAAACAATTTTCTTCTGAAGAAGCCCTGTGTTGCGTGATCTGACTAAGGAGCCTGACACTCTGCTTCTCACTCGCCTTGAAAGCCCCTTGTTGGGGTCGCCGAAAGCCCCTTGCTATCTTTGCGAGGATTCACTCCCCTTTTCCAAATGGTCAATAAAAAAAATACTTCTCCAAACACTTTGAAAGTGGTACTTGCATTGCTGGATGTTAAACAGTCAACGTTAAAAGGATTCAACAAAAGGGGGGTTGTCTAACATTGATATTGTGAAGGCTTCTAAATATTTTCTAAGGCTTCGTAACCTGTCAAGACATTCCTTGTGAGTTTCAAGATCATCTGAGCCTATGAAACGTGTGTTTCCCAGTGCCGATTTCCCTGTTAATTGTCTGCCCATAAGACTGCGGTGGCTCAAGTGGTTAAGACACTGAACTGCAGGCTGTGGAAGGTCAGTAGTTCAGCAGTTCGAGACCCGAGAGTGCCGCATGATGGAGTGAGCGCCCGTCTCTAGTTCCAGCTCCTGCCAACCTAGCAGTTCGAAAGCAAGAAATTGCAAGTAGATAAACAGGTACCACTTTGGTGGGAAGGTAACAGCGTTGCGTGCGCCTTGGTGTTTAGTCATGCCGGCCACATGACCACGGAAATGTCTTTGGACAGCGCTGGCTCTTCGGCCTTGAAACGGAGATGAGCACTGCAAACCTAGAGTCGGATTCGACTGGCTTTCGAGCAAGGGAACCTTTACCTTTACCTTTAAGACTGAAACAGGAGACCTTTCGCATGTTAGCTTATTAAACAAAATTTACGTCCTTTGTTTCACTCACAGACCTCGCAAAGAATCTTTCCTTGAGGCTTCAATACACACGTACACAGTGCATTTCAAGATACAGCAGGTCAATGGGAGAGATCCGGGTTTGAATCCCCACCAGGAAACTGGCAACCTGTGGCCTATCGCTTATGCATGAGTCCTCTTCACTCTCTCACTCTCAAAACCTAACTTACCGCACAGACGGGTAGCAGCAATAAAACCTAATAACCCCCATGTGTGCCGCCTCCAGAGTGCTTTGCAGGAAGGGCGGGAAGGTAATAAGTAAATAAACGAAATTGCTTAATCGTTCTCAAGTCGGAGAGCTGATCGGCCATCTCCAAGCAGGCGGCGGGGAGCCGGGTTCGAAGGCGAGCCAACGAACCGCTCGTCTTGTTTAGGTGGCAGCTATGCCCCAGCGCTGGCACTGCCACAAGAAACTCGGCGGAGAAGGAAGTGGTGCATGCGGTTCCTGACACAGGAGGAGAAAGCAGAGAGGGAAGACTGGGGATGTCTCAAGGAAGTCATATAGACTCTGAATCACAGCCAACCCTGTAGCCAGGGCCTGCTGTGTGATCCCAGAATCTCACGGCCTGTACCTGGATAGAGTTGGCAACACTGGGTTCAGAAATGCCCGGAGACTTGAGGGCGGAGCCTTAGGAGGGCGGGGTTTGGGGAGGGGAGGGGCCTCGATAGGGGATAATGCCATAGTATCCACCTTCTAAAGCGTCCATTTTCTCCGGGAAGAAAGTTTTAAATAAATCATTAATAAGCAATCTACGCAGACTGGAGATCAGCTGCCTTTCCAGGTAGGGCTGCCAACCTCCAGGTGGCGCCTGGAGATCTCCCCCTTATTACAGTTTATCTCCGGGCGACCAAGATCAGTCCCCCTGGAGCAAACGGCTGCTTTGGAAGGCGGAGCCTATGTCTTTAGAACCCCGCTGGATTCCATCCCCTCCCAAACTTCCCCCTCCCTAGGCTCCACCCCCAAAGTCTCCAGGTATTTCCCAATCCAGACCTGGCAACCCTAATTTTGGGAGATCTCCAGCCACCAGCTGGAGGTTAGCAAAGATAATAGGCATGCATCGTGGTGTTTGGTGAAGAGGAGGAGGAGGAGGAGGAGGAGACTGGATTTATACCCCGCCCTTCACTACCCAAGAG
Source organism: Gekko gecko (assembly GCA_029375565.1). Taxonomy (NCBI): domain Eukaryota; kingdom Metazoa; phylum Chordata; class Lepidosauria; order Squamata; family Gekkonidae; genus Gekko; species Gekko gecko. The sequence goes on along the minus strand of JAPDNY010000004.1, from coordinate 227,911,008 downwards.
AGTCTCAGAGCGGCTTACAATCCCCTTTCCCCTCTCCTCCCCACAACAGACACCCTGAGAGGTAGGTGGGGCTGAGACAGCTCTCTTGAGAACTGCCCGAGATAACAGCTCCAAAAGAACTCTGGCTTGCCCAAGGTCATCCAGCAGCTGCAAGTGGAGGAGTGGGGAATCAAACCTGGTTCTCCCAGATTAGAGTCTGCGCACTTACCCGCCACACCAAACTAGTTTATTAAGGCTAAGAAAAGCTTTTAGGGCTGAGAGACTAACCAGGAAACCACCTGCAACTAACTTGGGTGGAGGAACTACCAGAGACTCCGTGCCCAGATTTCAGAACTCACTTTAGACACACAAGGAAATGCCAGCATATGACTGGCCAGCACTATGAAGCCTTGGGACTGGCCCAGCCCAGCCAATAGCCTGCCTTCGCACAGTCACCACAGCAGCCTGTTCAGCCTGCTGCGTGCATCCAGGTTCCAACTCTAGCCTGAGAAAAAGCTGGAAAAACTAGCCAGTACTGAAGAGAAAAACTTTTTTCCAGTCGCTCTCAGACTTTTCCCACTTCTAATTTTACTCCCCTTCACGAGAGCAGCTTGCAAAGTAATGTGGTTCCAGTTGCCCCTGTCTCCGATGTAAAGTGTTAAAAGCTTTACACCAGTTCACCAACAGGTATGCACAGCTTTAAAATTGGATTAGGAAGATACAGGGAGACTAGGTCTATCAGTGGCTACTGGACTGGTGGCTAAAGGGAACTTCCACATTCAGAGTCATAAAAGCTCTAATGCCAGGAGGCAATATCAGGAGAAGGCCTTGGCCTCTATACCCTCTTGCTGGCCCTCCAGAGGAACTGGTTGGCTGCTGAGTGAGAAAGGATGCTGGACTAGATGGACCACTGGTCTAAGCCAGCAGGGCTCTTCTGATGTTCTAATGAAGGACTTGGCCTCTCTGCCCCATTGTTGGACCTCCAAAGGAACTGGTTGGCCATTGAGTGAGTCGGGATGCTGGACCAGATGGACCACTGGACTTAAAGGCTGTCATGTAGAGGACAGTATGGAGCTGATATCCTGTTGCTCCAGAAGGTCAGACCAGAACCAACGGGATGAAATTAAATCAGGAGAGTTTTCGGCTAAACATTAGGAAAAACTTCCTGACACTTAGAACAGTTCCTCAGTGAAACAGGCTTCCTCGGGAGGTGGTGGGCTCTCCTTCTTTGGAGCTTTTCAAACAGAGGCTAGATGGCCACCTGACAGCAATGCGGAGTCTGTGAACCTAGGCAGATCATGAGACAGAGGGCAGGAAGGGTTGCATCAGTGCTTAGTTCTCATGGCCCTTTCTTACATGCACAGAGAAATGCTGATCACCACTTTGAGGGGAGGAAGCAATTGTTCTCCAGGCCAGTTTGGCTGCAGATCCTGGAAGTTTTTTTGTTATCTTCTGGACATGAAACAATGGTCACTGGCGTGTGTGTGTGTGGGGGGAGGTATTTGTGAATTTCCTGTATTGTGCAGGGGGTTGGACTAGATGACCCTGGAGATCCCTTCCAGCTCTATGATTCTATAATCCGGCAGGACTCTTCTTAAATTCTAATGAAGGCCTTGGCCTCTCTGCCCTTTTGTTGGCCCTCCAGGGGAACTGGTTGGCCTCTGGGTGAGACGGGATGCTGGACTAGATGGAACACTGGTCCGATCCAGCAAGGGTCCTCTGATGTTCTTATGAAGACCTTGGCCTCGGTTCCCTGTTTCTTGGACCTCTGGAGGAACTGGTTGGCCGCTGTGTGAGACAGGAGAATGCTGGACTCAATGGACCAACAGTTTGATCCAGCAAGGCTCTTCTTAGGTTCTTACGACAGGGCACCGGTTGATTGCTCATTTTGCATGCTTATGATTGAGGAAGCGCAACAGCCCGCACCCCATGAAATGCTCAGCAGAGGCAAACCCCAAAGCTGCTGACCAAGCCCACAAAGCTTCCTCGCCCCAATCGCCCTGTCCCCACCTGCCAGTTGGGGTACCAGTCTCCAAGAGGTGCCTGACGGTCTCCCCGGATCACGACTGATCTCCGGGCAACAGAGACCAGCTCCCCAGGAGAAAATGGCTGCTTTGGAAGGTGTGTGGCATTGCAGCCCGCTGAGCTCCCTTCCCTTCCCAAACTCCACCCCCAAATCTCCAGGAACTTCCCAACCCAGAATCGGCAACTCTACCTGCGGGGCAGTTACAACTCACTTTCGGGTCCCTTACCACCATTCGAGAACCAATGCTTTAATCCACAGTTAGTTATCCCACTCCGACCATGGTCTTCCACAGTGCCCGAGATGGATACAGCACACACCAGAGTTCTGGAGGCCTGGATGGCCAACCAACGTCCCCGAGGTCCAACCCTGACCTGGATGCTGAGCAGGTTTGGCCCTGGCTAGTATTTGGGAGGGCGACATCCTAGGAATACCAGGGGTGCGGCACAGAGGCAGCCAATGGCAAACCGCCCCTGAAACATCTCTTACCTCAAAAACAAGTCTAGCTCGCCACCTAGAGCTAGAACCTCTAGCCGCCAAACCATCTTAGGATCTCCTGGCTATTCCACACCCAAAGCCACACGACGATGATAATAATAACCCCGAGGCCCAACTATCTGCTGCGTGCATGGTTTGTACCGGTACTAAACATCTGCAGCCATGTTCTGGATACGAGGCAGGCATGAATACAGAACATGGGCACACCGTGACGACCACCCCCCCCCTTGCTTTCTGCCTCGCTTATGCAAACAATAAACAGACTGGGAACGTGGGGTCTTCCAAGGAAGCGCTACCCAGTTTAATTGCTTGGTCGGGGGGGGGTTAAAACACCCAACGATTTGAAGGAATTACACAGTGGAAAAAATTATCACTGCTTCTGCCTGCGCACATATCTGTTGCAATGATTTAGGGCTGCAGGGTGCTGCAAAGAAAAGTCTCTTACCCTGAAATGGGGAGAAGGGCTGGGGGAACCTGGTACCAATTTATATAAATTACCCTCCCAGGGTTGCCAACTACAGGTTGGGAAACTCCGGGAGACTTGGGTAGGGAACTCTGCAAGGATACAATGCCGAAGAGTTTGCCTTCTGAAGCTGCCCATTTGGTCCAGGGGAACTGATCTCCGTAGTCTGGAGAGCAGTTGTAATTCTGGGAGAACTCCAGGCCTCGCCTGGAGGCTGGCAACCCTGCCTCCGGTTGCCTGGAGACAATCCAGACTTAGCCTGGGCTGCCAACTGGGGGTGCTGCAAAAGGGGCAGCCGCACAAGTCGATCATACCAAAAAGAAAGAGAAGTCCAGGAGCATCCTGCAGAATAACACATGAACATGCCTTATAATGCAGAATAACACATGAACATGCCTTATACTGAATCCGGCCCTCGGTCCATCAGAGTCAGTACTGTTCAGCCGCTCTCCAGGATCTCAGGCTCAGAGGTCTTTCTCATCACCTACTACCTGATCCTTTTAGCAGGAGATGCCGGGGATTGAACCTGGGACCTTCTGCATGCCAAGCAGAGGCTCTCCCACTGAGCCAGAGTCTCAGGCATAGAGCTCTTTGCTATTACCTCCTACCTGATCCTTCTACCTGGAGATGCTGGGGATTGAACCTGGGACCTTCTGCATGCCACTGAGCCAGGGTCTCAGGCACAGAGGTCTTTCCCATCACCTCCTACCTGATCCTTCTACCTGGAGATGCTGGGGATTGAACCTGGGACCTTCTGCATGCCCAGCAGAGGCTCTCCCACTGAGCCAGGGTCTCAGACACAGAGGTCTTTCCCATTACCTCCTACTTGGAGAAGCAGGGGATTGAACCTGGACCTTCTGCATGCCAAGCAGGTGCTGCTCAACCAGTGAGCCATGGGCCCTCCCCCCTGATTTCATTAGTTTCTCACTCCTTCAGACATATGGAAATCAAACTGGGAATCCTTAAGTGGAAAACGGGGAGGGAGAGTGAATTCCATCATGGATCTTTTAAGGGTAAATTCTCTCGCATGAATCATCCCATGGCTCAAAGTAGGATCCATGGCCAATTGCATTGGGGAGGAGGCTGTATGGTCCAGTAGCTAGGGAGTCAGATGAAGCTCCGGGAGACTGAGGTTCGAATCCTCACTCAAGCATGGAACTTAATAGGTAGCCCTGGGGTAGTAAGCCTAGCCTACACTATTTATTTTATTTTAAAAAATTATTAGCCACCTTCCCACCTTGCAGAACCCAAGGCAGCTGGCAACTTAAATAAAACATCAATTATAAAATACACACAAAAGACCACAATTTAAAATCTCAATTAGGACTGCCAGTAAATAAATAGAAATGAGTCATACAATCCTTTTAGACAAAACAAACATGTAAGAGGGGAAAATATTCTTACAGACTGTTTAACAAACTCCTCCCTAACAACTGGTATACTTATCTACTTCACCATATATCATTATGTATATCTCTTGCAAACATACTGAAGTTATACTTCGTATGTCCTTAAAAGAGTTTTTGAATGTCTGTATGGTTTATTTGCTATAGTCTTCAAACCACTGATAGAATCTTGACCATGTATTGTCAAATGTTGAGTCTGGTTGTCCTTTCAAGAGTAAAGTTAATTTGTCCATCTCCTCAGTTTCCAACATTTTACTTAACATTTCTTCTCTCGAGGGTGTTTCAGTTCTTCTCCAATATATTTAGCATAAAGTATTCTCACTGTTGTAATCACATGCAATATAAGATAAGAATCATATTTTTTACAATTTTCAAATAAAATATTCAATAAAAATGCCTTAAAAAAGGAAGAAATTAGTCACGCAATCCTAAACAAAACTGGAGAGGGTCCAAGCTAAGCGGAACAAGAAGATGATGTCTAGTGACTGAACGTATTTTCTCCTGATTTTCCAAAACAAGATTCCTCACAGCGGCGTACATAATAGGCAATCAAACCCACAAAATGTAATTAAAACCAAGATAAAACAACACGTGCAATTTGAAGCCATCACCGATGAGTCAGAGACCCATTAGAACCATCACCGGGGCTGCAACGCAACAACTGGAATTCACTGCCCCGTCTTCCCGAAAGGAGAGCCAGTCCAAAGCCAAGGGTAATGAAAAAGTCTTTGCCTGATGCTCAGATGTCGACACTGTCGTTTCCACACAGGTGTGGTGAGGGAGTTCCAGACAGGCAGGGCCACAACTGATAAGGCCTAGTTTCTCCAGTCGCCAGCCAGTTCACGACTCTAGGCTGGGGTGCACAGAGAAGAGGCTCTGAAGAACAGACCAGCAGGCCCTCCGGATAACCTGTTTTCAGATCGCGTAAGGCATTATTTATTTTGCTGTCAAGTCACAGCGATTTTCAAGCAAAGCGATGTTCAGAGGTGGTTTGCCATTGCCTGCCTCTGCATCATGACCCTGGTATTCCTTGGAGGTCTCCAATGCTCCCTCTAAGCTGTGGAGTCTTGTGAGCAGAAATTCTACTTTGTGAGCTACAGGCATTAAAGTTGTGAGCGAGCGATTTGGCTCTTGCAGAAATTAGTTTGCTCTGGAGCCATCCTTCCTGAGCGAAGACAAAAATGTGTGAGCCGGAGGCTAAAAAAACTGTGAGCTAGCTCACACTAATTCAGCTTAGAGGGAACATTGGAGGTCTCCCATCCAAATACTAGCCAGGGTCAGCCCTGCTTAGCTTCCAAGATCTGACAGGATCAGGCTACCCTCAGCTATCCAGGTCAAGTCATGAAATGGTATGCAGAAGCAAACTGGAAGCCTACAAAGATCTTGTAATAGAAGACCCATGGGTTCAAGGGAGCCACGGTGTTTTGGTCCAGCTGAAGCTGCCGAGAAAGTTTCAAAGCCACACATCGCGCATATAGCTCTGGATGCGCCAACCCATCAGGAGGTAGATTTTATTCAAGCAAAGGCTAATCAGGAACCACTTTGATTTGTATGTTCACTTGGGTATCTCTTGCTATGCCATAACGAAGTCTAGGGTTGCTACTGGCAGGGGATGGGGGTACGGTGGCCAGATCCAGGATGGGAAACTCTTGGGAGATTTGGGGATGGAGCCTGGGGAGGACAGGGACCTCTGTGGGGAGGGTTGCCAGGCCCGACTCAGGAAATATCTGGGGACTTTGGGGGTGGAGGCAGGAGCAAGGATGTGACATCACTTTTGTGATGTCACTAGGGTTGCCAGGGTAGGCCGACAAGCTGGAAGGGAGTTCTGGCCATCACATTTAAGCATTCCTTTTAAAAGCATTCCTTTCAAATGCTTTCCCTCCATTGGAAATCATGGAGGATGCGGGAACCTTCTTTTGGGGCTCACAGAATTGGACCCCCTTTTTGAATCTTTTTGAAACTTGGGGGTTTTTTCCAGGAGAAGCACCACCAACTATGCTGAAAATTTGGTGCCTCTATCTCAGAAAACAGCTTCCAGAGCCCCAGATACCCACAGTTTGATTCTCCACTATACCCTATGGGGACCAGTCTCCATAGAGTATAACGGAGCACCCAGCGGCCATTCCCCCCACACTCTCCAACAGCCCTGAAGCAGGGGGAGGGGCTCCGAAGCAGGGAATCCCCTGCCCCCAAATGGGGATTAGCAACCCTATCCATGGGATACAATGCCATCAAGTGCACCCTCCAAAGCATCCATTTTCTCCAGGGGAACTGATCTCTGTAGACTGGAGGTGAGCTGTAATTCTGGTAGAATCTTCAGGTCCCACCTGGAGGCTGGCATCCCTAATGAAGCCTCTTGCACCATATGTAAGTGGAGATGCCAGGAACGGAATCCAGGACCTTTTCCACGCAAAGCAACTGCTTTTCTACTAGGCCTTCTCAGAGCTGTGTCCCCAACCCCCCCATCCCAAATCCAGCTACTGCCCCCAGAGTTGGAGAATGTATACTAAGGACTTGGACTGGGTATGGCTGTCTGAGGCCCCAGCCTGACAAAAGTCCGCTAGTCTCCAGAGGGACAATACCTGTCTTTCTGTGCTTCTGTGGCCCAGACACAGTATAGTCAAAGACAGGGCACCTGGCTCATCTTAAAACACTTAGATTGCCGGAATCAAGAGAGGAAGAGAGAACCCGCGTCCCACATCAAGCAGGCCTTTCTGCACATTTTATGATAGATACCAGGGCTGCAGTTTCACAGGCCACGTAAGCCCAGAGGGGAAATGCAATTTCAGGGGCGGTTTGAGATCACAAGTTCCCCTGGAACATATAGTAATTCCAGATATACTGGTGCAGCACCCACTACGGAGAGGACGTAGATTTATAAGGGGTCCCTTTCTAGGAATCTGGGCCCAAATTCCTTCTTGAGACACAGGCTCCAGGTTCCGTTTCGATTCTCTCATGTTTCGATTCTCTTCCGTTTCGATTCTCTTGTGCGCACCCTCTCCGAAGCTTATTTGGGGAGGAGGCCCTTCATAAGGAAATGTAGAGGAGGTTCCCTGAAAGAGAGCTGGGTCACAGGCTACCAACCCTCCCCAGCAACAAAACGCTTCAGAGAAAGGTTGAGTGTCTGGGATGATTTCGTAGTTTAGATGGGGCAACAATGAGGCCCTAGAGATTTGGCCAGTGTCCTGTATATGCACACAGAATGCTTCCCTACCCCAGGGCTGCCAACGGGGAAACGGGGCACAGAATTCCCAGGGTCCTTGTCAGCTTGAGGGCCAAGTGAAGCTAGAATGATCCTACATTCACAACAATGCTGGTTTTGCCAACCTTTTTAGCAGCGATTTTTAAAGAAAGCTCTCCATGGCTGCTAACTTTTTAAACTACAAGGGGGAGGAAACATTTTCCTTTCACGAGTTGATATGCCTTTGTCTCTCTCTCCCCCCCCTTCTAATTCTTCTGTGTCCATCTCCCCACTTCCAGCCTCATTCCTTCCCTACCCTGGCTGGGGAACTAAAATATGCTTACTAGGAGAACAGAAAACCGCTGTGTCAAATTAATATTTCCCAATATATCAGAGTAGAGAAAGGGTGATCTTCACATCTTTAAATGCATTGTGATCCGTATTCATCTGTATCAGAGGTCATACACTTGGAACAGTGGATGCCTTTGTTGAATGCCTTAGTTTCAATGTATGTCACATGCTGCATAATTAATTCACTGAATAAACTACTACGACGTGACATCCACTGGTTCAGACAACTTTAAAAAGGAATTAGACAGATTCATGGAGGTCAAAAGGCCTGTGAGTGGCCATTAGCTATGATGACCAAATAGAACCTCCATGTTCAGGGGCAGTAAACTCTTGAATGCCAGTTTGAGGGGCAGCTAGAGAGAGCATGGGACTAGAGAAACCTCTGCTGTGATCCAACTATAGCCTCTTTTTTTCACATTTCTGAAAAAGTACATCTTACCCTCATTTTTACAGAGGGTTTAAAAATATTATTCAGTAATCTCACTGCTTCTTCTGCATTTTTAAGGATGCTACTGAATTATTAAAGTGTGTGGGATGAAAGGAGACTACAGGGTTTTTTTATTTTGAGGGAAAGGTATTCTGTGCATGCCAAGAAGTGTTTTTGTGCTACAACTCAGCCTGTGCTGAAAACAAAGCCTTAGTTTGAGTCCTAGTGAGATCTTTGCACAAACTGAGTAACTAGAAAAGACAAAAGAAGGAGAAGGAGAAGGAGAATTTATACCTCGCCCTCCACTCAGAGTGGTTTACAATCTCCTTCCTTTCCGGTCCTCACAACAGACACCCAGTGAAGTAGGTGGGGCTGAGAGAGCTCTTTTGAGGACTGCCCTTGAGAGAACAGCTCTGAGAGAACTTGTGACTGACCGAAGGTCACACCAGCAGCAGCATGTGGAGGAGTGGGGAATCAAACCCGGTTCTCCCAGATTAAGAGTCCACCACTTGTAACCACTACACAAATTGGCCGCTAGGGCAAAACCAAAAAAGAATCTTGTGCAGCCATAAAAACACAACACGGATTGTAGTTCCAGTTCCCATGGTCAGAATCTATTTTATCAGATGCATGAAGTGGGCTCTCAGTCTGCAGATATTGCTACACACATGGGAAAAATGTTTGTTAGGAAGAAAAACTAACAAATTCCCAATAAAATGCATGCTATGGATCTATGATACCTTGGGTCAGTCACGGTTCTCTCAGAGCTGTTCACTCAAGGGCAGTTCTTGGGCGAGCTCTCTCAGCCCCACCTACCTCACAGGGTGTCTGTTGTGGGGAGGGGAAAAGAAAGGGATTGTAAGCTGCTCTGAGACTCCTTCAGGTAGTGAAGGGTTGGGGTATAAATCCAATCTCTTCCTCTCTTCTTCTTCTTCTTGTCATTAATATCATCTGTTAATTTTTAAAAGCTCATACACAAGGAAACTGGGCATAAGCCCCATGGAATAAATCGGGATTCACTTCTAAGGATACCTGCTTACAAACAACCCCAAAAGATGGACTCAGTTCTCTACCCTTCAATGTACTGAGGATCTGTACCTTCAACCTGATCAGGAGCGTGGACCGGGCCGCTCTGGAAGTGATCTCCTGGGTAATTTCAGTCTCCCAACCTGCCCTTGTCCTCCCGCTTTATTTATACCTCTTTAAGGAGGCAGCGGGAGAGGAGAGGATGGGATGAATGGTGGGAGAGAGCTGGAGCCAGCCGGATTTTCACATCTGGGGACTAGAATTCCTTCCTCAGGTGAGCGCGTGCGTGCAGGAAGACAACGCCATCTGGAGGCCTGGCCCACCAGTGTTCCTTCACTGGGCGATGAAGCGGACTTTTCACATCTCCCCGATTCTCCTTCCTTGTTAGAGGTTCTTTTCAAAGTCCTTTTTGCGGTTTACCACTCCCCGAGAGAGAGACGGACATCGCACTTAATTCAATGGGGCTCAGTCCCAGGTAACGATTATTGGTCCTTTCACAGTAACAGGAAGCTAAGAGAATCAAAGTTCGAGTCCAGAGTGGCACCTTTAAGACCAAGGAAGTTTTATTCTGGGCACAAGCTTTCGTGTGCACGCCCACGTCTTCAGAAACAGAGGGCACCAGCCATGTAATCTGAAGAACCAGTGTACTGGAAAGCTTGTACCCAGAATAAAACTTTCTTGGTCTTAAAGGTGCCACTCTGGACTCAAAACTTCATTCTGTTGCTTCAGACCAATATGGCTCCCCTCCTGAATCTATCTGAAGGAGTGGGCGTGCACACGGAAGCTGATACCCCAAATTAAACTCTGTTGGTCTTAAAGGTGCCACTCTGGACTCAGACTTTGTTCTGTTGCTTCAGACCAAAACGGCTGAACCTACCTTCAAAGGAAGCTAAATGATGAGAACACAAAACTTCACTTTAGCATTCACAAGCCAGGATGATCTTGAACGATTGGTCTAGGCTGCCTAAAGAAAAGCAATTAAGAAACATTGGCTTTTCTCCCTTGACATTCCGTGGCAACCTCTAAGGACCGGTTTGCAGGTACGCACACCCATCGTTGGAGAATGGCACCGGCACGCCATGGCTTGGCACATGCAAATGAACCATTACCAATCTACCAGGACAGGACTTCCACACCACTGGATGTTATCTCAAATGGAAATGCATTATGCCGTGACCTGGATAGGCCAGGCGAGCCCGATCTTGTCCGATCTCGGAAGCTAAGCAGGGCCGACCCTGGCGAGTACTTCCAAGGAATACCAGAGCTGGGAGGCAGAGGCAGGCAATAGTAAGCCACCTCTCTGAAACGTCCAAGCCCCACTAGGGGTCACCAGAAGTCAACCATGACTTCCAGGCATACACACACACATACAGAAGAGAGAAAAAGATTGGATTTATACCCCGCCCTTCACTTCCCAAAGGAGTCTCAGAGCGGCTTACAACCCCTTTCGCTTCCCCTTCCCACAACAGACACCCAAGAGGTAGGTGGGGCTGAGAGAGCTCTTTCCAGAACTGTCCTTGAGAGAACAGCTCTGAGGGAACTTGTGACTGACCCAAGGTCACACCAGCAGCTGCAAGTGGAGGAGTGGGGAATCAAACCCGAGTTCCTAACCACTACCAAACTGGCACTCAAATCCTCACCAAAAAAGTAAATGCATTATTTTCCCACCAGCGCAAGCAGAACTCCAGAAGCCCTCCCACTGTCACCCCCGAAGCACCAAGAATACAGAGTATCAATGCCCCAGACATAAGAACATAAGAGAAGCCCTGCTAGATCAGGCCAATGGCCCATCCAGTCCAACACTCTGTGGCACACAGTAGCCAAAATCCATGTGCCCTCAGGAGTTTCACCACTGGGGCCAGAACTCTAGAAGCACTCCCACTGTTGCCCCCCAAGAACCAATAATACAGAATATCACTGCCCCAGACATAAGAGAGGCCACGTTCGATCAGGCCAATGGCCCATCCAGTCCAACACTTTGTGTCACACAGTGGCCAAAACCCAGGTGCCAATAGGAGGTCCACCAGTGCAAGCAGAACTCCAGAAGCCCTCCCACTGTTGCCCCCCCAAGCACCAAGAATACACAGCATCACTGCCCTAGACATAAGAACATAAGAGAAGCCATGCTGGACCAGGCCAATGGCCCACCCAGTCCAGCAATCTGTGTCACAAAGTGGCCAAACCCAGGTGCCATCAGGGGGTCCACCAGTAGGGCCAGAACGCCAGAAGCCCTTCCACGGTTACTCCCCAAGCACTAAAAATACAGAGCATCACTGCCCCAGATACAGTGTTCCATCTATACCTTGTGGCTAATCGCCACTGATGGACCTCTGGCTCCATATGTTTATCCAATCCACTCTTGAAGCTGTATCTGCTTGTAGCTGCCACCGCTTCCTGCAGCAGTGAATTCCACATGCTAATGACTCTTTGGGTGAAGAAGCGCTTCCTTTCATCTGTTCTAAGCCTACTGCTCATTCATTTAATTGACTGCCCGTGAATAAGAACATAAGAGAAGCCATGTTGGATCAGGCCAGCTGCCCAGACTGGTAGCAGCTCTCCAGGATCTCCAATCACCTGCTACCTGATCCTTTTACCTGGAGATGTCTGGGATTGAATCTGGGACCTTCTGCATGCCAAGCAGAGGCACTTCCGCTGAGCCAGGGTCTCAGACACAGAGGCCTTTCCCATCACCTACAACCTGATCCTTTAATGGAGATGCCGGGGATTGAACCTGGGACCTTCTGCATGCCAAGCAGAGGCTCTTCCACTGAGCCACAGCCCCTCTCGGTCTTCTTACTGCTGCCTGCGCAGGGGCCATCCGGGAACCCTACCTCAGCTGCCCGGAGTGCCACAAAGGAAGAAAGCCTGGACATGAAAGCGGTAGGCTACATTAATTAAAAAACGATCGTTAAAATGAATTAAGCTTCTCTCCTAGCCAGCAAAAACACAATAGTCCTCTATGGGCCAGCTGACAGGAGGCAAAGCATATGGCAGAACTCGGGGAGCCACAGCCGAATGTGTGAACGGGTTCGGGTTCGGTAGAGAAGAGGCGAGGGACAGGCGTTCCAAACGGTGCCCCCAGGGCAGTTCTCACAAGTGTGCAAGAAACTCAGAAAACGGGGCCATCGATTCTAGAGCACATGCAAATTCCACTCCGAGGTTTGCATGCAGATAAAAAAGTCACTGGTGCACTGAGGGGGGGGGGGAGTGGGGGGAGAGTGCAAATATTTTAACAAGTGTTCGCAGGATGCCTTGAAGGGGACGGAGGGCCATTATAGTCCCTCGGGGAATATTGATGTCAGTCGATTCCCCGCCTAGAAGCGCAGAGTGACAACATTTTTAACAAATGGCTCCACCTTGGTTTGAACATGCGATGCTGTTTTATACCGGACCCAACGTGGCCAGCCCACGTTGTGATTTCGGACAGGGGTGCTGTTGGTTTTTTTGTCCTAGTCTTGGTACCCAATGCTCCCTCTAAGCTGTGGAGTCTTGTGAGCAGAAATTCTACTTTGTGAGCTCCTGGCATTTAAGTCGTGGGTGAGCGACTTGGCTGCTGCATCGATTAGTTTGCTTTGGAGCCGTCCTTCCTGAGCGAAGACAAAAATGTGTGAGCCGGAGGCTAAAAACCGGTGAGCTGGTTCACACTTAATTCAGTTTAGAAGGAACACTGTTGGTACATGGAATCATGGTGGGTTTTTCACCCCTCGCCCATACTCTTATTCCTTGCGATCTCTCTCTCTCTCTCTCTCTCTCTCTCTCTCTCTCTCTCTCTCTCTCTCTCTCTCTCTCTCTCTCTCTCTCTGCAAGACCCACAACTTACTTGAGAACTCAGGTCCCCTCATTTCACCTGTGCATTTCCCCTGCACTCTTTCTGGACACAAATCTTAACTACCTGCCCAAATCCTCCCCGTTTCTCCCAACCAGGTCAACGACAGTGAATTCTCCTCATTGGACTAAGGGACGCTGGCCCCATTTGAAAAGGCTTTCCTTAGTGGAAAGCCCTACTGATTTCAAGGGCGCTTACTTCCAAGAAGGAAGCGGGCAGGATGGATTAGTTCTGTAAAACAATGATACACCGCCTCGAAAATTCTAACAAAGCAATAAAAAGCAGTATAATAAAAATCAATACAAAGCAGAGAAAACCAGGCTGCAACAAACAATAAGTATCAATCATCAATCATCAGCATTGTAGGAAACAGAGCCCCAGAACAAACAATAAATATCAAGTATCAATAATCAGCAACCCCATAAAACAATCCAGAGGGCAAAAGAAAGGAGAGGAAGAAGTATGCATTGCTAAAGGCCTGGGAAAACAGAACCACGGTGCCTAAAATGCCACAGGCGAAGAAGGAGGGGAGAAAATTCCAGAGACTAGGGGCCGCAACAGAAAAGGCCCCGCCTCTAGTAGCCACCCGCCTCCCCTTGAAACATGCTGGGTCTCCATCAAAGATCTTAATGCTTATCAAGGCAGGTTCTATATGGAAACACAACATGCAGTTCGGGCTGATTCAACCATGCTTAATCATGAATCAATCAGAAGTCTGCTCATTTCATCCTCCCTTTTATTCAAGATTAAATATGATAATCCTCGTTCTCTTCCCAGTTTACATACTGAGCACAAGCAGAACAGGTGACCAGACCAGAGTGGTCAGTTTATGTTTCCGTGCTCTCCCCCACCCCATCAATACCCCAAAGAAGAGGCCTGTTGTGACCCCAGAGTGGTCTGAGAAAGAGCGTGACTGGCCAAAGGTCTCCCAGTGAGCTTCCTGCCAGAGTGGGGATTCAAACCTGAGCCTCCCAAATCTCTGCCTGCCTCTACGCCATGCTGCATGGTTCACATCTCTTGGTCTTGTCTCCCTTGCATAGGGTGGCCAGCTCCAGGTTGGGAAATACCGGGAGGTTTTGGGGGTGGGGCCTGAGGAGGGCGGGGTTCAGGGAGGGGAGGGAACTTCAGTGGGGAATAACGCCACAGAGCCCGCCTTCCTAAGTGGCCATTTTCTCCAGGCGAAACTGACAGCTGGAGATCCGTGGTAATCCTAGGAGATCTCTAGCCACCCCTGGAGGTCAGTAAGCCTAACCTTGCAAGACTTTGGCGGAGATCCATAAGAAGTATTTCGTACGCTAAAGCAGCGCTATCAAACTATAGTAATGTATAACGTTAAATATAACGACACAAGCCACTTTGGGTCCTCACTGGGGTGAAAGGCGGAGTACCAGTGCCTAAAGATCAATCATTCATTGAACAGCCCGGACGGCCCCACCAAAGAATCCTGGAACCTGTCAGACGGTTCGTTATTCCTACACACCAGGTTCGTTTTTTAAAACACTTCGTTCTTCTCAGTGCTTCCGTGTCCCGGCAACCATATTTCCATTCGGAGGGTCGCGTTCGCTGCGTGCCAAACGCCTCCATTTTGACGCATCCCTAACGGAGAAGGTAAAGAATCCTGCTTTACCTTCCCGCCCCTCCCCCTCAGTGCCACGTCTGGATCTCCTGCGGCCCCACCCGGCCACGCTGGCCTGCCTCAAGCCACACGCACAAAGAACCGCCTGTTCCCCCACCCCGGTTTTTCACAGGCTGGCGTTATTGAAAAGTTAACACGAAAAATAAACACGAGGAAGAGGGAGAGACAGCTGCCTCGCGTGAGCAGGGCGATCCTGCCCCGCCCCACAGAGGGAAACGCACCTCCCCCCCAAGTGCACACCTCTTTCAAAGCCACAGTTGAAAAATAACCAGCCCCAGAAAGGGCAGGGCACTGGGCTATTTTTAAAAGGGGGTATTCATTAGGACTCGGGGACCGGTCGGAGGCGGTCGCTCCCCCCCCCATCTTGACGTAAGTTTCATAGGAATGACACTGTTAAAGATATCTCACCTTGACAAAACCCACACAAACACGGTTGCTGGGGGTGGGATTCTAAACAGAAGGCTGCATTTAAAACAAAGGTTATATTCTTTAAAAAGAGCTCCGTCGGGTCTTAAAGGTGCCTTCGGACTCAAACTTCGTTCTGCCGCCTCAGGCCAACACGGCTGCCCGCCAGTGTTCCCTCTAAGCTGAGTTAGTGTGAGCTACCTCACAGTTTTTTAGCCTCCGGCTCACACATTTTTGTCTTAGCTTAGTTTTGTCTGGTAACCCCCTGTAGAGTTTTCAAGGCAACAGACAAACAGAGATGGGTTTGCCACGGCCTGGCCTCTGAATAGTGACCGCGGGCTTCCTTGGTAGTCTCCCACACAAGTACTAACCAGGGCAAGACCCTGCTTAGCAGTGCAGATCTAACCACGAAGGAGGAGGAGGAGATTGGATTTATGCCCCACCCTTCACTTGGAGTCTCAGAGCGGTTTACAAACTCCTTTCCCTTCCCCTTCCCGCAACAGACACCCTGTGAGATAGGCGGGGCTGAGAGAGCTCTTTCCAAAACTGCCCTCGAGAGAACAGCTCTGACAGAACTATGGCTTGCCCAAGGTCATCCAGCAGCTGTGAGTGGAGGAACGGGGAATCAAACTCGATTCTCCCAGATTAGAGTCCGCACACTTAACCCACTACACCAAACAAACCACGACACCAAAAAAATCCCTGGATGGGGCAATAATGCCAGTATAAACCGCCAACTGCAATAACGACAACAGTCATAATAATATTGTTTAGGCTGGTTGCAACTTATTGCGCATTGAGGCATTCACCCTTGGGTAGAAATATGGAAGATCCATTGTAGGAGAACAACTGAAGATGGAAAGCGTGCATTTCTGTGACAATAGCGCAACACACAGGGCCATCTCACATAGAGTCACACCCTTCTACGTCCACTGAAGTCAATGGGCTTAGAAAAGGTGAAACTCTGTTTAGGGAGGGCACCAATAGTGTACAGGGGTGTCAAACATAAGACCCGAGGGCCGGAACAGGCCCATCCAGAGCTCTCACCCAGCCCGTAAGAAGAAGGAGGAGGAGGAGGAGGAGGAGGAGGAGAGATTGGATTTATACCCCGCCATTCACTCGAAGTCTCACAGTGACTTACAAACTCCTTTCCCTTGCCTGGTACTTCCTATGCAGAGTTATTTTAGTCAGAACCCACTGAAAACTGATGGCCTTAGACTGGACTAACTCTGCATGGGATTGCACTAACATAAGAACATCAGAGAAGCCAATGTTGAATCAGGCCAATGGCCCATCTAGTCCAACATTCTGTCACATAGCGGCCAAAAATACCACGTGCTATCAGGAGGTTCAGCAGTGGGGCCAGGACACTAGAAGCCCTCCCACTGCTGCCCCCTCCAGCACCAAGAATAGAGTGCATCACCTGCCCCAGACTTAGAATTCCCATTTATACCCTGTGGCTAATAGCCACTGATGGACTTCTGCTCCATATGTTTATCTAATTCCCTCTTGAAACTGCCCATGCTTGTAGCTGCCACCACCTCCTGTTGGTTACTAACAAAAATGACCTAGATCTGAGTCCAGTAATGCCTTAAAGACCAACAAGATTCCCAGGGGGGAGGAGGAGGAGGAGGAGAAGCAGAAGCAGAAATCGGATTTATACCCCGCCCTTCACTCACAGTCTCAGAGCGGCTGACAAACTCCTTTCCCTTCCCCTCCCCACCACCCTGTGAGGTAGGCGGGGATGAGCAAGCTCTTGAGAGAACTGCCCTTTCAAGGACAGCTCTGATAGAGCTGTAGCTTGCCCAAGGTCATCCAGGAGCTGCAAGTGCCTCCAGTGGGGGGAATCAAACCCAGTTCTCCCAGATCAGAGTCCACACACTTAACCACTACACTAAACTGGCTCTCACTCAAATCAGTATGTACAGAAGTGTAAGGTACTCTCCTTTTTATGGTATCCCTTGGAAAACAACTCGTCTTGCATGTGATTAAATACATCTATTGGGGCTTTTTCGGGTTCCCCCCGTAAGTCAATTGCTTTCACTGCTAGGAATCAATTGCTTTTGTTTTTATTTTGAGTAAAAAACAATATCGTTCACTGGGTTTGCCTGTGTCCTTTATAGAGTTTATATCTCCGGTACCTGGTATTACATTTAAGGCACACACAGCCCGGCCCGACAAAGTGACGTTTATGTCAGATCCAGCCCTCATAACAAATGAGTTTGACACCTCTGATAATGAAATTTTCTTTCCAGTTATCATGAGGTCTAGTCACTTGGCCTTACATTTTAAGTAAAGCCAATCCGCAAATTGTCTGCAAACCGTCAAGGCAGGGTTCCCCAGCCTTTCTGAACATGTGGGCAGATTTGGAATCCTGACACTGGGGAGGGGCCACAAACACAAAACGGAAGTTGGATTTATACCCCACCCTTCACTTGGAGTTTCAGAGCGGCTTACAAACTCCTTTCCCTTCCCCTCCCCACAACAGACTCCCTGGGAAGTAGGTGGGGCTGAGAGAGCTCTATTCCAGAACTGCCCTTGAGAGAACACCTCTGACAGAACTATGGCTTGCCCAGGGTCATCCAGTAGCTGTGAGAGGAGTGGGGAACCAAACCTGGTTCTCCCAGATTAGAGTCAGCACACTCAACCCACTACACCAAACTGGGTGTGACGGAGCCATACACACCGCTGAGGCCCAAAGGTAGGGGAGAAGAGGGGCAACTTTAAAATACACTGGGAAAGAGAGGTAATAAAAACCAGCATTGTGGTAGCGGCCGCCCTGAAATGACACCATTCTCACCTGCACAACCATACCTATTTAAGCTCCTTTATAACCAGATCTGTCTGTGGCAAATGAGAAGCCCTGCTGGGCAACAGCCCCACCCACATTCTCAAAACACGGCTCGCACCGAGAAAGGTGTTTGGCAGGCAGTGAGGTGCCCCCGGGCACCACATTGGAGACCCCTGGTTTAAGGTATAATAGGGAAGCAGCCTTTAGCTGGGGTGGGGGGGAGGGAATGACCCACCTGATAGCTTATTCCTGAATACCTCCCTCAAGGGAAATCTCCAGTTCTCGCTTCCAAATCGTATTCCCCAGCCGTACCTATTTAAGAGACTACCTATTTTCCTCCCCCTGTGTATCAGATGTTGCCGTGTTGTGCCTAAAACAGGAACAAATGCTTCAGCTGCGCAGATTGGAAGTGGCACGAAGCCAGGTGTCTTGCTTTTGAATCCAGTCCAAATTATATATATATATATATATATATATATATATATATATGGCCATGCAGAGCTTCAAGATTCGTGGGGTTGGTGAGGGAGAACAGTATGGATTTGGGAAGTTTGCAAGACACAATCAGGGAAGGGCAGGGACTGGTAAACATGTGTCTAAACATGCGTTGTTGTCTAGAAAGGTGGGGCAAATTAGATTTTTGAAGGGCGGCTTCCAAAATCCTTGGAACCGGATGTTCCAGCTCATAAAGAAGCGTAGCACGCCCTCTCGCCTTCCTGCTTGTAAAATTTATATTGTAAGTTCCTTGGGGCAGGGACCTACGCCCCGATCAGCATGTTCAGTAGGGGATTTAATAGACATCCCGAACGGGCCATTCTGAGTGCACCCCTTTAATTTCTCTAACACAGGAGGAACTGTACTGTGTTTGGGGACAAGGGGACAATAGTGGGGGAGGCACACCAATGGCTCTCTGTCCTTTGCATTGGTCTGAGGATCCCGCAGCGGGGGGGGGGGAGCAGGAATGCAGTTATCTGCGTGTGCCAAACAGGCCTCCGGCAGCCCCAAGCAGTTCCTGCCACAGGGAAACCTCTGTCTCTGCACCAAACCTAACCCATGATGGGAACGGCGGCTTCTTAGACATTGCAGAGAGTTCCACCTTCCCCATTAGGGAAAACAAGCTGGGCTGTCACTCAGTTAAAGAAGTCTTAATTAATAATATAGATCTGCATACATGTGCAGAAAGGTAGGCCAATGATCCTGAACGGAGGCGGGACAAAGCCATAACCTATTTGTTTTGCAATGATATTTGCATCGGAGGTAGCATCTCGGAAGAGGCATTCCCCTGTCATTAGGGGAGCAACAGAAAGGAATGCCTCTTTTAAGGCAGAGAGAGAGAGACATATAAAAATCTGCTGCCTCGTTCACTGGCCCACCTTTCGAACCCATCGGCCATTTTCTTCCCCTCTCCCAGAGGCACGGAGAGCCAGCAAAGGAGAATCTTAATAAATAAAATCGACAGATCCTAACCGAGTGAATCGACCGGACTTCGAGACTGCAAAAACATGCAAACCCTATTTCTACCAAAAGAGGGAATGTCAGCCATGCCCAGATTCAAAGGTCGGGGGAAAGTGACCCCAATTCTACTGATTTTGTGCCTGGCACCCAAACCTAAACCTTGCAGACACCAGAATACACAACACCTTTGGCAAGGAAGACCACAAAACACACTAGCCCGGCTTCTGTGTATAGATACAGGCCACTTAGGGCGCAATAGTAAGCAGTTACACCCTTCTAAATCTGCTGAAGTCAGCGGGGTCAGAAGGGTGCAACTCTGCCGAGTCATTTATATGTTTTTTTTTTAAAAAAGGGAGGGCGGGGAGAACCGACTTTTGCCCAGCGTCCCCCCACCAGCACCAGCTCGCCTGCAGCCCGTTCCTACTCGCCCTTGGCGACCAGGCAAGTGGCTATTCCCAAGCCTGGCTTACAGTTGTAAGATCCCACCCCCTCCCCAGATGTCAGGGTCAACACCTAAGAGCAGCTGTTGTGGAAACAGCCTAAAAACAAAAAAAGCTAATGTCAAAATAATAACTAGCAGCTATGAAAGTTCCAACCCCGATCCTTAAATATCCACGTTCAAATCACTTTAAGCTGTTCTGCTCAGCTTGGGATTGGGGGGGCGGGGCAGGGGAAGAGTCCAGTTTTTAAAAGGACCAACAATTTCCAGAGGAGAAGTTGGGGGGAGGGAGGGAAGGGGGGGGTAAATGAAAAGGTGTTTGCTGACGTCCTCCGCTTTTATTGCTTTTCGTTCCCTGCCTCTTGTTTTAGCACCTGGAAAATTGGCGGTGCCACCTCTTCGAGAAAACCAATAAATCTTCCCTCCTCGACCCAGCCGGCTTGCAGATGTTGGCAGTCAGGTTTGCCAGAATTTCAAAGCCATTCACGACATGTGGGTGAAGGAGGAGGAGGAAAAGGAAGAGGAAGAAGAGAAGCACTATTGCGACACTTGGTTTCCCCCCCCCCCACCAGCCCCTTAAGGCAAACTTGCAGTCACCTCTTCCACGCCCAGGTTGGGGGGGGCGGGGAGAAACACACAGCATCCTGGGGGGCGGGGAGAAACACACAGCATCCTAAAGAAAGTCTATTTGATATCTGGATTCCGTCCCCATTCCAAAAAGGGCAATAGAGATACCAGAACACAAAAGTCCCAAAGACCTAGGCTGTAAAGAAAAAGAACCATTTCCCTCCCCTTATTTATAATAAACGTCCCACACCAAGGCCTTCCCATTGCCAGATGTTTTGAAACCTGGTTCCAGGTGGGTCATCGGAGCGGAGTATTTAAAACCAAAAAAAAAACCTACTTTGGAAAGGGAGGGGGTGACTTCAAAGTACCATTTTATACCTTAACAGGGAAACGGCCTAAAGCATTCGGAACAATTGACCCCGCCAGGCCAGTTAATGGATTTAAAAAAAAAAAATTGAGGGGGTGGGGAGGGGAGTCAGGATTCCACACTGGCAACTGTTGTCCGTCCATAAAAAATCATGTTTTTAAAGAACATAATTCCAGCTGTTTAGCTATCACACAGTCTCCCATAGGTAACCACAGAAATCCACCCCATGCCCAAATGAACACACACGCGGACAGTGTGAAGCTCCAAACCTTCCCCAAAGGGGCTGTGTGTGTGTGTGTGCCCACATTAACACCCCTCTGACTCCCTCTCCTCCCCCCAATACAATCCCCCCCACATGTCATCTCTAAGAGACAGGAAAGAGCCAAGGGACCGGGGAACGTTGGAACTTTTCATACATTTTCAACTTGTGTGCACACACGTTAAACACCCTTGCATGCACACTGACACACACACAGACACATCTGCTGTATTGCAGGAGAGCCCAGTTCACACACTGCATTCCAGAAGTGGGGGGGGGCAAAGAAAGCTGGACCTCACTACGCAACTGGTTCTGCAGCCCGATTTCTATTGCAGCACAAAGCACAAGCCTAACCCTTCCCGTGGCCAACATTTTCTTTAAAAAAGCACAAAACCAAAGCAGCCTTCCCCTTCCACCGCGACTGCAAATAATTTTGTTTTAATCCCGAAAGCAGCTTTTTTTTTTTAAGGCTTCCCCCTCCCCTTTAAAAAAATAAAACCTTTTTCTCAAGCAGCTAAAATGAAACGTCAAACACAGGGGAAGTAACCGGCTATTTCTGCTGCGTGGCAGTTAAAGACAGACTTCAAAATCCAGGAGGAGAAACCAGACTTTCGAGCGAGATGGAAAAAAGCAGGCTCAAGCTATTTTAAAAAGCTTCCCGGTTTAGAAACAGGGGTGGATGGCTCTGTCCAGTGGGTCCCCCCCTCCCATTCCTTTCCTCTCCCCACCTCTTGCAATCCAACCGCCCAGATTCTCCAACAAGAACGGAATTCATTTCAACCTTCAAGACTACAGCGACGCAGATCCAAGCAGCAATTAAACATTAAAAAACCCTCTCAAACACAGGTCTCATTCAAATGCTGTTTAGTGGAAAAACGGGCTGGGGGGGAGAGGGAGGAGGAGAGACATTTTTTAAAATATGTGCTCAACCCTTCTGTTCCCAACGATGAATTCTGGCAAGCTGAAGTGTCCATAAAACTCCGGGACAGCTTGCCAAACGGCCCTAACGAAACCAGTTAATGCTTAAACCTACAGTCCTGCACATGGGGGAGGCTACAGAAACCGTTCTGCCAAATTCTGCAGGGAGGGGCGGGAAACAACCTCAAGAATAATTCATACCCATGTCCAAGTAAAGATCCGCAGCTGGAAAAAAGACCTTTGTAACCATGTTTTAGCAAGGAGAAAATAGCCACGGGAGTGACACAGCTTCCAGAGACCTGAGACTGCACATTAAAGGCACCGAAGAACATATCTCAGTACCAGTGTTCCCTCTAAGCTGTGGAGCCTTGTGAGAAAAATTCCACTTCGTGAGCTCCTGGCATTCAAGTTGTGAGCGAGTGATTTGGCTACTTCATAAATTAGTTTGCTCTGGAGCCATCCTTCCTGAGCGAAGACAAAAACGTGTGAGCCGGAGGCTAAACAACTGTGAGCTAGTTCACACTAACTCAGCTTAGCGGGAACACTGCTCAGTACAGAGTACAGGAAACCTTTTCACTCCCAGGGTCTTAAAGGGAAAAGGCTGTTTCACATAAAGATGGGATTGATTTATTTTTTAAAGGAGGAATCCAAGATCCCCCAGGCAGCAGCAGCCGGGACAGAGAATAGACCTGTGTTAGGGTGCCAGATTTACCAAGGCGAAATAGATCAGGGATCCCTGGGAACCAAATGCCCGACTCTTTCCCTTCAGCAGATCCGTCTGGGGAAACTACATCCAATGGAGTTGGGCAATCTCATAAGGTTTCAGCTCTCCGGGGTTTTCTTTCTCCAAATGGGGAGTTTTCAAAAAAGATGGTTCCTAGAAAGCAGGGGAGCATCTTTGCAGGGGGGGAAGGAGTCTATGCATGGGGGTGGGAAGAGAGACAAGGGACATCTGTGGTTTCTCCCCCCCCGCCCCCCGCAAGCCTCATCTTGCAAAATTATCTGTATGCACTGGAAAGAATCAGAAATCCCTAGACCACGGGAGAATATAGGATTATCTATAGGGCTTGACTGAAATGAGTTTTCCATTGGGTGTAGGAAAGGGCAGATCCGTGTGTGTGTGTGTGTGTGTGTGTGTTTCTGCTACAAATGTAGGGCAGCCTAAAGAACAGAGAATCTGCAACCCATAGCTAAGGACATGGGGGGGTATATTTTAGGAACAAAAGCCCCTTGAGCCAGAAAGGGGACCTTTGGGGGCAGGAGCCAATGCATTTGGGGTGGGGAGAGAGACGGGGCATCTGCGATTTAAAAAAAACAAACAAACAGAAGTCCCATCTTGCAAAAATTACCTGTGTGTACGGTCTATATATGGAGAGACCCTAGACCATGAGATAATTAAAAAATGGGAAAGGTTTCCCTTGCTGAGATAATGTAGGATGAGCTATACCACCTAACTCAAATGTGTTTTTTTCCAACCGCGTCTCAGAAAGGACCGATCTTTTCAGAACAGGGAGTTGCCTACAGACCAGAGAATCTGCAATCCACCCTTGAGGGGGAGGGGAGGCTGGATTTGAGGGACAAAAGCCCCCTTGGGCAGGGAGGGGGGTCTTTAAAGCACTGGGGGGCTCTGCAAGAAGGAAAACCGGAGCTGGGGAGGGGGCAGCGCGCCCACACACACACACACACACACAACTAAGGAGGAACTCACCCGGGTGGGAATGGAGGTTAAGGCCGGAGGCGAGGTACTTCCCGGGGGCCAGGGGGGCGGGCGGCAGGCCGGCGGCGGCCAGGCGAGCGGCGGCGGCAGCAGCAGCTCCGGCGGCGGCCACCCGGTGCTGGCTCTCCATAGCCAGGCCAGAGAGGAGCGGCGGGGGGACGTGGACCGAGCGGGGCCCCCCCAGGTCTCTTCCATCCATCCTCCGCGGGGCAGGGGCGCGCCTCTCCGCCCCGCCGGGGGCTCAGATGCTGGGCAGGGGGCGGCGGCCCCCTTGGAGCTGCGGCAGCGGCCCCATTTGCCTCCTTCCTCCTCCTCCTCCCGAGGAGGCTTCCGGAGCCCTTCGCCTAGGAAAAGACACAGATGTATTAGGGGAGGGGGGGCTATTTGCAAAAAAAATTGAAAGAAAAAGACACAGACATGCATGGGGGGGTCTCACATTGGGGGGCGGCTTTGCAATGCAAAAAAGGGGGGGATCTAGACATAAATAGCACCCCCCCAAAAAAAATAATAATCCCCTGCAACGATTTATCCACCATTTTAAACAGTTTCTTTAAAAAAATGCAAGCAAAATGAAAACAGAAAGTGGAAATATTCAGTGTGCAAAGAGGAGGGCCGGTTGGAGACCTGCTTTCTAGACAAGGGGGGACGACGACAGACAGACTCCCTCCCAAATATTGCTGCGTTTTAATCGACCTTGCAAATGCCCCCTCCCCCGGCTCCTGCTCCAAAAGCAGCGACCTACTCGGAAGTAAAAGCCCCCCCCTTCGCTTGCAGCGGGGCTTTCCCTGCCGACTCTCCCCCACCCCCGCGCCCTTCCCCCCAGTCTGTTTACTTCCTCCTGGAGGTGGCTGGGATCGGGGCCGCCGAGGGTGCAGTTCCAAGGCGCCTCTCCACCCTACGAGTAAACCCTGCCCCGCTTGGATCGGGGCTGCGAGAGAGTCCAAGCCTCAGCCTCCCTCTCAAAGAAGAGCTACTACTAAAATGTGATTTACTCCCAAGCAAGAAGAGTTTTCTGTCTCTCCTCTGACCACAGTCATATGGGGGGGGGAAGGGGCTTAAACAGTCGTCGTCGTCCCCCCTGCTTCGGAGATTTTTATCAAATTCACAATTTTAATTCGGGTTTTCTCCCCCCTTCTCTCCCTATATCTCGACTCCTTCCTTTTCCAGTTTCCACCCTGAAACTCATCTTGGGAGAGACAAACAAAATGATGGGTAGACACTGTGTCCCTGGGTCCCGATTCTACTTAATGGTTAACCTTTTTTTACGGCCAGAAAAGGCGCCTGCAAACCCTTCCGATCCCTAACCGGACAAAGGGAGGTTCAATTCCCCGTAAAGGAGGGTTTTGTTGGAAGGGGCAACTGGGTTTTATGACTTAATAGGAAGCCAACCCCCTCCATAAACCTAATTTTAGAAATGGGTTAAAAATTAAGGCACTCTGCATTTGTCCAGGCAGACAAAACAAGAATCTCTTTCACTGGTTAAAAAAAAGAAGCAGCAATTCCACGTCAGGGAAGACTGCCGGCAGGCCCAGTCGATTTCGACAGGGGGGTACTTCCCAACAAAATAGTGTTAAGGGCAGCAGCAAAGAAAATTGCCTATCAACAATATTTGTCATCTTTGTCCCACGCCTAGAATTCCTCCGAGGTCGTTCTATATGAAAAGGGGCCACGGGGATATACAAGGTCGTTTGGCACAATATTTCCCTCTTAAATATTCCTAAATGCTTGGACAGGGGAAAAAGGGGAGGGTCGTCTAGAAAAGGGCATCGCTGGTTTCGAAAAACCATTTTTAAAACCTATTAAAAAAAAACAACAACCAACCCTCTCCCCACAGACAGTCAGTAGCAGTCCTGAAATCCTAAGCATCCTAAAATATTCTTAGTTTCTCTCTTTCCTTTGGGTGGGGGGGAATACTTCGGTCAGATCAGTTTCCACTGTCAGTCGACAAAGGATGGAATCCACTAAACACACACATTTTTTAAAAAAACGATTGAGTTTAAATTAATAATTTCTTGCTTTAAACCTGGTTCAGTTTTAAACCTGAGCCGGCCTCGGCTGGGGGGATAAATCTGATAATAAAAAAAATAAAAATAAAAACTACGGCCAGGTTTACACATACGCATTCCTCCCAACTCAATGGGATAACATTAACTCTGGTTTTTCCCCCCTTCTTCTCTAAGCTATTAAAAAGATGAATTGTTGGCTGTTGGACGCTTTCTATTTTAAGCAAAGGGAGAGCTGATGGTCTAATTTCCCTAAGCGTGTATGCTGAAATATGAAATTGGCATTTTGTTCTCCTTAATTTTCATAAGACTCCTGTATCAGCTTGAACTAATACATGGATCTCAGTCTAAATATAGACAGACCCACAGCTTAGTTTCATTTCATCCAGGAATCCGGCGCAAAAACCCAGCCAACAATTTTCAAGTTTGCATTTTTGTGGCTCTCTCAAGTATCTGTCCAGATCTAACTCAGGGGCTCAGTTCAAGATAATTTAAGAATCTGATGAAATGAACAAGCCAGGAGGAAGGGGAATATATTCAAGTTGGGCTTGAAGGGAACCAGGCCGTTTCTCTCTCATTCCCCTCCCTTTCCTTGTTCATCCCAGATGTGTGCCCCCCCAATATGGCAAAATTCCTGATTTTAATTAGAAACAGCCTAGCCTTAAAAAAAAAAATTACCCTGTCTTTTTCTTGGCTTTTTGCTCAAACTGGCATTGGCCAAAAAAACAAAATTCTCTCGAACTGCTGTTCCAACTACTTCTACCGTTGTTCCTATTTGTGGGCGCTTTGGGTTTTTTTTTTTTTGAGGGGGGAGGTGGAAACTAGGAAAGAGAAAAGGCTTGGGGCACTCAAAATCTGATCTACTTCTGGAGGAGGGGGTCAGGAGGGGCTCAGTCAGAAGCAAACCTCCCCCCCCCATTTTTTAAAAAACCCCACTTACAAAGTAAATATCTTACCTTGCTTAAGGAATTTCCCCCGCTTTGAAATTCCAATCAAGTCCTCTTCTTTGGCATTCTTTAGCTGGGATATATATCTATTTTTTTTTCTGTGTGGCTCCCGAAATCCCTCCCTGCCTTCCAAAAAAATAAAAATTAGATCCAAACCAAGGAGCTTCTTCCTTCCTTCCTTCGGGTAAACCCCCAAGCCCACTCCCCCCAAAAAATTAAAGCTTCTTTTTTGTTGTTGTCGCTTTACTTCTCTGTGGGTCTGCAGAGTTGCCTCCCGCGCCCACCAAGGAAAAGGCAGGAGCCCGGGAGGAGGTCAGATTCTCTGGTGTGCTCGGCGAGAAATCCAACTTCGCGGCCGCTTCTTCCGCCTCCCCTCGATAAACTCCCGGCGGCGCTCGCTGGAGACAGACTTGAGAATCTCCATAGACGGGGCTCAGGGTTGGAAAAGGTGCATTACACAAAAAACCCCTTTCAAGTTCCTCTTGGTGGATCTTAAAAAAAAAGAGAGAGAGAGAGAGAGAGAGAGGGGGGGAGGGGGAGGGGGGAGGGGGGAGAGAAGCTCTTTAGCAATGAAACAAGCATTGTTCCTCGCGTCCCACCCACCCCCTCCCTCCCCACTGGCCGGTCCAAGTTTCACCTCTGGGCTCCCATTGGCCGCTCCTCTTGCCACTCACGCTCATGTAAACACTTTGGCCCGGGGCCATTCCTATAAAACCAATTATGGACCGAGGGTGGGGGGCTGGGGGAGGGGCCAGGAGAAGTTTCCAGGCGCTTCCCCCCACACACACACCCTCCGCCCCCCGCCGGCAAGGCTGAATGATCCGAATGTGGGGGGGAGGCGGTGGGAATTTGGAGAAGCGGTTTCAAGGCTCCCCTCCCGGGTCTGGGCTGGTTGATCAAAAGGAGGCTTGGCTTAGAAGTGCAATTTCGCTTCTTTGCATTCGCCCTCTATTTAGGGGGAGACCGGGGGGGACAGATCCAGCCCCCCCCGTCCTGCCATCACCCCCCTTCTCTTCTTCTTCCCCCACCTGGGAACTTTTCTGGAGCAGTTGTTTGGTTTTTTAAAAAGAGGATCCAGATGGAAAAAGGTTTGCAAAATCTGCAAGGGGGGAGAGGGGCGTTTGTATGCAAGGAGGGAGGGAGGTTCATTTCTTGCAAGGGGTCTTAACGGCCCCGGCGTGCTTACTCGGGAGTAAGGGGGGCCGCTCTCGACGAGGCCGACTCTCGAGAGTCCGCAGGATGCGGGAAGGTTTGCCGCCGGCCCGCAGCCGCGTTTTTAATAGGCGGGATTACTCGGAAGTAAACCCCCTTGACGTCAGGTCTACTTCCGAGTAAAGGCGCCCAGGCCGCCGCTTTTCCTCCTTCTTTTTTGCAAGCCTTGGAAGTGTGGCTAGACCTGGCTAGAGGTAGAAGCGAGCGGGTCTTACTCGCGAGTCAGTCCCTCGGCGGCGTCTGGAGGAGCGGGGCCGGCAGCGTCTCCAGGAGTAAGCACGCGTGCAACCCCCTGGGACTCTGCCCTCTATAAAGACCACCCGCCTTCCCTTCTCTCCCCCCCCCAGCAATTGCAGCGAGAGGAGCCGGGAGGCGTGGGAATCGAGGCCTTGGAGCCGTGGGGGGCGGGCGGCTTTTTGCTGTCAAGTAAGCGGGCTTGGATCGGGGCTGCGGAGGGGGAAAGTGTTTGCAAACGGCCCCCACCCCGCCCCCCTACGTCGCGGGGAAAAATATTGCTTGCAAGGGGGCGGAGGGGAAGGGTTGCATTTTGCAAACGTGGCGGGAGTTTGGATGGCTGCAGACGCCCCAGTTGGGGAGGGGGGGGTTTGCTGGAAACCGAATCGCCCCCGCTGGGATATCGACTGGGGCAAGGCTGGGTCTGACACCCACCCACCCACCCAAGAAGCTCTGCTGCCTTCGAGCGAGGTTCCTATAGAAACGTGGCTTGTACAGGGAGGAAACAGCGTTGGAAATGCACTGGAGAACGGAGTAAATAGCCCCCCCCAGCATACCCCCCACGTTGGCAGGGCTCCCCCCGCAAAATTCGATTAAAGTCAAGCAATCTCTCTGTGTGTGATCAACTTTGGGGAGGGGGGAGAGAGATCCGTTTTCACAATAGGAATTCCTGCAAATCTTGGTGTGGGGGAGAAATACAAAGTTCTGCACCCCCAAAACTAGCCCTTCCTTTCTCCCCCTGTCTCCTTAGCTGGGGGAATCTATGGATGTGCTTTGTAGAAAACTGCCCTAGTAAATGCTGAGCTAAACGGGGCGGGGGGGGACGACTTGGCCCAAACCCGGTTTCACGCTGGATTCGCGTGTGTACCGTTTCGACAACCCCCTTCTTGCGCACGCTTGTTTATTTGAAAAGTAACGGAGATAAATAACC
This sequence comes from Gekko gecko, assembly GCA_029375565.1. NCBI lineage: Eukaryota > Metazoa > Chordata > Lepidosauria > Squamata > Gekkonidae > Gekko > Gekko gecko. The sequence continues at coordinate 227,881,947 of JAPDNY010000004.1, read as the reverse complement.
CGACTTGGATTCGCCTTGAAGTTTAAGGCTGGGGTCACACACTAAATAATCCACTGTGGATCCGCTTTAAGTGCGCTTTCGGACTGGATTTTACTGTGTGTGTGTGAACCGGCAAAATCCTATCGAAAGCGGATTATTTAGTGAGTTTGACCGCAGCCTAGAAGAGCATTGCCTCTCCCCTCCCTGCGACCCTGTAACACGGGATCTTTCTCGGGAGTAAGCACCCCACCTCCTGCCAGGGCTTCCTTCTGTGTAAACACGTACAAATGCGGCGGTTCGAGGCTCTCCGGAGCTGTTTGTTTCGGGGCCTCCAGCATCTTGATCATTTCTAGATGTCAGAAAGCACTTTTTAATATATATACACACACACATTTGGACATAACTTTAAACCAAAGTCCTCTCCGGAAGAAAAACAAGTAAAAACTACAACGATCTTGTATATGGGACTTCTGCTTGGGGTGGAGGTGGGGTTAGATGTCTTCCTGAGTAGTTTTTTTTTGGGGGGGCAGCATTAAAGATGAAAAATACAACTCCCCAGGTATGCATTCAGTTCAGACTCATGTGGGGCTTTCCTTCCTTGCATTCCTTTAGTTAGATCGTGTCTGTTCCCTTAAATTATTGGTGCCTGTGAAAGGCATTTTGTAAAAATAATAATAATAAAAAATTCCAAAAAAAACCCTTGCCTAGCTCTTTCTCTCTCTCTCTCATCGCCCCCCCCCCTTCAACACGCACTTTTCCTTTCGCCTCAGTTGGGGGGGGGGAGCTCGTTTAATTCCAGCGCAAATGTTTTTTAAAAAAGGAGTCGAGCAGTTTCAAACTGCCCCCAGCTCTCCCGCGACGGTTTCCAGGCTGCCCTCTTTTTGCAAAGCAAGAGAAAACACAAGGGGGGGGGAGACGGAGGGAGAGGGTGAGAAAAAGCGACCGAAAATAGTAATGGGAGCCGAGAGAAGGCGGCAAAGGGGTGCTTTTAATATATATATATATTAGTTTTTAAAAAACCCTTACCAAGCAAAAAAAGAGCGCAACAACTTGCCCAGGCGGGCAGCCGGCCGAATGAATCTCCTCTCTTCCCCTCCCCCCCCCTCCCCCAAGGGTGACGACTTGGCAGCGGGACTTAATGGATGGACTCCAAATTAGCAAAGGATCAACAAGAAGGGAGGGGGGAGGAGGCGATTGCAGAAGCAGCACAAATGCGCCAGAGGCGCATGGCGGCTTACACCGAGTGGCAGCGGCGCTCTATGCTCCGGCAGCGGCGGGCGGGGCACTTGGAAAACAACCCCCCCGCCCTGATTTTTCCTGGATTTCATTTGCTGTCGTTTTCCCCCAAACGGCCCGTGCCTGCTTTGCTGAGCTTGCAATATTTTTAAATTTTAATTTTGCAGAACTAAAAAAACCAACATTTCCCAAGGGCGGGCCTTCTCCTCTAGCCGTGGATCTAGGCCGGGAGGGGGTTTAAAACAGAGCTGTTTCTAACGGGGGGGGGAGGAAGAGTTTCGCATAGACAGCACTGCATGGTGGGGAGGGAGCGGCCTCTATAATCCCCCCAAAAAAGCAAGATGGTTAACGGGCTCGCGCCTGGATCCTACCGAGAAAGTGTTAAATTGGAGGTATGTCTATAATAAACCGCCGACCTGCTGAAACGACCTACATTTTCTGCCTGCTGCAGCCCCCGACGGCTATACAACCCCCCCCCCACACGCCCGCCTCCGTTTCGAAGTGTTTCTCAGCAAGCCCCAAACGTGCATTCGTTGCAAATGCATTGCACTCGCTTTTCCTCTGGGCGCTTACAAGGTAAATCCTTCCTTTCTATTTTAACCCTCCCCCCCGGCTTAAGTTTTGCATCCCATGCGTGTCTCTCCGGCAATCAATACGCCCGCCCCCCCCCCCCTTTCCCGCCTGGAGTCCCAAAGTTATAAAGTGTGTTTTTCAGTCCTGCAAAACAGCACAGACTGATAGAAATCAGGTCCCCCCTCTACAATCCTATTATTATTATTTTCTACCAATCGCCTATCGGGTTCGATCTTCTGCACTGAGTAGCGAGGGAAAACCCGACGAGAAAGGGAGCTGCAGATTTCTTCTTGCTTTGAAAAAACATATTATTATTTTTGCTGCAGTCTGGTCAACGGGAGCCATCTTGGATGCAGGGTGGAGCGTTTGCAGGAGCCGGAGAGGAAGGGGGAAATACAGCGGTTGGGGGGGATTTTGCTCTCAAGGAAGATCTTAAGGCTCGCCTCCCCCCTTTCCTACCTCTCTGCACCCCGCCCCCCCCCCCCATACTGAAATCCGGCTCGCAGTCGACCGCCTTCCAGGTTAGTGCATATATAAAATCTGTAGCCGGGAAAGTGAAATGCCTTAAAGTCGATGCTGGAGCTCCGGGTTGTAGCGCTGGTGTCGATTTCATAAAAACTGGGGGTGGGTTTTCGGTTTGGGGGGGGGTTGCTTTGAAAAGGCGAAGCCAGATTCGTTTGACCGGGGGAGGGGGGAAGAAAGGCCTATTTTAAAAAAATATTTTTTAAAAAATAAACCCAGCTCTTGTTTTTCACAGACCAAAAAGTTATTTCCCCCCCCCAACAGTCACCAATAGATGTATCCACACATCCTGTTGCTTTCTATGCTTAGGAATAAGGTTGATACTTAAAAAAAAGAAAACAAGTGTATGTTTCTCCTTTGGAGGACTTTGTAGCATTTGAGTGTATTTTTTTTCCTTTCCTTTTCCTTCGAAGGGCCCGGCTGACTTGACTTGGATTTGTAAACAAAATAAAAATGGCATTAAAGCATATTGAAGATGTTGTGTCCTTCCCGTTCTTTGGAAACCTCTCCCCCGCCCCCCATCATATTTAACGGGTTTACATTCAGTTGGGTGGGTTTTGGTCTATGCAGCAGAAACCTGGGGACACTCCCAGCCTTGTAAGTGACTTCTTAGGCAAAACAGCCAGTTCCCAAAGCTTGTCTCAACTTCAGGCTTTCTGCATTCTTGTGTCGCCCCCCCCTCCCTTTAAAACATATATTGTTCTTTCAAGAAGGCCTCCCCAGCTCTGATCCTTAAACAGCAAACACATGAAAGGATGGTAGATTTTTTTTTTGGGGGGGGGAGGAAGTGTTTGTTCTATTACCTTCACTATATGTGTGTGGCCCGCATTACAAAATGATCACAACATTAAAATCAATTTTAACCAGGGTACCTTGGCTCATAAAACTGTTTCATGCCTTCTCTCTCTTGCAGAACCACATGCTGCTCTGTGTGTGTGTGTGTGTTAGATTTAATAAGAAAAACACTTCCCTGTTTCCATAGGAATGCTGGTTTGAAATCCCCTGCTTTTATTAATTTCTGCATATCTTCATTGTGTAATTCTTTGTATTTTGGACGGAAGGACTTTCCCCCAAAGTCCCTGTTTGAGGAATCCATCATAATCATAAGGAAAACTACTCCTGAATCTCCATTTTGTAGCACTTTCCCTGTGTGAATGGATTTCCAGTATAGGAAGGACAAGCCGACCCAGCCCCCTCCAATTTCTATTTTATAATAAAGCTTTCATGTATAAGATCAAAGCCTTTCCCCTTGTTTCTTGCTTTATAAGGCTGGGAGTTTGAACTGAACTGCACACTACAAAGCCATCTGATGCTTTTCCCCCTCCCATAACATTTTCTTCCACCCCCCCCAAAGTAATCCTATTCATTCATTCATTGCCCAGTTTAATAGCCCTGAACTGGTTTTTGTGTGGGAGATTCATATATACCCTTCCCAGTTCTTGTAATGACAGCTTCTGTTTGGATCACAGACTTCCTTGGTGAATTATGTGAAATCGGTTAGGATTTGGGGTTTCCCTATAAAGTCTGTGTGTATGGGGGGGGGGGTGTTATTTGATGGATTATACTATCTTTTATGCATGCACGGATTTTTACGAACTCTCTTAGATGCTTCAGTGGTGCTGTAAGGGAATGTATTTCAGTCCCTTCCATTTGGCCAGAAACTTAACTTGAGCCAAATATAGCTCATCCGAGAAAGCAGCCCTAAATACTTGGTGGACAGAGTAATTTATCTTGCGGTGGGTCTGTGCGTCTGTCAGATCACACTCATAGACATATATATATACACACACACACACACACACACACATGACAGAGGATATAAATTACGATATCACAGAATCTTCTGCCTTTTAGAACTGCATGATTTTTAAAAAATCCTGTTCCGTTTTCCAGGTTGGGAAAGAACTGTGTGGACCCCCCCCCCACATCACACCACTGCCCAAAGAGAACCCTCCCCCCAGCTAGGTGTTCAAAGTTTGCCTTTCTCAACTGGATCTGAAATCTCTTCCATTCCTTTAATCGAAACCTAGCCAGGAGACTTCTGGAGGTTTAGCTTGAGTAGCAGGGAGAGGTAGGATTGGGTCCCGTTTCTTTTTTAATCGGACCCAACGTTTGGGGGAGGGGTGGCACAAACATACCCAAGTGCCAACTGTAGAGGAACTCTTGAAATGTGGTACTCCTAGTATAATCCTCTCCTTGGGCCAGTGAGTCACATTCTCTCTGCCTAACCTACTTCACAGGGTTGTTAGGAGGATAAATCAGAGAAGGGAGAATTATGTACACCGGCCTCAACTTCTCGGAGAATGGGCAGGGTGAAGATATAAACAAATACCTCCAATGTCAGAGACATTTACCAAGGAGGGGGGCGGGATGGCTTCCTCTGTACCTGTGCAAGACGTTCCACAAACTTGCTCTGCCTAAAAGACTGCTTCGTAGGCCGTGTCTACTGTACGTGGGTGATGCAGATGGACATAAATATGGAGGGGAAGGACATGGTGTGAAGCAGTTAAAAGGATGGGGTTAGATGTGCTCGGAAATGTATTTTCCTCTCTCCTTACTCCTGGCAAACATCGGTGGAGAACCCAAAGACTCTCTTTCCCAGGAAAGAAGGGGGTGGGGAAAGGTGGAACCCACACTTCATTAGACATTGCGTAACTGTTGCACTCTGAACAGTCTTGTCTGCATAGTTGCAGATCTGTGCTAGACAGCAACACCAAATGCTGCGCAGTACCCGGATAAGGTTCTGTGGGTGTGTGTAAGTCATTCATGGAGAACTGGGCAAGAGGGGAAGCATAATTTTAAATGGCTGGATACCATGCCCTGATCTCTTACAGTATCTCCACATTCCATGTTGCTCTTTCATTTCATTACCTGTTCCTTCCTCCATCTCCCAAACCTGCGGAGATTTTCAGCGGGAAAGGGACTCGTCTTCCTCAATGACTCTGCTTTACAATTATAATAACAGAGTCTCAACGGACTTGGTGGGGGGAGCATTTGTCTGCATTCGTCCGAAATATTAAACTGAAATTACTTGATGTAGGGTAAATAACCTTCTTAAAAGCGCACAGAGAGAGAGTATAAAATCCTTTCTCAGCATACCCCCCCTTATCTGCAGGTGGTTTGCCCAATGAAGCTAGTGGGGGGGGGCTGCTAGGCACACAGATCCAGCGGGGTGGGGGATTGTGCTACCTGCACTCTCTTTGATTATAAAACACCCCAGTGCAGAAGAGGAAAATGTCCCAGGTAAAGCTACGTTGCTTTTACTGAACTCCGTCTGAGCCTTGGAATATGGCTGATCCCATATGTATCGTGCATATATGCGCAGCTAATACAGTTTACATTGGCACGAAGAAGAAATAACCCTGCCATTGCATGTGGAATGACATTACATAGATACAGATACAAAGCCACTGCTGTGATTCATGAATAGGCATCACCAAGTAACTACTTAATCTAGAAAAGTCCCATTTCCACGGGTCATTGTTATGCATTATATTTGCAGAATTGTTTCAGTTTACCAGAGCCTTTCAAACGGTTTCCCGGCTCATTCACGGGCAATAAGGACACCCATTACTTTGGGATATTTACCGGGTTTTTGTGAAGCAAAACCAGCCAGCTTTGCAAGTCCCTATGGTTTTACACTTTGGAGATTGTTTGTTTGGGGGGGGGGGAGTTCCTTACATTTCTCAATTAAAGCTTTTCCTTGGATCAGCGGGAGCGGCGGGGTCTGTCGAACAGCTCCGGCTTGCAGGGGACGGGACTTTTCCCTTCTAAAACGGCCAGTCCAACAACACCGCACAAAAGAAAAAGAAACTGCACACGCTGTACAAACCGCAGAAGTGGGAAAACAACCCTGTTATGACTCCCATTTCTCCATGTGCCAGCACCGAATAATAAATGGACATCCAAGTTCTACTGTGGCTCTTCCTCATAAGTAAACCCATACAGGATTACAGAGCGAGCTTGGTAGGAGTAGCTCCTATCAACCCGGTCTCCTATGGTAAATCTTGGCTTGCCAGGATCCTGATGTCTTCCCCTTCCCCTTTTCTTAAGCTGTCGGGATTCCAGCGCAGGCCGTGAGGTTCTGAACCAAGAAAAATCTGACAGCTGGAAGGAGCATCGTCTTGGCACAAATCCTAACGGGAACAGCCAGAGGAGTCCCCTCGGCTTTCTGAAGCAGTACCTGTTTTTGGCCGCTATCTGATAGCCAGCCGACCGGTACCCTGCAGCCAAAGACCTACCCACCCATCGCCACTGTCCCGCCACCCACCACACAACAGTAGATGAGCTATTGACTTACTGTTTTCTTCCTTTATCGAGGGCTGAATTGGGCTCACGAGAGAACGGGAGCGTGCGTGGGGTAAAGCCAGATCTTCGAGCGGTTTCCCAACCGGCCCCCCCGAGGTCCAGTCTTCTTGAAAGACAGCCTGCCTTAAGAGAAAGGGGGCTTTACTCGGGAGCTGACTCCTTTTCGGAGGGTTAGCTGCCGTCCGTCTGCAGGAGAATGAGCTCCCCAAGCCCGGCAGCACCTTAGTTAGCTAGGTGAGCTACATCACAGTAAAAGGTGGCGAAGCCGACCCGGCCCCCTCGCATCCCCCTCATCCGTATCTTCTTCCCACCAACCCCTTCCCATCCACAATTGCGTGTGTGTATGTGTGTCCCCCCCCATCAGACAGTATTTCATTTGGAATTAGAATACAGTGATAGCGGCATCTTTTTCTTTCTCCCCCCCCCGCTTCCCACATCTGGTATAGAGTTTGCTTTGAGCCATAAATCCCTAGAGAGAAGGGGGGCGGTTCAGAAACTACAGTCGCACTTCCAGAATTAGAGTGTGCTGGCGAAGCATTTTGGATGCATCTTTAATGTGTCGGTTGGTTGTTTTTCCCCCTCTTCCTCCTCCTCCTCCCAGGGCACAGGGAGAGATATACTTAAGCATAGAGCGAGGGTTCGAACGGAGGCATCCGCATTGTCGAAAGCCAGAAATCTGCTTCAGGGGGTGGCACGGGTTCCGCTTCCCCTCCTTGCTCGAACCCACCCCGGTGAATCCTTTGAAAGGAAAGCCAGTTTCTAAAACAAGGGGTTGTATTAAAGATGGGGCGGCCCGTGGTGGTGATGGGCGGGGGGAGAGGATCCGTCCCCCAAGGGCACCGGTTGATTAGAGAGCTTGCAAACGAGTCCAGAAAACAGAACCCAAGACCCCAAACGTCTTTGGCAAATGCAGACTGGCTGAGCTTTGCTCGGACTGGGAGCTGGGAACTCTGTGGTTTCTGGGGCTTCTGGCTACCTGTTGATATGAGGAGCACTGGAGTGTATCCACTTCAGAGGCCTGGGAGAGAGGACAAGAAACGGAGGGGGAGAAGCTGCCTGTTACTGTTTGAAAAATTCCCAAATAGCAGACAGCTGCTGGAACACGCCCACGAGTCCTCTGAAAGAAGGCACTGGAGGGGGGGTTGGGGGCCCGGCCAAGCCGCTAACTTTCAGCAGAGCCTACACTTCGAGGCTTTTGGGGGGGATAAAACTAGATAACTTCCGCCCTGGCCTGGATAGCTCAGGTGAGCCCAGTCTCGGAAGCTGAGCAGGGCCGACCCTGGTGGGTACTTGGAAGGGGAGACCTCCGAGGAATACCAGGGCCGGGACGCAGAGGCAGGCAATATCAAGGCAACCTCTCTGGAACGTCCGAGCCCCACTAGGGGTCGCCGGAAGTCACCGGGACTTCCAGGCTCGCGAGCACCCACGCACCCACCCAAAAGACTCACCAAAAATAAATAAAACTCGATCACTTCCCTTTCTCTAGCCCCCGTGCTCCTTGAGGGAAAAGCAAGATGTGGACAGGGTCTGTACAGATAGATTCAAGTCCAGTAGCACTTTGGAGAACAAGAGTCTCGGGGTATAAGCTTTTAGGAGTCAAAGTGTCCTCCCTCAGACATGAGAAATGGAGATCCAAACAGGAACTTTCATGGGCCATCGCTGTTATACAAGCTGCTGTCCAGAGGAATGTCAGTGAAGTGGGGGTCTGTGCCCTGAAGACTTTGCTATGTATATTTGGTGGGAGAGGGACCGACAAAGGGAGGAGGGGAAAAGGAGAGACAAGGAATGACCTGGAGCAAAGAAATCCATGCTAGCCATTGACGATATTCCCAACTGAAGAGCAGAACCTTTTAAAAAGCAAGATCGTGGTCAAACTCACTGGGGGATCAGTTAGGCAGTCTCCCCAAATGCACACCCTTCAAATGTGGCCCTCTCCTAAAGCCCTCTTCCTCTTTTTATGCCCGACCAATCGCTTGAACATTGAAAAAAGGATATTATAGCATTGGAAAAAGTGCAGAGAAGGGCAACTAGAATGATAAAAGGGTTGGAACACCTTCCCTATGAAGAAAGGTTAAAACGCTTGGGGCTCTTTAGCTTGGAGAAACGACGGCTGAGGGGTGACATGATTGAGGTTTATAAGATTATGAATGGGATTGAGCAGGTTGAGAAAGAAGTACTTTTCTCCCTTTCTCACAATACAAGAACTCGTGGGCACTCCATGAAATTGCTGAGCAGTCGGGTTAGAACAGATAAAAGGAAATACTTCTTCACCCAAAGAGTGATTAACATATGGAATTCACTGCCACAGGAGGTGGTGGCAGCTGCAAGCATGGACAGTTTCAAGAGGGAATTAGATAAACATATGGAGCAGAAGTCCATCAGTGGCTATTAGCCACAAGGTATAGATAGGAACTCTCAGTCTGGGGCAGGTGATGCACTCTATTCTTGGTGCTGGAGGGGGCAGCAGTGGGAGGGCTTCTAGTGTCCTGGCCCCACTGCTGGACCTCCTGATGGCACCTGGTATATTTTGGCTGCTATGTGACAGAGTGTTGGACTAGATGGGCCATTGGCCTGATTCAACATTGGCTTCTCTTATGTTCTTATGTTCTTAAATGAAGGTGTAAAAGTTGATGTCGCTTTGGAAAAGGAAGAAGAAGAAGTAGAGGAGGAGGAGGAGATTGTATTTATACCCCACCCTTCACTACCCAAAGGAGTCTCAGAGCAGCTTACAGTCTCCTTTCCCTTCCCCTCCCCACAGCAGACACCCTGTGAGGTCGGTGGGGCTGAGAGAACTCTCTCAAGAACTGACCTTGAGAGAACAGCTCTGAAAGGACTTGTAACTGACCCAAAGTCACACCAGCAGCTGCATGTGAAGGGGTGAGGAATCAAACCCAGTTCTCCCAGATTAATCCATGCACCTAACCACTACACCAAACTGAAGCAACAAACAGGCATTTGGGAAGGGTATTAATAGAGGTAACTTGGACTCCTGCAGAGGGTCCACACACTCACTGGGACAACAGCAAGTTCTGCATCAACTTTCCCACACTCCGTTCTCCAAAGGGAACTCACGGGCACCCTCAGTCACACACGCGTAAACAAAACTTGCATTCTGCAGTTGTAAACAAAAGGGTCCTGGCCATGACCTGAAGTCCCTACCTACCTCCCCCTAACCAGGCTGATTTGGGTAGGTGATGGGGCAATGCAACTCAGCCCGACAATCTATCCCATGCTTGCTTTGTGCTGGGACCATGGCTCAGTAGTAGAGCATCTGCTTTGTGTGCAGAAAGTCCCAAGTTCAATCCTTGGCATCTCCAGTTAAATAGGGCAGGTAGTAGGTGATGTGAAATTTCTGTGTCCGAGACTCTGGAGAGCTGCTGCCAATCTGAGTAGACAATACTGACCTTGATTGACCCAAGAGTTTGATTCAGTATAAGGCAGCTTCATGAGGCTCTTGCCATCTAATACAAGGTATATGTCACATAGGGGCCATGGTGGCTCAGAGGTTAAGATGCTGAGCTGCAGACTGGAAGGTCCGTGGTTTGGCTGTTCGAGACCCGAGTGTCGCATGATGAGGTGAGCTCCCTTGTTCAGCTTCTTGTTCACGCCCTCATTTTTTGGCAGTTTCACGGGGCAGTCATGCTGGTCAGCTGTAGAAGACCTAGAGTTGAGTCCAGTACCACCTTAAAAACCCACCAGATGTTCAGGTTACAAGCTTTCACGATTTAAAGCTCTTGAAATCCATGCTGACGAAGGGAACTTTGGTTCTCGAAACGTTATACTAGGGATGGGCACAAGTGAGGAAATTGGAAGTTTGTGAAGGTTTGTGGGGGTCTCATGAACTATGAACCAGGATGGACCTCCCCCAGTTCATGAACCGGTCTGTAATACAGTGCAGCTTGCAAAAGCCATTTAAAGGGAGTGGGCTTTTGCAAGGCCTACCGCTGCGTGACTCACAAGTCAGCTTAGGAGGCATTTAAATGTTTTCCAAGCTCACTGGCAAGTCACCAACGCAGCTCTAAAGGGTTCCCATTGCCTTGGGCACCAGCACGTCTGCCCACAAACTGCTCCCACGAACCTTACAAACCTCAGTGAAAACTGAACCTGTTTGTGGAAGGTTCGTGTTAGAAGCGATTGCATGAACCGAGGTTCTTAAACCACAAACTGACGAACTTCAGTTCATAAATTGGTTTGTGCCCATCCCTAGCCTATACCTCCCTAAATTTTTTTGGTCTGTAATGTGCTACTGGATTCGAATCTAGCTCATTTTTGATAGGTTTCTGTCAGACTTTTGTGGTAACTGTGCATCCACACAGTGTCATATATTTCACTCTACCATGGTGTAGTGGTTGGTGTGTTGGACTGGAACCTGGGAGATCCGGGTTCGAACCCTTGCTCTGCCATGGACTCTCACTGGGTAACCTTGGGGAAGTCACAGGCTCTTGGCCTAACCTACCTCACAGGGTCATTGTGAGGATAAGACAGAGGAGTGGAGAACAATGTAAGCCACTTTGGGTGCCCATTGACAGAAAGGTGGGGTATACATGAAGTCAATAAATATTGTTGAATGTCATTTGCAACTGGATTTTTGGCTTGTGGGCATAAGAACATAAGAGAAGCCATGTTGGATCAGGCCAGCGGCCCATCCAGTCCAACATTCTGTTCCATACTGTGTCCCAAATCCAGGGGCCATCAGGAGGTCCACCAGTGGGGCCAGAACATGAGACATCCTCCCACTGTTACCCCCCAAACACCAAGAATACAGAGCATCACTGTCCTAGACATAAGAACACAAGAGAAGCCATGTTGGATCAGGCCAATGGCTCATCCAGTCCAACACGCTGTGTCACACAGTGGCCAAAACCCAGATGCCATCAGGAGGTCCACCAATGGGACCAGAACTCCAGAAGCATCACTCCCACAGACATAAGAACATAAGAGAAGCCATGTCGGATCAGACCAGTGGCCCATCCAGTCCAACACGCTGTGTCAAACAATGGCCAAAACCCAGTTGCCATCAGAAGGACCACCAGCAGGGAACTAAGAGGTCAAGCTACAAACTAAATTATACAAAAATACAAACTGTTTATTAGGGTGTACACATAACTAAAACATACTGCGGTTAAAAGAAATAGTCTAATTACTACGTTTGATGGAAGTGACACACATCCTGACTAAAGGAATCTTTGCCACCAGAATAATCTGAAGAATTGATACGGCTACTGTTTATGGCCTACTATACAAACTTGTAGCAATTGCAAAAGCATATAAGAAAACAACATCTGGTCATGTATATCTTATAGGTGCATTTCTGGATGTGTGTCATTGTAATATAAAGAATATTGACCACTGAGGAAGGCCCAAAGGGGCCAAAACGTATTGTCCTTAGGTCAAAAGATTTTACCCATCAATTGTATTTGCATAATAACTAACTTAGTTGTATAAGCCTTTTAAGTCTGAGACTTGGACTATTTCTTTTAACCGTAGTATGTTTTAGTTATGTGTACACCCTAATAAACATTTTTTATTTTTGTATACTTTAGTTTGTAGCTTGACCCTCTTAGTTCGCAGCTGATTTGGGGCTGAGTTTCCTCCCCCGCCCTTTTTTCAGTTTTTGGACAACCAGCAGGGCCAGAACTCCAGAAGCCCTCCTATTGTGGCCCCCCACCAAGCACCAAGGGTACAGAGCATCACTCCCACAGACATAAGAACATAAGAGAAGCCATGTTGGATCAGGCCAGTGGCCCATCCAGTCCAACACGCTGTGTCACACAGTGGCCAAAACCCAGAATGCCATCAGGAGGTCCACCAACGGGGCCAGAACTCCAGAAGCCCTCTCACTATTGCCCCCTAAGCACCACAAAATAATCCATTTGTGACAGAATGCTACAGCAAAGGATAGCATGGTCTCCCAGAAGACTCTGATACTGAAAGAACCAGCTCCAAATTCTGGGTGCAGCAAAAGTCCCTCCACCACTTTAGGGTACATTTTGAGTGCCATGTTTTCAAGCAGTAGTGTTCAAAATCTCCTGCACTTAGTTTTTTCTTTTTGTAGTCAGGAGATTTTGAGGCTGGATCCCAAGAGCAGTCAAGTTTTCCTCCCACTTACAGAACCTTCTGCCTCGATACCTAAAAATACGCCCTCTGCAATCGGTATGTGAGGACTAAGCATGTAATAGTGACATCTAAGACAAAAGTTGGACCATGAAGAAGCAAGACAAGAGGAAAATCGACTCATTTCAGCTATGTTGCTGGAGAAGGCTCCTGCGCATTCTTTGTACAGCAAAGGTGACAAACAAGCAAGTATTGGAGCATAAAACCAGACATGTCATTTGGAAGGAAAAGCCATAAAACTGGACTGACTTATTTTGGCCATGTCATGTGGAAGAACTCACTAGCGGCAAAAGGAAACTGAGCCATCAAAGAACATGGTGGCTAGACACCATAAAAGTCAACACCAGCCTGAGCAAGGAATGACTCAAAGAAACAGTACAAGATCGGAAAACGTGGAGAGAACTGGCCCATAGAATTGCCAAGAGTTGGACACGACAGAAGAAGAAGAGGAGGAGGAGGAGGAGATTGGATTTATACCCCGTCCTTCAACTAGAGTCTTAGAGCAGCTTACAACTCCCTTCCCTTCCCTTCCCCTCCCCACGACAGACACCCTGTGAGGTAGGTGGGGCTGAGAGAGCTCTGAGAGAACTGCTCTTTCAAGGTCAGCTCTGACAGAACTATGGCTTGCCCAAGGTCATCCAGCAGCTGCAAGTGGAGGAGTGGGGAATTAAACCCAGTTTTCCCAGACTAGAGTTTGCGCACTTAACCACTACACCAAACTGGCTAACAACAGCAAAAAAACGAAATCTACTGGCCAGGACTGCAAAGAATTCACGCACACTTTTAATCCCCTTTCAATACACTTTGCAACTGGATTTTACTGTGCAAAATGGCAAAATCCACTTATATGCGGTCACTGAAGTGGACTGAAACTGCATTATTTAGCATGTGTGACAGCAACCTTAATAACCAAAAGTAGAAAGATTGGCAAGCAGGTAGGTTATCCGCAAGTGAATGGCATAGTACTCATCTCTTGTATCTTAAAGATCACATAATAAAAGCCAGGCCCGGGTTCCTAATTGAAAGAGCCAGTCACACAAGAGAGATGCACAATTTTAATTTATTCACGAGTCTGGAAGTCTGGCAGTGAGCCAGCAGAGTAAATTGGACAGTGTACTGGTTTTTAAAAATATATATATACTTAGTAAACATACACCTACACGCATGCAAAAAAAGAAAATCATCTTTTAAAAGACTTGGCTGGCTTCGTAATGATCTGCAATTAGTTATCCTTTCTGTTTTGACCTTTGAAGCCAGAATTGATCAATAATGGGACAAGATGAAACTGGAGAGACGGAGAGAAGGGCTTGTGTTATCTTTAAAATTCCCTCTAGATGCTGACTTCCCCGGTTCATGGTACAACGTTATTTTAGATTGTGGCTGCAATGTCAGCTTAAGCACTGGTTTGTGAAGGGGGGGGAGATTCTTTGGAGGGGACAGCCTGTAGGTTAGGAGAAAACTTTTCAGAGTCCTTTGTTATTGCCTTGTTTGTTTGTTTGTTGGATTTATACCCCCCCCGCCAGCTCAGGATGGCTTACATAAAATTTTTAAAACAATTTAAAACCCCATAAAATCTAAGGGATGGGAAAAGGGATGCTCGAAGAACAGCTACAGACATGCATACAAATATTCAATTTAGAGGCGTTTTGAATAGCCTATCAGTCCACTCTGAAGGGAATAAATAAATAAACAAACATTGAAGATTGCATGTCCATTTCATTTTGGCAGAATCTGGATTCTTTTTTAATCACACCCACCTATCTGTAAGGAGTGTGTGTTAGCCCGAATGGATTATTTTAAAAATTCTTTGCCTTTGAACATACACACAGTGGCAATATCCGAAGTTTATACTGAAAATCCCCATGACTTCCATGGAGATTGTGGATGAGGGCTGCTATCCAAAGAGGTCTACCTTCCTTTCCTGGCATCACAGATCTTTGAACCCTGTCCTCTCTACCATAAGAAAAGCCTGTTGGGTCAGGACCTGTGGTCCATCCAGTCCAGCATCCTTTTTCACACAGTGGCCAACCAGTTCCTCTGGAGGGCCAACAACAGGGCATAGAGGCTGAGGCCCTTCCTTGATAAGAACACCAGAAGAGCCCTACCAGATCAGACCAGTCGTCCATCTAGTCCAGCATCCTGCCTCACACAGTGGCCAACCATTTCCTCTGGAGGGCCAACAACAGGGCATAGAGGTTGAGGCCCTCCCTTGATAAGAACACCAGAAGAGCCCTGCTGGATCAGACCAGTGGTCCATCTAGTCCAGCATCCTTTTTCACACAGTGGCCAACCAGCTCCTCTGGAGGGCCAACAACAGGGCATGGAGGATGAGGCCTTCCCCTGATAAGAATATAAGAAGAGAAGAACACTGCTGGGTCAGAACAGTGGTCCATCCAGTCCACCATCCTGTCTGACACAGTGGCCAACCAGTTCCTCTGGAGGGACAACAACAGGGCAGAGAGGCTGAGACCTTGCCCTCATAAGAACATCAGAAGAGCCCTGCTGGATCAGACCAGTAGTCCATCTAGTCCAGCATCCTGTCTCACACAGTGGCCAACCAGCTGATCTGGAGGGGCAATGTTCCATAGGCTGTGTGAAATGGAGATGTTCCTCTAGTCCTCCGGTTGAGGACAGCGACGGCCTTTTGCCATATCTGGCCTGCAACTCGCCCTATGGAGGGAGAGGAGGAACAGCATGCCATCAATGATCTGGTATACATTATCTCATTGATTTTATTGCAATTAATTGTTATGTCTTTTAATTACTGTATGTTTACTCAGTGTTGTACACCATTCTGAGCCTTTCGGGGGAGGGCGGTTTATAAATTAAATAAATAAAATGATGATGATATGATGATTTAAAAAAAATAGGGCAGGAAGCCCAAGGCCTCACCCAATATTGCCTCCTAGCACTAGTTTACAAAGGCTTATTGCTAGGAGCCATGGATGGTACGTGCCTCTCTTCTTTCAGGGATCTGTCTAACCTTTAAAGCCATCGATGCTCATGAACACAAATGAACACATAAAGCTGCCTTATACTGAATCAGACCATTAGACCATCAAGGTCAATGTTGTTTACTCAGAGGGGGAGGTGCTGTCCAAGGTCTCAGGCAGAGGTCTTTCACATCACCTACAGCTTGGTCCTTTCAACTGAAGATGCCGGGGATTGAACCTGGGACCTTCTGCATACCAAACAGAGGCTCTTCCACTGAGCCACAGGCCCTTCCAAGACCACTGTTGCCTATTCTGACTATTAGCAGTTCTCCAGGGTCTCAGACAGAGGTCTTTCAAATCACCTATGCTTGGTCCTTTCACCTGGAGATACCAGGGATTGAACCTGGGACCTTCTGGATGCCAAGCAGATGCTCTTCCACCGAGCCACAGTCCTGCACCTCGTGTGTGTGTGTGTGTGTGAAGTGCTGTCAAGTTGCTTCTGACTTATGGTCTTCCTCTCTACCTGCTGCCTTCAACTTTTCCTAGCTTTATTGTCTTTGCCAATGACTCTTGTTTTCTCATGATTTGACCAAAGTAGGATAGCCTCAGTTGAGTCATTTTAGCTTCTAGGGATCTTGGGGGGGAGGGCTTTTATATTTGTGTGTGTGCGCCTGGAAGTCATGGCAACCTCTGGTGACTGACCCCTACTGGGGGCTTGGAGGATATTCAGAGAGGGGGCTGAATATTCCAAGGAGGTCTCCCATTCAAGTACTTGCCAGAATCAAACCCCGCTTTGCTTCTGAGATCTGATGAGATCAGGCTTGCCTGGGATATCCAGGTCAGGGCTCCAGCTTCTAGGGACCTTGATTTGAGCAAGAACCCACTTATTTGTCTTTCAGGCAGTCCACGGAATCCAGAAAGTCTCCTCCAACACCACATTTCAAATGAATCAAAGGTTTTCCTGTCGGCTTTCTTCATTGTCCAGCTTTCGTACCGTACATAGTAGCTACGGTGGGTTTTTGGGGGGCTCTGCCCCCTTTCTTAAAGGCACAGCCCCTGAAGAATTTCTCCTGTAAATGCTTTTTTCCCATCATGTTTAAAGATTTTTAAAAAGTGTGCACTTCTTTAAGCAGAGTGGGGTGCTGTAGTTGACTAATTGCCACACTGAGCCAAGGGGCTTGGAGTAGGTGACCTCTAAGATCCCTTCTAACTCTGTGTCAAGGAACTGGTCTCCTTTAAGAGAGCTTTTCTGCCTAAGTGTTCGCTTTCTTGACTATAGAAGTCATCACCCCCACCTGCTGGCTTGTTCTCAGAACTGTAGCTTAGGTTGGCAGAAGTGATTAACTTGCAGCAGCTGAGAACTGTCATCTAAAGTGGTCGACAACTTGCAATTCAGAGATCTATTCTGGTAACAGCTTTTCTTTTGGCTGAATGGTTAAGAACACCTATGTGGAATAGAATTCTGGCTTTGGTGTAGTGCCAGTTTGGTGTAGTGGTTAAGTGCGCGGACTCTAATCTGGGAGAACCGGGTTTGATTCCCCACTCCTCCACTTGCACCTGACCTTGGGCAAGCCATAGTTCTGATAAGAGCTGTCCTTGAAAAAGAGCAGTTTCTGTCAAGAGCTCTCTCAGCCCTACCTACCTCACAGGGTGTCTGTTGTGGGGAGGGGAAGGGAAAGGAGTTTGTAAGCCACTCTGAGAGACCTTTGGGTAGTGAAGGGCAGGGTATAAATCCAATCTCTTCTTCTTCTTTTCTTTCTGCACTTGAGAACTTCAGCCCCACCAGAAAAAAATTTGCCCTGCAAGCCACAAAATCCTGGTTGCGGGCCAAGTCAATAGCTTTAGCACTGTACTCTGCCCCCCTCCCCACCCCAAGTGCTAGAAACCCTGAGAGCTGCAAGAATCAGCTAGATTTTGGTCCCTTGTCAGGCCCAGTATGAGCTCCACCCAGTCTTTACATGTACCAAAATGTCTGAGCTGCCCCTAATTTGAGGGGGGGGGCAGGACTGACAAAGCAGCAGGCGTACATGGGAGGGGGGAAGAGAAACAGAAGAAGGTTCATGACGTTTTGATTTATTTTTCATAGCAAGGAATATTTTAATTGTTCCTCCCAGGTTTCAGATTATAGCTCTTATTGTATGATTTGGACATTTATTAAAGAAAAAATCCAGATCCATTGATTCCTACCCCCCATCTTCTGCATATCCAGGGCCCCCACCCAGAGCTCTCTTGCAGAAAGTGTTCCCGGTTTTCTGGACTCTTGATTAGATCTATCCAGGCCATGGGGATTTAAAAAGAAATTAAAAAATACAGGGGTGGGTGGGGGAATCTTACCTGTTGATAAACACAGAAGGGAAGATGAGAACCTCTTCGCCGGGTCTCCAATGAGGGAAAAGGTCAGCTGTGAAGTCACCAATCAAAGTGTCCTTTGTCCCCCTGTGTTTGCAAAGGGAGAACATAAATTGTGCCGAGGGTTGTATTTTTCTCAAAGGTTGCTGTGTCAGAGATCCGTAAACCTCGGGCAAATAAATAAATAAAACCCAACACCAGGGGGGAAAAAAAAACATTGGTTGCTCATTAATTAGAACTTGATTAGCGTGCCCGATTGTTGATGCTTCATCTCCTAAACCGGTCATTACCAGTCTGCGTGCTTGCAGGAAAAGGTGGTGGTGGGGAATTAATTGAATAAAAATGCAGCTTCTGCGAGCCCAAAGCACCAACCAAGGAGGCTTTCTGTTGCTTCTCTGCTTGAGTCACTGTTCTGTGCTTGCTTCATTTTGGTCAGGCAGAAGGAACAGGGAGCAGGTGCCTCCTACACAGAAAAGTGGCTGTCAAAGGGATCTCAGTTTGAAAGCAGGTGCCTTGGCATTTCCAATTTAACTGTTATTTAGAAGAAGAGAAGAGATTGGATTTATTCCCTGCCCTTCACTACCCGAAGGAGTCTCAGAATGGCTTACAATCTCCTTTCCTTACCCTCCCCACAACAGACACCCTGTGAGGTAGGTGGGGCTGAGAGTGCTCCTTTGAGAACTGCTCCTGAGAGAACAGCCCTGAAAGAACTTGTAACGGACCCAAGGTCACACCAGCAGCTGCATGTGGAGGAGTGGGGAATCAAACCCGGTTCTCGAAGATAAGAATCCGCGCTCCTAACCACTACACCAAACTGGCTCTCATTTAGGTGGCAGCTAATGCAGCGTCTTCCCTATAAGATGTTCCCCCCACCACACCTTCCTCACCTGCATCGCAACCCCGCCATCCAAATTATGAGCACGTCATCCTAATTTTTCTTTAGCTCTATGAGACCCAGTCCCTCTCTGAGAGCACTTCTTTATTGGTGCAGGGAATTATGGGACTATCCAGCCATGGAGAATTCTGGGAGAATTCAGTGACCCTGCTGGCTGTGATGTTTCTTCAAGGGAATGGGCGAGGCCTTAAAAACCCATAGACCTTACCAAAGCTAAGAGATCCCTTAACCAAAACACACCAGTACTTTTTCTTTCCTGGGAATGCAGCCTCCAATGACCATGGGGTTCTCCGACAGTGTGCCTACTACTACTTCCACAAGGCACCCCCTGAGTTTTTCAGAAAGCGAGCAGGGTCACTGTGAGACAGGGCCTGTTATCGATGGCCCTCATTCAAACGGAAGGGTTTCCCACAGCAGCTATAGCAGCCAGCCGCTGGAGGATCAGGAGGCGACTGGGAAGCACCCAGGCTGTCCGGAGCCAGTGGGTTGCTGCATGACCATCGCCCTTTCAGACCTTACTAATGGCTGTGTGCTGAGCTTCTTTTGCCAAGCAGAGAGAGAGCTACATCCAAGTCTTAAAGTCCAGGGAGCTGGGCAGTTGCATGAGGGGAGATAAGACTTCTGGAATAGAAGCCCAGTCTCTCCCTCCATGCTCACCGCCTGCTGTGGCTGGACAAGGTTGCCAACTCGGGCTTGGGAAATCCCTGGAGATTTGTGGATGGTGCCCTGTGCTGAGCAGAGTTTGGGTGCGGGGAGCGGGGAGTTCGGTGGGGACTCTAGGACTTCCATTTGTACTGGACTCTATAATATGCCATGAAGTCTGCCCTTTGGTGCGGCCACATCCTTTGACGGGAACTGAGTTCTGTCGTTTGAAGATCAGATAGTCTAGGAAAACTCCAGGCCCCACCTCGGCGGGACCATGCCTCCAACCAAAGTCCAGATAGCACTAACCTTGACAGGCCAATTAATTAATTACCATATCGCAGTGGGTGTAGTATAGCCGGGGAGTTCTGAAGATTGTCCGGCAGCCAGAAACTCTGGCCCATTTTGTGGCGAGCTAGGTTTATTTTGGGGGCTGAACTTGTGACTGACCCAAGGTCACCCAGCAGGTTTCAAGAGGAGGAGTGGGGAATCAAACTCGGTTCTCCAGATTACAGTCCGCCGCTCTTAAAGACTACACCAAGCTCGCTCTGACAGACCAACGACTCCACCTTCATCCAACCCAGAGTTTGCAGCCCTACGATTGCCTGAGAAAACAGCGGAGCAGCTTAGAATCCTACACGGCTCTTAGGGAAGCCCCCTTTTTCCCTAGAGAGCAAACATTTTCAAAATTAAGAGGAGCGGGTGCAACAAAATGAGAATTTGTTCCTCCATCTCGAGGGGGAGCAGTTTTTCATCGAACAGAGGAATGAATTTCCATCCTACTCAACATCAGGCTTCTATATCGGAGTTAGGAAGATTTTTAGAATTTTTTTGGAAAAGTAGAAACTCCTCCTCCGAACATGAGTTTTGTACCATTGAGGGGACGCATGGAGGACATTTGCTTCCCTGACCTGCCTGCCATTTGAAAGTCAAGAGCATAATTCTCAGATCGCGCCATGTTTGAATGCCGGAGTTGTCTCCAAAGGCTAGCTCCAAGACTTTTTCTTCTTCCACCCCCAAAGCCAACAACAGCTGCTGGTATCTGAATATGCGTTTGGGGGAGAAAATTATCCCCCACCCCATGCACGGAAAATATTCACTACTGCATTTGCCATTTTAAGGTGGATACCCTGCCGGGGGCATTTGAAGGTGATCCTCCAGAGCTGTGTTTGGAAGATCACAGAGTATTAACTCAGCAGGAGCCAGCAGGGAAGAAAAGTCAAAAAGTTACCTGCGCAGCTCTGTGCCTTTGCTATGCCCTTTTTAACATTCCCCTCTGTCGATCGGCTGCTCTTTTAAAACAAGCAGAAATCCCCCCCACCCCACCCCCGGAACTGGAAAATCCAGATTTGCGATACTGGTCCTCGAAACAGAGGCTTTCTCAATACCCTGAGAAATAAAGACACAATTTTTATTTTTATTTTTTTGGCCCAAGGTGAAATTCCAGAATATGCATTTGGAACAAAACAAAAAAACAAAGGAAAAAGAAAGATAGCATATTTTCAAAATAAATAGCCTGGTGGAATTTGCTGCAAAATAGCAGCTGTTTGGCCTGGGAATGAACTGTCTGTTCTCGGTAACCTCTGGCTGTCTGGCAAAAGGGCGACTCCTTTTTTCCAGTGCCTGTTATAGTCTCTGTTTAGAAGACGAACCCTGGCTCTTCCCTGCCCTCCCCCCAGCCGTGTTATTTCCAGTTTCACAGCAGCCGTGAAAACGTGAAATCTTGATGGGGAGGGAGGGAGGATATACTTACCCTTGATAACAGGGAATACTAGGCTCCTAAACAAAAGAAAAATAATAATCTAGCAGTTCCGAGTTCCCAGAGAGGTATCATATTTAAACGTTTACATCCTGCGTATCCCCCAGTTTGGGCGCTCCCCGCAGCTTTGCGGAACGCGTCTGATGTGATGATAAAAGGATAGCTCTAGTAAAGGTAAAGGCTTCCCTTGCTTGAAAGCCAGTCGAATCTGACTCTAGGGGACGGTGCTCATCTCTGTTTCCAAGCCGAAGAGCCAGCACTGTCCGAAGACTCCTCTGTGGTCATGTGGCCAGCATGACTATAGAGGCACCCATAAAATAAATAAGAATGGGCATTAAAATCTACACATCAAATGAATGGGCCAACACACAGGCACACACACACACGCAAGCAAATACCCAGCATATTCAACAATGCAATCCAAAAGAGTTATATCTTTCTAAGTCTACTGGCTTCAATGGACTTAGAAGAATATAGAATCACAGAATCACAGAGTTGGAAGGGACCCTACAGGCCATCTAGTCCACCCCCCTGCTCAATGCAGGATCAGACTAGAGCATCCCTGACAAGTCCTTGTCCAGCCCCTGCTTAAAGACTGCCAGGGAAGGGGAGCCCATTCCACTGTTGCACAACTCTTTCTGGAAGAAAGTTTCTCCTAATATCCAGCCCTTAATTTAAACCCAATAGAATCACAGAACTGTGTTTACCCTGGTGCTGTGTAAGAGATTATTTCTCATGATTCAGCCTCTTCCCCAGGGAACTCAAGGATGTCTCCAAACGGCTGATAATTAAAAGTATACTGATAATTAGAGGTATACTGCCTCGACACAGGGAGGTTCTATAGACACAGGGAGGTTCTATAGAGTCGTCACAGACAATCACGCTGCATCGACCCGTCTTTGGTGAATTTGGGTCATCCTTTTTTTTTTCTTTGCTGTTTGTTTAGATTTCCCTACGAAACAAATTCTTACAACGATGGGAACTTGGGTCCCCTGTTTTGTTAGGGGCATCTACAGAGAGTACCAGACCTACTAGTTAACAAAGGCCATCGCCAGATCACGTGGCAGTGAATTCCTTGAGACAGCTGTGTGTTGGGCCAAGAAGTCCCTACGCTCCACTCAGCTGAAGTTAGTCTGGAGTGGGCAGCCATGTTGGTTTACAGTAGAAGAGCCAGATTCAAGTCCCGTCGCACCTTCAGAGACCAACATGATTTTCAGGGTGTCAGCTTTAGAGGGTTGTTATGTATTGGGACTGGAATATTCCAGGACTGTTTCTACCAGAGACTGGCTGAGCTTGGAGCTCTAGAGCAATAGCCCACCAGGACTCTGGAGGTGGCCAATGAGGAATTAATGGTTCTGACAATAGCCTATCGTTGGTAGTTGTTTGGAAAGTGGGTGGAGCTTGCATGCTATTTAAAAAGGGCCCTTGCCCTGGGTCTTTGTATTGTTCTTGCTGAATCACTAATGAAGCAGAGCTGATCACTAGGTTTGAGGTTAGACCATCCATGGAACCCCAGTATTTAACAAGAGTCAAAAGCATTTGAACAGGAAGCGAATGCAGAAAGAATTGCATGATTATTAGCAACAGCCGGACTGGTGTTCACTGCACACTGGGAAAACAACTCAGTGCCTTCCATACAAGCCTGGAGAACTCGGCTGTGGGATTATTTTCTGCTGGGTAGACTTTATGCATTTAGTTCTAGCGCTCAAACAGAACGTGGTCAGGAAAAATGTATTGATCTTTGGTTCCCAATAGTCTCCTATCTCACT
Source organism: Gekko gecko (assembly GCA_029375565.1). Classification (NCBI taxonomy): domain Eukaryota; kingdom Metazoa; phylum Chordata; class Lepidosauria; order Squamata; family Gekkonidae; genus Gekko; species Gekko gecko. The sequence continues at coordinate 227,858,868 of JAPDNY010000004.1, read as the reverse complement.
AATAGTGATATCCTTCCAAAAAAATAAATAAATTTTATCGTGACCTACTTTATTTTTGACTTCCCCGTTGCATGCTATAAAAACGTTGCTATGTGTAACCAAGAATGTACGCTATTGGCAGAGTCACCCTGTAAAGCTGTGACTGTTAAATGTTTGAACATGTCTAGTCAGGATTCTGTTCTTCACTTGGTAAGAGCTTTTTAAAAATGTTGCACTTTTGAACTTCTCTTTCACATCATTATCAATCTCGGTTCCTGAATTACCTTGTATTTGTTATGATGGCTCTGAACTGGTTTCTATGTCCCCTCGATGGCTTTATTGCTTTGTTTGCTATTTGTTTGTTGGAAGATTGTTTGTTTGTTGTTGGAATCAAATCAGTCAAATCAGCCAGTATCATCATGCCCCTGTATAAATCATTGGTGCGACCTCATTTGGAATACTGTGTACAGTTCTGGTCACCACATCTCAAAAAGGATATTATAGCATTGGAAAAAGTGCAGAGAAGGGCAACTAGAATGATAAAAGGGTTGGAACACCTTCCCTATGAAGAAAGGTTAAAATGCTTGGGGCTCTTTAGCTTGGAGAAACGACGGCTGAGGGGTGACATGATCGAGGTTTATAAGATTATGAATGGGATTGAGCAGGTTGAGAAAGAAGTACTTTTCTCCCTTTCTCACAATACAAGAACTCGTGGGCACTCTATGAAATTGCTGAGCAGTCGGGTTAAAACAGATAAAAAAGGAAATACTTCTTCACCCAAAGAGTGATTAACATATGGAATTCACTGCCACAGGAGGTCGTGGCAGCTGCAAGCATGGACAGTTTCAAGAGGAAATTAGATAAACATATGGAGCAGAAGTCCACCAGTGGCTATTAGCCACAGGGTATGGATGGGAACTCTCAGTCTGGGGCAGGTGATGCACTCTATTCTTGGTGCTGGAGGGGGCAGCAGTGGGAGGGCTTCTGGTGCCCTGGCCCCACTGCTGGACCTCCGGATGGCACCTGGTATATTTTGGCCGCTGTGTGACAGAGTGTTGGACTAGATGGGCCATTGGCCTGATTCAACATTGGCTTCTCTTATGTTCTTATGTTCTTATGTTCTTAAGATTTGGAAATAATTTTAAAAAAAAAAGCATTTGAAGAGGGAGTTTTGACTCTCAAAAGTGCATACTGAGAGCCAGTTTGGTGTAGTGGTTAAGTGCATGGACTCCAATCTGGGAGAACCTGGTTTGATTCCCCACTCCTCCACTTGCAGCTGCTGGATGACCTTGGGTCCATCACAGTTCCCTCAGAGCTGTTCTCTCAGGAGCAGTACTCGAAAGAGCTCTCCCAGCCCCACCTACCTTACAAGGTGTCTGTTGTGGGGAGGGGAAGGGAAAGGAGTTGTAAGCGGCTCTGAGACTCTAAGTGAAGGGCAGGATATAAATCCAATCTCCTCCTCCTCCTCTCTTCTCCTTCTCCTTCTCCTCCTCCTCCTCCCTGGGAATCTTCACTCCAAGTGAAGGGCAGGGCATAAATCCAACTCTCCTCCTCCTCCTCCTCCTCCTGAATCTTATTGGTCTTTAAGGCACTACTGGAACTCAGATCTAGGTCGTTTTTGTTTGTAACCAGCAGTGCAATCCCGTGCAGAGTTAGTCCAGTCTAAGACCGTCAGTTTTGAGTGGGTTATGACTAGAGTAACTCCACATAGGAAGTACCAGGCAAAAGTCCTAGTCTTATAAGAGAGGAACAGAGATGTACTTCTTTCCATACTTCTGATGGTTTTATAAATCTGTATTCTGCCTCTCCTCCCATCTATTCGTCTCCCTCCCCCGAAAAAAAAAAAAACCCCTCAAAAGCTCCAAATGTCTTGTTTTTTTTTTCTTCATTGGGAAGCCAGCCCGTTCCCCTGGATCATTTCATTGCTACGTGGAATGAACAATACAGACTGAATAACTAGACTATTAATGGATGTGCCATTTATGTGCTGATATTATTGGGGGGGGGAGCGGCGGAATCGTTTGACGGCGGCGCTGAAATGCTCGGCGGTTCAAAGGGAAAAACCAATATGGATCCTGACAAGTAATTCTCTACCGGGCGTTGTACTCTTTAGGGAATTTGGCTGTTACAAGCCCCGGCAAATAAGAGCAAATCTGAAAGACCGTTAGAAGTGATTTTAGAGTGGGAGTCGCTCTCGGAGGCGACGTGTGCATTTTTAAGGCCTGATGCATACGTAAATTGCCGAGTCCATTGCGGAAATTGTCTTAGGGAAGGCAATGCGCCATGGCAGGGAGGGGAGGCGGACTTTGTTCTCCTGGAAATTCCGATCTCAAGCCCAGCTATTAACTTAGCTCTGGGGAAGAAAATGGCAATTGTTCTTTTACACTGGAAGAGGAGGAGGAGAAGGAGGAGGAGGAGGAGAAGGAGAAGATTGGATTTATACCCCACCCTTCACTACCTGAAGGAGTCTCAGAGTAATTTACAATCTCATTTCCCTTCCACTCCCCACAATTGACACCCAGTGAGGTAGGTGGGGCCGAGAGAGCTCTCTCAAGAACTGCCCTTGAGAGAACAGCTCTGAAAGAACTTATGACTGACCCAAGCTCACCCAGCTGGCTGCATGTGGAGGCGTGGGGAATCAAGCCCCGTTCTCCCAGGTTAGAGTCCGTGCTCCTAACCACTACACCAAACTGTAATGCATACCATTACAGTCGAGGGTACTGGTCAAAAAGGGCTAAAATAGGGCTTTCTTGTCTTGTATTGTAACCCTGCTGACTGCAACTCCACAGATCTCAGTGGGAACCCTTGAGAACTGAGCTAGCCCCTGCTGAGCCCCATGTTTCTTAGTGGTAAGAGCAGTAGAGGGCTGGGAGCCCAGATGTGGATGTTTGGCTCCCTGTGGCTCCTTTAACCCCCAATGTGACTCCTGCCCCGTGTTCTGGGAAAGGTGAGGCAGCTCTTCCCCAGTGGCACTTGTGGCTGGCAACTGATCCCACCTTGGAACCACTGCTGTTATAGGAGTGAGTAAGCAGTGAACTGCTGAACAAATGAAGCCGCCTTACAATCAGACCCCCGGTCCATCCAAGTCAGATCTGTCTACTCAGACTGGCAGCGGCTCTCCATGGTCTCCAGAGGTCTTTCCCATCACCTACTGCCTGTTCTTCTTTAACTGGAGATGCCGGGGATTGTACTTGGGATCTTCTGCATACCAAGTAGATGCTCTGCCACTGAGCCATGGCCTCTCTCCCCTGCTCTAAGGTGCAGGCCTCATGCAAAGGATGGGTATAGGTGTGGCTCTTTTGCTGGGTGATAATGGTGGAACGTGGCTCTCCATGAGCCACAGAGTGAGTACACACGGACATATGAAGAGCCAGTTTGGTGTAGTAGTTAAGAGCAGCGGACTCTAATCGGGAGAACCAGGTTTGATTCCCCACCCCTCCACTTGAGGCCAGCTGGGTGACCTTGGGTCAGTCACAAGTTCTCTCAGAGCTGTTCTCTCAGGAGCAGTTCTTGAAAGCTCTCTCAGCCCCACGTACCTAGTCACAGAGTGTCTGTTGTGGGGAGGGGAAGGAAAAGGAGACTGTAAGCCTCACTGAGACTCTGAGTGAAGGGTGAGGTATAAATACAATTCTTCTTCTTCTTCCTCCTCCTCCCCCTCCTCCTCTTCTTCTTCCTCCTCCTCCTCTTCTTCTTCCTCTTCTTCCTCCCCCTCCTCTTCTTCTTCTTTCTTCTCCTCTTCTTTTTCTTCCTCCTCCTCTTCTTCCTCTTCTTCTTCCTCCTCCTCCTCCCTTTGGTCCATCAGGGTCAGTGTCATTTACTCAGATTGGTAGCAGCTCCCCAAGGTCTCAAGTACAAGTCCATAACATCACCTCCTAAAGGTAAAGGTAAAGGTTCCCTTGCTCGAAAGCCAGTCGAATCCGACTCTAGGGTTGCGGTGCTCATCTCCGTTTCAAAGCCGAAGAGCCAGCGCTGTCCGAAGACGTTTCCGTGGTCATGTGGCCAGTATGACTAAACACCAAGGCGCACGGAACGCTGTTACCTTCCCACCGAAGTGGTACCTATTTATCTACTTGCAATTTCTTGCTTTCAAACTGCTAGGTTGGCAGGAGCTGGAACTAGAGACGGGAGCTCACTCCGTCTTGCGGCACCCGGGTCTTGAACTGCTGATCTACTGACCTTCCATAGCCTGCAGTTCAGTGTCTTAACCACTTGAGCCACCGCAGCTCCTACCAGGTCTTTTTAAGTGGAGATGCCAGGGATTGAACTGGGGACCAGTGGGTACTACTGAGCTAGAGTGCTGGACTTAGAGCTGGGCTAATCTGAGCTCCGACTCCCTCCCACTACTTCCTGGGTGATTTTGGGCCAGGAGCCAGCCTACTCATTGGCAGGGTTGCCAGCTCCAGGCTAGGGAATAACTGGAGATTTTGGGGGTGGTACCTGGAGAGGGGGGAGGGGAGGGGCCTCAGCAGGGTGTAGAGCCAGAGAGTCCACCCTCCAAAGCTGCCCATTTTCTCCTGGGGAAGTGATCTTGGCAATCTGGAGATCAACTGCAATAATGGGAGGTCTCGAGGTGAACCCTGGAGGCTGGCAACCTTATTTTCAAGGTTGTAGTAAGAAGAAAGAGAGAAGAAGAGTTGGATTTATACCTCGCTCTTCGCTATCTGGAGGAGTCTCAGAGTGGCTTACAATCTCCTTCTCCTTCCTTTCCCCACAACAGACACCCTGTGAGGTAGGTGGGGCTGAGAGAGCTCTTTCGAGGACTGCTCTTGAGAGAACAGCGCTGAGAGAACTGTGACTGGCCCAAGGTCACCCAGCTGGCTGCATGTGGAGGGGGAGTGGGGGAATCAAACCCGGTTCTTCCAGATTAGAGTCCACGCTCCTTACCACTACACCACAGCTGGCCTCATGCACGAGGGGAAGATACATCTTAGTGCATGCCACACTAAGTTCCTTGGAGAAACAGAGGGATAATAATTTATGTAGCCCTCCTTGGGCTGGATTTCTTAACCCTGCTGGAGTCAAAGTCCAAGAAATAGCAAGCCCAGAGCTCAGTTCTAGAGCATCTGCTTTGCGCACATAAGGTCCCAGGTTCAATCCCCCACATCTCAGGTAGGAGGTGATGCAAAAGACCTCGGCCTGAGACCCTGGATAGCTGCTTCCAGTCTGGGTAGACTATACCAACCTTGATGGAGCAAAGGTCTGGTTTAGTAGAAGGCAGCTTCATGTGAGGGGCTGTCGCTCATTGGCGGAGCATCTGCTTGGCATACAAAAGGTCCCAGGTTCAATCCCCGGCATCTCCAGTTAACAGGATCTGGCACTAGATGATGTGATGTGAAAGACATCAGCCTGAAACCCTGGAGAACTCCAGCCAGTCAGAGCACACAAGACTGACTTCAATAGACCAATGGTCTGACTCAGCAGGCAGCTTCACGTACATTTGCCCAGTCCATTTGTCAGTGGTAGAGCATTTGGTTGGCATGCAGAAGGTCCCAGATTCAATCCCTAGTATCTGCAGGTAAAACGATTCGGTAGTAGGTGATGGGAGAGACCTCTGTGCTTGAGACCCTGGCTCAGTGGCAGAACATCTGCTTGGCATTCAGAAGGTCCCAGGTTCAATCCCTGGCATCTCCAGTTCAAAGGATCTGGTAGCAGGTGATGGGAGAGACCTCTGTGCTTGAGACCTTGGCTCAGTGGCAGAACATCTGCTTGGCATTCAGAAGGTCCCAGGTTCAATCCCCGGCACCTCCAGTTAAAAGGGTCAGGTAGGAGGTGAAGGGAACGGCCTCTGTTCCTGAGACCCTGGCTCAGTGGAAGAGCCTCTGCTTGGCACGCAGAAGGTTCCTGGTTCAATCCCCGGCATCTCCAGTTAAAAGGACCAGGGAGGAGGTGATGGGAGAGATCTCTGTTCCTGAGACCCTGGCTCAGTGGCAGAACATCTGCTTGGCAGGCAGAAGGTCCCTGGTTCATTCCCCAGTATCTCCAGTTCAGATCACTATCTCCAGCGTAATCTGGTCCATGGGGTCGTGAAGAGTCAGACTCGACTGTGCGACTGAACAACAACAACATCTCCAGTTCAGAGGATCAGGTAGGTGATGGGAAAGATCTCCGCCTGAGACCCTGGAGAGCAGCTGCCAGCCGGAGTAGACAATACCGACCTCAGTAGAGCACGGATCTGACTCCATATACAGCAGCTTCATGTGTTCAACTGGCTCTATATATAAAACGAGGAACAATTGAAGCCTTTAACAACTACTCCAGCCCGTTCAGACACACAGAACCTTGAATTTAATTTCAGCAGGATCTGAATTTCCATGCAGATCTAAACTGCCAGCCGGAGCGGGCGCGCACGTACACACATGCTATATAAATTTACTAGCTGCAGAGTGCCTGTCATGACAAGGTGCAATCAATAAATCTCACACCAGTTGCAGCTTATTTCTGCATGTCAACTCGCATTCTGGCATGTTGATGTCTGGGGCACTTTTGGAACATTTTCCGCCTTTTCACCTCCGCGCCTGCGATTTCAGGAGCCGTTGAGCCCGGCTCTCGTGGTAAATGCAAGAAAAATAGAAGATCAAAACATCCCGCCTGCCTTCGGGGAGGGCCAAAGAGGAAGCAACGGCTTAGATTTAAATAGAGAAAACAAACTGACCTGGTTTGCCAGAAAGCACCAACTTGGGAAACGGCTTTGAATAAAAGGAACAAACTGCTTTGTAAACGCTGGGACAAAGAGGCAAGTTCATGGACCACTGGAGTGGGCTTTAGCCAACACTGGAGTTTCAGTTGCCAACTCTGGGTTAAGAACTACCTGGAGATTTAGGGGGGAGCCTGGGGTTTGGGATGGGGAGGGACCCCAGCAGTGTTCCCTCTAAGCTGAGTTAGTGTGAGTTAGCTTACAGTTTTTTAGCCTCCGGCTCACACGCTTTTGTCTTAGGAAGGATGACTTGAAAGCAAACTGATTTACACAGTAGCCAAATTGCTCGCTCACAACTTTAATGCCAGAAGCTCATGAAGTAGAATTTTTGCTCACAAGACTCCACAGCTGAGAGGGAGCATTGGATCCCAGTGGTATTTTATAGAAGAAGAAGAAGGGGGGGGGGAGATTGGACTTATATCCCGCCCTTCACTACCCGAAGGAGTCTCAGAGCGGCTTAACATCTCCTTTCCCTTCCCCTCCCCACAACAGACACCCTGTGAAGTAGGTGGGGTGGAGAGAGCTCTCTCGAGGACTGCTCCTGAGAGAACCGCTCTCAGAGAACTTGTGACTGACCCAGGGTCACACCAGCAGCTGTGTGTGGAGGAGTGGGGAATCAAACCCAGTTCTCCCAGGTTAGAGTCCACGCTCCTAACCACTACACCAAACTGGCTCTCTTATACCACAGAGACCACCCTTCAATGTATTCCCACCTGGAGGTAAGTCACCCTCTCCGTGTCTCCTGACAATTTCAAATTATCCCCCCCCCGTGCAAAGGCCTTCACGGAGCACTGCTAACTTCTAGGTGGGGCCTGGATATCTCCCAGAATTGCAACCGATCTCCAGGCGACATGGTTCCGTCCCCTGGCTGCTATGGCATTATATCCCACCAGGGTCCCAACCTTCCTCAGACCCTGCCCTACCTAGGTTCCCAAATATACAAATTCCACTAGTAGAAAACACCATCAAAGATTGTTCATAGTGTAAGAAGCAAATCGTAGAGACCTTGTGGTCTGTTGAAATTGCTGAAATCAGGTTCCACTTACACAGCCAGCAAACTGAAGAAGTCGAAGGAAACGCATCTTCCAAATATTTAGAAGGGCATCTTTGCCACGGCTAGGTTCCAGCCACAAATCTCCAGGGATTTTCCAGCTTGGAGATGACAACCAAACTGGCAAGGCACAGCCTTTCCAGAACATGATTTGGTATTAGCTCTCAGATATTAAAAAATTTGAATTCCCTCGACTCCTAGTACCACGGACAAGTCTCTGTTTCACACCACTGTATTCCGCATGACTACGTCTGGGTGTGAAAGTTGGAGAGAAAGAAAGTTGGACAGAAAGGAAGTAGATTTCTTTGAAACCTGGTGTTGGAGGAGAGTTTTACGGATACCATGGATTGCCAAAAAGACAAATCAGTGTCTTCTAGATCAAATCGAGCCTGACCTCTCCCTAGAACAGGGGTGTCAAACTCATTTCTTATGAGTGCCGGATTGAATATAAATGAGTCCTTGCTGGGCCGGGTCATGTGTGTCATAAAATGTAATGCCAGCTAGCGGAGATATAAACTTTATAAAGGACACGAACAGAAAGATTTTCTTTTAATTAAAATAAAAACATGCTTAAAACATTAGCTCTGTAAGCTGCAAACCTACTTTTGATTTACTGACATTCACCACAGAAATCTCATGCTCAGAGTTCTGAGTCTAGGACCCAGGTTGAAACATGAAATGGCTGAGTGATTAAGAGAGTCTGGCAAAGCAACCTATGATGCAGCAGCAGTAGCAGAACTGGAAACAGGAGATGGCCAGTTCCACTGTAGGTCTGATGGAAGCCCTCCGGGGGCCTCATCCGGCCCCCGGGCCACATGTTTGACACCCCTGCCCTAGAAGCTAAAATGACTGAACTGAGGCTGTTGTAATTTGGTCATAACATGGAAAAACGAGAGTCACTGGCAAAGACGATAATGCTAGGAAAAGTTGAAGACAGAAAGGAAAGAGGAAGACCCAAAATGAGGTGGATTGACTCAGTCAAGGAACCTTCACGTTCAGAGGCAGCGTATCTCCGAATCTGAGTTCAGTGGCCATACTGACTAAATGGAACCTTCGGGTTCAGAGACAGCTTATCTCCAAATTTAAGTTCAGTGGCCTTACTGACTAAATGTTTCCATTATTCAGTATGACCGCTGAACTTAAATTCACAGATATACTGCCTCTGAACGCGAAGGTTCCATTTAGTCAGCCAATAGCCGCTGATGGACATATCCCCTGACTAATGTGTCTGACGCCCTGTCAACCTAACAGAGGAGGGTATAACCCTGTGCGCGCTTCCAAGGAATAGAACCAACCAGGGTACCGAAGAGCCATGCACACAGGGTCTGAGATCAACAAACCAGCGCCCTCCCAGATAATCCACGGTATAAAAATGATTTATTTTTGAAAGTTGTTGAGGTTTGTTAATATATGAAGAAGACTTTAGGTATTTAATAAATCCTTTAGTTATAGTTGTTATTATATACTTTGGAAAAAGAAAAAATGTTTATTCTGTATAATTTTTCTTTGTTTATTATGTACTTGAATAAAATTGTTAATAATAATAATAATTTAAAAAAGCACCCTAAAATACATGTGTACCATTTAAAAGCCTGTGCCCGAAGCAAAACAGTAAGACAGAATTTTGCTTTTTAAAAAAATTATAGCTTGATTGAAAAACTGTTCTAGCAAACAGGCCAAATTTCTGGCTTCATCTCACACACACAGCCACAAATTCTGGCTACCAGCCCAGTGGTCAGAAGCCGCCGCGACGCCATTTCTTTTTCTGGTCAGTTGGCAATTGTCCTCTGCGCTCCTGCCCCCCCATACATGCATTCTTTAATCAGGCACCCGGCAAAGCTCAAGAGATGTCTGCTCCTGCCTTTCAATTATTATTTCCTTGACAACACGGAGAGGCGGCTACGGACAGCGCAAAAAGGTCCTTCTTATAGCAACCTGGAATTTCATGTCATAACAACTGTTTTTCTGCCGTGAGTGTCAAAGGAAAGTGCTCTCCAGGAGGGGAAATGGAGGGATTTAATTATAGAGCCATATTGTGCGTTTTGTATGTGTGCACATGCACAGAGCTTGCTATTATAAATCTGGTTAGGAGTGTGGCTTTTAGGACCACACACACAAAAAAAAGAAAGCAAGAAAAGAAAAGAAAGAGGGGAGGCGAGCTACTTCAGCTAGGATGTTTCCAGGATAAGAAATGATTTTGGGTTTCTCAAATGAAGGTGATGATCAGGGCTGAATGGCAGAGTAGGAAAGAATGACCCAAAGAGAAACCTTGAAGTTCTGGGTCAATCTCCCTGTTGTTGAACTACTTTGGAACTCAACCAAGCCCGCTTGGTGAGATGGAGCCAGATAGTTGGACGTGACCACAGCGAGGTGTCGCTTTCCACGGCGTGCGCACCTTTCTTTCGTCCTTTGCGTCTGATTGAGCAAGTTTTCAAAGCGATTGTCAAAGCCCACCTATCCGTTTAGTAGCCGCAAACAGAAAATACACCTCTCTGAAAAAACAAATCAACCAATAACTATAATCAATTAGAAAAGACGCCTTTTCACATGTAAACCCTATTTTGACATATTTATTACTTTGCTGTCCTTCCTCCTCCCTCAATTAAATCAGGACAACTGTTGACCGTATAACTTTAGCTTGTTATTTAGTTTTCACTTTGAATATCTCAAAGCATCTGCAGCATGTTACATGATAATCTGCTGTTCAGCCTCTGTCTGTAAGTCTGAACTCCAGCTTCCTTTCCAACGTATTTGAAAAAGTGTGGCATGCACACGAAAGCTCATACCTTGAATAAACCTTTATTGGTCTTAAAGGTGCTGCTGGACTCTAAATTTGTTCTATAGTCTGTCTAGAAAGGGCTGTCACCTGATGCAGAGAAAGCAAACAGATTAAGGAAAGAGAAAAGAAAGCGCTTCTTCATCAAATGTGTCATTAATTTATGGGGCTCACTGTACACCTGATGTCATGATGGCCACTGGCTGAAGATGGATTTAAAAGGGGACTGGACCAATCCATTGGAGGATTGGTCTAAAAGTGCCTATTAGCATTAATAGCTTAATGGACCGTCCGTCTTTCAGAGGCGCTCTCTTCCTGAGTACCAGTTGCTAGGAGATGCAACCAGGAGTGAGGAAGACAACTGATTTCTTGTCCTACCTTGGGAGGACAACTGGAGGTCTTAGGTGGGCTGCCATTGTGGGAAACGGGATGCTGAACTAGATGGACTCCAGGTCTGATCCAGCAGGGCTTTTCTTAGGTCTCTCCAGTCTTAGAGGTCTGCATACAACTAGAAGTTCCCAGGATTAGAAGAAGAAGAGAAGAGATTGGATTTATACTTGAAGGAGTCTCGGAGTGGCTTACAGTCTCCTTTCCCTCCCCCTCCCCACAACAGACACCCTGTGAGGTAGGTGGGGCTGAGAGAGCTCTTTCGAGAACTGCTCCTGAGAGAACAGCTCTGAGAGACCTTGTGACTGACCCAAGGTCACACCAGCAGCTGCAAGTGGAGGAGAGAGGAATCAGACCCAGTTCTCCCAGACTAGACTCTGTGCTCTTAACCACTACACCAAGCACGGGAACTGTAACAATCACCCATAGACATGGTAGAATCAGTTCAGCACGATTCTCTGGAATTACCCTTTCTTCTTTCCCTTATCGAACCAGATTGCCTGGCTCAGGGTGGAATTTGATATGCTAAAAGATTTCCAATGCCTGTTCTGTTTGCAAAAAAACCCCAACTAATGATTTTTTAAAAAATAATAATTTCTGTTTTTTCTATGTCAGCTGTTCTGTTAACAGACTGAAATTCAAATTTCTGTTCAGCATCAGCCCCCCTGGACCGGATCCTTACATATTAGGCTTATTTGGGTACATGCTGCAGTCCGTACAAACCCCTTTCTGTGGCATTTCAGACAATGCGATTATTTCCCCTAGGGGGTTATATCCTGTAATTTGAATTTAACAATGGGGAATACATTACTGACTTAAAACTAAGAAGATTTTCATCCACACTGAAAGCTTTGCAGCTTGGAAGAGTCAGGCCTGCGATTGTGTCGATAAAATGGAATTCTTTCCACACACACCACCAACCAAAAAAAATAATAACTTGGTTGACTTTTAATTAAATTTTCTGGGGAGCTTGGGATAAAAAGTATGTGTGTGTGTGTGGGGGGGGAATTAAGAAACAAGGCAATTCTGCCAGTTTGAAAATCCTCGCCCCAGCCTGAAAGGTCAGGATCAAAGGAGAAAGCCTTCATGGGTGCGGTTCCCAAACACTGCCGCAGAAGCAAGAATGACACAGCCACATCTTCTGACTGTGATTTTTAAAAATCAGCCGTACGGCAACAGAGCAGTTTCCCCAAGTTCAGGACAAGAGAGCATCAAGAAGCAAAGCAGTTAAGCCAACCACTTCCCCAAAGTTCTGATAGCTGAAGCCCACATTCATCCCCACTCCCCCGAGATAAAATCAAAGCAATTTTTCACTTTTGGACCTGAAACTGAGGTAAATAAGAACCATCAAATGAGCATAGCGCCATCTCTGTCATGAAACACCCCTGGGCCCTGACTGAAAAGATGTCCAGCCAAACAGGAATTCATGCAGCGATGCAGAAGTAATCTCAGACCGTGGCTAGTTCCTGCCACACCTTTTAAAACAGCCTCATAAGTTGCCAACCTTGGAGATCTCCCAGAATTACAAACGATCTCCAAGCTCTGTTCTGGAATCTTCTGGTATGGAAGTGTCATCATCATGTTACCAACGTCGGGTGACACTCTTGTTTTTGGGCAAAACTCGAGCCCAATTTTACCATACAGTTTTGCCCAAAAACTAGAGCGTCACCCCTGACGTCGGCAATGTGATGATGTCACTTCCAGGTGACGTCATTACACCACGTCCAGGGGCATTTGCAGGTGGGGTTTCCAGGTGGAAAGGGGCCCACAAAAGTTGGGAAACCCATGCCTAGACCGGGAGCCTTGCAACCCTAGGTGATATAGATCATTTCCCCTGGAGAAGATGGCTGATTTGGAGGTAGGGCTCTACGGCATTATACCCGACTGAGGTCCCGCCTTCCTCAAACTCTGCCCTTCCTCAGCTATGCCCCCAAATCTCCAGGAATTCTCCAACCTGGACCTGACAACCCTAGAAGAAGAGGAGATTGGATTTATACCCCGCCCTTCACTACTCGAAGGAGTCTCAGAGCAGATTACAATCTCCTTTCCCTTCCCCTCCCCATCCCAGACACCCTGTGAAGTAGACGGGGCTGAGAGAGCTATTTCAAGAACTGCCCTTGAGAGAACAGCTCTGAGAGAACTTGTGACTGACCCAACTAGGCTATTAGCATATGCCATGGCCCCTGACATCACTAGAAGTGATGTCAGAAGGGGAAGCAAAGGGGGGGGGCATCTTCAAAAGCCTCCCCTTCCCTTCCCCAGCTGGCCTGGTGGGGGGAGCAAAGAGAGTTACTAGAGTTGGGCCACAGAAGGAGGAAAGAGGGAAGGAAAGAGAGAGAGTAGAGAGAAGGAAAGAAGGAAGGAAAGAGGGAAAGAAAGAAGGAGGGAAGGAGGGAAAGAAAGAGAGAGAAGGGAAGAAAGAGGGAAACAGGGAAAGGAGGAAAAAAGAGAAGAGAAGAAGGCGGGAAAGAAAGAGAGAAGGGAAGAAGGAGGGAAAGAGAAAAAGTAGAGAAGGAAAGGAGGGAATGAAAGAAAGAGAGAAGGAAAGGAGGAGAAGAGAGGATGGAAGGAATAAAGAGAAGGGAAAGGGAGAAAGAAAGGAAGAAAAGAGAGGAAGGAAGGAAGAGAAGGGAAAGAGAGAAAGAAAAGGAGGGAAAGAAAAGGAAAAGAGGGAAAGATGGCAAAGAGATGGAGAGAGGGAGGCTCTCCCACCACCACCCATCAAGCCCCTGCCACCTCACCCCCGCAGATCCCTTACTTACCGCTTCGGCGGAGGTCGGGGAAGCCGGCGACGGGGCTCTCCTGGTGTCCCCCGAGCCGCAGCACTCCTGCGCGGCCCGGGCCTGGGGGATGCAGTGACAGGGTTCTCCAGCCTCCTCTAAGCCACAGCGCTCCTGTGCGGGCCCAGGGGACATGGTGGCAGGGCTCTCCTGGCATCCCCCAAGCCGCAACGCACAGGCCTGGGGGATGCGGTGGCGGGGCTCTCTGGCCTCCCCTGAGCTGCAGCGCTTCTGTGCGGGCCCAGGGAACATGGTAGTGGGGCTCTCTGGCTTCCCCCAAGCCGCAGCCACTTTTGGGATGGGGAGCTAGGGGCGGGGCTTGCCGCTGCCACCATTAACGCGGGCTGCTGGAGCGGCGCTCTGGCGCACTCCAGCCCCCAAAGACCCCTGCTGATGGGAATGCTTTTGAAAGACTCACCATGACCTAGGTGGTGCACAGCAGGACTGGGCCAGCAGAAAGGTGGCTTGTTGGAGAAGTGCTGAAGGTGCCACGCTCTTGGGTGCCCTTTTGTGCTTCCTTGCCCTGTGGAAGGGAACTCAAAAGGCATTTAAATGCCTTCCGAAGGCAATTAAATGCCCGCTGAGTTGTTCTTTCCTAGGAACTGACACGCTCGCTGTCCTGTCCCTTGAAAGAAGGGCTAGAAACAGGCTCAGAGCTCCCCTTTTAAAGACAGGCCTTCCAATTAATTTAATTAACTATAATTTAACTGCCCCCTCAAAAATTTAAAATCCTGGCTACGGGCCTGAGTTTACATATTTGCAAATCAACAGATACTCCCTCCCACGAATGCTCCGCAAGTGTCTGCATATTCTCTCATCTTAAGCAAACGGGCTTTGCCAAAGAAATCGGAACACTGAATGTTCCTGATTCAGACCCTTGGTCCATCAAGGTCAGTCTTGTCTGCTCTGATGATGATGATGGAGATGATGATGATGATGATGAAGATTTATACCCCTCCCTCCCTGCCAAAGCAGGCTCAGGGCGGCTTACATAAAATCTGAAACAATTTAAAACCACATAAAATCTGAAGTGCTATACATAAATTTCCTATGCAATGGTGAACAATACTCCAATATTTTCCATAACAGGAATCAGTCAGTACAAACATAGCCGATGGGGGAAAAAACCCAGGGCTCTCCAGGGTCTCAGGCAGCAGTCTTTCGCACCACCTATGAGCTCATCCTTTTCGGTGGAGATGCCGGGGATTGAACCTGAGACCTTGTGTATACAAGGCAAGTGCTCTACCACTGAACCACACAGTCTTTTGTTAAATAGTGGGCTCCATGGATGAAAAGACTCCCAGTCTAGTTATCTGCTCTGCTTTATCCAGTGATTTCAGCCAGAACAAGACTGTAGACCAGAGCCTCAGCTCGGTTATATTGCATGCAATGGCCACACCCCAACACACCCCACTCCTGACGATAGGCTATTTACAAAACTTAACATCTTAATTGGTTACTGCCAGAATCCTGTTGGTCTATTGTTATCTGGCTCCAAGCTCACCCTGTCTCTGGCAGCACAGTCCTGCAATGTTTCAGTCCCAATACATAACACCTTTGGAGAGGGGAAAACAGCACAGCTAGGATATGAGAGCCCCAGCTACCTAATGCAATAGCATGGGGGTGCACTGTACCCCCCCGTTTTGTCAGCCACAGGGTTATAGGCTTAAGCGTGTTGACTCACTAATAATAGGTCGTGGCCATAAAAAGAAGGATACAGACAACCAGTGTTCCCCCTAAGCTGAGTCAGTGTGAGCTAGCTTGTAGTTTTTAAGCCTCCGGCTCACACGTTTTTGTCTTAGCTCAGGAAGGGTGGGCTCGAGAGCAAACTAATTTATGCAGTAGCCAAATTGTCTTTCACTTGTCTTTATTAATACAGCCATTGACCCGCATAAATCATATAGTACCATTCGTGAGAAAATTTTACGCACGATCTATACACAGCAATATTTAAAAGTTTAAAGCAGTTAAAATTCCGGTACGCTTCGTAATATTTCTTGGCGTAATTTATATGCGACTGATAAGAATCTCGCCCTGGGAGCTGTAACTATTGGGTTGTCACCCATGAGAAGCATTTTGCAAAGCTCTGTTATCAGAGCGACCACCGGGATGTTTCTTAAGAAGGGGGGAAATAATCTTGATACGGATTTCATGATCAAAACGGCAATGTGATAATACACATTCGATTGTTTCAGCCTCACCGTCCCTGCAAGGACAAACCTCAGCCTTTTGGCTGAGATCAAGTGTAGTAGCCAGATTGCTCGCTCACAACATTAATGCCATCAGCTCACAAAGCAGAATTTTTGCTCACAAGACTCCACAGCTTAGAGGGAGCGTTGCACACAACCGACCGGCCTCGCTTTCTCCCCGGCTTCCATTCGGCTCCCATCCCCTCTCCCTCCTTCTCCCCCCTTTAAAATGGGAAGCCAGCTCCCCCAGTCTGATATACTGCCTGCCTTTGAGCAGCAAAGTGGGCTGCGGAAGACCTCAAGGACGCAGCGATGTCCCTTTAAGGTAATCTCCACACATCTGTGCATTACATTGTTTGGCAGATTGATGTTAATGGAAAGGCACAGTTATGTTATGTAATAGAAAGCCTGTCGAGAGACAGTGATGGATGAGTTATGTGTAAGCAGAGCATTAACATAACTTACATTATTGCTTTTCCCATAATCTTGGGGAGGGCCGGGGAGGACCACCCAACGAGTCGGATTAGTGAGGGGGAGCGGGGTTGGAGGGGGAGAGGCGTGTTTTTAGGGGTCCTCTACTGCCCAGTCTCAAAGCAGGACACCGGTTAATCCAGTGGTCGCGGCTAAGAACCCTGGCTTTTGTTAAAGTGTGGGTTTTCAGGTGCGAGGCTCTGTCAAAAGGCGAACGTGCAGTCAGGACCAATCCACGCACAAATGTTGCATTGCAACACAGCGGTGAGCAGGAAGCACAGGTGTATAGGATCCCATCAGCATCCCAACAGCATGTGCATCCATGCCAGGGTCGGACTCAAAGCCTTCACATGTCAGTGTGCATCTCAGGGTAGTGGGTCTGCTATGGTCTGGCATGAACACAGAAATGTCACCACCCTGACCTGGATGGCCCAGGCAAGCCCGATCTCGTCAAATCTCAGAAGCTGAGCAGGGCTGACCTTGGCAAGTACTTGGAAGGGCGACCTCCAAGGAATACCAAGACCGGGACTCAGAGGCAGGTAATATCAAAGCCACCTCTCTGAAACGTCCTAGCACCACTAGGGGTCACCAACAGTTACCACGATTTTCAGGCTCACAAGCACACACACACAATACTCACACACACAAAAAAGAAATACAGAAATGTTACCAAATGCAGGGTTGATGGGTCCCCTCTGGCCACGGGCAGGGAATGAAGAAGAAGATACTAGATTTATACCCCGCCCTTCACTACTTGAAGGAGTCTCAGAGCAGTTTACAATCTCCTTTCCCTTCCCCTCCCCACAACGGACACCCTATGAGGTAGGTGGGGCTGAGAGAGCTCTTTCAAGGACTCCTCTTGAGAGAATAGCCCTGAGAGAACTTGTGACTGACCCAAGGTTATGCCAGCAGCTGTGTGTGGAGGAGTGGGGAATCAAACCCGGTTCTCCCAGATTAGAGTCCATGCTCCTACACCAAACTGGCTCTCTGGGGGAGAGGGTAGGGGTGCCAGATCCAGGTTAGGAAATTCCTGAAGATTTGGGGGCAGAGCCTGGGGAGGACAGGGACCTCAGTGGGGTACAATGCCACATGAGTCCACCCTCCAAAGCATCCATTTTATCCAGGGGAACTGATCTGTGTAGTCTGGAGATGAGCTGTAATTCGGGGAAGATCCCCAGGTCCCACCTGGAGGCTGGCATCCCCACTTGCGTGCAGAACCTCAGTTTCCTATTTTTCAAGAAAAGAAGAGTTTCTAGGGTGCAGGCATGGGTTGGGCACCGTGGCTTTTCCGAACACAGTTTCCAGCAATCGCCAGACAGGGTTTCGGTTGCATAACAACTGTGCAGTATTTTGCAGATATCTTTTGATTTCGATAATGGACACAGGCAACACAGGTCAGTTTTTCCTCATCCCTGAATTTGGGTTACCCGAGCAGAGGATTTTTCATTGTTTGGATTTTAAAGATAAAGCCCGCTCTGTCCCGCAGACGCCCATTGCAATCTGTGTAAATCGATTCTGGCGGCATACGTTTTCCGCAGATTATTCAAGTAAGAAACGATCCCTCGGCACGTTACCACACCGAGCCGGAACGGGCGGGTTCTCCGAGCAGCCTGACGATACCGCCCAAAGCGAGATGGCGCATCGTTTATTTTAAAGCCGTTAATTAAGAGAATACGTTTTCAGAAGGAGACAGGCCATCCGTTTCTTTTGCTTGACAGGCCTGATTATCTCGACGGAATATAAACAGCGCTCAGATGGAGAACGGGGCTCAGGAAAAGGGTGCTGGGTCCCATCAAAGTTGTTACAGGACCCTTTGTAGAGCTACATGTGAACCCAGTAGCAACTTAGAGACAAACACGATTTCCGGGGTATAAGCTTTCCAGAGTCAAAGGTATCTGAGAACCAGTTTGGTCTAGTGGTTAAGAGCAGCAGACTCTAATCCGGGAGAACTGGGTTTGATTCTCCACTCCTTCACATAAACCAGCTGGGTGACCTTGGGTCAATCCCAGTCTTCTCAGAGCTGTTCTTACAACAGCAGTTCTCTCAGAGGTCTCTCAGCCCCACCTACCTCACAGGGTGTCTGTTGTGGGGAGGGGAAGGGAAAGGTAAGCCACTCTGAGACTCCAAGTGAAGGGCGGGATTTGGTGTAGTGGTTAAGAGCGGGGGACTCTAATCTGGAGAATTAGTTTGGATTCCCCTCTCCTTTACATGCAGCCAGCTGGGTGACCTTAGGTCAATCCCAGTTCTCTCAGAGCTATTCTCTCAAGGAGAGTTCTCTCAGAGCTCTCTCAGCCCCACCTACCTCACAGGGTGCCTGTTGTGAGGAAGAAGAAGAAGAAGAGTTTGGATTTATACCCCGCCCTTCACTGCCCAAAGGCGTCTCAGAGCGGCTTACAAACTCCTTCCCCTTCCCCTCCCCACAACAGACACCCTGCGAGGTAGGTGGGGCTGAGAGAACTTCTGACAGAAACTGTCCTTGAGAGAACAGCTGTGCCAGAGCTTGTGACTGACCCAAGGTCACATCAGCAGGTGCAAGTGGAGGAGTGGGGAATCAAACCCGGTTCTCCCAGATAAGAGTCCACACACTTAACCACTACACCAAACTGGCTCTCTCAGGAAGGGAAGTAGATTGTAAGCCACTCTGAGACTGCAAGTGAAGGGCAGGGCATAAATCCAATCTCCTCCTCCTCCTCTTCGTTTGATTCCCCACTCCTCCATACCTGGATGTTCTCGGGTCAGTCATAAGTTCTCTCAGAGCTGTTCTCTCAAGGGCAGTTCTCGGGAGAGCTCTCTCAGCCCCACCGACCTCACAGAGTGTCTGTTGTGGGGAGAGGAAGGGAAAGAGATTGTAAGCCACTCTGAGACTCCGAGTGAAGGGCAAGTTATAAATCCAACTCTGATGATGATGATGATGAAGGGAACTTTGACTGTCGAAAGCACATACCCCAAAACTCTTGTTGGTCTCTAAATCTAGCCCTTTTACTACAGGCCAGCCCAGCTACCTTCTGAAACTGTATTTTTTTTTTTTTGTTATGAAGTTATAGCTGACTTCATGACAACCCTGTAGGGTTTTCAAGGCCACAGACATTCAGAGGTGGTCTGCCACCACCCGCCTCTGCATTCCAACCCTGGACTTCCTTGGTGATCTCCCATCCAAGTGCTAACCAGGGCTGACCCTGCTTAGCTCCTGAGATCTGACGAGTTCAGGCTAGCCTGGGTTATGCAGGCCAGGACGTCTCTGAAACCTACTTTTTCTAGTTTCGCAGTTTGCCCCCCACCAATGACCTCTGGGAGTGAGAGGAAAACCAGATAGGGGAGGTGATAGAACCTTGGAAAGTAACAAGACTTTCAGGGTATGAGCATTTGAAAGTCATACCCTGAAAATTTTGGCAGTTTCCAGAGTTTCCAGAGTGCTGGA
Organism: Gekko gecko; assembly: GCA_029375565.1. Lineage (NCBI taxonomy): Eukaryota > Metazoa > Chordata > Lepidosauria > Squamata > Gekkonidae > Gekko > Gekko gecko. The sequence goes on along the minus strand of JAPDNY010000004.1, from coordinate 227,839,123 downwards.
ATCTAGCTATTCTACTGCAAACCAACATGGCTGCCCCCGACACTATTTTCATGGACGGCCGAGGGGAGGGGGTTGTCTGAAATGGGATCTGTAAGGGGAGGACTGGCAGGTGCAGAGAAGAGAAAAGCAATTCCCTAAACCTGCTGATGCACCCCTGTGGCTCTGGGATTTAGAACGTATAGATAAAATAGACCGCGGGGCGTGAATGCTCAGTTCACTCAGCAAGGCACCCCCCCCAGGAACTGACAACAGCTTTCACGCTTCGGATACAAGATGTTGCTTTAATATGTGTAGTCTGCCCTGACCAGCAGCAGTTCTCCAGGGTTCCCGGAGGCATTCCCTGAGCCTTCCTTCCCTCTAGTTGGAGATGTCAGAATTTGAACCTCGGACCTTCGGTCTGCAAGGCGGTTCGTCCACCTTTGATGAATGCAGAAAGACACATACATCAACATGAACATGTACAGCCTTGTCAATTATTCTTATAATCGCCAGAGTAACATAGTTTGTGGGGTGTTGGTGTTGATAAGGATGTCAGACTAAGAATCAGGAGGCCTGGGTTCAAGTCTCCACTCAGCCACAAAGCTCATTGGGTGACCTTGGGCCTGTCTTTCTTCACAGGGTTGTTGTGAGAATAGAAAGGAGCAGAGAGTTCTTGAGCAGCTAGGATAAAATGCAGCGGATTAAGCAAATAAAATGCAATAGATGAAAAAAGCCATCCCTGTAGAGTAGGTCTTAATCTTCTACAGTGGGGGTCCCCAACCTTTGGGGTCTATGGGCACCCCTGGAATTCTGACACAGGTTAGTGAGAGTAACCTAGGGTTGCCAAACCCCTGGTCCAGGTGGGGAGCCCCCTGATTTTCAGAGCTTCAATCTGCTGCTGGACAGCTGGACAGTAGGGGAAATCCCACCCCCGAACAGGGACATCACCCAGTGACATCCCCGGAAATTATGTCATCATGTTGGGGCCGTCGGGGGGTGGTGGTGGTTGACTCTCTAGTTTTTGGGCAAACTCTATGGTTTTGAAGGCAAAAAAACATAGAGTTTTGCCCAAAAACTAGAGCGTCACCCCTCCAACATCTCCAACACAATGATGTAACTTCCAGGTGACGTCATCACGGTGCATGCGTTTCATGTGTGCGCAGGAATGCACCAGAGAAGATCCTGGAGCCCCCCACCGGCAGCCCTAGCATAAGGACCTGACAACCCTAGCGTAACCACAAAATGGCTGTCAGAGAAAGCACAGCCAACCACAAAATGGCTGCCACAGGAGGTGAAGCTGTATACGTAGCAGAAGCCCAAGTTCCGGGGAGAACAGGAGTAATTAAAACTACACTGGGAAGGAGGGGTGAGAGGGAATAAAACAAACACTGTGGCGGCCACTGCCACTGAAACAACGTTATTTTAATCTGCCTTGCCAATCAAATCTTCAGGGGCCAACCAGAAGCACTACTGGGTAAGCACCTCACCCGGCCCCCGCCTACTTTCTAAAAACCCTCGGTGGGACCCATGACACCCGCGGGCACCACGTCGGGGACCCCTGATCTACAGGTTTACTGGCTGACAGCGAGAGGCAGCAGCTTGCCTGTCTGACCAATTTCACGGCAGAAGCTACAGCTTGTGGGTGACACGTCCCCAACACAGTCCCGCATCGGATGAATCCAGTCCCCTGGATCGTAATGGGCTCAGACAAGAGCAACTGGGCACTGCCAAAGAACCCGCAGGAAGAGCCGAAGGTCGAGGCAAGGACGGCAGCGGACGAGTGAAACGGGAGCTACTCTTTACGCCTTCCAGGAGGCCCTTCGCCTTGGCAACCGCACAGCCGGCCGCCTCCGACAGCCAGGAGATGGCCACCGGTTGCTCCTGGCAGCGGCTCCACCGTCGGTCCACATTACACGTTTGACATTTGCATCTGTATCAAGTCACGTCCCCATCGACTAATATCAATCATATTTCTGAGCGGCCGCCGGATCAGGATTCCACCTCTGCCAAAGCCGAGTCCAATCTCAGGCAGGGGCGCTATTTGGGGGAGGGGGGAGTGCCCCCCAGTAGCCCCTTTCTAGACCCCGTGCATTTTCTTCTCTCTGTTTAGCCCTGTTTACAAGCAACAACGAACGCCAGTACAATCCACGCGCAGGGGACATTTGATTTTCCTTTCTATGTGCGTCGAGCGGGTCTCGTGTTACATTCAAAGAGGAACATATGATTGAAACCACACGTTTATCCAGTCTCATTTGTAAAGCGAATGCCTGTCGTGTCTTTCTTACCATCAGATGTACATGTGGGACGTACAGGTGCTTGCTGCAACTCGTGAACAGGGCCGTTCTCTCTGGGTATCCAAATCCTGATGGAGGGAGGGGGTGTGGCTCAGTGGTGAAGCAACTGTTTGGCATGCAGAACATCCCAGGTTCAGTCCCCGGCATCTTCAGTTAACAAATTAGATAGTAGGTGATGGGGAATACTTCTCCCTGAGACGCTGGAGACCTGGTGCCAGTCTGAGTGAACCAGGGGTCCTTAACGTGGTGTCTGGAAGCACTGTGGTGCCCACTAAGACCTTTCCTGGCCTCCACAAAGTGCTTTTAGAAAGTGGGCTGGGCCAGCGGGGCTTCTGTTTGTTTGCACAGATTTTAAAGCATATTGCTTTGGTGCTAGCTGCCACCACTGCACAAAGTAAGTGGGGCAGCCATTTTGTGGCTAGTTTTGTCTCCTGAGGCAGCAGTTTTGCGGCAGCCATTTTGTGGCTGTGCCTGCCACACTGGGCCAGAATTCCAACAGTGCCTACATGTTCAAAACAGAGGGGACCCTTGGAGTAGCCAATACTGACCTTGATGGACTGAAGGTCTGATTCAGTCTAAGGCATTTTCCTACTTTCTGTGTCCTTTGGTATACAGGCCTTAGGGTTGCCAGGTCTGGGTTGGAAAGTCCCTGGAGACTTTGGGGGTGGATCTGGGAGAAGGCGGGGTTTCGAGTGGGAGGGAACTCAGCATGGTACAGTGCCACAAAGTCCACCCTCCAAAGCAGCCATTTTCTCCAGGGGAGCTGATTTCTGTCAGGTGGAGATCAGCTATAAAAGCGGGAGATCCCCAGGCCCCACCTGGAGGCTGGCAACCCTAACAGGCATGCCAAAGGTGGTGGTGGTGGTGGTTCTTCTTCTTCCTACTACTACTACTTAAATTTATAAACCGCCTAGTCTTCTTCTTCTTCTACTACTACTACTACTACTACTACTACTACTACTACAATTTATAAACTGCCCTCCCATGGAGGGCTCAGGGTGGTGTACATCATAAATTAAACATGGACAATTAAAAACAATACATGGTCAAAAGAGCTATAACAGTATAAAACAGATAAAATCCATTTGCATCGTTAAAATGGGACCAGGGAGGGGAGGCTAGTTAACATGTGGCTACACCACTTTAATCTTTGGACCTTACAAGGACCAAAACCTCGATGAGTCTGTTGACACCTTGAAGCAGAATGCATTTATACATTAACTTAGAGAATAGACACGCTGCCTCTCAAGAGACCTGTTTGAGGCAGCTCACATATGAACTCCACCATCGAACCACCAAAATACACCTGAAGGCTTATCGGGATTACACCGAGCCATTAAAAATGAGCCAGGGGCAAAGCTCCTCCCCACAAAAAACCCAGCATCAAATAATATATCCAGTGAACTCAAACAAGATCCATAAATCCGTCCTCGGGCTAGAAGAAGACGGATTGTTACCCTTGATGCCGAAGAGTTGCCAAATCCAAGTTGAGAAATTCCTGGAGATTTGGGGACAGAGCCTGTGGAGGGACCTAAACAGGGTATAATGCCACAGAATCCACCCTCCAAAGCAGCCATTTTCTCCAGGGGATTTGATCTCTCTTTCCCGGAGCTTGGTTGTAATTCTGGGAAATATCTGGGCCGCGTCAGGAGTTTGGCAATCCTAGATGCTGAGGGTTTGAGTCTGGACACCCTGCCCAGGGGTGTGACTTTGCTGCGGGGGGAACAGCCACAGGCCCCCTCCCCCCATAATCGGGTTGCCAATTTCCACTTGGGAAATACCTGGAAATTTAGGGGGTGGGGCCTAGGGAGGGTGGAGTTTGGAGAGGGGCGGGACCTCAGCAGGGTACAATGTCATAGAGTCCCCCCTCCAAAGCAGCCATTTTCTCCAGGGGGGCTTATCTCTGTTGCCTGGAGATCAGGTTGTAATCCCAGGAGCTCCCCAGCCCCCACCTGGAGGTTGGCAACTCTATGGCCTGTAAGGATTAAGACAAGGGGAAGGCAAATTCTTCCTCCCTTTGCCATCTTTTCAGTCAGAAATGATTCCTCACATGCTTGAAGCCCCCTTCAGGGGCAAGTACTCGATAGAAGACATTTCCAGTTTTTTTGGGGGCGGAGAGTTAAGCTCCCCTTTCTCCAGTTATAGAGTTGCCAAGCTCCAGGTGGTACCTGGAGATCTCCCACTATTACAACTGATCTTCAGGCGACAGAGATCCATTTGCCTGGAGAAAATGGCCGCTTGGGGAAGTGGATTCTATGGCATTGTACCCCTGCTGAGTCCCTCCCCTCCCCAAACCTCACCCTCCCTCAGGCTCCACTCCCCAAATTTCAGTTCGGTGTAGTGGTTAGGAGCCTGGACTCTAATCTGGGAGAACCAGGTTTGATTCCCCACTCCTCCACATGCAGCTACTGGTGTGACCTTGGGTCAGTCTCAAGTTCTCTCAGAGCTGTTCTCTCAAGGGCAGTCCTTGAAAGAGCTCTCTCGACCCCACCAACCTCACAGGGTGTCTGTTGTGGGGAGGGGAAGGGAAAGGGATTGGAAGCTGCTCTGAGACTCCTTCTGGTAGTGAAGGGCAGGGTATAAATCCAATCTCCTCTTCCTATTATTATTATTATTATTATTATTATTATTATTATTTCCTAACCTGGAGCTGGCACCCCTACCAGTCTCCTGCTTTCTCACAGCCACACACACATACTACTGGCTGCTTTTGCGCTGCTAAAAATTACGTCTGATCGGAAACCCCCCCAACGTCTGACCCAAACGAATGTGTTTTCCTTCAAGGTGCCGCAAAGCCGTCTGTTGTTTTTATGCAACAGACGAATGCCCTGTGGAGCCCGTAAGCATAAGGTGCTTAAAAATACGGGCTCATCTCGTTTTTCTGCAATTTAATCCTATATCCAAGAGGGAGCTTTTCGAACCTTGCTGTATGTCCCTTTCCCCTTCAGAGATCTCTTCCTTGCCCGGCTGAAAACTGAAATGCACCGCTGCTTTCAGGATCAGCAACTCTCACCATCTCCATATATCTATATTACTTTTTTATATATAAATAAGACAGCCGACTCTAAAGCATTACGGAACATCAGTTATCTTCGGAGGAATGAGTCCGGATGCAAAGGGAATCAGAACCAACCAGGTCAAGGGAGCAATTGGCAGATCAGAGATAAAGAAAGAGCCGGCATGGAATTTGTTTACGGTGCAGTAAATCTGGAAGGTCTAAGCTACACAGAGTTTTCCCCCTGAGAGGGTTTACTGAGCTTTCTCGCAACTAACCAAGGGTAAGCTAACTTTTCCAGCTAGCAACTGTAACCTGGCTAACAGCAGACAGAAGCATAGGCATGAGCAAGGGGTCATTTTTCTTTCTGTGCCATGGAGACCGTCGCAGACCAACTTCAACATGCAAGAGCGGCTATTAAAAGACACCAAGAGCAAGCAAGTTTTCCTCTTTGCCTAGAATGAGAATATAAGAAGAGCACTGCAGGATCAGACCAGGTGTCCATCTGGTCCAGCATCCTGTCTCACAAAGTGGCCAACGAGTTCCTTTGGAAGGCCAAGGACAGGGCAGAGAGGCTGGGGTTTTCATAAAAACATAAGAAGAACCTTGCAGTCCATCTAGTCCAGCATCCTGTCTCACAAAGCGGCCAACCAATTCCTCTAGAGGGCTGATAACTGGGCATAGAGGCTGAGACCTTCCGCTGATGTTGCCCCCTGGTTCTGGGATTCAGAGGTTGACTGCCTCTGAATGTGGAGGTTGCCAGAAGAAGAAGAAGAAGAGGAAGAAGAGGAGGAGGAGGAGGAGATTGGATTTATACCCTGCCTTCACTTGGAGTCTCAGAGCGGCTTACAAACTCCTTTCCCTTCCCCTCTCCACAACAGACACCCTGTGAGGTACATGAGGCTGAGAGAGGTCTTCCCAGAACTGTCCTTGAGAGAACAGCTCTGACAGAACTGTGGCTTACCCAAGGTCATCTAGCAGCTGCAAGTGGAGGAGCGGGGAATCAAACCCAGTTCTCCCAGAAATCGAGCCTGCACACTTAACCACTACACCAAACTAGCTAGGAGCCACTGGTGGATCTCTCCTCCATTAATTTCTCTAATCTCCTTTTAAAGCTGTCTATGTTTGTGGCCATCACTACATCCTTTGGTAGAGAATTCCACATTCACCTCTCAGTGTAAAGTAGTATTTCCTTAGTCCCTCCTGAACCTACTGCCAATCAGCTTCTTTGGACGCCCTTGAGTTCTAGTATTTGGGGAGAGGGAGAAAAGGTTATTTGTCAACTCTCTCCACCCCGTACGTAACTTTATAAACCTCTATCATGGTCCCCCCTTTAGTTGTCTCTTTTCTAAACTGAAAAGTCTCATACACATCAGCATTTCCTCACAGGAAAAGTGGTCTGTCCCCCTAATAATCTTTGCTGCCCTCTTGATACCCTCCACCAAAAAAGCCACAACACGAAGAAACAGCAACCCTACAGAACCAAACTATCTCTCCACTGAGACCTAAGCAACTTTTATATACCATGCCAGAGTTCCACCTCTCACTGAGCGGTCAGGTGATCACTTAGCTGCTCTCATCCCCCAAGGTCCTAGCTTCCTGCCTGCTCCCTGCCAGTTCACTGGCTCCTCGGCAGCTAAATCTGTTGCCGACTTCTTCACACCTTGGCCCTTCTCTTTGCACAATGGACCTTTTTAAACTGGCACCCTGTGGCACCTGAAAGAACCCTTCCGGCTCAGGGGCACAGTTGGGATTCCATAAGAGTTAAGGGCTTTGCATTTTCCCTGCCAAGTATGTATGCTGGAGAGAACTGGAGTGACAAAGCAAATTATGTATGAATTTGCCAATTCCAGAGAGAGAGAGAGAGAAAGAGAGAGATTGGGGGATGGGAGGGGAAAGGATTATAGCTAACAGCTTTCTTCTGTGTTGACCCCAGCAGGTCCAGGCATGCCATATTACAAAACCTAACACAGCAGCCTTTTTAAAAACCCTCGAGGCATCCAGAACTGTGAGCTTACTCACCTCGCCACTGGGGTGGTGGAAACCGACCGAGAATACATAAAAGGGATTATTTACAAAATGCCAAGTTGGCAAAGACGTAAGGGGGAGGGGCGCGTTTATCTCCCCCCAAAAAAAGATATTTTAACGGTGCTTTATTTTCAGTGGCAGATTAAACATAACGCAAGCCGAGCAGACCGATACTACAAGGTGCTGTATCAGCAGAGAATCGCATAAGATTTGGAGCACACGCCTATCAATCTCCATTTTGGAGATTTTGGGGGGGGGGCTGCCTACTGACATCGAGGGAGCTCAGGGGCAGAACCTAGATTTGAATTAGGGCCCCCTGCTCATAGCTTATGCTTTTGTTGGCCACAGACACTTCTAGCAGTGCTCAAACAGTGACCTCAGGTTAAACAAATGTACTAAATCAGAGTCGACAACCGTTTTGTTCAGTGCCAGAAATAAAAGCCTCACACACACACCCATCAGGCATCTACTGCTGAATATGCTACGGCAAACAATGGGGGGGATGAGGATTGTATTTGGCCAGACACTTTGGGCGCAAGTTGAGCCCCAGCATAGGAACATAAGAAGAGCTCTGCTGGATCAGACCAGTGAGGGTCCATCTAGTCCAGCATCCTGTCTTGCACAGTGGCCTAAACCAGTTCCTCTGGAGGGCCAACAACAGGGCAGAGAAGCCAAGGTTCCCCTGATAAGAACAACAGAAGAGCCCTGCTGGATCAGACCAGTGGTCCATCTAGTCCAGCATCTTGTCTCATATAGCAGCCAACCAGTTCCTCTGGAGGGCCAACAACAGGGGCCTTCTGAGGCCAGGCCTTCCCCTGAGAAGATCGCAAGAAGAGCCCTGCTGGATCAGACCAGTGAGAGTCCATCTAGTCCACATCCTGTCTCACATAGTGGCCAACCTGTTCCTCTGGATGGCCAACAACAGGGCAGAGAGGCTGAGGCCTTTCCCTGTTAAGAATATAAGAAGAGCCCTGCTGGACCAAACCAGTAGCCCATCTAGTCCAACGTCCTGTCTAGGCTTGCCAAGCCCCCGCTGGGGGTGGCTAGATTCCCGCCCGGGAGGCCTGTTACCCACCGGCAGTGGATCAGGCCCCGGAGGTGACATCATCACGCTGGCCACGTTGTGGGGGACACACTCTGTGAATCGAGGGAGAACTCTATGGTTTTCCCTCGAGTCACAGTACCCCTGCCCCCAATGTGGGCAACACGATGACGTAACTTCCGGTGACGTCATCGTGGTGCGTGCGGGGAGACTCCCAATGGAGCCCAGAATCCCCCCTCTTTGTGGGTAAGTCGACTTGGCAGCCCTAGTCCTGTCTCACACAGTGGCCAACCAGTCCCTATGAACAGCAAACAACAGAGTAGAGAGGCTGAGAACTTCCCCCGAGAAGAACATCAGAAGAGCCCTGCTGGATCAGACCAATCGTCCATCTAGTCCAGCATCCTGTCTCACACAGTGGCCAACCAGTTCCCCTGGAAGACCAACAACAAGGGCCTTTCTGAGGCAAGACCTTCCCCAGAGAAGTTCATAAGAAGAGCCCTGCTGGATCAAACCAGTGAGGGTCCATTAGTCCAGGTTCTTGTCTCACACAGTGGCGAACCAGTTTCTGTGGAGGGCCGACAACAGGGCAGAGAGGCCAAGGCCTTCCCTTGAGAATAACATCAGAAGAGCCCTGCTGGATCAGACTGAGGGTCCAGCTAGTCCAGCACTGTGTCTCGCACAGTGGCCAACCAGTTTTGTGGAGGGCCAGCAACAGGGCACAGAAGCCGAGGCCTTCCCCCGATGCTTCCTCCTAGCACTGGGATCCAGAGATGGCAGCGGATGAGTTTTCACAAGCCACTGCTCACGTCTTCAGATACAGCTGGAATGTGAGTCCGTCTGTCCTCTAATTTGGAGACCGGAGTGATTTCAGATGCCGGATGACATTAGCAGGCAAATGAGAATAGCAGGTGAATGACAATCGTGGGCATTGATCGCAGGCGTCTGTTGCTGTTTGCCTGTTAATGACATTCGGCACCTGAAACCACTCCGGTCTCCAAAGCATCGGACAGACGGACTCACATTCCAGCTGTATCCGAAGAAGTGAGCGGTGACTCACGAAAGCTCATTTCCTGCCACAAATTTTGTTCCTTTTTAAGGTGCTGCTGGACGCTTGCCTCTTGCCTACGGCTGCAGACGGCCTAACAGGGCTGCACATCTTGATTTGCCTCTGAATGTGGAGGCTCCCTGAAGTCCCCATGGCTAGTAGCCACTGATAGACTTATCCTCCGTGAATCTATCTAATCCCCTTTGCAAGCTGTCTGTTCCTGTAGCCATCGCTATAGCCTCTGGCAGCGAATTCCACATTTTAATCACTCTATCTGTGTAAAGAAGTATTTCCTGTTGTCCTGGAAAAAAGTTAAGAAGCCAGTAACACCTTAAAGGACTTTAAAAAATTTGTGGCAAGGTATGAGCTTCCGTGAGTCACTGCTCACTTCTTGCGATACAGCTGGGGGGTGAATCCAGCTGTCCTAAATGATTGTCCATCCTGGATCTACTGACCATCCGCTTCATTAGATGCGTTCTAGTCTTTTGGGAGAGGGAGAAAACGTTCTGTCAACTCTCTCCACCCCATGCGTAATTTTATAAACCTCTCCCAGGTCCCCCCTTAGTCGTCTCTCTTCTAGACTGAAAAGTCCCAGGCTCTTCAGCCTTTCCTCATCTGGAAGATGCTCCAGCCCCCTAATGATCTTGGTTGTCCTCTTCTGTTCCAGCAGGACCTCAAATGAACACCTGACGCTGCCTTGTGCTTCTTCAGACTCCCCCCAAGTTAAAAGAAACTGGAGCATGGAAACCCTTTTAGCCCCTCTTTCTCCTTCTTGTGCCAACTGTCTGCTTGCCAATTCGTTTTGTCACACAGGGCATCGCATTTCACAAGGGGGAGGTCCACTGTGGCACGAACTGGTATAGTCCCTTCTAACAACTGTGGATTCCACCATTCATTCTGCTACTGGCAACAGAACCAGGTACTGTTGACAGAATCGAGTATCTGAAAAAGCTTTGCAAAATGTGTTGCCAGGGCCTGTTCAAGCGAGGCACACCCTTTGCCTCAGGGGCATGCACTGCTGCCAGCCAGGCCCAAAGAAAACTCCTGTCGTGTAGGTTTAGATCTGGCCCAGGCATGAATACTGGTCACCTCCAGAACAAAGTCTCAGTCCAGTGAAACCTTTAAGATCAACAAAGTTTAAAGCAAGGTATAAGCTTTCGTATGAATGCACATTTCTTCACACTGTATCTGAAGAGCCAGTTTGATGTAGTAGTTTGGCGTGCGGACTCTAATCCGGGAGAACCGGGTTTGATCCCCCACTCCTCCACTTGCAGCTGCTGGATGACCTTGGGCAAGCCACCATTCTGTCAGAACTGTTCTCTCAAGGGCAGTTCTGGGAAGAGCTCTCTCAGCCCCACCTACATCCCAGGGTGTCTGTTGTGGGGAGGGGAAAGGAAAAGGATTGTAAGCCACTCTGAGACTCTGAATGAAGGGCGGGGTATAAATCCAGTCTCTTCTTCCTCCTCCTCCTCCTCCTCTTCACCCTCTTCTACCTTGAATAAAACTTTGTTGGTCTTAAAGGTGCCCCCGGACTCAAACTTTGTTCTGCTACTTCAGACAAACACGGTGACCCATCTGAGTCACCTCCAGAGCCACTGATGGGTAGGAGCAAGGGTTGCCAACTCTGGGTTGGGAAATTTCTGGATATTCATGGGTGAAGACTGGGGAAGGCGGGGCTTGGGGAGGGGAGGGACCTCAGCAGGGTATAATGCCGTTGAGTCCATCCTCCAAAGCAGCCACATTATCCAGGGGAACACCAGTTCGGTGTAGTAGTTAAGTCCGTGGACTCTAATCTGGGAGAACCGGGTTTGATTCCCCACTCCTCCACATGCACCTGCTGGATGACCTTGGGTCAGTCACAAGTTATCTCAGAGCTATTCTCTCATGAGCAGTCCTCGAAAGAGCTCTCTCAGCCCCACCAGCCTCACAGGGTGTCTGTTGTGGGGAGGGGAAGAGAAAGGAGATTGTAAGCTACTCTGAGGCTCTGAGTGAAGGGTGGGCTATAAATCCAATTTCTTCTTCTTCTTCTTCTTCTTCTTCTTCTTCTTCTTCTTCATCTCTGCCTTCAAGATCAGTTGTAATTCTGGGAGATCTCCCAGGTCCCAGTGGAGGTTGGCCAGCCCTAAACTGAGGCGTTGTGTCCGAATGCTAGCTTGGGTGGCTCAGATGGAGACTCAGTCCTGAGAACATGGCATCAATGTGGAAGCCGATTGGCACCCCCTCCCCGAGGGCACAGTCCTCCTGCCCACGTGCCACAAACTAATAACAAGGACTCTCTCTCTTTCTCTTTCCCCCTTACTATTATAGATTTTGGTGCCTGAAAGAAAATCCATCTCTCCTCCCCCCAACCCTTTTCAATCTTAATGGCAAAATTATAAATTAAATAATCGACAATTTTCTGCCTTTCTCTGGCGCTCTCAAACGCACTGCCTGAGGCAGGCCTCCTCGCCCCGGCTAATGCTAGGGCCGGCCGAGCGCAAATTGCTCCCTCCAGAGAGCAATTTGAGGATAAAAAGCATTTGAGAATAAAAGCATAAGTTGTGAAAATGCCCTAAACCCTGTAATGTAAAGACCATGTGAATATTTTCTGTAATAATGCTGCACATTTCTATGAGTCTGACAGCGTTGTCCCCTCCCAAGCTGCTTTGCCAATGTGGGTAGGGAACGGACCGCTGGAAAATGGCAAGGAAGGAAGCAGATTGTGTTTTGTGGAAGTGGCAATCACACACTTGGGAGACCAGTTCCAATCCACCCACCCCTGCTTCAGTTCCACTTTGCTTAGGAATCGTAGGGTTGCCACTGCCAGGTCTGGGTTGGAAAATACTGGGAGACTTTGGAGGTGGATCGGAGAGTGGGTGGGGTTTGGGGAGGGGAGGGGAGGGGCCTCAGCATGGTCCAGTGCCATAGAGTCCACCCTTCAAAGCAGCCGTTTTCTCCAGGGGAGCTGATCTCTGTCAGCTGGAGATCAGTTGGAAAAATGGGAGATCCCCAGGCCCCACCTGGAGGCTGGCAACCCTAAGGAGCCGCATAGCAGACAGCAGGACTTTCCTCTAATTGAGACAGTCCTCAGCCCGTTTTATTAGAACTTGTGGCATCAGAAATCGTCATACCAGTCTCCGCCCTCACTTCAGGTCTACCACTGAGCACTTTAATTGTAAGATATGGTTGTTCTATCTTGTTTTTATATGTTTTATATATCTTGGCACATGGCGCCCTTAATTGTGAGCCGCCCTGAGCCCACTCACGGGGAGGGAGGGATAGAAATTTAATAAATAAATAAATATTTGCATGTCCAGCAACCAACCCATCTCAACAGCAAAGAAGGGCAAAGACCAGTGTGCTTAGTGAGTCTTGAAGCAAAAGGTCAAAAAGAGTGCGGCCACTGTAGGGTCACCAGGTCCTTTCGAGTCCCTAGCAGGGGACTTTGGGGGGTGTTACTGAAGGGTGGAGACGTCCCCGATGTGATGACGACACACAAAAGTGACATCATCTGTTGTGGACCGGTGCCTTCTGCTTCTTGCCACTTTAAAGGGTCACTTTAAATGCTGTTGGGAAGAAGCGGGGGGGGGAGGCCGCGCACGCCTGCACTCCAAGTTGCAGCTTGGAGTGCAGACGCACATAGCCACCCTTCTTCCTCCCTCTCTCCCGAGGGATTTAAAGGGCCAGCTGGAGGGCCCTTTAAATCTTGCAGTAGGGGTGGGGCTCCCCCCACCCACAGGCCAGTTGCCTGGCGGCAGGAAGGAGCCTCCCAAACTGGGTAAACCCTCGCTGGGACTGGGGGTCTGGCAACCCCAGGCCACTGAGAGATGAAGAAGAAGAAGAAGAAGAGTTGGATTTAGACCCTGCCCTTCACTCAGAGTCTCAGAGCGGCTTACAATCTCCTTCCCCTTCCCCTTCCCCTCCCCACAGCAGACACCCTGTGAGATAGGTTGGGCTGAGAGAGCTCTTTTGAGGACTGCTCCTGAGAGAACAGCTCCGAGAGAACTTGTGACTGACCCAAGGTCACACCAGCAGCTGCATGGGGAACAGTAGGGAATAGAACCCAGTTCTCTCAGATTAGAGCCTGCGCTCCTAACCACTACACCAAACTGGCTCTCCATGCATGCTTTTAATTAAGGGGGCGGGGCCCCGAAATGCCCCACTGTAGTTACGGGCCTGCACAGAGCAGCAGTTCCTAACCTTTTTGGTTTGGTGACCCACAAGTCCACATTTACTTGATATGATGACCCATCCAGGACTACCTGTAGGCAAACAATGACCTTGGGCATCCATCTAACTCTGCATTCCATTTTCTACAGTGGCTAACCAGATGTTTTTCAGAAACCAACAAACATGAAACAAAGGGCGCACTATGAACCCCAAGCAAGTGGCATTCCGACATACACAGCCTTTGCATATGGAAGTTACATTCCGGCCTTTGACCACCCTCTCCTTCTCCGTTACTCCTCTAACCTCCCCGAAGAGCCTAAAGAATTCACTCTAGTAGCCATCAGGACACATTTTACTTGACCAACATCTATATGCAGTGAAGCAAAATACCAACTAATGTAAGACATGGAAAATACTGTGTCTGGGGTCAGAGTCTTGGCTTCTTTCCCCCCACCCCCACAATTTAAAAAATTTTCTTATTTGACTTACATAAGAACATAAGAGAAGCCAATGTCAGATCAGGCCCATGGCCCATCCAGTCCAACACACCGTGTCACAGTGGCCAAAAATACCAGGTGCCATCAGGAGGTCCAGCAGTGGGGCCAGGACACTAGAAGCCCTCCCACTGCTGCCTCCCCCCAGCACCAAGAATAGAGTGCATCACCTGCCCCAGACTGAGAGTCCCTATCTATACCTTGTGGCTAATAGCCACTGATGGACCTCTGTTCCATATGTTTATCTAATTCCCTCTTGAAGCTGTCCATGCTTGTAGCTGCCACCACCTCCTGTGGCAGTGAATTCCATGTGTTAATCACTCTTTGGGTGATTCTTTATTTTCTGAATTTATTTTCTTATATTCTTATTGTCTTATTAACTTATCATAATATATAATGCTGTTTTGGTTGTGGACTCACGACATGCTCCCAAATCAATACGTTGCGAGATCTGTCACTCACAGGCTGTCTCCATCTACTAGGGGATGCCTTCCGTTAGTCCTGCCCACCCATCCACAGAACCAGCACCGAGCCTCTCAGCCTCAGTATGCTGGGAGGCGACGGGCGGCACAGATGCTCCAGCCTGCGAAAAGGGTCGTGCTCAACTGCGGACGCCTGCAGGTGGCCGGCCAGCCAGCCAGCAGCCAAGAGGGCTCCAGGGGCGGCTGGCCACGGGGCCCACGCCTGCTCATGGAGGTGCCACGGTGGACTTCGTCGCCCGCCAATGCCTTCAGGTACCTGCGCGCCCTCCGAGCGGCCCAGAGGCAGCCAGCTGCGGGGAATGCTCCAGCGGTTGGGGCCTCCTTATGCCGCACCCAGCAAGTGGCTGGCTGCCACCAGCAGGGGAGAGAGGTCAGTCAACGAGGATGCCAACTTCCACAGGCTTCATGGCGTCAGCCCTCACCCCCGGGGTCTTGCTAGAGCTCATTGCATTGACTTTGCAACGGGCTTTGCGACTAGTTTAACATAATAAACACCAATACACATAGTAAGATTGTGGTAACTAAAGTACATTACAAATTCTAATAAAATGCAAAGTCTAAATATTTCTTTGGCAATGTAAATAGTTTGTTATAGTTAGAGTTAACGTATTCGGAGGAAGATAGAGATTTCTCAACAAAGTCATATTCTTTTTGTAGTTGTTTCAGCCACAACTAATTGTAATGCAGTTTTATCCATTACAGCAATATCCCATATTTTAGAGAACCACTGCTTCAAAGGTGGCAGTTTGTTTAATTTCCAGTTTTGGGCCAACAGTATTTCGGCTGCCATAAGCATTAAAGAAGGAAGTTCAGGTTTATACTGCAAAATTGATTGGTCAGGCCAAAAATTAAGTCATATAGCTTCCGGGGTGTTAGGTATAGAAAAACCCAACTTTTTTTTTTATTTCAGTAAGTACAGAAGACAAGAATGCAAAAATCTTTGAGCATCCCCACCACCAGTGTATAAAAGACCCTATTTGACCATAGCTTTTCCAACCACTGCACCCTCTAAGCCAGAGGTGTCAAACGTGGCCCAGGGGCCGGCCAGGCCCCCGGACGGCTTCTACCAGGCCCGCAGGGGAACTGGCTGTCTTCTGCTTCTTCTTCCAGTTCCGCTACTGCTGTATCATCCTAGGTTTGCAGCGTACAGATACACACCTGAACAGAATACTCAAGATTGCAACAGCACAGACATTTTTGATGCAATAATTCGGAGCGAGAGGTGTCAGTTATCAGACACTGTTAAATAAGCAAAATATTGCAAGAGTGCTAATGTTTTAAGCATGTTGTAATTTTAAGTTAAAAACAACTAACTTTGTGTTTATGTCCTTTATAAAGTTTGTATCTCTGCTACCTGGCATTACATTTTATGACACACATGGCCCCGCTGCTGGAACTCCTGATGGCACCTGGTAATTTTGGCCACTGTGTGACAGAGTGTTGGACTAGATGGGCCATTGGCCGGATCCAACATTGGCTTCCCTTATGTTCTTATGGCCCGGCCCAACAAGGTCTCATTTATGTCCGATCCAGCCCTCATAACAAATGAGTTCGACACCCCTGCTCTAAGCTGTAAGAGTCTTGTGAGCAAAAATTCAACTTTGTGAGCTACTGGCATTAAAGTTGTGAGTAAGTGATTTGGCTACCGCATAAGTTAGTTTGTTCTGGAGCCACATCCTTCCTGAGCAAAGACAAAAATGTGTGAGCCCGAGGCTAAAAACCTGTGAGCTAGCTCACCGTAACTCAGCTTAGAGGGAACACTGTAACATATAGGATTCACCTTCAATACAAAAGAGAGCAACAGAAAGGGCACCGGCGGACATTGGGGAGGCTGGCCCATGACCCATTTTCAGAGGCTTCATGACCCACTTCTGGGACACGACCCACAGGTTAAGAAACACTGGATGCCTTCTGTAAGGGCTCCCAGAATCCCTTGCAAACCGACACCAAGGTGTGTCTAGCTTTCGACAGACATTTTCCTGTGACTCCAATTCCTCCTTTGCCCACTGATGCAAATGGAAGCCAAGCGAGAAAGACAGAGAGACGGAGATGAGAAACAGCTCGATGTATTTCCATCCCCTCGGCATCATAAGAGTTCTGAGCCCTGGATCAATATCTGATCTTTCCCTCCCCAACCTCGGCATCTTTCATCTTGTCGAGCAGCAGAGTTAATCTTCCGCTGTCAGATCGATGTCAAAGCACTGGCATTAACGCTTCAGGGCCCAAACACGTACCCATCTCAGTCATCCTCCTCTCTGGCCCTTCACAACTACGCATGGGCCCAAAACACGCCTCCTCCTGGAGGGAGTTACCTGCACACTGCAGGTGAAGACAGTGGAGGTACAAGGAAGAGGGGAGAAAGGGAAGCAAGGCTGAAAACCGGCAGCACAATTTGTAGCCAATGAATCATTGGCCGTTGAACAGACGAGTTTTGTTGACCCCACGTACGTGCACCAGCGTAGTATCCTGGTTAAAGTGTCAGACTGTATTTTTTATTTTTTGCCATCAAGTCACAGCTGACGTACGGTGACCACGCCAGGTTTCCAAGGCGAGAGATGTTTAGAGGTGGTTGGACTGGATCTGGAAAATCCGGGGTTCAGATCCCTACTCTTAGCCTAACCTACCTCACAGAGTTGTTGTGAGAATAAAACAGAGGAGAGGAGCGTGATGTAAGCCGCTCTGGGTCCCCACTTGGGTGAAAGGTGTGGCATAAATAAAGTAAATAAAGGGCCGGTTCACACGTAGCAAAGGGCCAATTTGCACAAGAGCCAGTTTGGTATAGTAGTTGAGAGCGGCGTACTCTAATTTGGAGAACTGGGTTTGATTCCCTACTCCTCCTCATGAAGCCAGCTGGGCAACCTTAGGTCAGTCACAGTTCTCTCAGAGCTGTTCTCTCAAAAGCAGTTCTCTCAGAGTTCTCTCAGTCCCATCTACCTCACAGGGTGTCTGCTGTCAGGAGAGGAAGAGAAGGAGATTATAAGCCACTCCAAGATTCATTTGGGTAGTGAAGGGCAGGGTATAAAACCAATTCTTCTTCTTCTTCTTCCTCCTCCTTTCAGGATTTTGTGCTCAGAAATGAATTCCCAGGAGTGTGAAGGACGAATTCAGCTCAAGACCATGTAACCAGGGGCATTAAACATGCGGCCCGGAGGGCTTCTATCAGGCCCACAGTGGAACTGGCTGTCTTCTGCTTCTTCTTCCAGTTCTGTTGCTGCTGCTGCATCATCGCAGGTTTGCAGCTTACAGATACACACCTGAACAGCATACTCAAGACTGCAACAGCACAGACATTTTGATGCAATAATTCATAGCAAGAGTTGTCAGTTACCAGACACTGTTAAATAAACAAAATATTGCAAGAGTGCTCATGTTTTAAGCCTGTTTTTATTTTAAGTTAAAAAAAACCCCTTTGTGTTTGTGTCCTTTATAAAGTTTATACCTCCGCTACCTGGCATTACATTCTGTGACACACACGGCCTGGCCCAACAAGGTCTCATTTGTATCAGATCCGGCCCTCGTGACAAATGAGTTCGACACCCCTGGCTTAAACCTCCTGCCTCGCACCATCTTGCCTACCTTAAAAGGGGCTGGGGAGCTGCTATTTTCCTTGCTGGGGAAATGTACATGTTCCGAGGGCCAGGCACAGTTTTCCACAATGGAGTAAATAGCGGCTGTTAGGAAAATGGCATGGGGTAGGATTGTCAGCGCTGGGTTGAGAAATACCTGGAGATTTGGGGAGGGGGTGAAGCCCTTGGAGGGTGGGGTTTGGGGAGGGCCCTCCACAGGGATATGACGCCATAGAGTCCATCCTCCGAAGCAGCCATTTTCTCCAAGGGAACTGATCGTGATCATCTGGTTGTTGTTCAGTCGCACAGTCGAGTCCGGCTCTTTGCGACCCCATGGACCAGATTACGCCAGGCCCTCCTGTCTTCCGCTGTCCGCTGAAGTTTGCTCAATTTCATGTTCGTTGCATCGATGACACTGTCTAACCATCTCATCCTTTGCCGTCCCCTTCTTCTTTGACCTTCAGTCTTTCCCAGCATCAGGGTCTTCTCCAGTGAATGCTCCCTTCTCATTTGGTGGCCAAAGTATTTGAGCTTCAGCTTCAGGATCTGGCCTTCCAGGGAGCAATCAGGGTTGATTTCTTTTAGGATTGACTGATTTGATCTCCTGGCAGTCCAAGGGACTCTCAAGAGTCTTCTCCAGCACCATAGTTCAAAAGAATCTATTCTTCGGCGCTCGGCCTTCCTTATAGTCCAACTCATCGCAGATCATCTGGAGATCATTGTAATAGTGTGACCTCTCCAGGTGCCACCTGGAGGTTGGCAACTCCATGGTGGGGGAGGCTTACACACACACCCCTCTCCCATGCATGGTGGTCCCAATATACAGCCTCTGTGTATGGGAAATGCTATCAAATCACAGCTGGCTCCCGGCAACCCCAAAGGGTTTTCAAGGGAAGAGACCAACAGAGGTGCTTTGCCATTGCCATGGCCTCTGCAGAGCATCCCTTGGACTTCCTTGATGGTCTCCCACCAAGTACCAACCAGGGGTGACCCTGCTTAGCTTCCGAGATCTGACGAGACCAGGCTCGCCTGGGCCATCTGGGTGACGGCAAAATACTCGAAACAGGCTGTACTTCCAGAGAAAACGTTAGCGGTGGAACACTGGGACATCAAGTAAGTCAGAATCCGAGATGTGGCATCTATCTTATGGAGGACATCGTTCATAGGTAGAGCAAGCCAGCGCATTCATGTGTCATAGTTTTCACCCATGGGATATTTCTGTACCCCCTTTGCATCTTTCGATCTGGGGAGGGGTGGCCTCCCAGCAGCATCAGAGTGGCAAGGAAGAATGATCCCTTGTTTCTGGTCCTTGCAGTACAGAAGAATGAAAGAGAGAAGAAGAGAGAGAAGAGACTGGATTTATACCCCGCTCTTCAGAGCAGCTCACAATCCCCTTTCCCTTCCCCTCCCCACAACAGACACCCCGTGAGGTCGGTGGGGCTGAGAGAGCTCTTTCGGGGACTGCTCTTGAGAGAACAGCTCTGAGACAACTTGTGACTGACCCAAGGTCACACCAGCAGCTGCACGTGGAGGAGGAGTGAGGAATCAAACCCAGTTCTCCCAGATCAGAGTCCGTCCTCCTAACCACTACACCAAACTGGCTCTGGAATAAACCACTGTGGGAAGAAAAGCTTGACAAAAATAATCCCCTGGGGACCCAAATCAGCTACAAAAGTCATCTCCCACCAGTCCAAGCTTGCTGCATCCAAGGTTATGAGTCCCTATCAGGTACAACGGCACCCAAACAAGATTGGCCTACCATCCCCGTCCACTTTAAAAACAAACAGTGCATACAAAAATATCTTCCCACCCCCGCCCGGTTTCTAATTTGAGGATAAAAAGAAACAACAAACGGGTATTTTTCTGCTCTCTCCTTCCGAGCTAAACCGTCAAAACTTTTGTTTCCCAAGAGCCAGAGAGAGATGAGAAAGGGAGGAGGAGGGGACCAGACAAAATATAGCGGCGGGGAAAGGGGAGGGAGAACGAAGATGGCCAGATGTTTGCTGTTTGTTTGTGAGCCTTTCCGGGAAGAAAAGCAAAGCAGAGACAAGCTGGTTAAACACAACGTCGTCCCCGTGACCTTGCAGAATTAGATGGGCCCCATCTTGTGCCGCTTGGCTTTCCACCTTGGCACGTCTGGGATTTTGAAGCTAGACCGAGCTACTCGCGAGGAACCCCACCAAGCAGCAGGGAGAGGATAAAGGTAAAAATACTGCCTGCAGATACACCATTGGTGAAATAACCCGTGCAAACAGACACAAGCAAGGAGAATTCAGCCTAGCTCCTTCCCTGGTCATGCTGTTTTCTATGGGGGGGGCATTTAGACATACAGTAGGCAGCCTCCCTTCCCCCCAGTCCGAAGTGGCGGAGTCCCGGAACGACTTTATCCTTTCATTCAGCTGAATCTGTGGTACATGTAAGCCACACGTAGCATCTAAAAGCTTAGGCGTTGCAGAAAACCAAACAAACACTGAAGGTGTTTTTTTTTTTAAACTTCGTAAAAAATAAATTTCCTGTACACAACTGAGGCCTGCCAACTCCCACAAGGTTCCTCTCCAAAACAATACATCTGTAGCATGAGTCCTGCTTGTCTGGTGTAGTGGTTAGGAGTTTTTGTTGTTGTTGTTCAGTCGCACAGTCGAGTCCGACTCTTTGCGACCCCATGGACCACATCATGCCAGGCCCTCCTGTCTTCCGTCGTGCTCTGGAGTTTGTTTAATTTCATAGTGGTTAAGAGTGGCGGACTCTAATCTGGGGAACTGGGTTGGCTTCCCCACTGCTCCACATGCAGCTGCTGGGTGACCTTGGGCAAGCCACAGTTCTCTCAGAGCTGTTCTCTCAAGGGCCGTTCTCAGTCAGAGCTCTCTCTGCCCTGCCTACCTCACACGGTGTCTGTCGTGGGGAGAGGAAAGGAAAGGAGATTGTAAGCCGCTCTGAGACTCCAAGTGAGGGGCAGGGTATAAATCCAATCTCTTTTTCTTCTCTGTGCCTCACTTTTGCCTGGATGCCACGATGTTCCGCTGCTCCCATAAAGGCTCCAAGTCCACACAGCAGACTCTGCCGCTTTCACACACCCTAAATAATGCACTTTCAATCCACTTTCAGGGGACTTTGCCACTGGATTTTACTGTGTGGGATGGCAAAATCCACTTGCAAACAGTCGTTGAAGTGGACTGAAACTGCATTATTCAGCATGTGTGAAAGCACCGCATTCTCCTCTGCTTCTGTCCCCAAATGCTCTGGGCCTCCTTTTCACTTCCCTGGCCACTCCGTTTTTTCAGCTGCCCCTCTCTTCTGTCTCTCTTTCCCCAAGATACCCAAAAATCCATGGCAACAGTTGCCTAGAGCCAGCCGTTCCCCAGGCGAACCTTCTCGCCTCTGGAAATGCAATGCAACTTCCACAAATATCTCTGCTGGCGTTGATTCTGCAGACTAGGAATATCCTTTCAGTATTTCTAGTCCCTCAGGTTTAGATTCAGGGATCGATATTTATCCTGTCTCGACGGGAGGAAAGATTGGCAGAAGACCGGGCGGGTGCTTTTGCCACCCCGCGATCCAAGAGCTGCAGGCCGGGACCTCTCCCGACATCAGAAGATGCTCGGATCCGCTCCTCCGTTTCTGCACCACGGTTGCCAATTTGTCTTGCTCATCAGGCTAGGGGAGAGACCCGGGGCAGTCACCGAATTCCGTGGAAACAGCACCAGTCTGGCAGGGCGCCTCGCTCAAGTTCAGGCCACGCGGGTCAGAGGGTTCGAGCAACCGGCGGGCGAATCGGGAAGCTTGCAGACAAGGGAATCCCACGCTGGCTCCAGGCTTGCACAGGGAGTTTCCCTGCAGGGAACACTGGGTCCAACGTTGGGCTCATTTGGCAAGCTGAGTCAGCTCCTCTACTCACGAAGAGTAGCAGGGCCCAGATTCTGCAGCGATGTGTTGGTTTCTTCCTTAGCAAAGGGGAGTCTTTGGACCGCCGGGCCTGATCACTAGGGTTGCGGGCTATGGGTTGGGAAATACCGGGAGATTTTGGGGGTGGAGCCTGTGGAGGGCGGGGTTTGCGGGGGAGGGACCTCAGCAGGGTAGAATACCATTTATTTATTTATTTTATTGGGCTTGTATCCTGTCCTTCCCGCAAGCAGGCTCAGGGTGGGTTCCACCAAAACTTATAATGGTGGAAGGTTTCCCTTGCCCGAAAGCCAGTCGAAGCCAACTCTCAAGGGCGGTGCTCATCTCCGTTTCCACGCCAAAGAGCCAGCGCTGTCCGAAGATGTTTCCGTGGTCATGTGGCCAGCATGACTAAACACCAAGGAGCACGGAACGCTGTTACCTTCCCACCGAAGAGGGGCCTATTTATCTACTTGCAATTTCTTGCTTTCAAACTGCTAGGTTTGCAGGAGCTGGGGCCAGAGACGGGAGCTCACTCTGTCATGCGGCACTCGGGTCTCAAACTGCCAAGCTACAGGCCTGCCGGTCTGCAGCTTCAGCATTGTAACCTCTGAGCCACTGCGGCCCCTATCAATGTTCATACAATATACCAATAACAATTAAAACCATTTTAAAACAATAAAATTAAAACAATGCAATACAATAATTATAAAATTATAGAATGCCGTGCAGCTTTCATCAATAACTCCGTAGCAAAGATGGCAACTATGGAGTAGATCCCAGTTGGCAGTTCAAAATCCAGGACACGGAGGGGAAGACGGTTAAAGGAGCGGACGCCCACTGCCTCAACTAAAAGCCCAGCAGAAGAGCTCCGTCTTCCAGGCCCTGCGGAATTGTAATAAATCCCACAGGGCCCTGATCTCAGATGGGAGTTCATTCCATAGAGGCTCAATTCAGAATAAAATTACACGTTCATCTCAGAGATAGATCATTATTGGCCCTGGTCTATCTTTGAGATTAACATGTAATTTCATTTTGAACTGAGGCTATTATTTAAGCCTGTATTTGATTTTATTGGATTTGTAATAAATACGTGTATTTTTTTGTAATTTGGTCATATTTATGCTTTCGGTTTATACACAGGACTATCAAGCACTTCCTTTCTGATTTCCTTAACCTTTTGGTTCTTAATTCAGTTCTTTTTGGGTTAAGTTCCCCCCCCCTTAATCTTTTGTTCTAATGCCACAGAGTCCACCCTTCAAAGCAGCCATATTCTCCAGGGGGACTGGTTGTGGTTGTCTGGAGATGAGTTGTGATGGTGGGAGATCTCCAGGTGCTACCTGGAGGGTGGCAACCCTGCAGATCACTCCTGCACCTGGTCTGGGCCTCAGCCCCAGTTCTTCGCCTCCTCTGCTCCTGGGAGAGATCCTGGCGGATCTGGCCGCAGGTGGATCCAAACTGGGGACTCCCGATTTCAGGGGGCCCCTGGCTTGAGCCGCAGTGATCCCCCTAAGCTGAGTTAGTGTCAGCTGGTTCAAAAATGTTTAGCCTCCAGCACATATATTTTTTGGCTTCACTCAGGAAGGATGGCTCCAGAGCAATTTCATGCATGCAGGAGTCAAATTGCTCGCTCACACCTTTAATGCCAGTAGCTCACAAAGTAGGATTTTTGCTCACAGGACTCCACCGCTTAGAGGGGGCATTGATTCTCTGGCCCTCCAGAGGCACTTCCATAAAACAGAAGAAAGCATGAAAAAGGGCACAGCACTGACGGTCACTAGGTAATTCTCCCGTTATTTCCTTACGGACCACACCTTTCAGCAGGGCTTGTTATCCAGCCAAGTCACTCATGCCGCTGCTTGTGGTGGCGCAGAGAGAAGGGCTTGGCTCACTCCTGGGCATCAGTGGTATGAGCGGGGACTGGCGTAAGCTCCTGGGCCCACACTGCGGTCACTCTGGTCCGTGCCTAACCCCTGCGACAGTGCCACAGCAGTCTTCACTTGGACCTGGGCAGTGGTGACCCAGGCCCAGAGGGGAAATGGGGGTGCCAACTTGGGGCAACAAACTAGTTTGAACCGGCCCTGCCCTCCAGAGAAGAAGAAGAAGAGGAGATTGGATTTATACCCCAACCTTCACTACTCAAAAGAGTCTCAGAGCGGCTGACAATCTCCTTTCCCTTCCCCTCTGCACAACAGGCACCCTGTGAGCAATGCTCCCTCTAAGCTGTGGAGTCTTGTGAGCAAAAATTCTACTTTGTGAGATGCTGGCCTTAAAGTGGTGAGTGAGCGATCTGGCAACTGCATAAATTAGTTTGCTCTGGAGCCATCCTTCCTGGGCTAAGAGAAAAATGGGTGAGCTGGAGGCTAAAAAACTGTCAGCTAGCTCACACTAACTCAGCTTGGAGGGAACGCTGCCTGTGAGGTAGGTGGGGCTGAGAGAGCTCTTTTGAGGACTGCTCATGAGAGAACAGCTCTGAGAGAACTTGTGACTGACAGAAGAAGAAGAAGAAGAAGATGAGGAGAAGATTGGATTTATACCCTGCCCTTCACTCACAGTTTCGGAGTGGCTTACAATCTCCTTTCCCTTCCTCTCCCCACAACAGACACCCTGTGAAGTAGGTGGGGCTGAGAGAGCTCTTTTGAAGACTGCTCATGAGAGAACAGCTCTGAGAGAACTTGTGACTGACAGAAGAAGAAGAAGAAGAGGAGGAGATTGGATTTATACCCTGCCCTTCACTCACAGTTTCGGAGTGGCTTACAATCTCCTTTCCCTTCCTCTCCCCACAACAGACACCCCGTGAGGTAGGTGGGGCTGAGAGAGTTCTTTTAAGGACTGCTCATGAGAGAACAGCTCTGAAAGAACTTATGACCCACCCAAGGTCACACCAGCAGCTGCAAGTGGAGGACTGGGGAATCAAACCCGGTTCTCCCAGATTAGAGTCTGAGCTCTTCACCACCACACCAAACCGGCTCTCAGGCAGCATACAGAGAGGCTGGGGAAGTTCTACTGGGGATGGCAGAGCACAAAAAGAGAGGGAGCTGGCCCACGTGGGACACCATCTGCTGGAATGAACGACAGCGCTGCAGGAGAACCGCAGTACGTTTCAATGGGCTGCGTGTGCGAGAGGACTTCCCGATCCCGATGGAAACCGAGGGTCCCGCTGGGGCACTGAGGAGCCTCTGCCCTATTTCCGTCAAGAGGAACAGCCCGGCCTGCTTAACTACAGGTTCAAACCTCCCCCCTCCCTCTGCTCGACAGCAAGCAGGCTCGAGTCTCACTGGGCCCATCCCATGTGCAGGAGAGCTGCCAAGAGAAGGCTACGCTAGTAAAACAACGGGAACCGTTTTGATTTATTGTTCCCGAGAAGAAATAGAGCACGCCGAAAGAAAGCACAGGAAGCCTTGTGGATAATAAATCTTGCTTTAGGAGCCCGAGATAAAGAAAACACGCTTCCATTCTCTGAGGGAGGCAAAGGGAGGTGTGTGTGGGGGGCGATGCTGTTGGGTGGGCTGCCCGCTAACGTGCAAGGGGGGGTTCCTCCAAAAGGAATGGGGATGCGGGAGGCCGTAGTGGCGGGCCTCAGTTTTCTGGGAGAGGCTTATGCCCTTGATCTACGTTCCTGGGCAGCTCCGGGCAGCGCCTCCAACTTCTAAGTGCCCCACAGTGGTTGCTTTTCCAAATTTTATTTCAGGAACCTTTTCCAAATCAACTCACATGAACGCATGAAGCTGCCTTATACTAAATCAGACCCTTGGTCCATCACAGTCAGTATTGTCTACTCAGACTGGTAGCGGCGCTCCAGGGTCTCAGGCACAGAGTTCTCTCCCATCACCTCCTACCTGGTCCTTTTACCTGGAGACGCCGGGGATTGAACCAGGGACCTCCTGAATGCCAGGCAGAGGCTCTTCCAGTGAGCCAGGTTCTCAGACACAGAGGTCTCTCCGATCACCTCCTCCCTGGTCCTTTTAACTGTAGGTGCTGGGGACCTTCTGCATGCCAAACAGAGGCTCTTCCGCTGAGCCAGGGTCTCAAACACAGAGGTCTTTCCCATCACCTCCTCCCTGGTCCTTTTAACTGGAGGTGCAGGGGATTGAACCAGGGACCTTCTGCATGCCAAACAGAGGCTTTACCGCTGAGCCAGGGTCTCAGGCACAGAGGTCTTGCCCATCACCTCCTCCCTCGTCCTTTTACCTGGAGATGCTGGGGATTGAACCAGGGACCTTCTGCATACCAAACAGAGGCTCTTCCGCTGAGCCAGGGTCTCAGGCACAGAGGTCTCTCCCATCACCTCCTCCCTCGTCCTTTTACCTGGAGATGCTGGGGATTGAACCAGGGACCTTCTGCATACCAAACAGAGGCTCTTCCGCTGAGCCAGGGTCTCAGGCACAGAGGTCTCTCCCATCACCTCCTCCCTCGTCCTTTTACCTGGAGATGCTGGGGATTGAACCAGGGACCTTCTGCATACCAAACAGAGGCTTTTCCGCTGAACCAGGGTCTCAGGCACAGAGGTCTTTCCCATCACCTCCTACCTGACCCTTTTAACTGGAGGTGCCTGGAATTGAACCTGGGACCTTCTGCGTGCCAAACAGAGGCTCTTCCACTGAGCCAGGATCTCAGGCACAGAGGTCTTGCCCATCACCTCCTCCCTGGTCCTTTGACCTGGAGATGCCGGGGACTGAACCTGGGACCTTCTGCATGCCAAACAGAGGCTCTTCCACTGAGCCAGGTTCCCAAGCACAGAGGTCTTTGCCATCACCTCCTCCCTGGTCCTTTTACCTGGAGATCCTGGGGATTGAACCTGGGACCATCTGCATGCCAAAGAGAGGCTTTTCCGCTGAGCCAGGGTCTCAAGCACAGAGGTCTCTCCCATCACCTCCTCCCTGGTCCTTTTACCTGGAGATGCCAGGGATTGGACCTGGGACCTTCTGCGTGCCAAGCAGAGGCTGTGCTACTGAGCTTCTGTATTAATCTCTTCTACACAAGCAGATGGAAAGGTGGCAAAGAGAAAACATGCTAAGTCTGTGGAGAAGCTCCTACAGGTATGCCAAAGACTTCCAGGAGCATATCCTGAGGCTGCAAGGCTTGCGAGGAAGGGCCCAGGTGGGCCTAACTATTTCCCCTGTGTTCAGGGCAAGTCCACACCTCCAGTGCTCCCTTGCAGCTAACAGGAGGTGGGCAAGGCAGGGGGAGAATCAGTAAAAAAGATGAAGAAAAGGTGAAGAGGTTGGATTTACACCCCGCCCTTCACTACCCAAAGGAGTCTCAGAGCAGCTTACAATCTTTTCTCTTTCCCTTCCCCTCCTCACAACAGGCACCCTATGAGGTAGGTGGGGCTGAGAGAGCACTCTCAAGGACTGCCCTTGAGAGAACAGCTCTGAAAGAACTTGTAACTGACCCAAGGTCACACCAGTAGCTGCATGTGGAGGAGAAGTGGGGAATCAAACCCGGTTCTCCCAGATTAGAGTCCACGCTCTTAACCGCCACACCAAACTGTTTGGCTTATAGTGAACTTGTGAAATACCAGACAAGTTTCTAAGGGACCCCAGTAGAGACTCACTGTGAAATAAACAGTAGGTATGCACTTATGGGCCCTGACCTGGACAGCCCAAGCTAGCCTGATTTTGTCAAATCTCCAAAACTAGGCAGGGTCCGCCCTGGTTAGTATTTGGAAGGGCGACCTCCAAGGAATACCAGGGCTGCGACAAGGGGACATGCAATGGCCAACCACCTCTGAAACGTCTCTTGCCTTGAAAACCAAGTCCAGCTGGCCACCTAATGGTGCATAATGCTAAAAGAGCTAGAACTTCTTGCTGCCAGGCAACCTTAGGGTCTCCTGGCTATTCTACACACAATGCTATACAATAATAATTAATAAAGGTTAGTAGTAGTGCTCGGATTGGAGACCACTAAGGAAGTCCAGGGTTCCTACGCAGAGGCAGGCAATGGCAAACCACCTCTGAAGGCCTCTTGCCTTGAAACTCCTGGGGGTCGTTGTAAGTTGGCTGCAACTTGACAGCACTTTCCACTACCATGCCCAACCAGAAAGTTACTTGGTGGCTGTGCCCCCTATCCAAATATAGGCCAACAGGTCCATGCATCATCTAAGGTGGCTTGCTTCCTAACAGGTGTCCCACTGGAAAAGGCAAAAGTCACCTTTTGATGGCGCACAGCTCCAAGCCAGTGTGCTGCCTCTTTAGACCACATCCAAGCATACAAAGCAACGCTCAGAATTGTTCCTCTAGCCCAGTATTGTTCTCTCTGACAAGAGGCAGCTCTCCTAAAGCAGAAAGTCTTCCCACACTCTGCTAATCAAGATCCCATTGACACCAGGGATCGGGATCTTCCGCAGGCAAAGCACGCAACTCTACCAGGGAGCAATGGCACCTTGTAAATTTGCTTGTAAGGTAAACCTCTGGCCTCACAGAGTGCTGCTCAGGCATATAAATGAACCTTTAGGTTGTCGGAGCAACATCTGCCTCTCATGGGAGCTGTCCTAGGTCCTGAACCCCTTTGCTTCCCATTACAGGATAGCTCTCAATTTTAGCCCCCCTCTAGGCTTTACGGTGTCCCACAGAGTCTCAGGTCTGTCCCAGATGAACCATTGCCCCAGAAAATAGCCACAGAAGGTCAAGCACTAGGACAGCTCCCCACTGGTGGTTGTTACAATGCGTGGAATTGTGCTGACACCAATTCTGCTGAGCAAGTCACACCAGTCTCTTATGTAGGTAAAATCTAGGTCACCTATCCAGGTAGCATAAAGCCATCCGGGGCTCAGGTACATGACCAAACCACCCCTTAATTTCTTCATGCGCATACCTTCTTTGCACATTCTGAATTGACCTCAAGGTCAGAAAATGAAATCCTGATACAACCAGGATTCCTGCCTCCCCCCACCCTTTTTTCATTGCCCAAATATACTATCAGTCAAATCCAAAACTGGAGCGAGTGTCAGAATTCAGCTTAAACTTTATGAACATCAGACTTCTGTTATTGATTGATTTTATTTATTTTTTTGCTTTTGAATTCAGCACTGAGGGATGGCATTTAAAAAATATATTTAGGTCTGAATAGCTGGTGAGCTTCCAAATAAGGGAATATAAAAAGGCCCATGATCTGGAGAAGAATAGAACCAGAGGCTATTTTTATAAGCCGCGCCTACATCATATACCAGCAGCACTCAGGGCCAGATAAGACTGGAAAGATTTATAAAGCAAAAGGGAAATTCAACTATGGTGACGCTAATTTTAGACACGTGGTGAGAGTGCACAATTATTTTTAAGTATCCGAAATAAATAAAATCCGACAAACGGGCAACTGTAACCTCGCATTAAATCTGAAAGTAACCCTACTTGGAACTATTAAAAATGTGCAGTCGATGCAACAGCCAAAAGAAAGCAGAATTCAGGTTTTGCCCTCAAATCACAGCTGACCTATGATGACCAACCCCGTAGCTGGGGCACTGGGGCAGGGGAGTGAGGAGCAGGGAACTTAATTAGATTAAGTGGGATAGCAGAGGAAGAAGAAGGCACGCCTTCTCTCTCTCTCTCTCCCCACTTCCCCAACCCTCCCACAGCTGTAGAGAAGCTGGGGAAGGAAAGGGAAGCCGCCCTGCCACTTCTGGTCAGTTGATGGGGGGAATGAATGGCTAATGGGGGCAATGAAACTGACTAGAAGTGGCAGGGCGACTTCCCTTTCCTTCCCCAGCCTCCTGTCGTTGCGGGGGCCAGGCACACTGGTGGTGGGGGTCTGGGGTTCCGGCATCCTCCCAGGGTGGGGCAGGGCTCATCCACGGTGGGGCTCTGCCCCCAAATGCCCCACCCTGGCAACGGGCCTGATGACAACCCTGTGGGGTTTTCAAGGCAAGAGATGTACAGAGGCGGTTTGCCAGTGCCCAGCACTGCATCATGACCTTGTTATTTCTCAGTGGTCTCCCATCCGAATACTAAGTAGGGCTGACACTGCTTAGCTTCTGAGATCTGGGTAGCCCAGGCGAGCCAGGTCAGGACAACAAGAATATTGGATGCGCCTAAAGACTGTCCGGAAGCTGCAGTTGGTACAGAAAGCTGTGGCCAAAGTGCTGACCGACTGAATTGGGTCATTAGGGACCACATCATTCTGGTCTTGTTTCAGCTCTCCTGGCTTCCAAATTGCTTCCAGGTTCAATCCAAAGTGGGCCTGTTTTCTCCCATATGAACCTACCTGCTTTAGTTGCCCCCACCATCTGAGTCAAGATGGGTGGCAAGTCGAAAAAGGGCCTTCTCGGTCATGACACCAAAATTTTGGAACTTCCTCCCCAGGGAGATTCGTCTGTATCCCTCTATCAGTGCCTTCTGTCAGCGGGTGAAGACTCCGGTGTTTTGTTTGGCATATTCCCAATAACCATTATTGGTCCTCCTTCCAGGTTCTGGCATTGTTCATTTCTGTGTTTTTATCAAAGTATTTTAAATTTCTAAATGTTTTTTTTTAACTGTTCTAATGTCTTTACGTGTGTCACCGCGGGGACCCTGATCGGGTGGAAAGGTGGCATAAAAAAAGGTTTTAAATGAGTGTATGCATGCATGAATGGATAGAAAATCAGGGGGGAAATTGCACAATGACCAAATGGGCACAACTCAGGGATTCTTAGGAAAACTGATGGCCGCACCAGTGAGAAGAAGAGAGAACAAGGTGCAAGGTGAAGAGTTTATTCAGCTCTTATGGATCCCCACACGTTTTGGTATAAGCTTCATCAGGGGATCTGTTATAAGGTACAACATACAAACATAAATTCATTAAAATATGTAACAAATAAATAATAATGTTGCTTTACAATTTGATGATAAAATACATGACTGAACCATCTGAGCATCTTATAAATTGGCCTTCTATAATCTCTATGACAATATCCAGGACTACAACAGAATTTTCTTCTAAAATAGAAAGGAACTCCAAAGATTATTCATCGACATGTGATGGAAAACAAACATTGTGACAGACCGTCTGTAAACGATTTCCAGCTTTCACCTTGAGCGATAGAATGAGCAAGGTAGACAGTTGGCTATATTTTATAACCATATATGATGTAATACATCCTTTCAACCTCTGAGTCTTAAAGGACTAGTAATCTCGAAAATGCTTAGTCACCATGACCAGATATGTAGAGGAGACCCAGGTTCTCATTTAGCCCATGAGGGGGCAAGGATCTTAGTCTGAGACCGATTCCCCACAAGCAGCTGTGCCCCCATTGCTCTTCCATTTTCCCCAGCTGCATTGGTTAATTTTACACTATTCACTGTGTGGCCGCATTTTGACCTGCATCTCCACCCAATTTCCCCCGTGTCTTCTCGATCCTGTTTTTTGAGGATCAAGAAAACACAGAGGAAATCGGGGGGAGATCCGGGTCAAAATGCTGCCACGCAGTGAATAGTGTGAAATTGACCAATACAACTGGGGGAAACGGAAGAGTGATAGCGGCACAGCTGCTTATGGGGAATTGGTCTGAGTATCTACTCACCTTCCTTTCACAGTAGCAAGTTGTCATTCTGGCTTGGTATTTTTTGTATAGCCCAAAAAACAATATTGGTGGGTGTATGTTTGCATTCCGTAAGGTGTGAGACCAAAGGTGCTCCTCTTTTCCACAAAGATATGTTGCTTTTATGCTCACAAATACATGTTTTTAAGCATCTTAAGGTTTTCCATACATAAAATTTATTGCATGGGCACCTGATAGCATATATCAAAAGGAGCGATGCTTAAAAACACATATTTGTGAGCATAAAAGCAATGTACCTTTGGGGAAAACAAGCAAGATGCTAAAAACCAATGTATTTGTGAGCATTTTTTGGATGACAGAAGAAGAGCTTGGATTTATACCCTGCCCATCACTACTCAAAGGAATCTCAGAACGGCTTACAATCTCCTTTCCTTTCCCCTCCCCACAACAGACACCCTGTGAGGTAGGCGGGGCTGAGAGAGCTCTCTCGAGAACTGCTCATGAGAGAATAGCTCTGAGAGAACTTGTGACTCACCCAAAGTCACACCAGCAGCTGCACGAAGCTTATAGTGAAACACATAAGGATCCATAAGAGCTGAATGAACTCTTCACCTTGCAACTTGTTGTCTCTCGTTCCTTCAGTGATTTTTAACCAGGGCTGAAAGGGCCATATATAAATTTAGGGATGCATTCAGAACTTTTTGAGAGCAAAGGTGTTATTCAGGACTTCACGCTGCTCTCCTCCGTTGCAATGGCTGCTGACAACCAGTGGAGGAGAATTACTTTATATTGTGGCCTGACCTGGATAACCCAGGCTAGCCCAATCTCGTGAGATCTCAGAAGCTGAGCAGGGTCGGCCTTGGTCAGTATTTGGATGGGAGAAAACCGAGGAATCGCAGGGTCGCAACCCAGAGGCTGGTAATGGCAACCACCTCTGAAGGTCTCTTGCCTTGAAAACCCTACTGAGTCCGCCATAAATTGGCTGAGACTTGACAGTATTTTCCACCACCAGCAGCAAACAGGAATCCCACTTCATATGAAGGAGACAGCTGATAACCGTCAGGTCCAAAGGGTCTCACTGAAAGTATGCCTGAAATCTGTTACTGTACACAGAGATGGCCATAATAATAAGAATCATCATATGGCATTCTGTGTAGTGTAGCCAGGAGATCCTAAGATTGTCTGGCAGCCGGAAGTTCTAGCTCTTTTAGCATTATGCACCACTAGGTGGCGAGCTAGACCTGTTTTTGAGGCAAGAGACGATTCAGAGGTGGTTTGCCATTGCCTGCCTCTGCCTCCCGGCCCTGGGATTCCTTGGAGGTTGCCCATCCAATTCCTAGCCAGGACCAACTCTGCTTAGCTTCCAAAATCTGACAAGATTGGGCTAGCCTGGGTTATTTAGGTCAGGGCAACAGAGTTGCCTTGCCTCAAATACAGGTTTAATGACCTAGGGTTTTTTCACTTGTGGCTTCTGGGAGCATCAGAAAGATAATGTTGCATACTTGCAGGGACGGCGTTGGATCAAAGGTTAAAAACCACTGGCATAATAAGTTACGGCACACAGCTAGATTAACGAACCATACAGCCTCGGTGCAAAACAGATGTAACCTATTAAGCCAAGGCCGTTTATGACCATTAGGATTCCTTTAATAAGATTTTGGATCAGGAAAACATGGCCCAGTATCAAGGCACGCTTGCCCGTAAATAGACAGATAGGACGAAAAGATTATTCTGGACTGTTTTAATAGTTGGAAACGGCTGCACGCGGTAACCTTGACTCGAAGGTTAAATCCATCCTTGCCCAGTTACTCTGGGAGTGAGTATCTCAAAATTGGTCATTTGGCAAGGCCACCTGGCTGAGATGCCCAGAACAGAAGTTTGGGCCCAAGGCCAAATTGTCCATCCTGGCCAGGAAGAAGTTATACCGACAGGCTGGGCCAGGAAGAAAAATGAACGGCTGGAGGAGGGGGGGGGTTGCTTGGAAAGCAATGGTTTCAATGGTTTCTTCCCTTTGCAGATTCAAGGGTTTCACCCCCAGGAGGAACCTAGTTCAAATTCTACCAGAAACACTTCTGCAGAACTCATGCTCTGGTGGCCTTCCAATTTGGTGTAGTGATTAAGAGCACAAACTCTAATCTGGGAGAAGCGGGTTTGATTCCCTGCTCCTCCACATGCAGCTGCTGGTGTGACTTTGTCAGTTACAAGTTCTTTCAGGGCTGTTCTCTCAAGGGCAGTTCTTGGGAGAGCTCTCTCAGGCCCACCTACCTCATAGGGGGTCTGTTGGGGGGAGGGGAAGGGAAAGGAGATTGTAAGCTGCTCTGAGACCACTCTGGGTAGTGAAGGGCAGGGTATAAATCTTCGGCTTGTATGCCCCCTTCCCATTCCATCCCTTGGACTCTGATGCATTCCATTTAGGGATGCCAACTCTGGCTTGGGGATTCCTGGAGATTTGGGGAAGGTGCTTGGGGAGGGCAGTGTTTTGGGAGGGCAAGGAGTGAGAGCAGATCTCCACCCTCTGAAGATGCTATGTCCTCCGGAGGATGGATCTGCAAGCATGGACAGTTTCAAGAGGGAATTAGATAAACATATGGAGCAGAAGTCCACCAGTGGCTATTAGCCACAGGGTATAGATGGGAACTCTCAGTCTGGGGCAGGTGATGCACTCTATCCTTGGTGCTGGAGGGGGCAGCAGTGGGAGGGCTTCTAGTGTCCTGGCCCCACTGCTGGACCTCCTGATGGCACCTGGTATATTTTGGCCGCTGTGTGACAGAGTGTTGGACTAGATGGGCCATTGGCCTGATTCAACATTGGCTTCTCTTATGTTCTTATGATCTCTAGAGTCCAGAAGTCAGTGGTAATTCCAGGAGAACTTCAGGGCCCATCTGGAGGTAGGGAACCCTAATTTCCATTCTGGAGACTCAATAAGGGTGGGGAGAGAGGTTAGGGATACATTCGCTGTTAACGAACAAAAGGAAAGGAAGGTACTCAAACAGGTGTTCCCTGGTGTCGCGGGCAGTGGCTAGGAAAGTTCATTACTTGCTTGCCACCATTCTGGTATGGGTCTCCTTCAGAGAAGGAGGAGATTGGATTTATACCCCAGCCATCACTACCCAAAGGAGTCTCAGAGCAGCTTACAATCTCCTTTCCCTTACCCTCCCCACAACAGACACCCTGTGAGGCAGGTGGGGCTGAGAGAGCTCTGACAGAACTTGTGACTGACCCAAGGTCACACCAGCAGCTGCATGTGGAGGAGTGGGGAACCAACCCTGGTTCTTCCAGAATACAGTCCGCGCTCCTCACCACTGCCCCGCACTGGAGGGCCCAGAGCACCCACCCTACCCCTTGTTACAGTACTTTTACAACAGGTTTCCCCCTGTACATGACCAAACGAGGCGTGAGGACCCAGGCGGAGTAACAACTAGTTTTACGTAAGAGATTTAACAACAGCTTTAGATTAATAACAAGTAGGGAAGATGAGCAAAGTTAAAGGCAGGTAAATCAGTAAAATAATAAATCCTAACGCGTCTGTCTGCACAGTCCTAGCCTTCCCTAGGTACCTGTTCACAGTCTTACTCACTGCTTTCTGGATGAGGGATCCCTCTGTCTCCAGCGGCTTCCACCAGCCCTGCTCCCTGAGAGAGAGCAACCTCTCACTCTGGGCAAGGCCTTTTATTCCTTCTTCCCAGGCACCACCCTCTGTTCCCTTGTTGGTGCAGTTTTTCCCTCCAAAATCCCCTGGTAACCAATCAGATGGTCCACAGGGAACCTGAGAAATGTAGGCCTTGACGACTACTCCCATACAGGCTTTCCTGGAGCCACTAGGCCTCCCTAGAGCTTGTAGGCCGTGTTTGAAATATGTGTGTTGCAAGGTCCAAATATTAAGTCATTATAGGGTTAAATGTGTTTACTTCATGTGCTGTTGTTTAGTCCAGGGGTGTCAAACATGCAGCCCGGGGGCTTCTATCAGGCCTGCAGTAGAACTGGCCATCTCCTGCTTCCAGTTCTACTGCTGCTGCTGCATCATAGCCTGCTTCGCCAGACTCTCTTAATCACTCAGCCATTTCATGTTTCAACCTGGGTCCTAGACTCAGAACTCTGAGCATGAGATTCCTGTGGGGAATGTGAATAAGTCAAGAATAGGTTTGCCGTTTACAGAATACACATTCGAACAGCATACTCAAGACTGCAACAGCACAGACATTTTGATGCTATAATTCAGAACAAGAGGTGTCAGTTATCAGATACTGTTAAATAAACAAAATATTGCAAGAGTGCTCATGTTTTAAGCATGTTTTTATTTTAAGTAAAAAAAAACTCTTTGTGTTTGTGTCCTTTATACAGTTTGTATCTCCGCTACCTGGCATTACGTTTTATGACACACCTGGCCCGGCCTAACAAGGTCTCATTTATGTCAGATCCGGCCCTTGTAGCAGATGTGTTCAATACCCCTAGTTTAGACTGACCTGGAAGGGAACCTGGCACAGAACCAATGGGAAGAAAGCCCAGGAAACTGAAGCCTATTTACTGACAGTCATTGGTTAACACATTCAGGTGATTTCCTTCTAGGGGTCAAGAAGAAGAAGAATCTCCATTGTTGTAGATGGTGTGGTCAAAGTGTAAAAATGTAGTCTTAGGTGGCTTTGTTGTTTTGTAGATTTCCTGTGAACCCTTCCCTTAGAAATAAAGATTTTTACATAGAAGAAAATGCCTCCTCTCCAGTGAAGCAAAGATCCATTGCAATCTCTAAATATTTAACTATTTTGCCAGTTTTTCCAACAGGCCACAATGCTATAGGCCCGTGATCATGACACCTGGTTATGCTCATGAATCAGAGAGAGAGAGAGGTGGGAGGGGAAGGAGGAAGACAATTCAGAGAACACAAGAGGAGGTAGGAATTGCGAACACAACAGAACAAAGTTTATGAATGCATTTAAACCTCTCGTTCCCCACTAATGCCCATTCTTCACTCAAAAACCATCTTCTGAATCACCACCTCTGTCCAAAGAGCAGTAATCGGGCTTGTTGCGGCGGCCCTTGAGACAAACTCACAATCAATAGCGCCAATATTAAAAACCATAAATCTGGCCAACCTTTGACACCAGAACCATGGCTCCCTGGCCCGACTTCACAGATGTGATTTCTCATCCGGGGAGTCACTTGAGGGGCTTTGGAACAACCTCCGGATTAAAGGGTCAATTTATTTTAGCATTGTTCTTTTGCTAACAGTATTCCCTTTGCCCACACATATGCGTGCGTTTTCAGGATTGCTTGGATGCTTAAAAAAAAATGAAGTAAAAAGTGCCAGTATATCTCCAAGGTGCTCAGACGCAAAACTGTGGCGGAAAGCTATCATATGAACAGAAAACATGCCACTGAACCCAGGAGGTAGATCCCGCCACGGTGACCAAAAGCACACTTTAAGTAAGCTCAAACAATCACAGAAATACACCGCTACGGAAGCAATTTCCTTTCTTGACTGCCGAGTGCCAAAGATGCAGTTGAATAAATCGAAAGCGAAAGCATGGAGGGATTCTGAGATGTGCCGAAAACAGCCATCCCAACGTCTCTCACAGAAGGAAGGAAGGAAGGAAGGAAGGAAGGAAGGAAGGAAGGAAGGAAGGAAGGAAGGAAGGAAGGAAGATTAGATAGATAGATGATGGATGGATGGATGGATGGATGGATGGATGGATGGATGGATGGATGGATGGATGGATGGATAGATAGATAGATAGATAGATAGATAGATAGATAGATAGATAGATAGATAGATAGATAGATAGATAGATAGATAGATAGATGGATGGATGGATGGATGGATGGATGGATGGATAGAGAGATAGTGAGATAGATAGAGAGATAGATAGATTTGGGACTCATACAATTTCTACAGTCTAAACCCACTGATTACAAAGGTATAGATACAAGAATATATATATACAAAGGTATAGATAGGAACTCTTGGTCTGGGGCAAGTGATGTTCTATATTCTTGGTGCTTGAGGGGGCAACATTGGGAGGGCTTCTGGTGTCCTGGCCCCATTGGTGGACCTCCTGATGGCACCTGGTATTTTTGGCCACTGTGTGACGGAGTGTTGGAACTGGATGGGCCATTGGCCTGATCCAACATTGGCTTCTCTTATGTTCTTAAATCCAATCTCGTCTTCTCTTCTTAACCATATGGCATTTTGGAGGTCATTAACTGATAGGGTCACCACAAGTTGGAATTTAACACTGACACACAATGATCAGTTCCACTGAGGCATGCAAATGCAGCTTAACTCTGGCGCATGTGCATATTTGTGCATACATGGGCTCAAAACTACCAATGCCTGATGCCTCTTCCATCTGCCTCTAACTGCCCTTTCCAGGCAGTAACTGTGATTGAATGAGTCTGAACTGAAAGCTACAGTCTGCTGGGTGCAAAGCAGAAATAAACATTCTATTCTTAATTTTTTCTTTAAAAGAAAAGTGTTACAGCCGCCAGCTTCCTAATGCACTCAGCAGGCTTTGGAAAGTCACCGCAAGACAGATTGTTACTGAGTAAACTAACAGAAAACGCCACGGGGAGAAGAAACCAGGCAGAGGAAAGTTAACCACTGATGTTCGGGCTATGCTCCTTGGTACAAGAATTACAAATAACACACACGGTGATCCCTGTTTTCGTCTGTGCAGTACAGCCAGGTACAGAAGAGATGCGTGAAGGGCAGAAACGTAA
The DNA here is from genome assembly GCA_029375565.1 of Gekko gecko. Taxonomy (NCBI): domain Eukaryota; kingdom Metazoa; phylum Chordata; class Lepidosauria; order Squamata; family Gekkonidae; genus Gekko; species Gekko gecko. The sequence continues at coordinate 227,800,984 of JAPDNY010000004.1, read as the reverse complement.
GAGGTGGATCTATTTCCCTAGACAGAGCTAGGGTTGCCAGCTCCGGGTTGGGAAATACCTGGAGATTTGGGGGTGGAGCCTGAGGGGGGCGGGATTTGGGGAAGGGAGGGACTTCAGTGGGGGATAACGCCATACAGTCCGCCTTCCAAAGCAGCCATTTTCTCCAAGTGAACTGATCTCTGCCTAGAGGTCAGCTGTAATCCCAGGAGATCTCCAGCCACTACCTGGAAAAAGAAGAAGGGAGAAGAAGAGATTGGATTTATACCTTGCCCTTCACTACCCGAAGGAGTCTCAGAGTGGTTTACAGTCTCCTTTCACTCCCCCTCCCCACCTGTGAGGTAGGTGTGTCGGAGAGAGCTCTTTCGAGGACTGCTTGTGAGAGAACAGCTCTGAGAGAACTTGTGACTGACCCAAGGTCACCCCAGCAGCTGCATGTGGAGGAGTGGTGAATCAAACCCGGTTCTCCCAGATTAGAGTCCGAGCTCCTAACCACTACACCAAACCGACAACCCTAAAGAGGGTTTAAAATGCTGGCCTACATGCAACTGGTTTTTGTTTCATTTTGTTGCCCTTTCTCCCCAATGCTAACCCAAAGTGCCTTACATCATTCTCCTCCCCTCCCTTTCACGACAACCTTGTGAAGTAGGTTAAGCAGGCCGAGAGCACGTGTGACAAGGGCATGGCAGAGCAGAGATTCAGACCCAGGTCTTCCAGCTCCCAGTCTTTTAGCGGCAGGTATTTTTTTTAAAATGTGCATGTGTGCGCGCCTGGAAGTCATGGCGACCCCTGGTGACTGACCCCTACTGGGGGCCTGGAGGATATTCAGAGAGGGGGCTGAATGAAGCCTGCCCCCACCTCCCAACTGCTGGTATTCCAAGGAGGTCTCCCATCCAAGGACTTGCCAGAGTTAGCCCTGCTTAGCTTCCGAGATCTGACGGGATCGGGCTCGTCTGGGCTACCCAGGCCAGGGCTCCCAGATCTTAGTCTTATACTCTAATCATGACACTGTGTTAGCAATAAGGAGATAATCTGAAGGAGAGGAAGAGGAGGAGGAGGAGGAGGAAGAGATTGGATTTATACCCCGCCCTTCATTATCCAAAGGAGTCTCAGAGCAGCTTACAATCCGTTTCCCTTCCCTTCCCCACAACAGACACCCTGTGAGGTAGGTGGGGCTGAGAGGGCTCCCTTGAGAACTGCTTGTGAGAGAACAGCTCTGAAAGAACTTGTGGCTGACCCAAGGTCACACCAGCAGCTGCACGTGGAGGAGTGGGGAATCAAACCCGGTTCTTGCCAATTAGAGTCCACGCTCCTAACCGTTATGCCAAACTGGCTCTCAGCATGCGGCACTGTGAAAGCCAGCGACAGCCTCCAATATAGAAATGTAAAGCTGTTTGTCAGCCATTTAGCTGGGGAAGCTTTATAGCCGCACTGTAGGGTGCCGGCTCCAGGTTGGGACGTACCTGGAGATTTGGGGCTTGGGGTGGAGCCTGAGGAGGGGAGGGCTTGGGGAGGGGAGGGACTTCAGTGAGGGATGATGCCATACAGTTCACCTTCCAATAGAAAAGAGCAAGAGTCCAGGAGGACCTTAAAGGCTAACAAAAATCTGTGGAAGGTATGAGCTTTTGTGAGTCACTGCACTCGTCTCCCCTGCCACCAATTTTGTTAGTCTTGAAGGTGCTACTGGACTCTTGCTCTTGTCTACTGCTACTTGATCGATCTGCACCTTCCTAAGCGGCCATTTTCTTCTGGTGAACTGATCTCTGTTGCCTGGAGACCAGTACAGGTGGGTAGCCGTGAGGCCCGTGGGTAGCCGTGAGGCCCATAGCAAGGAGGATTTTATTTTTCGGGAAGGGAGGGGCTTTCAATATTTTAAAGGGGGCTGCCAAAGGAAAGGAAGCAGCCAACGTGTACCAAGGGAGCACGAGAACTGCCTGAAAACAGGATTTTCAAGGGAAGTCTTGTGGGGCTGTCCCTTTACAAAAGGGGGCAGAGCCCCGAATAGCCCCACCATAGCCACGGGCCTGGTAGCTGTGTTAGTCCAAAGCGACAGAGCAAAGTTTGAGTCCAGTGGCACTTTTAAGACAAACAAAGTTTAATTCTGGGTACAAGCTTTCGTGTGCGTGCCCAGGAAAGCTGATGCCCAGAATTAAACTTGTTGGTCTTAAAGGTGCCACCGGACTCAAACTTTGTTCCGGAGATCAGTTGCAACCCCAGGAGTTCTCCAGCCGCCGCCTGGAGGCTGGCGGCCCTATAAGCGGTGCGATCTTACCTGACTACTGCCAAGAGCTGTCGCCTGTCTTTGTTAAGGCATCCGTATTACGCAACTCACCTGGCTTAATTCCGCACCAGGTAAGGCCTGCAGATATCAGGAAATGAAAGCAAAGGAAACCCCAAAGCTAATGTTTCGAGTTCATTTGCCAAGCGGGTGCCAACAATCTGTCAGAGCGATGGCAGGGGAAAGAGAGAGGAGAAACGAAATGAAAATGTACATGCAAGGCTGTGTCTGAACTGGTTTGCTAGGAGGAGGCAAACCCCATTCGGGGTGGAGAAGGACTCCTCTGTCACAAGGGACGGGGCGACGGCACGAACCAGGCTTAGAACCGGGGTCACCATTAGAGGAGGCCCCAAGCCTCTGCCGCTCTCTGGAGCGGCTTTGTTATTCACAGACGGCAGCGGCCGCTTCAATCATAATAGTGGCGATATTGACAACTGCAGAAAAAAATTGATAGTCTGGTCAGCATGCACTGCAGCAGTATTTGGACAGGGGAGGGGGAGGCAGAGAGAGAGAGAGAGAGGCTGCTAGTTCAGTGGCAGGGCCCACACTTTGCTTGCAGAAGGCCCCAGGTTCGAATAACCCATGCTTATTATCTCCCGCAAAACTAGGGGAAAGCCTTTCGGTCAAAACACATTCCGTGAAGCATCAAGAGATGAAGCCCATGCCCAAGCCTCCGACACCACAGACAGAACACTGCAACGACAACACCCCCCCCATATGCCATGTTTTCCAATGAAGGCCATTTTAACAATCAGGAACAGCTTGTGCATGTGTTTCTATCCCCAACAGCCAGCCTCTTGACACGTACAAACCAACTCCATTGATTGGAGCACTGCGAGATGCCACAGAAGTTTTCACCGCAGAGTTACGCTCGGCTATGGCCCCTCTGCACACGCAAATAATCACGAGTTACGGTCCTCAACCCCGAGACGCATCAATGAGCGAGGCCAGAGTCGTGAAGCGACAGGGGAACTGAGCGGCTTCCTGCTGAGTCTGGCCACTGGCCACCTTGTTCAGCATTGTCCGCTCCGAGCGGCAGCAGCTCGGAAAGGATCTCGGGCAAAGGGGAAAGTTTTCTCGCAAGGCCTGCTGCTTCCACATGCACAGGCGGAGGCATTCCTTTGGGGCCTCCTGTCGTGCGTACGCAAGGGAGAAAGGACGACGTTCCAACGCCACTGTCTACACATCTCGGGTACACGGAGGTCTTTTCGACACAGAGAATGCTTTCGGGAGGGGGAGCAAACCAGCTAGCTGTACCAAACAGGCTCTCCTCTGCAGTAGTACGTGCATCCCTGCATCTTAGCCCCGTTACTAAGCACGGTTAGCAACGGTCGGATGCAGGGAAACTTCACTAGTTGCTAGTTGGGAAAAAAAAATCTGCGGAAAAAGAAGTCTGAGCTGACTGTCACTGACAGGAGCTTCAAGGGTCAGGTCTTCGAAGAACTCAGAACCGCCCCACAGTGCAAGCGACCTTTGGCAATACCCTTGAAGGAAGGAGGCAAGGTAACCACCCCACCCCTGTTTTATTCTGCAAGCTTGCAGTTTCCTCACGCTTAACCCCGGCCCTTACGCATCGCTTCCCGCAATTATCACGGCGTGCCATCGGCTTGGTCCCTTTCCAACTCCTCCGAGTGAAGGAGGCGATTTCCCGCACCACCACGGTTATTTTCTCTAACAAGTCCGGGCCTCCAATTGGGATTTCAATCCCCCCGAGAGGATCTTCTTCACACGTGTGCCTTGGCGAGCCGCAACCCGCCACAATGAAAACGCAATTTTAAAAAATTAATATATATATTTTTTAAAAAAAAACAAGACCCGCTTTGATTTCGAGACCAGAGGTAGCGGGGGCGGAGCAGCACCCTTTGAGCCGACGATTTCTATCTCACATTTTAATTAGTGCGGTAGCGAGGCTGACGCGCACGTTTGTCTTTCCCATTCTCGATATCGTCTGATATGGCACGAGATCACACGCTTGAGTTAACGTATCTGGAGGGGTAAACAAGGCGGGATAGGTTCGTGCCAGAAAAGGGAGGTTGGGGGGAGTTGAGTCCGACACACAAAAAATGTAGATTTTGTTTCCTCAACTTTGAAAGTGTTTCCACTAAAGACTCCATATCCTTGTGGTAGAGATCAGGCTTCCCACAGATAAGATCCCTGGTTCCGTCCCCTTGAGCAGGGGTCCCAGCGTGGTACCCCTGGGCCCTATGGTACCCGTGGAGACTTAGGAGCGTGGCCTCTAATCTGGGAGAACCAGGTTTGATTCCCCACTCTGCCCACTTAACCAGTACACCAAACTGGCTCCATCTTCCCCACACTGAGTTCCCTGGAAGGAGGGCAAGACAAATCTAATAATATCAGTACCAGGTCAGCTGTGGTGCAGTGTCTGGGTGTTGGTGGATGATTTGGAAGTCCAAGATTCGACTGTCCACTCTGCCATGGAAGCTCGCTGGGTGACCTTGGGCCAGTCACATGCTTTCAGCCTCAATTACCTCACAGTGTTGTTGTGACGGTAAAATGGAGGAAAGGAGAATAATGTTAGCTGCTTTGGGACCTCACTGGGGAGAAAGATGAGGCAGAAATGAAGTGTGCATTTCGTTATAAGAGCCAGTTTGGTGTAGTGGTTAGGAGCGCGGACTCTAATCTAGCAGAAGTGGGTTTGATTCCCCACTCCTCCACATGCAGCTGCTGGTGTGACCTTGGGTCAGTTACAAGTTCTTTCAGAACAGTTCTCTCACAGCAGTTCTTGAAAGCCCCACCTACCTTGCAGGGTGTCCGTTGTGTGGAGGGGAAGGGAAGAAGATTGTAAGCTACTCTGAGACTCCTTCAGGTAGAGAAGGGCAGGGTATAAATCCAATCTCTTCTCTTCGGCTTGTATGCCCCCTTCCCATTCCATCCCTTGGGCTCTGATGCATTTTGATTCTTCTTCTTCTTACACGCCCAAGAAAATGCTGATTGCCACTTTGGGCTCAGGAAGCCATTTTTCTTTAGGCCAGTTTGGCTAGGGATCCTGGAGGTTTTTTGTCATCTTCTGGGTGTAGAATAGCAGTCACTGCAGGTGTGGAGGGGGAAGTATTTGTGAATTTCCTGCACTGTGCAGGGGGTTGGACTAGATGACCCTGGAGATCCCTTCCAACTCTATGATTCTATGAATTATATAGTTCTCTTTCACGAAAGCTCTTCTTCTTCTTGAGTAAGCTGATTCACAGTCCTGACTGCCACCGCTGTACATATACCACTGTACATATAACACCTGCATCACAAAGCTGGGTGGGATTGCTAATTCTGAAGAAGACAGAGTCAGGATTCAAAATGATCTAGATAGGCTGGAACAGTGGGCTGAGGCAAATAAAATGAAATTCAATAGAGATAAGTGCAAAGTCCTACACTTAGGTACAAAAATTCAAAGGAATAGATGTAGAATGGGAGGGACTTGGCTTGACAGCAGCACATGTGAAAGGGATCTAGGTGTTCTGGTTGATCACAAGCTCAACGTGAGCCTGCAGTGCGATGTGGCTGTGAAGAAAGCTAATGCAGTCTTAGGATGCATTAACAGAAGCATTGTGTCCAGATCACTGGAGGTGGGTGGTTCCACTCTATTCTGCTATGGTCAGGCCTCACCTGGAGTCCTGTGTCCAGTTTTGGGCACCACATTTTAGGAAACATGTTGACAAGCTTGAGCATGTCCAGAAGAGGGCAACCAGGATGGTGAGAGGGTTTGAATCCAAGTCTTATGAGGAAAGGCTGGAAGAGTTGGGTATGTTTAACCTGGGAAAGAGAAGACTTAGAGGGGACACGATTGCAGTCTTCAAGTATTTGAAGGGCTGTCATGTAAAAGATGGAGCAGATCTATTCTCTCTTTGCTCTGGATTGCAAGACTAGATCTAATGGGTAGAAATCACAAGGGAGTCATTACTGGCTAGATATCAGGAGAAACTTCCTAACTGTAAGAGTGGTTGAGCAGTGGAACAGTCTGCTTTGGGAGGTGGTGGATGCTCCTTCGCTGGACATTTTCAAGTGGAGGCTGGATGACCATCTTTTGGGTATGTTGTAGGTATGTAGGGTTATCTTTTGGCTACGCTCCTGCAGAGTACAGGGGGTTGGACTAGATGACCTGCAAGGTCCCTTCCAACTCTAACATTCTATGATTATATATATATATATATATATATATATATATATATATATATATATAAAATCTGCACACACTGAGAGATTTTCAAGTGTACCTAGTAGGAAAAACAGAAAGTCTGAGACAGGAGGTTCTGTGTTATGCCTTCCGTACATTAAGTAAGTTTAAAACAAAACGAGATGTGATTAACAAGGGTAAAACAACAACGGCTACTTTATTAGTTTAGGCACGCCACGCCTAAGGTATTCCGTTCACTTGCCTGAAAAATAAAAATCACCGCTAAGAGTACGAAATGAGATTTATAAACGGGAGATGCTTTTCTGGCCGGCACCAAACTCACTTAAGTCTGGCATGTAATGGGGATGCTCATCATCCCTTGGAAAGTTATTGATTCTATCGACACGTCCCATGATGAAAGGATTAGTGTGTTCCACTCTCCTTCCACAGGCTGAAAGGAGGCCAAGAACTTGGCTGCTTTGGGGTTTCTAGGATGAAGATGCAGGAAGGCAACTAACTGAATATGCCCAGAATGCTCTTGGTCACACTGTTTGAGGCCCCCGGCAACCAGGCCTGTAGCTACGGTGGGGCTTTGGGGGGGCTCTGCCTTCTTTCTTAAAGGTACAGCCCCACAATAATTTCTCCTGTAAATGTTTTTTTCAATCACTTTTAAACATTTTTTAAAGGCATGCGTTCCTGTAAGCAGAGTGGGGTGCTGTAGTTGACCAATTCCCGCACTGAGCAAGCACCTCTAGGATCCCTTCTAACTCTGTGTCAAGAAACTGGTCTCCTTTAAGAGAGTTTTTCTGCTCGTTCTCAGAATTATTGCTTAGGCACCAGGAGTGATTAACTTGCAGCAGCTGAGAACTGTCATCAACAGTGGTTGACAGGTCGCAATTTAGAGCTCTATCCTGGTAACAGCTTTCTTTTGGCCAAATGGCTTTTCTTTCTGCACTGAGAACTTCAGCCCCACCAGAAAAAAAATTGCCCCACAAGCCACAAAATCTTGGCTATGGGCCTGCTGGGGACCCTTAGAAGTTGGTTTCACATGCATTTGATGGCCGAGATCCAAACCCAGCAAAGAATTCAGCCCCTGTTAAACCCCATGCTATAAACATATACCAGTTTCACACCCATTTAACCCTCAAGGCTCGCTCCAAAGTTCCTTGGTATCTGAAGTTTGGTAAAAGAGGCTGAAAATTCTGTTAAGGTGCTCCACTGCCCCTTCTGAGAACTATATTTCCCAGGGTTCCTTGTGGAAAGGAAATGACTACTAGACCTGTAGTGTAGATGAGCTTTCTGTACTGGACTTTGGCCACATATCAGAATTTATTGGCCTGCAAATCTACCTGCGTTATTCATTGAAAATGTCAAGGATGCATCAGGCGCCATGGCGTACAACAACTGTGTTTTTTGGGGGGAGGGTGTTCAATATCACACACCTGTCTGAACACGGTCATTTCAGTTTGGTGTAGTGGTTTGGAGCGCGGACTTTAATCTGGGAAAACCAGGTTTGATTCCCCACTCCTCCACATGCAGCTGCTGGTGTGACCTTGGGTCAGTCACAAGTTCTCTCAGAGCTGTTCTCTCAAGGGCAGTTCTTGAAAGAGCTCTCTCAGCCCCACTTACCTCACAGGGTGTCTTTTGTGGGGAGAGGAAGGGAAAGGGATTGTAAGCTGCTATGAGACTCCTTTGGGTAGTGAAGGGCGGGGTATAAATCCAGTCTCCTCCTCCTCCTCCCCCTTCTTCCTCTTCTTCTTCTTCTTTGCAAGAACAACCAAATCTATAAAAGAAGCCCCAGCATGATCTCCTGGAGTTAATTCACATTCACCATAGGCGAGCAACAGTTAACCAACGACCCCCCTTGCCACACACAGAGAGATGCCCTTCTGTGCTGTATGGACATTTCCCAGAATGCAGTAATTGACATGTAGGAAAGTTGTAGGGAGTCTTGCGGTAGAGATGAACAAAGTTTGTGTGATTTTTTTGTGCACAGAAGTAGCGGATGCTACGTTCTGGGGTGGTGGTTGTTTTTGCTCCTCATCCTTTTGGCAGCAGATATTCCCCCACATGACAAAATCGCTTGAGCCAAATAGGATCACAGCAGGCACTTCAGAAGGATCCTACCGTTTGCACGTGCAGTTAAACCTGGGTTGCCCTTTACTCCATTGAAGAGCAGGCTGCCAAAAATTCTTTTAATTTCAATTCCATTCTCAAAACTGATTTTCCATGCAGGGTTTCTTGTGGGGGGGTCTGTTGCTGCTAACAGAATCCCCTTTGCATGCTGGCTTCTATCAGCCCCAACTCCAGAACAAAAAAACTGAAGAACAGGTGTTTCATAAAGGTAGCTACAACGTCCATTCATAGAATCATAGAGTTGGAAGGGACCTTCAGGGTCATCTAGTCCAACCCCCTGCACAATGCAGGAAATTCACAAATACCTCCCCCTCCACACCCAAAGTGAACGCTGTCCCACACCCAGAAGATGACAAAAACCCTCCAGGATCTCCGGCCAAACTGGCCTGGAGGAAAATTACTTCCTGACCCCAAAGTTCCAATTAGCATTTCCCTGGGTGTGTAAGAAAGGGCCACAAGCCCTGAGGCAACCCCCCTGCCCTTCTTCTCATAATCTGCCAAAGTTCACAGAGTCAGCATTGCTGTCAGGTGGCCATCTAGCCTCTGCTTGAAAACCTCTAGAGAAGGAGAGCCCACCACCTCCCGAGGAAGCCCATTCCCGTGAGGAACCGCTCTGTCAGGAAGTTCTTCCTAATGTTTAGCCGAAAATTCTTCTGATTTAATTTCAACCCATTGGTTCTGCTCCGACCTTCCGGCCAGAAAACGAAAAATAAGGATCTTAAAAGGCAGGTTGGTCTTTTGCAAGGAGAAATAACCTGAGAAGAACTCTTGAGGTTCTAATTCTTACAGTTGATCAGTGAAATGGGGTGGGGTTGGGACTATTACATTGACTCGCGGGGGGGGGTACGGTACATACCATAGGGGGCAGAAATACCCTTGCAAGACCCTACTAGCGCTGCAGTTCTCCAGAGTCCAACTGCGATTAAGGGTCCCCCCCCAAGGCAATCCAAAGGTGTTTTAAAATATCCTAAATGTTACCTGCTTGTCACCCCTATCTCTTCCGTTCTTCATAGTCGTCATTTAAAACTATTCCGATAATGCCATTCTTTCCATTTAAATGTAGTTCCATATTACCTTTTTAAAAACTGTGCCTGCAGCCCAATCCCATTTTATATCTGTATGTCTTTTACAAGAGGGTTTAAAAAAAAATAATCCCAGAATATTCTGTGGGTCTATTCGCATGCACATATATGTGTACATGCATTAAAATTTTACCTACCAGATCTCTCTCTCTCTCTCTCCCCCCACCCTGTATATTTTAGTGCCATCTATTCAAATTAATTCCACTAATGGAGCTGCTGGTCGCGTGCAGCGCATTTCAATTAAACGGTTGGTAATATTTTATAAACCAACCTGTAACTCGGAGGGGGGGCCTGGAAATTGCCTTGTGTGGAAAAAATGGAGAGGGGAGCTACTTTTTTGCCAATAAAAAAACCCCAAGTAAGAGTACCACAACCCCTAGAAGATGAATGGTGCACGCAGGTATAGAAGGAGCTTAATAAATCTCCCTGCAAATTAAAACACAAGCAAACAGAGGTTTACTTTTCGATGCACGCACCCTGAGCATTTTTGACAACGGGAAAGAAATTGAAAACAGAGGACAACAAAGCAGCAAACATTTTTCATCTTTCAGAGAACCAGACACCCATTTCTCAAAAGATACCCCAGATTTATGGCACTGGCCAGCGCGAAATCTAAAAATTTTGAAAATATCTTTCTGGCACACAGCACTAAGAGCGGCCCTACGGCTTCAAGATTGCTTGGTGTTTTGGTGAAATCAAGCCTCCGTCCTCCATACCACCCCGAACAGAAAAAGAAAAACACGATGCCCCTTTCGCAGTTTTCGCATGGCCTCTTCCACCTGGATCGGAACACAGAGCCCCTTCCCTTTAAAAATCAAATCACATCCCTTTTACTACAGAGAAGACCCAATTGCACTGCAGGGAAGCAGCCGTCCTTCCATGACCTTGGAGAAGGAGTGGGGGGGGGGGAAGAAAGGCAAATAGCTCTTACCCATAAGAGATGAGATTTGGCAAGCCCTGGGAAGAAAGAAAGAGACAGAGAGAACAGAAGAGGCAAAGGTGCCCACCCCATTAGGAAATTGACTAGAGGCACTGAGAGAGAGCCAGGCAAGAGGCCTCTTGCTTGCATCAAGGGAAGAGTCCCATCCGAGAGCCCTGCAGCCATCACAGCCAAGCCGGGCTTATTTTAGACTCTCCTCTTCCCCCCCACATCCGCAAAAATGAAAAAAAAAACCCCAAAACCCTCGCTTCTTTTTGCAAAGGTGGACGGCATCACAGGCACACCTCCCGCTGTCAGTCGATGCGGCTGCAGCCGTTTTGCCGGCTACTCCCCCTTCTCTGAGCCTTGCAAGCCTCGGCTGTGAGGAGAAAGCCAATTCAAGGGCGCGGGGCTGTTCCGAGCAGCCTCCCGCCCTCCCTCCCTCCCTCGCTCGCTCGCTCCCCGAGAGCCACATTAGATCCCAGGCTCCTGGCAAGGGCTTTGCAAAGCTCTTGAGTAAACAGCCGCTTCCTCCCTCCGCATTTCGGTTTTTCTTCAAGGGGGTGTGTGTGGAGATCAGGCCTGTAGACAGCATTGTTTAATTTGGGAGGCCTTTAAATAAGTTGGGGGGGGGCACCCTGCACAAACACACCCAAGCAAGAGCCATAAGTAAAATTTTAAAATTGGAAGTCAGGGGGTCTTCTTGGTGGTAAGTCAGGGGGCTGGGCCCCGAGAGGCCCTACTGTACCTACGGGCCTGATATAAAGGATCCCTTTAAATGCTTTTGGGAAGGAGAAGGAGAAGAAGAGATTGGATTTATACCCCGCCCTTCACTACCCAAAGGAGTCTCAAAGCAGCTTACAAACTCCTTTCCCTTTCCCTCCCTACCACACCCTGTGAGGTAGGTGGGGCTGAGGGAGCTCTGACAGAAACTGCTCTTTTTCAAGAACAGCTGTGCCAGAACTATGGCTTGCCCAAGGTCATCCAGCCAGGTGCAAGAGGAGGAATGGGGAATCAAACCCGGTTCTCCCAGATTAGAGTCCGCGCACTTAACCTCTACACCAAACTGGGGGCCTTTAAGAAGCAGGGGCCAATGTTCCCTCTAAGCTGAGTTAGTGTGAGCTAGCTCACAGCATTTTAGCCTCTGGCTCACCCATTTTTGTCTTAGCTCAGGAAGGAGGGCTCCAGAGCAAACTAATTTATGCAGTAGCCAAATCGCTCGCTCACAACTTTAATGCCAGTAGCTCACAAAGGAGAATTTTTGCTCACAACACTCCACAGTTTAAAGGGAGCATTGGTGGGTGCAATTTAAGGAAGGGGGCTGGCTCTTTAAGGGAGGGGGCAGAGCCCCCAATAGCCCCACTGTAGCCACGGACCAGGTAGAAATCCAGCAGAGCTCCACAGGTTGGGTGGCAAAGCTCTTGTGAGAGGCCTCACAGCGCCTTTTTGCTTAGCCTGGCCAAAAGCCACAATGACAGGCCTGCGGAGCCTTCTGTACCAGAAGCTGTCAAATTGCCCCTTCGCCTGGGGGAAGCACAGTTGGAGTCACTAGGGTGGCCACCTCCAGGTTCAGAAATACCTGGAGACTTGAGGGCGGAGCCTGGGAGAGTGGGGTTTGGGAGAGGAGGGACCTCAGTAGGGCATAATGGCCGGGTGGCTTCGGCTGAGCCGACTGAAACGGAATCTGGCGAAGACGGAGGTCCTGTGCCTGAGTCGGGGCAGACCAGGGGTAGGGATCTCACTCCCGACCTTCGATGGGGCACCGGAGGTTAGGAGTTTGGGAGTGCTCTTGGATGCCTCCTTACCAACGGAGGCCGAGGTAGCAGCCACTGCCAAGTCAGCCTTTTACCATCTTTGGCTGATTAGGCAGTTGGTTCCCTCCCTTGAGGAGCTGCGGTGGCTCAAGTGGTTAAGACGCTGAACTGCAGGCTGTGGAAGGTCAGTAGTTCAGCAGTTCAAGACTCATGAGTGCCGCATGATGGGGTGAGCTCCCACCTCTAGTTCCAGCTCCTGCCAACCTAGCAGTTTGAAAGCAAGAAATTGCAAGTAGATAAATAGGTACCACTTCAGTGGGAAGGTAACAGCGTTCCGTGCGCCTTGGTGTTTAGTCATGCCGGCCACATGACCACGGAAATGTCTTCGGACAGCGCTGGCTCTTCGGCTTTGAAACGGAGATGAGCACCGCAACCCTAGAGTCGGATTCGACTGGCTTTCAAGCAAGGGAACCTTTACCTTTACCTCCCTCCCTTGAATGCAACAACTTGGCAACAGTGATCCATGCGATGGTCACCTCAAGATTAGACTACTCTCTACATGGGGCTGCCCTTGACCTAAATCCAGAAGCTACAGCTTGTGCAAAATGCTACAGCCGGGCTTCTAATGGGCCTCCCAATGCGGGAGCACATTCAGCCTGTGCTGAAGGCACTGCACTGACTGCCGATAGCATACTGAATTCGCTTCAAGGTGCTGCTTCTTACCTTTAAAGCCCTTTATGGTCAGGGACCTACATACCTGAGGGACCGTCTTTCCCCACATGTTCCCCAGAGAGCACTGCAATCAGGGTCCCAACATCGACTGACCCTTCCCGGACCAAAGGATGCCAGGCTGGCTACTACCAGGGCTAGGGCTTTCTTGGTGGCAGCTCCTCTCTGGTGGAATGAGCTCCCAGAGAAGATCAGGGCCCTCACTCTGTGTAATTTGCCTCGAGTCCCTATGAGAAAGGCTCTGAAAGAGCTTGTGACTGACCCAAAGTCACCCAGCTGGCTTCATGTGGAGGAGTGTGGAATCAAATTCTGTCCTCTGGATTAGAGTCCGTTGCTCTTAACTACACCACGCTGGCTCGTAGATAATACTGACCTTGATGAACCGAAGGTCTGACTGAGTGTGAGGCAGGTTCATGGCCTTATCTATTTATTAATTTTTGTTTTCAATTTATTGTCCCAACCTTTTGGCCAAGATGAAGAAGAAGAACAGAAGAAGAGACTGGATTTATACCCCGCCCTTCACTACCCAAAGGAGTCTCAGAGCGGCTTACAAACTCCTTTCCCTTCCCCTCCCTACAACAGACACCCTGTGAGGTAGGTGGGGCTGAGAGAGCTCTGACAGAAACTGCTCTTTTTCAAGAACAGCTGTGCAAGAACTATGGCTTGCCCAAGGTCATCCAGCAGGAGCAAGTGGAGGAGTGGGGAATCAAACCCAGTTCTCCCAGATTAGAGTCCGCGCATTTAACCGCTATACCAAACTGGCTCTGATGAGAGCCTCCCCCCCCCCCAGTGCAGCTTAGAGACAGCATGGGGTAGCGGTTAAAATGTCAGACTAGGATCTGGGAAACCCGGGTTCGAATCCTCCCTCGAATTCTACTTTTGCCATGGAAGCTTGGGCCTGTCACCTCCTCTCAGCCTGACCTACCTCCCAGGGTTGTTGTCAAGATAAAACGGAGGAGAGGAGAATGATGTTATGGGTACCCATTGGGGTGGAAGTCAGGATGCAAATGAAGTAAATAAACATTAACAATTACACTTCCAATGAAGCCAGCCACTTAAAATTAAAATAATTTTTAGCCGATGAGCCATCTGTCTTTTAACCAGCCTACTACGCCGAAATGAAAACGTGCATATTACTCATGCCTTTGTTTAGGTGCCTCTTGGCGATATGAGGCGTAGTGTGGGAGGTTACTTTCCATTTAATAAGCAAAGCTATCACTCACTGTCGAAGGCGAGAGGTCATCTTTAATATTTTCTTTCCCGCTCTCTACGGCGGTAACACGCTGGCACCCCAAACAGCCGACGAAATAAACAAGGACCCTTATCGTGAAGTCCTGGTGCTTAAACTTGGCCGGCGCCAATTAAAAGCGGCCCCTGCTTTTTAATCAGCCAGAGCCTTAATTGATTAATCTGCCCATTAAAGCTTGAAACCATAATTAAAACCAACTTCAAAAACACAACAGCCACTATAAAACAATAGGATTAAAGTGTGCCAATCGTTGCAAAGAGCGGCCAAAGGAACGGCCCTGGAATAATCGTTACCCCTTCAGGTATACGAACGCACTACCCCAAAGGCCCTCAAACACAGAAAAGGCCTTGGTTGGCTTCCTGAAGGTTAAGTGAGGAAGTGTGCGTGGCGGGTCTCCCTAGGGAGGGAATTCCTGCAGGACTGCCTCTCCCAATATGCCGCCCAAAGACCACTATGCTCATCTCAAGCAATACCTTCTGGTAATCCCCGGCCCAAATGACATCTGCTTAGTGTCAACCAAAGCCGGAGACTTCTTGGCTCTGGCTCCGGCCTAGTGGATAATCCTCTCAGGTAAGATCAGGGCCCTGTGGGACTTATTACGATTTTGCAGGGCCTGTAAAATGGAGCTGTTCTGCAAGGCCTTCGGTTGAGGTGGTGGGTGCCTAATTTCTATCAGCCTACCCTGCTCCAACCCACCTGTGGCTGCTCTTTACATAAACCCTTGGATGGTGGCAGAGTCCAACCTGTCAATACGCCATCTTGGTGTTTGCAGGCAGGATAAACGCAGTGTCGGGGGATATTACTGGACTGCCATCCGTTATAAATTGGTTGGCTCAGATTTTATTGGAATTATGTTCGATTGTTTCATCACTTTGTTGTGACCCGCCTGGATCCTGCTTGCGGGGGAGGGTGGGATAGAAACTCCATGAAATACAATAAATAAATAAATTTCACAAAGAGGGTGTCACCACCAAGAAAGTCCTGATCACTGCAGCCACATGTCCAACTTCTGAAGGCAAAAGCTGCCAGAACAATGTCTGATGGTTAGTCTGAGTTTCACCAGCAGAGCCTGGCAGGTCACAGAAAAAGCCTAGATCAGGGGTCCCCAAGCTTTTTGAGCCTGTGGGCACCATTGAAATCCTGGTATAGGCCAGTGGGCACAACCACAAAATGTCTGCCACAGAAGGTGGAGCCAATCACAGAATGGCTGCTGTAGGAGGTGGTTGTTGTTGTTCAGTCACACAGTCAAGTCCAACTCTTTGCAACTCCAAGGACCACATCACGCCAGGCCCTCCTGTCTTCCGCCGCCCTCCGGAGTTTCATGTTCGTTGCATCAATGACACTATCTAACCATCTCATCCTTTGCCGTCCCCTTCTTCTTTGACCTTCAATCTTTCCCAGCAACAGGGTCTTCTCCAGTGAGGGCTCCCTTCTCATTTGGTGGCCAAAATATTTGAGCTTCAGCTTCAGTCTCTGGCCTTCCAGGGAACAGTCAGGGTTGATTTCTTTTAGGATTGACTGATCTGATCTCCTTGCAGTCCAAAGGACTCTAAAGAGCCTTCTCCAGCACCATAATTTGAAAGCATCTATTCTTCGCCGCTCGGCCTTCCTTATGTTCCAACTCTCACAGCCATACATTACTACTGGGAATACCATTGCTTTGACAGTATGGACAAGGTAGGAGGTAGAGCCCAACCACAAAATGTCGGGGACCGAGGTTATATATAATTCTAATAGTAACTCTTCAACATTTCAGACAGAAACTTTGTTTAACAAAGTGCCTTTTAACCTACACAGTTAAAGCTCTGCTGGGTAAAAGACCCACCCAGCTCCAGCAGATGCCAAGAAAGGTGCTGGTGGGCAGTACGTTGGGGAATTATTGGCCCGTATGAACCTGAAAAGACAGGAGCAAATCCAGGTCAGCCCCTAACACATCAGAGCAGAACCCGGTAGGGTCTGGAATTTACTGAAGTCTTGTGGCACCTTAACACGGTTTTATTCCCCTGTTAAGCTTTTATGGACTTCACAAGCTTTATTTCATCTGAAGAAGCCCAGTGTGGTCTGCGGAAGTTCGTGCCAGAAGAAAACTCTGTTAACTTTCCAGGTGCCATAGCACTCCTGCTTATTTTTGCCGCAACAGGCTGACACAGCTAGCCTTCTGGAATGTTCTCGTTCTTTTCTCCCAGTGATCCGAAGGTGAAGACAGACATGCCGCAGTGTGGCAGAAGTCCTGTATGCTGCATTCCAAGGCCTTGGTCTCCGAGGCAGGCGAGGCATCTCCAAGCCTCTCTTTGCCACACTTTAGAAGATGGTTGGTCAAAGCGGTGCCCACGGACACCTTTCCTGGTGCACACCAGGTGTTTCTAGAAGGTGGGCAGGGCCAGAGGGGGCAGACTCTAATCTGGGAGAACCGAGTTCAATTCCCCACTCCTCCACATGCAGCTGCTGGTGTGACCTTGGGTCATTTATAAGTCCTTTCAGGGCTTCTCAAGAGCAGTTCTCTCAGTGCTCTCTCAGCCCCACCTACCTTGCAGGGTGTTTGTTGTGGGGAGGGGAAGGGAAAGGAGATTGTAAGCTGCTCTTAGACTCCTTCAGGTAGTGAAGGGTGAGGAATAGATCCAATCTTTTCTTCTCCTTCTTTTGCCCAGCAGTGGATAATGGCCACTGGCTCTGCAGATTTTTAGAAAGTCACTTCGGCAGCAGTCGCTACCACAACACAAGTGTCTTCGCTATATGACTGAAAATAACTGGCGCATATGCCAGAAAACGTTTTCAGACACCATTTTTTAATCTTAAAAGGTGCCCTCTTCATTCAGAGCGGCGACTTCTAGAGCTATGCATGATCCCAGCCCCTGAGGTTCTGTGGTTGGCACCGTCTCTTCTGGCAGCCATTTTGTGGTCACGCCCACCTTCCTGTTTGAGAATTCCAAAGGCGCCCACAGGATCAAAAAGGCTGGAGACCCCTGCTTTAGAACGTACCTGCGGATCAGGTTATACACCCAGGTGGCACGTTTGTCTTGGAATGTACCGCTTCGGGCTACAGGTAGAGAGATTATATATTTTTTAAAACCTCCCTGTATGTTTTTTTTTAAAAACCCTGCTACTCTATCAGGGAAAACAGTTCCTCCTAAGCCCTTCCTTGGCATGTTATCTTTCTGAGCGCAATACACTCTCATTAAGGAACAATCCAGTATTTGACACCTTTCCAGTTCACTGTGGGGAAGACGGAACACACAGCAGCTGGTGTGGAGGAGAGGAAACCCAACCTACCACATCGGGTTTTTGTAGAGGCAAGTTTCTCCAGATACATTTTTTTCTCTTTTGTTTGGCATGCCTGCCTGGTAAGTGGACCAGTCTAGACAAGTTCTACCGGTTCTTCTTGACGCCCCAGGGAATGGTGAAACAAGATCTCTGCTCTGTCTCCTGCATAAAGCCAAGCAGGGGGTCGGGGCGTAGGGCTAGGCCTCCTACTTTCTCTCCATAGGGATGCCTGGTTCCCCCCGCCCCCCGGGCATAGGTGGGAGGTGGAGGGGGGTGTAAGAATGCTAGCTCCAGGTTGGGAAGCTCCTGGAGATTTTGGGTATGGAGCCTGGAGAGGACAGTGGGGTACCATGGCATAGAGTCGACCTTCCAAAGCAGCCATTTCCTCCAGGGGATCTGATCTCTGTAGTCTGGAGATAAGCTGGAATTCCAGGGGATCCCCAGGTCCCACCTGGAGCCTGGCATCCCTGTGTCTCCCACAGAAGTGAATGCTTTCCATTCACCCCCAGAGGGGCACCTAAAAAACTACTCTGGATGTGGCGGATCTCCATTATAAGAAGAGAAAAAGATGAGATTGGATTTATACCCTTCACCCAAGAGTCTCAGAGCGGTTTACAATCTCCTTTCCCTTCCCCTCCCCACAACAGACACCCTGGGGGGCAGGTGGGGCTGAGAGAGCACTTTTGAGAATGGCCCTTGAGAGAACAGCTCTGCGAGAGCTTGTGACTGACCCAACGTCACACCAGCAGCTGCAAGTGGAGGAGTGGGGAATCAAACCCGGTTCTCCCAGATTAGAGACTGTGCTGTTAACCACTACACCGAATTTGCACGGGCTGACCATGCTAAAGGAGAGGGAGGCTGTGCTCAAGGGACCTTCATGATCCAGGAGGTGGCACCGTTTTGGGCCCTTCCCTTGTAGGGAATTATACCAACAGCCCTTCTCCTTGAGGCGGAAAGTATTTCCAGAGCACTGATCAAAGCATCTTGGGCAGGCCCAGAGCTACGGTGGGGTTATTTGGGGCTCCGCCCCCTTCCTTAAAGGGCCAGCCCCACAAGATTGCCTTCTGAAAATGGTGACGGATTTCACTGCTTTAGGGAGAGGGAGGGAGGGAAGGGGGGAGGGATGGGGAGGTGTTCCTGCATTTAATATATGTCCGGGGGTGGCTGTTCTACGGGCTGTTTGTGCAGCATTTAATTTAATTTATTAGTAACATTATTGTCTTTATTATTACCTAAAAGCACAGCTGTTTAGAGACAGACAGAGAAATACCGGCAAATAATGGCAGCCCCACCAGGAAAAAAAAAAATTGCCCCAGAAGCCACAAAATCTTGGTCTTGAGAAGAGCTGAGCTGACGGGGATCGCAAGAGTAAATATGGAATGTGTATGGGGGGGGGCGCGTATAAAGCCATGAAGTTAATAGGCTCCAGAGCTTAATTTGAAATGCCAGGCAAGGCTCAGCTGCCCGCCCGCCCGCCCACCCCCTTGCGCGCCAAAGGATGCTAAGCTCATGGGAAAAGGGAGCTGCGTTGACAATTTTTGGAACCGAGAAGAAAGGGGGCAAAAAAACCGGCAAGGCCCCGTTCCAGCAGCCGACCCCCCCACCTTTAAGCGGTTTTCTCCTCGCCGACTTCGGTAATTATGACGGCTTATAGAGTACCGAAGACATGCTTCGAACCCGGAGCGGAGAGAAAGACCGGCCGGGGATTAAAGTATGTATTGGACATAAAGACACGGCCTACAGAGAGGCGGTGGTGGAGGAGAGAGGGTTATTTAAAAAAAATACTTCAAATACTTCCTCCGAGGAACAGATCTCTGCTATTTCAGAAACCGAACATTAAAAACAGATTGAGCCGGCGTTACCGGAGCTTATAGGATTTCACAAACCAAGTGGAAAAGGAACATATCAGTGGCGGAGGAGACGCCGTCCAACTGGAAGGGATCTCGGCCGCAAAGGAGCCCAAGCGGCCTTTTCTAGAAGGGGAGGAAAAGCCAGGCCGGCCTCCACACATTCTTGGACCGGGCCTCTGGTGTTGTCCTTCTGTCGGAGGTCACGGCTTTATATTTTTGGGCGTTCGGTCTTAGCGGGACAGTTTGTCTGCCAAAAGGGCAGGGAGAGAGAGGATCAGAGAAGGAAACTCGGTCTTAGTGCAGAATGCCAAGGGTGGCGACATCAAAGATGGGTGAGAAACTGATCTGGCGCTTTTTCCAAGGCCGACAACATATTTAGACAATGGGACTCTGGCCTGTGGAACCCTCTCCCTCCAGACCCTGCCTTCCCCAGGCTCCATCTCCAGATCTCCAGGAATTTCCACCCTAGGTCTACCGCCGGCTATGGTAGCCAAATGGGGCCTCCAGGCTGGGAGGCAGGATGCCTCTCAGCCAGCAGGGGAGGCGGTCTTCCCTCAGAGCCGGCCCTCCATTTGCAAGTCCTGAGCGAGAACGTTAAGGATAGGACACTTTGGAGGTCATTAATTCATAGATCAAGATGGGGAGCCGTGTTAGTCCGTTTGCAGAACTAGAAAAGAGCGAGACTCCAGGAGCACCTTCCAGACTAACAAAAATTTGTGGTCAGGTATGAGCTTTTGTGAGCCATTGCCGCTGCCTCCTCCTCCTCCTCCTCCTCCTCCAGTTTGGTGTAGTGGTTAGGAGCATGGACCCTAATCTGGGAGAATCGGGTTTGATTCCCCACTCCTCCACATGCAGCTGCTGGTGTGACCTTGGGTCAGTCACAAGTTCTTTCAGAGTTGTTCTCTCAAGGGCAGTTCTCGAGAGAGCTCTTTCAGCCCCACCTACCTCGCGGGGTGTCTGTTGTGGGGAGGGGAAGGGAAAGGAGTTTGTAAGCCACTCTGAGACTCTGAGTGAAGGTTGGGGTACAAATTCAGTCTCCTCCTGCTCCTCCTCCTCCTCTTCTTCTTCCTGAAGAAGCGGGCAGTGACTCACGGAAGCTACGGGACTCTTGTTCTTTTTTATTAATTCATAGGGTCACCATAAGTTGGAAGCAACTGGAGGGCTAGGGTTGCCAGCCTCCAGCTGGGGCCTGGGGATCGCCCGCTTTGACAGCTGATCTCCAACTGTCAGCTGATCCCCTGGAGAAAATGGCGGCTTTGAAAGGTGGGCTCTCTGGCATTGTACCATGCTGAGGCCCCTCCCTCCCCAAATCCCGCCCTCTCCCAGATCCACCCCCAAAGTCTCCAGATATTTTCCAACCTAAACCTGGCAACCCCAATGGAGGGCACTTCACACACAAACAAGCAGCGTGCAAATGCTTCTTTGCTGAAGCTGAGAAGTGGGAACAAACAAGCAAATAAATACTATTTTGTCGTCACGACCATCCCATGAAGTCGGTTAGGCTAAGATACAACAAGAATGCAAAAGGGGTCCCTGCTGGACTGGATCAGAACAAAGGTCCGTCTGCTCAATCCTCTTATTTCCTGCAACGGCCTTCAGGTGCTTCTAGGAGGTTCACTTGTTCATCATGAAGTCCGTGGGTCATTCCTGCGGCTTTTGGCTCACTCCCAGCGACTGGTATCTGTTGACAGGACAACCCTCTCCCTGAATTTAATGGCTTTTTAAAAGCCACGTAAGCTAGGGAAGAAGTTAGAATTACCAGGTCCCCCCAGGCCACCAGCAGGGGATGGGGGGCTCAGGTTGCTCGATTCAGGTTGGGAAACTCCTGGGATGAGGCCCTGATCAGTATTTGGATGGGAGACCGCCAAGGGATTCCAGGGTCGCTATGCAGAAGAAGGCAATGGCCAGCCACCTCTGTTAGTTTCTGGAAGGAGACAACTGGAGAGGAGATGACGGAGAGGTGATATGATAACCATCTTCACGTACTTGGAGGGTTGTCCTATAGAGGATGGTGCAGAGTTGTTTTCGGCTGCCCCAGAAGGTCAGACCGGAACCAACAGGTCGAAATGAAATCCGAAGAGTTTTCGGCTAAACAATAAGAACAACTTCCTTACAGTTAGAGCGGTTCCTCAGTGGAACAGGCTTCCTTGGGAGGTGGTGGGCTCTCCTCCTTTGGAGGTTTTCAAGCAGAGGCTAGACGGCCATCGGACAGCAATGCTGATTCTGTTAACTCTGGCAGATCATGAGAGAGAGGGCAGGAAGGGTTGCCACAGTTCTCGTGGCCCTTTCTTACACGCCCAGGGAAATGCTGATTGCCACTTTAGAGCCAGGAAGCAATTTTTCTCCAGGCCGGTTTGGCCAGGGATCCATCCTGGAGGGCTTTTTGTCATCTTCTGGGCATGGAACAGCAGTCAATGTGGGGATGGAGGGGAGGTATTTGTGAATTTCCTGCACTGAGCAGGGTGTTGGACTAGATGACCCTGGAGGCCCCTTCCAACTCTATGATTCTAAAACCCTACAGGGTCACTGTAAGTTGGCTCCAACTTGACAGCACTTTAAACACATACACACATACTACAGAAAGCAAGGATGCTTGTGGGATCAAACACAGCTCAGGATGGAAAACCTTCTCCCACTGGGCACACCAATTAGGTGGCAGGCCTTCCTACTCTTCAAACAGAAACACACCTATAATTTTTCTAATCAGTCCTTTGGGGGGAACAGCCTTATTCCCAGCACTGCCGCTATTAGGGACTCATTTACCTGGGCGTTTCCAAGAAATTTGACTCTTACATTGGAAAAACATCCACAGATCTCCCACCTTTATGCCTCAGTTCCAGAAGGGTTGTTTAACGGGGGCGTCTACCACAATCCAAACAACCAAGAGCCTCACGGCCTCTTACAGACTAGCACAATTATTGTGCCAAAGCTTTCGGGATCTAAAATCCAGTTCTTTAGAAACAAAGTGTTATGTTCAGTGGGAACACACACAAACACATCCAGGGAAATGCCGATCGCCACTTTGGGGTCAGAAAGCAATTTTTCTCTGGGCCAGTTTTGCTAGGGACCCTAGAGGTTTTTTGTCATCTTCTGGGTGTGGAACAGCGGGCACCGCGAGTGTGGAGGGGGAGGTATTTGTGAATTTCCTGCATTGTGCAGGGGGTTGGACTAGATGACCCTGGAGGTCCCTTCCAACTCTAGGATTCTAGGAAATCACAAAATTAAACCAGACCAATCAGCAAACCGAGAGATAGGTGTCCCGTATTATCAGCAGAAACGCAAATTCGTCACATTTTCATCCTCCCTTTTCTCCAAAGAACATGGTCTACTGCAGATCAAGGGCCCTTTGTGAGCCTGCAGGCACCCTTGGAATTCTGACACAGCCTCAAAATGGCCACCACAAAATGGCCGCCACAGGAGGTGCAGCCAGCCACAAAATGGCCACCACTGCTTGCCTTCAATCACAGAGTGAAGATCTTTGTGCTGTGGAGGCAGCTGCCGCCAATGTTTTTAGAAATCCGCCCTGCCAATCAGATCGGCAATGGCCAATCAGAAGCCCTGCTGGGAAAAAGCCCCACCTGGCCCTGCCCAGTTTCTAAAAACACTTGGCAGGTGCCAAGAAATATGTTGGAGGGGGCCACATGGGGAACCCCAGCTGCAGATGAGTCTCCCTTCCCACTGTAGGCTCACAAGAACCCTGTGAGGTAGGTTGAGAAAGAACCCTTGGCCCCCAGATCATGCAGCGTGACTCGTGGCTGAGTGGGAGATTCAAACTAATTTAATTATTTTTTATCTGCCTTGTGGTTTTACAGTTCACCTGGTTTTATCCACTGTTCCATGTTGTTTTTTTTACCAGTTGATTTTTATGTCAGCGCTACGGTTGCCAGCCTCCAGGTGGGGCCCGGGGATCTGATCCCCAGCTGCTCCCCAGCTGACAGAGATCAGCTCCTGGGAAGAAAATGGCTGCCTTGAAGGGTGGACTCTATGGCATTGTACCATGCTGAGGCCCCTCCCCTCCCCAAACCCCGCCCTCTCCCGGATCCATCCCATGTTGTTGTTATTATTATTACTATTACTACTATTATTGCCTGTCCCTGGTCACTTTCATTCTCTTCCTCTCTTTCTCCTTGCAGAAAGCTCTCTCCTTGGGGGGGGGGGAACGTCTAGAGTCAGCAATTCTTCCCAGAAGGGTAGCGAAGAGAATGCGATCTGGCTGCGGTCGGAAGAGGAGGAGGGCTGAGGGACTCCGTCTCATCTGTAGTGGCGTCCCCTCGGGAAATACAAATAACATGTTTCGAGTGAGGGATCCGTTACTCTGCAACCTGACGCCAAAAGCTTCCGAAGCACTTCTGCTATGCCACTGAGCCCCTGCTGGAACCGGGCACCGTTCCGTTGACCAAATATTTCCAGCCCCTTCCCGCTGGGAAGGAAACCGCCGAGAGGACTGAGGGCCACGGAATCTTTTTTTCTTTTTTTTAAGAAAAACTGCAGCAGTTTTTGGATGTTCTCAAGCAGAGACAGGAGGAGAGGAAGAAGAAGAGGAGGAGGAGGAGATTGGATTTATACCCCATCCCTCACTACCCAAAGGAGTCTCAGAGCAGCTTACAATCTCCTTTCCCCTCCCCACAACAGACACCCTGCGAGGTAGGTGGGGCTGAGAGAGCTCTCCTGAGAACTGCCCTTGAGAGAATAGCTCTGAGAGAACTTGTGACTGACCCAAGGTCACACCAGCAGCTGCATGTGGAGGAGTGGGGAATCAAACCCGGTTCTCCCAGATTAGAGCCCGTGCTCCTCACCACTACACCCAACTGGCTCTGGAAGCACAAGCAAGCTTTAGGCTGCCAAAATCCAGGTGGGGCCTGGAGATCTCCTGGTATTAAAGCTTCTCTCCAGGTGACAGAGATCTGTTCCCCTGGAGAAAGTGGCTGCTTTGGAGGGTGAACTCTATAGTATAATACCATAGAGGTCACCCTCCAAAGCTGCTAATTTTCCAGGGGAATGGATCTCTGTCACCCACTGAGGTCCTCCAAAATCTCTAGGTATTTCCCCAAATAGAGTAGGCGACCCAAAGCAAGCTGTACTACCCAACGTAAAGTTCAACGGAGAACCCTTGGCCATTGGCCTGATCCAACACTGACTCCTCTTATGTTCTTATGTTCTTACATCTCAAACTGGCTTTTCCTGCTGTTTTGAAGAAGAAAATGGTGTATTGCAAACCTGAGCCCTCAGTAAGGATCCAAACCCAGGTCTCCTTGATCAAAGCCAAGTGCTCTACTACGGATGCCAGTCTCCAGGTGCAACCTGGGGATCTCCCAGAATTACAGCTCATCTCTGGACTACAGAGACCAGTTCCCCTGGAGAAAATGGGTGCTTTGGAGGATGGACTCTGTGGCATGGTACCCCACTGAGGTCCCAAGAGCCAGTTTGGCGTAGTGGTTAGGATTATGGACTCTAATCTGGGAGAACCCCACTCCTCCACATGCAGCGGCTGGTGTGACCGTGGGTCAGTCACAAGTTCTTTCACAGCTGCTCTCTCAAGGGCAGTCCTCGAAAGAGCTCTCTCAGTCCCACCTACCTCACAGGCAGTGTTCCCTCTAAGCTGAGTTAGTGTGAGCTAGGTCACGGATTTTTAGCCTCCGGCTCACGCATTTTTGTCTTCGCCCAGGAAGGATGGCTCCATAGCAAACTAATCTATGCAGCAGCCAAATCGCTCATGCACAACTTTAATGCCAGTAGCTCACGTAGTAGGAATTTTGCTCACAAGACTTCACAGCTTAGAGGGAGTGTGTTTTGTGGGGAGGGGAAGGGAAAGGAGATTGTAAACCGCTCTGAGACTCCTTTGGGTACTGAAGGGCGGGATATAAATCCAATCTCTTCTCTCTCTTCTTCTCCCTGTCCTCCCTAGGCTCCACTTCCAAACCTCCAGGAGCTTCCCAAATGGGATCTGGCAACCCTACACTGAAGAAATGCTGTTTGGGGAAGTGGGAGATCACATCCTGTATTTAAATGATCCCAGGAAGCAGAAAAGACTGCTGAGAGAGATGGCGATATTTAAGAGAAGACCATATTCAGTGAGGTGGACCAACGGTAGGCTTGCCAAGAACTTACCGTATTTCAGCGGGGGACAGATAAGTCCTGGCAGGACCATCCCCGGGGGAAGGAAAGACGCGTGCACGATGCCGTCGCCAGGAAGTGACGCTAGGCGACGCTCTGGTAATGCAGCTGGAAAGTCAATGGTACCATCGAGTTTTCAGCCCCATTGCCAGAGCGTCGCCTGGCATCACTTCCCGGTGATGGCATGGTGCGTTACAAGGAGGACTGGTCCAGCCGGGGAGCATGCGTCCCCCGGTCCCACACGGTAAGTACTTGGGAACCCTAACCAACGGTCTAACAGTACTAGGTCAGATGACAAAAAATTTGCACTAATTACATTCATATCCTGTCCCGTGGTGTCAGCAGAGCAGACCAGACGAGTCCCTACTCCAGGGGTCCCCAAACTCATTCAGCCTGTGGACATCTCTGGAATTTTGAGAAAGGGTAGTGGATGCCACCACAAAATGGCTGCCGAGGGAGGCAGAGCCAGTCACAAAATGGCTGCCAAGGGATGGGCGCTTCTGAGCCATGCGTCTTCTTTGGAGAGAGCAGGGTTACCAATCCCAGGTGGGGAGATACCTGGTGATTTGAGGGTGGAGGCTTGGGATGGACCGCAAAGAGGTATAACGTGCCCGGACCTGGATAGCCCAGGCAAGCCGGATCTCGTCAGATCTTGGAAGCTAAGCAGGGCTGACTCTGGCAGGTACTTGGATGGGAGACCTCCTTGGAATACCAGCAGCTGGGAGGCGGGGGCAGGCTTTATTCAGGCACCTCTTTGAATATTCTCCAGGTGCCCAGTAAGGGCCAGTCACCAGAGGTCGCCATGACCTTCCAGGTGTGCATACACGCACACATGCACATATCAAAAATAAAAAGAACCCCACCGAAAAAACACAAGATATAACGCCACACAGCCTGCTCTCCAAAGCAGCCATTCTCTCCAAGGGAACTGATCCCTGTCGTCGATCAGCTTTAATTCCCAGAGATCTCCAGTTTCCACCTGGAAATTGGCCACCCGAAGACAGAGGCATCCATTTCTGAATGCTTGCTCCCTGCAGGCCTGCACGTGACACCTTCCCAAGGTCTTCTGAAATATCTCTTGCTCCAAGAAGACGGAGGGAAGCCACAGACCACTTTGTGGAAGAGTCATGCTAGGAGATACATGAAAGAGGGGATGTGGCACCATTAGGGATCACTGCCCTACACCTCCAAGCTAGCTAGGGAATTCCCAGATTCCCAGTCAAAAACCATTCTTGGAGTGAAATAAGAGCTAGTTGAGGGTTTTCAGGGCCTCCAGCAGGGCCAACCCAGCCCAGTGCCTTAGAATGCCTTACCTGGCAAGGTTTACTTCAGCCTTCCCCCGCGGGCATTTGAAAAGGCAGCTAAAAGCTTTTGTTCAGACAGACATTCCAAGAGAGGGCGGTGGTTTGGACGGATGGCTTAACACGGACTATGCAGACAGAGATGGTGTAAAAGTATTCCTTTCTTTCCTTTTTTTAGAGTCGCTTCTCAAAAGGCAGCACTGTAGGAAAACCAGAACACAGAATTATTCCGCAGAACAAAGTTTGGGCCCAGGGGCATCTTAATTTTTGAGATCACGAGGGGTTACTATATCAAGCCTTTAATCAACTAATTGTCCACCTACACTCCGGAAACCTTGGCTCTTTTCCTCAATGAGAAGGATCTTAAGATCACCCGAGTGACTGCAAAATTTGTCTCAGTCCTTTTAGCCCTTGCTAAAAGGAGAGCCAGTTTGGTATAGTGGTTAGGAGTGGGGACTCTAATCTGGGAGAACCGGGTGTGATTCCCCACTGCTCCACATGCAGCTGCCGGGGTGACCTTGGGTCAGTCACAAGTTCTCTCAGAGCTGTTCTCTCAAGGGCAGTCCTTGAAAGAGCTCTCTCAGCCCCACCTACCTGACAGGGTGTCTGTTGTGAGGAGGGGAAGGGAAAGGAGATTGTAAGCCACTCTGAGACTCCTTCAGGTAGTGAAGGGTGGGGTATAAATCCAATCTCTTCTCTTCTTTTTCTTCTTGCATCTAAAAATTAAAAGTAACGTGTCTTCTGCTGCTCACGATTCGTGAGTCAACGAGTTTCCAAAAGTGCAAAAGTAAAGGGAAAGGGGCACCTTCAAGACCAACAAAGTTTCCTTCTGGGATATAAGCTTTCGTGGGCACGCACGCTTCTTCAGAATTATTCTGTTTTCTTATGCATGCCAATTTTATGAACTGGTGCAACATTCCACTGAAGACGGGTGATATACAGAGAGCTGTTGTGGTGAGCTGCGTACAGGACATTCCCTGACTGAGATTTGCCTCCGCTGTGAAATTCCCCAGCGGACTGCAGGGATGAATCGCAGGTTACAAAGTCCATGTGGCAGACCCGTGGAAGGACAAAGGCTTGGTGGGAATGGAGCTCCCAAGTGTGCAGGGGCCAGATTCAGATGAGGATTATAGCACACAGGGACTTCCCGATCTGAAATGGCCCCTAGAGCCACTGTTTGCCCCATGGGGAAACTTGTGTCTGTGTATATACCTGTGTGCGTTAAGTGCCGTCAAGTTGCTTCTGATTTATGGCAACCCGATGAATTAATGTCCTCCAAACTATGTTACTGTTGACAGCCTCACTCAGGTCTTGCAAACTGACGGTAGGGGCTTCCTTTGGTGTAGTGGTTAAGTGCACAGACTCTAATTTGGGAGAACTGGGTTTTATTCCGCACTCCTCCACATGCAGCCAGCTGCGTGACTGTGGGTCAGCCACAGTTCTCTCAGAGCTGTTCTCTCAAGAACAGTCCTCAAAAGAGCTCTCTCAGCCCCACTTACCTCACAGGGTGTCTGTGGTGGGGAGGGGAATGGAAAGGAGTTTGTAAACTACTCTGAGACTCTGAATGAAGGGTGGGGTATAAATCCAATCTCTTCTTTTTCTTCTTGGGTGAGTCACAAGTTCTCTCAGAGCTGTTCTCTCAAGAGCAGTTCTCTCAGAGCTCTCTCAGCCCCACCTACTGCACAGGGTGTCTTTTGAGGGGAAGAAAAGGAAAAGGAGTTTGTAAGCCACTCTGAGACTCCGAGTGAAGGGCGGAGTATAAATCCAATCTCCCTTTTTTTCTTCTTGGATCAGTCACAAGTTCTCTCAGAGCTGTTCTCTCAAGGGCAGTTCTCGAGAGAGCTCTCTCAGCCCCACCTACCTCCCAGGGTGTCTGTTGTGGGGAGGGGAAGGGAAAGGAGATTGTAAGCCACTCTGAGACTCTGAGTGAAGGGCAGGGTATAAATCCAATCTCCTCCTCCTCTTCTTCATCTTCTTCCTTGACTGAGTTGATCCATCTCCTGTTGGGCCTTCTGCTTTTCCTGCAGCCTTCAACCTTTCCTAGCATTATTGTCTTTGCCTATGAATGAATGACCTCCACAGCATACTGTCATTAACAGCCTTGCTCAGGTCTTGCAAACCAAGGGCCGTGGCTTTCCCGATGGAGTCCATCCATCTCCTGTTGGGTCTTCCTCTTCTCCTGGTGCCGTTTCCTAGCATTATTGTCTTTTCCAGTGACTCTGTGAATTCTCACAATGTGACCAAAGCACGATAACCTCCGTTCAGTCATTTTAGCATCTAGGGAGAGCTCTGGCTTGATTTGGTCTAGAACCCACCGATTTGTCTCTTTTGGCAGTCCACGGTTATCAGTAAAACTCTCCTCCGATGCCACATTCCAAATGCATCTATGAAACGCTAAGTTTCCCCTTTTCGAATTAAATGGGGAAACGCAGGTTTATGCAAACACAGGCTATGGACACTTCCGCAGCAGGGCAAAGAATGGATTCTTTGGAAAATTGGGTGTGTGTGTATGCATTTAAATCAAACCGGATCAAAATCAGGCCGCCATGGAACTAGGAACTGAATTCTCAGCATGGAACTCCAGGGGCACTTCTCGGACACAAAGTAACGTGTGAGCCAGCTCTTTGGCATGTGATTCTCTTCCAGCCTGGCTGCACTGGTTCTGGAACGAACCTCCCACCTCAAACTAAATTCTACTTAGAGCTTGGAAAAGGCAAAAGGCGTGAGAGGAACGGCCTGGCTTCTAGACTCCGTGGGCCGATTTCTGGATCAAAGGTGTTCCATCAATAAAGAATGTGTGTGTGTGTGTTTTTATTGTTTCCTGAAAAACAAGAGACCGTATCTAACCGGCAACACCCTTTGGCA
Source organism: Gekko gecko (assembly GCA_029375565.1). Classification (NCBI taxonomy): domain Eukaryota; kingdom Metazoa; phylum Chordata; class Lepidosauria; order Squamata; family Gekkonidae; genus Gekko; species Gekko gecko. The sequence continues at coordinate 227,771,323 of JAPDNY010000004.1, read as the reverse complement.
GACCTTCAAACTCCTGTACCCCTTTGGTCTTATCTTCACCCTCTTTCACCACCGGGTCTGAATCTTATCTCCCACCTGGCCCTTTGTTTTTGTTCTGCACCGTTTCTTTCGGAAGGGTACATGCCAGCCACTGCGGTTTCGTAATCAGGAGCGTCGCCGGCCTGTAACATATATTAAGAGCTTTGCAAGAGCTGAGCTTCCCCAGATAAGATGGAGAACTTGGTATAAACCCTGGGCATGGTTTGGAGCCTTTTTTTTCATTGATGCCGTCAGTTGTAAACAAGTTGTAAACACGGCGGCAGGAAATCCCAATGGACCGTTCAGCTTCAAATCACTGCAATAGGAAGAGCATACTTTTCTTTTCTTTTTTTGCATTTTGCAAGGCGAGGCGCCAATCATATTGGAACGGCAAATATTAAAAACAGCCAGGGCTTTTTTTCGTAGAAAAAACCCAGCAGGAACTCATTAGCATAATAAGCCACATTGAACAGCAAACTTATTCACATATTAGGACACACCCCTGACAGCATAGGTCATAAGCATATTAGGCCACACACTCCAAGTTACCAGAAGTGTGGTCATCCAGCCACACCCACCTTTTGTTTCTTATTCCATTTACCTTGTTTGTTGTCAAAACCCAGGGCTTTTTTTGGAGCAGGAACTCCTTTGCATGTTAGGCCACACACCCCTAACATAGCCAATCCTAATGAGCTGTTGGGTGTGGCCTGTTATGCTAATGAGTTCCTGCTGGGCGTGGCCAACTCAGGAGCCAGCTGGATTTCCGTTCCTGTGCGTTCCTGCCCAAAAATAGCCCTGAAAACAGCAATCCCAGTTTTATGGCACAGCATGGGTCAGAGTGGCAAACCTAGACAGCATAATAAAAAGTAGAGACATCACCCTGCCAACAATAGTCCGTGTGGTCAAAGCAATGGTATTCCCAGTAGTGATGTATAGCTGCGAGAGTTGGACCATAAGGAAGGCCGAGCACCGAAGAATAGATTCTTTCGAATCAGGGTGCTGGAGAAGACTCTTGAGAGCCCTTGGACTGCCAGGAGATCAGATCAGTCAATCCTAAAAGAAATCAACCCTGATTGTTCCCGGGAAGGTCAGATCCTGAAGCTGAAGCTCAAATATTTTGGCGACCAAATGAGAAGGGAGCCCTCACTGGAGAAGACCCTGATGCTGGGAAAGATTGAAGGTCAAAGAAGGGGACGGCAAAGGATGAGATGGATAAACAGTGTTAGTGATGCAATGAATATGAAATTAAGCAAACTCTGGAGCACGATGGAAGTCAGGAGGGCCTGGCGTGATGTGGCCCATGGGGTTGCGAAGAGTCAGACTCAACTGTGCGACTGAACAACAACAGCAGCAAATGGGTTAGAAGGCATCACTCACTGCCAGACGTTAGCAGTAGAGGGGCGAAGATGACATCCAAACTTCCAGAAGGAAGGGCTATCAAGGACGTGGATTCCCCAGTAGGCTGAAACTGGGTTCTAAATTAGGGATGCCAGCCTCCAGGTGGGACCTGGGGATCCCCGGGAATTACAGCTCATCTCAGGACTACAGAGATCAGTTTCCCCGGAGGAAATAGATGCTTCGGAAGGTGGTCTCTCTACGGCTGTGTGCCCAACTGAGGTCCCTGTCCTCCCCAGGCTCCACCCCCAAATCTCCAGGAGTTTCCCAAACTGGATGTGGTAACCCTACCCAGTCCAGTGTTCCCTCTAAGCTGAGTTAGTGTGAGCTAGCTCACAGTTTTTTAGCCTCCGGCTCACACGTTTTTGTCTTCGCTCAGGAAGGATGGCTCCAGAGGAAACTAATTTATGCAGGAGCCAAATTGCTCACTCACAACTTTAAAGCCCGTAGCTCGCAAAGTGGAATTTTTGCTCACAAGGCTCCACAGCTAAGAGGGAGTATTGTACCCACCCATCCCTCGCCGGTGGCCAGGGGGAACCGGGCAACTCTAGTTTTAATATAGCCCAGTCATCTCCGATTATCGAAATCATCGCCAAGGAAAGCAATTGCGATCGTTCTCCTTATGAGAAGCGAGAGACAGTTCCGGCACATCACAGAAGCCGGGCTTCGACAAACACATACCCCGTTAACGAGAGTTGCCAACTCCATGATGGGAAATTCCTGGGGGGTCGGGGGCCGAGCCTGAGGAGGGCAGGCTATGACGCCAGAGAGCCCACCCTTCAAAGCAGCCATTTTCTCCAGGGGAAACTGACGCCTGTAGTCCAGGGATTCTGGGAGGTCTCCGGGCATCACCTGGAGGTTCGTGACAATTCCCCAGTTATCCGAGTTGCTAGACAAGAGTGAAAAGGGGGCATTTGTACATTGTGATTAACACGTGGGATTCACGGCCACAGGAGGTGGTGGCAGCTACAAGCATGGCCGGGTTCAAGAGGGAACTGGAGAAACATACAGAGCAGAGGTCCATCGGTGGTTATTAGCCACAAGGTTTAGATAAGGACTCTTGGTCTGGGGCAAGTGATGCTCTGTCTTCTTGGTGCTTGGGGGGGGGCAACAGTGGGAGGGCTTCTACTGTCCTGGCCCCACTGCTGGACCCCCTGATGGCACCTGGTATTTTTGGCCACTGTGTGACAGAGTGTTGGACTGGATGGGCCATTGGCCTGATCCAACATGGGCTTCTCTTATGTTCTCTTATGTTCCTATGTTTCTCTTAGGGTTTGTAGCTCTGGGTTGGAGAATACCTGGAGATTTGGGGGGGTGGAGCCTGAGGAGGGCGGGGTCTGGGGAGCAGAGAGACCTCAGTAGGGCGTAACATCATAGAAGGGCGTAACACCAAATTTGCAAAAGGTGTGGGGTTGCCATCCTCCAGGTGTGGCCTGGAAATCTCCTGGAATTACAACCAGACCACAGAGATCAGTTCCCCTGGAGAAAATGGCTGCCTTGGAGGGTGACCTCTAGGGCATTATACCCTGCTAAGGGCCCTCCCCTCCCCAAAGCCCTCCTTCCACAGGCCCCACCCCTCAAATCTCCACAAATTTCACAACCTGGAATTGGAAGCCCTTACTGTGAATGAGTCACAGGAGGAGTCTTCCCAAACTCAGAATTTGAGATAAGTATCAAGACCTCCTGCCTCGGGCCAGCCGATCCCTTCTCCATCTTGTAGCCTCTAGTGACATCTGCTGGACTTTAGCACCGTTCAAGGCAGAATCGGGAATCTTTGTGGTTGGACGGTGCTGGAGGAAGGCAAGCTGGTCTGGCCCTGGGGAACCCTAGTGAATCTTCCTTCTCCAACACAGATCCATGAACACTGCTGCGCAGAAGGAGGAGGAGAGGGAGAGGGAGAAGGAGAAGAAATAGATTATTGGATTCATACCCCATCCCTCACTCAGAGTGGCTTAAAATCTCCTTCTTCTTCCACTTCCCACAACAGACACCTTCTGAGGTAGGTGGGGCTGAGAGAGCTCTTTCGAGGACTGCTCCTGAGAGAACAGCTCTGAGACAACTTGTGACTGACCCAAGGTCACACCAGCAGCTGCATGTGGAAGAGCGGGGAATCAAACCTGGTTCTCCCAGATTACAGTCCACACTCTTAACCACTACGCCAAACTGGCTCTCATAGTCCACAGAGTCCACCCTCCAAAACATCCATTTGTTTTCCAGGGGAATGGATCTCTGTAGTCTGGAGCTGTAGTTCCGGGGGAGGGGGTCCTCTGGTCCCGCCTGGAGGTTGGCATCCCTAGGTGAGTCCCCTGTCTTCAAAGGAAAGTGTCGCCAACTCAGAAGTGTGTGTGGAGGAGACAGGAGGGGGGAGGGCCGAGTTGTTTATCCAGAGAGGGATTTTGATTTTCTTGTTTCAAATATCAGCAGGTTGCCGGGGCCCAGTTTCAGTATGCAAACAGAAGCAATTAGACGCCCGCCCACTCCCCTCCTCCCCGATGTTGTATTAGAGCTCTTGCAGATTTTCTTCTTGATGCATGAGAAGAATAAGGAGATGATTTAATGGGGTGCTCGGTTCGCATTCTCTCTCTCTGACTCATATTACGCTATGCGGTACCATCCGGGAAAATAATCAGGTTCGGGGTTTTTTTCATTAAAAAATGAAGTTGACCGAGGCTGTATAGACACCGTGCTTAATAGCAGGGATTGCAGACTGAGAGAAATATCCTTCACTGTAGGGGACATTTTGTTACAAGGAAAGGCTGAAGAGGCTGGGGCTTTTCAGTTTAGAAAAGAGACGACTAAGGGGGGGACGGGACATGATAGAGGTTTAGAAAATTATGCCTGGGATGGAGAGAACTGACAAAGGGAATTTTTTACCCTCTCCTAAAATACTAGAACTTGAGGGCATCCAGTGAAGCTGATGGGCAGTAGGTTCAGGACAGACCAAAGGAAATACTACTTTACACTGAAAGTAATTAAAAGGTGGGATTCACTACCAGAGGAGGAGGAGGAGGAAGAGGAGGAGGAGGAAAAAGAAGAAAGAGGAGGAGATTGGATTTATACCCCACCCTTCACTACCCAAAGGTGTCTCAGAGTGGTTTTCAGTCTCCTTTCCCAGTTTGGTGTACTGGTTAAGTGTGTGGACTCTAATCTGGGAGAACCGGGTTTGATTCCCCACTCCTCCATTTGCACCTGCTAGATGACTTTGGGCAAGCCATAGTTCTGGCACAGCTGTTCCTGAAAAAGAGCAGTTTCTGTCAGAACTCTCTCAGCCCCACCTACCTCACAGAGTGTCTGTTGTGAGGAGGAGAGGGGGAAGGAGTTTGGAAGCCGCTCTGAGACTCCTTTGGGTAGTAAAGAGCAGGGTATAAATCCAATCTCCTCCTCTTCTTCTTTTTCTTCTTCTTCTTCTTCCCTTCCGTTCCCCGCAACAAACACCCTGTGAGGTAGATGGGGCTGAGAGAGCTCTTTCAAGAACTGCTCTTAAGAGAACAGCTTTGAGAGAACTTGTAACTGACCCAAGGTCACCCCAGCAGCTGCATGTGGAGGAGTGGAGAATCAAACCCAGTTCTCCCAAATTATAGTCAGTGTACTTAACCACTACATCAGACTGTAGTGATGGCCACAGGAATAGACACCTTTAACGGGGGATTAGACAGATTCATGGAGGATCGGTCTGTCAGTGGCTACTAGCCAGGGGTCATTTGGAGCAGGAGCGCACAGGAGCAGAGCTCCAGCAGTTAGAAGCACAGGCAGCGGCAAGCCCCGCCCCCAGCTCCCCAGAGTGGAAAGACAGTCCCTAGGGGTGGAGCCTGAGCGGTGTGTGTTGCCTTCTGGCACCTCCAGTTATGTCAGGGGGTGTGGCATATGCAAATAAGTTATGCTAATGAGCTCGTGCACCTCTTTTTCTACGGAATGACCCCTGCTACTAGCTATGGTGACTAAAGGGAGTCTCCACGTTCAGAGGCAGTCAGCCTCTGTATCGCAGTGCCAGGAGACAACATCTGAAGAAGGTATCTGAAGAAGCGGGCAGGAACTCACGAAAGCTCCTCCCCTGCCACAAATTTTGTTAGTCTTCAAGGTGGTCCTGGGCTCTTGCTCTTTTCTACTTGTGAATCTAGCTTACTCTCACCCTTATAATCAATCAGAGGGGATGTATATTTACAACACACATTTGAATCTACAACAGGAGTACATACACACCTGTAGTATATTTAGTGTATTGGGTTTTCCCTACTCCATAACTTTCTGGTGGGTTTTTTCCCCATTAATTGTTTTTGAGGCCCTTCCAAACACCCAGTTTATTGTTAGTTGGACAGTTTCAAGGGGTTTTTTTTTTTGCCGACAATGTCAAAGGTTGTTCAAGAGGCGCAGACAAGCAACCCAGCTCATGCCAGTTGAAATTAGCATTTCTTTCCTATGAATAATACACCTTTCAAATCCACTCCCTCCCTGCCCTGGGGCTAAGTCTTCTTCCTGACAACTAAGTACAGAACTCTGCCCTCTGTCTCCTTTGCTGGTTACCTTCCCGTTGCCAAATGGATTTTCTCTCCTGCCCCAGACAGGCCTTCAGTAACTTAGTGCGGTCAAGTCACAGCCAACTTATGGTGATCCCAGCAAAGGATCTTGCTTGGTGGTCTCCTTATCCAAGGCTTGTGGTGACCCCAACAAGGGGCTTTCAAGGGAAGTGAGAAGCAGAGGTGGTTGGCCATGGCCTTCCTCTCCAGAGTCTTCCTTGGTGGTCTCCCATCCAACTACCAACCCTGCTTAGCTTACAAGTGAAGGCAACCCCAGCAAGGGGCTTTCAAGGCCAGTGAGAAGAAGAGGTGGTTTGCCCTGGCCTGCCCTGGCAGAGTCTTCCTTGGTGGTCTCCCATCCAACTACCAACCCTGCTTAGCTTATGACTTAAGGTGTCCCCAGTAAGGGGCTTTCGAGGCAAGTGAGAAGCAGAGGTGGTTGGCCATGGCCTTCCTCTGCAGAGCCTTCCTTGGTGGTCTCCCGTCCAAGTACTGACCCTGCTTAGCTTACAACTTAAGGCAACCCCAGCAAGGGGCTTCCAAGGGAAGGGAGAAGCAGAGCTAATTTGCCATTGCCTTCCCCTGCAGAGTCTTCCTTGGTGGTCTCCCATCCAAGTCCTGACGCTGCTTAGCTTTTGAGACTGGGCTATACCATGCTGCCTTCCCCCCACTCAGTAGTTTAACAGTCACTGGTTATCAAAAGCCATCGATGCTCTCTGCGGATCAAGGACCTTCCAAACATCAGGTCCCACTGAAAGGAAGACCCTGGGCCGATCAACTAAAAACTGCCCGAAGGGGAAAAATCATCTCGGCGTGGCCGGAAAAATACGATTCAGCACACCACATCTCGACCCACAACCCGGTCCGCAATTGCTAGAGAAACGCGCTCGCAGGCAGCGACGGCTCTCTGCACAGGCACACTTAGCACACTGGGACTAATAAAACAGGTTCAGGTGAGCGGCTTCCTTCACCTTTGAGTAGCTACGGCCTTAACGTTGACGACTGAGCGGGGCTGTGTGCCGTCCGGAACCCTAATCCTCTGCCTGGATTTCTCCCCTCCATTTGGGCGGCATCCATATTCATCAGCCCCATTACCCCAGCGTGCAGCTCGGTGATTATCCGTTACCTTTGGTCTCTTTCCCCGCCCGTGCCGAACACGCTTTTAAAAAAGCAGGACATGCATAAAGTGCATCGTGCATGCAAATGATGCTCTCTCACACACACACACATATACTCACATTTTCTTCCCATTTCTGATCTCTCTCCAGAGCCCCCTTTTAACACAACCGGAGCTCGGTTAAGTCAGCCAAGATCTGCCAGGCCAAGCAAGCTTTGCTGTTGGTAAGAAGGGGTTGGGGGAAGGTTCTTTACATCGCCTCCGAGAGCAATTAATTCTCCGCATTTGCATTTTGCTAGCCCAGGAGCAGGGGGTCTGTGAGGTCGATGCAGAGAACAGTGAATAACCTGAAGGTTTTAGGTAGCAGTGGTGGAAAAAGCACCCAAGAAACCCAAAATCTGTCACTGAGAATCTACCCCTAACTGATAAGAAGGTTCAGCAGGCACAGAATGTATATCCCAAGGATTTCCAACATGGTGCCCATGGGCACCTTGGCACCCACGAAGTGGCGGGGGGGGGGCAGATGGGGCTTTGCCCCCCAGGGCTTCTGACTAGCCATGGGAGATCTGATTGACAGTGCAGATCTCTAAAAATGATGCTTTGGCAGCAATTGCCACCACAGCACAAGAATCTTCACTGTGCAACCAAAGGTCAGCCGCTGTGTGCACGCCAAGGAAACATTTTCATATAATATTTCCATTTAAAAAGGCATCCTGTTAAGCAGAGCTTCTGCATGAAATGCTGAAGATGATGAAGAAGAAGAGATTGGATTTATACCCTGCCCTTCACTACACGAAGGAGTCTCAGAGAGGCTTACACTCTCCTTTCCCTTTCCCTCCCCATGACAGCCACCCTGGGAGGTAGGTGGGGCTGAGAGAGCTCTCTCGAGGACTACCCTTGAGAGAACAGCTCTGAGAGAACTTGTGACTGACCCAAGGTCGCACCAGCAGCTGCATGTGGAGGAGTGGGGAATCAAACCCGGTTCTCCCAGATTCGAGTCCACACTCTTAACCACAACACCAAACCGGCTCTATGAATTACTATGAGAAATATGTATAACCTCATTCTCTTACATTTTGTGGTTGGCTCCACCTCCTGGATGGCCCAGGCTAGCCTGATTTCATCAGATCTCAGAAGCTAAGTAGGAGACCGCCCAGGAATACCAGGGTCACAGCACAGAGGCAGGCAGTGGCAAACCACCCCTGAATGTCTCCTGCCTGGAAAACCCAACGGGGTCACCCTAAGTCGGATGGGACTCGACGTCACTTCCCACCACGGCCGCCTCCTTCAGCAGCCATTTTAATGTCCGCTGCCACCAGCCCACGTCAGAATTGTAGAGGCGCCCACATGCTCGAAAAGGTCGAGGGCCCCAGTATAGCCCATTGCGGGAGCATATTGCACATTACAAAATGGCAGGATCGGCTTTGGTTTCCCTTACAAGCACAATTCAGTAGAACAAAGTCTGAGTCCAGAGTGGCACCTTTAAGACCAACAAAGTTTAATTCTGGGTAAAAGCTGTTGTGTGCAGGCATGCTGCTGCGTGTACCTGAAGAAACGTGCCTGCATGTGCACAGAAGCTGATACCCAGAATCAAACTTTGTTGGTCTTCAAGGTGCTGCTCTGGACTCAGACTTTGTTCTGTGGCTTCAGACCAGCATGGCTACCCCCTCCCCTCAACCTGGATCTAAGCACAATTCAGGATGCTGGTTGCAAGTCATGAAACCCGCCCTAAATGATTCACGGCACGATCCCATGGCGAGAGATACTCGGCCCCCAGCCTCACAGACGTGCTTACAAAGTAAAGGCTGACATCCTATGGGAGGCCTGAAAGAGCGTTTTCCCCCTTTGTGTCCCATCACGACCCCTGACACCCACCGAGGACCCTTTCTTGATAACATCGTCTCTCCACCGGTTTGGACGAAGCAAAGGGTGCAAAGAGAGGTGCCCTCCAAGGACGATACCGGAGCTCAGAGTGGCAGCCCAGCCCGCGGAAAAGAGTTCGAATCCCTGGCATCTCTCCCTAAAAGAATCTCAGGGAACAGGAATGGGAAAGATCGGTGACCCGAGGGCTTGGAAAACTGCTCTTCGTTATAGTATAGATAATATAAGCCTCTGCTCCCTTTAAGCGGTGGCATCTTGTGAGCAACAATTCTAACTTTGCGAGGTCCTGGCATTAAAGTCGTGAGCGAGTGATTTGGCTGCTGCACCAGTTAGTTTGCTCTGGAGCCCTCCTTCCTGGGCGAAGACAAAAATGCCTGAGCCGGAGGCTAAAAAACTGTGAGCTGGCTCACACTAACTCAGCTTAGAGGGAACCTGCTCAACATGCTGTGCTGTGCCCTGACCTGGGTGGTCCAGGTTAGGCCAGTCTTGGCAGATCTAGGAAGCTAAGCAGGGTCGGCCCTGGTTAGTATTTGGATGGGAGACCATTGAGGAAGTCCAGGGTCGCTCTGCAGAGGCAGGCAATGGCGAACCACCTCTGAACGTCTCTTGCCTTGAAAACCCTACGGGGTCGCCATCTGTGATTTAACAGCAGTTTCCTCCACCACCAGACACGCCACTGGTCTCCGTCAGTATCAGACAGCCTCCAAAGTTAAGTTCTGAGTCTCCTTCCACTTCCGGAGGGGCTGAAATTTCAAAAATCACTGCGAGATCTACTTGTTTGAGCCAGGAAAGGGTAGAGGAAATTTCATGGGCCTAGACGTATTGCTATTTTGTTTTGCTTTCGCTTCAAGGCTGCAATCTGCATATCTAAATATATAGTACAAATGAAGTCATTCTGCAGGAACGCATTTGGCTGATTGATTCCCATTTCCTTCCGGTTTCTCTCTAGCCTAACCTCTCCCAAAATGCTCCACATGAACTCAGACCAGGCAGCAAAAGCTTGGGAGCAGAAGGTGCTGTGAGCCGCGGGATACAGCGAGATATAAATGTAGGATAGATAGACAGAGACAGACAGACAGACAGATAGATAGATAGATAGATGGCTATTTTGGGGCAGGAACGCACAGGAATGGAGTTCCGGCTGGCTTCTGAGTTGGCCACGCCCAGCAGGAACTCATTAGCATAATAGGCCACACCCAACAACAGAAACTCATTAGGATTGGCTACATTAGGGGTGTGTGGCCTGACATGCAAAGGAGTTCCTGCTACAAAAGCCCGGGGTTTTGACAACAAACAAAGTAAACAGAATAAGAAGCAAAAGGTGGGTGTGGCTGGATGGGCACACTTCTGGTAACATGGGGCTGTGACCTAATATGCTAATGAGCTGTGCTGTCAGGGGTGTGTCCTAATATACTAATGAGTTTCTGCTGTTGGGTGTTGCCTATTATGCTAATGAGTTCCTGCTGGGCTTTTTCTACAAAAAAAGCCATAGATAGATGATAGATAGATAGATAGATAGATAGATAGATAGATAGATAGATAGATAGATAGATAGATAGATAGATAGATAGATAGATAGAGGACCAACAAAACAGAACACTATTTTATGTATGTGGGGTATAATACTGCCAGGATTAAACTCTTCTAGCACCTGTACGTAATGGAGGTTTCATTGCTATCGATTTCTTATCTGTTTTAGAAGCACCAGGGATGAATTATAACAAATGTATACTACGATTTAAGTATACTACCATTTAAGTATTGAATAGTACTAAGTAAGAAATATGACCCTGTTCTAGAACACCACATTCGTTGTGCCGCCCGGTTGAGAGCCAACGGAGTGTTGCAAATACAGTGGCAGGCTAGCGCCTCGGGTGACCCAGGTTCGAATCCCCACATGGGTGGCTAGGGTTGCCGACCTCCTGGCGGTGCCTGGAGACACCCACCCCGAATTACAACTGGTCTCCGGGCAATAGAGAGCAATTCCCCAGGAGAACGTGGTTGCTTCGGAGGGTAGATTCTATGGCAGGGCTGGCCAAACTTCCTCAATGTAAGGGCCACACAGAATAAACGTCAGGTGTTTGAGAGCCACAAGATGTGAACAAATATTGCAGACGTGTTTTTATTTTTTTTAAATATGCACATTTGCTTTTTATTAACATTAAATAAGACGGTCAAAAATAAAAACAAAAGGGGTAAAAACAAATATTGACGATATTTATTTGTCCAATGATACTTGTTTGCTAATGATATTTATTTGTCTAAGAGAGAGAGGTGGAAGGAAGGAAGGAAGGAAGGAAGGAAGGAAGGACATAGATGGGAGGGAGGGAGGAAGAGAAAGCTTGGCTCTTCTTCGCTTCCCCAGCCGCCCTGCCAGAATCCACACAATATGTGTGAAAGAGCCGCACGTGGCTCCCGAGCCACAGTTTGGCCACCCCTGTTCTACGGCATTTATACCCTGCGGAGGTCCCTCCCCTCCCCCAACCTCACCCTCCTGAAGCTCCACCCCCCCAAATCTCCGACTTCTTCCCAGACCTCAGGCCTGTCACAAACTCTCAGCCTGGCTTACCTCACAGGGTTGTTGTTGTGGGAGAACGGAGGAGAGGAGAACGGTTTTTCTAAGCCGCTTAGAGTCCTAGCTGGGGAGGAAATCTGGATATAAATAAATAATGCGAATGGATGTGCCTAGAGGCGGTGGTGCGCCCCCCCGCCCCCCCCCCAGCAGCACGATCTAGAATTAAACTGGGTTGTCTTGAAGAATTCTGGATGACCCTCCTCAGGGCCCTCTGCGCCATTGCCTAAGCCTGATGGCACCACCAGACAAGTGCACGGGCCTTGGAAACTGATGTGTCACACCCCATGCCCCCCTAGGGTTGCCAGCCTCCAGGTGGGGCCTGGGGATATCCTGCTTTTACAAGTGCTCTCCAGCTGATAGAGATCGGCTCCCCTGGAGACAAGAGTTGCTTTGAAGGGTGGACTCTCTGGCATCGTACCATGCTGAGGCCCCTCCCCTCCCCGAACCCCGCCCTCTTCTGGATCCACCCCCAAAATCTCCACATATTTTCCAATCCAAACCTGGCAACCCTATGCCCCCCATAGAACAGGCCCTCCCTGACAAACTCCAGTGTGTCTCAGCCCTCCGCCTCAGCCCTCCGCCCTCGAATTAAAGTGGCGCACAATGCACACATTGAATCTCTGGTTGTAAAAACGATACTACTTTTAGCTAACCAGTTTGGTGTAGTGGTTAAGAGCGCGGACTCTAATCTGGGAGAACCGGGTTTGATTCCCCACTCCTCCACTTGCACCTGCTGGATGACCTTGGGCAAGCCATAGTTCTGTCAGAGCTGTTCTCTCAAGGACAGTTCTTCAAAGAGCTCTCTCAGCCCCACCAACCTCACAGGGTGTCTGTTGTGGGGAGGGGAAGGGAAAGGAGTTTGTAAGCCGCTCTGAGACCGAGTGAAACTCTGAGACAGAGTATGAATCCAATCTCTTCTTCTCCTTCTTCTTCTTCTTCTAATGGGCAATTCTGCACCTGGCATTTGCTCCACATTTTCTTGACACTGAGGAAAAGGTGCAGCTCAAAACCACATTCAAATACCTCGGGGCAATGCCGTACTGACTGCAAAGTGACCCCTGAATGGCCATAAATCTATGCAGAAGGTACCATCAAACCCAATGATCAAAGAAAGTGAATGCAGCATGCAACGTGAAGGGTACCATAAAATCCGATGGTCAAAGGAAGCGAATGCAGCATGCAATGCAGAGGGAAATTTCTGTTCCGAGGTGGGTTTGGTAAAAACAATGGGGGGGAGCCAATGCAGAATCACCCGATGCCACTTTAAAAATGTGGGAAGAGGGCCCCTTGGGAAACAGAGGCCTTTGGAACATGCGCCCACCACCTCAGTTTATCGGGCACGGTTTCCTTCTCTCTTTTTTTGTGCCATGTTCCTATTTTTGCCATTGGGGATGTCAACAGCATTGTTAGAGGTATCAGTCTCCAGGGTACAGTCCTCCCCTCAGGGTCATCCCTCAGGGTACATCCTGGGGCTATTTTGGGATGCGGATGACTCTCGCCTGCCGCGCACGCTGCTATCATTAATACATGCGCACGAGCACTGATGCGCCACGCAGTACGATGCCTCTGAATGCCTACGCCACACACACTGCAGATGCAAAAATATACCACGTATTTGCGTAACATAGCACGATCGCCATTTTAACGCAGCACAACCCAAAATAATTCTGCCTCTTGGCTTTTAGATCTGTGCTGCTGCCACAGAGGAAAAGAGGAGACACCTAAAATGATACCCAGTAAGGCCAGGGTGGCCATTTACAGATATCCAACCTTTACAGATGACCAAAACAAAGAGAGAGACAGAGACAGAGAGAGAACAGATATTAATTTACATTCATAGATGCAAATTTACATATAATCATTTCTCTTCAAATAGAAACACAGCTCACCCCAGGGCTGCTGGTTCTCCAGGCGCCAACGGTGGATGGGGAATTTCCGACAGTTCCCTCCGCTTCTTCCCTCTTACAGCTTGTGAAGTCCCCAGAGCCAGGGGCTCCATCCTTCTGGGGAGATGCCGTCGTCTTGCTTTTAACATTTTCTTTTGGTGTTTTTGCATTTGTGTGTTTGTGTACATGCATGTGTGTGTGTGTGTGTGTGTGTGCGCACCCGTGCCTGGAAGTCATGGTGACCCCTGGAGACTCCTACTGGGGCATGGAGGATGCTCAGAGAAGTGGCTTGATAGCCTGCCTCTGGCCTCCCGGCCCTGGTATTCCTTGGAGGTCGCCCATCCGAGTACTTGCCCGGGTCGGCCCTGCTTAGCTTCTGAGATCTGACGAGATCGGGTTTGCCTTGGGGCTATCCAGGTCAGGGTGCCATCTTCTTCCTGGATTGGGTTTCCAGGTGGGGCCTAGGTAACTCCCAGTATTACACTGACCTCCAGATGACTGAGGTCTGTCCCGCTGGGAAAAAAATGGCCGCTTTGGAGGGTGGACTCGAAGGCATCGCCCCCCTCTGAGGGCCCTCCCCAAGCCCCCCCCAAATCTCCAGGTATTTCCCAACCTGGAGCCGGGAAGCCTAAGTTCAGTTGTAATTCCAGGGGGACTCAAGGCCTCACCTGGAAGATGGCAACCCTCACTGAGCATTCAGGAGGCCTGACCTGCCTCCCCTTCAGGTCCTTCCCTGCCTCCAGCTGTCTTCCCCTCATCTCTTTCAGCAGGGGCCATTAATCCTTCCCTTGGCCACTCCCAGTCCCTGCTTCTGCTCCTGAGTAGGCCCTTTCTCTCGAGGAGGCCTCTGCTACACACTGGCCGGCCGGCCTCCCTCCCGCCTGCTCCTCCCTCACAGGCCTGACTGGCTCTTTCTGTCGCTGAGCAGCCGCCTTCCTTAGAGCCGTGCCCAAGATTGCCAGCTCCGGGTTGGGAAATACCCAGAGGTTTTGGGGGTGGAGCCTGGGGAGGGCGGGGCTTGGGGAGGGAGGGGCCTCAGCAGGGTACCATGCCATGGAGCCCACCCTCCAAAGCAGCCATTTTGTCCAGGGGAACTGAGCTCCGTTGCCTGGAGATAAATTGTGATACTGGGAGATCTCCAGGTGCCCCCTGGAATTTGGTGAGCCGAGCTGTCCTCTGCTTCCCGCCCTTTTTTCCCAGGAGTAGGGTGCTCAGGGCTGTGACAGGGTTTGTTCCCTTTCATTCTTCCCAGACAGACTGGTGAGGAGGAGGAGGAGGAGGAGAAGAAGAAGAGGAGGAGGAGGAGGAGGAGGAGGAGGAGATTGGATTTATACCCTGCCCTTCACTTGGAGTCTCAGAGCGGCTTACAATCCCCTTTCCCCTCCCCTCCCCACAACAGACACCCTGTGAGGTAGGTGGGGCTGAGAGAGCTCTTACGAGAACTGCTCTTTCGAGAACAGCTCAGAGAGAACTAAGGCTTGCCCAAGGTCATCCAGCGGCTGCCAAGTGGAGGAATGGGCAATCAAACCCGGTTCTCCCAGATGAGGGTCTGCGCTCTTAACCACTACACCAAACTGGCTCTCTTCTTCCAACTGGAGGCAGCTATGGGTATCCAGTCTGTAACTTCTCAGGCATCTAGCCTCCCCACCCCGAGATCGTTCACTGTCTTTACAGGACAGAAACAAAACCCAGACATTTCAGAGGTCAGGCATCGCAAAAGAGAACATATGGCGGGTTGACATTTCTCGGTTGGGGAAAACGTGAATATTTTGGGGGTGGAGCCTGGGGAGGGCGGGGTTTGGGGAGGGGCCTCAGCCAGGCTACAATGCCACAGAGGCCACCCTCCAGCACCGTCATTTTCTCCAGGGGAATGGGTATCAATTTGCAATTCCGGGAGATCTCCAGGCCCCGCCTGGAGGTTGGCAGCCCTAAATATCAGCCACCCTAACTGGGGACGAGTACCGACTCCTGATATATTAGTAAAAAAGAGCTCACACAACATATATACTAGATAGTATTTGGTGCAGTGGTTAGGAGCACGGACTCTGATCTGGGAGAACTGAGTTTGATTCCCCACTCCGTCACATGCAGCTGCTGGATGACCTTGGGCCAGCCTTAGTTCTCTCAGAGCTGTTCTCCCAAGGACAGTTCTGGAAAGAGCTCTCTCAGCCCCACCTACCTCACGGGGTGTCTGTTGTGGGGAGGGGAAGGGAATGGAGTTTGTAAGCCGCTCTGAGACTCCTTTGGGTAGTGAAGGGCGGGGAATAAATCCAATCTCTTCTTCTTCTTCTTAAACCTAGTTGGAGAAAATAAGGGGCTGCAGTGGCTCAAAGGTTAAGATGCTGAGTGGCAGACCAGAAGGTTGGTAGTTCAGCAGTTCGAGACCCAAGTGCCACATGACGGAGTGAACTCTCGTCTCTGGCCCCAGCTCCTGCCAACCTAGCAGTTCGAAAGCAAGGAATTGCAAGTAGATAAATGGGTACCGCTTTGGTGGGAAGGTAATGGCATTCTGTGCACCTTGGCGTCTAGTCATGCCTGCCGCATGACCACGGAGATGTCTTCGGACAGCGCTGGCTCTTCGTCTTGGAAACGGAGATGAGCATCCCCCCTAGAGTCAGATTCAACTGGATTTTGAGCAAGGGAAACCTTTACCTTTATAGTAGAAAAGAGCAAGAGTCCAGGAGCACCTTAAAGACCAACAATATTGGTGGCAGGGTAGGAGCTTTCGTGAGTCACTGTCTCGCTTCTGCAGATACCTTCAGTAACCCCAGGAGATCTCCAGCCGCCACCTGGAGGTTGTCAACCCTGCCTTGCATGCCAGCTGGGTACTGAGACATGCACACACGGAGAAAGAGCTCGCCTGACAGGCTCGGGAGGAAAAACAAAGGGAACTGCGTGCGGCGTTCAAATCTATATTTCGGTGTTTTGTATTTTTAAAAAATTACGTATATAAGAAACAGCTGCAGTGTCTCTGAACAATGAAAATAAAGAGGGGGAAATGCCAGTGTGGTTTAAGGCCAGGCCTGTGAATGGTTTTGTCGGATTGTTTTGGGAACAAGGAGGTTACCCAGCCACCAAGCCCAAACCAGACAAAACTATTTCCACATGCCAATAAGAAGAAGAATCGTTTCTTCATGTTGTTTTCTTTTAAGATATCCCACGGTGTGCAAAGGATTTTCTGGAACCCTCTGGAAGGGCCCTCACGCGGGGTTTCGAACGGGAAAACAAAAGACCGGCTGGAAAATTCACCCAGACGAAAGTCGAGGGTTGGAATTTGACCGCGGCTGGCATTGCCTGTAGCTCTCTTTCCAGTGCCAGGGAGGTTTCAGCCCTGCCCTTTGTTGGGCTCCCGGGATCTTTTCCGCTTTTCAGTGCAGTTTCTGAACAGTACGTGGTTTGCAATGCCCGCCTTAGAGGTAAACAAGGCGGGCTGGTTGCCAAACACCAGGTGAAGCCTGGAGATCGCCTGGAATCACAACAGATCCCAGACAACAGAGATCGGTTCCCCTGCAGAAAATGGCCATTTTGGACTGTAGACTGTATGGAAGGTGGCCAACCTCCAGGTGGCACCTGGAGATCGCCTTCTGTTACAACTGATCTCCAGTTAGGGTTGCCAGCTCTGGGTTGGGAAATACCTGGAGACTTTGGGGGTGGAGTCTGAGGAGGGTGGGGTTTGGGGCATAATGCCACAGAGTCCAACTTCCAAAGCGGCCATTTTCTCCAAGGGGACTGGTTTCTGTTGCCCGGACATGTGTTGTAATAGCGGGAGATCTCCAGCCACCACCTGGAGGTTGGAAACCCTTTCTCCAGACAACCAAGATTGGTTCCCCTGGAGAAAAATGGCTGCTTTGGAGAGTGGGCTACTCTGCAGAGGCCCTGCCCCTCTCCAAACCTGTTAGTGTTTTTTGAGGGAGTGAACAAACATGTGGACAAGGGGGACCCAATAGATATTATTTACCTTGATTTCCGGAAAGCTTTTGATACAGTTCCTCATCAAAGGCTCCTAAGTAAGCTCAATAGTCATGGGATAAAAGGACAAGTCCTCTTGTGGATCAAAAACTGGCTTATAAATAGGAAACAGAGAGTGAGTATAAATGGGAAACTTTCTCAGTGGAGGGTGGTAAGCAGTGGGGTACCACAGGGATCAGTACTCGGTCCCATGCTTTTTAACTTGTTTATTAACGATTTGGAATTGGGAGTAAGCAGTGATGTGGCTAAATTTGCAGATGACACGAAGTTGTTCAGGGTGGTGAAAACCAGGGAGGATTGTGAGGCACTCCAAAGGGATCTGTTGAGGATGGGTGAGTGGGCGTCAACGTGGCAAATGGGGTTCAATGTGGCCAAGTGCAAAGTGATGCACATTGGAGCCAAAAATCCTAAATATAAATACACGTTGATGGGGTCTGATCTGGCAGAGACTGACCAAGAGAGAGATCTTGGAGTCGTAGTGGATAACTCGCTGAAAATGTCTACACAATGTGTAGCTGCAATAAAGAAGGCCAACGCTATGCTGGGGATTATTAGGAAGGGAATTGATAACAAATCAGCCAGTATCATCATGCCCCTGTATAAATCATTGGTGCGACCTCATTTGGAATACTGTGTACAGTTCTGGTCACCACATCTCAAAAAGGATATTATAGCATTGGAAAAAGTGCAGAGAAGGGCAACTAGAATGATAAAAGGGTTGGAACACCTTCCCTATGAAGAAAGGTTAAAATGCTTGGGGCTCTTTAGCTTGGAGAAACGACGGCTGAGGGGTGACATGATCGAGGTTTATAAGATTATGAATGGGATTGAGCAGGTTGAGAAAGAAGTACTTTTCTCCCTTTCTCACAATACAAGAACTTGTGGGCACTCTATGAAATTGCTGAGCAGTCGGGTTAGAACAGATAAAAGGAAATACTTCTTCACCCAAAGAGTGATTAACATATGGAATTCACTGCCACAGGAGGTCGTGGCAGCTGCAAGCATGGACAGTTTCAAGAGGAAATTAGATAAACATATGGAGCAGAAGTCCACCAGTGGCTATTAGCCACAGGGTATAGAATGAGAACTCTCAGTCTGGGGCAGGTGATGCACTCTATTCTTGGTGCTGGAGGGGGCAGCAGTGGGAGGGCTTCTGGTGCCCTGGCCCCACTGCTGGACCTCCTGATGGCACCTGGTATATTTTGGCCGCTGTGTGACAGAGTGTTGGACTAGATGGGCCATTGGCCTGATTCAACATTGGCTTCTCTTATGTTCTCTTATGTTCTTAAACCCCGCCCTCCCAGGCTCCACCCCCCAATCTCCAGAAATTTTCCAGCTCGGAGCAACGCCCCTACTGGGGGGGATGTGCTCTTCCCACTGCCTCCCTCCGCTCCATCAGTGCTCTCCCCCCTTCCTTTAGTGCAGGGGTGTCAAACAGGCAGCCTGGAGGGCTTCCATCAGGCCCACAGTGGAACTGGCTGTCTCCTGCTTCTTCTTCCAGTTCTGCTGCTCCCGCGTCATCGTAGGTTTGCAGCTTACAGACACACACCTGAACAGCGTATTCAGGATTGCGACAGCGCAGACATTTATACATTTCTCTTGAGAGAAACAGCTCTGAGACAACTTGTGACTGACACAAGGTCACACCAGCAGCTGCATATGAGGGGGAGTGGGGAATCAAACCCAGTTCTCCCAGATTACAGCCTGTGTTCCTAACCACTACACCAAGCCCTACTTGCCTGCCGCAACGGGTAACCAGAACAGCTACTACAGTCACAAATGTTTACCACTCAGGAACAGGAGACATGGGATGTTCAAAGATATCCTTGTGATGATACAAAGGGGAGAGGGCTGCTTCCGATGATGAATCTGGGGTGCTGTTAAGGACCGTGGTCTGAGGGATGAGCCAAATCCAAACCTCAGAAAAGCCTCCTACAGGAATCTAATTTAAAAGAATGTGGAGGGAGAGCTGTACCCTAAGGAGGCTCAAAGTGGCTTACAATTGCCTTCCCTTCCCCTCCTGAAAAGCAGCACTTTGAGACAGATGGGGCTGAGAGAGTTAAGGGAACTGTGACTGGCCCAAGGTCATCCAGCAGGCCTCTCATGTGCCTCAAAGTGGCTTATAATCGCCTTTCCCTTCCTCTCCCCACAAGAGGCACCTTGTGAGGCAGGTGGGGCTGAGAGAGTTCTGCGGGAACCGTGACTTGCCCAAGGTCACCCAGCAGGCTTCAGGTGGAGAAGGCGGGAACCAAACTCGGTTCTCCAGAACCACTCTTAACCATGCTGGCTCTCCAGCCACCGCCTAGAAACTGGTAAACCGAGGGCCAGGGGGTCTACCAGAGAAATATGGTTTCTCCCCAGAACATATGGAACTGTCTTGGTCCTTCAATCCCATCTTGCCTCTGCTTCAGCAGGATACCAGACAAAGGAACCGTTCCCAGCTCTGCGGCCTAAAATCCTTGGAAACGGAAAGAACCCCTCATGTTCCACATGGCAAGCAGGCGGTCCGCAATAACCCCGGCAGAACCAACGACCTCCCTGGGTCATCAGTTCTGTTTCCCTACAGCCACATCCGCCGGGGTCCACAAGCGACATCCTTTCAGTAAAGCAATATGCCCGTGAACCTTTTTCCCTTACGCAGTTAGCACGAGGCGCTGCTGAGCATCTCTACAGCTTCACGCCACCTCTGACATTCGGGTAACGCTTTCTGTAATTGCTGTTTTAATAGAGCCTGTAATGGAAAGCCCTGAACTCGGGCTTTCGTTAGGGGCCGAGCAAGAGACACGAAGGGAGTTGAGCGCAGTGGCGTTAAATAAGGCTGTAACTTGGAAAGGAGTGGCAGACGACGAGTATTACACAGTATACCCATAGTTATATTATGTGGTGCAGTGGTTAAGAGTGTCGGACTAGAATCTGGGAGACACAGGTTCAAATCCCCACACGTGCCATGGAAGTTCGCTAGGTGACCTTGGGCCAGTCACACTCTCTCCGCCTAATCTACCTGACAGGGTTGTTGTGAGGATAGAATGGAGGAGAGGAGAACGATGTTAAGCCATGGTGGGTCCCCATTGGGGGGAAAGGTTAGAGTATAAATGAATTAAAGCCAGCTATCGTCAGGGGCCAGCATATGTGAGGGACTGCCATTCCTCACATGTACCCCAGAGGGTACAGCGTTCAGGGACACAAAACCTCCTTACTCTCCCTGGTCCTAAAGAGGCCAAACTGGCCACCACCAGGGCTAGGGCCTTTTCGGTGGCAGCTCCACACTGATGGAATGAGCTTCCCGAAGACATCAGGGCCCTGCAGAATTTATTACAATTCTGTGGGACCTGCAAGATTGAACTCTTCCACCAGGCACTCGAGTGAGAGCCACAAATAACATCTGAACTTAAAATCAGAGCCTTACCCTGGAATTTTTTACCATCAGCTATTACTATTAATAGCCAGTTTGGTGTAGAGCCTTACTCTGGAATTTTTACCATCGGCTATTACTATTAATTAGAGCCAGTTTGGTGTAGTGGTGAAGTGCACGGACTCTAATCTGGGAGAACCAGGTTTGATTCCCCACGCCTCCACTTGCACCTGCTGGATGACCTTGGGCAAGCCATAGTTCTGGCACAGCTGTTCTTGAAAACTAACAGTTTCTGTCAGAGCTCTCTCAGCCCCACCTGCCTCACAGGGTGTCTGTTGTGGGGAGGGGAAGGGAAAGGAGTTTGTAAGCTGCTCTGAGACTCCTTTGGGTAGTGAAGGGCGGGGTATAAATCCAATCTCTTCTTCTCTTCTCTTCTCTTCTTCTTCTATTACTGACTTGACACCTGTTATAGGTAACATTTGGAAACCATTGTTCGCCACCTGATACACAATATCTCTGCATAGCACCTTGGAATGTGTTATATGATTTATCCTGTTTTTTAAAATTTTATGTAAGCCGCCCTGGGCTTGCCTTGGTGGGAAGGGTGGTGTAGAAATGGAAGGAAGGAAGGAAGGAAGGAAGGAAGGAAGGAAGGAAGGAAGGAAGGAAGGAAGGAAGGAAGGAAGGAAGGAAGGAAGGAAGGAAGGAAGGAAGGAAGGAAGGAAGGAAGGAAGGATATAAGAGCATCCACACATAACTCAAAAATTGAGCACATGGGTGAGGGGAAGAGAAACTCTGCCCTCACCCCTCTGCTTTACGTCACGGCCCATAATCCTCTGCAACAGCAGGGTTTGTTTGTTTTTTTTAAATGCACCTAAGGTTGCCAACCTCCAGGTGGTGGCTGGAGATCTCCTAGGATTTCAACTGATCTCCAGGTGACGGAGATGAGCCCACCTGGAGGAAACAGCTGCTTCGGAAGGTGGATGTATGCCAGGAAATGCCACTGAAGTCCCTCCCCTCCCAAACCTGCCCTTTCTCAGGCTCCACCCCCAGAATCTCCAGGTATTGCCCAATCTGGAGCTGGCAACCCTAGATGCCACTAGGGTAGCTAGCTCCAGGTTGGGAAATCCAAGATACGTTCAGAATCATTTGCTGTAGTAATTCTGTAGACAAGTCTGAGCACGTGAGCGATGAATTTTTTACAGAATTACTACAGTAAATGATTTTGCAGCGTATCTTTATTGACACTTTGTTATTTGTATCACGAATGTTGGTTTTGGATTTCCACCACCGGGAGACTGGCAACCCTAGATGCGCCCCTCCCTGCGAATGGGGCCTGGCCGTCACTCCTCCCGGGGCTGCCCAAAACCTCAGCCCGGCTTGTGCCTGCTCAGACTCTGAAACACTTCTTTTTCCTTCACAAGGACAAATGAACAAAGGGTAGAATCCGTAGATGGTTCCCTCCCGTCCCTGGAGGCTACACAAACCACAGCAAGATTTTATTTAAAAAAAAAAAGAAAACCCAGGTTTTACAATTAAACATAACCATTCCCAGCCTTTGAAGGGGATGAAGACCCTGCCTGGCCTGGGGGGAAGGGGGGGGTGTCATTCGGAACTTGGGCTGCCGGGAAGGCGTTTTCTGGCTCCACGCCTGCCAAAAAGGAAGACCCGACCAAAGGGCTATTAAAATTCCTTCTGACAACGAAACCCCAGAAGCGTTCACTTGAAAAAGAAGCAGCAGCTATGCCCCACAAACTGGCTTCCTCCACTTGCTCCGTCATCGCACTGTTTTTTAAAAAAACTCATTTCCCCTCACAAGTACAGTTGTCAGTCTCTATTACAACTCATCAGTACACCTGGAGAAAATGGCTGCTTTGGAGGAGAAGGAAGAAGAAGAGGAGGAGGAGGTTGGATTTATACCCCACCCTTTACTCTGAATCTCAGAGCGGCTTATAATCTCCTTTCCCTTCCTCTCCCCACAACAGACATCCTGTGAAGTAGGTGGGGCTGAGAGAGCTCTTTCAAGGACTGCCCTTGAGAGAACAGCTCTGAAAGAACTTGTGACTGACCCAAGGTCACACCAGCAGCTGCATATGGAGGACTGGGGATCAAACCCAGTTCCCCCAGATTAGAGTCTGCGCTCCCAACTACGACACCAAACTGGCTCTGACCAAGACACCCAGATTTTTCAAGTTTCAACCGGTAGCTGTGTTGGTCTGCGGTAGATTAAATTTGAATCTAGTAGAACCTTAGAGACTGAAAAGACATTCAGTGTGTAAGCTTTCAAGAGTCAAAGCTCCCTGCATCAGATTTTTCCGGGGTATACCTTGGGTCAGTCACAAGTCCTTTCAGAGCTGTTCTCTCAAGGGCAGTTCTCTTAGATACCAAAATCGGAGAATAATCATGGTGCCAATTCACACAAAATGGCTTCCATGTGTATAGAGAAGCCCACGTGTAAAGCAGTCTCCTCTTGGGCACAACCGGATTGCCAAAATGGGAACAACTGAGCATGGCGCTTAGCTCCATCCCCCGAAAGCACTGGGAGGGAGACACTCATGTGCGGGGCATTGCCAATGGACGCCTCTTCTTCTCCCACTGTGTGAGCTACTGTTTTTAAAACGCTTCGCAGAAACTTCTTTTAAAATCCTGGAGGCACTTGCACAGGAGTAAAGCATGCCAGCCAAGCCTGGGCAGTGTTTTAACTCGTGCGCAGGTCGACAAGCTGAAAGGAGTGTAAGCAGCGTTCGTGCTGTCGATAATCTTTGCTTTTGTCCTCAGCTCTGGGAGCAGAATTTCGTCTTTCCTTCCAAAAGAGCCAAAACCACTGATGGGTTTTTTTATCCCAGTAATGCCTTGAATTAGTTTCATTGTTATGCTTCCTCCAAGCTGTGGAGCCTTGTGAGCAAAAATTCTACTTTGTGAGCTGCTGGCATTAAAGTTGTGAGCGAGCGATTTGGCCACTGCATAAATTAGTTTGCTCTGGAGCCCATCCCTTCCTGAGCGAAGACGAAAATGTGTGAGCCGGAGGCTAACAAACGGTGAGCTAGCTCACACTAACTCAGCCTAGAGGGGACACTGGTTCTAGTGTCTTCTTTTTAACGCTGGATCACTGGGTCTGTTGCTGGTTAAAATGCAGTGTAACAATCCCGCAAATGAAAATACAGATACGGTACGCAAGCAAGCAGCCCGTCGCAATGAAAGTGGATTTCAGTTCTCATTAAAAAACTCATCTTCCTTCTCAGCTGGTTATTCCTTTTTCTTTTTTTAAACAACCCCTTCAAAACAAAGCTCTGCGTTTTAAAATTCAAAGCGTGCTCTCTTTCCGCTATCGTCGCGTTCCCAGAGAAGTTGGCGTTTGCCACGCCGCTCCAGTATATAAAATACATACATAACATCCATTTTTAAAGAGGGCCATAAAATAGCTTGTATTTATTCTTCAAAACAGGCTTGTTTGGATAATTGCCATCCCCCCCTTCTTTATTACAATGGCTAATTAGCCGGTTTCCTGCTTGGTAACCCCGTAAACAAAAATGTATTTGTAACCAATTTGTAAAGCACGTTTACGGAAGGGGCCCGGAACACTGTAGCTCGTTTGATGCATTTTGACATTAATTTGATAATAGTGGCTTAACAAGGAATCTGGTTTCCCTGGATATAAATATGTAGCTCTCCCCCCACCCAATTCCTTTTATCTGTGCTGTGAAATAACGTTATTTCCCCCTTTTCTCCAAGAACCACCACTGATCCTTTCATGAACACTCTTCCTGTCTTCTGTCCATTTTAGTGTAGTGGTTAGGAGCGCAGAACATGGTTTGATCTCCCCACTTCTCCACATGCAGCTGCTGGGGTGACCTTGGGTCAGTCACAAGTTCTCTCAGAGCTGTTATCTCAAGGGCAATCCTTAAGAGAGCTCTC
This sequence comes from Gekko gecko, assembly GCA_029375565.1. NCBI lineage: Eukaryota > Metazoa > Chordata > Lepidosauria > Squamata > Gekkonidae > Gekko > Gekko gecko. The sequence continues at coordinate 227,746,701 of JAPDNY010000004.1, read as the reverse complement.
TCAGCCCCACCTACCCCACAGCATGTCTGTTGTGGGGAGGGGAAGGGAAAGGAGATTGAAAGCCGCTCTGAGACTCCTTTGGGTAGTGAAGGGTGGGGTGTAAAATCCAGTCTCCTCCTCCTCCTCCTCCTTCTCCTCCTCCTCAAAGCTTTTGTTCTGCACCTGGTAAGAATTTTTTTTTTTAGGATTAGTATAATAATTTTTTAAATTGATGTTATTTGGGAAGGTATGAGTGGGAATCCCTGGAGATTTGGGGGTTGGAGCCTGGGGAGGTAGTGGTTTGGGGAGGGGAGGGGCCTCAGCAGGGTATGATGCCACAGAGTCCAAGGGAACTGATCTTGGTCGCCTGGAGTTTGATTGGAATGGCGGGAGATCTCCAGGTGCCATGTGGAGGTTGGCAACTCCATAAGCTCTGATGAGATCGGGCTACTCTGGGCTATTAGGGCCACTACAACGTGGCTCATAGGATCAACAGAAGTCTAGTGTCCAGAGATCACGCAAGGCGATGGTATCACTTTACTCTGCTCTGGTTAGACCTCACCTAGAGGACTTTGTTCAGTTTTGGGCACCACAGTTTAAGAAGGATGCAGACGGGCTGGAACATGTCCAGAGGAGGGCAACGAAGATGGTGAGGGGCCTGGAGACCAAGTCCTGCGAAGAAAGGCTGAAGGAGCTGGGTATGTTTAGCCTGGAGAGGTGATATGACAACCGTCTTCAAGGACTCGAACAGCTGTCATATAGAGAGGATGGTGCGGAGTTGTTTTCTGTTGCCCCAGAAGGTCGGACCAGAACCAATGAGTTGAAATTAAATCAGAAGAGTTTTCGGTGAAACATTAGGAAGAACTTCCTGACAGAGCGGTTACTCCGTTGAACAGGCTTCCTCGGGAGGTGGCGGGCTCTCCTTCTTTAGAGGTTTTTATGCAAAGGCTAGATGGCCATCTGACAGAAATGGTGATTGTGTGAACTTAGGCGGATCATGAGAGAGAGGGCAGAAAGGGCTGCATCAGTGCTTTAGTTCTTGTGGCCCTTTCTTGCACGCCCAGGGAAATGCCGATTGCCACTTCGGGGACAGGAAGCAATTTTCCCCAGGCCAGTTTGGCTGGAGATCCTGGAGGGTTTTTGTCATCTTCTGGGCCTGGAACAGGGGCCACTGGGGGTCTGGAAGGGGGAGGTATTTGTGAATTCCCTGCCTTGTGCAGGGGGTTGGACTAGATGACCCGGGTTGGACTAGATGACCCTGGAGACCCCTTCCAACTCTATGATTCTATCATACATTAAAAATACTGTTTAAATTCACAAACAGTGTAACGCTACACAATCATCAATTAAGTGTGTGCTCAGAAAGGACAAGCACCTTCTGACCACACACACACACACACACAAAGGAATGCCAGGGATTGGGGGTGGGGGGAGTCACATGGAATGGGAGCTGCAGTTAGGAACGGAAGCAGGCTAGATGGAGCGGAAAACCTGGAAGGATCCAACCTTGACAGCCACAGGCAGCTGACGGAAAGAGACAAATGTTCCAACAAGGGAGTATTCACACATGCACAAACCCTACCACCAACAGCTTAAAATGGTGTCCAGGCCTGGAATATATGCCTCTGCCAACATGGTTGAACCTGTGAAACAGCAATGCACCTACCCCAGTTTGGGCTCCTGGCGTGGACACTTGACCTGGCTGATCCAAAGGCTTCATACCACCTGCCAATGAGAAGGATTGATGCTGAGCAGGTAAGGTTACCAGGTTCCAGGTGGTGGCTGGAGATATCCTGGGATGACAAGTGATCTCCAGGCGACAGAGAACAGTTCCCCTGGGGCAAACGGCTGCTTTGAAAGGCGGACTGTATGGCCTTATCCCCCACGGAAGCCCCTCCCCTCCCCAAGCCCCGCCCTCCTCAGACTCCACCCTCCCAATCTCCAGGTATTTCCCAAACTGGAGCTGGCAAACCATACGTGCAGGCACTGATTCCTTTCTGTTTCAGAAGGAGGAGGAGGAGGAGATTAGATTTATACCCTGCCCTTCACTCAGAGTCTCAGAGCGGCTTACAATCTCCTTCCCTTCCCCTCCCCACAACAGGCACCCTGTGAGGTAGGTGGGGCTGAGAGAGCTCTTTCAAGGACTGCTCTTGAGAGAACAGCTCTGAGAGAACTCGGGACTGACCCAAGTTCACACCAGCAGCAGCGAACGGAGGAATCAAACCCGGTTCTCCCAGTTCAGAGTCCACTGCTCTTAACCAGAACCTTGAGGGAACAGCTCTGAGAGAACTTGTGACTGACCCAAGGTCACACCAGCAGCTGCAAGTGGAGGAGCAGGGGAATCAAACCCGGCTCTCCCAGATTAGAGTCCGCACATTTAACCAACACACCCAACTGGCTCTCTGGAAAGGCCGAAACACTCCCAGAAGTATTGCTGGGCCAGATTCAGCCTGTAACTCAAACCGGTGGGTTCCTCACATTTCTTCAGTGCCCAGGGGGACTTCTGTTCCAACAAGGGAGTATTCACACATGCACACACCCCACCACCACCAGCTTAAAATGGTACATGCTCCGTCTTGGTTTTGCAGGATGAGCAGACAGGTTAGCCTCCAGTTATCCACGCCTTGACAAATCAATATTACGGGATTAAGTACTAACAACTGAAGGAAGGAGAGGTCGATTGGTATGGCTGGCAGCTGCAGGTTGGGAAATACCTGGAGATTTTGAAGAAGAAGAAGGAGGAGAAATTGGATTTATACCCCGCCCTTTACTCAGAGGGGCTTACAAACTCCTTTCCCTCCCCTCCCCCTCCCCACAACAGATTCCCCATCAGGTAGGTGGGGCTGAGAGAGTTCTTTCGAGGACTGCTCTTCAGAGAACAGCTCTGAGAGAACTTGTGACCTACCCAAGGTCATCCCAGCAGCTACATGTGGAGGAGTGGGGAATCAAACCCGGTTCTCCCAGATTAGAGTCTGAGCACTTAACCACTACACCAAACTGGCTCCTTTTGGGGGTGAAGCCCGAGGCAGGTGGGGTTTGGGGAGGGGAGAAGAGGAGTTGGATTTCTACCCCGCCCATCACTACCCAAAGGAGTCTCACAGCAGCTTACCATCTCCTTTCCCTTCCCCTCCCCACAACAGGCACCCTGTGAGGCAGGTGGGGCTGAGAGAGCTCTTTCGAGGACTGCCCCTGAGAGAACAGCTCTGACAGAACTCGGGACTGACCCAAGTTCACACCAGCAGCAGCGAATGGAGGAATCAAACCCGGTTCTCCCAGTTCAGAGTCCACTGCTCTTAACCACTACGCCAAACTGGCTCTTCAGTGGCATAGAGTCCACCTTCCAAAGCTGCCATTTTCTCCAGGTGAACTAATCTCCGTCACCTGGCGATCAGTTGTAATAACCAGAGATCTCCAGCACCCACCTGGAGGATGACTACCCTACTGGCACCATCACCCCCTTTCACGTGCTTTTTAATAAAAGTTCACTCTCCATCAAATTACCAGCCTCTCCAAGCATTTCCACCTGTGAATATAAAATTACCACTGTTCCTCTCCCCTCCCCCTGGCTTTTAACAGCAATTCTTTTACCAGGGATTTAAAAAGAAATCATTTCGTCAGCAGCCCCAAGGAAGAGCCAAGGACGATTTTAAACTTCAAAAAGAAGGAGGGGGGGAGAGCTACAAAGGGGGGGGGAACAAAGGGAAAATCTTGTATCCTAACCGTTTCGCGCTACATTACTTAATTGTCAAATGGCTAATTAGCAATGCCCAATTTAACATTCTTGATACGTAGATAGATGGAAGCTCAGAAATTTTTTAAAAAGAGAAAAAAAGAAAGGCAAAGGAGATTAACTTTAAAAAAAAAATTATTTGGAACAAAAAGCACCAGGCGCCCAGGCTTAGCGCAAGAACACGGGAATGTTTTGAACGCAAAGAGTGAGAACGACCTCACAGCAATTAATTCGAGATTCCTTTTGCCGGCGTTCAGATCTAATCGCATGGAATTTTCACGGGGATTACACGTGTGACTTTGGAGGGAAAGTTGCCGATGAATTCTAATTATTATTCTCCCACCCCCCACCCCCAGACCCCACTCTACAGGGATGCCAACCTCCAGGTGCACCCTGAGAGCCAGTTTGGTGTAGTGGTTAGGAGTGTGGACTCTAATCTGGGAGAACTGGGTTTGATTCCCTACTCCTCCACATGCAGCTGCTGGTGTGACCTTGGGTCAGTTACAAGTTCTCTCGGATCTGTTCTCTCAAAAGCAGTTCTCGAAAGGGCTCTCTCAGCCCCTCCTACCTCACAGGGTGCCTGTTGTGGGGAAGGGAGGGGGAAGGAGACTGTAAGATGCTCTGAGACGCCTTCAGGTAGTGAATGGCGGGGTATAGATCCAATTGATTCTCTTCTCCCAGAATTACAACTGATTTCCTGACAACAGAGATCAGTTTCCCCTGGAGAAAAATGGCTGCTTTGGAGGGTGAGCTCAGCGGTTTTATTCCCTGCCACAGTCCCTCCTCTCCCTAAAACCCACTCTCCTGAGGGTCCACCCCCCCAAATCCCCAGTAATCTAGCGTTGCCAGTTTCCAGGCAGTGGCTGGAGATCTCCCAGAATTACTCCTGGTCTCCAGGTTACAGAGATCAGTTTTCCCGAAGAACATGGCTGCTTTGGCGGGTGGATTCTACAGCATTATATCTCAGAGGTCCCTCCCCTTTCCAGACCCCGCCCTCCTCCGGCTCCGCCCCCCAAACTCCAGGAATTTCCCAATCCAGAACCGGTACCCCTACCCCAGAGCTGGCAATCCTCCACACAACCCTTTTGGAGAGCCAGTTTGGTGTAGTGGTTAGGAGTGTGGACTCTAATCTGGGAGAACCGGGTTTGGTTCCTCCACATGCAGCTGCTGGTGTGACCTTGGGACAGTCAAAAGTTCTCTCAGAGCTGTTCTCTCAAGAGCAGTCCTCGAAAAAGAACTCTCTCAGCCCCACCTACCTCACAGGCAGTGTTCCCTCTAAGCTGAGTGAGTGTGAGCTAGCTCACAGTTTATTAGCCTCCGGCTCACACATTCTTGTCTCAGTTCAGGAAGGATGGCTCCAAAGCAAACTAATTGATGCAGGAGCCAAATCGCTCACTCACAACTTTAATGCCAGTAGCTCACAAAGTAGAATTTTTATTCTCAAGACTCCACACCTTAGAGGGAGTATTGCTCCCAGGGTGTCTGTTGTGGGGAGGGGAAGGGAAGGGACTTTGTAAGCCGCTCTGAGACTCCTTTGGGTAGTGAAGGGCGGGGTATAAATCCAATCTCCTGTTCTTCTTCTTGGACAAATAACAGCAGAAAGTAGCAAGACAGTCTGAGCTGAACCTTCCCCATCAAATGTCAAGTGGGGCAGTGAGAAGTAACAGCAGCGAGAGGGAAGAAAAGGAAAGAGGGGTGGTGTTGGAGGCCAGTGCTACTGGGAACGGTACCCATTGGCCCCTCAGTCCTATTTCAAACAGTGAAGGTCAGAGTGTCTCATGGCGGGGGCCTTCACAGCTGAGCCCCCTTGCTGCTAACAGCAATGATGTAAAAAGAGCAAACTGCGCCAGGCTTTTATATAATTAATTTCAACCACAATGTCCGTGGGGCGGGGGGGGGAGAAAGCCCTCGGAAAGAAGCAGGAGGGGGCGACGGAGGAGAGAATGCATCTGCTGCTTGGGTCGAAACAGCAAGCTGGGAAATTAATAGGCAGCACGCTTTTCCATTAGGGTTTAGGCCACCGGGCTCCCCCCACACCCCGAGCTCTGCTTCAGCCCTCCCACCCTCCTAAAAAAGATTTTTTTTTTAAGAGGGCCCAGGGTAGCATCCCTTTGCTATTCATCACGAGTCCCTACACTGCATCCCACCACGTTTCTATGGAAATGATGCTTTTGGCTAGAGAGCCACCAGGTACCCCTCTTTTTTGCATCTCATGGAATATTGGGGGCGGGGGTGGCTCAGTGGAAGAGCTTCTGCTTGGCATGCCGAAGGTCCCAGGTTCAATCCCCAGCATCTCCAGTTAAAAGGGTCAGGGAGGAGGTGATGGGAAAGACCTCTGAGCCTGAGACCCTCGCTCAGTGGAAAAGCCTCTGCTTGGCATGCAGGAGGTCCCAGGTTCAATCCCCAGCATCTCCAGGTAAAAGGACCAGGCAGGAGGTGATGGGAAAGACCTCTGTGCCTGAGACCCTCATTCAGTGGAAAAGCCTCTGCTTGGCATGCAAGAGCTCCCAGGTTCAATCCCCGGCATCTCCAGGTAAAAGGATCAGGCAGGAGGTGATAGGAAAGGCCTGTGTGCCTGAGACCCTGGCTCAGCGGAAGAGCCTCTGCTTGGCACATAGGAGGTCCCAGGTTCAATCCCCGGCATCTCCAGGTAAAAGGACCAAGGAAAAGGTGAAAGACCTCTGCCCGAGACTCTGGAGAGTTGCTGCCAATCCAAGTAGACAATACTGACTTTGATGTATCAATGGCTTGATTCAATATAAGGCAGATTCATGTATTCATATTTTGCAGTGTTTGTGATGGGAGGCAACTTACCCCCGTGGTATCTGTGAAATATAACCTTTGACAGGTTCCTAGTGAGGTTAGAAGATGGCAGCATGCATTGTCCCAGCCGTGGTTGACAGGGCACAATAAATATGGATTGAAGCTGGTTGGTAAGGTGACCCCCATCTCTTTCTCTACAGCCTTCGTCTCTCCCAACCATTTCATTGCTCATGGAAAGTGACATAAGCTATAATAACCCAGTCCTGATAAAAACAGGTTAGCTTCCACCAACAGCAGCCCAAAATTGCATGTTGGCCCTCCAGAGGAACTGGTTGGCCACTGTGTGAGACAGGATGCTGGACTAGATGGGCCACTGGTCTGATCCAGCAGGGCTCTCCTGATGTTCTTATCAGGGGGAAGGCCTCGACCTCTCTGCCCTGTTGTTGGCCCTCCAGAGGAACTGGTTGGCCACTGTGTGAGACAGGATGTTGGACCAGATGGACCACTGGTCTGACCCAGCAGGGCTCTTCTGATGTTCTTATCAGGGGAAGACCTCAGCCTCTGTGCCCTGTTTGTTGGACCTCCAGAGGAACTGGTTGACCATTGAGCAAGTCAGGATGCTGGACCAGATGGACCACCTATGTTCTTATGTGGACCATACTGTTTCAGATTGCAGCTGTAAGGGAGGGGCCTTGGCTCAGTGGTGGAGCATCTGCTTTGCATGCAGAAGGCCCCAGGTTCAATCCCCCAGTACCTCCAGTGGAAAGGACCAGCTGATGGGAAAGACCTCCACCTGAGACCCTGGAGAGCTGCTGCCAGTCTGAGTAAACAATACTGACCTTGATGGACCAGTGGTTGGATTCAGTATAAGGAAGTTTCGGACGGATTAGAACGAATAAAAGGAAGTCCTTCTTCACCCAAAGAATGGTTAACACGTGGAATTCACTGCCACAGGAGGTGATGGCGGCTACAAGCATGGACGGCTTCAAGAGGGAATTGGATAATTAAATTAGATAAACCTATGGAGCAGAAGTCCATCAGTGGCTATTAGCCACAAGATATAGACAGGAACTCTCGGGCTGGATGCTCTGTCTTCTTGGTGCTTGGGGGGGCAACAGTGGGAGGGCTTCTAGTGTCCTGGCCCCACTGGTGGTCCTCCTGAGGGCACCTGGTATTTTTGGCCACTGTGTGACGCAGAGTGTTGGACTGGTTGGGCCACTGGCCTGATCCAACATTGGCTTCTCTTACGTCCTGATAAGGAAGCTTCAAGCGAGATTTCACACAAAATTTCCTACCAGGAGAAAAAAAAATACCATATGATCTACTGCATGGAATTTTTATTTTTTTTTTTGTACGGAATACAGAAAGACATAAACGTCTGCATTTCCTTTTTATGACAAGTTTCTGGGCCACTATGAACACGAGATTATTTTAATGCCTATCAAAAGGATTCTGTTACGGCAAGACACCAGGTCGCGATGCTTGGCCACGGTGCTCCTTATGCGATCGCCAACTTTGTGAAGGCGGGAGACGGCCCCCCAGGGACATCAGCTCCAGCTGAAGAGAAAAGATCGCTTTGGTAAAATGTACGTTTTAGAGGAGGGAAAGGTGGATGCAGTGAAGCGGCAAGAGTGGTCCTGGATAGCCCAGGCAAGCCCAATCTCGTCAGATCTCGGTAGCTAAGCAGGGTGCAAGTACTTGGATGGGAGACCTCCTTGGAATACCAGAGGCAGGAGGCAGGGGCAGGCTTCATTCAGCCGCCTCTCTGAATATCCTCCAGGCCCTCAGTAGGGGGCAGTCACCAGGGGTTGCCACGACTTCCAGGTGCGCGCACACAGGCACACAACACACAGATATGAAAAATACAAAAAAATATGGGAGAACCGGGTTTGATTCCCCACTCCTCCACTTGCACCGGCCGGATGACCTTGGGCAAGCCATAGTTCTGGCACAGCTGTTCTTGAAAAAGAGCAGTTTCTGTCAGAGCTCTCTCAGCCCCACCTCCCTCACAGGGTGCCTGTTGTGGGGAGGGGAAGGGAAAGGAGATTGTAAGCCGCTCTGAGACTCCTTTGGGTAGTGAAGGGCGGGGTATAAATCCAATCTCTTCTCTTCTTCTACCAAGGTCACCGCATGCATGACCAATCACAGCTCCAATGCTTCCTCTAAGCCATGGAGTCTTGTGAGCAAAACTGCTGCTTTGTGAGCTACCAGCATTCAAGATGTGAGCAAGCAACTCGGCTACTGCATAAATTAGTTTGCTCTGAAGCCAGCCTTCCTGAGCTAAGCCAATAATGTGTGAGCCACAGGGTAAGAAATTGTGAGCTAGCTCACACTAAGTCAGCTTAGAGAAGAAGAAGAGATTGGATTTATACCCCGCCCTTCACTCTGACTCTCAGAGCAGCTTACAGACTCCTTCCTCTTCCCCTCCGCACAACAGACACCCTGTGAGGTAGGTGGGGCTGAGAGAGCTCTTTTGAGGACTGCCCTTGAGAGAACAGCTCTGACCAGAACTCTGGTTTGCCCAAGGTCATCCAACAGCTGCCAAGTGGTGGAGCGGCGAATCAAACCCAGTTCTCCTAGATTAGAGTCCGTGCACTTAACCACTACACCAAACTGGACTTGGCACCGTCCACCATATCATGTCACACGTTTGTATTCTCACCGTTAGGAGCAGGGTGAAGCCACACACGGCCCAGCAAGAGAAGCACACTCCGAAAGCTTCATCTTCAGCGCTTAAAACGCACGACAAAGGGCTCCATCGATAATCAGAACGGTGTTGTCTGCTATCTGCTGTTTCCTTTCTTATGATGAACTTTTCCAGCCACGGGTTTAATATGGTGGTAGAAAGCCCCGTTGAGTCGCAACGGACTTATGGCAACTTCATAGGGGTTTTAAGGTAAGAGATGTTTAGAGATGGTTGGCCCTTGCCTGCCTCTGCATAGCCACCTTGGGCTTCCCTGGCGGTCTCCCATCCAAGGACTAACCAGAGCTGAACCTGCTTAGCTCCCGAGATCTGATGAGATTGTGCTAGCCTGGGCCAGGTTTAATAAGGTAAAGGTAAAGGTTTTCCCTTGTTCGAAAGCCAGTCGAATCCGACTCTAGAGATGCGGTGCTCATCTCCGTTTCCAAGCCGAAGAGCCAGCGCTGTCCAAAGACGTTTCCATGGTCATGTGGCCAGCATGACTAGACGCTGAGGCATACAGAACACTGTTACCTTCCCACCGAAGCGGTACCTATTTATCTACTTGCGATTTCTTGCTTTCAAGAAGGTCGGCAGGAGCTGGGGCCAGAGAGGGGAGCTCACTCCTTCATGCAGCACTCAGGTCTCGAACTGCTGAACTACCAACCTTCCAGTCTGCAGTTCAGCATCTTAACCGCTTGAGCCACCGCAGCAGTTTAATAGGAGAGGCCAAAGATGGATGCTGGGACTGTCTGCATAAAAAACCCCAAGTTCTCTAGCAGTGAACTAAAGGATCTCTTTATGGCTGCAGAGGCCGTGTCGTGGTTGTCAATCAGGTACCGAAGAACCGGGCTGTGCAGCAAGAACACGCCTGTGATTGGCTAGCAACGTGACACCTCTGGATTTGCGGATATGTGATGAATGACCAATCCTTCGCCCTTACCTGGTCAAAACAGCTCGCTGCGAAATTTGGCTCTGGGTCCCAGGTCCGGATTTGGGAGTGGCTGAGCCCGGAGACTGGGGAGGGAAAGATTCCTTGCTAATATTAACCTGCTGGTTCCAAAAGAGCCTAGGCCTTGTAACACAGGAACGGCTGTGGATGAGGTACAGGGGATTCTACAGGAATCTCCAGAGCTCATTTGCTATTCCTCTTTGTCCTGGAGGAAACCTTAACAGCAGTCTGGCGGACTGAAACATGATCTTGTTCCAAGCAAGGAGCCCTAATCCTGACAGCCCAGGCTAGCCTGATCTTGTCAGATCTCAGAAGCTAAGCAGGGCTGGCCCTGCTTAGTCCTTGGATGGGAGGAGGAGGAGAGGAGGAGATTGGATTTATATCCCGTCCTTCACTCGGAGTTTCAGAGCGGTTTACAGTCCCCTTTCCCTCCCTCTTCCCCACAGCAAACACCCTGGGAGGTCGGTGGGGCTGAGAGAGCTCTTTCGAGGACTGCCCTTGAGAGAACAGCTCTGAGAGAACTTGTGACTGACCCAACGTCACCCAGCTGGCTGCATGTGAAGGAGTGGGGGAATCAAACTGGCTCTCCCAGATTAAAGTCCGTGCTACACCAAACTGACCACACCAGGGAAGCTCAGGGCTGCTCCCCAGAGGCAAGCGCTGGAAAACCACCTCTGAACGTCTCTTACCTTGAAACTGTAGCCGTAGCCAGGACTTTTTTTACTTTGGGGGGCATTTAAATAAGTCAGGGGGCACGGTGTCAGGAGCAATGAAAGTAAAAGTTTTAAAAAGCGACGAGGGCTGGAGGAGGGAGCAGATGTGCCCCTGAGAAAAATAAAATAAACCGGCTGGATGGGAAGTCGGGGGGGGGCCCTGTGCGGTGCGTCAGGGGGCCCGGCCCCGAGATGCCCCACTGTACCTATGGGCCTGCCTTGAAAACCCTACAGGGTCACCATAAGTCAGCTGTGACTTTATGGCAAAATAAATAAATGAGGGCACTGCGGTGGTGCATAAAGCATAAACGTTGCTTTGAATCTACAAGAACCAAAAAAGAAAATGGGGAGGGAGAGTCACCGCCCCCAATACACTTCCCTCCCTGGGAAGGAGAACCCCCCCCCACGCTGGCACCTCCCTGCTGGCTCCGCTGGGCCCTCCGCCCCCACCCCCCGCTCCAAACATATGGCGTTCCGCTTAACGGCCCTCGGCCCCCTCGACTGGGGACCATTAGGGTGGGCTCTTTTCTCTCCCCAGCGCAAACGTTGCCGAATATAAATTGTAATTAACGCCGGTGCCAAAACGGCACTTAGAGAAAATAAGCACATTATTAACATCTGCTGAATCCTGCCTGGAGTGCGGCGGCCGCGGCCAAAAAAACGCTCCTTCCCATTAAGAGGATTTGTGGCGGGGACTGGTGGGGAGGGAAGGCTGGAGGAGGCACGGGAGAGTGGAAGGGAGTGCTTGGGGAGCGGGCCAACCCAAGCCAAAAGCCCGTGTGAGGGATAGGGGCCTTGCTGTCGTGGGTCCGTCTCCCGGGGAGAAACAAGAGTCTCTACCGTGGCCAATGACAGCACTGCTCAACTGCTCAGCAACACAAGGACAACCTTGTCTTCTGGTCACCTCACTTGTGGTTACGCTCAGTCCCACGCCAGTGCTGGGATGGTCCAGGGAGACAGTGATCGCAACAGCAGCAGCCAAAGAAGAAGAAGAGGAAGAGGAGGAGGAGGAGATTGGACTTATACCCCACCCTTCACTCAGAGTCTCAGAGTGGCTTAAAAACTCCTTTCCCTTCCCCTCCCCACAACAGACACCCTGTAAGGTAGGCGGGACTGAGAGAGCTCTTTCGAGAACTGCCCTTTCAAGGACAGCTCTGACAGAACTATGGCTTGCCCAAGGCCATCCAGCAGCTACAAGTGGAGGAGTGGGGAATCAAACCCGGTTCTCCCAGGTTAGAGTCCAAGCATTTGACCACTACACCAAACTAGCACCTGGAACACCTCCAGGAATACACCAGCGCTCATCTCCCATGACTGTGATTTTGAACAGTAATCTGGAACTCAGGGGCATCACCAGAAAATTTTGGTTGGTGGAGCATGGGGGGGGATCCCAGCCACCCCTGCTGCTCCTCTTGCAGCAGCTCCGGCTCCGTTGCAACCTCTAGTCCTCCTCTAGTCCTCTCAATCGGAGAGACTCGATTCCAGGCTGCTTTTCTGTGTATGCGGTGTGTGTGGTGGGGAGAATCTCCAACTCTCTCCCTTTTGCATTTTGCAATTTTATTTTATTTGTTGCAATTTTGTTTTATTTGCATCTTTAAAAACCTATTTATTTTTCATCCCGGAGGAAAGAGAATGACACTGAAGCTTCCCTGACTGTGTCTGCGGTCATTTTGGAAACCCCACACACATCTTACACCTTTAAAGTAGGTTTTTTGTCTGAGGGGGCAGAGCTCATCTGTGGGGGGGCGATGCCCCCCAAATGCCCACTATGGCTACAGACCTGCCAGAACTGAGGAACAGAGAAAGCAAAGCAGACAGATAAAGAAATCCAGGTCGTAGAAGATTTCAAGATGGGGAGAGGTGCAACAGACTCATAGGTGCTTGCTCACAAAATCTCCAAACTGCTGACGGGTTCAAAAGCTGGGCACCCCCTGCTCTAAGCAACCCTAACTTGCTTTGCAACTCTGTAAGCAGATCTAGGGGGCATGTCTTAGTGGCAGAGCATCTGCTTGGTATACAGAAGGTCCCAGGTTCAGGTCCCATCATCGCCAGCTAAAAGGACCAGGCAGTTGACGTTGCCAGTCTGAGTTAGACGATCCTGACCCTGATGGACTGATGCTCTCAATCTTTATAACGCAGCTTGATGTATTCGTTTTTTCACTTTGCGCTGTGTGTCTTTGTGTGTGCTGTATGTGCCACATGGAACACTGACGTCCCAACTATCTATCCACTGGAAATCTCATTCACCTCCCCTGCTTGCACTCAGTCCTGGCTACTGTGATTTAATTGTGTTCAGGTATAACTTTTAGGGCTAGGAACTTAAAAAAAAAAAGATGAAAACCCAGATTCTCACGAAGGTGAAGCCTGTGCAGCCGACATCCTGTTCTGTGCCGCGTTTCTTGCTGAACTACGGGATACGTTCAGCCCTGCATAAAACTCATCCTGCCGGCCATGTGCAAAGTCAGCAGAATTCGGCACGCTGGAGATTTCTCCCGGAAGGCAAAGATCTATTCCGCGCACCCGCGAAGGCTGCCAAGAAAGAAAAGAAAGTCTGCAGAGAGATGAGGCAAGCAATTGGCTAGAGACCCTCCGCCCAACACTTAAGAGAAAAGAAAGGCTCGTTGATAGAGCAAAGGCGTGTATAGAAATGTTTATATGCCATTGGATAGGTGCACCGTTAAGTCCAATGAGCAGCCATTACCGGTGTTATACATTTAAAAAAACACACACACAATTAACACATACACAAAGCTGGCTCATTACGTCAAGCACAGAGTAACGGAAGCGAGTCACCAAGAAAAGGAGGAAGGAAGGAAGATGTCCAGTTCTGGCCACATGGTTCCTTTGCGCACGACGCCCTCGTGGGACATTCTTTTAGGAAATTCTCAGCTGCGTCCATGGGGGGGAGGGATGCCCGTCGTGACGGGACCTGCTGCTGTAACGGTGCCATTGACGTGCCACGTTACCAAAGGACACGGAAAGGAGAGTAACGTCTTGAAGAGCTGGACTGCGTGAGGGAATTGGCCATGAAGGGTAAGACCAGCCCCCGGGGCGTTCATGGGGCTCAACAGCTGTTTGGCAAGATGGGAGGTATGTTTCGCCAAGCCAAGAGGGGGTCTCGGGCACCGCAGATCTGCAGGCATGGGGCATGCTTTGGGAGAGGCCCATCAGGGAAGACTTCCGGGTTAGGTTGCGAATCGAGGAGGAGCGATCTTGTAGTGGCTGTTTTGGGGACCTCTGACTCCAAGCCCCCCCTGCAAGACCGAGTTGTCTTTGGGGGGGCTGTGTCATTCACAGAAGGGTAGGGAAGCTATGGGAGACGGCAGTGCTCAGGGAAGTTTTCTGGAGTAAGCCCCTCACGCCCACTCCCACCCAGAACAAATGGGAGATACACGAGAAGACGTGGCTGTCTACTTCAAACGAAAGCAACACAGGACGGGGAGGTGGAACTTACTTTAATAGTACGTTCTGTGCCTTCACATTCTTCTCCTTTCCGAGGACACATTTCTGGGCCTAACTTTCCTTAGGGGGACATTTAACACCAAATCAGAATTCCTGGGGGGTCAACCGACGGCACTTCCCGGCTGACCTCTCCGGGGCAGGAGTGAGACAATATCGAGGGGACGCCTGGACAAAACTAAAAGTAGACCATGGGCTTGGCACGGGGGATAGCGGACCCTTGTTGAGCCACACACACCCCCCCATGAAGCCACGTGGATGAGTAAGGGACGGGCTGCGTGCCATACGCACATCTGAACCCCCGCAATAAATAAGGTGGGGGGAGATATACACTCGTGCACACGCCCGTTTCCATTCACAACGCTGCTTAAGACACTCCAGCGAAGAACGGTCAACTGAACAAGAAAAGCCGATGCGGTCCGAGAACGAGTGACTGTGGGGACAGCGGGGGAAAGAGGGCCGGGTGTTTGTCCCAGTTAACTAAGAGGCGCTAAGCCACGTTTTAAGTTGCCCGGGAACTAACGTTAACGGCAAGGCGCGCCTGTTTCCCAAAATACAACCCGCCACAAAGCCCAGCAAAGGTGACGGGTTAGAAATTAAAACGAATAAATATCAGAAGCTCAAGGCTGAGTTTTTGTCCGATGGTTCCGCTCGGCCCGCCCCGCGTCCAGGCAGGCCTCCCCCACGATTGCACAGCGCCCGGTAAAGCAGCCACAAGGGTCGATGATGGGGAATCCCAGCCAATGAGAAGAAGCTGCTTGCACATGCTCATTCCAAAGACTCCCCCCTCGCTCCCGGTACGGTGGGATCACCACCACAGGTTCGGCGGTTCCTCGGCCACTCGGCTTTTGAACAGGGTGATCTCGTCCAAGTGCATCATGGGGACATCTCGGATGACCTCCGTCAAGTCCTCGTGGAGGAGGGGGAAGATCACGATGTTCAACGCGGGTCGGTCCGCCTGGAAACTAAACCAGACACAAGGTGTTAGGATCAAGGAGGCCGGCCCTCTGATGCAAAGGAAGACAGGTTGTGCTCAGCGATTGGGAGGAAAAAACCTACCCTGGATTCTAAACGCCCTTCCGTCCTATGCCCAAAGACAGCACCTTTTAGAGTATGAAAACCTGCCTGTCTATATGAAACAGCATTCTGAGTATGCTTCGCAGTTGGAAAGAGAAAAGCGGAAAGCAGCAACTCATGCAGATACACAACAGGCAGCCTCCTCCAGAGGCGGGTAATCCTGCTGTGTGCCTGCATGAGGACCAACATAATGATCCATTGTATGCCCAGTGCAGGCTTTACCAGCATTCGATTGATTCTTGCTTGATTCTCTGTATTACTCTTTGAGTAGTGCCTGGATAAGAATACATATAAATGAGGATTCTTTTTTTTTAATGACTGTCTTCTTTAATGTTGCTGACTTCCGTAACAGCGATTAATTGATTGATGCACTGTGATCAGGTCCACTGATGAAGTGAGGCTTTGATATCTTGAATCCATGTGTGACTTCTGCCTGACTTTTGCAGTCACACGCACCAAAAAATCCACTTTCAACGCATTTTCCAACTGGATTTTTACTGTGCGAACTGGCAAACTCCAGTTGGAAAGTGGATTGAAAGTGGATTATTTAGTGTGTGTGACCGCAGCCTTTGTGTGACTTCTGCCTGTTTTTTTTTTTACTTCTGACGTTCTGATTCCTTTGGACCGATTCTTGGGACTTTTTTGGATCCCAATTGTTTGGCCTTTCTCTGACTTCTAGTTTGTGCTACGGGATTTATATTCCTTGTATGTGTGACCACGTTATGTCGCTTAATGCTTTTTTTGAATTACATATTTTCATGACCTTTGCCTACATAGAAATTCTCGGTTATATTTCTCCATTTTATTAGTGTATTTGTTATTTTGGTGCAAAGACGCCGCAGAGTTCCTCTCCAGTAGTTGTTCACGCCAAGGAAACGAGGCCAACATACGTTACGGATGCTCCTCTCTTTCCACAACAACCCTGTGAGGCAGGTTACTGGGCAAGGGGGCTTATTCGGCAGCTGATGCCTCTGCCCTAAGAGGGCTTGGAACTTCCCAGTGTTTCATGGCTGGGCTCAGCGGCCATCTGCACCCTCTCGCCAACCCCACCTCCGGGGCAGCCATTCTGCAGTGGCGTTCACTACCCTTTTATCACCGTTCCCAAAGTACCGGCAGCCATCATCCATGGAAAGCTCCCCTGCTCTAACCGCTGCACCGCACTGTACCTTCACACATGCAAGCCCTCAACTGGCGATGCAGTCATCAGATAATAACCAGAGAGCCAATGTGGCGTAGTGGCTAGAGTGATGGTTTAGGAACTGGGAGACCTAGGTTCAAATCCCTGCTCTACCACAGGAGCATGCCGGGTTACTTTAGGCCAGTCATACGCTGTTGTCCTCACCTACCTCGTGGGGTTGTTGTCAGTGTCCCCGCTGAGTTAGTGTGAGTTAGTGTGAGTTAGTGCACAGTTTTTTAGCCTCTGGCTCACACATTTTTGCCTTAGCTCAGGAAGGGATGGCTCCAGAGCAAACTAATTTATGCAGCGGCCTAATCGCTCGCTCACGGCTTTAATGCCAGGAGCTCACAAAGCGGAATTTTGGCTCACAAGACTCCACAGCTTAGAGGGAGCACTGGTTGTTGTGAACATAAACCGGAGGAGAGGGGAAATTATGCAAGCTGCCTTGAGCTCCCATTGGAGAGGAAGGTGGGGTGTAAATTAGATAAAGACATAAAATAAAGAAACAGCAATGCTCAATTGCTCTGAATCCCGGCATACGTGCGCAACTTTCCTCACTTACCCACTTCGGTTCTTGCCCTAACCCTCTCTTACATTGCCCTTCCGCGATTGCTTCCTTCTACACACTCCCAACGCCCTCTGGTCTTTTCCACCATCTATTTGCAACTAGGCAGACCACAGCAACACACACACACAGGGATGCGCATGCATAGAAATACATGTTGCATGAGGAGGCCCACCACTGGAAGGCTTGTAGTGACGGAGCCTGAGATCTGCTGCAATTTTAATCCAGACTCGATATTTATTTTTTTTAAAAAGTGGTCCCTTGGCTTAGTGAGCCAACTTTCTAGGAGGAGGAGAAATAAGTCGAGAAACAACAAGAGAAGAACATAGAGAAATAACAAGAGGCACAGCAGGCAGATAAAGATAAGACAGGCTGGGAAAGGAGGAGGGAAAATATTTAGAGTTGATCAGACCGAGGGGAGAGGGAGGGTGGGGAGGAAAGCCGCGACAGCCATGGCCTTTGGACAGGATCACCGTTTGTGGGATTCCCATGCAGCTTTCCTTCACCTAAGGGATATTCTTTAACTCATCATTTCCCAGACTTCTGACAGATACACTTCCCCCACTGACATCTATATCTGAGGCACGCATCTCTCTTCTGCCTCAAAAAGGTTCTCTCTTTTGGAATGGCAAAGGCAAAGTTATAGACCCCCAGCACGACCACCGCGTGATTTGTGTGAGTTACCGTTCTGAGCCAGGCTCCTGCCCACAGCGGTGACTCACACAGATTCACCATGTGCACCCCCTCTCTGGTCTGCATGCTTCAAATCACACCTAGCGTAGAGAGGGGGCAAAATTTATCTCCCAGTGGAGGCAGACCGGAGAGGGGCAAGACCTGTTCGTGAATCGTACAGAGCTGTAACGGGCAACCTCCTCTGCATGTGGGTGCTTCAGGGCTGTAATGGGACCATTTATTTTGGGCAGTGCACAAATAATTAACTCAGGTCACACAGCTTGAGAATTCCTGCTTTAAGTCTTACCTGGCCTGCACAGCAGAGAACCTGGGTGAATTTCAGCCCACAAAGACCACTCCCCCCTTTCTAGTTTTACAGAACGACCGAATGAGTGCATACCTTTTAATCACCTACATGGACTGAAGAGCAGCTTTCTATACCGCAAATATCAAAATAATCTCCCAAGAAGCTTGCTGCTGCCCAAATGTTAGCATCAGAAGCGCACACAAGGCACACCGAACACATTAAAATTCTGTGCCGGGGGAAGTATGTTTCCACAACCTGCATACAACTACGCAACCTGTGCAAATTTGCACAACTTCCTTTATTTTGTGCAGCTGGGTCAACTGTTCCCCACTGTTCTATTTTCATTTTGCTAGTCGTAACGTGGAGTCTGGATGCTGAAGACAAAACCACTGGACACGCAGTTCAGCCACCCTGCTGCTGGGCTTTGGAGGTTTCAGCCAGCACCTCCAGACATTTAAGAAGAAGAAGAAGAAAGTGGAATTATACCCTGCCCTTCACTTGGAGTCTCAGAGTGGCTTACAATCTCCTTTCCCTTCCCTACCCGCAACAGACACTTTATGAGGTAGGTGGGGCTAAGAGAGCTCTCTTGAGAACTGCTCCTGAGACAACAGCTCCGAGAGAACTTGTAACTGATCCAAGGTCACACCAGCAGCTGCTTGTGGAACAGTGGGGAAATCAAACCCGGTTCTCCCAGACTACAGTCCGCACTCCTAACCACGACACCAAACTGGCTCTCTATACCAAACTGGTTATCTACACAACCGCATGGGCTACAAACTTGCCTTTTGCCTTAAAAGAAAAACTGGGAAACCACCAGAAAGCAGAATTGCGCCTTTGGCCACATTCTGTGCTCTCCTTTCCTGTGCTCCCTCGAAACTGCACCAGACATAGCAACTCTAATTATGGGAGCCCCCAAATTTTATGGACTCCTTCAACCAATGCTCCCTCTAAGCTGTGGAGTCTTGTGAGCAAAAATTCTACTTTGTGAGCTACTGGCATTAAAGTTGTGAGTGAGCGATTTGGCTACTGCGTAAATTACTTTGCTCTGGAGCCATCCTTCCTGAGCCAAGGCAAAAATCTGTGAGCTAGAGGCTAAAAAGCCGTGAGCTAGCTCACATTAACTCAGCTTAGAGGGAACACTGCCTTCAACTTCCTTACAGGTGACTTTAGAAAAAGGCAGATTAATGGAAGGGTCATCGGTGGCTACTAGCCACGGGGACTGAAGAAAGCAATACCAGGGGAAGGCCTCTGTTCCCCATTTGCCAGTCCTCCTGGACAACTGGCTGGCCACTGTGTGGAACAGGAAGCTGGGCTAGATGGGCCAGTGGTCCGATCCAGCAGGGCTCTTACATTCCTCTAAGAAAGGGGTCCCTGACCTGGACGGCCCAGGCTAGCCCGATCCCATCAGATCTCAGAAGCTAAGCAGGGTCAGCTCTTCCACCAAGGAAGTCCAAGGCCGCGATGCAGAGGCAGGCAACGGCAAACCGCCCCTGAGCGCCTCTTGCCTTGAAAACCTCGCGGGGTTGCCATAAGGCAGCTGCGACGCGACGGCGCTTTATACACACAGGAGAGGGGTTGCGCCGTTGTTTCACCTTCGCTGGAAGCCAGGTCGGACATGGACTCGGCTGACGGGCTGGGCGAAAGAGAGAAGACAGCCCCCATTCAATGTTCCCGCTAAGGTGCGGAGTCTTGTGAGCAAGAATTCTACTTTGTGAGCTGCTGGCATTGAAGTTGTGGGCGAGCGATTAGTCTGCTCTGGAGCCCATCCTTCCTTGAGCTAAGACAAAAATGTGTGAGCCGGAGGCTAAAAAACTGTGAGCCAGCTCGCAGTAACTCAGCTTAGAGCAGGCGTGGCCAAACTTGCTTAACATGAGACCCACAGAGAATCAACGTCGGATGTTTGAGAGCCGCAAGACATGAACAGATATTACACGTTTTTACTGGGAAATATGCAGATTTGCTTTTTATTAACATTACATGAGACTGCCAAAAATAATATCAAAAGCGGTAGAAGCGGATATTGATAATGATATTTATTTGTCCAATGATATTTATTTGTCTGCTCATGATATTTGGCTTCCCCAGCCGGGAGCCGCACAATATGTGTGAAAGAGCCACGTGGGGCTCTTGTGCCACAGTTTGGCCACCCCTGGCTTAGAGGGAACACTGCCCCCATTTACACCCATGAGTAAGTGGCACACCTCCGTAGAGAAGCAGATTCTCCCAGCACCTTCTGGCACACACTTATGACAATCCTGTTCTTCAGAGACTGAAAATTTGAGGGTTGTTTTTTTAACCCCTAGAGGCAACCCGTCACCTTTTAGCCCGGTATACCGTTTTGGGGGGAGGCGAAGAGGCCAGTCAATAAGAACCTGACACATACGCTAAATAATATACTGCTCACCTGCGGGCTTCAAAAATGAGTTTTTGGCCCCTGACCCCAGGTGGGCTATCCATTCCAGGGCAAGCCAGTAAATACCTGGAAAGGCAGGTGTTTTGTTGCAGGGTGAAATACCTGGCCGCATACCAGTCTCGACTTGGCCCTCAAAGGCTTTTTTGACCTTCGAGAAGTGAAGATTTAAAGGGGGGGCGCTGGATGACCCCCCCGACTACAATTCTACAGGGTATTCCGACAATGACGAGAAGCCATGGGCGGCTATCATGCTAACTTCAGCAGAAAAGGAAAAAAAGAAAAGGCTTTTGAGCTAAAGGTTGGAAGGAATCCATTTCCCTTAATTGAATGAACGGGGGACGAAACGCAAGGGAAAATATGGGCATAGTCCAGCAAATGCATTTAATTTGGGGAACAGAAAGGACAGTCACCTCTTAAAATTAATGGCCTCGGCTCTTGAGATTTTTGGAACCTTTACTATGTCATTCATGTATATATCATTATAGCATATATATCAATCATATGCGTATGAATAATGTATGCATGTGTATATTTGGATTCACTCACACTATCTCAGGCTTGTAAAATACGCTTGCCCGAGGAGACACACGGCCATCTCCAGGAGAGAAGGTTTAGCAAAATGGCAGGTTTCCCCCACCTCTTTGGGCCCCACCCCATCGACACAGGGAACGTGCCAGTGGTAGGCAGAATAGCACCGGATTTTGCATATTTACTTTCAAGGGGGTTGTTACACTCAAATAAAAATGGTTATGGTCAAATAATTTCATGTCTCGTTACGTACGCATTTAGTGTTTACTGTAAAAAGAAGAAGAATCATAGAATCATAGAGTTGGAAGCAATGTTCCCTCTAAGCTGAGTTAGTGCGAGCCAGCTCACAGTTTTTTAGCCTCCAGCTCACACATCTTCATCTTAGCTCAGGAAGGATGGCTCCAGAGCAAACTAAGTTATGCAGCAGCCAAATCGCTCACTCACAACTTTCAAGCCAGTAGCTTGCAAAGTAGAATTTTCGCTCACATGGCTCCGCAGCTTAGAGGGAGCAATGGTTGGAAGGGACCTCCGGGTCATCTAGTCCAACCCCCTGCACAAGGCAGGAAATTCACAGATCCCTCCACACCCCCAGTGACCCCTGCTCCACGCCCAGAAGATGGCAAAAAACCCCTCCAGGATCCCTGGCCAAACTGGCCTGGGGGAAAATGGCTTCCTGACCCCCAAAGTGGCAATCGGCATTTCCCTGGGCATGTTGAGAAATGGCCACGGGAACTAAGCACCGAGGCAACCCTCCCTGCCCTCCCTTCTCATGATCTCCCCAAGTTCACAGAATCGGCAGAGAGGAATGGAGGTCAGTGGGAAACCGTTCTGCTGACACCTCCCAGGTATTAAAGACCAGGCACTGATTGTGACAAGATGACACGGATTAAAGACTCCCAGCTCTCCATCCAGAGATGCGGGAGCCGTTACACCAGATTGGGGCACTCGTGGCGCCTAGATCTGCAAAGCTAACATCTGGACCGGGCCCAGGACTTAATTCCAACAGCTTCTGACCCTGCCCCCCCCCCCCAATTAGATTTATAAAGGCCAGCCCAGTCCCGCTGCCATCCACTGCTTGGCTCCCGCGTCCAGAAACTGAAATAATGTTGTTGTCGTCTCCGTTAATAGTGTTTGCCCTAACCGAGAACAGGATATATTTATTAGTTAAATTCATGGCTGTGCATGATACTTGGGTGCGAAACAGGATTTATAAATTCTCGGCCAGGGAAGGCTCCATCCTCCAAGACTCAGTGTAAGTGAGCAAATTAGGTCTGTAAGTATTTGCTGATCTTGCATCGCCTTCTCTCTCTCTCTCTCTCTCTCTCCCCGCTTCTGCTACTCATGGAGGCGGAGTGGGGGGGGGGGACTCTCCTGGCAGGGAAACAGACACACACTGCTCGGCTCCAGGGTCAGTTTGAGATTTCACCGGGCATCTCTGCCGTCCTAAGGACTAGGCGGCTGGTTTAGAATCCAAACACGGATGACCCGAATGTCAAATTCTGCACCCAACGGCAAATTCCACACTTGCGTGGTAGGAATGGCAGAGGCGCGCGCCACTGCGCCGGTTACAATGAAGGGAATCTAAGTTGACATTTATGCAAACTTGGAGCCTGCAAAGAATTATGTGCCAGGAAAAGCATGGGGGGGGGGGGTAAACAATAATATCAAACCTCCAAACAATCCAAAAATCTCCTGTTCGAGGATTTTAAATGCTCTCTGGGGTCTGAGAAGGCCAGTTTCCCCTTCCCTTCTTCCCGTTTTGCATCTCTCAACAATCCCTGCTCCAGGAGCATATTCAGGCTGATTTGTGGGGGTTTCTCTTTCCTGATAATTTCCCAAGCCGTTTCCTTGGAGAACAACGTTAGCTTGGAGAAATGACGGCTGAGGGGTGGCATGATCGAAGTTTATAAGATTATGCATGGGATTGAGCAGGTTGAGAAAGAAGTACTTTTCTCCCTTTCTCACAATGCAAGAACTCATGGGAACTCAATGAAATTGCTAAGCAGTCGGGTTAGAACGGATAAAAGGAAGTCCTTCTTCACCCAAAGAGTGATGAACACATGGAATTCACTGCCACAGGAGGTGGTGGCAGCTACAAGCATGGACAGTTTCAAGAGGGAATTAGATAAACATATGGAGCAGAAGTCCATCAGTTGCTATTAGCCACAAGGTATAGATAGGAACTCTCAGTCTGGGGCAGGTGATGCACTCTATTCTTGGTGCTGGGGGGGGGGCAGCAGTGGGAGGGCTTCTAGTGTCCTGGCCCCACTGCTGGACCTCCTGATGGCATGTGGTATTTTTGGCCACTGTGTGACAGAGTGTTGGACTGGATGGGCCATTGGCCTGGTTCAACATTGGCTTCTCTTATGTTCTTATGTTCCTTACACACCTGGGGAGTTCTTCTGAGTACCTTTTCTGCAATAGGCCCAGTTTTGTGGCTTCAGTGGCTGGCAGGGGGGCCAGCCACCTTACGACTGGGCACAGCGGTTTTTAAAACATGCCAGCTGCACCGAGCCTGATGGGACGCGGCGAAATTCACTGGCTTCCAAGCCAAGGCATGGCACCGCTTTTCACTTAGACAACCCTGTGAGGTAGGCCAGTGAGAATTTGTGACAGGCTCAAGATCACCCAGCAAGCTTCCATGGCAGAAGCAGGGATTCGAACCTGGGTCGCCCAGGGCCCTAGTCTCGCACTCTATCCACGACACTGCACTGACTCTGTCTTATCAGGCCTTGAACAGTCTCCGCCAATGTGACCCAGAAGATCACAAAGATTTTCAGTAGCTCTTCCCTGGATCCCCCCTCTGTAGTAGGACACCATGCCTTGAGAATGACAAAGAAGTCCACGTGGCAGCTCTGGTCCCTGCATTCAGAGACCACAACAAGATATACCATAGCATCACAGAGCCGGAAGGGACCTCCACGGTCATCTAGTCCAACCCCCTGCACAATGCAGGGAATTAACAAATACCTCCTCCCCTCCACACCCCCAGTGACCCCTGTTCCACACCCAGAAGATGGCCAAAAAACCCCTCCAGGATCTCCAGCCAAACGGACCTGGAGAAGAATTGCTTCCTGACCCCAAAGTGGCAATCAGCATTTCCCTGGGCGTGCAAAAAAAGGGCCACGAGAACTGAACACTAGTGCAGCCCTTCCTGCCCTCTCTTCTCATGATCTGCCCAAGTTCACAGAACCAGCATTGCTGTCAGGTGGCCATCTAGCCTCTGCTTGAAAAGCTCCAAAGATGGAGAGCCCACCACCTCCCGAGGAAGCCTCTTCCACTGAGGAACCGCTCTGGCTGTCAGGAAGTTCTTCCTAATGTTCAGCCAAAAGCTCTTCAGATGTAATTTCAACCTGTTGGTTCTGGTCCAACCTTCTGGGGCAACAGAAAAGAAGTCTACACCATCCTCTACATGACAGCCCTTCGAGAACTTGAAGAAGAAGATGAAGAAGAAGAACAGAAGAAGAGATTGGATTTATACCCCGTCCTTCACTTGGCGTCTCAGAGCGGCTTACAAACTCCTTTCCCTTCCCCTCCCCACAACAGACACCCTGTGAGGTAGGTGGGGCTGAGAGAACTCTAACACAAACTGCTCTTTCAGGAACAGCTGTGCCAGAGCTTGTGACTGACCCAAGGTCACATTGGCAGGTGCAAGTGGAGGAGTGGGGAATCAAACCCGGTTCTCCCAGATTAGAGTCCGCACACTTCACCACTACACCAAACTGGCTCTACACCAAAATGGTTCTATCACCTCTCCGTCGTCTCCTCTCCCTTCTTCTCAGTTTTTCTTCTGCTCCAATTTGGCCGTTCTACTAAATATTCTTTACTGATTTGTACTACTGGTAGAAAAGAGCGAAGACTCGGAAACGACCACTGGTGAAAGTTAAAGCAGAAAGTGCCAAAGCGGGATTACAGCTGGGCATCAAGAAGACAAAAGGAATGACTCCTGCTGGGGAATGACACAAGTTCAGGGCTTACAGAGGCCCATCGTCAACCAAAAGGGAGACGGCAACCAAGGAATTGGAAGGAGACTGAGATGGGGAAGGGCAACCATGAAGGAGCGAGAAAAGATTCTTAAGTGGAAGGACATGTCGCTGGCCATCAAGATCAAGTGAATTCCGGCCATATTTCCCATTACTATGTGCGGGTGTGAAAGTTGGACAGTGCTGACAGGAAGAAAATTCATTCATTTGAAATGTGGTGTTTGGAGGACGGTTCGACGGATACCGTGGACTGCCAGAAAGACGTGCAATTGGGCTCTCATTCAAATCAAGCCTGGGCTTTCCTTCGAAGATAAAATTACGAGAAGATGAGAGCCACCAGATGCCAGGAAAAGCTGGAGGCGGCAGGAAAAGAGGGAGACCCAACGTGAGATGGGCAGACTCTGTCAAGGAAGTCACAAAGGCCCTCCGTCGGCAAGAGTGGAGCAAGGCTGTTGACGACAGGACGTTTTGGAAAGCGTCAATTCATAGGGTCGCCATAAATTGGAAGTGAGTGGATGGCACTTACCACACATACACACAAAAGCTTGTTTGAGAGCCAGTTTGGTATAGTGGTTAGGAGTGCAGACTCTAATTTGGGAGAACCCGGTTTGATTCCCCCGCTTCTCCACATGCAGCTGCTGGCGTGACCTTGGGTCAGCCACAACTTCTCTCAGAGCTGTTACCTGAAGGGCAGTTCCCTCAGAGCTCTCTCAGCCCCACCTACCTCATAGGATGCCTGTTGTGGGGAAGGGAAGGGAAAGGAGTTTGTAAACTGCTCTGAGACTCTGAGTGAAGGGTGGGGTATAAGTCCAACTCTTCTCCTTGGGTCAGTCACAGTTCTCTCAGAATTGTTCTCTCAAGAGAAGACCTCAAAAGAGCTCTCTCAGCCCCACCTACCTCACAGGGTGTCTGTGGTAGGGAGGGGAAGGGAAAGGGGATTGTAAGCCGCTCTGAGACTCTGAGTGAAGGGCGGGGTATAAATCTAATCTCTTCTTCTTCTTGGGTCAGTCACAGTTCCCTCAGAGCTGTTTTCTCAAGAGCAGTCCTCAAAAGAGCTCTCCCAGGCCCACCTACCTCACAGGGGGTCTGTTGTGGGGAGAGGAAGACGAAGAAGAGAGGAAGAGAATGGATTTATACCCCACCCTTCACTACCCAAAGGAGTGTCTCAGAGCGGCTTACAATCCCTTTCCCTTCCCCTCCCCACAACAGATACCCTGTGGGGTAGGTAAGTGGGGCTGAGAGAGCTATTTCAAGGACTGCCCTTGAGAGAACAGCTCTGAGAGAATTTATAATTGACCCAAGGTCACACCAGCAGCTGCTTGTGGGAAAGGAGTTTATAAGCCACTCAAACTCAGAGTGAAGGGCGGGGTATAAATCCAATTTCTTCCTCTTCTACAGTCGACTTGTTATAAACCACAACTTAGGCCAAGCTCCACCCCCCCTTTTGGAAAAAGCAGGCTTGTGAACATTTTAATAAAATAAATGACTAAATAAAACCCTCGCCCCATGCCTGAAGGAACACAGAGATGGTAACCTCCCTCTGGGCTTTGCAAGCACTACCTAACAATCCCCCTTCCCGTCAGTAGCACAGTTTTAATATTATGCATTGTTATGGAGATCTAAATCGAGAAAGGTTTCCTGTAATCAAGGGCCGGCCTGCGTTTACAGTGCAATCCTGTACAGAGTTATTCTAGTCTCCATCCCTCAACTCCGCACGGGGCTGTGCCGTTAAAATTCTTTCAGCTCCTTTGGCCTTTCAACCAGTTAATGCCTGAAATTTAAAACGTCTCCATTATCCACAAAAAAACCAACAACCCAACAAGAGGCGGCCTGTCT
The DNA here is from genome assembly GCA_029375565.1 of Gekko gecko. Taxonomy (NCBI): domain Eukaryota; kingdom Metazoa; phylum Chordata; class Lepidosauria; order Squamata; family Gekkonidae; genus Gekko; species Gekko gecko. Next base: position 227,719,867 of record JAPDNY010000004.1, on the reverse strand, counting down.
GAGCAGCAACAAGACTGGAGTTGTATTCAGTCCTACCCTAAAAGGGGCCAGGACCGTGCTCAATTCATACCTGGCGCTGCTTTCCTTGAGAGGGAAAGGGCAGAAGATTGGCAGCTTGCCCCAGGTGCAGACATGAAAAGACAGACAGCCCAGCCTGAAGCCCCGGAGGCCATGATCCGGGCAAACTCCTGCAACCAGGCCCACAGCCAGGATTTTGTGGCTTGTGGGGCAAAATTTTTTTCTGGCAAGGCTGAAATTCTCAGTGGAGAATGAAAAACCATTTAGCCAATAGAAAACTGTTACCAGGATAGATCTCTAAATTGCCTGCTGTCAACCACTTTAGATGACCGTTCTCAGCTGCTGCAAATTAATCCCTTCTGTCAGCCTAAGCAACAATTCTGATAGCAAACTGGCAGGTGGGGGTGATGACTTCTATAGAAAGCTCATGCCTAGGCAGAAAAACTCTCTCAAAGGAGACCAGTTTCTTGACACAGAGTTAGAAGGGATCCTAGAGGTCACCTACTCCAACCCTCTTGCTCAGTGCGGGAATTGGTCAACTCCAGCACCCCAGTCTGATTCGAGGAGCACACACCTTTTAAAAAATGCTTAAAAATGATTGTAAAAAGTATTTACAGGATAAATTCTTGTGGGGCAGTGCCTTTAAGAAAGGGGGCAGAGCCCCCAAAAGCCCAAACACAGCTACAGGCCTGGCTGCCACTGGCAGTCAAGGAAAGCCTGTCCAGGGATGCAAAGGGGTGCTTTCGCCTTGCTCTTCCTCTCTGTTTGCACGACTACCTCTGCGATGCCAGCTGGGCCCCTTGGGGGGAATTTGCCGGTCAAAAGGCTCAGAGATTCCAGAAGCAACAGCCTGGGACGGGCACCAGATAGGATACCCCCTCACACAAACGCTGCAAAACCGTGAGTGGGCAGGCAGTGACAGAGAAGAGGGTGAGGATCGGAAAGAAGAGATGCCGGGATGCCGCTTCCGAAGCTCGGGGTGCCGGTCTGTCACAGCAAGCTCAAAACACACCGGGCCATTGCTTTCCCAACATCTCCCACAAATTAAGAAGTTATTTCGATAATTGGCCAATTAAGGCTTAATTTCTACTCGGGAAACATTTACCCAGTGATGGCGGCAGCCCTCCTGGCATACTTTTTTTTTCTTTTACCATCGAGTCACAAATGCTCCCTCTAAGCTGCGGAGTCTTGTGAGAGTAAATTCTACTTGGTGAGCTGCTGGCATTAAAGTTGTGAGCGAGCGACTTGGCCACTGCATAGTTTAGTTTGCTCCGGAGCCCTCCTTCCTGAGCTAAGGTAAAACGGTGTGAGCTGGAGGCTAAAAACTGTGAGCCAGCTCACACTAACTCAGCTTAGAGGGAACACAGCTGACTTACGGAGACCCGGGACGGGGGGTTCCCAAGGTTTGCCACCACCTGCTGCTGTATAGCTACCCTGGACCTACTCGCCAGTCTCCCATCCAAATACGAACCGGGGGTGACTCTGCTTGGCTTCCGTGACCTGACGGGATCGGGCTAGCTGGGGCTACCCAGGTCCGACCCCTGCGGAATGAGGGGGCACATCCACAGAGAGGAAATGCTCCGCTGCAGAGCCCTGACCTGGATGGCCCCGGCGAGCCCCATCCCGTCAGATCTCAGAAGCTAAGCAGGGTCGGCCCTGGCTAGCGCTTAGACGGGAGATCGCTAAAGGCAGTCCAGGGTTGCTCTGGAGAGGGAGTGTTGGCAAACCACCTCTGAATGCCGCTTGTCTTGGAAACCCTGCATAGTTGCCATCAGCTGGCTGTGACCTGATGGCCCATTAGAATGTAAGAGAACATCAGAGAAGACAGTGTTGGATCAGGCCAGTGGCCCATCCAGTCCAACACTCTGCGTCACACAGTGGCCAGAAATACCGGGTGCCATCAGGGGGTCCAGCAGTGGGGCCAGGACACCAGAAGCCCTCCCACTGTTGACCCCCGCCCCCAAAGCACCAAGAATACAGAGCATCCCTTGCCCCAGCCTGAGAGTTCCTATCTATATCTTGTGGCTAGTAGCCACAGATGGACCTCTGCTCCATATGTTTATCCAATCCCCTCTTGAAGCAGCCCATGCTTGTAGCTGCCACCACCTCCTGCAGCAGTGAATTCCAGGTGTTAACCACTCTTTGGGTGAAGAAGAACTTCCTTTTATCCATTCTAACCCGACTGCTCAGCAATTTCATTGAGTGCCCACGAGTTTTTGCATTGTGAGTTCTTGTATTCTACCGTCATCAGAATAACCCTGACCTGGATAGCCCAGGGTAGCCCGATCCCGTCAGATCTCGGAAGCTGAGCCTTGGCTAGTATTTGGAAGGGCAACCTCCAAGGAATTACCAGGGTTGTCCAGTGTTCCCTCTGAGCTGAGTTTGTGTGAGCTAGCTCACAGTTTTTTAGCCTCCGGCTCACACATTTTTTGTCTTAGCTCGGGAAGGATGGCTCCAGAGCAAACTAATTTGTGCAGGAGCCAAATCACTCATTCACAATTTTAATGCCGGTAGCTCACAAGATAGAATTTTTGCTCACAAGATTCCACAGCTTAGAGGGAGCACTGGTTGAGACACGGAGGCAGGCAACAGCAAACCACCTCTGAAACGTCTCTTTCCTCAAAAACAAGTCTAGTTCGCCACCTAGTGGTGCATAATGCTAAAAGAGATAGACCTTCGGGCTGCCAGACAATCTTAGGATCTCTTGGGGGACACACATAAAATGCCACATGATAATTATTATTATTATAGAACGGAAGGTCTGCAACAGCCAGGAAAGAACTGGGCTGATCCTGAATGCAGAGGAGCTGCTGCTGAAAAGCCACCCTCCACTCCCCAATTCAACAGCCCTGCTAACTACGCCATCCAAAACTCCTTCTATGGCACATGCATATATAAAATTAAAACAGAACTATAAACAGTTTGGGGCTGAACAGGGGAAAGCAACTTATGGGGGAGGGCAAAGATCTAGAAGCACAAAAAGCCTGGAATCTAGAAGTGGCAGCCCAGGCAAGTTTCTCAGAAGCCAAACGAGTTTCCATCCCTCAGACCAGGGGCAGTGCTTTTGTTCAGTCTTTACGATGGCTCTCAAGAAAAGCCGGCTCAGCCCCAACCTGTCTAGCCCAGGCAAGCTCGATCTTGTCAGATCTCAGAAGCTAAGCAGGGATGACCCTGGCAAGTACTTGGATGGGAGAGCTCCAAGGAATATCAGAGTTGGGACGCAGAAGCAGGTGTTTTTGTTCAGTGCTTTGCGATGGCTCTCAAGAAAAGCCGGCTCAGCCCCAACCTGGCTAGCCCAGGCCAGCTCGATCTTGGAAGCTAAGCAGGGGCAACCCTGGCAAGTTACTTGGAAGGGTGACTTCCAAGGAATGCCAGGGCCAGGATGCAGAGGCAGGTAATATCAAAGCGACCTCTCTGAAATGTCCGAGCCCCACTAGGGGTCACCAGAAGTCACCATGATCTCCAGGCTTGCAAGCAAGCGCACGCACACACACAGAAACAGAAAAGTTGGCTCTCAAGAGGTGGACAGTCAAGTGTAGCTACTGGGAACTTCATAGCAGGCAGGGAGCGTAGCCACAGGGAGGGGCCGTGGCTCAGCTGCAGAGCATCTGCTTGGCATGCAGGATGTTCCACGTTCGATTCCCGGCATCTCCAGTTTAAAAGAGCACCAGGTAGGGGGTGACGGAAAAGACCTCTGCCTGAGTCCCTGGAGAACAGCTGCCAGTGTGAACAGACGATACTCACCTTGCTGGACCAAGGGCCTGATTCAGTGTAAGGCAGCATTGTGCGTGACCACGTGTGTGCGCGCCGTCCGCTGAAGGCTCCCAAAACACCAGAAGAGGAGCTGGCGGGACCGGCAGGGACCGGACAGCGAGCCACCGGTAACTCCTTGTTAACGTAAAACAAGGAACTATGGACTGCAGAAACGGCTCGCCTCCAGCGGGGACGGACCACCAGCTCTGCAGAAGACGCATATGCAGTGCAAATGCCGGATTGGAACCACCAATGGGACGTTCCTTTCTCAGCCCTTTGATCTGGGCGGGGAGTACAAATATCGAGGGGGCGGGGCTCCTAGGTTCGGCCCCTTCAGTGCTTTGCTTATGCTCCTCCTCTTGCTGCCTCGTAAAAAATGGGTACCAGCAAAATGAAGCACGGTCGGCCTGCAACTGGAGAGCTTCCCGGACTGCGCTGCCCAGACTGTGCTGGCCCACCTGGCATCTCTTACCCCAGATGCAGAAACTAGACTGTGATATCTGAAGGGCTCTCTGGGGCTGTGGTTGCGAACAAAAAGACCTGGAGCACTGAAGCCCCCCTCCCCAGCGAGCAAACTACCTCTCCCTGAGTGAGAAGGCAAAGATCGCTCGCTTTCAGAGTCCCGCCAACCACTCTGGACACCCAGTTTTGGTGTACTGGTTAGGAGCACGGATTCTAATCTGGGAGAACCGGGTTTGATTCCCCACTCCTCCACGTGCCGGTGTGACCTTGGGTCAGTCACAAGTTCTTTGCTCTCTTGCAAGCAGTTCTCGAAATAGCTCTCTCAGCCCTACCTCACAGGGTGTCTGCTGTGGGGAGGGGAAGGGAAAGGAGGAGGAGATTGTAAGCCACTCTGAGACTCCTTCGGGTAGTGACGGGCGGGGTATAAATCCAATCTCCTCCTCCTCTTCTTCCCACTCCTCTGCATGCAGCCAACTGGGTGACCTTGGGTCAGTGACAAGTTCTCTCAGAGCTGTTCTCTCAAGAGCAGTTCTCGATGGAGCTCTCTCAGCCCCACCTGCCTCACAGGCAATGGCTCCCTCTAAGCTGTGGAGTCCTGTGAGCAAAATTTCTACTTTCTGAGACACTGGCATTAAAGTTGTGAGTGAGCGATTTGGCTACTGCGTAAATTACTTTGCTCTGGAGCCATCCTTCCTGAGCCAAGGTAAAAATCTGTGAGCTAGAGGCTAAAAAACCATGAGCTAGCTCACATTAACTCAGCTTAGAGGGAACACTGCTCACAGGGTGTCTATGGTGGGGAGGGGAAAGGAGGAGGAGATTGTAAGCTGCTCTGAGACTCCTTTGGGTAGTGAAGGGTGGGGTATAAATCCAACCTCCTCCTCCTCCTCTTCTTCCCACTCCTGGGGAGCTGGGTGACCCTGGGTCATTTACATGTTCTCTCAGAGCTCTTCTGAAAAGAGCAGTTCTTGAAAGAGCTCTCTCAGCCCCACCTGCCTCACAGGGTGTGTGTTGTAGGGTAGGGGAAGGGAAAGGAGAATGTGAGCCACTCTGGGACTCCTTCGGGTAGTGAAGGGCAGGGTATACACCCAATCTCTTCTTCTTCTCTACCAACTAGCTTTCCAAGCACCGGAGAGGTTTGGAGAGGAGCGTGCCACCCCAGAAATCACTCTGCCTTGCTGGAACCAGAGAAGCCAGGTTAACGTCCTAAATAAGACATTCAGATCTTCCACGCTGCTTCTCTCCCGTGGAGAGGAAGTCCCCACCCCACCCTGCAGCCCAAGTGGGAAGGTTGCCAGCGACTGCGACTGGTGCGTGCCCCGGGGCAGGCCTCCCATTCCAACAAGTGCCCCGGGCATTCGCGCCAGGCGAATCCTGCCAAGGAGGAGCTTTCCTCCCCCCACCCCCAGCTTATTACTAATTCAAACTGACAGCTCCACGCAGGGGTTCCAAGAGAGCAGGAAGCCAAACAGACAACGGAGGCTGGGACGAGATCTTTTCAGTGGTTTGCTGCACCCACACGTTAAGCTTTCCGCCGCACAGAGGCCGGGGACTCGAGCCAGCAGACGCGCCGGGGCTAGCACGAGTGGGTTGGGCGGCCCCGGTGCCAGCGGTGGGCCGGGTGCAAGATGTCGCTTTGGAAGACGGCGGGGAGCTTTCCAAGGTCAGGAAGGAGAGAGCTGGCGGGGGGGGGGGGAATGCTGATCTTTTAGAGCCAGGCAGACCACGCAGACTTTCTAGGCAACCGGGGCTGCTGGAAGGAGAGGACTGAAGAGAATTCCATCCAGGAGACTCGCATCAATACCCGGGAGCCTCCTGGCCTAGGAAACCAGGTGGTCCCAGACAGCCAATCCGGTGCAACTGCCGGCTATAAGACTCCCGGGTGTTATACCCTCTAGGTCTGGGTAGCTCAGGCCTGGCAGGGAGTCTGCCAATCTGCCCTCTCCTGCATCAGATGTGTGCCCTTTGCCGGCCTAGTCCTGCTTTCTGCTGGCACCACCCTTGCAGTGCCCATTTCCAGGAGGAAGCGGAGGAAGAGGAGGGAGAAGAACAGGAGGAAGGGAAGGAGGAGGAAGGGGAGGGGGAGGGGAAGATTGGATTTCTACCCCACCCTTCACTACCCTCAGGTGTAGTAAATACAGCAAAGAATGCCTGATCCAAAAACTGTGCCCACTATCATTCAGCTGGACAGCAGCAGCCAGAACCCGTCACCCGCCCCCCCAGGAAGTTACCCTGTTGCCCCGGGCCAAAATCCATGGGAAACAGCCAGCCTAATTAAAAGTCCTTCAGAACTCAAAAAGCTTGCACGCTCATTTGGAACTGAAAGCTATTAATGAAAGCTGCTTTAAAAGGTGCTTTGGAACAGAAGGTCTACCCACAGCCTCTTTCTACTTTGAAAATACCTGAATTCAAGCAATACAGACAGGGATTCACCGAATGGGAGAAAAGGGGCCTGGGAAATCTTCTACAGTTCCGCAGGGACTGCAAGACGGAGCTCTTCCACCAGGTTTCTGGTTGGGGAGCTGCCACTGGCACCAACACCATCGCCACCACCACCAACGGCAACTGATAAATACAGAGCCCTGTTCCCCGGCTCCACCATTCACAGCTTGTGCCTGCCGCGTATATAGGACAGAGATCAAGAAGCTGACCATGGAACATATTAACATGAACGTTGCCGCCCTCCCGAAGTATTGATTTTACATCTAGCTAGCACTTTATGATACTGGATTGTTTTTAGATGGTTTTATGTATGTTATAAGGAGCTGCGGTGGCTCAAGTGGTTAAGACGCTGAACTGCAGGCTGTGGAAGGTCAGTAGTTCAGCAGTTCGAGACCCGAGAGTGCCGCATGATGGGGTGAGCTCCCGTCTCTGGCCCCAGTTCCTGCCAACCTAGCAGTTCGAAAGCAAGAAATTGCAAGTAGATAAACAGGTACCATTTGGGTGGGAAGGTAACAGCGTTCCGTGCGCCTTGGTGTTTAGTCTTGCCGGCCACATGACCATGGAAATGTCTTCGGACAGCTCTGGCTCTTCGGCTTGGAAATGGAGATGAGCACCGCAACCCTAGAGTCGGATTTGACTGGCTTACTTAATGTTTTATCCTTCTGTAAGATGCCCTGAGCCTGCTCCGGTGGGGAGGGCAGGGCACAAATTGAATAAATAAATAAATGACGGCTTGCTCTGTCCCCTCCACCGGCACCACCAGGGAGTATCACCCAACTTGGATTCCCATGCTTGACCTTGTGCACCAACTGAAATTTATCCCTGGCGTGGTTATAATACAAGCAGTACCACGTTCCTCGGCCTTCGAAAGGGATCTCCTTCTCCCGAATGGCATTAGAAAGACGTTTGACCGACCGTTGCTTTTTTCTGCTTCCATTTCCCACTGTTTCTTCCTAGAAGGCTGAGGGTGTAACCCGGTCCCAGCCCCCCATTTTAAATCTGCAGACACCCCCCCCCCCCCCCCATCCAGCATTTCACACAAGGAAACTTTCAGGGGCAAGACCTTAAGACTGTGGCTTGAGACACTTTCCCCTTCCTGTCCCCGCCTGATGAAGAGTTCCAAAGAACTCAAGTTTAGGGTCATTTTGGTTTGTTCCAATAAAAGACACTATGTGACTTCTGAGCCTTGTAGAACGATCTACTAATCAACATCTTTTGGTAGTCCTCAACCCCGGGGACGTCCGACTTGCCTCGACCAGAGCCAGGGCCTTTTCAGCCCTGGCCCCCATCTGGTGGAATGAGCTCCCGTGTGAGATCAGGGGCCCTGCGGAATTTATTACAATTCCACAGGGCCTGAAAGACGGAAAGACGGAGCTCTTCCACTGGGCATTTGGTTGAAGTGGCAGACGTCCCCTCCCTCGGGCTGGCCCCTAACTCTTTTGGATCCTTACTCTTTTAATGTCGTCTTAACTGCTAAGATATCTGATATCTGTTAGAGTTTACATGGTACTTAGGATCTGTGTTATTTTATGCTGTTGTTTCAAGTGGTTTTAACAGCATTGTAATTTATAGTGTTGGAACCCGCCCTGAGCCTCCTTGAAGGGAGGACGGGATATAAATCCAAATAAATAAATAAATTTGGGGTTCTGTTTTGGCCCAGCGTGGCTACACCTGCAACCTCAGTCCAGAGCACGGAGCACTGAGAAAACCAACGGTCCTGGAAGCGGAGAATCACTCAGCCTGCAAAGTTCTTAACTTCCCCCACCCCTAGCTCCGCACTGTCCGAAGAGGGATATTCGTACCAGCAATCCGGTATTCAAAACTGAACTCCAAGCGAGGGGGAAAAGAATCCCAGGTCCAGCGTGCCTCACTCAAGAGCAGTCACTGAACGAGAGAAAAGTGGCGCTGATGATGACAAACGAGCTGAAGGGACTGAGTCTGGAAAGGGAAGGGGAATTAAATATTTACAGCTTGACTAAACGGAAATTAGAGGGAGTGGGCAGCGGGGGAGGGAGGACGAGATAAATATTTTAAGAGTGCGATCACTGCAGAACCGGGAGAGGAGGAGGGAGCTACTTAGGACAATCCAAGGAGATTTAGCAAGACCAGTTTTCTCTCTTGACTTCCAGGGAGAGAGGGGCCAGGGGTCCCTTCCCTCTAACTGTGGGATGCGGAGACACTTTGTGGTGAGGGAAAAGCACTCTACACCTGCTCAGACGGCATTCTGATCGACTCTTGCTTCCGCCGGTCCAACAATGAGCCACGGCCCTGAGCGCAAAGACAAATCGACAACAGGCTAATGACATTGCAATGGTCCAAACCTACGTCATACCAACTTGCTTGGAAAAAAGCCTGCAAAGCCGATTTAATTTCTTCGCAATGGAAGGCAAATACGGCCCTCGACGGCATACACCCTTCCAAATCCTCTCAAATAAAATTAAGATCATATCAAGGGCTCACCCGATGGCATCTGACATGCTCTTTGCTACATAAAGGCAATAAAAGTATTTCCCCTGACTGCTGGAAAACTTGTGGAAGTTATGGATCACTGTTGCATTGCTGGTGGTCATGCAAAATAGTATACATCATATATGGCTCATCACTAATTATAGGGCACCTAACACTCCTGAACTGATTCTTTTCAACTTGTGGCAAAATCCAGCAATAGCTACAATATGACAAGAGCTAATTACAATTCTAATGACAGCTGCAACATTTCCATCAACCTCTGTTCCTTCAATTGCATAACAGTATGTAAAAATCTGGGAAATTTTTCACCATGGATAAAACAGCTGATCGTATTTCAACCACTGAATCCACTTCAGGTTAACTGTAATTCTAATTTATTAGACAAATGGCTTCCCTTTATGGATTACTCAACACAGTATCATTCCTTCAAATATCATAAGACAAATGGTATAATGAGATTTTGGCTTATCTTCAAATGTATTTAAAAATATTTGTTGGTCGTTATAGAATTGCTTGCTTGTTACTTACTCGTTCTCCTACATGTAGAATTTTTAAGGAATATATTTTTAAACAGTCACTGATGTACAGTTTGACATAATTCACAAACGCTGATGAAAAATAATCGTTATTTATAATGACTTCCTTACAATAAAAGTTAAAACACAAACACGACGGGACGAGCTCTAATGCCAATTACAGCCTGGTTATAGGCAACGCTCCCTCTAAGCTGTGGAGTCTGCTGAGCAAAGATTCTACTTTGTGAGCTCCTGGCATTAAAGATGTGAGCCAATGATTTGGCTACTGCATAAATTAGTTTGCCCTGGAGCCATCCTTCCTGAGCTAAGTCAAAAATGTGTGAGCCGGAGGCTAAAATACTGTGAGCTAGCTCACACTGACTCAGTTTAGAGGGAACACTGGATACCCCTTCCCAGGCCATACACTCTACCCAGGAGCTTGGCACAATCTGCTCTGACAGGCGGCATCTCTCCGGGCATCAAGGTACCCCGGTCTAGCTACCTGAGAACTTTTCCCTGGGAGATCCTAGAGATTAAACGGGGAACCTCTGGCGGACAAGGCCTTCCAAAAAGCCGCAGCTGCTCCCTAAGACTCAAAACGGGGCTGCAAAGTGGGAATTCAAACACCTTCCATCCAGGTGTTGGCAGAGACGGGTGCAGAACTGAGAAAGCCCCCTGCTCCCGTCCACCCTGCCCTGCTGCCCTCAAGCCATAGATGCTTGGAGCAGAGGAAACGGCAACACGGCCTGCATGTGGATATGAGGAAAGGCTGAGGGACTTGGGAATGTTCGGTCTGGAGAAGAGGAGGTTGAGGGGGAGACAGGATGGCTCTCTCAAAGTATCTGAAGGGCTGTCCCTTGGAGGAGGGCAGGGAGCCATTCCTGTTGGCAAGAGAGGATAGGACTCGCAAGAATGGATTTAAATTAAGGGCGGGAAGGTTCCGGCTGGATCTTAGGGAAAACTTTTTCTACAGTCAGAGTTGTGCGACAGTGGAATCGGCTGCCTAGGAGGGTGGTGAGCTCCCCTCCCTGGCAGTCTTAAAACACTGGCTGGACAGACACTTGTCAGGGATGCTCTAGGCTGATCCTGCATTGAGCAGGGGGTTGGACTAGATGGCCTGGATGGCCCCATCCAAACCCACGATTCTATGATTCTATGCTCCGTTACGTGAAGAAAGGGGGCAGGAAAAGGGCAGGGGACAGGCCGGGGAAGGGCGGAGTGAGACGCAAAGTCTCCCGTAAACCTGCAGTGGGCCAGACAGAAGAACGGCCCCAGCCGGGCTCCCCAAAAGGTCTGCAAGTTGAGACTTCTCTCGTGAACGGGGACCTTGACCAGCAGGGGCGACGGAAGCAGGAGTGCCGATCACCAAACCCTCATCTAAAGGAAAAGCCCACCTTGTCTTCACTGAGGTTCAAGTGGAAAGAGAGAGGGGCTGGGGCCCCTAGTGGTTAAAAGCATCGAGACCAGGAGACCCAGGCTCAGATCTAAGAGTAATTGGAAGGCAGTGACTCTTAGGGACGGGCATGGAACGGACCACAGACCTAATTTTTCCATGGACCGGGGCCCAGTCTGTGGTCTGTTTGCCCAATCCGTGCCCTCGCACTTCCCAGGGGCAGCCCACTAATCGCCTAGGGTTTGGGGGGAGTTCATTTGGTCTGTGGGAGCGGTACGTGGAAGTCGACTCAGAAGGCATTTCACTGCCTTCTGAGTCCACTTCTGCATCATGCTACTGCAGTGATGTGAAGCAAGGGAATTCAGAAGGCATTTAAATGCCTTCTGAGCTCCCTTGCGTTGTGCAGCCGTGGTGGCACGATGCAGAAGCTGACTCAGAAGGCGTCGCCACGGGGCTTCAAAAAGCCACTTAATGGGACATGTTCCCTTTAAATGGCTTTTGCAAGCTCCCGCATCATGAACCTCATGAACCGCTTCATAAAATGAAAACGTTCATGAAAGTTCATGGTTCATGAAGCCCACGAACCTCCGTTTTTTTCCGGTCTGTGCCCATCCCTAATTATTCTCTCAACCTACCTACATTGCAGGGTTGTTGTGAGGACTAGGGGGGAGGAGAATCATGTACACCCCTCCAGAGTGCCTTGAAGGAAGAGTGAGATAAACAGGAAGGTGGACAAAGATGCCGCAAAAGGCCATGCTCGAGGGGGCCGGGAAGTACCAGGGCAGCACTGGCAATGTACTGATGCCACCTTTTGTTAACCCCCACCACCAATATCAGCCCACGTTTGCCCACCCCAGGTCTGCCAGCATTTCCCCAAACTTCTGCCCCCTCCCCCCAAAAATGGCCTCTCTCACGTATCAGGCTTTAGGAAATGAAATAAACACAGGGAAAGACCGTAGACAGCAACCAGGGTAGCTGAATTTGTGCCCTGGAAACCATAACCATAATGACCCTCCTGTTTTGTTACGTTTCCTGAACATGCGCTAAACCAAGTGAGAACTGACTAAGATACCCACACTGTTTATTTGAATCAGGTGCTGGGTGCTGGTTTGCAGCCCGCTAAGTGACCTGCCTTTTCTTGCTGTTACCAGGAGGATGAGGAGGAAGTTGGATTTATACCCCGCCCTTCACTCCAAGTCTCAGAGCAGCTTATAATCTTGTTCCCTCCCTCTCCTCACAACACACACCCTGTGAGGCAGGTGGGGCTGAGAGAAACCTTTTGAAGACTGCTCTTGAGAGAACAGCTCTGAAACAACTTGTGACTGACCCAGGGCCGGCTCACCCACTAGGCGAGCTAGGTGTTCGCCTAGGGCGCCGGCCCTGCAGGGGCGCCAAAATGCCCCCCGCCCCCCCCTGTGAAAAGCCCCCCTTCCCTCCCAGCGCCGGCAGCCCCGGCTTTCCTGGGCACCTCGCAGCTGCGAGGCACCCAGAAAAGCCGGCGCCGCCGCTGGGAGGGAAGGGGCGGGCATTCTAACCCCGCCCCTTCCCCGGCTCTCCTGAGGAAAACGGCACTGGGCCATCTCCAGGCCCCACCGGGAGGTTGGCGTCCCCAGTGGGGTGGGCGCCCCAGGCTGTCCTGCCTAGGGCGCCCAGACATCTGGGGCCGGCCCTGGACTGACCCAAGGTCACACCAGCGGCTGCAAGTGCAGAAGTGGGGAACCAAACCTGGTTCTCTAGATTAGAATCTGCCACTCCTAACCACTACACCAAACTGGCTCTCAAGTTGACCTCGTGGCCTGAAAATTCACAGCCAGCCGCAGAATCTGACTTGTGCCGTAGCTATCGAGCGTGACCTGTGGAACCCCCAGAAACGTGGCTGTTAAAGAGGTCACTTCTAAGGACCCCCTGGTTTGGGGGCTGGAGGCCAAAATGAAGGCAGTGTCTGCTAAGGAGCAGCCCTTTTTCAGATCTGGCATGGTGGTGGAAAGCCACAGCTAATTTATGGCAGCCCCGGAGGGCTTTCAAGGCAAGAGATGTTCCAGAGGTGGTCTGCCGCTGCCTGCCTCTGCACAGGTGGTCTCGCATTCAAGGATTAACCAGGGCTAACCCTGGCTGGCTTTCAAGATCTGACGGACAGAGAGAGCAAGAGACCAGGAGCACCTTAAAGGTGAAAAAAACTGGTGGCAGGAGATGAACTTTCGTGAGCCGCTGCTCACTCCTCCAGATACGGGCCCCAACGGAAGAAGTGAGCGGTGACTAACGAAGGCTCATACCCTAGCCACAGACTTTGTTAGTCTTTCAGGCGCTCCTGGACTCTGGCTCATTCCGACTGCTACAGACAAACACAGTGACCCATCTGGATGAGACTGGACTAGCTAACGTTTAATTCCATCCTTTCAGCCTCCTCTTAAAAACAACTGGTTGTGGCCAGGTCCCAAATAGTTTAGGCAAGCCTGATCTCATCGGGTCTCGGGAGCTAAGCAGGGCTGACTTGGTAGGTAATTGGAAGGGAGACCTCCAAGGAATACCGGGGCTGGGACGCGGAGGCAGGTAATATCAAAGCCACCTTTCTGAAACGTCCAAACCCCACTAGGGGTCACCAGAAGTTACCATGACTTCCAGGCGTGCAAGCACACACACACAAAAAAAATAACTCCCCAAAAACAACTGGTTGCAGAGCTGTGGGTGAGGGAACACTGGATATAGGTGCTCCCCGCTACCCCTTCCCAGGCCGTACACCCTACCCAGGCTGTACCCAGGCTACCCCTTCCCAGACCGAACACCCTACCCAGGAGCTTGGCACAATCTGCTCTGACAGGCGGCATCTCTCCGGGCATCAAGGTACCCTGGTCTAGCTACCCGAGAACTTTTCCCTGGGAGATCCTAGAGGAACCTCTGGCAGGGAACCTCTGGTGGACAAGGCCTTCCAAAAAGCCGCAGCTGCTCCCTAAGACTCAAAACAGGGCTGCAAAGTGGGAATTCAAACACCTTTCATCCAGGTGTTGGCAGAGACAGGTGCAGAACTGAGAAAGCCCCCTGCTCCCGTCCACCCCGCCCTGCCTATGAGGTAGGTGGGGCTGAGAGAGAGCTCCCTTGAGGACTGCTCTTGAGAGAACAGCTCTGAGAGAGAACTTATGACTGACCCAAGGTCACCCAGCAGCTGCATGTGGACAAGTGGGGAGTCAAACCCCGTTCTCCCAGATTAAAGTCCACACAACTAACCATTACACCAAACTGGCTGAAGAAGACCAGGGCTCTAGGAAAGGGTCTGGAAAACCAACCCTAGCTCCCTGGGGTGGGGAGTGTTTTAGCCCAAGGACCGCCAACAGGCCCCTGCCTCATCTGGGTTTCCCAGCCTCCCGTTAGGTCCCAGTTTTTCTCCGCCTCCCCTCCCGCCATTTCTAATACAATGAAAACAGAGCATCCAACTCGGAAAGAGAAGAGGCAGCCTGGCGTACCAGTCGCCACCCTTTCTGCTGATACCGAACGAAACTGGAGCTTCGGCCGTAAAAGCCGATCCGAGCGCACAGTTTGCACTGCTTGGTCTGGCCCCGTTCGGCACTCGGTCTTCGGATGGGCTGCACTGCAGAACGGGGGGAGCGAACTGCTTTAAGACAAGACCCTCAAGCATCGTCCCGGAGATCAATATGCCCGGCTCCCGTTAGATCGGCTGCTTTTCGCACACACACACCCAAACACACACACCCCGCTCTCTAGCAGCAGCACTGTGTATGAGGAGAACCAATGAACAGCTGGGGTTCTCCTGAGCTCTTGGTACGCTTGCGGTGGAGAGTAAACACGTCCATTTTATACAAACTGCTTACGTTTTTAAAAAGGGAGGGGGGGAACCTCTCAGGAGACCAAAAGGACACGAGCTAGCACAAATGTGTCTTTAATGCCACCCTTCTCTTCTTAGCATGTTTGCAACGGGGAAATGGCATTTTCTTTCCCCCCCCCCCATTTTTCTGCTCACTAGACGATCCAGCAGAGCGAGCCACTGGAATCCTTTGCTTTGCACGACTTTTTGCAGCAAGGCGGGGGATGGGGAACGCTCCCCCATCGGCAGCAGAGCCGGGGGTGGGGGCAGGGAGCCATCAGGGCTTTTACCGAGAGGCCACTGCACCGCCTAGCGGCCGTCGAGGGGAATGCTCGCTAACCAACCGCCGGGCTTTAGCTAGGGTGAGTCTAGAAAGGCGAGCGCTGCCGCTACTCCTTCCACTGTAAAAAAAGGAGAGGAAAAAATGGATGTGGTTTGTCTGGGGAGAGTCAGCCAGGCATCGTGCCCGTTATCCTTTCCACCACCTGTGGCCCTGTCCTCGAAAAGTCCGCCCAGCCAGTTCCACCCCTTTGACACAGCAAACAACTAAGAGACGTGGAAGGCTGGGTGGAAAAACTGAGCAAAGGGAGAAGAAAGCGTCAAAGCACCTACCCAACAGACCTGCAGCCAGGAATTTTTTTTTGTTTGGGGGGGGGGGCATTTAAATCACAGTTAATTAAATTAATCTGAATGCTCTGAGCCTGTTCCTAGTCCTTCCTTTCAAGGGACAGGGCAGCGAGTACATCAGTTCCTGAGAAAAAAACAGCTCAGAGGGCCTTTAATTTCTTTCAGCGGGCATTTAAATGCCTTTTGAGTTTCCTCCCACAGGGCAAGAAAGCTTAGAAGGGCCCCTTCAGCACATCTCCAACAAGCGCCCCCCACCTTCTGCTAGCCCAGGACCACCTAGGTCATGGTCAAAAATAAGGTTTCTGGCATGGCTATTTGTGGGGTGATGCTTTTAATTAAGGGGGCAGGGCCCCGAAATGCCCCACTGTAACTAAGGGGCCTGCTACCCACCATCTCCACCCTTCAAATCATATCTCTTGAAGCACAGATTCTGGGAAGGGACTAAATCTCCCACTGCCCAACTTAGCTACTACCCAATGCCTTTTGAAATTTTTAATTTTTCTACCACCAGTTTTGGCAGGCTGGAGCCCTTTCCAGCGCAAGCTCGGGCTAAAAAAACAAGAACAAAACTAGGTCATCTGGTTGCCGCGCAAACCAGGAGGAGTCTCATGGTACCTTAAACACCCCATGGGAACTATTCCACACCCCCGGCCTGCTTTTGAATGCTGTTCCTATCCTGCTTTTTCAAACCCATGTTTATAGCCGTACAGTTTCCTTTTAAAAATAATAACGTAGGTGTGGGTGGTTTTATACTTCGATCCATACTTGAGTGTGGTTTAATTATATAATGGATCTGGGGCTCTTTCTTAAAAAAAACAAAACGAGGTGCCGGAACACTCAAGAGGGAAATTAAGTTTTCAGCCTGTATACTGAAAACTCACGAACTTTTAAACATTTGACAAAGAGTTTTATTGAAGAGGTTTCGGAACTCTGTTCTGGCATGTCCCCCCAAGAAAAAAAGCCCTGTGCATCGTTGCTTTTTCTCCCCACCTGGAGAACAGAATATAAATATCAATCTTAGAGCAATCCTACAACAGCCTCTAACTCCCTTTGAATCACTTATTCGAAAGGCAGACGGAAACAAAAAGGGGGTTATATCTAAGATATACTCTATTCTTACCTAAATGCAGGAAAATACATTTTTAACATACCAGAAATATTGGCAAAAAACGTGCACAATGGAGCTTAGTGAAGATGTATGGTTGAAACCTATAAGAACGGTTGAACACCTATGAGAATAATTCATCTGTTCTCTGCCCAAAATGGCAAAGCTTTAAAATAATGACAAAATGGTATTTAACTGCTTTACAATGATCTCATATTACACATAACTCTGACCTCCTCGGCTGGAGGAAGCGCAAAGAGATTGGGACTTACATCCACTGCTGGATGGACTGTCCAGTAGTTACAACCTTTTGGGATGAAATATTAGAGCAAATGAGATGTATGACTGGACAAATCATAAATAAGAATCCAGAATCAATTCTCTTAAATCTTAGAACTGAAAATGACTTATCTGTTATACAGAAAAAAAAGATACCTTTATTGTTATTCGCAGCAAGAACAACCATAGCGTCAAAATGGAAATCAGAAAGTAAACCAACTTTAAACTTATGGTATAAGAAGTTATGGAACTTATATATAAAGGGGACAGTAACAGACATAATGAACCCAACAAAAGTTAATGACGGGTATAGCGAACTTACTAGTATATGGCTACCTGCTTTATCCTACCTAGTTTCTCAAGAATTAATACCAGATGTAATAAACACTCTTCACCTGTGGCAAATGTTGGTTAATATGTCAATTCTATGTCTATAATGAACAGAACGTTCTCTTTTTTATGGCTATCTTAAAATCTACTTATCCTTTATAACGTTTGTTATATTTCTTGTTGAAAATGGAAAACTGAATAAAAATATTTTTTTAAAAAAATGAATATAAATAAAATGAAAACGAAAAACGTTGGAGAAACAGCACACAAGAGGGCGCTCCGTTGAATTTTACTCAGCCCCCACACCCAGCTGAACGGCAGGGTCCCTACTGTCATTCTCAGAAGCAGCAAAGAATGGGGGGAAGGAAAGGGGCCCTCCTAACAGGTGTGCGGACGAGCACAAACTGCACTCCAGGGAGGCCCGAAAGCTTTCTGCTTGCCAGTCGCTTCCCATTTTCTTCTCCCTTATAGGCTAACCTTGGTTTGAGCAGGATCAGCTCAGCTCTAGCACACAACCGCTCTGGCTGCAGAATTCATCAAAATCCTGAGCCAGCATCCAAATCGGCTCGGTAGCCACCGATTACACCATGAATGGCATTGAGGAGGGAACCGACAGGCGAAAGAATACACAATACAAGAACAATACAATCTCTCACACAATACAAGAACCCGTGGGCACACAATGAAATTGCTGAGCAGTCGGCTTAGAACGGATAAAAGGAAGCCCTTCTTCCCCCCAAAAGTGATTAACACATAGAATTCACTGCCACAGGAGGTGGCGGCGGCTACAAGCACGGACAGCTTCAAGAGGGAATTTGATAAGCATATGGAGCAGAGGTCCATCAGTAGTTATTAGCCACAAGGTATAGATAGGGACTCTCGGTCTGGGGCAAGTGATGCTCTGTATTCTTGGTGCTTGGGGGAGCAACAGTGGGAGGGCTTCTAGCATCCTGGCCCCACTGGTGGACCTCCTGATGGCACCTGGTATATTTTGGCCGCTGTGTGAGAGAGTGTTGGACTGGATAGGCCATTGGCCTGATCCAACATTGCCTTCTCTTGTGTTCTTAAGAAAGCAATTTCAAATCAGCGACTGTCTATCAAAAATATAAGATGGGGGGGAGAGACAGGGTATTCTCAGCCAGGTCTTAATTGCTCACTCTAAAAATTACTGGGTTTAAGAGGAGATGAGACCGTTTCATGAAGACAGGATGTGGAGAGAATGGCGGGTTAGTCTCCCTGTCCCATCACACAAGAGCAGGTCCATACTTTAAGATGCCTATCATCCCTTAGTATTCTACTTTCATAAAGCCTGAAATGTCTACCTGTTACGAAATCAAAGCAACTGGTCTTCCTGGAATGAAGTTTGACCTGGAAGGTCTAACCCGGGAGAGGGTGTTAATACCAGAATTTGGGATCCCTGAAAAAAGTTAATCGACATAAATTTAGGAAAGACTTCTTCACACCCCCATTATTAACAGGATTTTCCAACTCACAATACAGTCATGACCGCTAGTAGGGATGTGCATTTGGATATTCCTGGTCTGAAAATATATACGAAAAAGTACTCTGTTGGTATTTTCTGGATATATCTGAGATTTTTGGCAACCGATATTTTTTCAGTATCCCAAAAAATCCTGGAGATATTTGGGATTAACCAGGAATATCAGCTCGTAGTTATGGCTTGCCAGTCTGCTTCAGGTAAGACTGTCGGTTTCAAGTGTTTCTGTTTTTTAAAGTTCCTGCTTTGCCAGAGTTGGTTTGTGTCAGGTTCACAGTGCTTTTTTTCTGCGTGGGGGGGGTGTCTCACACTTTGCATACTTCCAGATTCTTGAGTTTTACATAGTTTCAGATTCTTACATTTTATATAGTTCCAGACTCTTGAGTTGTTACATTGTTTCGGCTTAGCCATAGCTTCCATTAGTGCTGGGTGGAGATTCTTGAGTTTTACATTTTTTGCATTTTTTCCCTCCACAGGAAACAATGGAGGACGGCTGGGGGGTACCTTGGTCAGGGGACCCACAGAATTGGACTCCTTGGTACAATCAGCAAGAAATTTTGGGGGTATTTAAAAGACAGGCACCAGCAGCTCCCATGCAATTTTGGTGCCACTACCTTTAAAAACAACTCCCAGGGCCCCCCGGAAAGATTCCCACCAGGGAATAAAGAAGAAGAAGAGATTGGATTTATACCCCGCCCTTCACTCAAAGGAGTCCCAGAGCAGTTTACAATCTCCTTTCCCTTCCTCTCTCCACAACCCTGTGAGGTAGGTGGGGCTGAGAGAGCTCTGACTGAGAACTGCTCTTGAGAGAACAGCTCTGAGAGAACTTGTGACTGACCCAAGGTCACTCCAGCAGCTGCATGTGGAGGAGTGGGGAATCTAACCTGGTTCTCCGAGATCTGAGACCGTGCTCCTAACCACTACACACCAAACTGGCTCTCGAACAAATATCACAAACCTGAAAAAATACCTGGATCCAAATACCATGCTGGTATTGGGGAACAGGGAATACAGACATTTTTTGGCTCCAATATACCTGGATACGGAAAAGACTGGTTTGGGGGTTTTGCTGCATATCCCTAAGCCACTACCTTAAATGGCTTCTTCTTTCTCAAAAAGAAGGGAATAAGCAAATTCACAGAAGACAGCCTACCAGCTACTATTACAAATGATAAGCAAATGAAGGCAGCGTACTTCCAGATACCAAATTGATGGTGAACTTCATGAGAAGTTTCCAGACACAACTGGCTTTTTGGGGAAAGAACCCTGGGCAGCGTGGGGTGGATCCTGTGAGTCTGCTCCACTACCAATGGTGTTTCCTTGGGAGCAAGGAGGCTTTTGCCAATGCATCAAGGCCCCTTGCACTGGAGGAAAGTGCTGTCAGCGGAAGTGTGGACAGACGTTGGCCTGATGCCACTGAGCCCCTTTTGTTTTCTTTGCAGGGTTTTCAAAGCAAGAGAGATCCAGAGGTGGCTTTCCCATTGCCTGCCTCCAGGCCCCGAACTACAGTGGACCTTTTGGGGGCTCCATGCCCTTTCTTAAAGGCATAGCCCCACAAGAATGTCTCCTGTAAATGCTTTTTGTCAATCATTTTAAAACAGTTTTTAAAAGGCGTGTGCTCCTTTAAGCAGAGTGGGGTGCTCTAGTTGACTAATTCCTGCACTGAGCAAGGGGGTTGGAGTAGGTGGCCTCTAGGATCCCTTCTAACTCTGTGTCAAGAAACTGGTCTCCTTTGAGAGAGTTTTTCTGCCTAAAGTGTTAGCTTTCTTGACTGTAGAAGTCCTCATGCCCACCTGCCAACTTGTTCTCAGAACTGTTGCTTAGGCTGGCAGAAGTGATTAACTTGCAGCAGCTGAGAACTGTCATCTAAAGTGGCTGACAGCATGCAAGTTCGAGATCTGTAACAGCTGTCTATTGGATAAATGGCTTTTCTTTCTGCAGTGAGAACTTCACCCCACCAGCAAAAAAAAATGTGCCCCACAAGCCACAAAATCCCGGCCACGGGCCTGCTTGCCTCTCCATCCCAGCCCTGGTATTCCTTGGAGGTCTCCCATCCAAATACTAGCCAGGGCTGACCCTGCTTGGCTTCCGAGATCTGATGAGATCAGGCCACCCAGGTCAGGGCCTCCTTTGGTATCCCCTTCTTTCTAACGGTTCCGTTAGAGAGACTGGTGTGGGAAACGGGCTTAACATTCTTTTAAAAATTGCTTGCCTGCCACATCATTATAGACAAAGGGAGCCAGCGATGGGGGGGAAACAGAGGAAGGAGCAAATCGGCCTGAGACCGCAGAAAACAGCTGCGCCCAGTTGCTGGAGAGCAAAAACCGGCACAGGAAAAAGGATATTAAGGTTTAGACGCATGACGCTGTGAGCTATTGGACAGGCAAAGAACAAGAAAACTGGAGAAGGAATTTCTGGTTCTTAGGTTAAAAAAAAAAGACAACCCAGCAGATGAATTTAATTAAGAAAAAGAGGAGAGTTTTGTTGAAAAAAAAGAACCTGCTGAAACTGGGGGGCCGGGGGGGGCTTTGGCAGATTTCCCAATGGCTGCACTGCAGAAACAAGCAAAACGGTACCAGTTGAAAGTGGAAAAGGAGCAGTTCTCCATGGGGGTTTCTCTACTGCTGTAAGGCCAAAGTTACTTGATGGAAGCAATAACAATAATGATGATAGTAATAACATGCAGCACGGTAAAAATGTTGTATTAGCAATGGACGACGCTTCACGTAACCTTCCAAAACGTGCCAGACAGCATTTCGGCAACCCTTAATACAACTTCCCCCACAATAGCCTATCTAACTGAAGCAACTCACTGCCAGTGTTCCCTCTAAGCTGAGTTAGTGTGAGCCGGCTCACAGTTTTTTAGCCTCTGGCTCGCACCTTTTTGTCTTCGCTCAGGAAGGACGGCTCCAGAGCAAACTTATTTTTGCAGCGGCCAAACCGTTCGCTCACAACTTAGCTCAAAAAGTGGAAGTGCAAACTAATTTTTGCAGCAGCCAAATCGCCCGCTCACATCTTTAATACCAGTAGCTCACAAAGTGCAGTTTTTGCTCACAAGACTCCACAGCTTATAGGATGAACATTGCTCACTGCTACTGGGTCAGACATGGGGGGGAAGAGTTCACAACAGAACCAAGAACGATTCTCTGAAGGCACAATCACAAAATAATAACCTTTAAGGAGTCGGATTTCTGATTTTATATTATAAAACCACCTCCGGGGTCTGGTCCCTGACACTGGGGTGGGGCTGGGAGAGGTTATTACCTTGCCTGCGCTGTAGACATGAAGCTGAGGTTCACGGGAGTGCAACTGAGTGCTGTGCTAGGCAGGGGGGAAAATGGAGTTCAAGCCCTCATGCAGACCGGAAGCCCATCTAGGTGGCCCTGCGGCAGTCATGAGCCTAAACCCACCTCACAGGGTTGTTGTGAGAACAAAGGTGAGAGGAGAATCATGTATGCTACCTGGAGGCCCCTGCAGGACAGGCGGGATGGAGAGACAGAAAGACACTGAGCATGCCTGCCCTGGAGAAAAAAGAAGAAGAAGGGAGAAGGGAGGAGGAGAAGGAGAAGGAGAAGGAGAGATTGATTTATACCCCGCCCTTCACTACCCAAAGCAGTCTCAGAGTGGCTTACAATCTCCTTCCCCTCCCCACAACAGGTGGGGCTGAGAGAGCTCTCCCAAGAACTACCCTTGAGAAAACAGCTCTAAGAGAACTTGTGACTGACCCAAGGGCACACCAGCAGCTGCAGGTGAAGAACCTGGGAATCAAACCCGGTTCTCCCAGATCAGGGTCCGTGCTCTTAACCACACCAAACTGGCTCACCCAAAGTTCGCAAGAGGAAGCCAAGCGCCGCTTTCACCTGTCTAGCCCTAGGGGCACGGTCAAGGACAGCTCGGGCCTGTTTAAAGCTAGACAAAGTTGCTCCCCCGGGAGAGGAACAAAACCCGGGCATCCGCCATCTCCGTGGGTTAGCAGCACTCACCTCCATATCAGGGACTGCTGAAGGTTCTTGCAGACCGTCAGGGACTCCCCCGTGAACATGTGCAACATGACCACCTCGAGGCAAGCGGTCATGAAGGCCACGACGGCGTCCGGCTGCAGGGTCCCCCTCCGGGAGATGATGCAGAGGCGCTGGAGGGAGGCGCAGTGGCTCAGGGCCTGGAAGAACTGGGCGTTGGCGTTGAAGTAGGGCTGCTCCAGCCTGCAGGGAAATCGGCAGAGAAAAAAGGATCAGCCATACAAAAAGGGAGCGCTGGAGCCGGGGATCGGCAGGGAGGGGATCCAACCCGGGCGCCGCACAGAACTCTCCGGCCGCTTTCTGTTTAGAACACCGAGCAACCCTCCTGCTCTCTTAAGGAAGGGGCTGGAAAGTTAACTGAAGGGTTGAACCTGCAGAGGTGGGGAATTTCCCAAAGGACTCTGCACAGAGTGCCACACGTCTTTTAAAGGGGGGGGGGTTACCCACACAATTGACGGGGAGAGGACGTCTATGCCGATGTCATCTTTTCTCCGTTCTGTGAGATGCAATGACTGTGCCACTCATAAAAAGCTTAAGAATAAGAACATAAGAGAAGCCATGTTGGATCTGGCCAATGGCCTATCCAGTCCAACACGCTGTGTCACACAGTGGCCAAAACCCAGGTGCCATCTGGAGATCCACCAGCGGGGCCAGAACTCCAGAAGCCCTCCCACTGCCACCACCCAAGCACCAAGGGTAAAGAGCATCACTCCCACAGACATGAGAACATAAAAGAGCCATGTTGGATCAGGCCCATGGCCCATCCACTCCAACACTCTGTGTCACACAGTGGCCAAAAATACCAGGGGCCATCAGGAGGTCCAGCAGTGGGGCCAGGACACTAGAAGCCCTCCCACTGTTGACTCCCCCCCCAAGCACCAAGAGTACAAAGCATCACTGCCCTAGACATAGTGTTCCACTTATACCTTGTGGCTAATAGCCACTAATGGGATGGATCTCTGCTCCATACGTTCAGAGGTTCCTAACTGGGTTGTTTACCTGGCAGCTCTAGAAAGCAAGGAAACAAACATGTCACCTAACGTGCTCAAAGGTGGACGTCTGCCTAGTGGTCCAGTAAAGGACACAGGGAGTACAAACTGGCTCCATGCAACCAAGCAGGAAAAGGGCAGGAGTCGTCTGTCCCAACACTGCCCCCCCCCAACTTTCCCAGGCCGTCTACGCACCACAAACGAGTGGTATGCATGCACATAACTTTCCTGGGGGTGTATTTGCAACCTATGGAAGCAGACTGGACTTCTGCTCGCCTACACAGAGAGCACTAAGTGGGGAGGGCAAAGAAGGGAAGTGGGTGGCGGCCGCATGGAAACAACCCTTAGAGGACTGGACTTCTCCCGCATGTGAGGTTCCTGACTTAGGATGAGCTGTGCTCATAATCATGTACCCTCCCCGGGGACCAGAGGTAGCAAAGAACGTGCTCCAGAGTCAAAGCAAGGTAACGTTTCCCCCAGGGTCGAAAATATATTTAAGACCTTCCTCTCAAGGGCCTCTCTGGTCAAAAAGCAGGGATCTTGCAATACACCATCCCGTCCACTGGGCGACACTGTTGCTTAATCAACGCCCAACCGCATTTCGGCCTTGCGACTCACTGAACTGCGGCTATTCTTCGGATGGATTTAGCAGAGTAAAATGAGGTTTAGGTTTATCTGAACCTATCACAGGCAGAAGTGGATCCTAATAACCGTCCAGGGAGACAGTTTGAATCTACCTTTCTCTCTCTCAACCCAACCCCATCATTAGAGGAGCAACAACCACATCATTAGAGGAGTAACAAACACATATACCAAAATAAAACACCTCTCCCGGTGTTTCTGGGATTTTTTCACTGCAGTGTTCCCTCTAAGTTGAGCTCGTGTGAGCTAGCTCACAGTTTTTTAGCCTCCAGCTCACACATTTTCGTCTCAGCTCAGGAAGGAGGGCTCCAGAGCTAACTAATTTATGCAGCAGCCAAATCGGTCGCTCACAACTTTAATGCCAGTAGCTCACAAAGTAGAATGTTCCCTCACAAGACTCCACTGCTTAGAGGGAGCATTGGTTACCAGGCCTCAAGCTTTGGCTCTGAAACCCAGGCCTGGGGATGCGTTGTTGAGCCGTGGTCCGAAATCTCGAGGCCATCAGCTAGCTCACACGCTCGGTGGCATCTTTATGGGCTTTGATGCATGCCTACCTGTTGCGGCAACTTAACTGCCCATGTCAATTAGAGACAGTAGGCAATAATGTGGCAACAGCTTGCCTGCAGTTGAGGTTTTGCCCAGGGTGCCTGCCCATGTTAGTTTATTCTTCTGTTTGGTTGCTAGGCAATCCCCCAAGGCCTTCATCCGGGGGTCTCGCCTAGCCCTGATACAGGACGGCTTTTGAGAAAGCAAGGGATCAGACATGTCATCTAACATGCACCCTCTTGGGAACTTGTGGAACTGCTTGCATGGAATCTTACTATCGCCTCACAGAGCCGAGTTACGTCTGCTGTGACAGGCCACGTCTGGGCTAGAACCCTTGTGCCTGCAGAAACAGTGGTCCGGATTCAAGCTAGGGGCTCTCTAAAGTAGTCTGTCCCAACCTATGGGTCGGGACACAAAAGTGGGTCACGAAGCCTCCGAAAGTGAGTTGCGGGCCAGCCCTCCTTTTCCTTTGTTCTCTTTCGTAGTTTGGAAACCAAGAGCTGAGCCGGGAAATGGCATCTTACATGCCATACATCAGTTGATCATTTTTGCTTCACTGCACAGAGATGTTGGTCAAGTAAAATGTGTCCTGATGGTTAAAGGTAAAGGTTTCCCTTGCTCGAAAGCCAGTCGGATCCAACTCTAGGGTTGCAGTGCTCATCTCCGTTTCAAAGCCGAAGAGCCAGAGCTGTCCAAAGATGTTTCCATGGTCATGTGGCCGGCATGACTAAACGCCAAGGCGCATGGAATGCTGTTACCTTCCCACTGAAGTGGTACCTATATATCTTTTTGCTTTCGAACTGCTAGGTTGCTGATGGTTACTAGAGTGAATTCTTTAGACTCTTAGGGGAGATTAGAGGGAGTAACAAAGAAGGAGAGGGTGGCCAAAGGCCGGGATGTAACCTCCATAGGCAAAGGGTGTACATGTCAGAATGCCACTTGCTTGGGGTTCGTGGTGGGGGCAGCCATGTGCCCTTTGGGCGATCTTTGTTGCCATACTCCCTCTCAGCTGTGGAATCTTGCGAGCAAAAATTCTACTTTGTGAGCTCCTGGCATCAAAGGTGTGAGCGAGCGATTTGGCTACTGTGTAAATGAGTTTGCTCTGGAGCCATCCTTCCTGAGCTAAGACAAAAATGGGTAAGCCGGAGGCTAAAAAACTGAACTAGCTCACACTAACTCAGCTGAGAGGGAACACAGGTTTGTTGGTTTCTCAAAAACATCTGCTTAGTCCAAGGGTGTCAAACATAAGGCCCAGGGGCCAGATCCGGCCCACCCAGGGCTCTTATGTGACCCGTGAGCAATTGGTGCAAGGGAGAGAACAGGAGACAGCTCAGGGGGAAGTAGGCGGAGCCGCTCTGATTGTGGCTTCAGCATGGCAGGACAACGTTGTCTGCTGCAGTCAAGCAGCGAGGGAATGTCTGGCTCTCCAGGCTGCCCATATGTTTTCCTTTGCACCCCCATCGCAGCCCATAGGGCCTTGCAGTGAGGGTACAATAACTCGGAGCTTACCAGCTGCTGCCCTTTATTCACTTGTTATCTCCGATACCCGGCATTACATTTTATGGCACACATGGCCTGGCCCTCGTGACAAATGAGTTTGACACCCCCTGGCTTAGCCACTGCGGAAAATGGAATTGTAAACCAGATGGGTGCCAAGGTCACAGTTTGCCCAGGATGCCAAAAACTTGGCTGGGTCAGTATATCAAATAAATTTGGACCTGTGGGCCATCGTACCTAAAAGGCTGGGAACTACTGCTCTGAGGTACAAAGGCATTTCCCAGCCCTACTATCAGAGGCCTTGTGGCTGCCTGGATGTAAATAACGGGGATCTTCTGCTTGCAAAAATGCATGGAGGCTCAGTCCTCCCTTGCTTTAAAAGCTTGAAGGAATGCGGGGGACACACACTGCTACACCTCAGCTTTAGTTGGAGGCATGATCCCACTGTGGGTCAAAGCCCTCTGGCTGAAAACTGAGCAAAGCCCACCCCGTCGAATTGGCTAGAAGGAAAAGCAGCCTTTAACTTCCAGAGCTCCCCACCACGTGATGGCAGATCACATGATCATCACGACGATCGAGGTTTACAAGATTATGCATGGGAAAGAGCAGGCCAAGAAAAGAAGTACTTTTCTCCCTTTCTCACGAGACAAGAACTCCTGGGCATTCAATGAAATTGCTGAGCAGTCGGGTTGGAACAGATAAAAGGAAGTACCTCTTCACGCAAAGGGTGATTAACACATGGAATTCACTGCCACAGGAAGTGGTGGGGGCTACAAGCATGGATGGCTTCAAGAGGGAATTAGATGAGCATATGGAGCAGAGGTCCATCAGTGGCTATCAGTCACAAGGTATAGATAGGAACTCTCCATCTGGGGCAAGTGATGCTCTGTATTCTTGTGCTTGGGGAAGGGGGCAACAGTGGGAGGGCTTCTAGTGCCCTGGCCCCACTGCTGGACCTCCTGATGGCACCTGATATCTTTGGCCACTGTGTGACGCAGAGTGTTGGACCGGATGGGCCATTAGCCCTGATCCAACAGTGGCTTCTCATATGTTCTAATGTTATGTTACAAGTGCACGTGAAAACAACAACACTGGGCCAACAAGAGGACCGGCTTGCCCCAGTGCATGAGAAAAAGCACTGCCCCCTCACCTGAGATCTCGCAGGCATTTGCAGTGTTTCAACATGTCCACGAGGGCCGCCATGTACGCCACTTTGCCCATCATGCCCAGGTTGGCCAAGGAGAGAGTCCGCAGGTGCTGGCACCGGGCCCCGATGCTCACGAGTCCGGAGCCGGTGAGGATATTGGGCAGCTGCGCCAACGTGAGGCTCTGCAAGAAAGCCAGCTGGCTGATGGCGGCCACCTCGGAGTCCCCCACCTGCTGCGCCCGGCCACAGGGAGGCAGCGAGTTCCGGATCGCCGGCTCATTCCGGGGCATGGCCGAGGAGAAACTGGACCCGATCAGCTCCAGCTTGGTCAGGTACGGGAGGCTGGCGAGGAGGGTCCAGAACACGGAGGGCTTGGCGCTCCCCTGCTCCAGGCAGTTCCGGGGGCACGACTGCACCCCGATCCGGACCTTCTTCCCGAAGCCCTGCGAAGCCACCCCGCTCGCCGGCTGCACGGAGGGCTTGTCGGCGGCGGTGGAGAGGTCGGCGACGGAGCAGACGGGCAGGGCCAGGGAGAGGAGGCACTTCAGGCGGGTGAGGAGCTGGCACAGGTGCTTGCCGGGGCTGTCGGCACTGTGGTGGTGGGCGGCGGAGAGGTTCAGGTGCCGGAGGCTGCAGCAGGAGGCGACGAGGGTCTCCACGATGCCGCTGTCGATGTCGTCCTCGGCCTTCCGCAGCAGGGAGCCCGGGGAGAGGCAGTGGACGCAGCCACTGAGGTTGAGGCCCACCAGGCTGCGGAGGTCCTTCCCGCCGTTGAGGACCCGCTGGACCAGCTGGCCGCCGGACAGGCTGCAGCGGCTGAAGCTGAAGTAGACGGGGTTGCTGAACTTCAGGTGCTGGAGGAGGCTGGAGCCGTTCATCCAGGAGCGGGGGAGCTGCAGGGCGTCCAGTGTCACGTTCCGGGCCATGGAGTCCAGGAGGTTCTTGACGGTGCAGCTCTCGGCGAAGCCGCCGGGGGCGGAGATGAGGAAGGCGTGGAGCTTCTCCGGCGTCCGGTCACTCAGCACCGCCAGGTAGAGCCTCACCACCTCCTGGTTGACCAGGCCGGGCGCCAGGCGGGCGTAGAAGACCCGGAGGTTCTGGTAGTGGGGCACGTTGCTCTCGCCCACCATCAGCTGGCCGGAGAGGATGAAGCGCGAGCGGTCGAGGATCTCGAAGTAGAGGAGGAGCTTCTCCAGGCTGGTGCAGCAGGGGACCACCCCGTAGGAGGGGGTGTAGAGGGTCTGCTTCAGCTCCAGCACCCGGCTCAGGGTGGCCTTGCACTCGCTGCTCAGGTGGGAGGCGTCGAAGCCCGGGTTGACATCGATGGTCAGCGAGCGGAGGCGCTGCAGGGCCGAGAGCATCTTGGAGAGGCGGAGGGAGGTCAGGTGGCAGCCGGACAGGTTCAGCCGCACCAGGTTCTTGCAGTGGATCACCTGGTCGACGGTGGAGCCCGGCAGCCAGTAGCAGCCGGCCATGTTCAGCTCGTGGATCTCTTTCCCGATCTCCCGCATCAGCTGCTTCACCTTGTCTTTGTCCACCTGAGAGGAAAGAACCAGACAAGAGAATATTCAGGAAACCCTCGAGGGCTGAAAGCCCTTTCAAGCCAGACAGCTGGCTTAGGGCGACCCCTGGTGGGGCTTTCAAGCCAAGAGACGTTCAGGGGTGGCTTTGCCTGCCTCAGTGTGGCAACCCTGGACTTCCTCGGTGGTCTCCCATCCAAGCACTAACCAGAGCCATCCTTGCTCAGCTTCCAAAATCTGACGACAACGGGCAGTTGTCCCTCTAAGCTGAGTCAGTGTGAGCTAGCTCACAGTATTTTAGCCTCCGGCTCACACATTTTTGTCTTCACTCAGGAAGGAGGGCTCCAGAGCAAACTCATTTACGCAGTAGCCAAATGGCTCGCTCACAACTTTAATGCCAGCGGCTCACAAAGTGGAATTTTGGCTCACAAGACTCCACAGCTTAGAGGGAGCATTGAGATGGGGTTAGCCTGGGCCCTGGAGTCCCAGTCGAGTTTACTGTTACCCTTTTTATTCTTAGAAATGCTCTTAAAATGTACTCTCTGATTATAGTTTGATTGTGACCACAGTGGCAGTATCAGGATGCAATTGAACATATAATATAATAATCAGTGTCTAACAGTTAACAGAGTATTAGTATTAATATTAATAGTAACTAATGGTAATAATGGCTAGGCTTTAATAATAAATGTATATAGCGTATAAAAACCTTCCTAATATTAGGTATTTCAAATGTCTAATGCTCTATTATTTACTCTGATGTTGATCATCGTTGTTATGAATTAGTTAGAGATTATTATTATAATAGGAGCTGCGGTGGCTCAAGTGGTTAAGACGCTGAACTGCAGGCTGGAAGGTCGGTAGTTCAGGAGTTCGAGACCCGAGTGGCCGCATGACAGAGTGAGCGCCCGTCTCTGGTTCCAGCTCCTGCCAACCTAGCAGTTTGAAAGCAAGAAATTGCAAGTAGATAAATACGTACCACTTTGGTGGGAAGGTAACAGCGTTCCGTGCGCCTCGGCATTTAGTCATGCCGGCCACATGAC
Source organism: Gekko gecko (assembly GCA_029375565.1). Lineage (NCBI taxonomy): Eukaryota > Metazoa > Chordata > Lepidosauria > Squamata > Gekkonidae > Gekko > Gekko gecko. Next base: position 227,689,759 of record JAPDNY010000004.1, on the reverse strand, counting down.
CACGGAAACGTCTTCGGACAGCGCTGGCTCTTCGGCTTTGAAACGGAGATGAGCACCGCAACCCTAGAGTCAGATTCGACTGGCTTTTGAGCAAGGGAACCTTTACCTTTACCTATTATTATAATATCTATATCTCCCCTTTTCCCCTTGTTTTCCTGTATTCCTATTTTAATTTAAAATAATAATAATAACAATAATGATAATAATGCTATGTTTAAAAGTGGCAGCCAAGCTGCAGCCAAATCATGTCGAGTTCTCAAGGCAAGAGATGTTTGTGGGTATTTTGCCATAGCCCGCCTCTGCGTGGCCACCCTGGACTTCCCTGGTGGTCTGCCATCCAAGTACTAACCAAGTACACTCCCACGTCCTAAAGGTGCCAGGTTGGCTATGGCCAGGGCCAGGGCCTTTTCCATGGTGGCTCCGCACCAGTGGAATGAGCTCCCAGAAGATATTAGGGCCCTGCGGGACCTTTTACAGTTCCGCGGGGCCTGCAAGACGGAGCTCTTCCAACCAGGCATCCAACCAAGGAGCCACACCGAATAGCTGAATGCAGACCTAAGACCCTATGCCTGGAACCATCATCGGCAACCTGTGCCTCACCGGCATAAACGGAAACCAGCATGGGACTGTGATAGTCGTCCTCAAATCACTGCTGACTGTATCCCACTATGACTGATATGATACTATGTGTTGCTGTCGTTCAATGTAATATTGTATGCCAGCACTTTATTAATGGTTTTATTAATGCTCTGCTTTATCTCTCTTAATTTTTATGTCAGCTGCCCTGGGCTTGCTTCGGCGGGGAGGGCGAGGCATAAATCGAATAAATAAATATTTCTATCTTATTTACAACTCAGCCAACAGATCTTGTTCCCCCCTGAACTCTGAGATGCCCCTTACGGTAGGCCGAACGGCCCCATATTTATCTGGTATCTGGTATACAAGCACCACAAGAGCGCAGAGCCTTTTCTCTAGCAAGGTTCAATGTAATACCATCAGCAACCTTGCATGGGAGATGTAACAACACAGTATACACGGACAGACTTTGCCATTGCAACTCTGGATGCATCGAAACTGTTTCGCATATTTGTTTCCATTGTCAATTTCATGTGCTTTTATGTTCCAGATATTTAAATCCTATCTTAGCTAACATGACGAACCTTCCTGATGCTTTAAAAGTGCACCGTCTTCTAAATGACTCTGTTCCGGAAATATCCATGAACGTGACCATGTTTTTACAATCAGCGATAAAGCTATGCCAGGAAAACTTCCAATGAGCAATTGTTTTATGCTACACTAGGCTCTATATGTGTCCCGGCTCCTGCTGGGACCTCCCAAGATCAGGCAACCCCAGCGGCAAGACAGATGCCCCACAGCCAACCCCAGGGGCCCAGCCTAGCCTGCAGAGAAGGCGGGCAACGTCAGCGGGAGCACAGGCGGGAGAACAGCCAGACTGGCTGGGGAGAGGCAGAGACGGGGAGAGGCAGAGAGAGAGAGAGAGAGCCCCAGAGTGGCTGCGGTGACAGCCCAAGGCCAGATTGCCAGTCGGGAAGAGGGTAAAGTGAACCCTCTGCCTATCCCGCCATCTGAGGTCTCGCTCCTCCTCCCACCAACAGACCCCCTCGTCTCTCAGCACCGAAGAGGAAGGGGTGAGAGAAGGTCTCCAGCAGCCCCTGAAGGCGACTTGACGGACAGCCACCCTTGCAGGCGAGACGGCGGCTGGAGGCCAGCCGCCGGTGCCCCCAGGAATCCTGACAATATGTATGGTAAAGTAAAGGTAAAGGTTCCCTTGCTCGAAAGCCAGTCGAATCCGACTCTAGGGTTGTGGTGCTCATCTCCGTTTCAAAGCTGAAGAGCCAGTGCTGTCCGAAGAAGGTTCCGTGGTCATGCGGCTGGCATGACTAAACACCAAGGCGCACGGAACGCTGTTACCTTCCCACCGAAGCGGTACCTATTTATCTACTTGCAATTTCTTGCTTTCGAACTGCTAGGTTGGCAGGAGCTGGAACTAGAGACAGGAGCTCACTCCATCATACGGCACTCTCGGGTCTCGAACTGCTGAACTACCGACCTTCCACAGCCTGCAGTTCAGCATCTTAACCACTTGAGCTGCTGCAGCTCCTAATATGTATGGTACTTGTGGTTTTAAATGTAGATTTCTTTTTATAGTAATCCTCTTTTAAGGTATTTTACGCCAAGAAAGGTTAACTGAACTGAACTGAATAAATAAATAAATAAATAACCAGGGCTGACCCTGCTTCGCTTCTGAGATCGGGCTAGCCTGGCCCATCTGGGTCAGGGCTCAGGAACCCTTAAGAAGCCTGAGTTATACTGAGCCCATCTATCAATTTCTACCCCATCCTTCCCCCGTGGAGTTCAGAGCGGAAAACATAGTTTCCCCACACTTTTGTCCTTGTAAGAATCCCTGAGAGGGAAGATCTGGCCCAACGTCCATCAGCAAGCTTCATGGCCCTGTGTGGATCTGAACTCGAGTCTCCCAGGGCCTGGTTTGCCCCAGAAGACACCACCCTGCCTAGTTCTTATAAGGAAATGTGGACTGTTCGACAGGGTGTGCTCACCACCTGATGGCTGCCACCCCTAAAGAGGCTGAATGTATTAGCGCTTTATTTTTGTGCAGGATACTTGGCCTCCCCAATTCTGTTGCTTACTTATTTATTATTATTTATTTAATTAATTTGTATCCTACCCTCCCTGCCAAGGCAGGCCCAGGGCGTCTTACAGGATATATATTAAAACCGTGGGATACATTTAAACAATGATACAAGTTAAAACCACAGCATATAACAAACAAAGGTGTTAGCAACATGAGTGCTAATAAATGATGGCGGCGTTCTCTCAGCATCTAGGTGGTTAACTTCCACCATCGTCTGAGTTCTTACCAGGCTATTGGATGTTGAGTTGGTGCTGATGTTGGGGGCCCCTAATCAAAAGCCTGGTGGACGAGCTCCATTTTACAGGCCCTGCGGAACTGTAAAAGGTCCCGCAGGGCCCTGATGTCATCCGGGAGCTCGTTCCACGAGTAAGGGGCCACCACAGAAAAGGCCCTGGCCCTCCTCACGGCTAGCCTGGCTTCTTTAGGGCCTGGGAGGGCCAGACGATATTGGGACCCCAGTCTAGTGCTCTCTGAGGAACATGTGCGGAAAGGCGGTCCCTTAGGTAGATAGGTCCCTGACCATAAACATTAGAACCAGCACTCTTTACGCTGAGTTGGGTTTACATCTTATGGAATCAATTGTTATTAAGGTTTGGCTTCATCTCCATTTTAGCCCCCCCCAACAGTTTTATTGCTCTCCTCTCTGCAGACCCTTATACCTCGAACTGGTCTCAATTTATAGTGTCTAAAATCAAATCCATTGGTATTGATCTGGATTCTTTGGCCAGTTCTGGGGAAATGGATATTCTTTGGATTGTCCAAAGGAGGATTTGGGACACTGAGGCTCAAGTAATTAGTGTGGCAGCTTTGGAGTTTGTTCCCCACGTTTTCTTGGTCTTTTTCCCCACACAAGACTCAACGGCCCGGTATTTTTCTAATTTGATAAATCCTTTACACCGCAGAGCTTTTACTCTTGCTAGGTTCAATCTCTTCCCTTCGGCTGTTTTGACAGGTAGATACAAGGGTAGTCCTCATAAAGAAAGAGTTTGCACCTGTTTTTCCAACGAACCTGACTCTGTGCAAGATATTCTTTTTCGCTGTCCATATTATGCTTTGCGACGTCATTCTTTGATTCGTCCCCTTCTTTCTTCTGTAGGATTCACGACCAATAATGACTTTGTTTTTTTGCTATCTGACAAGTCTCCTGAAATTACTGCAGCTGTTGCTGAATTCTTATCATGTATGTGGAAGCTGTAATACTTAGAATTATTATTTTTCTTTATTAATCCCAAATGGGTTTTTGTTTGATAAAGACCTTTTTAGTAAGAGTGTGTATACACACACACATATATACAATAAACATAAATATATTTATATTTATTGGTGTTTAGTTCTTTTGAATTTCTGATTTATTGTATTATTATGCCATTAAACGTTTCTTTCTCTCTGATGACTTGTGAGCTTTATGCCTCATTTGCCGCAGAGGGAAAGGACATAACGCTAGCGATGCATGGCCCACTTGAAAGCCGTGTCCCGCTTCTGTGCCTGCCAGCAACACCTTCATCGCGCTACAAAGAAGAAATGGGCTGGGAGCCGCAACGAGGGCACAGAGGCCTCTGAAATGTTTCGCTGATGGGGACTGGGAAGGAGGACGTGCTGCCAAAGGGTTTCAAAGCACACACGAAGCTGCCTTCTACGGACTCAGAAAAAGTGGACAGACAGAAATTGTGCACCTTCTTCTATAATGCTGGAATTCGGGGGTACACAATGAAGCTGATGGGCTATCGAATCAAGACTGACAAAAGGGCCCTGTCCTGGATAGCCCAGGCGAGCCCGATCTTGTCACGTCTCGGAAGCGGAGCAGGGCCGACCCTGGCAAGTATTTGGATGGGAGACCTCCAAGGAATACCAAGGCCAGGAGACAGAGGCAGGCTATAGAGCCACTTCTCTGAACGTCCTCCGTGCCCCAGTAGGAGTCGCCAAAGGTCACATTCATTTCCAGGCACACAGACACAGAAAATGCAAAAATTCCAAAAATATATCAGGCTGCCTTCTACAGAATCAGAACATCAGTCCATCGGGGTCAGAATTGTCTACTCAGACTGGCAGCGACTCTCCAGGGTCTCAGGCGGAGGTCTCACATTTCACCTACTACATGATTCTTTTAGCTGGAGATGCCAGGGATTGAACCTGGGACCTCTTGCTTGCCGAGCAGAGGCTCTTCCACTGAGGCCGCATCCCAAGCAATGGTCCCTCCCATCACCTACTACCTGATTCTTTTACCTGGAGATGCCGGGGATTGAACCTGGGACCTCCTGCTTGCCGAGCAGAGGTTCTTCCACTGAGGCCGCGTCCCAAGCAATGGTCCCTCCCATCACCTACTACCTGATTCTTTTACCTGGAGATGCCGGGGATTGAACCTGGGACCTCCTGCTTGCCAAGCAGAGGCTCTTCCACTGAGGCCAGCGTCCCTGCATGCAATGGTCCCTCCCATCACCTACTACCTGATTCTTTTACCTGGAGATGCCGGGGATTGAACCTGGGACCTCTTGCTTGCCGAGCAGAGGCTCTTCCACTGAGGCCGCGTCCCAAGCAATGGTCCCTCCCATCGCCTGCTACCTGACTCTTTCACCTGGAGATGCCGGGGATTGAACCTGGGACCTCCTGCTTGCTGAGCAGAGGCTCTTCCACTGAGGCCGCGTCCCAAGCAATGGTCCCTCCCATCACCTACTACCTGATTCTTTTACCTGGAGATGCCGGGGATCGAACCTGGGACCTTTGGCATGCAAAGGAAAGGCTCTTCCACTGAGCCACAGCTCCCCCAGGCCTTGAGCACCACTGTTCATCCAGATGATGAGAAGTCTGTGCCAACAGAAATTTGAATGCATTCTCCAAAGGCAGCCTCGGCGAGGAGGCCAATCTGGAGACCTCTGCCTCTGGAGGGGGTACCTTTTGATAAATTCAGGCTATGAGATAGACCGCTCATTCAAAGCTTATTCCAGAGGGAGGGGTGACATGGGGTGGGGGAACGGCCTCTGAGCAGCTGGGCCGGAGCCATCCGAACGTGCGGACTGGTTGTCTCTTGTTTAGAAGGGAAACGCTAGGGGAGATTTATTTAAGATGGTTTAGATCTTCCGACTCCCAGCCTGAAGGTGGCTTCCAAGACAAATATTTACAGAGTATGGTAATGACCAGTAATGAGATCTTAAAAGACCTACAAAAAAAACTACTCAGCTGAACGTTCCCCGCCTTTTCTGAAAGGCATTTAAAATCCCCATTAAAAAAACCCACAACAACCAAACTAAAACCAGCTCGGCCGGAACAAAACAGGACAACATCCCTCCCTTCCTCCCCAGTGTTTAGACTCTTGGGTTTTTTTTTTCCATTTGTGGTTTCTTGACACTGCGTGATCCGCTTATGCAATTTGTAACAAATGCCTAATAAAGGGGTTTTTTTGGATTTGACCTGTTGTGTTTTTTTAAATCTTTTGTAGTTAGTTTAAACTCTGGGTTTAATGGCTTTTAAGAGAAGATTTTAATCGGTATGTTTTCATCCATTTAGCTGCCACAGTGACCGTATTGGGAGAGAAAGGCAGGGTAAAAGTCTTATTAATAACAACAACAACATCAGCCAGAGAGAAACAGCATTTTGAACACAGCTGACGAGAGCTCTCTCTCCCAGTGCCAGGAGATGGTGCTGGGTCCCGGTGTTCCCTCTAAGCTGAATCAGTGTGAGCTAGCTCACCGTTTTTTAGCCTCCAGCTCACACATTTTTGTCTTCGCTCAGGAAGGAGGGCTCCAGAGCAAACTCATTTATGCAGCAGCCAAATCACCTGCTCACAACTTTAATGCCAGGAGCTCCCAAAGATTCCACAGCTTAGAGGGAGCACTGGCTCAGGAGGACCCTAACAGTCTCCTCGCCCCCTACAATCCGACCCTTGAATGAGGACAAAAGAAAAGTGAGGGCATTCTCTCCAAACAGGCCAAGGAAGTTCCCCAGAATGGTATAGAACTTGAGAGAGATGTTCTCCTTGTAAAGGTAAAGGTTTCCCTTGCTCAAAAGCCAGTCGAATCCCACTCTAGAGAAGATGAAGAAGAGATTGGATTTATAGCCCACACTTCACTACCCAAGGGAGTCTCAGAGCGGCTTACAGACTCCTTTCCCTTCCCCTCCCCACAACAGACACCTGGTGAGGCAGGTGGGGCTGAGAGAACTCTCTGAGAGAAACTGCTCTTTTTCAAGAACAGCTGTGCCAAAGATTGTGACCTACCCAGGGTCACATCAGCAGGTGCAAGTGGAGGAGTGGGGAATCAAACCTGGTTCTCCCAGATTAGAGTCTGCGCACTTAACCACTACACCAAACTGGCTCTAGGGGGTGGTGCTCATCTCAGTTTCCAAGCCAAAGAACCAGCGCTGTCCATGGTCCGTGAACATCTTTGTGGTCATGTGGCTGGCATAACTAGATGCCAAGGCACACAGAACACTGTTACCTTCCCACTGAAGCGGTACCTATTTATCTACTTGCAGTTTCTTGCTTTCGAACTGCTAGGTTGGCAGGAGCTGGGGCCAGAGATGGGCGCTCACTCTTTCACGTGGCACTCGGGTCTCGAACTGCTGAACTACCAACCTTCTGGTCTGCAGTTCAGTGTCTTAACCTCTGAGCCACTGCAGCCCCTATGTTCTCCTAGATAGGTTATTATGTTTGCCGAAAGGATTCCGATGGGACCCTAGAGAATGTGCTATTTTAAGAGTTTTATACTCAGAGAATTTATTGCACCTTATGTCTTGTATGTATATCACCGTCCTTGAAAAAGATTGTATTCAATATGGGAAAATCACTAGAGTCCAGTGAGACTAGTGATTGTGAAACTGACATGGTGCTGTTTGAATGAACCTATGTTTGGTAATACTTGACACTAATATTTATATAATAGTATAGAAAAACTTCAGAAAGAAAAATAAAAAGCACAAGATATATCTACCTTAAGCATACATATATTATACACAGTGTCATATATTTCTCCATATCTTCCTAACCCTGTGACCCTCAGTTTTTGTATTAAAACAGGCAATGCCTATTAAAAAAAACCCTTCTCTCTAGATGTCCAGCCCCCTTGCACGAACACAAAGGGCAGAATAAAGCCCAACGCTTCTGGAAAGGGCCCAATCTCTTGGCTCCTCCCTCATCACGTGGTCCCCTCAGGGATTTCCCTCACCTGGTAGTCCTTGTGGAGGTTCACCAAGTGGGTGAGGCTCTTGTCAAGACTGAGAGCAGCTAGTTTCCTGCACACTCTCCGGATGTTCAGGACGAGATCGGAGACCGGGATGTATCTCAGGATGTGCAGGAGGATCTCGTCCGAGAAGTCCATCAGATTCATGCCATTTGAGAGCTCCTCACTGCCCTCGATGGTCGCCCCCTGCGAGAAAACAGAAGAGGACGTAAAGCTCAGTTTGGCATGCAGGAAGTCCCATGTTCCATCCCCAGCACCTCCACTTAGAAGCATCACTACAGAGTCCACTGCCAGTTAGAGTTGACTTTGAAAGACCAAAGGCCGCCCTGACCTGGATAGCTGAGGCAAGCCTGATCTCATCAGATTTCAGAAGCTAAGCTTGGGCCTCACCTGCCATGTATTTCCATATGGATTCACATGGATTTCTACAGTTCTTATGTAACCTTGCTCCTTTCCATTCCTGTTTATCTTCTCTGCTGGGAATGGGGGGGGGGCAGTGACTGTGTATGGCTGTTTGCTTTGCTTGGTTAGTGCTACCTCATAACAGTTCACACGCAGGGGCCTCCCCGAGTGTGCTGTGAACATCTTGGGATGCGTATGATCTCACCGTTCGGTGTGACCTTGTAGTTGCGGAGCTTCTAGATAGTGTAACTGCTAGCTTGCAGGTGCTAGGGGCGGCTGTAGGGGCAGAGGGAAACGTGTGGCAGGCTGAATGAGAGAAGTGATTGGTCATTTGGCATATGTGGGTTTTCCTGCTTTTACTATATCCGGGGGACTGGCATCTGGAACCCAGTTCTGACACAGAAGCTGTCCCTGCTTGGAACCTCTCTGTCTCCTAATAAACAAATCTTGCTGCTACAAGAGTGTTATGTGGGAGTAACTGTGTCCAGGACTTGACACAGGGCCGACCCTGGCAAGTACTTGGATGGGCGACCTCCAAAGATTACCAGGGCGGGGAGGCAGAGGCAGTAAGAGTCACCAGAAGTCATCATGACTTCCAGGAATAGGCACACAGACATTCACATGCACCTGAATGCAAAAATACCACACACACAAAAAGACCAAGGGTCTGACTCAGTATAAGGCACCTCTATGTAAGAGTTCGCAGGCCTGGGACAAAGAGACACAGAGAGACAAGGCGCGTGTTTGCCTTGAAAGACTATCTCTAGATAAAGCATCTCATGTAGCAAACCTGGGGGAGAGGTGACTAGGTGGGCCGATGCCTGGCATCTCCAGTTAAAAGGATCCCAGGCCATATGACAGGTAAGGTCTCCACGTGAGACCCTAGACAGCCACTGCCAAATAATATAGAAAATACTGATCTCGATCAACCTGACTCAGTACAGGGCATCTCCACGGTTCAAACACATGCTATCGTAAATGGTCCATAGCTCACGGGCAGAGCTACAAGGTCCCCAGTTCAATCCCAAGCATCTCCAGTTAAAAGCAACATGTAGTAGGTGACGTGAAAAAGACCTCTAACCTTATATCCTAAAGAGCACCTCCCAATCAGAGAAGGCAATACTGAACATAAGAGAAGCCAATGTTGGATCAGGCCAGTGGCCCATCCAGTCCAACACTCTGTCACACACTGGCCAAAAATACCAGGTGCTATCAGGAGGTCCAGCAGTGGGGCCAGGACTGTTCCCCCTGCCCACCCAAGCACCAAGAATACAGAGCATCACTGTCCCCAGACCAAGAGTTCCTATCTATACCTTGCAGCTAACAGCCACCAATGGACCTCTGCTTCATATGTTTATCCAATTCCCTCTTGAAGCCACCCATGCTTTTGGCCGCCACCTCCTCCTGTGGCTGTGAATTCCAAGTGTTAATCACTCTTTAGGTGAAGAAGTACTTCCTTTTATCCATTCTAACCCGATTGCTCAGCAATTTCATTGAGAGCCCATAAGTTCTGACCCTCAATAGACCGAGAGTCTGATTCAGTATGTCCTGTTCACATTTTCCAACAGATGCATGTAACATGCAAGACATTTGTAAGAGAGAGCCAACATCCATTCACTTCCAGGACAGCAACCTGGAAAATGCGGAGTTTAAACTTTAGATCATGTGTTTAGCTGTCTGTGCCTTGAATGTAACACATGAACTATGTATAAAGCATGTATAAAGAAAAATCAAGTGTTCACAGACTGTGTGCACGTTCATAGTGACCTGTGAACAAGGCTAGTATAAGGCAACTGTCATGTGTTCAAGCGTACATGCCATTATTACAGCACTAAATACCCCCCACCACAAAAGCACCTGTTTGAACACATGGTATTATTATACTGGTACAGACTGTTTGCTTTGCACACAAAAACATCTTTGGTTCAAAGGCTAGTAGTTTCACTTAGGTAGTAACAGATGCTGAAAAAGACCTTACTCCACACGAGTATCCAAAGCGTCGCTGCCAAACTAAATGGACTGTCAGGCCGCCTGACAGGGTATTAGTATTGCCAAGCTCTGTGTGTGGCGCCTGGAGTTCACCCAGAATTACCACTGATCTCCAGACTAGAGGAAATGGCAGCTTTCAAGGACAAACTGAGAGCCAACCTGGTGTAAAGGTCCAAGTACCAGCCTAGGCTCTGAGAGATCCAGGTTCAAATGCTCACTCTGCCATGAAAACTAACTGGGTAGCCCTAGGCCAGTTCACTTCCAGAACACACACTCTCAGCCTAATCTTCCTCACAGGGTTGTTGGTAGGGATGCCAGACTCCAGGTGGGACCTGGGGATCCCCTGGAATTAAGTTCGTCTCCAAACTACAGAGATCAGTGCCTCTGGAGAAGATGGATGTTTCGGAGGGTGGACTCTGTGGCATTGTCGCCACAGGTCCCTGTCCTCCCCAGGTTCCATCTCCAACCTGGATCTGGCAACCCTAGGCCCCCATCCCCTGCCAGCTATTCTAACTGATCGCCAACTGATCTTATATAGGGGTGCCAGCCTCCAAGTGGGACCTGGGGAGCCCCTAGAACTACAGCTCATCTCCAGACTACAAAGATCAGTTTCCCCTGGAGAAAATGCGTGCTTTGGAGGGTGAACTCTATGGCATTGCACCCCACTGAGGTCCCTCTCTTCCCCAGGCTCCACCCCCAAATCTCCAGGAGTTCCCCAACCCAGATCTGGCAACCCAACCCTACCCATCCCCTGCTGGTGACAACCCTAGCAGTTGACTAGATAAAACGGAAAAAAACAGCTTTGTGTTCCCACGGGGGTGGAAGAGGTAGGGCACATACGAAGCACATAAATAAAGCTCTCCGGATTCTGGATGAAAGCCCTCCCGCAATTCCCACTCCCGCCGCCCCCGCCCCCCAGTCTCCAGGGATTTTCCCGGCTGGAGCTGACAACCCTAGCCTCGTGGGGCGACTTTCCCATGAGGGGCAACGGAGGGCTGTCGAGGGCCTTCCTTCTCCCTCGGGGAGGTTGCCATGGCCACCCACGAGAGGCTCCATCCTCAGCGGAGGGGAGGAGGCAGCCCCCTAGGCCGCAGTCGCCATGGCAACCCGGGGCTCCTACCTCTTCGCCGCAGGAGGACATGGTCCCCGGCAGGCCCCCGAGAGCGCTTCCCCCGCCGCTGAGAGGAGATGCTCGGCCAGGACGACGCTTCGCCCAGCCTCCTGCACCACACGGCTTCCTCCCTGCCGGCTCAGGAGGAACGCTGCGTTTCCGGCGCAGTCTGGTCCTCATTTCCTCCTCCGTCTCCGAAGGCTCGTCCATCGTCGCCGCCGGCTTCTCCCGCGCCGCCATTTTGGGAGCGGCCATTAAGCCGCCGGCGCCATCTTGAGAGGGGCGTTGCCCTCCGCGCCGCCCCCTCCGCGCCGCCATCTTGAAGGCGGCATCGCCTCCTGGCTGCCAGGCTGGTTCCCCCCCCCTTCATTGCATCGCTGCTGCTTGGAGCGGGACGAATCCGGCTCCTTAACATTTTCTCTTAATTGCCAGGCTGTTGAATTGTAATCCAAGTGTTTTCTCCTCCACAACTGAGGCGTAAAAAAATGGCCTTTTCCAGAGCGCCATTTTTGGCAATGGCAGTGACAGGGAGGAGTGCGGCCTGCGCTCCACACAGAACCTGAAGCGGGAAAAAATGAGAATTTCTCACAGCTTTATACAGGGCTTTTTTTTCTCTCTCAAGAGAGAAACGAAGGAGAAACACACGGGATTCTTTGAAGCAGTATTATTTTTTCACGCGTGAAAGACTGGCTTCAACTTTAAAGCCGTTTCTGAACTTTAAAGGTGTCACCAGCCTCCTCAGCCTAATGCTGAATGGTGACCTTGAAGCCATCATGTTTTAACGTACTTTGTGGGAATCAAAGACGGGGGCGCAGCGGGGGGAGCCCGCCAAGGAAGGCGCAAGTGATGTCCCGCTCCCCTGGCGCCCCTCCTGAACATTTCAACATTTTTTGGGAATTTTGTTTCCAAGAAGAGGTTCCGGAACTCTGTTCTGGTATGTTCCCCCAGAAAAAAAGTCATTATCCCTAATTTGCAGAATCCCCCAGTAGCACCTGAAGAGGCCAGGGACTGGGGACTTGATCCCACCTCTTCATCATATAATATTGTGATGGCAAGTTATATTTGCCTCATACAGGTTTATGAGAGCCAGTTTGGTGTAGTGGTTAAGTGCCTGGACTCTAATCTGGGAGAACTCTGGGTTTGATTCCCCCACTCCTCCACTTTGCACCTGCTGGATGACCTTAGGCAAGCCATAGTTCTGACAAGAGCTGTCCTTGAAAGGGCAGTTCTGGAAAGAGCTCTCTCAGCCCCACCTACCTGGCAGGGTGTCTTTTGTGGGGCAGGGAAGGGAAGGGAGCTTGTAAGCCGCTCTGAGACTCCCAAGTGAAGGGCAGGATAAGAACATAAGAGAAGCCAATGTTGAATCAGGCCAATGACCCATCTAGTCCAACACTCTGTCACACAGTGGCCAAAAATACCAGGTGCTATTAGGAGGTCCAGCAGTGGGGCCAGGACACTAGAAGCCCTCCCACTGCTGCCCCCTCCAGCACCAAGAATAGAGTGCATCGCCTGCCCCAGACTTAGAATTCCCATCTATACCCTGTGGCTAATAGCCACTGATGGACTTCTGCTCCATATGTTTATCTAATTCCCTCTTGAAACTGTCCATGCTTGTAAATCCAACCTCCTCCCCTCCTCCTCCTTATTAAAAAATATCAAAAAAATCAGAATGCTTTGGCCAGGGGTTGGACCCTGGTGGTCCCTTCCAGCTCTGAGATTAAAGAAACACTTTTCTGGCATTTAAGTCAGTGAAAGGCAAATTGCTACTGTGGGGTAAATATCACAGAAGGTAGCAATGCCTGCTTTAATGTGCAGTCCTGTGGAAACTGAGGCAATCATACATTATAAGAAGACAAGTCCCTGGGAAAGACAAATGTGCTCGGAAAAACTGAAGGCAAGAAAGAGGAAGGAGCCAACATGAGATGGATTGGCTCACTTGATCGAGGCAGACACAGTCCTCAGTTTGCAAGACCTGATCAAGGCTGTTAACTGTAGGATGTTTTGGAGGACATGAATTCATAGGTTCACCATTACTTGGAAGCGACTTAGACAAAATTTGAGTGCAATGGCACCTTTAAGACTAACAAAGTTTATTTCTGGGTATAAGCTTTTGTGCACATGCATACTTCTTCAGATATTTGATGGCATTTAACACACACACACCGCAATTGTGAAAAGTAATTCCAAACTAAGCCCATGGTCTTTATTAACTGTATAGGACACCACTGTTACATAATTACGATATTATCTACATCCCACCTTTCGCCTATGATGGGTAAGAGGTGACTTCCAATACTTTAGATACAAACTTCCGGTAGAAACATTACAAACACTAGGGATCAAACAGTAATAGTATCAAGAATTCAGTGGCCAGCCCTTTCAGGGAAATAACAAGCAGGCCCTGATCCGAGGAACAAAACGGCCACGCTTGGGCATTCCTAGAGAGAGTCCAGCAGATATGTAGGTCTTGAAGGGTTTCAAAGGCAAACACCAGGACCTTGGATTGAAAAAGTAGCCAATGTCAAGATGTTCAAGCTGGAAATTAGAGTTAAATTAGAAAAAGGTTAGATCAGAGAGAAACATAACAGTCATGTTTTCAAAGGCACTCTGGGGCAAAAGAAATAGCATAAATGCCAGGGAACAGCACAAACTAAAGACAGTGGACATAAGTGCAATTGCAAATCTTGGTGCTTGGGGGGTCTATATATTTTTTAATTTTTTTAAATTATTTCAATATAATATAATACGACAGTGAGCTTCACATCAGTAACACAGTTCTTTGGTTAACTAAGTCTTAACTATGGCATTAACAAAATATACAGCTAACAAGAATCTCATCGGTCTAAACCTGAGAAAATGCCTCTATGACTCAAAAATATAATAACGTCTGGTACTGCTTATTATTGGGAACAATTCCTCCCTCTGTATGGTACTGAACCACTGGGAACCAAATAGCTTGAAATGTTTTATGGTTGGACTTGGCATTCCAGTGCGTTTGTCGAGTTGTTATTTTACCATAAACAAAGTGTTCCCATATTTTATTATGCCAATTTGATAAGGTAGGAATAGTTTTTTTCCTTTTCAGCTCTGTGCAAGTGTTATTCTGGCTATTGCCAGTAATATAGAAATTAATATCTTTAATGTGTTTCCTTTGCAGGCCTCCGGAAGTACATCTAGCAAAACTGTCTCAGGAAGTGCAGGTAAGTTATGTCCTGTAATAACTGAGATTTGTGAAAGAATTTGAGTCCAAAACTGTTGAACGGGGTCTATACATTTCTTGAGAGGTTCCTTCTTCAGCAAAAACCACCTTGTCCTCAAGGCAAAGAGCCATGCCAGGTTTTCCTCCACGTAAGGAGTCAGAGATGCTTCAGAAAAACACAGGAAACGTCAGATTTGGATTTGCGGGGAAGTACCCCATTGGAAACAGCTGCCTCTGTTGTGGAAGGATGCTTGTTTGTTTTGCAAACTCCCAGCATTTTGTGATTGGTGCCACGTGACAGGCATTTCAGGGTGGCCCTTGACCCCCATTCCCCAAACCCCAGAAATGCCCACAGGTTCAATAAGATTTGGGACCCTGACTCAGAGACACAAATCCAACGGAGTAACATAAAAGATACTACAGAAGGAATGCAGAATCTCTTCCCAATGACAGGATGCCCCTTGGGACTATAGCTGAGCACCATTTTAAAAGTAACTGTGTTAAAGCACTTTGTTTATACCTCACCTTTCTCCCTAATGGGGACCTAAAGCAGCTTACGCATTATTCTCCTCCACTGAAGCACAGACTACTTTTGTCACTGCTTCAATCTGTCTGTGCACTAGTCCTTTTTTCCCCCTCTGAGGGGTTTAAACCAGCATACTAATTATATAATAATTATCACCTCATTTTAGTATCCCACACACAGAGAGAATGGTTCAGTGCTCCGATTCCTTCACAGGAGCGGAGTGAACAAAATGGCTGTCACAGGCCTCAGTGACCTGTGGTATTTCCAGGGCTTTTTTTCTGGGAGAACGTGCCGGAACAGAGTTCCGGAACCTCTTCGACAAAATTCTTTTCAAAATGTTTAAAGGATCATGAATTTTCAGCATAACAGATTGAAAACTTCATTTCCCTCTTGAGAGTTCCAGCACCTCTTTTTCAAAAAAGAAGAAGCCCATATTTCTAAGCAGCAAGTGTAGCCCATGACTTCTGGAGATCAGTGTGGTTACACATGAATAAGTGGACCAGAGATTCCAGTTGACCATGAGCAGGGGGCATAATTGTTCTGTGACATTATTTCAGGACTGTGATTTAGCCTGTATTCAAAGAATGGTTCTCTACTTGGGAAGGAGGTGTCTTGGTTTTTCCTAGACTGTCCTAACAAATTCTGGAAAGTGGGCCATGCTGAGCCAGAATATCCTTTCCTCCAAGAGTGCAAAACAGACAGATCAAAAACGGAGCCAGGTAAAAAGAAGTAATGTATCTAAGTTATGTATGTGCTGTAGCAGTCCATCCTCCATCAGCTTTGTTACATATTGATGACTTGAATACATAGTTCAGCGACCACGTCTGGTTGACAGAGTTGCACCCTTTCCCCAGTATCCCTGTAGCAAGACTTTTTAAAAAGTTGAAACCCTGAAAAGTTCTCTTCTGCAACATTATGCAAATATCTGCATATTTTATTTTGCACGTTTGGTGTAGTGGTTAAAGTGTGCGGTCTCTAATCTCGGAGAACCGGGTTTGATTCCCCCACTCCTCCACTTGCACCTGGCTGGATGGCCTTGGGCAAGCCATAGCTCTGTCAGAGCTGTTCTTGAAAAAGAGCAGTCTCAGTCAGAGCTCTCTCAGGCCCACCTACCTCACAGGGTGTCTGTTGTGGGGTGGGGAAGGGAAAGGAGTTTGTAAGCCGGTATGAGACACCTTTGAGTAGTGAAGGGCGGGGTATAAATCCAATCTCTTATTATTATTATTTTTGCTGTTTTTACTGTTTTGCATAGTTTATGTGCTTAGTTTGTATGGTCCAGGCTAGCCTGCAGCCCTCAGATCTTGGAAGCTAAGCAGGGTTGGCCCTAGACAGTACTTGGATGGGGGACCACCAAGGAAATGCAGAATCTCTGCACAAAGACAGGCAATGGAAGGCCTTGCCTTGGGCCTGCCATATGTAGGCTGTGACTTGAAAGCACGTTACACAACCACAGAACTGGAGGCTAGCTTTTTGAACTCTGAAAGCCATATTTGGCCCACCCTTTTGGCTTTTGAACCACAATTCATCCTGTGAGCACTGACTTGGCCTGGTGAAGAAGGAGGGATAAATTACTCCCCCTCCACCCCACGCTAAAACACCCAGTGGGAGTTGGAGGCCCTAATAGAACATCCCCACTTTGTAAACACCTTTCTTTATATGGCCCATACTCTATTTAAGAGCCTCCTCAGGGGACCTACAAAGATGCCAGGGTCGGGAGGCAAAGGCAGGCTATCAAGCTACTTATTTGAACGTCCTCTATGCCCAAGCAAGAGTCGTCAGAAATTGCCTGCTAAGTACTTTTAGGAAGTGGGTGCGGCTAGGTGGGACTTTTACCCAGAGCTTCCAATTGACTGCCTAGATTAAAAAGCACACCCTTAAACAGAGTTTCTGTTTGAAATGTTGAAGAGTTACTATCAGAGTTATGTATAAATCTCGATCCAACATGTTGTGGTTGGCTCCATCTCCTTACAGTAGCCATTCTGTGATTATCTACTCTTCCTCTCCCCCTCCTCTTAATTCTGATCTGGTGTTCCCTCTCCCCCCTGTCCAGAAAGTGGCCAGGTAGTCCGGAACTGGGATGAAATTTTTAAGGAAGCCATCTGGGAGGTCTTTTAATCTCTCTTTTTTAATTGTTATTCTGATTTTGTTATTTTGAATTCTTACTGGTTTGTATATTCATTTTATGGCTTTGTGCCTCTGTTGTACATCCCCCAGAGCCCGGCACGAGCTAGGATGGGGTGATATAATAACAACAACAACAATAATAATAGGCTTCACCTTCTGTGGCAGCCATTTTGCAGTCACATCCACCACCCTGTGTCAGAATTCCAAAGGCTAGAAACTTCCCTCTTTTCATAAATTTAAACAGCATTTACATCTGTAGGGAAAAAACAACAACATGGCACACAGCAGGCTTTTCTGCCTCCACAGAATCACAGGTGTATACAGATCCCTGCATCTAGGTCACTCGCCTTGCATTCCTAAGCAGAATTACACCCTTCTTAAGCTTATTGACTTCAGTGGATTTAAAAGGGTGTAACTGTTTAGGACTGTACCATAAAAACATCAGCACATTTCCCCCCCCGAAGACGTACAATGAATGCCACCGTGTGCACCTTCCCCAAACTATGTGAGTTTTTCAGCGACACAGAATTCTCCAGCAGGCAAAATGGTAAGAGCAACCTTTACAGACCCTTTACAGTCCATTTTTTGCCTCCCCTTCTGGTACAGAGCTCAGGAGGATGGCCTTTGTGGTCCTCCCAGTCTCCATTTCATCCTCATGCCAAACCTGCCAGACAAGCCAAGAGCCCCACCAAAGTCACCGTGGGCTGCTTGGCTATTAGAATCATTCCCCATTTCTCGCCTCTTTGTACTCAGCCCTACACAGCCAGCCTGCTGCAAAGCAGACAGCAAAACATGAATGATTTGCAGAAAAACTATGTGAACGCTCTCCCGCTCAGAGAAAGAACCTATCTCAGCTATTTCACAACAGCAGAGCTGCAGTTTTCAGTGATTTTTTTTCCCCCTGAGCAGTTGCCCCCATATCTGTGGAACAGCCTCCTGGGAGAGTTTAAGGGTTTCTACCCTCCCAGCGGGAGGCATGCCTCCCCTTCACTTCCCCAGCTGCCCTGCTGGGAGCCATACAATATGTGTGAAAAACCCACATGTGCCTGCCGAGCTACAGTTTGGCCACCCCTGGCCTAGAACATCCCTGACAAGGGTTTGTCCAGCCGCTGCTTAAAGACTGTCAGTGAGGGGGAAGCTCACCAACTCCTGAGGCAGCTGATTCCACTGTTGCACAACTCTGGCTGTAGAATTTTTTCCCCCTAATAATTGTGAGTTATTTCAGAGGATTGCTTTTGGGACACCCTAAGCCTGGGGAGAGGCTGTGGCTCAGTGGTGGGGCATCTGCTTGGCATGCAGAAAGTCCCCAGTTCAATCCCCAGGATCTCTAGCTAAAAGGATCAGGTTAGAGGTGACGTGAAAGACCTCTGCCCGAGACTCTGGAGAAGCTGCTGCCAGCCTGAGTAGAAAATACTCTGATGGACCAAAGTTTTGATCCAGTATCAAGGCAGCTTCATGTGTCCATGGGTCAAGGGGAACTATCCTCCTAGCGGAATTATAGGGGCTTCTAGACTAGTCTTTATATAATGTACTGTACACTTTTAATGTTGATTTTTATGTTTGTTCTTATTGTTAACCCAACTCAAGAAAAATTCAGGTGGGT
Source organism: Gekko gecko (assembly GCA_029375565.1). NCBI lineage: Eukaryota > Metazoa > Chordata > Lepidosauria > Squamata > Gekkonidae > Gekko > Gekko gecko. The sequence continues at coordinate 227,670,960 of JAPDNY010000004.1, read as the reverse complement.
AGCTGTGTTAGTCTGTAACAGAACAAAGTTCTTACTTACACCCCGAAATTAAAGTTTGTGTTATCGAGGCTACTGGACTCAAACCTGGTTCTCACACGTTAGCTCCTTTATTATCTATATACCAACTTGCTGCTATTTACATGTCCCGCTATATGCGTTATTCCAATCTTAGCTATATTTATTGCTGAGTTACTTCTGCATCTTGACTCTAATCAGCTCTTCCTGGCAACTAACACCCCCCCCCACCTGCACGTAATATTTGAGGAAATCCATTTCAGTGTATGTGAAGAAGGGTGCACATGCTGAGTCTCTGTTCTCCTGTGTACACAGGGTTGAGCTCGGTTTGTCTTGGGGGTACTGCTGGACTCTAGCTTCATTCTCACATCTTGTTGTTAAGTCTTGCGTTTATGTGCTAATTTGCTGTTATCTTGCCGGCCACCCAATCCAATTTCAGCTTTGCATATGCATCTTGGTTCTGAGCAGCCCCTCCAAATGGCTGCCCCCCCCCCCCGCTTTTTCCCCTGTAAGTAACCCTCAAGATTTTATTCCATTTGTCCGAAGAAGTGTGCTTTGCACACAAAAGCTTACACTTTGAATAAACTTTGTTGGCCTTAAAGGTCCCACTGGACTCAAACTTTGTTCAACTCAAGAAAGTCAGGTATGTAAATATCTTAAAGAAGACATTCAAACAGAAACAGGATTCTTGATAAGCCACAATGGAGTTTAAGTTCTATTCCTCAGTATGTGGCATTTTAAAAAAGGGAAAAAAAGAACCCCTTATTGGCCACTATGCAGGGAGCCAGAGGTCACACACTTCATACAGGAATGCTGCTTTGGATATTCTTTTGGGACACTCAGACTTGCAATCTGGAAAATCCTCTTTCTGCAAGAACAGCTGTATGAGGAACAGAACACAGGTAAACTCCCAAGCTATATTAACATTGGGTGGCCTAAAGCCACAGCTGTATATACCTGGCTGCCACAGAGCTAAGCAGGCCTGACCTCTCTGTAGCCTACATGGATGGAAGTCATACAGGAGCTATGGGGCTAATCTCTTCCAAGTACTTTAGGCTCACCGCTCTGATTGAGACTCACAGTTTGGAGTTGGAAGCAAGCAGTGAAGTGGCTACATTTGCAGATGATACAAAGTTGTTCAGGGTGGTGAAAACCAGGGAGGATTGTGAGGCACTCCAAAGGGATCTGTTGAGGATGGGCAAGTGGGCATCAACATGGCAAATGGGGTTCAGTGTGGCCAAGTGCAAGGTGATGCACATTGGAGCCAAAAATCCTAACTATAAAGACACATTGATGGGGTCTGAACTGGCAGAGACTGAACAAGGGAGATCTAGGAGTCGTAGTAGATAACCCACTGAAAATGTTGAGACAGTGTGCAACTGCAATAAAAAAGGCCAGTGCTATGTTGGGGATTATTAGGAAGGGTATTGAAAACAGATCAGCCAATATCATAATGCCCCTATATAAATCAATGGTGCAACCTCATTTGGAATACTGTGTACAGTTCTGGTCACCACACCTTAAAAAGGATATTATAGCTTTGGAAAAAGTGCAGGAAAGGGCAACTAGAATGATAAACAGGTTGGAGAACTTTCCCTATGAGGAAAGGTTGAGGCATTTGGGGCTCTTTAGCTTGGAGAATGACCACTGCGGGATGACATGATCGAGGTTTGTAAGATAATGCATGGGATAGAGCTGGTAGAGAAAGAGGTACTTTCCTCCCTTTCTCACAATACAAGAATTCGTGGGCACTCAATGAAGTTGCTGAGCAGTCAGGTTAGAATGGAAAGGAAGTACTACTTCACCCAAAGAGTGACTAACGCTTGGAATTCACTGCCACAGGAGGTGGTGGCGGCTACAAGCTTGGACAGCTTCAAGAGGGAATTAGATAAATATATGGAGCAGAGGTCCATCAGTGGCTATTAGCCACAAGGTATAAATAGGAACTCTCAGTCTGGGGCAAGTGATGCTCGGTATTCTTGGTGCTGGGGAGGGGTCAACAGTGGGAGGGCTTCTAGTGTCCTGGCCCCACTGCTGGACCTCCTGATGGCCCCTGGTATTTTTGGCCGCTGTGTGACAGTGTTGGACTGGATGGGCCGTTGGCCTGATCCAACATTGGCTTCTCTTGTTCTTATGTTCACTTCCACACCTGCTTGAGCATTAACAAGGCAAGAAGTATCCACACATGCCTCCCACTTTTTCAACACCCCCAATGAGCTTGTGCATAGCCCTGGTGTAGGTCACCTCTTCCATCCTCAAAGAAGGGATTGGATTTATACCCCACCCTTCATTTGGGAGTCTCCGAGCAGCTTATAAACTCCTTCCCCTCCCCACAACTGACACCCTGTGAGGTAGGGTGGGGCTGAGAGAGCTCTTGCAAGAACTGTTGTTTCAAGAACAGCTGACAGAACAATGACTTGCCCAAGGTCATCCAGCAGCTGCCAAGTGGAGGAGTGAGGAATCAAATCTGGTACTTCCAGATTAGAGTCTGCACACTCAACCACTACACCAAACTGACTTATAAATACCTGGACATTGCCACCCTAGATCAAAGGATTCCTCCCCTGCTAACTAATTAAGTAATTGAGCAAACACCAGAGCACAATGGAAGACAGGAGAGACCTGGCATGATGTGGTCCATGGGGCCACGAAGAGTCAGACACGACTGTGACTGAACAACAACAAAACTACAATATTGATTTGCTTTCCCAAGCTGAAGAAGGCATTTGCCATTAAAGCAGCAACCCAACAGAGCACAGTGACCCAAAAGGGCACCATACCTTCACTGCGAATACTGAACCCTGTAAGGAACAGAGTACCACAAAACCAAGCAGCCAATCACTGATCCCTTAACTCTGGATTTGTGTATTTTTCTTCATCATGCAATAGTTCTTGCGCTACTCCAGACCCAAGATGGGGGTCTGAAAATCTTCAATTGCTACAGGACAGCCATGTTAACACATGAAGCCCCCTTCTACATGTTCTTTTGTAATGTCAACCAGGGGACAGCCATCCTCCGCCAGCAGCTTATGGCCAGTGACTCTGCTGTGGCTTTTATCCATTAACTGGATCTCAGACAATTATAACTGGATGTCATCTGAAAGTCAGCCCTTCCTTTAACATTGGGGCTCTTCTAGGATTCTACTTACACACACAGTTGCTGCAGCCACATTATTGCAAGCTCACATTCCAGCCTCACGGGCAGTAGCCGATAAGCTTCCGGGCAGACGTGAGCTCTGGTAGAAAGGACTGTCGGCCAAGTATTGAATTATCCAGGTCAGGAGAGTTGAGAGAGCCATGCAAGAGTCCTGCCAGCTGGCACAGACTTCTTGGGTGTCAAGATCATACCGGCAGTGAAGTGCAAGCCCTGCTAGTGGATCTCCTCTAGTCTAACCCTTAATCTTTTGCTTCTTTTTTTTTTTTAAGATTCCCTCCCTGCCCAACAAAGAACCAAACGCCAGCCAAATATCAACTATTTGTGTGCATCTTTATTTAGAACTGTTCTTAAGTCAGTGTACAGTTTTGCCCCCCCACACACTGTATCCTGTGTACATACTGGCACCAATTTGTGTAATGACTCCCCTACGGGAACGGGGAAGCGGGGGGGTAGACTGTAAGCCTTCACATCTAGGTTGGGAAGAAGAGAGACAGCCACAGCCCTTTTTTGCTTGACCGAAAATCCTTTTAAAAAAAGGACCAAGTGTGTTTTGTTTTAAGGCGCAGCATACAGAAAAAGACACTTGTCGGGTTACATAATTTACACACAAGCAATACCTCCCGCTAGAACACCAGATGGTTATTCCTGCTCCGTTCGAGCTGGGCTGTCGCCTTCACAGAGGCCGGCTGAACTTCCTCTCAATGCATTATACAATATTGGAATAACAATTTTAAGAACAAAAAACAAAAAACCACAAATGTACAATCAAAAGTCCTCAGATGCATCGTAGAACTTTTTTTGGGGGGGAGGGGGCATTCGCTCCAACACTTTTTTTTAAAAAAAAAAAAGACTGCTGCCGTCAAACTTTTCACCTTCCAGTTTTTATATCCTGAGTCAAGCGCCAAAAAACACAAATAAAGCCATGCCCAATCTCAACTCTCGTTTTATGCGCAGTTACGGGGGATTTTTTTTTTGTCAAAAAAGAGAAAAATGTTATAATGGTCATAACTAGTCTTTTTTTTTCCTTTAGAAGCATTTGCGGTGGACGATGGATGGTCCAGACTCATCGTACTCCTGCTTGCTGATCCACATCTGCTGGAAGGTGGACAGGGAGGCAAGGATGGAACCTCCGATCCAGACAGAGTATTTGCGCTCAGGGGGTGCAATGATCTGTGGGGGAGGAAAAGCAAGAAAACTGACGGATACCGAGAGGCAAGGCACACAAGCGTCATACAGTGCAAGCCAGACCAACAGTTGATCCTTGCCCCTACGTAACATGATGGCTACGTGTTGGCCCCTAGCCTGCCAGGAAGATGCAATAAAAACCTAGTGCCACTAATAGGAAAACTCCAAATGTGCCTTTTAAAAATTTGGGCTGTCAAAGGTCCTTTGGAGGCCCAGAAGGCTAGTCCTACCATTGGACCAGACCATCCTTCAAAGCCGAGCAGGCAGGTTCAGCCCCTCAAAATCCATCCCTAACTCTCGAGAGATGTACGTGTGCGCAAGAGTCTGGGCGGGCCAGAGCACCTGTCACCCAGACGCACACGGGTGTTACTGTCGCCATTAGAAAGCCTACCTTGATTTTCATTGTACTGGGTGCCAGGGCTGTGATTTCCTTCTGCATTCTGTCAGCAATGCCAGGGTACATCGTGGTACCACCGGACAGGACAGTATTGGCGTACAGGTCCTTACGGATGTCGACGTCGCATTTCATGATTGAGTTGAAGGTGGTTTCATGGATACCGCAGGATTCCATACCTGGCAGAAAAGTGGCAAACCACAGACTTTAGCATCAGACAAAGAACCCATAGTCAAGACAGCAGCACCTCCAGTGAAGAAACCCTTCAGAGCACACCTCCCAACTCACCTAAGAAAGATGGCTGGAAGAGAGCTTCCGGGCACCTGAACCTCTCGTTTCCGATGGTGATCACCTGGCCGTCAGGGAGCTCGTAACTCTTCTCCAGGGATGAACTGGATGCAGCGGTGGCCATCTCCTGCTCAAAGTCAAGGGCAACGTAGCACAGCTTCTCTTTGATGTCACGCACAATTTCTCTTTCGGCTGTGGTGGTGAAACTGTAGCCCCTCTCGGTCAAGATCTTCATGAGGTAGTCGGTCAAGTCACGGCCAGCCAGATCGAGACGGAGGATGGCGTGGGGCAAGGCGTAACCTTCGTAGATGGGCACAGTGTGGGTGACACCATCACCAGAGTCCATCACAATACCAGTGGTACGGCCAGAGGCGTACAGGGACAGCACAGCTTGGATGGCGACATACATGGCTGGGGTGTTGAAGGTCTCAAACATGATCTACGAATGGAAAAGAAAGGCAATACAGTTTAGACACTGGCAGGCTTTAATGGGCAACAGTCATGCTCAGAGGATAAGCGTCTGTGTCAACCACTGAGAAAATCAACCCATGCCAGTCAACCATGGAGATGACACAACAGGTCAAATGGTTAAGGATTACACTTGCACGGTGCCGATTCCACCCCTCCCATTTCACAACACTACGTGTTACGAGGTCAACCAAAGCAAGTCAGAGTTAGTTGAAAGGCTGCAGTAGCTTCAAGTGAAACCGCTAGCAAGTCAAGAAGGAGGCAAGTTTCAGGACAGAGCGAATTAAAACAAAAACCTTTCAAGATCCAGCAAGAGAGAGATTCAGACCAGGAAAAGGAAAACCCTGCAGAGATTGGCAAAAAAAAATAAAAATGAAATTGAGATGGATGAAATGCTGACAGATAGCTATTTAAACTGGAGCGTTAAGGGTGGGACGCACACATGGTGTTGGTTTACCTGTGTCATTTTTTCTCTGTTGGCTTTGGGGTTCAGGGGAGCCTCTGTTAGCAGCACAGGGTGTTCCTCGGGGGCAACTCTCAGCTCGTTGTAAAAGGTGTGGTGCCAGATCTTCTCCATGTCGTCCCAGTTGGTGACAATGCCGTGTTCAATTGGGTACTTCAGGGTCAGGATACCTCTTTTGCTCTGCGCCTCATCACCCACATAGCTGTCCTTCTGGCCCATACCAACCATCACACCCTGAAAGGAGAGAAGACCCAGGGCTCAAGAATCGAACACATCCCAGGACTGCTTCTGGCTCAGTCCTCACACTGCAGTAGGCCAAGGTTTCTCATCAGAGCCCGCTTTCCACAAAACAGTAGCTTATCCCCTTTGTAATGGGGACAGATTCTGAAAGGCAGCAAGCAGGGAAAGGGCTCCCCTTATCTTTGCTGGCAGAGGTCGAGGGGATCCAGCCTATCCCCAAGAAAGCTTTGGAAGATGAGATCACCCAGCAGCTCAGAGTAAATTACTCTACAAAACCTCTACTTCTACCATGTAGTGCAAAGCATATAATTAGCCACCATCTGTGACAACTTCCCAGCTACCAAAAGAATCTTTCATCAACTGTGGAGTTGACTCAAGTCCACACTGTAGCAGCAGGTACTTAAAAGGTTCCAGATCAATATAAAGATACACTGGCAAGCACACCAGTGCTGGTAATGAAGGCCCCAGAAAACTGCTGCTAGTCCTGCTAACTAAAATGAGACTAGACCAACTAGTAAACCCAGCTTAATGCCAAGTGGCTTCTTATGGCTTGGAAGAAGCACAAGCAAGCTCATGTACAGGGCAGTAAAAATCTGTGGACTGGAAACCATTGCAAGTTAAGAGTTTTGGTTTTGCCCTACATCGAATGCCAAAGCAAGCCAGAAATCTCCACCTGTACATACCTGGTGCCTGGGGCGACCCACGATGGAGGGGAACACGGCACGGGGAGCATCATCCCCAGCAAAACCGGCTTTGCACATTCCGGAGCCATTGTCAACAACGAGTGCGGCAATATCATCATCCATGGCGACCTTTGAGAGGGGAGGAAAAAAAGGTTACAGGATTGAAGAGTCTGTCCCTTACACCAAGGAACACTGCAACTGACACAGGAAGAGAGCTCGATTACAAGACTAGAGCCATCTAATGATGTTCAGTGCGCCGGAGCATGCTGCGCTAGACCCGGTCCAACCCCACCCACTTCCTCCAGGCATCTTAGATTTTGTCATCTCAGGAGCACTTCCCCTTTTCAGCCACTAGAGGGTGCCTGACACATCTTCCTACCCGATTCGGGACAAAGGAAGTCCTCCGCTGCACACTGTCCGTGTTATTACCATAAAAGGGAATGGTTAGAGCCAGCTTTCGGAGGGTTTGATCAGCAAGGCCACGCCCTTCCCTCCATCCCAACCACCCCCTCCTCCCAGAGAGCACTGAGTGAGCATATGTCTGGGGGGCCACTCCCAGAGACAGAGCTCACACAAAAAAAGGCCTGGTCTAAAATGGGTGTTACAGACAGAGTTGGGAGGATATCAACGGCCTAGAGAGCTTCAAAATGAGGGCGGGTCACCCAGATTCCCCCCCCACACGCTTCAGGGACTCATCCTAGGTCCCCGCCCGCCATCAGCTCTCCAACTCGTTTGTCTTGTCTTGCAAGCAGAGTTTTTATATTAATTCATTTTCAAAGGTATCTTGAAGACACCCACTGAATTCTCAGGGATTTTTTCCTTCACCTGACAAGCTTTACAGTCTTTACAATTAACTGGCAGTTTGGGGGTTTTTTTCTTTAAGTTTAGATACTGGTCCTTACTTCCCCTCCTGCTAGGATAGCAGGATCCACCCCATGCCAGATGAGCCTACGCTGTTATAGATGATCTTGCAGGCTCAAGAGGAAAGGAACCTGTCTAATTCTATGGGCTAGCCCTTCCTTACCAATAAAACACAATCCCACCTGGTTTTACAGAGCTCAGTTTCTCTAAGCACAGAAAACCAGCCAGCCGTTTCCAAGATAAAATTTAAAACCAGAATTTTCCTTCCCTTGTATAATCTCCCACCGGGAGCGCCTGGCTCTACTTGGATCCTCCCTTCTCTAGGCAACCTGTTGGCCAACCTGGTTTAGATTTTACCCTCTGTGAACCTCAGCAGTTTTTCAAAGGGGCGTTCATGAGGACTAGTCACCTGACGGGGGGGGCATTAACTGCTGTCAGAAGCTGCCATTCCAGCAGTCAGTCAGCATGCACTGGAGCAAACTGAGGCCACAAGGAAAAGGCAATCCACCCTTCTGCACTGAACCCAGGATTGCGAAGGCTGGGGGGGGGGGTATCGAAGAGACGCTCCGAGGCCTCCAAACCTCGGCAAGCGACGCCCCTCCTTCCTTTCCCAGGAGGGGAAGGCTCCAGAGTCAAGGAAACAAAGACCCTCTCAGCAGTGGGAGGGGCAAGCCCCTCCGCCAAAAGGCACCCTCGTGATCGATTTCCTTCCCCACCCAAAAGGCACCTCCCTCTTCCTCCCCCCACCTCCATGTGCTCAGGCACATACAATAAAAAAATGCCGGCTCCAACCACCGGAAGCCGCCTGCTCTCCCCCCTCCCCGAAGTCACACCCTGCACTTCCCCGCCCCACACCCTGACTTGGAAAGGGGCCGAAAAGGCAATTGGGGGGGACACACAACGCCCCCTCTTTTTTGCAACCAAGATCTCGACTCTCCCCTCCCTCTGAGCTGCATGCAAAGCGAGGGACCCCCGCCCCGCCGAGCTGCACCACAAATCCTCTTATAGGAGAGGGGCATTCCCGGCAAAAAAAAGAAAAAGCAGATGAATGAAACCCAGAAACGCGACTGCCCAGCAAAGCAACCTCGCGCGGGGGGATTCGGCTGCGAATCCCGAAGCAACCCGACAACCCCCCCCCCCGGCTGTAACCGGTAGGCCTGCCTACTGTGGGAAGATTTCCTCTATCCGCCCCTACGCGCCGCTTCCCCCGCCCCCCGCTTTCCTTGCAAGTTCGTAGCGTGTCGTACTATTTTTTAGATCCAATTATAACCAAATGAGAGAAATCGTCCTTCAGAGCCACGCCGAATAGGGCAGGCGGAAGGAGCTAAGAAGGCGTACGAGGGAGGGGAAGAGCCCAACAAGTGCAATCGTGCACCCGGCTTCCTCAAGAATAAAGCCTAGCAACTTCGCCCCGTTTAGCATTAAGCCAAACTGCCAGACCGGCTAGGTCCAAACCGAGTGTTTTAAGTCCTGCTGACTTCGACAAAAGGCTGAGATCTCTCTCTCCGCCAGAGCCAACGAGCAACCTCAGGATAAGCTCCACCTTTCGAAGTTAACGACTGACATCATATGGCCTAGAAACTGCATCATCACCATCTCTTTCCCCCACCCCATCCCACCCCATCCCATCCCATCGCCCAGTCTGGCTGCCTCCGCGGAGTCCCATTCATTTCGACAGGCTCCCCCCCTCCCAAAGCGGGACCACGCAGCGCATTTTCCGACGAACGCGACCCAGACACTTCCCAAAGGAACCAGCCATGCAAAAGCCCTGACAAAGCAACTGCGCACCAACTCTTCCCCACGGCGCAACGAAAAGCAGCCTAGCGATAAAAATCACCCCCCCCCGCGAACTCCCTTTATTTACTTCCCCCCCTTTTTTTCGGCAAATCAACGCCTACCTTTTAAAAGTTGCAAGTTTTTGCGTTAAAGTCTGCTTTTAAAACCCTTGAGGGAGGGGAAGGCGGCGGCGACGGCTGGAGACCCACCAGGGTGCAGACAGAGGAGCGAAGGCGAGCGCGCTTTAACGGCTAGTTCCTCCTGCGCCGCGTCGCCGGGTTTTATAGGAGCGGCGCGGCGGCGCTCTCGCCATAAAAGGCAACTTTCGAAACAGGCTGCTCCGATTGGCTGGGCCCCGCTCACTCACTCACGACTCTCTCTCTCGCTCGGCACATTGCAGCATTCCCCCCCCTTGCAACAAAAAAGAGAGAGAGAGAGAGAGAGAGAGAGGCGTGCGAGTGGGGGACGGTATTTTCTGCTTTTCTTTTTTTGCATTGGGTTGTTCTCATGGGCGCAGCCTCTGCTCCTTTTGGGTTCCCCCCCCCCTGCAAAGATGTGCCCACATCTGATTGAGAGATCTAGTGCTCTGGAGGGTGCAGGACTTGAATTTCACGTATAGCATACATAGATTTTTTTTGTTGTTGCAGCGGCTTAGCCTGCTCTCTCTTGTTCTTTCCTAAATGTGTGTGAGCGCTTGTGGTGGGACCAGGCCTGTATGAAACCTGGGCCCTCTCCACGCACTTTTGGCCAGGAATAAAGCTCATTGTTCTCCTGGCCTGAACTCTCTCTCTCTCGTTGTCAGATTCAGAAGTAAGGCAGAGAGGGAGGCACTCCCAGAGCACGGTTCCGGAGGAAAGAGTCCAACCGAACTGAATGGCATTTAACTTCCAAGGAACCACTCCTTTTGGGATCATGCCCTACATTTCAATTCTCTGCTGGCATCTTGGGAATTAAAGACCTCCTGAACTCTACGGGGCCTTTTGCTCTGGATCAAACTGCCACGGCATCCGGCAGTGCCAAGGTTAGAGGCGAACCAGACTGACTTCTGAGCAAACCTCCGGAGGATGGGGCCTCTTTGGGCGCCTGGCCCGAAACAGTTGTCCATTGTGTTCTACGCAAAACAGCAGCCGGCGCTTCCCCCCAAGTGTGGTTAGGCGCACTTCCTAAGAGCTGTGAGAGGGCAGAAGATTGCAGCCCCGCCACACCCTGACCCTGTGCATGATTACACGGAAGCCGGTGCTACTGGGCTTTCTCACTTTTAAGCATACCTAGGAAAAGATTAGTTCTGAGCCAGCATCCCCAAGGTTGGTCTATAACAGCCCCCTCCCCAATGTCTGTTGAGTCGGTCAGTTTAATAAATGCAATGGAACTCTCTCCCAGGCCAAAGGCCCAGAAGGTTGCAAGGTATCCCATCAGGGCCCTCTGACGCCTTGCCCCAGCCAGGTGCCCAGGAGAGATGATCATCAGAGAGCCATACTTGCGCATGGCACATCGCGGCAGATGCTCCGACAGCATCCCCTTCAAATAACCTCTGCATTTGCAGCCGAAATGTACCAGATCGGAGATGACACATCCGACATGTTTGGGACTTAAAAATCCAGAAAACTCCAAGGTTGTTGCTTTCTCTCACAGGTGTGGGGGAAGGGGCTGAGACTCCATGTGCCTGAGATGGTTCCAAAATGAGATCGCATCTCTTGAAATAAAGAATGCCTCCCTAAATAACAAAAACCCCAGGGTATTTGACTCTGAAACTCTTTTCCGGTACGTTTCCTCCCAGCGGTCAGGTCCACTTTAAATCCACCGGGTTCAGCCGCAGCAGACGAACGGTAGAGGCTTTTAAACTTATAATGACAACGTGTAGCGTTAGTGTGGCGTGTACCTGATGTTTCAAGCCTTTCGTTTACATCGACCAAGCTGTCCATGCTGAGCCAGTGTGGCCACGTGGTTAGCGTCTTGGGAGACCCAGGCTCACAGTGTGAAGTTCATCGGATGACCACGGGGCCAGTCCTCTCCTGACCTACCTCACAGGGTTGTTGCAACGACAAAATGGGGGGGGGCCTGAGCTCAAGGGTGAGGAAAGTGCCGCTGAATTGCAGCTGATTCAAGGAGACGTCCTTCCACGTGGGGTTCCAGGCACAAGACGAGCAGAGGTGGTTTGCTGTCGCCTTCCTTCATGTAGCAACCCCAGTCTTTTTCCCATGGCCAATGCGCCCTCTAAGCTGTGGAGTCTTGTGAGCAAAAATTCTACTTTGCGAGCTACTGGCATTAAAGTTGTGAGCGAGCGATTCGGCTATTGAATACATGAGTTTGCTCTGGAGCCATCCTTCCTGAGCGAAGACAGGAATGTGTGAGCCGGAGGCTAAAAAACTGTGAGCTGGCTCACACTAGCTCAGCTTTGAGGGAACACTGCATCCCATCCGAGTGCTGACCCTGATCAGCTCCCAAGCCCTGATGGAGTGGGAAAGGGTGGGAACAAGCGGACAGATACACCATCTGAGATGGAAGCTGAGATTTGCCTAAGGCCCGATTCATGACTACAGGGACATTTTTCCAATGGGGCCGTTGAGCTCTACTAAGACTTTTGTTGTTTCCAGTGTCGAGCCACAACCCCACGGGGTTTTCAAGGCAAGAGATGTTCAGAGGTGGTTTTCCATTGCCTGCCCCTGCGTCCCTGCCCTGGTATTCCTCAGTGGTCCACGGTCCACCCAAATACTGGCCAGGGCCAACCCTGTTTAGCTGCTGAGATCTGACATGGTCACACTATCCCAGGATATCCAGGTTAGGGCTCTACTACCGTAGATGGAAGAGGAGAAGGAGGAGGAGGAGATTGGATTTATACCCTGCCCTTCACTCAGTGTCAGAGCAGCTTACAATCTGCCTTCCCCTCCCCACAAAAAACACCCTGTGGGGAAGGTGGGGCTGACAGAGCTCTTTCAAAAACTGCTCTTGAGAGAACAGCTCTCAGAGAACTGTGGCCTGCCCAAGGTCACACCAGCAGCTACATGTGGAGAGGTGGAGAATCAAACCCAGTTCTCCCAGATTAGAGTCCGCACTCCTAACCACTACACCAAACTGGCTCCTGTAAGTAAGTTCCCAAATGCCCAATTTGCTTGCCGCAGTTGCTGCTGGGGGTGGGGCAGTGGCTCAGTGGCAGAGCCTCTGCTTGGCACGCGGAAGGTCCCTGGTTCAATCCTCAGCACCTCAGTTCAAAAGGGTTAGCTGGCAGGGGATGTGAAAGACCTCTCTGCCTGTGCACTGGAGAGCTGCTGCCAGCCTGAGCCGACGTTACTAATTTGGATGGCCGAAGGGTCCGATTCAGTAACAGGCAGTTTCATTTCAAGAATGAGACTACGATTCCCAACGGTAGCACCTTCCTCCTTCTTCCCACTGTGACTCCTCCACAAAGGGTTTATAAAAGGTCGAGGAACACCATTTTGGAAGTTCCTATAAACAGACATATTAGAAAGTACCGGGAAAGTAAAGTTGCAGGGCAAGAAAGTGGTTCTTACTGGAACTGACTTGGCCATAAGCAGCCTAACACGGGTTGCCAGCCTCCAGGTGGGGCCTGGGGATCTCCCACTATTACGACGGATCACCGGAAAACAGAGATCAGTCCCCCTGGAGGAAAGGGCTGCTTTGGCGGGTGGACTTGACAGCATTGTACCTTGTTGAGGTCTCTCCCCGCCCCAAACCCCACCCTCCCCGGGCTCCATTTCCAAAATTTCCAGGTATTTCTCCACCCCACTCCTAAGCCCTAACCAGCTCTTATTCTCAAACAAGTGGATATGCCCAATCCACATAAACTCGTATTGGCTAATGCCCTGGCTGTCGAGGATTCCCTGGACACCTGTTCACTTCAGTGGGCACGATGTATTACTTTCCCCCTGAAAAAACAATTCCCCCCTCAGTCTAGTGGGTTTTAAGAACCCTAAATTCAGGCCCATAGCTAGGATTTTTTACTTTGGGGGGCATTTAAATAAGTTGGGGGGCACCTGCACACACACACACACACAGGCTGCGTTAGGAGTAGGCTTCCCAAGAACTTACCGTAATTCGGCGGGGGACGCATACGTCCTGGCAGGACTATCCCCAGGGGAAGGAAAGACGCGGCGCACGATGCCATCGCCAGGAAGTGACGCTGGGGGACGCTCTGGCAATGGGGTTGGAAACGATGCCAGGCGACGGCATCGTGCAGCGTGGGTGTTGCCCGGAGGAATGTTCCAGCCAGGGACTGTGTGTCCCCTGCCAAATTACGGTAGGTACTTGGCAACCCTACCTGAGATGCCCCACTGTAGCTACGGGCCTGCCTGTATTATAACTGTGGCTGGTCTTGTTGAGTGCATATTTGCATCCATGTGGGGGCTAGCACTTGGCTATTAGGTAGAAGAACAAGATTGACTTTCGTTTCAGGTGGGCAGTTGTGTTGGGCTGCGGTGAAAGTGCAGGATTTGAACCCAGCAGCACCTTAAAGGCCAACAAGATCTGGAAAGTTAGAGCTCCTTTTGTCAGAGCTTTGAATCTCAAAATCTTATTGCCTGGAAAGGCTGACCTTATTGTACAATTTGTCCATACCTGCCCCCCCCAATATCTCATTTTACGGACACCGATTGCATAAATTGTAATCATTAGCAATGAGTGACATGTTGCTACCCTGCCTTTCCGGTCATGTGGCCTGAGGCCTTCCAGGCACCAAATAATAAATCGACAATCTACCAAAACCAAAATGAAAAAAAAAAAGCTTTATCAACAGGCCAAACAATAACATAGCAGCTCTCATAGAAAACAAACAGCTAGACACTGAATAAGCAAAGAAGCCATTTTCCTCTTAGGGAGAAAGTTGGTGACTTCTAAAAGGCCCTGGAAAAATTGGTCCCAGGTGGGGAGCCGTGCTGGTGTAGTGGTTAAGTGTGCGGACTCTAATCTGGGAGAACCAGGTTTGATTCCCCACTCCTCCACTTGCACCTGCTGATGTGACCTTGGGTCAGTCACAAGCTCTGGCACAGCTGCTCTCTCAAGGACAGTTTCTGTCAGAAGTTCTCTCAGCCCCACCTACCTCACAGGGTGTCTGTTGTGGGGAGGGGAAGGGAAAGGAGTTTGTAAGCTGCTCTGAGACGCCTTTGGGCAGTGAAGGGGTATAAATCCAAACTCTTCTTCTTCTTCACAGAAGAGCAAGTTGCAAGTCCAGCACCACATCTGAGACCAACAAGATATTCGGGCTATAAAGGTTTTGTGACAGGGAGCATTGCCCCTTGAAAAGCCCACATCTTGCTGACAACCTGGGATTCAATTTGAGTGCTACGCTCAGGGGGCTCATAGCCACTGGTGTGGACCTCTGCCACTCAGATGAGTCAGCGTTTATGGATTACTAAATGAGGTTGAGTCATGGAGAAGCCCCCCACCCCCAGCCATTCTAAGCAGCTCTTTCAAGGGCTCACCATATTTTTTTCCTTCTCATTCTTCATACTGGTGTCTTGTTGGTATGCTGCAGTGGGTCGTTGTGTGAGCTACGAAGTGCCCACCCCAAACCTCACCTAATTCATTGATTCCTAGTGTTGCCAACTTCCCAATGGCACCTGGAGACTTCCCGCCAGGCCCATAGCCACCGTGGGGCATTTAGGGGCAGTGCCCCCTCACTCATGGCCTATGCCCCACAACTCCTGCTGTGGGAGTTGTGCTGGCAGGTAAGGAAAGACCCTTCTCTTCTTCACCTGCCTGCCAACAGGATCTCTCTCTCTCTATCCCCTGCTCCGCCACCCCCCAGAATTCCCACCACCCCAAATTTTCTAGCTATGCCCCTGCTTCTTGCTATTACAACTGATCCCCAGAGGACCAAGATCAGCCACCCTGGAGCAAACGGCTGCTTTGGAGGGTCAACTCTATGGCATGATACCCTGCTGAGGCCCCTCCCCTCCCCAAGTCCCGCCCTCCCCCAGCTCCACCCCCAAATCTCCAGGTATTTCCCAACCCAGAGCTGGCAACCTTATCAGTTCCCTAGGTGGGCTTAGATTAAGCTGAAATTCTTCCAATTCTGCGGCAAGGATCAAATAATACTGTTCTGTACAGGAGGGCTGCAGAGATAATGCTGGCAAAGCCGGTGGAATACTTGACCTGTGGTAAGAAGTAGTAATATAAGTATTCCGCATTATTATTATTATTACAGTATTCACCCTCCTCCACAATCTGAGGCAAAACCTCCCTGGAATCCACAAGTGGAAATTTAATATGGCCCGAAAGGTATTTGCTCAAAGCCCAAACGGTAATTAAATAAACTTGTACACATTCTTGATGGATAGACATCAAGATCTGGTAGCTGACCAAAATAATTTTTAGCCTGCTATCGACGACCTCTGGCAGTCCTAAAAATGCCTTTTTCCCCTGGTTGATAAAGATCTCAGTAGAAAGTTAAACAATACCAGTTTACCGTCTTTGGCTCACTTGCAGACCCAAAATGGCTAAAATATTACGCCTAGCCGTTCACCCGATGCGGGTCAGCCTTTTTCATCGCAGGGTCAGGCTGTTGTGTTCAGATAACAACCAGTTCCAAATAAGTACCCGTCTTAGCTGTATATGGTAAAGGAAACTATGAAGTTAATCCTACAGGATTCAATGCCTGACTTTCAGGAACTCAAGTGCAAGTTATTATACTCATCGCTCACAGCCCTATGGCATTTTTATGTGCTTTGTCGCTAGAATTCAGAAACTCAGCTTCCATTTATTTTTTTAAAAGAGGTAAGTTTCCAGTCCTCATGGATGGTGAAATAAATTTAGAAAGGGGTATAAACTAACAATCGGAAAGCTTTCCCCCCCAGAAAGGCTGTGAGTACAGTTTTGCCCTAAATGTATTCTTTCTCAGCCTTCATGAGTTTTAATTCCCTGTAGCCAGCTTTACCAGAGTTAGGAGGCCCTTTGGATTGGTACAGACATCATATGAATGTGGTCACAGGCTCTGGCTGCTGTCTCCCCCTCCCCGGTCTTCCCACTCAAGTTTAAATCCTCTCTCTTGTTCCTTAACTTATGTTTAGTCAGCTATTTTTATTCCCCATTGGGAAGAAAAATGGGTAATAATTAAGATAAACAAAGAGTTCAATCGGGGTCCACAAACTTTTTGAGCCTGTCGGCACCTTTGGAATTCCGACACAAGGTGGTAGGCGCAACTGCACAATGGCAGGGGCAGGAGGAGAAGAAGAGATTGGATTTATACCCCACCCTTTGCTACCCAAAGGAGTCTAAGAACGGCATGCAATCTCCTTTCCCTTCCCCTCCCCACAACAGACACCCTGTGAGGTAGGTGGGGCTGAGAGAGCTCTTTTGAGAACTGCTCCTGAATGAACAGCTCTGAGAGAACTTGTGACTGACCCAAGGTCACCCTGCTGGCTGCCTTTGGAGGAATTGGGATTCAAACCCGGTTCTCCCAGATTATATTATCTCCCATGGCGGGGTACAAATCCAATCTCTTCTTCTTCTTCTCTTCTATACCCCGCTGAGGCCCCTCTTCTCCTCAAACCCCATCCTCTCCAAGGGCCTGCCATCAAGTCTCCAGGAATTTCCCAGTCCAGAGTTGGCAACCCTACCACAAGAGGTCAGGTGGGTCCATCTCTTTTGCTCACCTGTTCGCCCTGCCCCAGCATTCAAAGCATTTTACTTATTTAGGGTATTTTGTCTACCATCTCTCCAGGACCTGCACAAACGGACTCAGGATTCAGGCAATAAAAAAACCAAACCAGCCCACAAAAACAGATCAATAAAAAAAGACAAAGAAGACGAACGAGAAGGAGAAGAGATTGGATTTATACCCTTCCTTTCACTACCCGAAGGAATCTCAGAGCAGTTTATAATCTCCTTTCCCTTCCCCTCCCCACAACAGACACCCTGTGAGGTAGGTGGGGCTGAGAGAGCTCTGAGAGAACTGCTCTTGAGACAACAGCTCTGAGAGAACTTGTGACTGACCCAAGGTCCCGCCAGCAGCTGCATGTGGAGGAGGCGGGAATCAAACTCGGTTCTCCCAGATTAGAGTCCGTGCTCCTAACCAGCATAAGACAGTCCTATACCGGTAGAAAAATCCTCAGGCCGCTCAGAGCAGATCACGGAACAGCTAGAAAAGATAAAAACCCCTCGCAGATGTCAGGCAAGAGGGAGTGCCTCTCTGCTTCCTCCTGAGGCGAACTTCCTCTCTTCACGCTCAAGCCCCTCGCAAACGGTTTCCTCCTCCTGCATCGAGATTGCTGAGGTCAGCGCTTGGGCCTGCGCTGGAGGAAGCAGCAAGGCCAACAGGCAGAGGCAAGAGCAGAGAGAAGAACAAAACACAAGTAGAATTGACTCAAGGCCTGGCACTAGGGTTGGCAGCCCCGGGCTGGGAAATTCCTGGAGCTAGTTTTTTTTTTTTTTGGGGGGGGGGTGGAGCCTGGAGAGGGCGGGGTTTGGCAAGGGGGAGGGACCTCGGCGAAGCGTCATGCCATCGAGTCCACCTTCCAAAGCAGCCATTTTCTCTGGGGGAGCTGATGTCTGTTACCTGAACATCAGTTGTCATTCTGGGAGATCCCCGCCTGGAGGTTGGCAACGAGTGTGGGAGAAAGCCCCGCCTCACCTCACTGCCTCCCAGACGTCTGATGGAAGGGAAGCACAGAGCTAGGACTCTGGAGAGTATAGGCTGATGAATACTGGTCTGGTACCATTCAAGGTCATGAGACCCCTTTTCGAAGTGGTCCAGGGACAAAATGGCTAGTAGTGAAGGGATGCAGGTTATGTCTTCGTTGCCCAGGAATCAGGCCCTGACTCCTGACGGATCGGTATGCCTGCCTGTGGGGTGTAGTGGTTTTCAGTTGAAGCCAGTTTGGTGTAGTGGTTAGGAGCGTGGACTCTGATCTGGGAGAACCGGGTTTGATTCCTCACTCCTCCCCATGCAGCTGCTGGAGGGACCTTGGGTCAGTCACAAGTTCTTTCAGAGCCGTTCTCTCACAAGCAGTCCTCAAAAGAGCTCTCAGCCTCAGCCTCACCAACAGCCTCCCAGGGTGTCTGTTGTGGGGAGGAGAAGGGAAAGGAGATAGTAAGCTGCTCTGAGACTCTGAGTGAAGGGCAGGGTATAAATCCAATCTTCTCCTCCTCCTCTTCTTCTTCATACTGAATCCGATCTCTGGTCCATCAAGATCATCATCATATACTCAGATTGGCAGCAGCTCTCCAGGGTCTCAGTCTCTCCAGGTCCTTCACATCACCTACCGCCCTGGCCCTTTTAAAATGGAAATAGCAGGAATTGAACCTGGGACCTTCTGTGGGCCAAGCAGATGCTCTACCACTGAACCACGGCCCCTCCCCAGGTTGGAAGGCCGGGGGTCCAATCTCCAACTCAACTATGATGTTTATGGGGTGATCCTGCACCCGTCTCTCCCTTCCTCTCAGCCTCACCTACCTCATAGGGTTGTTGGGGGCAGAAAACGAAGAAGGAGGAGGAGAAGAAGTTGGATTGATTGAAGGAGTCTCAGAGTGACTTACAGTCCCCTTCCCTTCCCCTCCCCACAATAGACACCTTGTCAGGTAGATGGGGCTGAGAGAGCTCTTTCGAGGACTGCCCCCTGAGAGAACAGCTCTGAGAGAACTTGTGACTGACCCAGGGTCACACCAGCAGCTGGATGTGGAAGAGGAGTGGGGAATCAAACCCAGTTCTCCCAGATTAGGAGAGAAGACTCAAAGACACGAATAAGGTTAACAGCACAACAGAGAGGTAGAGAGGCAGTGAGTTGAAAACATCATCTTGGAAGTGAGAGTGTTGAGTAATCCAAAAAGCAAAAACCGGCCCCCCCCACTGCAGAATGCCTGGAATAATTGTGCAGTTCAGGCAACCAGGGGGGAGCCTGCTGGCTGTTCCTGGAAGAGGAACAGAAAGGGAAGCCGCAGGCTTCTTCTAGCTCCCCTTGCGCTTGCCACAGACCTCAGCTGCTCAATGGTTTCCTGTTTCCTCTGCAAGCAGCAGAGGAAGGCCGGCATCGATTGGCCAACTGGGGTTGCAACCTTTTGCTTCCATTTAAGGCGCTCTTCCTGGACCGGGTAGGAAGTGGGCCTGTCCATCCAAGGCTGCGGAGGGCGTGTGCCGCACTGTAGGGATGTGCTCAGAAATGGGGGCAGGGAAGGGACGGTGGATCGATGGCTCAGAACACAAGGATCCGGGGGAGACCCCTGCTTGAACACCTTGAGAATGCAACCACACTGCAAACGTGGGCTGCCTGCGTCTGTGCATGGTTGGATATTGTGCTGGAGTTGCACAAACTTTCACCCCTGGATCGGATTCCTCCACCCTGGAAAATCCACTCGCCAATTTGGTGTAGTGGTTAAGAGGGGCAGTATGGTGTAGCAGGTAGGAGCAGCAGACTCTAATCTGGAGAACTGGGGTTGATTCCCCACCCCTCCTCCACATGCAGCCAGCTGGGTGACCTTGGGTCAGTTGTAAGTTCTCTCAGAGCTGTCCTCTCAAGAGCAGTTCTCCAAAGAGCTCCCTTAGCCCTACCTACCTCCCAGGGTGTCTGTTGTGGGGAGAGGAAGGAAAGGTGATTGAAATCCACTCTGAGACTCATTTGGGTAGTGAAGGGCAGAGTATAAAACCAATTCTTTCTTCTTCTTCTTCTTCTTCTTCTTCTTCTTCTTCTTCTTCTTCTTCTTCTTCTTCTTCTTCTTCTTCTTCTTCTTCTTCTTCTTCTTCTTCTTCTTCTTCTTCTTCTTCTTCCTTCCTCCTCCTCCTCCTCCTCCTCCTCCTCCTCCTCCTCCTCCTCCGCCTTCTTTCTCTTCCAGACTGGCACCAGCTTAATACACACAGCTTTCTCCTCTGGGGAACTGTCCTTCTGAAGGATTTGTGACCACAAATTCTCCGCTCGTCTCACCAAACTACAATTCCCAGGTTGAATCATGACGGATAACTGATATAAAACTGGTTCAGATTTGAAATACAGGTGTGCTCTCTGTTCTGGTGCAGCAGGGGTGGGGGGGTGGGGGAAACAGATTTGTGGCCTCCGTCTGCCACGTTTTAATCTTCCTCTTCCTCCAAGGAGCCCAGGAAAGTACATGACTGTGGACGTTAAGAAGGGCTTGCTAGATCAGACCAGTGGTCAGCAGAGCTAAAACCTTCCCCCTGAGCTGCCCCTTACTATAGGGCCACTGCTGTCAGGAGCTCTTAAAAGCACTTTGTGATGTCCATGTGGCAAAGTTTTATCAATTTTATAGCCCACTGATTCTGCAGAGAGGGACCCCCGACCCTCTACTGGAAACAGGTGCAGGCTGCTGCCATCCAGAGAAGGCGATACTGAGCTAAAAGGACCCAAGAATCTGACTTAGTGCCTGGCAGTTTCATTCCAGCCCTCGTGTACAAAGCAGAACGCGTTTGACTTCTCCTCCATGCTCTCTCTTCCTCTCCTGCCATGTTTTAACCAGAATAACCTGCTCCTGGAATTATGGTTTTCTGAATGCGCTGAGGCGAGCCGGTCGAGCTGGTCGTAATAACTGCAGTGGGCAGGAGGAAAAGCAGGCGCATCTGTCTCCGGGTCGGCCGCTGGGCGACACAAAACCAGGTCAAGCTCCTGTTTAATCTGGGCCGCTCTAAGGCATCACTCGAAAGCGACTCTACCGAGGGCCTTAAAAAGGACCAGGCTTGAAGTCCCCAATGAAATCGCTCTAGATGTAAACTGAACAATGGGCCCAGTGCGGCCTACTCTCCCCACCCCACCCCCATGGTGCAATTCCCAGAACAAGAGGACCATGGAGAGAGTTAGAAAGCATGGCCCTTTGGTGGAAAGATCATGCGGACAGCAGATGTGGCTCCGGAGAGACCCTCAAAGAACTGGGCAGCTGCGATTGCGATTATTACGGCACTACTGTGCACCAATGTTCCCTCTAAGCTGAGTTAGTGTGAGCTAGCTCACAGTTTTTTAGCCTCTGGCTCACACATTTTTGTCTTAGCCGAGGAAGGATGGCTCCAGAGCAGACCAATTTATGCAGTAGCCAAATCACTTCACTCACAACTTTAACATCAGTAGCTCACAAAGTAGAATTTTTGCTCACAAGATTCCACAGCTTAGAGGGAACATTGCTGTGCACAGCTCTGTTGGAGGGGAAAGGAAGCCGGTAAGTACTGGGGAGCAGTGTTCCCTCTAAGCTGAGTTGGTGTGAGCTAGCTCACAGTTCTTTAAGCCTCCGGCTCACACATTTTTGTCTTAGTTCAGGAAGGGATGGGCTCCAGAGCAAACTAATTTATGCAGTAGCCAAATCGCTCGCTCACAGCTTTAATGCCAGGAGCTCACAAAGTGGAATTTTTGCTCACAGGACTCCACGGCTCAGAGGGAGCATTGCAGTGGGAAGACAGCGCTACCTCCTGTCTTCTGCTTGGAGTCCCCCGCCCCAAAAGAGACCCACATCCGAGAGAAATTCAAGTTGCTTTCGCCTTGCACTGTGGACTCAGCTGTCTCAGAGTTGAGGGAGACACAACCCTCATCGATAAGCACGGTATTGCATTCTTTAGACAATAAGGTCTTTGGATCCATAATCCTAGGGATGCCAGCCTCCAGGTGGGGCCTGGGGATCCCCTGGAATTACAGCTCACCTCCAGGCTACAGAGATCAGTTCCCTGGGGAGAAAATGGATGCTTTGGAGGGTGGACTCTATGGCACTGTAACCCACTGAGGTCCCTGAGAAGAGGAGGAGGAGGAGATTGGATTTATACCCTGCCCTTCACTACCCAAAGGAGTCTCCGAGTGGTTTACAATCTCCTCTCCCTTCCCCTCCCCGCCCTTTCCCTGGGAGATCGGTGGGGCTGAGAGAGCTCTCTTGAGAGAACTGTTCCTGAGAGAACAGTTCTGAGAGAACTTGTGACTGACCCAAGGTCACACCAGCAGCTGCATGTGGAGGAGTGGGGAATCAAACCCAGTTCTCCCAGATTAGAGTCCGCGCTCCTAACCACCACACCAAACTGGCCCTCCCCTGGCTCCACCCCCAGATCTCCAGGAGTTTCCCAACCCAGATCTGGCAACCCACCCCATGTTTTACCAAGTGGCACGACAACGGATCATGCCCCCAAGAGGCTTACAGCCAACCTTCAAAGAAGATGCAAAACAAAGGGAGAAAAGGAAAGAAAAACCTACAGAGAGGAAGGGCCAGCAGTCGGATCCCACCCCGCCCCCACTCCAAGTTTCAGTTCAGTTTGTTCCCGTGTTTGGGAGATGGAGGCAGAAAAGAGGAAGGGCTGCTGTAGAATGTGGCTGCACTGCCACACACCGCAGGGTGGAACATTAGGGAAAATCCTTGCTTGGAAAACAGAAAAACTGCCCAGCGAGCCACGAGTTTTGATTTTTCGTTCCCCTTTCGCAGCTGAGCATAAAGTTTAAATAAATAAATAAAAGCATCCAAAGGACCATTCGAAACTGGCTTCCCCAATCCACATGCTGAACTGGCACCATCCATTTCGCTGCTTCATTCTTTTCTGGCCTCCTACAGAAGGGAAGGCTTTAAAATCCTAAGCAGGTTTTGGACCAGGGTACCTAAGAAAGGCCTCCTCCTGGATCCTTCAGCTTGCCCCATTAAGAATCTCAAGCCCTGCATTCTTTACACTCCAGGGAGCGATCACAGACAGGTTCTTTTCGGTGGTGGCTCCTCGCCGTTGGAATTCCCTCTCTCTCGAGGCTCACCGGGTTTCTTCCCTGCTGTTGTTCAGAAGTTGGGTTCAAACTGCTTACAGCGGGCTTTTGATTCCGGTTTTGCTATCACATCTGGTTGGGAACCTGGTTTTATTTTCTGGCCGGTATCCTGCCCAGTTCTTGTCGAGCTTAAAATCATTTTTACATTGCTTTCGTTCGCTGGTGATGTTGTGATTGCTAGACTGAAACAGTTTTCCTGCTGGGAGAGGCGGTTAAGCACTGCTTTCGAGTTGTTGTTTTTACTTTGTTGCCCTTAACTACCTGAAGCAGGTCGCCGGGGAGGCAACGTGCAGATCTTCTAAATGAATAAGTGGCTTTTCTGGACGGGAGGGAAAAGCAAGACTGCCGGGCCTAGAACCAGAAAACATGTTGGTCCTGCTATCCCATCCAGTAAGTCATCAGGGATGTTCCCTGAAGTGCTGAAGTGTCCCCAGACTCCACACGCCCCAAGCCGGCCACTGCCTCCGTCTGACTAGGAATCCTATAAAGTCTTCCCAGGCAGGTGCAGGTTTGCCTGGATAGCGACGGTATTTCTTATGTCCAGCTCATGCTTGCTGCTAAGATCCACCTCTGAGAGAGAGCCAGTTTGGTGTAGTGGTTAGGAGCGCAGACTTTAATCTAGGAGAACCGGGTTTGAGTCCCCGCTCCTTCACACTGAACTGCTGGCATGACCTTGGGTCAGCCGCAAGTTCTTTCAGAGCTGTTCTCTCAGGAGCAGTTCTCGAGAGAGCTCTCTCAGCCCCACCTACCTCACAGAGTGTCCGTTGTGGGGAGGGGAAGGGAAAGGAGATTGTAAACTGCTCCGAGACTCCTTTGGGTAATGAAGGGCAGGGTATAAATCCAATCTCTCTCTCTGTCCCTGTCTCTCTCTGTCCCTGACTCTCTCTGTCTCTCTCTGTCTCTCTCTCTCTGACAGCAAGATTTAGAGCAGCTGAGAGCTGTTGAAATAGGGAAGTGAAATTTACAAGCATGGGCACACTGGAGAGAAAGGAGGCGGGGGCAAGGCTGTGGTTATTTAGGGACATCCAAGCTAGACTACTGCCACAGAAAAGTCTGCAGGGAACTCCCCTTGATGAGCATTTGGAAAATCCACTTAGTTCAAAATGCAGCATCTGTTCTGTTCATGGGGCTAAACTGAGGAAAGCATATAAGATGCGTTCTGAAATAAGTTTGCAGACCATCTAGGCACAAGGGAAAATACTGATGTTAAAACCTTTAAATGGCTGGGGTACCTGGAGGAGCCCTCCCCCCAAGAACTCTGGAACAGGATCTGGTTAGCATTCTGTCTTCCTTCTGAAGTTAGGAATAGAGACCTTCTTGCTAGAGACTCCAGAGAGATATTATAGGTAACCTTGCTCCCTGTCTTTAAGAAAAATTATGGGAGGAAATTATCTCCAGGTTGAGAGAAGCTGATAGTTTCTAGCTTGTGCGGAGGCACTTCACCATTTTTGGTACATTTCAACCCCCCATTTCAAGGAAGACATGGAGAACATCTGGCTTTCCATCCTTTCCAGCAGGACTTCTTTCTGGGGGGGCACGCCAGGACAGAGTTCTGGAACCTCTTCGAGAACATTCTTTTTAAAATGTTTAAAAGTTCTTGAATTTTCAGCACACAGATTGAAAACTTCATTTCCCTCTTGAGAGTTCCAGTGCCTCTTTTTCCAAAAAAAAGCCCTGCTTTCCAGGTGTGTTCTTAGATTGCATGAGTACTGAAGTTCTGCTTTACAGCTAAGGTAGACCGACTAGTAACACAGTCATGCAATCAAAGAATCACAGAGTTCGAAGTGGCCATAGAGGCCATCTAGCCCAACCCCCTGCTCAATGCAGGATCAGCCCACAGCATCCCTGACAAGGGTTTGCCCAGCCGCTGCTTAAAGACTCCCAGTGAGGGGGAGCTCACCACCTCCCCCGAGGCAGCTGACTCCACTGTTGCACAGCTCTGACTGTAAAGAAGTTTCCCCTAATATCCAGCCGGTACCTTCCCGCCCTTAATCTAAACCCACTATTGTGAGTCCTCTCCTCTGCTGCCAACAGGAACAGCTCCCTGCCCTCCTCTAAGGGACAGCCCTTCAAATCCTTCAAGAGAGCCATCCTGTCCCCCCCTCAGCCTTGCCATTTTGCAGTACCATTAAAAATCCTCTGTTTTGATGGGAAGATATACAGGTGGGCCATTTCCCAAGAGCTCCTAGTGACAGGACAGGGCCAAAGTTCAGTTTCTTGTTAGTGGGAAAGTACGCTACGATTTTGGATGCCCTGGAGTCCCAGGCCTGTGTCTGTCTCTCAGTGTTGCAAAGGCTGATTGTGGGTTGTAGGTCTGTACTTGGTTGGGCCAGTGCCCCGTACACTGCATTTATTTATTTACTTTACATCCCACCTTCCTCCCCGATGAGGACCCAAAGTAGCTTACATTGTTCTCTTCTCCTCCATTTTATCCTCACAACAACCCTGCAAGGTAGGTTAGGGTGAGAGTGTGTGACGGGCCCAAGGTCACCGAGCAAGCTTCCATGGCAGAGCGGTGATCTGAACCTGGATCTACCCAGATCCTTGTCCGAAACTTTAACCCAGGGGCCAGAACAGGCCCATCTAGTGCTCTTACTCGGCCTGCAAGCAACTAGTATGTATAGAAATACATACTAGTATGGAAATACATATTCAATGAAATTGCCAAGCAGTCGGGTTAGAACAGATAAAAGGAAGTACTTCTTCACCCAAAGAGTGATTAACATATGGAATTCACTGCCAAAGGAGGTGGTGGCAGCTACAAGCATGGACAGTTTCAAGAGGGAATTAGATAAGCATATGGAGCAGAGATCCATCAGTGGCTATTAGCCACAAGGTATAGATAAGAACTCTCCGTCTGGGGCAGGTGATGCACTCTGTCCTTGGTGCTGGGGGGGGTCAACAGTGGGAGGGCTTCTAGTGTCCTGGCCCCACTGCTGGACCTCCTGATGGCATCTGGTATTTTTGGCCGCTGTGTGACAGAGTGTTGGACTAGATGGGCCATTGGCCTGATTCAACACTGGCTTCTCTTATGTTCTTATGTTCTTAAATGTAAGCTGCTCCCCCTTTTACGGTATCCCTTGGGGGGGGGAAACTAGTCTTGCATATGATTAAATACAGCTGCGATCACATGCACAATTAGCCCCACCATAGGTGCAAATACCGGGTGGATTTAAAGGGCACGATCAGACAACAACATCTGGGAAGCCCCCCGCAGCCATCGGCAACCTGCTTTGCTCCACCGCAGAAGCCTAGTTAAAAGACACCGGGGAAAGTCCAGTAGCAAACGGGTTGCTATGGGCCACAGCTGGACTTTCCCCTGTCTGATCGCTCCAGCGCGCTCTCATGGCATCAGGATCTGATCAGGCCATCCTGACTCTGTGCTGCTGTTTTTCCCCCCTTCTCAGTATGCGCATCATCGCACACTCCATAGGGAGCCCTCAGTGCGGAGATGTGATTCATCGATTCCCAGTTTAAGCGAATTGTAAACAAATTGACTCACCGCGGTTGCGTCTGATCACACAGTGGCAGGCTGCCCCCGCAGCTTCAAAGGACTGTGTGATCACGCAACTGCGGGTCAAATCCCTCCAGAGGGAACAGCCTCACTCCCCCGTTCCGTTTATCTGGCACAGGTGACCACAACCTACATTTATTGGGGCTTTTGTGGGTTCCCCAGTAAATCAATCGCTTTCACTGCCAGGAAGCAACTGCTTTTGTTTGTATTTTGGGTTAAAAAAATAATATTGTTAACTGGGTTTGCCTGTGCCCTTTATAAAGTTTATATCTCCGGTACCTGGCATTAAATTTTATGGCACACCTGGCCCAGCCTGACAAAATGGCATTTTTGTTATGGCCCTCGTAACAAATGATTGCGACACTTCTGCTTTAACCGTTACACCATGCTGGCCAGTTGTGCTGGTCGAGAAGGTGCCAGGCTCTTGGGGATGCAGAAGGACTGGGACTGGCTGTGCTCCTAAAACTCCTCCTTTGTGTTTAAAAGGGACCAGATTCCAGGCTGGCCAAGAGACAGGTAAACCTGCCCTATCTCCTGTTCTCATCCAGGCGCGTATCAGTTGACAGCTCTTTGAACACAATATGGAAAGCAGTAACCATAGAAAGCAGGGTGACCAAAGTCATTTCTGCACGCTTTATTTTTTTTTTTTAATTGTACCAAGTTTCCAGTTGGGTCGGCTTAGGACACCCGAGGGTATCGCAAGCCAAGGCCCCCATCCAGTCCCTTGAACGGTTGCCAAACTGGCACGCGGCCTGGCATTTCCTGGACAGGTCCCCTTTTGCGAAGAGGAATCACGATGTTTCATCAGAAGGGGCTCGAAAATTCGTTTGATCATTCTCAGCGTCATCTTCAGCAAGGCTTGGGGGGGGGGAGGTCTTCATCAGAGCCCTGGTCATTAAGCACCGGAACAAGAGTTGCAGCAGCGTCTTCTGTGTACCCAAAGTAAAAGAACCTTGCTTAACTTTCGCCAGGAAACCCCCATTTCACAATGTGCCTATATTATGTTAATTAAGCACAGAGGCTCATGTTTGCTCGGTGTTTGCAAAATGCATATATGATTCAGCACTTCAAATGAGCCAGATTTATTTGTTTATTTATTAACTCAAGGAAGGCACCTAGGACAAAAGGCATCTTTTACAAAATGCTCGAATACATGTGCCACTTAAGAGCATCTCCACATTTGTTGTCCAAACAGAGCAGCCATGCACAAGTGCATGTGTGTGCACACATTAAGTGCCATCAAGTCCCTTCTGACCTATGGCGACTCTATGAATTAATGACTTCTAAAATGTCCTGTCCTTCACAGGTCTTGCCAATCGAGGCTTTCTCGATCGAGTCCGTCCATCTCATGTTGGGTATTCCTCTTTTACAGCTGCCTTCCGCTTGTCGTAGCGTGATTGTCTTTCCCAGTGACTCTCGTCTTCATAGAATCCTGGAGTCGGAAGGGACCTCCAGGGTCACCTAGTCCAACCCCCTGCACAATGCAGGAAATTCACAAATACCTCTCCCCCACACACATACCCAGTGACCAATTCTCCCTCTAAGCTGTGGAGTCTTGTGAGCAAAAATTCTGCTTTGTGAGATACAGCCATTAAAGTTGTGAGCGAGCACTTTGGCTGCTGCATAAATTAGTCTGCTCTGAAGTCATCCTTCCTGAGCGAAGACAAAAATCTGTGGGCTGGAGGCTAAAAAACTGTGAGCTAGCCCACACTCACTCAGCTTAGAGGGAACACTGCCAGTGACCCCTGCTCCATGCCCAGAAGATGACAAAAAACCTCCAGGATCTCTGGCCTGGAGAAAAATTACTTCTTGACCCCAAAGTGGCGATCCCTTGGTGTGTAAGAAAGGGCCACCAGAACTAAGCACCGAGGCAACCCTTCCTGCCCTCCCTCTCATGATCTGCCTAAGTTCCCACAACACGACCCAGTTTGGTCACTTTAGCTTTTAGGGAGACGTTCAGGCTTGATTTGACTGAGAATCCACTTATTTCTCTCTCCGGCGGTCCACGGACTCCGTAAAGCCCTCCTCCGACACCACATTTCAAAGGAATCAACTCTCCTCCTGTCAGCTTTCTTCATTCTCCATGCATAGTAGTGGGGAATACCATGGCGTGAATTAATTTGATCTTGGTCGCCAGTGACACATCCCCACATTTCAGATTCTCTTCTCGCTCCTTCGTGGTTGCCCTTCCCAGTCTCCGTCTCCCATGGCAACAGCAAAGAATGTGCCAGTCTGAACAAATGGAGCTACAAACGGTGTGAGTGTGTGGGGGGGTGATTTGGGAACAGCTCCCCGCTATTCAGTGCCTACTGTTTGCGTGGGGTGGTGAAATGGTGCCAAGATAAGGACAGCGCTGGCCTGGGGGCAGGTAGCTCAGCAGCCCTGGCCTTGAGGGACCAAATGCTCTGTAAGGCACAGCCAATCCCTTGCCTGGGGGCTCCTTTTGCGGCCCGTTCTTAGACCCCTCAGGAAAATGCCGATCACCACTTTGGAGTCAGGAAGCAATTTTTCTCCAGGCCATTTTGGCCAGAGATCCTGGAGGGTTTTTGTCATCTTCTGGGCAGGCCTGTAGCTACAGTGGGGCATTTCGGGGCCTGGCCCCCTGATTTCCTGCCACGGCCCCTGACTTCCATGCAGCCCCCAGCCCCCCCAATTCTCTGGGCCACCGGGAGGGACTCCCCACCACCGCCCCTTCCCCAAGCACAGCTTGCTTCCCTGCCTAGGCAAGCAGACTGCAAATGCTACAAAAGTGAGTTTTTAAAATTTTATTTTTTATTTTGTGATGTCAGTGCCCCTGACTTATTTAAAGCCCCTCCCCCCAATTACAAAATCCTGGCTACAGCCCTGCTTCTGGGCATAAAGCAGGGGTCACTGGGAGTGTGGGGGAGGAGGTATTTGTGAATTTCCTGCATTGTGAAGGGGGTTGGACTAGATGACTCTGGAGGTCCCTTTCAACTCTATGATTCTATGAAATCCAAGGTGCCGAGCTCCTCTTGGCTTCCTCTGCCCAGAGCCTGAGGGGTTCTAGCCCTGCCATGAGTCTTTGACTAAAGGGTGGTGTACATACGTGTGTGTGTGTGGTAGAGCGAGCATATTTTTGTGGATGCAGAGGGGAAAAGTGACAAACCACTTCTTTCCCCTTCAGCCACCTGATCTTCCAGCTCCCAGTTGGCCCGCTCTGGGCACCCGCACGCTGCTCACTACAACCAGGGATTTCCCCACTCTGTTTTTCAAGACTCTGTGGGTTAGCATCTCCCACTATTTATCTGCAAGCCGGAGACTCTCTCTGCGGTGGATAGACCCTCCCCAGCATTGCAGATTCCCCCTCCCCCATTTTTTGCTTTCTAGGGCTACCAGCTCTGGGTCAAGAAATTTGTTTATTTATTTATCTCTTCACATTTATATTCCACCCTCCCCGCAAACAGACTCCGTGCGGATCACGATTTGCACTTAGGGCCTTGCAACATTACAACAAGATAAAATAGTAATAATTGATCAAAACCAACAGAACAGCATTAAAACAATAAACATCTGTTTTATGTATCCCAACACTGGCGTCGCTGAAAACCAAGGCTGCATAAGATGGTATCTTCAGCGGGGGGGGGGGGAGACAGCTTTTTTCCTGGATGCCCCTTGCCTCACGTGACGGCCTGGTGGAACAGCTCCGTTTTGCAGGCCCTGCGGAATGGTAATAAGTCCCACCAGGGCTTTATTTGTAGAAAAAGCCCAGCAGGGACTCATTAACATAATAGGCGACGCCCATCAGCAGAAACGTATTAGCATGTTAGGCCATACCCATGACAGCGCAGCACATTAACATATTAGGCCACACCCCCATGTTACCAGACGTATGGTCATCCAGCCACACCCACCTTTTTGCTTCTTATTCTGTTTACCTTGTTTGTTGTCAAAATCCAGGGCTTTTTTGGGATCAGAAACTACTTTGCATGTTAGGCCACACACCCCTAATGTAGCCAATCCTAAGGAGTTTCTGCTGTTGGGTGTGGCCTGTTATGCTAATGAGTTCCTGCTGGGTGTGGCCAACTTGGGAGCCAGCCAGAACGCCGTTCCTGTGCGTTCCTGCCCCAAAATAGCCCTGAATCCCCCAGATTTTTGGGGGTGGAGCCTGGGGAGAGGAGGGACCAAAGAGTCCACCCTCTCAAGCTGCCATTTCCTCCAGAGGAACTAATCTTGGTCATCTGGAGATCAATTGGAATAGCAAGTGATCTCCAGGTGCCACATGGAGGTTGGCAACCCCCTTCTGCACACTGCCAATGAGATTAGATGATCGAGTAGACACCCTGTGGCAGGAAGATGAAGGTCCAGATCAAGTAGCTCTACTATATATCCATCCCAACACAGAGTCTCTCTCCATGCAGCCAGTTTGGTATAGCAGTTAAGAGTGGCAGACTCTAATATGAAGAACTGGGTTTGATTCCCCACTCCTCCTCCACATGCAGCCAGCTGGGTGAACTTGGGTCAGCCACAGCTCTCTCAGAGCTCTCTGCAGTCTGGAGATGAGCTGTAATTCGGGGGGGTCCCCAGGCCCCACCTGGAGGCTGGCATCCCTGCCTAGCATAGTGCTGAAGAGCATGCTGAGCTACAAGAAGTGCCCGGATCAGCTCCTCATCCCTCCGGCTCTCTCGTGCTCACTTTGCAGAGTCGTCCGGGAATTTTTCATCTGGGAGGTGGTGCACACTCTGCAGTGACAGGGGTATATGACTGAGGGCGGCCGGTGTCTTATTTTGGGCTGCAGAAATGTTTGAATCCCAGGGACCTTTTCAGATGGACTTTGCACAAGGGAATAAAATAGGGATGTGGGGAAGATGCTTGGTTTCTCAGAACAAGAAAACGGGTCTTGAAGGAGCAGCTTCCATGGTTTAGTGGTGAAGAGCGGCGGACTCTAATCTGCAGAACCGGGTTTGATTCCCCATTCC
The DNA here is from genome assembly GCA_029375565.1 of Gekko gecko. NCBI lineage: Eukaryota > Metazoa > Chordata > Lepidosauria > Squamata > Gekkonidae > Gekko > Gekko gecko. The sequence continues at coordinate 227,639,309 of JAPDNY010000004.1, read as the reverse complement.
TCCACATGCAGCCAGTTGGGCGACCTTGGGTCAGCCACAAGTTCTCTCAGAGCTGTTCTCTCAAGAGCAGTTCTTGAAAGAGCTCTCTCAGCCCCACCGACCTCACAGGGTGTCTGTTGTGGGGAAGGGAAGGGATGGTGATCGTAAGCTGCTTCAAGACTCCAAATGAGGGGCGGGTTATAAATCCAACTACTCGTCCTCAGTTAGATTCAGGTGGGTTGCCATGTTGGTTTGAAGCAGCAGAACACAACGAAGTTGTGTGCGTGCACACAAAAGCTTGTACCCATGATAAAACTTTGATGGTCTTAAAGGTGCCACTCTGGACTCAGACTTTGTTCTCTCTCCACCCATTTGTGTCACCTGTCCTCTGCCCTGCGGGGCCATGCCTGGTCTGAGGGGATCGAACCTGCAGAGGATCTCTGAAGACACCACATCATCCTGCCGCCCACTTTCAATTCAGATGATTTCTGCGCGGGGAGGGGGGAGGTTGACGGGACCGGTCTTCCCTCTTCCATGACCGTCCCTTTCCCTGGTCTCCCTCCTAACCCTGCCGGCTTGACCTGCTCTCTTCTCCATAAATGGATGCAATTCGGAGCGCTTTCCCCAGGGTGGAAGGCGAGCGAGCGGGGAAGGAGGGGAGAATGCAAGGAATGCTGGACTTGCAACATGTGTAATGCATTTCCAGACTGGGGTGGAGGGGCTGGGAGGCTGCGGGGGGTGGGGGGGGAGGCCGAGGAAACGGAGGTGATTGGCGGGCAGGGGGCGTCAGACCCGCCTCCTCCTCTTCCTCGGTCCAGGAGTCGGGAAGGAATCGGTGGGGACTGCTGGATGGAGAAGTGTTCACTTGATGCTCGGTGCCAAAAAACCCAGAGCTCTCTTCTCTCTCTTTGGGACTTTCCAGGCATGCTCTTTTATAACAGCATCAGTCCCCCCACCACCAACAACTCACACTTCCTCTGACCACAGCAAAGAATACAGGCCGCTCCCCGCCCACCCCTTTCCTTGCCTCCTCCTGTCCTGCGTCTCTCCCTCTCTTCCCATCTCGGGAATGTTTTCAGTCTCTCTCCCACATCCTCCTCTCTCCCTCTCCAGCAGCGGAGCCGGGCTGGAGGTGGTGGAGCATCGTTGCCCTCCTTTTTTGGCCTGGCTGTTCCCGACGGCCAATAATGGTGTCAGGGTGTTCACCGGACCAAACAACCTGCCCACCTTCCCCCTGAGAACTTTGGCATGGAGCCCTGGAGCTGTCGAGCCCCCACAAAGGACTACAATTCCCAGAATTCACCGTTCAGACGGGAGCAGGGGGAGTCCATTATGGTGAAACTAGTTTAGAATAATATGCCAATATTCCTTATGATCTGACCTCTGCGGCATGCATATGACCCATGAGCGAGACCATATGCTCATGGAACAGCAGCCCTCGACTCAGTGTTTCCTCTAAGCTGAGTTAGTGTGAGCTAGCTCATAGTTTTTTAGCCTCCGGCTCATGCATTTTGGTCTTAGCTTAGGAAGGATGGCTCACAACTATGCCAGGAGCTCACAAAGTAGAATTTTTGCTCACAAGACTCCACAGCTTAGAGGCAGCATTGCCCCGACCCCAGTTCAGTTTCCCTTTCTGAGTCAATGGTGACTGAATATTCCCTAAGGTTCCTTCTGCAGATATCAGGGCTAAAAGTAGAACAGATTTAGAGTCCCGTGGGGCACCTTTAAGACCAACAAAGTTTTATTCAAGGTACGAGTTTTCATGTGCATGCAAACTTTTTCAAATACATTGGAATGGTTAGATAAGGGTCAAACTTACAGACAGGGGCTGAACAGCAAAATAACATGTAACATGACGAAGATACGCACAGACAAGCTAGCTAACAAGCTAAGGTTATAAGGTCAACAGCTGTAAAGAAATAAATATGTCAAAATAGCAGATAAATGTGTAAAGGTGTCTTTTCGAATGGTGGGAAAAAAACTGATACTCTCCATTCTCCCTTCTCAGGCATGGAGGTCACTTAACAGTATTTTTTTTTTAAATTTCCTGAGGTGGATGCAGCAAAACAGCCCAATATTCCTTGCATTACATTCAGTATTTATAATACAGTATTTATAATTCAGTATTTATAATACCGAGAGGAAACGAAAACAGGCTACATTCCAAGCTTATACCTGCTGCTACAATTGTTAGCATACGAAGGTGGGAGGTGCTATTTTTGGGGGAAAAGAATTCGTGTGCTGATAGAAAGGATGCCGCCAGGTACCCTATCCAGCGCGTGTTGCCTTCTGCAATGTGTGAAGAAATATGAGATGTGACATCTCAGGGACGCGCATGAAAGCTTTCACTTTGTCTCACCCAGAAAGTCCCCTGGATTAAACGTACACACCACGCCCACGCTGGTTTCTGAACGGCATAGTTACTCCTTTAACACTTCCTGAACGCCTGTAAAAAAGGGGCTGCTGATGTACATGAGGTTCAACCGTGTTAATTCAGAAACATCGTGCACATTCTTAAATACACTATACATAGAGCACACGGAAGTCCATATTTTTTTAATAAGTCAAGGCATGGCTGACTTTATGGAGACCTCATAAACATTCAGAGGCAGTTTGCTCCTGCATGTCACGAGCTGACCCTGGACTTCCTCGGGGTCCAAGTTCTAACCAGGGCCCACCCTGCTTAGCTTCCAGAAACTGATGAGATTGGGCCAGCCTGGGCTACCCAGGTCGGGGCCATTTGACTTCAGGCTGTTTTTAAAATGTGGTCTTGGGATCAGCTAGAAAATTGATGATGTACATGTTGTTGTTTTTTAAAGACATCCTTTAAAAAAGAAGAAAGGTTCACCCACCACCACGATCAATCCTCTATAATGTGCATCAATGTCCACACGGTCAATTGAAGACCAACATGGTTTGGCCATGGGGGTGGAGCATGTGGCTCAGTAGTGGGGCCTATGCATGGCATGAAGAAGGCCCCAGTTTCAATCCCTGGCATCTCCAGTTGAAAGGAGGAGGAGGAGGAGGAGATTGGATTTACACCCCACCCTTGACTCGGAGTCTCAGAGCAGCTTACAATCTCCTTCTCTTCCTCTCCCCACAACAGACACCCTGCGAGGTAGATGGGGCTGAGAGAACAGCTCTGAGAACTTGTGACTGACGCAAGGTCACCCAGCTGGCGGTATGTTGAGGAGTAGGGAATCCAACCCGGTTCTCCCAGATTAGAGTCCACCGCTCTTAACCACTACACCAGACTGGTGTAACTGATGTGAAAGACCTCGGCCGGAGACCCTGGAGAGCCGCTGCCCGTCTGAGCAGACGACACGGACCCTGATGAACTGCTGGTCTGATTCGAAGTAATTGCAACTCCATGGGTTCGTCTTGCCTGCTCAGCAGCCGATAATGGGATCTGTGGGCAGGGCCACTGGTTGCAGGGCTGGATGCGAGGAGAAGTCCCACACCTGCTGCGTGGCTCTGGGCCAGTCATCTCATTAAAAAAAACGCCTCTCGGCCTCAATTGCACATCCAGAACCCAGAATTACTTGCGCTGTTCTTTGCAGGATTGTCATGAAGGCAAACTCTGTTGACAGTGAAGATGCAAACTTAACTAATAGCTTATCAGTAGCACCAGAAGGGCCCCTTCTCCAGGACATTCCTGCCCTGGGGGGGTCAGCATGCCAGCCGTGCGAGGCGTCCCGCCCTTTCTGCTAGGAGCAAAGGGTATTCATCCGCCCAGCAACCTTATGAGAAATAAGGACTTGCCCGCTCAAAGGCACCCAGCGAGCTTTGTGGCTCAGGAGGAGTTGGGAAGTCAGTTCGGATCTCAGTGTTCCCTCTAAGCTGAGTTAGTGTGAGCTAGCTCACGGTTTATTAGCCTCTGCCTCCCACATTTTTGTCTTTGCTCGAGAAGGACGGCTCCAGAGCAGGGCTGTATTAACCCACGGCTGGGCCCCTAGGCTTTCAGGTATTTGAGGCCCCTCCAGCAACTTTACAGGCTGTCTAGGAAGAGAAAATAACAGTGATGGGCCCCTAGTCCTTGCAGGGCCCCTAGGCTTCGGCCTAGTCAGCCCCTGCTCCGGAGCAGTTAATTTATGCAGTAGCCAAATCGCTTGCTCACAGCTTTAATGCCAGACACTCACAAAGTTGAATTTTTGCGCACAAGACTCCACAGCTTGGAGGGAGCAGTGGTGGAGTTGATGCAAACATCCAGCGGTGCGGTCCAAGGCCGGACAGAAATGTTTTGCTCGCTTGCTCAGGCACACATGTCTCCATTCCCACATGCTGGCACAGTAAGTGTGCACGAAACCCTAAATGTGCGGGCCTGGCACAGAGGCCTTCTTGCGGTTCTTGTGCAACTGCGAGCACACCAGTAGCCGGAACACAATGTTATGTGTGCATGGATGGCCACGGGAGGGGGGGAGAGTGAAAGGGCCCCACCCTTCCCTTCTCCCTCTGGCGGCCCAGGAAGGCCAGTTCCTCTTGTATCACAAGGTCAGGGTGGATCCTCATTCTGGGGCTCCGAGAGCTGCTCTCCCTTCGGCCTCTCGAATCCTCCATAAAAGGAAAAAGAGCAGGCAGGTAGCCCTGCCAAACTTAGTCATGCCGAGCCGGCCGGGGCTGTCCGACTCAGCCAGCAGCAATTTCCTCCCAGAGGTTCCCTTTTTTTTTCTCCGATGGGGGGAGGGAGGAGGGACAGAGAGGCGTGGTGATGGTGGCAGCCCCTCCCCTCCGGCCCTTCCAGGGTCCCCTCCTCCCTCCTCTGACAGCCCAAGCTGACTCTGCTTGCCCGGAAGGCAGATGGAACCAATGCTCCCACTAAGCTGTGGACTCCTGTGAGCAAAAATTCTCCTTTGTGAGCTACCGGCATGAAAGTTGTCAGCAAACCATTTGGCTACTGCAGAAATTAGTTTGCTCTGGAGCCTTCCTTCCTGGGCTAAGACAAAAAACGGTGTGAGCCAGAGACTAAAAAACTGTGAGCTAGCTCGCACTAACTCAGCCTAGAGGGAACAATGGATGGAACTGTGGTGACTGCAGGGATACTTTCTCACACCCATCTGGATCTACTGAAATGCAGGCTGCGGTGCATTCTGGAGGCTCGCTGAACCACAAAACCCAGCAGGATTACAACAATTTAATAATGAAATAAAGCATAGCTGTTCTGCGGGGGCCAAAATAACATGGGTGAGATCAGAAGGGACTCTCTGATCTGATTAGGGAAGCCAGCCTCCAGGTTGGATTTGGAGATAACCCCAGAATTACAGCTCTCCTCCAGGCTACAGAGATTAGTTTCCTCTGGACAAAACGGATGGTTTGGAGGGTGGACTCCATGGCATTGTAACCCACTGGGGTCCCTGAGAACCTGTTTCGTGTAGTGGTTAGGACTGTAGACTCTAATCTGGGAGAACCAGGTTTGATTCCCCACTTCTTCACATGCAGCTGCTGGAGTGACCTTGTGTCACTTACAAGTTCTCTCAGAGCTGTTCTCTCTCGAGAAGTTCTCAAAAGGACTCTCTCAGCCCCACCTACCTCACAGGCAGTGTTCCCTCCAAGCTGAGTTTGTGTGAGCTAGCTCACAGATTTTTAGCCTCCGGCTCACACATTTTTGTCTTTGCCCGGGAACGATGGGCTCCAGAGCAAACTAATCTATGCAGTAGCCAAATCGCTCGCTCACAACTTTAATGCCAGCAGCTCACAAAGTAGAATTTTTGCTCACAAGACTCCACAGCTTAGAGGGAGCATTGCTCACAGGGTGTCTGTTGTTGGGGAGGGGAAGGGAAAGGCGATCGTAAGCTGCTCTGAGACTCCTTTGGGTGGTGAAGGGCGGGCAATCCAATCTCTCCTCCCCCCCTCCTCCCCAGGCTCCGTCCCCAAATTTCCAGGAGTTTCCCAACCAGGATCTGGCACCCCAACCCCTCAATATCCCTCCAGTGGCCAGGGGGTTACCTGGCAACCCTAGCTCTGATCTGAAGGGATCTATGTTGTCACAGTCATGAAAAGAGGAATGAATATGTTCCTGTGATCTACATAAGCACACTGACCTGGATGGCCCAGCCTAGCCCAATATTGTAGGTCTAAGAAGTGAAGTGGGGTCAGCCCAGGTCATTACTTGGATGGGAGATCACTAAGGAAGCCCAGTCCCGGGTCGCTACGCAGAGGCAGGCAACCCTGCACACGCATGCACAACTGATGGATGTCAATCCAGGTGGTCAGCCGTGTTTGGCCTGAAGCAGTAGAACGAATTTAGTCCAGAGTGGCACCTTTAAGACCAACAAAGGTTTATCCGAGGTATGAGCTTTCGGGTGCAAGGGCACACTTTCCCAAATACATTTGGAATGGCAGGCAAGGTTCAGGCTTAAAGCCAGAGAAGGAACAGCAAATTAACATGCAACACGCTCACACAAACTGGCCTTCCGCCTCTTCCTGCCAGTATAAGGGGAAGCCAGGCCAAAGTGGTGAGAGGTAATGCCAATTGAACCTGACAAGCTTGACTCTGAGGAACTTTAGAAGTTCTTATCTGTCCTGTTTTCTTTCTGCAAGGCAGCCCTGAATGTATCCAAGAATTTCGCCTCCTCCGCCTCCTCTGAAATATGAAACGGCCCCCCTAAACAGCGCCACCTTGAGGTCTTGTCATGTATTTAGACTGAAGGCTGCGCAGGGCTTACATCTGTGCTCCCTGGCTGTACGCTTTGTCAGGAGACCGTTTCAATACCTGCTGAGGGAGCGACGCGCAGAAAAATAAAACGATACGACGCAGAGCTCCAAAAGCGACACTGGGTGAAGGGAACCTCGGCTTCTACAAACAGACACAACACAGCAGGCAGGTTAGCGGCAATCGACAGCCAACGCGGCAGGAGGCCACGGCGCATCGGGCTGCCATCTTCCAGGTGTGGCCTGAAGTTCTCCCGGAATGACAACCAGTCTCCAGACTACACAGAGCAGTTCCTCTGGAGAAAACGGCTGCTTCAGAGGACCGGTTCTGCCACAGATTCTAGGCGCACCCCCTCCCCCACATCTCCTCTCCATCGGCCCTGACCCCCAAACCTCCAGGAATTTCCCAAGCCAGAAATGGCAACAAGGGATGCTCTCAAAGCCGCTTGACTGCCCTGGCCTTCCCACAGTGAATCCTGGGGACTGTAGTTTGGTGAGAATGCCGGGGATTTCCTGACAGATCGTGCGAGTCCGCAATGCTCTCTCTAAGCTGTGGAGTCTTGTGAGCAAAGGTTCTACTTCGTGAGCTGCTGGCATTAAAGTTGTGAGCGAGCGATTTGGCTCCTGCATCAATTAGTTTGCTCTGGAGCCTTTCTTCCTGAGCTACGACAAAAACGTGTACGCCAGAGGGTGAAAAACCGTGAGCTAGCTCACACTAACTCAGGGGGAACACTGAGAGGACACTGCAAAGAAGGCATTACTATTAAACCAGTTCTAAGGCGATGCAATGCGGCTGGGAGGACTGCGCTTGGGGGCAGAAAGTCCAGGGCCCCTGGCTGACCGGCTCAGCAGGGTAGGGCACCCTGAGGGGGCCGTGAACGATGCAGAACCACATTCTTCAAGAGGGCTTTCCTGCACAGGTGACCGGGCTGCGTGGGCAATATGGTTCACAAGTTTCCTTGTACAAACGACCAGGGACGGTGGCCCATACTGCTGCACAGAGCTTGCTGTAAGGAGGATCCCACCGTGTAATTTTTTGCACCATTTAAAGTGTCACGTTAATACTTATGCTCTGCCTTCAGTTCTTTCTTTCAGTTTGGTGCAGTGGTTAGGTGCGCGGACTCAAATCTGGGAGAACCGGGTTTGATTCCCCACCCATCCACCGGCAGCCAGCTGGGTGACCTTGGGCCAGTCCCAAGTTCTCTCAGAGCTGTTCTCTCAAGAGCAGTCCTTGAAAGAGTTCTCTCAGCCCCACTTATCTCACAGGCAGTGTTCCCTCTAAGCTGAGCTAGCTCACAGTTTTTTAGCCTCGGGCTGACACATTTTTGCCTGAGCTCTGGAAGGATGGTTCCAGAGCAAGCTCATTTATGCAGTGGCCAAATCGCTCACTCACAACTTTTCATGGCTGTAGCTCACAAAGCAGAATGTTTGCTCACCAGACTCCACAGCTTAGAGGGAGCATTGCTCACAGGGTGTCTGTTGTGGGGAGGGGGAGGGAAAGGAGATTGTCAGCTGCTCTGAGACTCCTTCAGGTAGTGGAGGGTGGGGGATAAATCCAATCTCCTCTTCTTTCTGGCCGGTTCCAGACTCCTACAACCCTAATCCCATCGCGTTGTTTACTGAACATCCCAGTTTGTGGATTACATTGACTCACTCTGCGTCATCCACCCTGTGTCCTTGTGAGAAAGGCAGACTATAAAGTGGGTATTTAAACTCATGAAATCCATAAAATAGAAGTATTTGGTCAGCATTGGGGGAGGGGCGTCAAGGCATTCAGACTCCAGAGTGACGTCAATGCACCAACGAAGCCTTATTCGGGGTGCAAGCGTTCATGTGCATGCCCACTCGTATCCGAAGGAGCGTGCACACCAAAGCTGATACCCAGAATGAGGCTTGATTGGTCTCAGTGGTGCCCCTGGACTCAGACTTTGTTCTGTTGCTTCAAATCAACACCCCACCTGAATCTACCTTAAACGGGCCTAGTTTGAGTCCAGCGGCTCCTTTAAGACCAACAAAGTTTTATTCTGGGCATAAGCTTCCAAGTGCTTATCTAAAGAAGTGTGCAGGCACACAACCTTGTCGGTCTTAAAGGTGCCACTGGACTCAAACTTTGTCCTGTTGGTTCAGACCAATGCAGCTACCCCACCTGAATCTGCCTTAAATGGACCTGAGACTCTATGCTATAAAGGAACACTGAGCCCAACAAGCTGTACAAGCATGCCAGATTCAAAGCACACTTTGCAGGCAGCTTGCCAGTGAGCGGCAGGAAGCCCAGTGAGCCAGAGGTGGCACTGCAAGCGCACAGGGCCCCCGCCTCCCCCGCCCCCAAGGTCAGGCAGCACTGGAGCTGGAGGTGTGTCGGATGCTGGAACTCGGCTCTCTGCTGTGTCTTCTCTCTCCTTATTTGGCTCCCGGGAGTGTTATCTGTAGCTCTGCTCTGCTGACATGCGAATACCTTCCGAAAGGTTTCTGACTGACTTATCGGGAGGGAGCAGCCCCTGATCTCCGGCACGGAAGTTGTCTCCTCAGCCCCGGGTGGGTGCAGCATCACACAAGGTGTGACTCACCACCCCTGGCCCCCTCAAGGAGGGCCCAAATCATGACGCAGAGAGAGTGCTGCAGCTGTAGCCGACGGAGGGTGCTTTGACTCTCCAAAGCTCCTACCCTCTGCAAATCTTGTTGGTCTCTCAGGGGCTCGAACCCAGCTCTTCTGCCATAGACCAACACGGCTGCCCTCCACGTGGCAGTGTGTGTGAACAAAGGGGTACGGGTGGACTGAAAGTTATATATGAGCAGCCAGTGTGTAAAGGTAAAGGTAAAGGTTCCCTTGCTCGAAAGCCAGTCGAATCCGACTCTAGGGTTGCGGTGCTCATCTCCGTTTCAAAGCCGAAGAGCCAGCGCTGTCCGAAGACATTTCCGTGGTCATGTGGCCAGCATGACTAAACACCAAGGCACACGGAACGCTGTTACCTTCCCACTGAAGTGGTCCCTATTTATCTACTTGCAATTTCTTGCTTTCGAACTGCTAGGTTGACAGGAGCTGGAACTAGAGACGGGAGCTCACCCCGTCATGCGGCACTCACGGGTCTTGAACTGCTGAACTACTGACCTTCCACAGCCTGCAGTTCAGCGTCTTAACCACTTGAGCCACCGCAGCCCCACACCGCAGCCAGTGTGATGTGGCGACAAAAAAGGCTGATGTGATCCTGGGGTGTATCAACAGAGGGATGACATCCAAATCGCAAGATGTCATAGTCCCGCTGGACACTGCATTGGTCAGGCCGCACCTGGAGTATTGTGCATAGTTCTGGAGGCCTCACTTCAAAAAGGAGGTGGAGAGAATGGAGGGGGTGCAGAGAGGAGCGATGAGGATGATCGAAGACCAAGCCCCGTGAGGAGAGGCCGAGGGGAATGTTCAGTCTGGAGAAGAGGATGCTGAACGGGGGGGGGGACAGGACTGCTCTCTTGAAGTAGCTGCAGGGCTGTCCCTTGGAGGAGGGCAGGGAGCTGTTCCTGTTGGCAGCAGAGGAGAGGACTCGCAACAAGGGGTTTCAAGGGGTACGGATATGAGGTGAAACTTTTTTAGAGTAAAAGTAGTTCAGCTGTGGAATGGGCTGCCTCGGGAGGTGGTGAGCTCCCCCTCCCTGGCAGTCCCTGAAGCAGGGGCCGGACAAATACTCCTCAGGGACGCTGTCGGGCGGCGGATCCTGCACTGAGCAGCGGGTTGGACTGGATGGCCAATCTGGCCCCTTCCAACTCTGGGTGATTCCAGGAGCTGCAGCCCCCGACTCTGTGAGTCTGTTAGCAAAGATGAATCTGGGTTCCCTGCCTTGGGGAGACCGGCCGGGCTCCCTTCCTAGAAAGAGGCACCTGCCACTGTTGGTTCCTGAGGGTCCTTCATTTCGTTTGGCTCCTCCCCATTGGCTCCCTGGCCCAGATTTGACCAGGAGAAGAACCTGGAGGCCGCTTTTTCTTAGCAGTGATGTCCCAGCACCATTAGGGGACACTGGGCTCAGCCGGGTGCCCGATGCACAGGGGAACACCAGGCCAGTTCTTGCCCAATGGAGCTGCTGGCAGGGGGCTCCCTCTTTGTCCCCTGGAGTTTCCCCGGAAGTGATGTCAACATGTAAGGCACATTGGGGGAGGACACTCTATCGTTTGACGAAAAACTCTATGGTAACCATAGAGTTTTTCATCAAACGATAGAGCGACCTTCCCTGCAACGCGCCCTGCGCGATGACATCACCTCTGGGTAACGTCATTGCACCAGCCACATGGGCACAGATAGAGCTCTTTGGGGGACGGGGTTTTCCCACTGGCCAGATTGAGGCCAGTGGATTGGGCCCCCCAAAAGCAGATAAACCCCCACCCCTGTTGGGGGAATGTCCTCTTGTAGTGTCCTTATGTACGCCAGCCTAGGCTAAAATGGATCATGCCGTGTTTTGACAGACGGACAATGTCTCTGGCGACAGCAGAGCAAAAGGTTCAATACCTCTTAGAGGACTCAGATTTTAAACATACTTATTCTGTTGCTAGATTTCTAGAGGCCATAGAGAAATATCAACAGAATATGTTTTTTTAGATAGGGGTTTTATTTAAGTTTGTCTGTTTGCTAAGCTTTGATTGTTAAAGACCTGGTCTAAGAATGTGGAAGAAAGAGAGTACCCCATTTCCAGTTTGGCGTAGTGGTTAGGAGTGTGGACTCTAATCTGGGAGAACTGGGTTTGATTCCCCACTCCTCCACATGCAGCTGCTAGTGTGACCTTGGGTCAGTCACAAGTTCTCTCAGGAGCTGTCCTCTCAGGAGCAGTCGTCAAAAGAGCTCTCTCAGCCCCACCTACCTCACTGGGTGTCTGTGGTTGGGAGGGGAAGGGGAAGGAGATTGTGAGCCGCTCTGAGACTCCTTCGGGTAGTGAAGGGTGGGGTATAAAGCCAATCTCCTCTTCCATAGGAGATGAAAGCATTGCTTCCTTCGCATCCCACACACCAATTAGTTTATTCTAGCTGTTCTCAGTAATACTGGGATTTCTTTCCGTGGAAGGGACCCCCCCCCCTCCCCGCTTTTGGATGCAAGATTCACAACCACCCCTCATGTGCATGCTTTCAAGCCCTTTCCAAGCCTCCTTCGGTCGCCAGCTTTGGGTTGGGAAATTCCTGGAGATTTGGGGGGTGGAGCCTGGGGAAAGTGGGTTTTGGGGAGGGAGAGACCTCAGTGGGGTATAATCCCATAGAGACCATCTCCCAAAGCAGCCATTTTCTCCAGGGGAACCGATCTCCATTGCCTGGAGACAGTGTTGCCATCCTCCAGGTGGGACCTGGAGATCTTCCTGAATCGCATCGATTCCCAGAGGAGAAAGATCCATTCCCCTGGAAGAAATGGCTGCTTTGGAGGACAGGCCAAGCCGAGCTCCCTCCCTTCCCTCAACCCCACCCTCCCCGGGCTCCATCCCCGAAATCTCCAGAAATGTCCCAATCCAGAAGTGGCAACCCAGTGACTGGAGTTCAGCCCTATTTCTGGAAGATCTCCAGACCCTGCCTGGAAGCTGGGAACCCTATCAGTTGATGTTCTCCTCAGACGAGGACACAGAGACGCACCGTTTTGGTCTTCCTGTGGGATCCCAAATGAAAACAATTGATCTGCCAGCCTCAAAAGTGACTCTTCCCCAGCAGGTGGAGAAGGCCTTGGGGGCCCAGAGCGGTGCAGGCTGGGACTCCCCTCACAGCAGCAGCAGCAGCAGGCAGACGGGGACCGACAAACACCACCCATCTGCCCTTGCATGCGCCAAGAACGCTCCTCCGGGCCCAGCCTGTTCCTGACGACCCCTCAGCAATTAATCATCAAATGAACCGGGGGTAGGGCTGCCAGCCTCCCGATGAGCTCCCGCTTTCCCCTCTGGTCTCCCACGGACAGAGACTGGCTGGCTCCCCTGGAGAAAAGGGCTGCTTCGAAGGGCGGACTCTCGGGCATCGTGCCCTGCTGAGGCCCCTCCCCTCTCCCAACCCCGCCCTCTCCCGGATCCACCCCCAAAGTCTCCAGGTATCTCCCAACCCCGACCTGGCAACCCTGGCCGGGGGGGGGGAAGAGTGTAATTTGCATTCCAGGAGGGGGGGGCACGTGGCAGAATTCCTAAGCCCTTTCTGTGCTCTGTCAAGGACACAATCCTATCAAGTCTACCTGTGGTCAACCCAGTCTGCCAAGCGAGAGAGGGAGGCCTTCTCCTCCTCCCTGGGGCAGCTGGGGAAGCCCTGGGAGGCTGGGGTTACTGGCTCCAGCTTGGGAAATCCCTGGAGATTTGGGGCGGGGCCTGGGGAGGGGCCTCAGCCAGGTATCATGCCCTAGAGTCCCACCCTCCAAAGCAGCCATGGTTCTCCAAGGGAACTCTAGTCTGGAGATCAGTTGTGATTAGGGATGCCAGCTTCCAGGTGGGACCTGGAAATCCCCTGGAATTACAGTTCATCTCCAGACTGTGGAGGTCAGTTCCCCCGGGGAGAATGGGTGCTTTGGAGGGTGGACTCTGTGGCATCGCACCCCACTGAGGCTCCAGTTCTCCCCAGGCTCCATCCCCAGTTTCCCAGACTAGATCTGACAACCCTACTCGCTCATCCCCAGCTGGTGGCCGGAGGGGGGGGCGGAATGGCAACCCAAGTTGTAATCCTGGGAGCTCTCTAGGCCCCCCCTTGGAGGTGAGCACGCCTAGAGGCATCACACAATTCAATAAATAAATACAATAAAGGAGTAATAAATGCAGTAAGTAAACAAGTAAATCTCTATGCACAGAAACTAGGGTGTTGAGGAGAAGACCAGGCGGCTATTCGTTTCCCTGACATTTCCTTTTCAGAATGGAGGGGGTCATATTAGCCCCCTGGACAGTCTAAAGCCGGGGTCCCCAACCTTTTTGAGCCTGTGGGCAGAGTTTCCTCTAAGCTGAGTTAGCATGAGCTGGCTCACAGTTTTTTAGCCTCTGGCTCACACATTTTTTGTCTCAGCTCAGGAAGGAGGGCTCCAGAGCAAACTAATTTATGCAGCAGCCCAATTGCTCACTCACAACTTTAATGCCAGGAGCTCACAAAGCAGAATCTTTGCTCACAAGAACCCACAGCTTAGGGGGAGCATTGCCTGTGGGTACCGTTGGAGCTCTGACACCACAAGGGGGTGGGTGCCAGTGTTCCCTCTAAGCTGAGTTAGTGTGAGCCAGCTCACAGTTTTTTAGCCTCCAGCTCACACATTTTTGTCTTAGCTCAGGAAGGAGGGCTCCAAAGCAAACTAATTTATGCAGTTCCCAAATGGCTCGCTCACAACTTTAATGCCAGTAGCTCACAAAGTAGAATTTTTGCTCACAAGACTCTGCAGCTCAGAGGGAACATTGGTGGCCGCAACCACAGAATGGCCACCATGACAGGCTGAGCCACACACAAAGGAAGCCCAACGGCAGTGGGCAAGGGGTGTGATTTTTTAAAAATGTTTTGGGAAAGAGGGGTGACAGAGAGAGAACAAAGCCAACACTGTGATTTGGACGGGAGACCTCCAAGGAATACCAGGGTTGCGATGCAGAGGCAGGCAATAGCAAGCCACCTCTGGACGTCCCTTGCCTTCAAGCCCCACTAGGGGTCACCAGCAGTCAACGTGACTTAATGGCAAAAAAAAAAATTGCCCACGCTGCGAATGGCAGCCGCCACCAAAACCCTATTTTAATTTGTATGGCCCATCAGATCCCTGGTGGCCAATCAGAAGCCCTGCCGGAGAGTGGCCCCATTGGGCCACACCCACTTTCTGAAAACACTCAGTGGGCACCCGGAAAGGTGCCAGAGGGCGCCACATTGGGGACCCTTGGTTTAAGGGCCTTCCATCCAGACATAAGTTTACCACATCAGTAAGAGCCAGGGGACACAGCAAAGAAAGATGCCTTTTTTGGAAAGGAGGACATCACACTTCCAGGGCCTAAATTATATCCACTTAAGGACTGCCAACCAGCCAGATTTGACTGGTCTAACCAGGGTCTGAAAAGGAAACACACCTTGCCAGCCCCACCCTTCGTGTGCCAGATTCCACCCAAGCGTCGCCCTTTCCCTTCTCAGCTCTGCCTTCCAGCGCTCTCTTGGACTGTTTTTAACATCTTCTGTCCACAGCCCCAGTCCTGGCCTCTGGAAGACTGGAGGGAGAAAGGATAAAAATCATTGTGCTGTATGAACTGCAGGCACAATCTGGGAAACGTGCGCGCCCGCTAAGAGCTATTTGCTTACATATGCTATTTTATGCTCTGGGTTTTATGCCATCTTACGCTCTGGGTTTTTATGCGCTTTTATGCTCTCGCTGTGGCGATAAGCTGAATCGGAGGGCTGAGAAATGGCCGCAAAGCTGCTCAAAGTTAGCGGTGCTGGCAGCGAAATGGCTGTGGTGGAGCACGCTACTGAAACATGAAGTAAGGTTCAGCGTAAAGCTTAACATTAAAGGAAATGTGATAACTGAGGCCATTTTTCACCAGTGCCCCCATCAGCAAGAGAGACTGGCAAATGCTCTCAAACTGCTGGCTCGCACCAGCTTCTCCACCTGGTGTGCCGTCATGCCCAGATGTCTTGCTGTTTGCTCACCGGCCACCGAATGCCCAATAGGGCTCCGCTGAATAAGCATCTTCCCCAAGCTCTGTTCTGCCCCGTGTGCATGGACTGGCCACTGTCACTGCTTGGGGTCACCGTCAGCAAGCATGACATGTCCCCAAACAGGTGTGGTGCCTACAAGGCCGGACTCTGGGGCAAAACTCGGGCCCTGCCCCATTTGGGGGGTGTCCCCAAATATCGGCCGTACCCAATGCTCCCTCTAAGCTGCGGAGTCTTGTGAGTAAAAATTCTACTTTGTGAGCTACTGGCATTAAAGTTGTGAGCGAGCAATTTGGCTGCTGCATAAATTAGCTTGCTCTGGAGCCACTCTTCCTGAGCTAAGGCAAAAACGTGTGAGTTGGAGGTGAAAAAACTGAGCTAGCTCACACTAACTCAGCTTAGAGGGAACACTGACTGGCAGTAGTTTGAGACGGGAGAGCTGAGCTCTGCCAGAATCATCACCATCTTGATTCTGCTGCTTCTGTCCCCAGTGCATTCTGGGGACTGTAGTTCTTGCCATCAAAGTGTGGGGGGGAACTAATGGGGACAGTTCTCAGCAGCGTCCTTTCTCGTTACCCTTGCCAATGCCAGGTTGGGAACATTCCTGGAGATTTGGGGGCAGAAGGGTTTGGAGAGGCAAGGGAGTTCAGCAGGGATGTGATGTTACAGATCTGCCATTTCCTCCAAGGGAACTGATCTCTCCCATCTGGAGATCAGCTGTAATTCTGGGAGGTCTCCAGGCCGCGACAGGAGGTTGGCAAACCTATTTTCAGACAACAGAGATCCATTCCCCTGGAGACAATGAAAGGGTAGCATTTGTGCTGCATTGTACTGTCATGTCTGGAACAACAGCCCGTTCATCGGGCCCTGGGATAACTGATCGCCACTGTCAATTGTTACGTTTCCCTCTCCTTTCCAGGGATTCAAATATGGGGGACTATCCCATTTTATGCCCACAGCGACAACAACCTTGTGTAGTAGGCCGAGGCTGATGGAGCCGAGGCGATCTAGTCAGCTTTAAGGCCAACCAGGGATCCTGACCTTATTTCACACCATTTTATGTGCAAGCTTCCAGGTCCCCCAGAATTCTTCATCAGGGTAGATGTCAACACCCAACCTGAGTAAGAGCTCTGGATAACATGGAAGCTTGCAGGCTTTTCTTTGGTGAGTGTATGATTGTGCGGTGTTGTGGTTAGCTCTCACAAAAAATGGAATTATTTGGCTTTTGTTTTTTGGGGTCTTGCTTTGGACCGGTGTGGCTATGTGCAACTCCTGAGCCAGAGGTGGTATTAAAATGTGCCCATTCACATTTGGGATACCTCGGAGCATTTTACAAGGGCTCATCTTTCCAGAGAAAGACCAGCTTAATCCTCTTACAGGGACTCTGTAAATGAGTAGCTAATGTAAATTTAGAAAAGCAGGAAACTGGCCGATTGCATCACAAAAGACTGGGAAGTCCCAGCAAACCATCCCAAAGAAGGAGGAGGAGGAGGAAATTGGATTTGTACCCTGCCCTGCACTACCCAAAGGAGTCTCAGAGCAGCTTACAATCTCCTTTCCCTTCCCCTCCCCACAACAGACGCCCTGTGGGGTGGGTGGGGCTGAAGGAGCTCTTTCGAGAACTGCCCTTGAGAGAACAGCTCCGAAAGAACTTGTGACTGATCCAAGGTCACACCAGCAGCTGCATGTGGAGGAGTGGGGGATCAAACCCGGTTCTCCCAGATTAGAGTCTGCGCTCCTCACCACTACACCAAACTGGAAGAATGAGGTACTCGCTTTCTTCTCCCTGTTCTGAGACCAAACTGGCTCTCAAGAAGAGAGGAACCCTTCTTGGCAGTGAGGGTGGGGTAACATCGGCTTATCTCAGACTGCACAGATAATTTGGGGGGATGGTTTAGAAAACGCGGCTTGAAAGAACTCCCTGGGGGAGAGATGGGGGGAGTCACAGGGGTCACATGGTGTGGGTGAGGATGCGCTTTCACAAAACCGTGATAATCTGTGATAAAAAGAAGAAAGGGGGATATCAGTTCAGAGTGTGAGTCACACACACAAGATGTGGAGAGTTTTAATGTGTGCTTTAAAAGGATGAGGCAAATTCACAGCGGAAAGACGTCTGTCCATGGCAACGGGCAGCAACGGCTAAACAGAACCTCCATCGCAAGACGCGGTACAGCCCCGACTGCAAGGGGACAGGGTACAAACAACTGAGGAGGGACGTCAATGCCATCTTCCGCTTTTCAAAGTATCTGGCAAGTCATTTCCACAGGCCCCAAAGATACAGCCGGGCAAATTCTACGTTAACATTTCCCATTCTCACACGCTCTTCCCATTTGACAGGGGTGATAAATGGAGCTACAATACTTGGTATTCATCCACTGATTTCTCCTCTCTCTCCTTTCTTCAACTAGCCGTAACTCCTGGGCCACGTGGCTGTTTTTTGGGCAACTTATTTCCCCTGTCACCTGGATAAGCCCAAGCTAGCCCAATCTTGTCAGCTCTCGGTCACTAATCAGAGTTGGCCCTGGTTAGTATATGGATGGGAGATCGCCAAGGAATACCAGGGTTGCTATGCAGAGGCAGGCGATGGCAAACCCCCTCTGAACGTCTCTGGCCTTGAAAATCCCACGGGGTTGCCGTAAATCGGCTGCGACTTGACAGTGCTTCCCACCACCACTGTTTGAGAGCCAGTTTGGTGTAGTGGTTACGAGCACAGGCTCTAATCTGGGAGAACCGAGTTTGATTCCCCATTCCTCCACTTGCAGCTGCTGGTGTGACCTTGGGTCAGTCACAAGTTCTTGCAGAGCTGTTCTCTCAAGGGCAGTTCTCGAGAGAGCTCTCTCAGCCCCAGGTACCTCAAAGGGTGTCTGTTGTGGGGAGGGGAAGGGAAAGGAGATTGTAGGCTGCTCTGAGATTCCTTCCGGTAGCGAAGGGCAGGGTATAAATCCAGTCTCTCCTCCTCCTCCTCCTCCTCCTCCTCCTTTCCTTTTGCTTCATTTACAAGCTCAACTTTCCCACAGGCCTGGAAGAAGTGGCAAGCCCTTTGAGTAGGTAGAGACCTCTTGCTCATCCAGGCCGGTGGTTTGTCTGCTTTCATGATTGTAATGGGGGTGGCAGCAATCACTTTGTTTTTA
The DNA here is from genome assembly GCA_029375565.1 of Gekko gecko. Taxonomy (NCBI): domain Eukaryota; kingdom Metazoa; phylum Chordata; class Lepidosauria; order Squamata; family Gekkonidae; genus Gekko; species Gekko gecko. The sequence continues at coordinate 227,620,956 of JAPDNY010000004.1, read as the reverse complement.
GAAATGGTGGCAGGCCGAGCGCTCCTAATTTGGAAGGGGGGGGGACGTCAACTTGGAACACACCCCCTCCCCGGCCAATCCTCCTCCTCCTCCTCCACCATTCCATGACCTCCATGGGACTTGTGCAGTTTGATTTGCTTCTCCCCCTATAGTTTTCCTGCATACTTTGGGAGTGGGGTTGCTAGCTCTGGGTTAGGAAATACCTGGAGATTTGGGGGGGCGGAGCCTGGGGAGGGAGTGGTTTGGGGACGGGAGGGACTTTGACGGGGTACAGTGCCATAAAGTTCCACTTCCAGAGTGGCCATTTTCTGCAGGGGAACTGATCTCTGTCACCTGAAGATCAGTTGTAATCCCAGGAGATCTCCAGCTACCACCTGGAGGTTGGCAACCCACATTGGGGAGTCCTCCAAAGAGGTAGAAACTCCCTCTCTTGCCTGTAGTTTCGCAGGTTTCATCATTCACACACAGTCAACCAGTTTACCACAACCTACAGTGATTTTCCAGACATTCAGAGTCCTACAAACAGCTCCTTGGCTCCTGTTTACAACAGCCCTGCAGGGGAGGCCAGTGCGATTTCATTCCCATGTTGCAGATGGGGATGAGGAGGCGAGAGCGATTTGCAGTTTGCCTCTGGGTTCCTGATGAAGATAAATCACAGACTTCCTGAACCACACCTCCCAGCCTCTGAGTCACCTTCACTCTCCCACGCTGCAGGAAATTTGAAAGGTGTACTACAGGTGTGTCACGACGATATGCCTATCACCGAAGTGGGGAGATCAATGATGCAGCGGGACAACCTGGAGCAGAATGGGCCGTGGGAGAAAACATTCAAAAGCCGGGAGGGGAAAGGTTGTGGGGTGCAGTGGATGGATCTGGATCAGAGGAAACTGGATTCAAATTAGGGTCGCCACCTCTGGATTGTGAAATTCCTGGAGATTTGAGGGGTGGGGCCTGAGGAGGGTGGGGTTAAGAGAGGGGAGGGACCTCAACAGTATATGTTGTCCTAGAGTCCACCTTGGAAAGCAGCCATGGTCTCAGGGGGAATCCATCTCTTTTACCTGAAGACGGGTTGTAGTTATGGGAGATCTCCAGCCCCCACCTGAAGACTGGCAACCCTATTTTCAACTGGTGCTTAGACATGATGGGTACTTTCAGGGGGCCTAGACCCACCTCACAAGGTTGTTGTGGTGCCTTGACTCTGGAACTAGGGTTGCCAATCCTCAGCTGGGGGCAGGGGATCCCCTCGTTTGGAGCCCCTCCCCCTGCTTCAGGGCTGTCAGGAAGTGTGTGGGGGGGAATGTCCACTGGGCACTCCATTATACTCTGTAGATACTGGTCCCCATAGGTTATAATGGAGAATTGATCTGTGGGTATCTAGGGCTCGGGGGGGGCTGTTTTTTTGAGGTAGAGGCACCAAATTTTCAGCATCGCTGGTGGTGCCTCTCCTGAAAAAAATCCCCACATTTCAAAAAGATTGGAGCAGGGGGTCCAATTCTATGAGCCCCCAAATTAGGTGCCCCCGTCCTCCATTATTCCAATGCAGGAAAGCATTTTAAAGGAATGCCTTGGAAAAGAATGCTTAAATGTGATGGCCAGGACTCCCGGCTTGTCGGCCTCACCTGGCAACCCTAGTGACATCACAAAAGCGATGTCACATCCTGGCTCCTGGCTCCACCCCCAAAGTCCCCAGATATTTCCTGAGTCAGACCTGGCAACGCTATCTGGAACTTCCTCCTTCACTGCTCTCTGCCAGGCATCGAGGCTGGCATTAGCTTTAGACGCCAATGGAAAAATACCCCCCCACCCCAATGCTCCCTCGAAGTTGTGGAGTCTTTTGAGTAAAAATCCTACTTTGTGAGCTCCTGGCATTAAAGTTGTGAGAAGCGATTCGGCTACTGCATAAATTAGTTTGCTCTGGGGCCACCCTTCCTGAGCTGAGAAAAAATGTGTGAGCCAGAGGCTAAAAAACTGTGATCTAGCTCACATTAACTCAGCTTAGAGGGAACACTGCCCCCCCAAAACCTGTTTTTCTTTTTTCTTTTTTGTTTTTGGTTGGATATGAGCCCCCCTTTCAGACTGCTGCCCGCGGGCCCTGAAGCTGTTTCTCCCCTTAATTTTGCCACAGGAGCCTTGCTTGCCTAATGGCTGTATTTCCTGTTCCACCGAAAACTCGTTGGACTGTCAAGACTGGAAGCAGCCCCAGGAGAATACGTATTAAGGGCTGCCCGGATATCCAGGTTTTAAATAAATTAATAAACAAGCCATTAAAAAGCAGATAATGCCCAAGTATTATGCTTGGGGCGTGTATGGGTATATACTGTCCCCATTCAGTTGTTGTGCTCGCATGCTGTTTATTGGCCTACCGTCCCTCCCTGGCTTTCTCCCCAGACATGCAGGCATCAACAGCACCCTCAGGACTGAACAGGCATTATGTTGTTGTAGTAGTAGCTGCTGCTGCTGCTGTGGTGGTGGTGGTGGTGGTGGTGACCCTTATAACTGTGGTTGCCAACCTCCAGGTGGCAGCTGGAAATCTCCTGCTGTTACTTGTGGTCTCCAGGCAACAGAGGCCAGTTCTCCTGGACAACATGGCTGCTTTGGAAGGTGGGCTCCATGGCACTATACCCCACTGATGACCCTCCCCTCCCCAAACCCCGCCCTCCTCAGGCTCCACCCCCCAAATCTCCAGGTATTTCCCAACCCGGAGCTTGTAATCCTGCCTACAACAGCCCTGTAAGGTAATTAGTATTATCGGCTATCCACATAGCACAATAGCCAGGGCAAATATGGATTTTAATGAGAAGTTAAGAACATATGAAGAACTCCTCTGGATCAAAGTAGTGGTCCATCTAGTCCAGCATCCTCTCTCACACAGTGGCCAACCAGTTCCTCTGGAGGGCTGACACAGGGCATAGAGGCCGAGGCCTTCCCCTGAGAAGAACATCAGAAGAGCCCTGCTGGATCAGACCAGCAGTCCATCTAGTCCAGCATCCTGCCTCACACAAGGGCCAGCCAGTTCCTCTGGAGGGCCAACAACAGGGCACAGAAGCCGAGGCCTTCCCCTGAGAAGAACATCAGAAGAGCCCTGCTGGATCAGACCAGTGAGAGTCCATCTAGTCCAGCATCCTGCCTCACATAGCAGCCAACTGGTTCCCCCAGAGGGACGACAACAGGGCATGGAGGCCGAGGCCTTCCCCTGAGAAGAACATGATAAGAGCCCTGCTGGATCAGACCAGTGAGGGTCCATCTAGTCCAGCATCCTGCCTCACACAGTGGGCAACCAGTTCCTCTGGAGGGCCAACAGCAGGGCAGAGGGGCCTCGGCCTTCTCCTGACGTTGCCTCGCGGCACTGGGATCCAGAGGTTGACATGGAGGTTCTCTTTAGTCATCACATGGCTCCCCTTCATAAATCTGTCCAATCCCCTTTTAAAGCTATCGATGCCAGCAGTCAACACTGCATCCTGTTGTCCCTCCTGAATCCACTGTCCGTCAGTTTCATTGGATGCCCTTGAGCTTTTCTCCATTTTGGGAGAAGGAGAAAAAGTTCTCTTTGCCCACGCTCTCCATCCCATGCACGATTTTCACGGAAAATTTGGCTACGTGAAAAAACAAAAACACAATGGCTTTTGGACCGAGAGACACGCGGGGAACCACACATACCGAAGCACAGAAACCAGAATTCTGTCATGTCAAGAAGGGTCTGACAACCGTCATGTGGGACTCTGAGATGCACCAACAGGAAACCAAACGATCGGAGGGCCCAAAGAAGGAAACCGAGAAGAGATGGGCGACGGCTGGCCTCCAGGCTGCCCGCCCTGCAACGCAGCTGTAAAAACACACTGGCGTGCGCAACTCTCAACCACTGCTGCACACCAGGCAGAGCTCCCCCCGGGCACCCTGCCAGCTGCCTCCTGACACATAGCGCCGGGAGTGAGTCAGAAGAAAACCCTGCTTGTGCCCTTGCCAAGGCCCGGAGGGGGAGGAAGGAAGCTGAAAGAAACCAGGTCAGGTTTGGGTTCCCTGGCAACGCCGGGACAGAGATGGCAGCCCCACCCACGAATAAGGGCTCTCCCAAATGACGTCTCTGCGGGTATCTGGATGGAAACGCAGCTGCCAGTGGGAGTGGGGAAAGGTGCTGAGACAACACTTCCCTTCTGGGCCCGGCTGTGTTTGTTTTGGACTGAGCCCTGCGCCCTTGGAGAGCCACCCCCCCCATGCTGTTTCCCATCACCACGGGCACGTCTGGCAGGCGACGCTGGATGCCCTCGCCCGCTTCACCTGCTCTCAGTGCACGGCCAGATTCCTCGGTGCTGCTAAGTGACAATTATTCTTAAAATCAGAAAGTGCCTACGAGTGGAGAGGGAAAGGCGTTTGTTTTTGTGTCATCAGGTACCGCGAGGGTAAGGGCCGGTTTCACAGATCTTGGCCTGCAACTCTGCTGGGCGAGCAAGACGGGGATGGATTGCACGTGCAATCGGCGCATCCCAGTGGTGGAATGGGCCATGGGTGTCAGGAAAAAGGCATTCGGAAAGTGAAAAGAACAGGGTGTTAAGAAGAAGAGCAGGAGGAGGAGGAGGAGGAGGAAGAGGAGGAGATTGGATTTATACCCTGCCCTTCACTTGGAGTCTCAGAGCAGCTTACAAACTCTTTTCCCTTCCCCTCCCCACAACAGACACCCTGTGAGGTAGGCGGGGCTGAGAGAACTCTTTCTGGAACTACCCTTGAGAGGACAGCTCTGACAGAACTATGGCTTGCCCAGGGTCACCCAGCAGCTGCAAGTGGAAGAGTGAGGAATCATACCCGGTTCTCACAGATTCGAGTCCGCACACTTAACCACTACGTCCAACCGGCTCTCCGTTTGGTGTAGTTTAAGATGCTCCTTGCTAGGTTTGCCAACCTCCAGGTGGTGGCTGGAGATCTCCGGAGATTACAACTGACCTCCAGGCAATGGAGATCAGTCCACCTGGAGAGAATGGCCACTTTGGAAACGGGGCTCCGTGGCATCACACCCTGTGGCATCACACCCAACATAGCTTCAGGACCTGCTCTCCTGGGATGCAGTGTTCCCTCCAAGCTGAGTTAGTGTGAGCCAGCTCACAGTTTTTTAGCCTCCAGCTCACGTATTTTTGTCTTCGCTAAGGAAGGATGGCTCCAGAGCAAACTAATGTACGCAGTCGCCGAATTGCTCACTCACAACTTTAATGCCAGTGGCTCACACAAAGTAGAATTTTTGCTCACAAGACTCCTCAGCTTCGAGGGAGCCTTGGTATGTCCCTCAGAAAGCGTGATACTCAGTGGATCAAGATCTGCTGGTGATCCCCGGCCCTAAAGATGTCCGCTCAGCCTCAGACAGAGGCAGAGCCTTTTCGGCTATGGCACTGGCCTGGTGGAACACTCTCCCCTGCTGAGATCCAGGCCCGGCGGGACTTAATGCAGTTCCACAGGGCCTGCAAAATGGAGAAGTTCCACCAGGCCTATGGTTGAGGCGGCAGAGACCTATTTATAGCGGCCTCCCCAGCACAGTTGTCATCTGCACTGGGGTCTTTTGTCTGCTGTTCCCCCAGTATCAGTTACCGTCCACCTGCAAGCATTTGGGAACCTACACGGGAGCAGATGGAGAGGGAGACGAATCGGCTGGACGGCCTCATCGACTGTTACCGTTGACACTGATTGTTCTTGTTGTGATCTGAGCTTTAATATTTTGAAAGAGGAGGAGGAGATTGGATTTATACCCTGCCCTTCACTACCCAAAGGAGTCTCAGAGCGGCTTATAAACTCCCTTCCCTTCCCCTCCCCACAACAGACACCCTGGGAGGTAGCTGGGCCTGAGAGAGCTCTGACAGAAAGTGCTCTTTTTCAAAAACAGTTCTGACAGAACTATGGCTTGCCCGAGGTCATCCAGCAGCTGCAAGTGCAGAGTTGAGCTCCAGCCACTGAAGAAAAGCCTTGTTGCAAGGTGTTGGGGGTGTGCCTAGGAATGGGTGGAACTCTCCCCCACAGCTCCTTTCTTGCAGTTTGATCCCCAGTTCTTGGTTCAGGCCTGCCTTCTCTGCTGACTTTTGTGCTGGTCGCTGAAGAATGTGACTGGTAGCCACACTGAAAGGTTATTGGGGGGGGGAGTGTGCCCAGAAATTGGTCCAAATGCTCCCTCCCTCCAACCTCCCTGTGTCCCTGGTCTTTTGTCCCTGCTTATAAGAACAACAGAAGAGTCCTCCTGGATCAGACCAGTGAGGGTCCATCTAGTCCAACATCCTGTCTCACACAGTGGCCAACCAGTTCCTCTGAATGGCCAACAAACAGAGCAGAGAGACCAAGGCCTCCCCCTGAAGTTGCCTCCTGGCTCTGGGACTCAGAGGATGACTGCCGCTGGACATGGAGGTTCACCTCAGCCACCATGGCTAGTAGCCACTGATAGACCTATCCTCCATGCATCTATCTAATTCTCTTTTAAAGCTGTTTATTCCTGCGGCCATCACAGCATCCTCTGGCAGCAAATTCCACTCTCGGTATAAAGTAGTATTTCCTTTTGTCCATGCTGAACCCACTGCCCATTGGATGCCCTCAAATTCTGGTATTTTGGGAGAAAAAGTTCTCTTTGCCAACTCTCTCCATCCCATGCATAATTTTACAAACCTCTATCTTGTCCCCAAGGGCCAGAGATGGACAATCTGTGACAAGTAGGATCTGCAGGAGACAGCACATCAGACTTTCAAGTGGACACGGGGACTGAGGGAGAGCAGATTCTGAGTGCCTACAATGAAAGCCCGCCTAGACTACTTCGAAGTCCCTCTGGACCACCAGTTGAGTATCACTGGTGCAGAGAAACTGAGTGGAGGTTGTGGTCACCGGGTTGCCAGCTCTGGGTGGGGAAATACCTGGAGATTTTTTTTGGGGGGGGAGGTGGACAGGGTCTGGGGAGGGGAGGGACCTCAGCAGGGTGCAATGCCGTGGGGACCACCCTCCAAAGCAAACATTTTCTCCAGGGGAACTGATCCCTGTAGTTGTAATAGCAAAGTTCTCCTGGCCCCACCTGGAGGTTGGCAACACTGGATGTAGTTGACAATCACGCACTCTCTCTCTCTAATCTGAAGGGGGGGCTGCACACAAGAGCAATTTAGAGACCCATAGCCAGTTTACTGGCCACCAGTGTGGTGTAGTGCTTAAGAGTGGTGGACTCTAATCTGGAGAACTGGGTTCGATTCCCCACTCCTCCACATGCAGCCAGCTGGGTGACCTTGGGTCAGTCACAAGTTCTCTCAGAGCTCTCTCAGGCCCACCTACCTCACAGGGTGTCTGTTGTGGGGAGAGGAAGGGAAGGCGATTGTAAGATGCTCCGAGAATCCTTCAGGTAGTGAAAAGCGTGGCATAAGAACCAACTCTCCTCCTCCTCCTTCCCCTCCTACTTCTCCTCCTCCTCCTCCTCTTCTTCTTCTCTTCCTCTTCATCATCCTTGTCGTTGTTTTCTTCTTGGCTGGTTTCATGGCTGGAGCGTTTGACTGAGACTGGGAAGACCTCCGTGGGCTGAGATACTTACTGGCTGACCCTGTGGCAGTTCGTTCTAAGTGCCCCGCAGGGTTGTTGTATGAACAAGCTGGAGGGGGAAGCTTCTCAAATGAAGGGCAGGAGGCAAATGCATTAAACAAATGAATGAAGCTATGTGGATTGTAGGTATCCATATGAGTGCAAAGTGAGGGGGGAATTTCCAAATAGCTTTGGAATACCTTTTTATTTGGCCTGACACCAGTTTGGTGTAGTGGTCAAGTGCGTGGACTCTAATCTGGGAGAACCGGGTTTGATTCCCCACTCCTCCACTTGCACCTGCTGGATGACCTTGGGCAAGCCATAGTTCTGTCAGAGCTGTTCTTGAAAAAGAGCAGTTTCTGTCAGAGTTCTCTCAGCCCCACCTACCTCACAGGGTGTCTGTTTGTGGGGAGGGGAAGGGGAAGTAGATTGCGCACTTGACCTCTGAGACTCCTTTGGGTAGTGAAGGGTGGGGTATAAATCCAGTCTTTTCTTATCACAAAACAGGGAGCAAGTCTTATGAGCTCCCCAGAACTCTTTTTCAGGTTCAAATAAAAGGAGGAGGGCAGGAGAGAGAGAGCAAGATGTTTCAAGGAACAATGGAGCACCGCCCAGCCTTCGCTCTGCAAAATTAAAAAAAAAGGAACCCAGGAGGCACTGCAGGTATAACTGGATTAGTTGGTACCAGGTGCAAAACACTCTTCAAAACACGCCGACAGCAGCTCGAACCGAGAAGCACACACACAAACGCCGCCCTCTCTCTCCCTTTGAGAAATTAAAAGGCAGCACCTAATCAGATGTCTCCCTGGCGCTAATTGGAACCCGCAGGGCCCTTTGGAAGGTGAGGAAAAAAACATGGCTGCCCTTATGTTCGCCAAGCCGGAGATTAATTTGAGGCAGCGATCCAGGCAAAGGTTCGATGCCAGCTGAATCGGGTAGTGGATTGGTTTGGTGCACATGAAAGAGCACCGTTCTCCTGCATCTGTTTCATGCACAAATAAGATCAGGTCCAAGATCTGTAAAAATATGGTCTGTCTGCTCTGTTTGCAAGAGTCCCTGCTAAGGAGAGACAGCCCAGGATTTATGGCGGAATTCGCTGCCAGAGGATGTAGTGACAGCCACAGGAATAAACAGCTTTAAAAGGGGATTAGACAGATTCATGGAGGATAAGTCCATCAATGGCTACAAGCCACAGTGTCTGAGAGGAACCTCCACATTCAGAGACACTAATCCCAGAGCCAGCAGGCAACATCAGGGGAAGGCCTCGGCCTCTCTGCCCTGTTGTTGGCCCTCCAGAAGAACTGGTTGGCCACTGTGTGAGGCAGGATGCTGGACAAGATGGACCCTCACTGGACTGATCCAGCAGGGCTCTTCTGATGTTCTTATCAGGGGAAGGCCTGAGCCTCTCTGCCCTGTTGTTGGCCCTCCAGAGGAACTGGCTGGCCACTGTGTGAGGCAGGATGCTGGACTAGATGGACCCGCACTGGTCTGATCCAGCAGGGCTCTTCTGACGTTCTTATCAGGGGAAGGCCTGAGCCTCTCTGCCCTGTTGTTGGCCCTCCAGAGGAACTGGCTGGCCACTGTGTGAGGCAGGATGCTGGACTAGATGGACCCGCACTGGTCTGATCCAGCAGGGCTCTTCTGACGTTCTTATCAGGGGAAGGCCTGAGCCTCTCTGCCCTGTTGTTGGCCCTCCAGAGGAACTGGCTGGCCACTGTGTGAGGCAGGATGCTGGACTAGATGGACCCGCACTGGTCTGATCCAGCAGGGCTCTTCTGAAGTTCTTATGGTAATCTCCCCCTAGTAAACCAGTGTCCTTTGGAGAAGATTTTTTTTTAAATTAGCTTTTCCTTAAGAGTCACACGCACAGACACCCCAATCTCCAGTAGGGTTGGGTGGGTGGTCACAACACAGCTGCACGAACTCGCATGCAACATGAAGAACGAGCGGCAGCTGCTATGATCCGTTCGGAACCGCTGACTACATACCAAAGGACGATTACAAGGGGTTTTTGCACACACACACACCCCGCACATCTCTAATGCAGGGATCAGTTTTGCCCTCTTTTATTTTTAAACCAGCACCGGGCAGGTTCTTCCCGTGTAAATGGAAATAGGCCAGGTGCAGAAACGCTTTCAGCCATGTGTAAATACGATCTGCGCCAGAGCAGAGGAGAACACCTTAGGCAGCTCAGGTATAAGGAATATACGAACACCTCCTTATTTTCGTCTGTGACATGGGAAGAGGGTGCACGTTTCACACAGGACATTCCACCACATTCCACGCTTTTGCTTGCTCTACTGTGTTCTTTGCCAGGTCTGGTTTTGATATGATGTTTGACAATGGCTCCGCTGGATGGAAAACACACTGCCTAGAGGCCATGTCACTCCAGGAAGCCACAAATATGTGCTTTCCTACGGCCAGGATGGAGGGGACCCAGGACATTTTAGCATCGACAAGAGTGCCAGGCTTTTGACTTCTGTGTCTCGAGTTCAAATCATAGCACGGCCTCGAAACTCACTGGGTGGCCCTGGGCCGGCTGCTATTGCTCTGCCCAAACTATCTGTCCAGGCTGCTGTCCAATGAAAATGGGGAAGCTGCATGCATTCCCTGGAAGAAGACTGAGGTATGAAAGTAACAAAGCAAACACACAAGCTGGAAACCAAAGCCAGTCCCCCTTTTTAAATGCCCCTAACAAACACACTTCTGGTGCCACAGCCCAGAATGCACACGCCAAACTCTAGAAGAGATTTGAGGATGACAGCCAGTTTGGTGTCCTGGTTAGGAGCGCGGACTCTAATCTGGGAGAATCAGGTTTGATTCCCCACTCCTCCTCCACATGCAGCCAGCTGGGTGACCTTGGGTCAGTTGTAAGTTCTCTCAGAGTTGTTCTCTCAGGAGCAGTTCTTAAAAGAGCTCTCTGAGCCCCACCGACCTCACAGGGTGTCTGTTGTGGGGAGAGGAAGGGAAGGAGATTGTAGACCATGCAGAAGGGCAGGGTGTAAATCCAATCTCCTCCTCCTCCTCCTCCTCCATAAAACACTCCTGGCATTCCCATGATGGGCCCTTTGAGCAGAAACCTAGCCGACTCCCTTTTGCATTCAAGGACCACGGCAGGATTCTTTCTGCAAGAGCTCGTCCCGAACGAATGAAGTGTGTTTGGAGTGGAGCCCAGCCCAGCCGGGGGCTTCTTGGCAGGCCGGCCAAGAGGGAAATCGACAACTCTTCCCAGAGTGACTCTCTGCTGCCCCCTTTCCCAGCAACGGCAGCAGCTGAGAAGACCACTGCAAATCACCACCAAGGTCCCTTCCACTCCAGGACAGCGGGCAGGCCCCATTTCTGGGGTCCCAGAACCAGACGGAACAGCAGAAGGGCGACGGCTTCATCAGGACGTGCAACAAAGCCCTCGGATTCGTTGCTTCCACTAGGCCCACGCATCCCAGCATTGAAACAGGCCTGCTCAGATCAGGGCTGGTGTCAGCATCCTGTCTTGCGGCAGGGCTTCTGTCAGGGCCTACCCAGTCCAATACAGGAGCAAAAACTGGTCCGGCAGAAGATCCCAGAGGCTCACAGACCAAGGTCTGCCTGGTTATTTTGAAGCTCTCCCCAGCCCACTGGCTCTGGTGAGGCGCGCATCTCCTCTTTGCTTCTTCTCCCTCCCTTTGCCTTTCCCCTCCCTCTGGCCTTCTCCTTCCCCACTTCCTCTGGGGTCCTCTCTTTTCCAGACTGCCTTTGGTCTACCTTCTTTCAGCCAAAAGGACTGTTATCACACGTTGCCTTAACTGGGACTTAAGAACATGAGCCCTGCTGGACCAGACCAGTGGTCCATCTAGTCCAGCATCCTGTCTCACACAGGGGCCAACCAGTTCCTCCGGAGGGCCAACAAGAGGGCACAGAGGCCGAGATCTTTCCCTGATGTTGCCTCCTGGCTCTGGGATTCAGAAGTTGACTGCCTCTGAATGTGGTAGTTCCCTTCAGCCACCATGGCTAGTAGCCACTGATAGACCTATCCTCCATGAGTCAATCTAATCTTTTCCTGTGGCCATCTTCAGGCAATGAATCCCACATTTCAATTACCTGCTGTGTAAAGAAGTATTTCCTTTTGTCCGTCCTGAACCTACAGCCCATCAGCTTCATTCGATGCCCTCGAGTTCCGGTATTTGGGGAGAGGGAGAAAAATGTCTCTTTATTAGCTCTCTCCACCCCAGGGGACTAGGGACCCCACCTCAATGCCCTTCTTTAGGGAACCAACTCTAACCTGAGTTTGCTTGCTTGGCAGGGACTTCTCTGCTGATACCCCCACCTAGGGAATGCCCTCCCCCAGGAGAGTCACCATGTCTCTGAAGTTCTTCTGGAAAGACCCACCAGTCCCACAGGGTCTCTGCTTCAGCCTGAGGGGTTGCTATGGTGGTCTGCTCTTCGATGCTGGCACGGCTCGGGGTGGGGTGGAAGACGGCTTCTCCCTTGTTCTAAGTCATTGGGTGTTTATTTTTTACGTCACTGGGTTTTAAATCGCACTGTGAAATGCCAGCGGGGTGTAGCAATTAGAGTGTTGGACTAGGATCTTGGAGACCCAGGTTCGAATCCCCACTCTGCCGTGGAAACTTGGCAGGTGACTACAGGCCAGCTAACCTACTGCACGGGGCTATTGTGAGGATAAAACAGAGGAGGACGTTGCAAGCCACGTTGGGCCCCTTTTGGGGAGAAAAGCAGTGCATAAGTGAAGTAAAATAAATGTACCAAATAGTTATGATTGAAAGGCAATCAGAAATATACTACATAAATACAATCTTCCCCTTAGCCCCTTCTTTCGTACGGCTTCATAGACACTCAGCTCCTCTCTGGGACCACAACTGCTCTGCCGATGGCAGCTAGAGACTTTGGGGACCAGTATAACCAATCAGGGAATTCTGTGCCCACCCATCCCTTCTGTGACATCAGAGATGCACAGCCAATCAGAGCCCGAGGCTTCACTACTACCCTCATTCCTTTCTAGCGCATTACAGTATGGAGGTCAGCTGCCCTCCGAAACACTCTCTGCCAAAGGTATCAGTGCGCATTTCCTGGAGCCAGTCTGGGACAGGCCGTTCCATACAGACATGCTCCGAGGCTGCCACCCAATCTGTCCCCACCCATGTGACTGAGCTTCAAGCCAAGGGGGATGAGCACAGAAGAGACACTGGCATGTCCTGCTCAGAAAGCGAAGGAGTATTGGAAAAAAGCCAACGACGGCCTGGGGAGGCCCAAAAGGGAACAGTCTGAGATGGGGGAGGGGCTTTGCCGAGCATCTCTGAATGGGGGTTTGGCCCTGGATTCAATTTACCATTCAAAGCCTGGGCTACAGACTCAAAGCAACTCACAATAAAAGCAACAGGGGATAATTAATAATTTCCATATGGCAGTGCGTGTAGTATAGCCAGGAGATCCTAAGATTGTCTGGCAGCTAAATGTTAGCTCTTTTAGTGTTATGCACCACTAGGTGGCGAGCTAAGACTTTTTAAGGCAAGAGGCATTTCAGAGGTGGTTTGCCACTGCCTGCCTCTGCGTCATGGCCCTGGTATTCCTTGGAGGTCTCCCATCCGAATACTAGCCGAGGCCGACCCTGATTACCTTCTGAGATCTGATGGGATCGGGCTAGCCTGGGCCATCCAGGTCAGGATAGCAACAGGAAAACTGCTCACAATGGCCCACCTAAACAGGGACCCCACGACTGGCCCGCAGCCACCAACTTGGGCCCCAAGGAGAGGAAGAGAGGTGGGAGCGAGGGACCAGCCTAGAGTTGCCAACCTCCAGATGGTCGCTGGAGATCTCTTGAGATTACAAGTGATCCCCAGATGGTAGAGATCAGTTTGCCTGGAGAAAAGGGACACTTTGGAAGACGTACCTGGGCTCTGGCATTATCCCTCCCACTGAAGTCCTTCCCCTCCCACAAACCCCACCCTCCTCAGGCTCTACCCCTCAAATCTCCAGGTATTTCCCAAGCTGGAGTTGGCAATCCTAGCTAAAAGCAGGTGGGAGTACTTTGCTTGGAGCTCCACAAGTCTGTGAACCAGTCCCGGTTCCCCTCCTCCTTTCTTGAAACCTGACAGCCATTCTACACTGCTGGTTTCTCATCCTACGGGGCACACAGGGATGTGCACCCAGAAGAGGAGGTCATAAGGGCCATTTCGGCCAGAAGAGGAGGTCATAAGGGGCTACTCCCGACTGAGCCACACCGCCTTTCTCCCCCAGTGAGTCTTCTCTGCCAAAGGGCGCACTGACTCTCAAAAGCTCACATCCCGAAAATCTCGTGGGTCTCTAAGGTGCTGCTGGACTTGAGACAGTTTGGTGTAGTGGTTAAGAGCCAGGTTTGATTCCCCACTCCTCCACATGCAGCTGCTGGTATGACCTTGGATCAGTCACAAGTTCTCCTAGAGCTATTCTCTCAAGAGCAGTCCTCGAACGAGCTCTCTAAGCCCCACCTATCTCATAGCTGGGTGTCTGTTGTGGGGAGGGAAAGGAAAAGGAGATTGTAAGCCGCTCTGAGACTTCTTCGGGTAGTGAAGGGCAGGGTATAAATCCAGTCTCCTCCTCCTCCTCCTCCTCCTTCTTCGCTGGCTTCTCTCTTTCCGGATGCCTGCTTTATCCACTGAATCTACCACCCACTTGGACAGCTAGATGGCAGCACTGAGACGGCGACACACAACACTGCCTGCCACAGTGGCAAACGGCCCTGGTCTGCTGCACATAACAAAGCCACCAGGGCTCCTCCTCCTGAGGTCAGCAGGGAAGAAACAGATTACAATCTTCGCATTGTTTGGATGCAACTTTGTCCTCAAATACTGGTAAAAGGGGCATTATACAATGCAAAGTGCTTTCCCTAAAAACCACAGCTTCGTGGGTGGCCTCTTGTTGCAAAGAGGGAACCACGATAGACTGATGCGTCACCAGATATTGACGGAGGCCACTACTGTACAACAGCAGTCGTGCACGACCACACAATCTTCGGCCACATGTAGATGTTGCACTATAGCAGTACCTGGCAGCTGGGTTTTCTTGCCCTTGCGGGGAAAGGCGGCTGCAGATGACTGCTATAGCACCACAACACTACAGTATCCAGATGAAGCAACAACAAAAAAAGACTAACAAGGAGTCAGGTGTGGCTCTGAAAAGGCTACCAGGCGGCACAAGGTTTTGTGAATAAACATGAGCAGCGTGATCTATGAAGAGTCTGTGCCGCTGGAAATCCTGATAGGCTTTTAAGGTGCCAGAAAATTCCGGTGTCCTCGCAGCTGATCTCACGACAGCCCTGCAAAGTAGAAGTAGGAGACTGGATTTATACCCCACCCTTCACAGTCTCCTTTCCCTTCCCCTCCCCACAACAGACACCCTGGGAGGTGGGTGGGGCCGAGAGAGCTCTTTCGAGGACTGCCCTTGAGAGAAAACTCTGAGAGAACTTGTGACTGACCCAAGGTCACACCAGCTGGCTGCATGTGGAGGTGTGGGGAATCACACCCAGCTTCCCCAGATTAGAGACCATGCTCCTAACCACTACGCCAAACTGGCTCTCACACCAAACTGGCTCTCACATGGGGCCAGCACTTTAAGCACCTTTGGAAAGCCACAGTGTTATGCAACTGCAATGCATGCGTGTTACATGCAGAGCTACAACCCAACTGTGCATTTGCCCAGTGTGCACCTCACCACCCCTATCGTAACACTTGACAACTAGCCAGGGGATACCTTTGATGCACAACCCTCTATGCGCAATGCACAAGCTCTTACAATAAGTGGGCTGGAAGGGAGGAAAAGCGTGTTTTTTCCCTGAGGTTACATATTGCCTTTAGTGGGCTAGGAAAATCTCATTTCCCTTCACCGGAAGTGCTTCCTTGGGGGAAAACATCTGGATCGACTGAGTTATTTTTGCACAAATGCCTGTCAGCGGTTGTAGGGGTACAGGCGTTGAGATATGAATCCAGAGCCCATTGGCCACAGAGCCCATTGGCACTGCAGCCCAGTGGCAGTGGACGTGCTTCATATGCCGAAGGTGCCGTACTGACTCTCTGGTCTGGCCACTCAAAGGCTTCCTCGGGAGGTGGCGGGCTCTCCTTCTTTGGAGGTTTTCAAGCAGAGGCTGGATGGCCACCTGACAGCAATGCTGATTGTGTGGACTTCGGCAGATCTTGAGAGGGAGGGCAGGGGCGGTTGCCTCAGTGCTTAGTTCTTGTGGCCCTTTCTTACACGCCCAGGGAAATGCCAGTCACCACTTTGGGGCCAGGAAGCAATTTTTCTCCAGGCCAGTTTGGCCGGGGATCCTGGAGGGTTTTTGGCCATCTTCTGGGCATGGAGCAGGGGTCCCTGGGTGTGTGTGGGGGGGAAGGTATTTGTGAATTTCCTGCCTTGTGAATTGGACTAGATGATCTTGGAGGTCCCTTCCAGCTCTATGATTCGAAGAAGAGGAAGAAGAGGAGGAGGAGGAGGAGGAGATTGGATTTATACCCTGCCCTTCACTCTGAGTCTCAGAGTAGCTTACAAACTCCCCACAACACACATCCTGTGAGGTAGGTGGGGCTGAGAGAGCTCTGACAGAAACTGCTCTTTTTCAAGAACAGCTGTGCCAGAACTATGGCTTGCCCAAGGTCATCCAGCAGGTGCATGTGGAGGCGTGGGGAATCAAACCCGGTTCTCCCAGATTAGAGTCCGCGCACTCGACCACTACACCACACTGGTTCCTGGAAAGGGATGGCCAGTTCAGAGCACTGATCCCCCCAGGTCTTCTTCGGTTTATAAAGGCGACTTCAGAGGTTAATACGCCCACTTTTCCTTTCTGCCATCCAAGAGCACAGCTGGCTAGTGCGGACTGAACTTGCACAGCTCCTGCTGGCAACCAGCACATGGTCTCCTGCTTTAGTACAGAACTGGGTCGAAGAACTCAGCTCTCACTGACTGATAGTTTTTGTTCCCTGCCTCTCTCACGTGCACACCCCCCACCCGAGGAATCGGCAATGCTGGCCACTCTGCAGAGGGGGCCCCTCGAACCGGTTTTGGGTTTCATCACCTTCCCGGCATTCATCCCTTCCCCGGAGCCCCCCACACACACCCTCCTGCTTCCGCAGGCCGCTCCAGCTGCTACCTTTGCCGACCTCTTCTCAGTGCAAGCGAAGTTTTCCTTCCCCCTCCCCTCCTCCGGCTGGACTCTTCCACGGCCCACTGCCCAGGAGGAAGGCCGAGCCCACTTCCCGGCAAGAGGCAATGAAGGGGGGGGGAGAAGGCAGCCATTTTGGCCAAGAGCGAAAACACCTTTTTCATAGGACAATGCTCCCTCTAAGCTGTGAAGTCTTCTGAGTAAAAATCCTACTTTGTGAGCTGCTGGCATTAAAGTTGTGAGCGAGCGATTTGGCTGCCGCATACATTAGTTTGCTCTGGAGCCCTCCTTCCTGAGCGAAGACTAAAAGGTGTGAGCCGGAGGCTAAAAAAACTGTGAGCTAGCTCACACTAACTCAGCTTAGAGGGAACACTGGGACCAACCTATATTTCCAACTTCAGGTTGGGAAATCCGTGGAGATATTGGGGGGTGGGACTTGGAGAGGGTGGCTTTCTGGGGTGTGGACTCAGCAAGGATGTGAAGCCGTAGGGTGCACCCTCCAAAGCAGCCATCCTCTCCAGGGGAACTGATCTCTGTAGTCTGGAGATTGGCTGCAATTCCCGGAGAACCCCAGGCCCCACCTGGAGGCTGGCAACCAGTGCTAAGCTGTGGAGTCTTGTGAGCAAAAATTCTGCTTTGTGAGCCCCTGGCATTAAAGTTGTGAGCGAGCGATTTGGCTCCTGCAGAAATCAGGTTGCTCTGGAGCCGTCCTTCCTGAGCTGAGACAAAAATATGTGCGCTGGAGGCTAAAAAACTGTGAGCCAACTCGCACTAACTCAGCTTAGAGGGAACACTGTATGGGAACCCCAGCTATATTCTAGACGGGCGAGTTCTGTTTTTATCCGGTCAGACCCACGCTTGCTCAGGGGCACAACTTTAAGAACAGTGCTGGGGGGGCGGGGGGAGGATCAAGACGGGTGGCCGTCTGTAGCAGCAGAAAAGAGCAGGCGTCCAGGAGCACCTTCAAGACTGACCAGATTGGTGGCCGGGGAGGAGCTTCCGTGAGTCAGGGAGCTCACTTCTTCAGATATACGGGAATGGGAGTCCGTCTGTCCTTTTATCACTAGGCTGACGGATTTGCATTCTCTACGGCTAAATGTGGTGCCTTCCTTGGAGACAGATCAAGAAGGGTCGCCGTGTGAGTCGGTCTGCAGCAGCAGGAAAGAGCAGGAATCCAGCGGTACCCTTCCAGACTAGCAGAACTGGAGGCAGCGGATGAACTTTCGTGAGTCACTTCTTCAGATACTTCCGGTGACCCACGAAAGCTCTTCCCCTGCCACAAATTTTGTTAGTCTTCAAGGTGCTCTGTGTGTGTGTGTGTGTGTGTGGGGGTGCTTCTAGGTTTCAGAGTGCGAATTATCCTACTGAAGGGCCTACACCGCTTGGTCAGTCGGCCAGCTCAGCAATGAAATAGTTCCTCGGCATTCTAAAAGCACAGGTTCCTTGGTTTAAACAAAGGTATTCAGGGAGGGGCTGTGGCTCAGTGGCGGAGCAACTGTTTGACACGGGGAAGGTTCCAGGCTCAATCCCCAGGGTCTCCAGTTAAAAAGGACTAGTTAAGAGGAGGAGATTGGATTTATAGCCTGCCCTTCACTACCCAAACGAGTCTCAGAGCGGCTTACAGTCTCCTCTCCCTTCCCCTCCCCACAACAGACACCCTGGGTGGCAGGTGAGGCTGAGAGAGCTCTTTCGAGGACTGCCCTTGAGAGAACAGCTCTGAGAGAACTTGTTACTGACCCAAGGTCACACCAGCAGCTGCATGTGGAGGAGTGGGGAATCAAACTCAGTTCTCCCAGATTAGAGTCCGCGCTCCTAACCGCTACACCAAAAGGACTCTGCCTGAGACACTGGGGAGCCACGACCCATCTGAGTAGACAATACTGACTTTGACGGATCAATGGTGTGATTCAGTATCAGACCGCTTCATGTGTTCAATATGTATTTTTCTTGGCTTCGATCAGCACTGATAAGGCCGCTCTAGTCATCGTGAACCAAATAAACTGATGTGTGTTGCTTTCTTTTCCCCCCCCTGCAGTTTCATCCTTATATAAAATGTGTGCTTCCCTTCCGGAAATTAGAACTGGCACCCTTTCTTCTTGCATCTCTGTCTGGACTCCAGAAGCAGGGTCCACGTCTACAGAAATCTGTTTTTTCTTTTCGACGGTGTCTCGAGCTGTCAAGCGAAGCCCACATTTCTGCATGGCACAAACTGCACTTCTTTATCAAAATTGCTTACGGGTCTGGTGGCACATAACCGATCCTTTTCTGCACAAAACAGTGAATGTACCCTAATAAATTGTGTGGCTTGTTGCAGCTCCTTATTTGCGAGTCCTAGAGCGTGAAAGATCAAGATAATTCATGCCGTAGGATTCCCCATGACTATGTCTGGGTGTGAGAGTTGGATAATGAAGAAAGCTGACAGGAAGAAAGAGGATGACTTTGAAATGTGGTGTCAGAGGAGAGTTTTCTGGGGACTGTGGACTGCCAAGGAGACAAATCAAGGTTTATAAGATTATACATGGGATACAGCAGGTAGAGAAAGGAGTACTTTTTTCCCTTTCTCATGATACAAGAACTCGTGGGCACTCAATGAAATTGCTGAGCAGTCGGACTAGAACAGATAAAAGGAAGTCCTTCTTCACCCAAAGAGTGGTTAACATGTGGAATTCACTGCCACAGGGGGTGGTGGCAGCTGCAAGCATGGACGGCTTCAAGAGGGAATTAGATAAATTAAATTAGATAAACATATGGAGCCATAAGGTATAGACAGGAAGTCTCGGGCTGGGGCAAGTGATGCTCTGTATTCTTGGTGCTTGGGGGGGGGCAACAGTGGGAGGGCGTCTTGTGTCCTGGCCCCACTGGTGGTCCTCCTGATGGCCCCTGGTATTTTTGGCCACTGTGTGACAGAGTGTTGGACAGGATGGCCCATTGGCCTGATCCAACACTGGCTTCTCTTATGTTCTTACAGCACTTAGAAGCTAAAATGGCCAAACTGAGGCTATTGTGCTTTGATCACATTATGAGAGGACAAAGAGTCGCCGGAAAAGACAGTCATGCTGGGAGAAGCTGAAGGGAGAAGGGAAAGAGGAAGACCCAACATGAGACAAGAACTCGTGGGCACTCAATGAAATTGCTGAATGATCAGGTTAGAACGGAGAAAAGGAAGTCCTTCTTCACCCAAAGAGTGATTAACACGTGAAGTTCACTGCCACAGGAGGTGGCGGCGGCTACAAGCATGGGCAGCTTCAAAAGGGAATTGGATAAACATAAGGAGCAGAGGTCCATCAGTGGCTATTAGCCACAAGGTACAGATAGGGCCACGATGGCTTAGAGGTTAAGATGCTGAGCTGCAGACCAGAAGGTTTGTAGTCCGGCAGTTTGAGACCCGCGTGCTGTGTGACAGAGTGAGCTCCCGTCTCTGGCCCCAGCTCCTGCCAACCTAGTAGTTCAAAAGCAAGAGATCGCAAGAAGATAAATAGGTACCATTTCAGTGGAAAGGTAACAGTGTTCCGTGCGCCTCGGCGTCTAGTCATGCCAGCCACATGACCACGGAGAAGTCTTTGGACAGCGCTGGCTCTTTGGCTTGGAAATGTAAATGAGCACTGCCCCCTAGAGTTGGATTCAACTGGCTTTCGAGCAAGGGAAACCTTTACCTTTACCTTATAGATAAGAACTCTCAGTCTGGGGCTTGGGGGGGGGGGGCAAGAGTGGGAGGGCTTCTAGTGTCCCGGCCCCACTGCTGGACCTCCTGATGACCCCTGGTATTTTTGGCCACTGTGTGACCCAGAGTGTTGGACTGGATGGGCCATTGGCCTGATCCAACACTGGCTTCTCTCATTTTTTTTTGTTCTTATGAGATGGACAGACTCAGTCAAGGAAGCCACGAGGGCCCTCTCTTTGCAAGACCCGAGGAAGGCTGTTAACGAGAGGACGTTTTGGAGGACATTAATTCACATGGTCACCATAAGTCAGAAAAAACTTGAAGATACATCTCTCTCTCTCTCTCTCTCTCTCTCTCTCACACACACACACACACACAGTGTGTTTGAAAGAGCCTTCTTCGCTATCTCAGCTATTCCCAAATTGCAGCTGTCACTGTGGGTGCCCCAGAAGACCTCGGGAGACATCATCTTTGGTCCTGGGGGGAGCATTTCTTGCTCCATCGTCTGACTTGCAACTTCCCAATAACTTGCCATCCCCCCCACCCCAGAGCTGTTCTTAAAAGAGCAGTCCTCTAAAGAGCTCTCTCAGCCGCGCTTACCTCACAGGGTGTCTGTTGTGGGGGGGGAAGGGAAAGGAGGTTGTATGCCGCTCTGAGACTCCTTTGGGTAGTGAAGGGCAGGGAATAAATCCAATCTCCTCCTCCTCCTCCTCCTCCTCCTCCTCCTCTCAGCATGGGTCCTTTAGCCAAGAAAGCCGCTCTAACCAAGTATTCCGTCCCAGGGCTCCCAAACCCTTGTCCTTAAACTTAAGAGAGCAACATGTGGCCCCACCAGATACCCACAAACCTTTCAGAGGCCACTGGGAGAAGGAGACCCTTTTCAGTTTGCCCTGGGAAAACTTGAAACTGAGTTCACAGGCTTACGACCAAATACCGGGGAACCGTAACGCCAGCCAGAAATTCCTCCAGGGATACCAAGTCACTTCAGGACATCACGCATTCATATTCGCCCATAAAAAGCTCTTTGTTGTGGGGCTGGCTCTAGGCTGGCCCGGCCTCTGACGCCAAACACATTGCAGAAAAACCCCTCCGCAATATCTGCCCTACCGTTCACAGACGGGGCCGAGATTCAGTCCGGACAGGATTGGTAGTCCGCCACACACAGGCCAACTGAACCGGGGGAGAGCCCTTGTTATATTAGAGCTACCGAGAAAAGTCCAAACTCATGCGTTAGCTTTAACCTCACTCCCACGTAGAGAAGGCATACTGGCGCACAGACTGCAACATAATGCACACCTCCTTTACAGGTTTACAGGCGAGGGAGAAATAATACAGGCAGGGGTGAAAGTTTTTGGGGGTGGGGGTGGAGCCAGGGCTGCCAGGTCCATTTCACCAGCTGGCAGGGGGGTGGAGGGACTTCCCAGGAATGGGAAGTGACATTGCCCCCCATCCCTCGCCCCCCAAACAGTGACATTGCACGTGATGTGCCTGTGTCACCCGGAAGTGATGTCAGCGACATCGGGAGCAATGCTCTGGATTTTGGGCAAAACTCTATGGTAAAAGTGGCATCAAACCATCGAGTTTTGCCCAAAAGCCAGAGAGTCACACCCTCCCCAACTTCACCAATGTGACTTCCGGGTGATGCAGGCATGTCGTGCGCAATGTCGCTGTTTGGGGGGGATTCTCTCTCACCAGCCAGCTGACTGGAGGTGGGAAGGAGTTTGCAGAATCGGGGGAT
Organism: Gekko gecko; assembly: GCA_029375565.1. Lineage (NCBI taxonomy): Eukaryota > Metazoa > Chordata > Lepidosauria > Squamata > Gekkonidae > Gekko > Gekko gecko. The sequence goes on along the minus strand of JAPDNY010000004.1, from coordinate 227,598,915 downwards.
CCCGTGTCCCCACCAGGCAAATGGCAACACTGGGTGGAGCTTGGGGAGGGGAGGGGAGGGTTTGGGGAGGGGAAGGACGCCAGCAGGGTAGAATGCCACAGAGCCCACCCTCCAAGGCAGCAATTTTTTCCGGGGGGACCGATCTCTGTTGTCTGGAGATCAGTTGTGATTCTGGGAGACCTCCAGGCACCACCTGTCAGGTGGAAGCAAGCATGCCAGGTGAAAGTAAGCAAGCTCTCTCAGGCATGAAGATAAGCATGCCTGAGAGAGCCACTCTGGTGTAGTGGTTAAGACTGGCAGGCTCTAATCTGGAGAACTGGGTTTGATTTCCCCACTCCTCCACTTGAGGCCAGCTGGGTGATCTTGGGTCAGTCACAAGATATTTCAGAACTGTTCTCTCAGAGCTCTCTCAGCCCCACCTACCTCACAGTGTGCCTGTTGTGGGGAGGGGAAGGGAAAGGAGTTTCGTAAGCCACTCTGAGACTTCAAGTGAAGGGCAGGGTACAAATCCAATCTCTTCTTCTTTTTTTGGCTGGTACTGTCTGTCTCTGCCTGACCTGGATAACTCAGGCTAGCCCAATCTTGACAGTCTGGAAGCTAAGCAGGGTCAGCCCCGGTTACAACTTGGATGGGAGACCAGCAGGGAAGTCCAGGGTTGCTATGCAGAGGCAGAAAAATATCACAACTAATAATGTGATCCCGTACCGCTTATCTAGAAAAGTCCCATCCTTGTGATATTGTAGAGCAGTTTCTGTCATAAATTGTAGTAAATTGTGAGCATCTAGATATCAGTCCACTTTGTAGTTGATCTTCTTCAGAAGTTATTTTTAATTGTTCTTCCTCAGAAGTTACTGTTCATAGATCTTTCTTGGACCTTATCTCCCTCTTATTTACAGCTCAACGTTTACATAGGAAGCAAGCCAGACTATTAGCTCTCTGAGGGGGCGTTTTGCCGGCGGCCTGAATTACAGCAGGAGGCTTTGTACCTGATTAAGGAAAGGCTAAAAGACTGCCTCGCTTCCTATGTAGATGTCGAGCTGTAAATAAGGAGATAACTTCTGAGGAAGGTGTACTAGGAGTAACTTCAGAGGAAGATCAGATGGGAAACGGGCTTACATCTAGATGCTCATCCTTTACTACAGCTTATGACCGAAACTGTTCTACAATATCATAAGGATAGGACTTTTCTAAATTTGTGATACGGGATCGCATTATTAGCTGTGATATTTCCCCGTCACCTATGTCATATGTAAGGACCGTGTGTATTTTTATTAATTATAAAACATAGTCGCCATAAATCGCAGTGATTGTTTGTTTGTGGATCCAGGTGATCAGCCGTGTTGGTCTGAAGCAGTGGGACAAATTTAGAGTCCGGCGGCACCTCTAAGACCAACCAAGTTTCATTCAAGGTATGAGCTTTCATGTGCAGGCACACTTTATCAAATACTCTGGAACAGTTTGTTTGTGGGGTTTTACACTGTGAAGACAGGCGGGCCTGGCGTGATGTGGTCCATGGGGGACTCGACTGTGCGACTGAACAACAACAGCAACACTGTGATCCCGGTTTGTGTTTCTGCCGTATGGGAAACCACCTCTGAACTTCTTTTTGCCTTGAAAACCCTACGATGTCACTGTAAGTCACTTGTGATTTGGGAACGTTTTCCACACTGTCTCTACGGGGCTCATAGCAAGAGATGGAAGGTACCATGGTGCCTCCCCCGCCAGCTCCCTTTTAACCCTGAATGCAGGGAGGGAGCAGAACAAGGCACAGCCTGATCCACAGACAGCTCCATATTAAAGGCTTGCAGCTCAAGATTTGGCTGGGGGTTTCAAAGACCTGCGCGCTTCAGACATTTTTTTTTTTTTTGGCATCTCTCGAACACGTGCACTTCTCCTCGCTGTCTGTTCTTTCTTTCGCTGCCAGTTTTCCTTCTGTTTTCGGGCTTCTCCCCCTCTTTCTTCCGGATCACACCTGCTCTCCTAGAGATGATGGCTATAGCAGCAGGAGGGAACTCGGCCCGCAAGGCTGAACGTTTAATTTCCTCTGTGTCTAACGCCCTCCGTAGTGACTGTGAATTTCTTCCCCGGTTTCAATAGAGGGCTTCTTGCATTGCCCCGGGATCATTCTGTCTGAAATGTTTAGCAGCCCGTCTCCGTCAAATGGATGGATTTAGCAGTTTGCAGGCGACTGGTCTGAAAGTTCCTGTCCAGAGGGGCTGTCCTGACTCTAGAGTCCAGAGTGGCACCTTTAAGACCAACAAAGGTTGATTCAAGGTATGTGCTTTGATATTTGAAAAAATGTGCCGTGTGCATGAAAGCTGATACCTTGAATCAACCTTTGTTGGTCTTAAAGGTGCCACTCTGGACTCTAGATCTGTTCTGCTTCCGACCAACACGGCTGACCAACCGGATCTGTCTTAACTCTGCCTTTCATTGGCCAAGAAGACACTTTTAACCCTGATTCTAGGGTTTTGATCCCCCTGATTCATTTTAATCTGCCACTCTTGGGCACTGATGGATGAACACACACATGAACATGGGAAGCTGCCATATACCGAATCAGGCCCTTGGTCCATCGAAATCAGTATTGTCTACTCGGACTGGCAGCGGCTTTCCAGGGTCTCAGGCAGAGGTCTTTCATACCACCTACTGCCAGATCTTTTTAACTGGAGTTGCCAGGGATTGAACCTGGGACCTTCTGCATGCCAAGCAGAGGCTCTTCCCCAGAGCCACAGGCCCTATCAAGATCATTGTTGCCTATTCTATTAGCAGTTCTCCAAGGTATCAGGCAGAGAAAGGTCTTTCACATCACCTACTGCCTGGTCCTTTAACTGGAGATGCTGGGGATTGAACCTGTGACCTTCTGCATGCCGAGCAGGTGCTCTACCACTGAGCCACGGAAAGAGTTTTTAGCCCTTACCTTGTTGAAACTTTGAGAACTTTGGGAAGTCTGAGAAAGAGTTAGGGATGCCAGCCTCCAGGTGGGACCTGGGGATCCCCCGGAATTACAGCTCATCTCCAGAATACATAAATCAGTTCTCCCAGGAGAAAATGGAGACTTTGGAGGGTGGCCTCTGTGGCATTGTACCCCACTGAGGTCCTTGTCCTCCCCAGGCTCCATCCCCAACTCTCCAAGAATTTCCCAACCTGGATCTAGCAACCCTACCCCCATCCCCTGCCGGTGGCCAGGGGGGACCTGTTAACCCTAGGTAATGAGTCAACTTCAATGCTTCGGCAGCACTAAGAAGATGCGATTCTGGCTTGGCCCCTGCTGCCACACTATGAAGTTTATTGCTCAACAAAATTCTGTCTCAGATGTTTAGAGTGCAGACGCTGCTTCTATGAGGCAAAGGAACTTGGGAGTACCCAGGAAAGAACCACCGAACTGTTAGAACAGAGGAAAATTCCCAGCATCCCCTTCTTTGAATATTATTGTGAGGTTTTTTTCTGCATTCTCTGCTCGGCCTCCAACTGAAGGGGCCGGACTGGGAAGAAGAAGAGCCCGGTCAGGGGAGGAGAACAGAAACTGGTGTTAAAATTGACAAATGGTCAGCTTTTCACCAAGGACAACAAAGGGCCGTCTAGCTGGGACAGGCGATAAGAGAGATCCACTTACTGCAGGGATCTGCACTACAAAAAAAAGAGAAGCGGGTAAAAGGGAGGGAGGGAACACAGCCGGGTCATCTCCTGCTGGCCAGCAGAGTTTGGGACAAGGGTACTTTTCATATCTCATGGAAACTGGGCTCCAACCATCCTCGGCTGTGGTTCAGAGTTCAGGACACGCGGAGGCAGTGAAAGGAAGGACAAGGCGAGGGTGGCCAGCTTTGGGTTTGGAGATACCTGGAGATTTTGGGGGCAGGGACCTCAGCACGGTGCAACACCACAGAGCCCAACCTCCAAAGCAGCCGTGTCCTCCGGGGGAACTGATCTTGGCCACCCGGAGACCAGCGGTAATGGTGGGCGGGTCCCTAGCGACAGTCGGGCATCTCAGGGGCCCGGCCCCCTGGCTTACTGCCAAGGCCTCCCGACTTCCAATGTTTTTATTTTATTTGTGGTGCTCACTTGGGTGTGTGTGTGTGAGGGGTGCCCCCTGGGTTATTTAAAGGCCTCCCAAATTAAAAAATCCTGGCTACGAGCCTGATGGCGGGAGGTTTCCAGGTACCGCTACAGGTCGGCCACCCTAGGTTAGGCCATAGTGTAACAGCCAAAGAGTGACATTCGCTCTGGATTTCTGCACGGACAGGACAGGCCTGGATCCAGCCTTCGGGGAAAGCTCCAGCTAGTGGACTTAGGAAGCAGCTACCTGCTAGAGGGTGGGTGGGACCTATCTGCCCCATCCCAAAGATGGAAATGGAGGTTCACTCTCAGTGGCACAAAGATAGGGTTGCCAACTGTGGGCTGGGAAAGACCTGGAGATTTGAAGGGTGGAGCCTGGAGAGGGCGGGGTTTGGGGAGGGGTGGGGCCTCAGCAAGGTATAATGCCAGAGAGTCCACCCTCCAAAGCAGCTGTTTTCTCCCGGGGAACTGATCTTGGTCGCTTGTAGATTGTCATACTGGGAGATCTCCAGGTGCCATTTGGAAGTTGGCAAGCCTAAAGACAGACCAGATTGGAGACTGCAAATGATGCCTTTGAGAACCAAGATGGCAGTGTTAGGGTTGCCAGGTTTTACCTGAGTCTTGGCCTGCCCCTGAAGAGCCCCATCATGCCCAGCGTGCCCAGTGCAATGATGTCACCCGGAAGTGACATCATCGTGCCAGGCACATCGTTCAGGGGACACTCTAGCATTTGGGCTAAAAAATCTCTATAGTCACCATAGAGTTTTTACCCAAAAGCTAGAACGTTCCCTGCAGAACATGCCCAGTGTGATGACGTCATTTCACCGGGCACGTTGGGAGTGATGGGGCTCTTTGGGGGTGGGGCTCCCCCACTGGTCAGCTGGCTGGTGGTGGATTCGGGGGCCAAAAAGTGGAGAAATTCCGCCCCACTGGGGGAATGGCTGCCCTAGGCAGTGCTGTCTCTCAATTGGCAGGCCCCCAAAGGCCCAGTTACTCTGCTCTCGCTCCCTGTGCAATACTTGTGCTCTCCTGCGGGACCATCACGGTCCTGCCCCCACAGATGCAGAAAAACCCTCTCCAGCTCACAGCGCTACTCTCTGTACCTGGCTGTGCCGGCTCATCTCCCCCTACTGCTCACTGGGTCGCTGAAGAGGCCGCTCTGTTTATTTAGTGCGCAGAGCTGCCACCAAGGGCCCTGGATGAATGGGGCTTTGTTCAGGGCAGTGTCCTCTCGCTCGCTTTTCAGCAGGGAAGGGAACAAACGGGCATCTTTCTTAGCACAGTCCCTCTGCGCAGGAAACTGGAACCTCACTCTCACTTTTCCTCTCTTAGATTTCAGGAAAACACCCTCCTCAAGGGCAGAAAGGACCGATTTCAGTACCTCCCTAGGGACTGACTGGGCCGCCATGCTTCTTCGGGTCAGAGCCAGGAGTTTATCTAGCCTCCCATCCTGTCTCCATCAGGGGATGGGAAAAGATGCTAAAGGTTTTTTCCAGTTGCAGGGGAGAATAACAATCTTTTAAATAAAGATCCAGAAAAATATCTCTCTGCATGTAGCAAAGTTCAATAGAACCTCCTTCGCATGTACCCAGTTACACAGGGGAATCATTTAAATATGACATATATACAGACACACCACATGAACACATGATGTTGCCTCACGCTGGATGAGACCAATGGCCCATCGAGGCCGGTCGTGTCTACTCAGAATGGCAGCGGCTCTCCAGGGTTTCTTACCCAGGTCTTTCCCATCAACTACTGCCTGTTCTTTAACTGGAGATGCCGGGGATTGAACCTGGGACCTTGCGCATGCCAGGCAGGTGCTCTGCCACTGAGCCGTGGCCCTTCCCTGACTTGCAGCCCTGCGTTCTGAAGTGATACGGCCCAGAATTCCAGACTGCCAGTCTGTGTGATAGACTAAAGAACTCTAAGGGATGGATGACCCCAGAAAGCAATTCAGGATCTGTATTATTTTATTTTGTGTGCGCATAATGTAGGCATCCTTACTTTACACCTACTTCAAACCTGTCTGGTTCTTGACCTGGATGGCCCAGGCTAGCCTGATCCCATCGGATCTCAGAAGCTAAGCAGGGTCAGCCCTGGGTAGTATTTGGAAGGGCGACCTCCAAGGAATACCAGGGTTGCGATGCAGAGGCAGGCAATGGCAAACCACCTCTGAAATGTCTCTTGCCTTAAAAACAAGTCTAGCTCTTCACCTAGTGGTGCATAACACTGAAAGAGCTAGAACTTTTACCTGCCAGACAATCTTAGGATCTCCTGGCTATTCTACACACAATGCCATACGATAATTAATTACTTATCTGTTTCGTTCTTGAACCTCCATGTGGTCCCCCTCTACAGCAAGCTTGCTCTGCCGCCCTGAGCCTTTCCTTCAACTCCGCAACCCTCTTTGGTCCCCCAGCCCCCACACACGTTCCCAGACAAGGATAAAGCTTGAATTCCCTGTTACGAAATAGACGGTTTCCTAAACTGTGGTGTTGGCTAAAAGAGGGACAGCTGGCTGAACTGAGAGAGCTACAGGCGTTTTGGGAAGGGCGTGTGGCCAAAAATGTCACAGCGAATGTGCCCGATAGTTGAACATACCGATCATAACTGTGGCGTCCAGATGTCAGCCGATTGCTGGGCCCATTAGGATTTTGCACCAGACAACTCGATGCTGGTCAGCTTTGCACCAGACTTTTGCAGAATTTCCCTGTGCCGAAATGCTGCTGAACCCAACAAATCGGCAGCTGTTAACGTCGCTAGGGATTACTCAGGAGATTTTTTAATTTTAAACACAGAAGATTTTTTCATTTTAAACACAGTGCTTAATTAAGGCTGACTTACATGAATTGGGACTGATTTCAACCGCCGGCTTATTATTTATGCCCAGATCGATTTGGTGACCTGGCTCCTTCCTGCCTACTGCAGAGAACTGCAGCGAACTGGCTGTAGCGGAAAGCAGTCTGTCCCTCCTGAGCCACTCAGCCGCCAATACAGCAGCAGCTGAAATGCTTCAAGACCCAATGGTGAGTGTTGCTTTTGGGTCTGAATGGGGGAAGCGGCAGCACTGACCTTACAACTTAGCAACTGTGTTGCAAACAGAAGTCACCTTTCCTTCTCACCTTGGGGCACTTTCTCTGAGTACAAGAAGCAGAAGTGTGGAGGGAAGAAAAGACCCGGCAGGAGCCAGAGGATCCCATCGGCAGCTGGAATGGCTAGAAAAGTCCACTGTGGTTTCGGGACAGGAGTGAATCGACACACCTGACTCCAGTGGGGCACCCAAAGGTGCCATGGTGCACACCGACACGTTTCTTGGCACCTTCCAAGTGCTTTTAGAAAGTAAGGTTGCTAGGTCTCCTCGCCACACTGGTAGGGGGATTTGGGGGGCATTCCAGGATGTTGTCAACGCGATGACATCACCTGGAAGTGATGTCATGACATTGGCGCCATCACATACCAATACTCTGGGTTAAGGGCAAAACTCTATGGTTCTAGGCCAAACTTATAGAGTATTGCTCTCAAACCAGAGTGTCACACGCAACATCCCCAATATGATGACCTCACTCAGAAGTGACATCATCACATCGGAGACGTCACGTGTGACGCTCTGGTTTGAGGGCAGAACTCTATGGTTGCCCCTGGATGTGGCTGTTTGGGGGCAGGCAGAACCCCCGAAAAGTAGGGGAACCCCACTGGGACCTGGGAACCCCCCCTAGGATGAGGCGTGGTGGGGCTTCTACCCAGCAATGGTTCTGATTGACTGTGTAGATTAAACGTCACCCTGTTAAGCAGAGCTTCTGCACAAATTGTTGAAGAGTTACTATCAGAGTTATATATAACCTCGATTCCTGGTATCTTGTGGTCGGCTCCACCTCCTTCAGCAGCCATTTTGTGACTATATCCACTTTCTGCGGCAGCCATTTTGTGGTTGTGCCCACTGCCCTGTGTCAGAATTCCAAAGGCGCCGCTGCCAACAGGCTCAAAAAGGTTGGGGACCCCCTGCCGTATTTAAACTGATGTAATAATCAGACTATCTTCCTGGGGGCAGTTGTGAAACAGTTAGGGATGTCTAACAGAGAGGTCTCAGCAACTCGCCAAACTACAATTCCCAGGATGCATTTGGGGGCAGCCATGCCAGTTAAATTGGCATTGCATGGGTCTGAATTAGTTGTGGAGATGCTTCCGCCATCGCCACTTGAAACCGTACAGTGAGAACAGCCATCTGGAATCCTCTCTGCTTTATCAGGATTGTGCACAATCGCCACCACCACCAAAAAACAGATAACACCTTAGAAACATAAAAGGAGGAGGAGGAGGAGATTGGATTTATACCCTGCCCTTCACTTGGAGTCTCAGAGCGGCTTACAATCTCCTTTCTCTTCCCCTCCACACAACAGACGCCCTGTGAGGTAGGTGGGGCTGAGAGAGTTATTTTGGGAACTGCTCCTGAGAGAACAGCTCTGAGAAAACTTGTGATTGACCCAAGGTCATCCAGCAGCTACAAGTGAAGGAGTAGGGAATCAAGCCCAGTTCTCCCAGATTAGAGTTTGTGCACTTAACCTCTACACCAAACTGGCTCTGATGTAAGCTTTTGAGAGTCAAGGGTCCCTTTGTCCGATACAAGCTGTTTTACTGATCTACTGTAAGCCAACATGGCTGCCCTCTGAATCCAAAAAACCCAGTCATGAACACCTCAGCAAGCAACCATTGTGGCCCTGTGAGAAACGTGCAACATGAGATGCCGCTGTGCTTGACTATGAAAACAATGTTGAGGCCCTTGCAAATGCTTAACGCCCTTTTATTCTAGAGTCAGTATTCATGGGCTCATCCACTGAAGTCTGCAACAGAATAAAAGCCAGATAATCTTTAAAAATGCAGCGAGACTTTCTGTTTGTTTTTCGCTGTAACTGAGAACCATGCTAACCCAGGCGACCACTTATGAAACATTAACAGCAGCAGATTCCTACAAGCCAAACTTATAAAGCCAGTTTGGTGTAGGGGTTTGGTGCATGGACTCTAATCTGGGAGAACCGGGTTTCATTCCCCACTCCTCCAAATGCAGCTGCTGGTGTGACCTTGGGTCAGTCACAAGTTCTCTCAGAGCTGTTCTCTCAAAGGCAGTCTTCGAGAGAACTCTCTCAGCCCCACCTACCTCACAGGGTGTCTGTTGTGGGGAGGGGAAGGGAAAGGAGATTGTAAGCCACTCTGAGACTCCTTCGGGTAGTGAATGGTGGGGTATAAATCCAATCTCTTCTTATTTGGGATTGAGAGCCAGTTTGGTGTAGTGGTTAAGTGCACGGACTCTAATCTGGGAGAACCGGGTTTGATTCCCCACTCCTCCACTTGCACCTGCTGGATGACCTTGGGCAAGCCATAGTTCTGGCACAGCTGTTCTTGAAAAAGAGCAGTTTCTGTCAGAGCTCTCTTAGCCCCTACCTCACAGGGTGTCCGTTGTGGGGAAGGGAAAGGGAAAGGAGATTGTAAACTGCTCTGAGACTCCTTCGGATAGTGAAGGGTGGGGCATAAATCCAATCTCTTCTTCTTCTAAAGCCAAGGATGAAGAACAACGAACACTGGATTTGGGGACCTGGCCCCTGCCTTTCCACCAATCCTTTTGTTGAATTGTAGCCTAAGTCGGGGTCCCCAACTTTTTTTGAGGCTGCAGGCACCTTTGGGATTCTGGCACAGCGTGGTGGGCGTAGTCACAAAATGGTTGACATAGCCGAAGATCCCTGTAGTGAGTCGGCAGTTGCTGCCAAAGGAATATTTTTTCAAAATCTGCACAGCCAGTCAAAAGCCTTGGTGGGCGACAGCCCCAACTGGCCACGCCTGCTTTCTAAGAAACACTCGGTGGCCACCAAGAAAGAGGTCAGCAGGTGCTGTGGTGCTCGCGGGCACCACGTTGGAGACTCCTGGCCTCAGTAGTCTGTGCCTGCACCCCTTACAGTGAGGTTTTTCTCCCGATTAGCTGGCACTCCTCGCAAGGGACGTCAGAGCACTGACAACCGTCCGAGACAGGAAAAAAAATCTATAAAATTTCCCCTCAGGCCCCTCCCGCTCGCCCCCACTCCCAAGCCATGTGTGCTGATATTCATAGGGCATCTTTTGGTTGGCTTTCATTTCTGCTTTCAATTATTTTATTCCCCCCCCCCAAAGCTTTGGGTAGCAAAATCTTAATGAGGCCGGGATTGCTGCCAAATGGTCAACGAAATAAATTCCATGGAGGCAGGGAACAGGCATTTGCAGTTCTGCAGAGATGCTTGGTGGCAGAGGAGATTCCTGAAGTGGGTGATACTGTTCCTGCGGGAGCAGTGGGATGACTGGGGGCGGGGGGCGGCTAAGAAACAAGGGGACTGCTCTGGGGACAACCACCACCGGTCAGTCAACAGGACTGAGATTGGATTGGACGTAGGGTTCCCAATGCCCAGGTGGCAGTACAAAAACTGTGGGTCACAGTGTTAGGAAGGTATATGACACTGAGCGTAAACATCTTCAGACAGCGCTGGCTCTTCGGCTTGGAAACGGAGATGAGCACCGCATCCCTAGGGTTGGATTCGACTGGCTTTTGAGCAAGGGAAACCTTTACCCTTACCTATAACAGATGTATGCTTAAGGTAGATCTATTTTGTGCTTTTTGTTTTTCTTTTCTTGATTTTTCTATACTATTATATAAATATTGGTGTCAAGTATTACCAAATGTAGGTTCACCAAAATAATAGACCAAAGGGCAGGTTTACGCTAGTAGCTGCCTGATAAAACTTGAGAGGTATGTTCTCCTAGATAGGTTATGACGTTTGCCGCAAGGGTTCCAAGGGGACTCTAGTAGAATGCTGCTATTTTTAAGAGCTTTATACTCACAAAGAGAATTTATTGCCCCTTATGTCTTGTGTGTACATCACTGTCCTTGAAAAAGATTGTATTTGATATGGGTAAATTACTAGAGTCCTGTGGGACAAGGCGCTGTTTGAATGTTTGGACATAGTGTCAATCTGCACTTTGATGTATGTGACTGGCTCCATGTGCCAGTTTGGTGTGAGAGCCAGTTTGGTGCAGTGGTTAGGAGCATGGTCACTAATCTGGGAGAACCGGGTTTGATTCCTCACTCCTCTACATGCAGCTGCTGGTGGGACCTTGAGTCAGTCACAAGTTCTCTTAGAGCTGTTCTCTCAAGAGGAGTCCTCGAAAGAGCTCTCTCGGCCCCACCTTCCTCACAGGGTGTCTGTTGTGGGGAGGGGAAGGGAAAGGAGATTGTAAACTGCTCTAAGACTCTGAGAGAAGGGCGGGATATAATTCCAATCTCTTCTTCTTTTTCTTTACTCAACAAGGGATTAAAACATGGAATCTGCTACCAGGGGGATATAGTGACGGCCACGATCAGTAGATGGCTTTTAAAGGAAATTAGACAGATTTGTGGAGGATGGGTGTATCAGTGGCTACTAGCCATGGCGACTAAAGGGAGCCTCCATTTTCAGAGGCAGGTTCAGAGGGCGGCCATCTTGGTCTGCAATAAAACAGTTAGATTTGAGTCCAGTAGAAACTTAAAAGACCAACAAGAGTTTCAGGGTAGAAGCTTTCAAGAGTCAGTGCTCCCTTTGACAGACAAGAGTAGAAGTGGAGATTAAAGTGGGAGGGATGTTGTAAAGGATGCAAAGGTAAGATGCATATTGTAATCAGCTTGACTAGAACAGAGGGAAATGCTGGATGGCAGAAAATTAACATCTGTACTGAGATAAAAGTTTGAGTCCAGTCGCACCTTTAAGACCAACAAAGTTTTATTCTGGGTATAAGCTTTCGTGTACACACACACTTCTTCAGATAGTTCTTCAGGTGTAGTGAGATAAGAATCCTATATCCCTATTCAGCCCTGGGGGATCCATTGTTCCTAAGCTGTGAATGAACTCAAGTTCAGCAATCTCCCATTATGATTTCCCTTTGAACTTTCTTTGTTTGAGGACTGCCACTTTTAGGTCAACAGTGGAATGACCTGGAAGAATAAAATGTTCTCCCGCTGGTTTTTGAGTGTTGGGGGTTTTTGATGGCAGATTTATGTCCATTTATTTGTCTGGGCAGGCACTCCCCTGTTTGATTGAAGTGCACAATGGAAGGGGCAGTCAACCTCTAAATCCCAGAGCCCAGAGGCAACCTCAGGGGAAGGCACTGCCCTGATCCAGCAGGACTCTTTTTATGTTCTTATGAGGGGAAGGCCTCAGCCCCTCTGACCTGTTGTTGGCCCTACAGAGGGACTGGTTGGCCCCTGTGTGAGACAGGATGCTGGACTGGATGGACCCTCACTGGTCTGATCCAGCAGGGCTCTTCGGATGTTCTTCTCAGGGGAAGGCCTCGGCCTCTATGCCCTGTTGTTGGTCCTCCAGAGGAACTGGCTGGCCACTGTGTGAGGCAGGATGCAGGATTCAATGGACCACTGGTCTGATCCAGCAGAGCTTTTCTTATGTTCTTATGAGGGGATGGCCTTGGCCTCTCTGCCCTGTTGTTGTCCCTCCAGAGGAACTGGTTGGCAACCATGTGAGGCAGGATGCTGGACTAGATGGACCACTGGTCTGATCCAGTAGGGTTCTTCTGATGTTCTTCTCAGGGGAAGGCCTCAGCCTCTCTGGCCTGTTGTTGCCCCTCTAGAGGAACTGGTTGGCCATGGTGTGAGATGGGATGCTGGACTAGATGGACCACTGGTCTGATCCAGCAGGGCTCTTCTAATGTTCTTATGAGGGGATGGCTTTAGCCTCTCTGCCCACTTGTTGTCCCTCCAGAGGAACTGGCTGGCCACTGTGTGAGACAGGATGCTGGCCTCGATGGACCACTGGTCTGATCCAGCAGGGCTCTTCTTATGGTGTCTGCAGCCTGAGAAAAAGCCTTGGCCACACACTCTCTCTCCTTCCTCCCTCCCTTCGAACAGCAACTCACAAGACTGAAGACTTCCAGGCTGGGGTCAGGCAGCCGTTTGTCCTGGCCCATGAGCCAGGCACAGTGACAAACGGCTTTGTTCTCTGGCCCGCAAACCAGGATCAAACCACAGTTTGAACTCCTGATCTGCTGAGTAACAGAGCAAACCACAGCTTGCCAGCCTTGTCCTCTCTGGACGTCTTGATAGACTGCCTTCGATCTCTGAGCCACACGTGGGAGCAAAGAGCAAGGCAGCCGGAGGTTGGTTAGGACTTAAGGCAGGCTGGTGTGGTGCTGGCTCAGATCCCGGAAGCCGGGGCCCACTTTTCTCTCCTCTGAGTGAGACCTTCCTGCCCTGCTTGTAGACGGGGCCATCTCTCCTGCCCGGCTCAGTGGAGACAGCTTTGCTCATCAGAACTTTCTGAAAGTGCCACCCTGCAAGCGGGTAAAACTGGCAACTGCCCGTTCCCATGCATTCTCCGTGGAAGGTCCAACACTGTAGAACTGTCTACCCGAGGCTATTAGGAAGTCCCTAGGGTTGCCAGCCTCCAGGTGGGGCCTGGAGAGCTCCCACTTTTACAACTGATCTCCGGACGACAGAGATCGGCTCCCCTGGAGGAAATGGAGGGTGGATTCAGTGGCACTTTAGCCTGCTGGGGTCCCTCCCCCTCCTAAACCCCGCCCTCCCCAGGCTGAACTCCCACCTGGAAGGGGTGTTTCCCCCCTTCCAGGTCTTCAGTCCCAGCCCCAATGGATTTTATTGTTTTACTAGGAATCTTTACCACTAGACTCAAATGTTTTGTCATCTGCTTGCTGACTGACTGAATAGCTTAGTTAGAGAGCCAGTCTGGTGTGGTTAGGAGTGCGGACTTTAATCTGGGAGAACAGGGTTTGATTCCCCATGCCTCCACATGCAGCTGCTGGTGTGACCTTGGGTCAGTCACAAGTTCTCTCAGAGCTGTCCTCTCAGGAGCAGTCCTCAAAAGAGCTCTCTCAGCCCCACCTCCCTCAGGGTGTCTGTTATGGGGAGGGGAAGGGAAAGGAGATTGTAAGCTGCTCTGAGACTCCCTTGAGTAGTGAAGGGCAGGGTATAAATCCAATCTCCTCCTCCTCCTCCACTACTACTACTACGACGACAACTACTACTACTACTACAAGGAACCTTTGCTCTTAGATTTAACTATTATCATTCAAATGTTACCATATCTCATAACTGGTGTACTGAATAGTTCTATTGGACCTGCTATCCGCCTTGAGCTCCAGTGAGAAAGGCAGACTATGAATGAAAAGAAATAAAAGGAATAAGTACATTTTTATGTTCCACAATGCTGCTCAGGAGGGAGAAACCCTGGCCTGGGTGTAGCGGCGAAGAGAACTCGGGCACTCTTTGGGCAGGGGTGTGTATCAGGAACCCGAACAAGGCTGAGGCAAGGAGATGTGAACACAGGCCTCTTGTTAAGGAAATACAGCAGGAGACCCGGACCTTTTGAGCCTGTGGGCACTTTGTGCATACCCTGACACAGTGCTGTGGGCACAGCCACAAAATGGCTGCCCTGGCTTACCCTCAGTCATACACTGAACAGCCTCGTACTGCGGCAGTAGCTGCTGCCAAAGCAACCTTTCTAAAAACCCACCCAGCCAATCAAGCCTCCAGCAGCTAATCAGAAGGCTTGCTGGGGGAAAGCCCTACTTGGCTCCACCCTCTTTCTAAAGACCACTTGGCAGGCACCAGGAAAGGCATCAGTGGCAGTGTTCCCGCTAAGCTGAGTTAGTGTGAGCTAGCTCACAGTTCTTTAGCCTCCAGCACACACGTTTTTGTCTTAGCTCAGGAAAGATGGCTCCAGAGCAAACTAATTGATGCAGCAGCCAAATCGCTCGCTCACAGCTTTAAAGTAGGCTTCCCAAGAACTTACCGCGTGCCGGCGGGGGATGGATACGTCCTCGCAGGACCATCCCCAGGGGAAGGAGAGGCGCGGAGCACCATGCCGTCGCCAGGAAGGGACGGTAGGCAACGCTCTGGCAATGGGGCTGGAAACTTGATGGTACCATCGAGTTTTCAGCCCCATTGCCAGAGCATCACCTGGTATCACTTCCTGGCGACGGCATGGTGCGTTACCAGGAAGACTGGTCCGGCTGGGGAGCATTCGTCCCCCGCCCCCAGACGGTAAGTACTTGGGAACCCTACTTTAAAGCCAGAAGCTCACAAAGTAGAACTTTTGCTCACACTACTCCACAGCTTAGAGGGAGCACTGGTCAGTGGGCACCACGCTGGGGTCCCCTGAAATACAAGATTCAATTACTGCAGCCCTGTTTTGTCCCGTTCAGCATCTTGTTCGCTCCACACCCCCACCCACCACCCCTGCTCCAGGACACAAGCAAGCCGGGCTTCTTCTCAGTGTCCATCAGGATCCAAAGTCCATCGCAGGTAGGAAAATTTAAGTTTTGCATGTCGCCACGAAAGCTGCTACAGGCCAGGGGAGCGGAGGAGAAGGGACACGTGTTGGAAATGGGTGTGCGGCCCCCTCTCTACGCCCTGCCAGGATGGACAGCAGCACGGAGGAGCCATGGACTTGTTAGAAGGAGAAAGGGTGCCAACCAGTATTCCCTCCAAGCTGAGTTAGTGTGAGCTAGCTCACAGTTGTTTAGCCTCCAGGTCACATGTTTTTGTCTTCGCTCAGGAAGGGATGGGCTCCAGAACAAACTAATTTATGCAGTGGCCAAATGGCTTGCTCACAACTTTAATGCCAGTAGCTCACCAAATAAAATTTTGGCTCACAAGACTCCACAGCTTAGAGGAAGCATTGGTGACAAACTGAGCATTTCTGACCTGGGAGCCACATACAAAACACGTCACGTCCCCAGATTTGTGGGCCCCTGAAGCTATTGTTGTGCCTAAGGCTGCAATCCGAAGTGGGCTTACCGGGAAGTAAGCAGCACTGAACACAGAGAGACTTGCTTCTGGGTAAGAATACAGGGGCTTGTCCAAGAAGGCAGCAAATCTAAACGGCCCGCACGCGCAGCCCTGTTCCACACCTCCTGTTCATTTTGATGGAAGGCTTGGCAGCTTTTGGGGGACTGTGCACCCCGCAGAAGGTCAGCTCCATCTCCTCTGCCGTCTCTAAATGGCAACTTGGATCTGTGGCTCCAAAACACCCAGCCCACTTTTCAAAATGGTTCAGCTGTCTTCTGGGCGGTCTATGAGTTGAAGTTACTCGGTAGTGATAGACCTGTATTCTGCGCATGCTCAGAAGTGTTTCTTTTCTTATTTGCTAGGCAGAGAGAAATCAGTCTCCCAGTGCCGAACCCTTGAAATCATAGAAACATAGAGTGGGAAAGGACCTTCAGGGTCCTCTAGACGTCCCTTCGAACTCTATGGTTCTATGATTTCAAGGCTTCAGCAGTGGCTCAGAAAAAGATCTGACTTAGGTACGCATTTCAGCATGTGGGGTGGGGGGAGGGCAGCTTAGTCTTTCTGGCACTGGGGTTTTGCAGGACGTCTCCTAGACAACGTTGGTCTCCTTGCTTTAGAAAATTTGGGCAAAATCCTTCCTTGCCTCCAAAGAACACTTCAAGATCACCAGCTCTTCAACCTCAGTCTCCTTCAGGGTTCAGTAGCAGTCCAGGAGTCAGAAGAGGTGAAAGCAGTAGTGAAAATGAGGGTGGTTAAGCAGAATTTGCACTCAGGTCACAGCCATGGTCTCCTCTGTGTTCACGTCAGCACTGGTAATGCGGAAGAGCCTTTTGGTGCAGTGGTTAGGAGCGTGGACTCTAGTCTGGGAGAACTGGGTTTGATACCCCACTCCTCCACGTGCAGCTGCTGGTGTGACCTTGGGTCAGTCACAAGTTCTCCCGGAGCTGTTTGCTCATGAGCAGTCCTTGAGAGAGCTCTCTCCGCCCCACCTTCCTCCCAGGGTGTCTGTTTTGGGGAGGGGAAGGGAAGGGAAAGGAGATTGTAAGCCGCTCTGAGACTCCTTCGGGTAGTAAAGGGCAGGGTATAAATCCAGTCTCTTCTTCTTCTCTCCTTTTAACCTGATGAAACCCCCTCCCCAGGTTTTCTTTTTAAAAGTCCTGGGGGCAAATGATTGTGGTACCAAATGGGAACATTCCTCTGAGCATGTGCTGAGTGCAAAGAAGAGGGTGCCTCTAAGCAAACGCAAAATGCTTTTCATAGACAGGGGAGGGGGACATAGTTCGACAGAGGATGATACGCCTTGGGGACACTTTAAAGCCCCGGCATCTCCAGTTGCGGGATCCTGGCAACCAGGGGCTAGAAAAGCATGGCCCTTAGATCTTGAAGAGCTGCTGTCCCTCAGAGCAAACATGACTAGACAGACCAATGGGCTGATTCACATGATTTGGGGAGGGACCAGGGTTCAGGAGCTGATTGGCCATTATGGCCACTGGGACTTTTCCCTGTGGGCGGATGATGGGCCAGGTCAGAAAGGTAGGGCCTGGCCTGGGGAAGGAGATGCCCGATGTAAGGCTGTCAGGGCAGGCGCCTTCTCCCTCCCTCCTTTGGGGGTGAGCGGGGCCAGGGCCCTTTCTTCCCTCCCAGCCCTTCCCTGCCAGATTTACAATGCAATCCTAAACAGAGCCACACCCTTTAAGGTCCACTGAAGTCCAGGGGCTTAGAAAGGTGGAACTCTGTTTAGGACCGCCCTGTTAGAGAGCGTGCTATTTAGGTCAAAACGTCTGTTTCCATCCCCAGCACTTCAGAGAGCCAGTCTGGTGTAGTGGTTAGGAGCGCAGACTCTAATCTGGGAGAACCGGGTTTGATTCCCCACTCCCCCATATGCAGCTGCCGGTGTGACCTTGGGTCAGCCACAAGTTATTTCAGAGCTGTTCTCTCAAGAACAGTCCTTGAAAGAGCTCTCTCAGCCCCACCAGGGTGTCTGTTGTGGGGAAGGAAAGAGAAAGGAGATTGTAAACCATTCTGAGACTCCTTTGGGTAGTGAAGGGCAGGGTATAAATCCAATTTCTTCTTCCTCCTCTACCTCAGAAAGCGAAAGGATGTATGGATAGGAAAGGCCTTTCTCTGCCTGCACCGCTCCAGAGATTCCCCGACAGCCAGAGCATGAACAAACATGGCTAACTGGAGTGACTCAGAGGCCATGCAGATGTTCAACCCTAAACGCAATAGCGGTAACATCCCCACAGAAAAAAAGTAATGCGTTTAAAATCTTTTTGGTCTGATCTTCACACCATGTGACAGTTAAATATATAGCCAAATATGAAAGAAACAAGTAAACTGGACCAATAAAATGATTAACAAAACACCAAGGTGGAGCTGAACCAACAACTGAGCCTCTCTAAACAATTACTCTTTTGGAAAATCGATTCAGGTGGGTGGCCATGTTGGTCTGAAGCCATACAACCAAATATGAGTCCAGTTGGCACCTGTAAGACCAACAAAGTTTAATTCTGGGTCTAAGCTTTGGTATGCATGCATGCCAAAGTTTAGACGCAGAATTAAACTTCGTTGGTCTTAAAGGTGCCACTGGACTCAAAACTTTGTTGTTGTTTTTTGAAAGCATCAGAATGAGACCATAAATCAAACTTCATATTATTTAACTCTTCCCCAAAAATCCTGATTTCAATTCATGGGGCTCAGTCTAAATGACACCATAGCCAAAGAAGACAGTTCCTCTGAGGACGCGCAAAATGTTTTTTTTTACCTTAATCATCGGTGGATGGCACAGGGGGCTGGACACAATAAGCTACGACAGCAAGGAATGTTAGCTTGACATGGCTTCTCTGTGCAACCGGAAACTGCCTTCCCTGCGAGGTGGAACGGGGCAGGCATAGGATTCCCTAATAGAAGAAACGCAGGTTGTCATTAAGTCAAATGGGATTCCATGGTCCTAACAGAGTGTAACACAGCTCTCAGAATGACTTGGCCGGGAAAGGGGGGCTTGAAATATTTTGAAAAATAAACATTTCCCAAAACTGTGGGAGGGGAAGGTATTTGTGAATTTCCTGCATTATGCAGGGGTTGGACTAGATCAGTGGTTCTCAACCTTCCTAATGCCACGACCCTTTAATACAGTTCCTCATGTTGTGGTGACCCCCAACCATAAAATTATTTTCATTGCTACTTAATAACTGTAATTTTGCTACTGTTATGAATCGTAATGTAAATATCTGATATGCAGGATGTATTTTCATTGTTACAAATTGAACATAATTAAAGCATAGTGATTAATCACAAAACAATATGTGTTTTCCAGTGGTCTTAGGCGACCCCTGTGAAAGGGTCGTTCAACCCCCAAAGGGGTTGCGACTCACAGGTTGAGAACCGCTGGACTAGATGGACTTGAGGTCCCTTCCATCTCTATGATTCTATGAGTTTTCTTACAACTCTGGCCTTCTTCTGTATTGGGTTGCATGTGGGGGAGAGAAAAGCTTCCAGAGGCAAGGATTTGAACCAGTGTTCCCTCTAAGCTGAGTTAGTGTGAGCTAGCTCACAGATTTTTAACCTCCAGCTCACACATTTTTGTCTTAGCTCAGGAAGGCTCCAAAGCAAACTGTTTATGCAGTAGCCAAATCACTGGCTTACAACTTTAATGCCAGTAGCTCACAAAGTAGAATCTTTGCTCACAAGACTCCACAGCTTAGAGGGAGCATTGCTGAAGAAATACTACTTTATACAGAGAGTGATTAAAATGTGGAATTTGCCACCAGAGGATGTAGTGATGGCCACAGGAATAAACAGCTTTAAAAGGGGATTAGATAGCTTCATGGAGGAGGATGTCTATCACTGGCTACTAGCCATAGTGACTGAGGGGAACCTCCACATTCAGACGCAGTCAACCGGGGCTCTTCTCATGTTCTTATCAGGGGAAGGCCTGGGCCTCTATGCCCTATTGTTCTCCCTCCAGAGGAACTGGTTGGCCACTGTGTGTGAGACAGGATGCTGGACTAGATGGACCACTGGTCTGATCCAGCAGGGCTCTTCTGATGTTCTCATGAAGGCTTCAGCCTCTATGCCCTGTTGTTGTCCCTCCAGAGGAACTGGTTGGCCACTGTGTGTGAGACAGGATGCTGGACTGGATGGACCACTGGTCTGATCCAGCAGGCCTCTTCTGATGTTCTCATGAAGGCTTCAGCCTCTATGCTGGACTGGATGGACCACTGGTTCAGGCCTGTAGCCAGGATTTTTATATTGGAGGGCATTTAACTTTCTCAGGGGGCACTGGCTAACTGAATTAAAGAAATATTTGACTCTTTCCCTGCACCAGTTGCCACTCGGGGCCCTGGGCTGGAAGGGAAGTTGGGGGGGGGCTTGCCAGTAAGTCAGGGGGCCTAGCCCCCAGATGCCCTGCTGTAGCTGATCCAGCAGGGCTCTTCTCATGTTCTTAAGAAACCTTGAGGGACCTCACTCTTGATCCATAGGTGTGAACATGCTTCCAAAATTACAGTTTGGTGTTTCTCTGCAAGTTTCTTCAAGTCCCCACCAAGAAATCGATAAGTGAACAGATGAATCGCATTGCGTGCATGTGATTACAGCACAACCCGCACTGAACTCAGAGGGGCTTACCTTGGGAACAAACAGGATTACCGTCAGCTCTGCCTGACTGACTTGGAAGCACACCCCAGTTGCCAACCTCCAGGTGATGGCTGGAGAGCTCTACAGCTGATCTCTAGGTGGCAGAGATCGGTTCACCCAGAGAAAATGGCTGCTTGGGAAGGTGGGCTCCCTGGCATTACACCCTGCGGAGGTCCTTCCCTACCAATGCTCCCTCTAAGCTGTGGCGGCTTGTGAGCAACAATTCTACTTTGTGGGCTACCAGCGTCAAAGCTGTGAGCCAGCTGTTTGGCTACTGCATAAATTAGTTTGCTCTGGAGCCATCCTTCCTGAGCGAAGGCAAAAATCAGTGAGTAGGGGGCTAACAAACTGTGAGGTAGCTCACACTACCTCAGCTTAGAGGGAACAGGACTCCCCACCCCCAGCCCCGCCCTCCTCAGGCCCCACCCCTCAAAATCTCCAGGTATTTCCCAACCTGGACTTGGCAACCCTAGCGCTGGCAGGATTCAAAGATGCTGGGGGGCGCACGGGCGGGATGTACCTGCACGTCTGAACACGACAGATTCCCGTTCAGTAACCATCGCTTCACCCAAATTATGTCAAACGCACACCCAGTTGAGGGATGATGAGAAACGCTGTTCTAGTTCGGAGGAAGAGGGGAGGGAATGGTTCTCTACCGGGAGGAAAGACGGGGAGGAAAGAAAAGACCCCCCCCTCCTTTTTCTTCCTTCCTCCCCTCCCACCCTCGACTCCGCCTCCTTCCCGTCCCTCCGCTCTCTGCGGAGTCTCTCCATCGGAGGCGGGGCTGCGTTTCTCTCCCCCCGCCCGCTATAAAGCCCGGCCCTGACATCACTCCGCTCGCTAGATCGGCTGCAGCTGGGCTTTGTGGAGCGGGCTTTTGTGGCCAGGCGCCGGCAGGAGGAGGAGGAGGGGAAGAGGCGGCGGCGGGGCGAAGAAAGGGGGGCCAAGCCGAGGCGCCGAAGCCGGGCGAGGGGGGATCCAGCCGAACAAAGCGGGTGCGCGACAGAAAGGTAATTTTTTTCTCCTACCTGCAAAATAGAGGGCGCAGTCCCACGCAGGTTTATTCAGCGTTCTCCTACGGTCTACTCAGTGGGGCTTACTCCTGGGAAAAGGTGTTTTTTTTTAAGAGTCGTACTGACCAATCTAAATCCGAGGGGACGGCCAGTTGGAGGAGAGGTTGCTCCGAATTGCACGCCAGGTGTATCCTGAATTCGTGCACCCAATTGCACGCTCGGCTTCTCCTGAATTCTGCTTTTTCCGAATTGCACGCTCGGCTTATTCTGATTTCTTGCTCTGAATTGCACGCTAGGTTTATCCTGAATCCTTTTTTGCACCGAATTGCACGCTAGGCTCGTCCTGACTTCTTCTTGCTCCGAATTGCACCCTAGGCTAATCCTGATTTCTTTTTGCTCCGAATTGCACGCTCGGCTGCTCCTGAATTCTTCCTCTTTGCCGCTATTGTCCATCTCACCTCTCGCTCTTCCTCTGTCTCCCTTCCCACCCAGCCCAGATTTCCGCCTGTCCCCGCGCCCCCGCCACCAGCACCAGCATGACGGCTAACGGGACCTCGGAGTCGCTCCAGATCCAATTCGGCCTGATCAACTGCGGCAACAAGTACCTGACGGCCGAGGCCTTCGGCTTCAAGCTCAACGCCTCGGCGCCCAGCCTGAAGAAGAAGCAGATCTGGACGCTGGAGCAGGACGGCGACGACTCGAGCGTGGTCTTCCTCAAGAGCCACCTGGGCCGCTACCTGGCGGCCGACAAGGACGGCCACGTGCGCTGCGAGGCCGAGGCGCCCACGGCCGACTGCCGCTTCGCCATCGTGGCGCACGACGACGGGCGCTGGTCGCTGCAGTCGGAGGCGCACCGGCGCTTCTTCGGCGGCACGGAGGACCGCCTCTCGTGCTTCGCGCAGGCCATCTCCCCGGCCGAGAAGTGGAGCGTCCACATCGCCATGCACCCGCAGGTGACCATCTTCAGCCTGGCCCGCAAGCGCTACGCCCACCGCAGCGCCGAGGCCGAGGAGATCGCCGTCAGCCGCGACGTGCCCTGGGGCGTCGACTCCCTCATCACCCTCCTCTTCCACGAGCAGCGCTACTGCCTCCAGACCTGCGACCACCGCTTCCTCCGCCACGACGGGCGCCTGGTCGAGCGGCCCGAGCCCGCCGCCGGCTACACCCTCGAGTTCCGCGGCGGGAAGGTGGCCTTCCGGGACTGCCAGGGCAAGTACCTCTCCCCCTCCGGGCCCAGCGGCACCCTCAAGGCCGGCAAGAGCGCCAAGGTGGGCAAGGACGAGCTCTTCGTCCTCGAGCAGAGCTGCCCCCAGGTCCTCCTCCGCGCCGGCAACGACCGCAACGTCTCCGTCCGGCAAGGTAAGCCCCCCCCCCCGGCCCCGGGGTGGGTGGGACGGGGGTGCCGCCCAGCAAGGGGCCGAAGGCTCCTTTGCAGCTCCCGGCAACGTATGGTTTAACCGCCCCAGTTGCTGGTCCACACGTGCGGCCTCTTGCGGGTCCCGGGTCCTAGTGCCTGCGTCGCCGAAGAATAGCGTCCTTGCAAGGCGTTGGGGGGTGCCCAGAGAGGGGCTGATGAAGGCCCCTTGGTTAGTCCTGGCAACATATGGCTTCACTCGCAGCTGCAGGTTCACACGTGCCTTCCGTTGCGGGTTCCACCTCCTTTGCAGAGTAGTGGGTGGGTCGCCGGAGAATATCGTCGTTGCGAGACGTTGGGGGGTGCTTAGGAATGGGCCCAAGGGTCCTTTGCCGCTCCCTGCAGATTATGGTTTCCCCCCCAGTTGCTGGTTCACACCTGCTCTCTCTTGCGGGTTCCAACTAAGTTGCAGAGTAGAGGGCAGGTCTCCGAAGAGTAGTCCCGTTGCAAGGCTTGAAGGCTTCTTTCCTATTCCCTGCAGGTTATGGTTTGATCTCCCAGTTTGCGGCTCACACCTACCTTCTCTTGCGGGTTCCAGCTCCTTTGCAGAGTAGTGTGCAGGGAAAAATAGCCTCATTGCAAGGGGTTGGGGGGGGGTTCCCAGAAAGGGGCTGAAGGCTCCTTTGCTGGTCCCTACAGGTTATGGTTTTGTCCCCACACTTTGACCCCCCCCAAGTTGCTGGTTCACACCTGCCTTCTCTTGGGTTCCTTAGTGGATGTGTTGCCGCCCACGAATAGCCTCCTTGCAAGGTGCTGGGGGGGGTGCCCAGAGAGGGGCCAAAGACTCCTTTGCAGCTCCCTGCAGGTTATGGTTTCCTCCCTGCGGTTTGACCCCCCAGTTGCTGGTTCACACGTGCCTTTTCCTGCGGGTTCCAGCTCCTTTGCAGAGTTGAGCTCCAGCCACTGAGGAAAAGCCTTGTTGCAAGGTGTTGGGGGTGTGCCTAGGAATGGGTGGAACGCTCCCCCACAGCTCCTTTCTTGCAGTTTGATCCCCAGTTCTTGGTTCAGGCCTGCCTTCTCTGCTGACTTTTGTGCTGGTCGCTGAAGAATGTGACTGGTAGCCACACTGAAAGGTTATTGGGGGGGAGTGTGCCCAGAAATTGGTCCAAATGCTCCCTCCCTCCAACCTCCCTGTGTCCCTGGTCTTTTGTCCCTGCTTATAAGAACAACAGAAGAGTCCTCCTGGATCAGACCAGTGAGGGTCCATCTAGTCCAGCATCCACTCTCACACAGTGGCCAACCAGTTCCTCTGGAGGGCCAACCACAGGGCAGAGAGGCCGAGGCCTTCCCCTGATGTTGCCTCCTGGCTCTGGGATTCAGAGCATGAGCGCTCCCTGCAGTTCCACCCCGAGTTGCTGATTCACACGTGCATCCTTTTGCTGGCTCATGTTTCCGTGCAAAGGGTGTTTTGCTCGGGTTTCATTGCAGAGGTTTTGGTGTGTCCAGAGATGACACAAAGGCTCGTGCTACAGTAGTTTTGATAGGCCCCATTCACACATGCAGGTCGCCTCTTGAAAGTGTGTGTGTGTGGGGGGGGCATGAACATTGAGCTGTGAATTAATCTGAAGTGCCAATTTTTTTACATCAAAGTCTGCCCCTGCTTCCAGACTTGCTCAGGGCTGGGCTTGATTGACCTAACCTGGCTTTCCATGGAAAGATGCTCAGTTGTTTCGGGGGGGGGATAAATGTGGTGGGATGTGAAAATTGGGAGTGGTGGTGGGGGGAGCTTTTCCATCGTGTGCAACAAATGGGGTGAGGGAGCAAAACATGGCTTGTTTGGTGGACTGAGTCTTTGTTGAATGCTGGTTCTATGAAAAGACACACACCCCCCCCAGTCTTTGCTATCGTGTCCTAAAACCATGCCTCTTCTCTCTCTCTTTCCCCTCCCCACACTACGTAGCCCCCCTACAAGTGGTTTCTGGTATCCTTTCCCTGTCTCTGGCTAAAGAACAGAAATAGCCGGTGCACACTTAGAGTCCTTTTGTCAGATCCCTGCTGCATTTGGAAGAGACCTAACGGGATAATCTGCTCAAATGCTCCAAAAACAGGTTAGCAGCCATCCCGCATCCTAGCTGGAGAGCATCAGTAGCTCTCGCTTCCTTCCCTTCCCTCCCTTTTCTCTCCCCTTCCCTTTGGTGGTCTCGCCTCGCCTCTGTTCCTGGGCAGCCCCTTCCCTCGGCAGCAGAAAAGGAGTTGGACCCGCCCCCACTCCACAGTGCGTGCTGGAGGCTTGCTGGTGTCTTTGTGTGAAGAAGAGCCTGTTTCTGGGGGAAGAAAGGATGGCTGTGCCTCCTCTCTCTCTCTCTCTCCCTCTGAGTCAGGGCTGCGGAGCTGACCTTGGCACAGGCCAGGAGGTGTGGGAGACGGCTTCCCTCCCCTGCTCCCCCTTCTTTCCCAGCCCCCTCCCCTCCACGCATCCAGCCAGGCCCTGCCCCTTCCTCCTGCTCTCCTGTTGCTACCTGCTGTGAGCAGCCCTTCCTCCACCGCCCGCCCCCTCCTAGCATCACCAGAATCAGCTCTCCCTGCTAGACAAACCTCTCCGTTCCCTCCAATCGCTTTTCTGCCAAATTTCTCAAGCTGCAGAGAAGCAAACGGGCTTCTAGTCTGTCTGTTCTTCAACTGACGCTGTTCCAGTTTGGTGTCGTGGTTAGGAGTGTGGACTCTAATCTGGAAGAAGCGGGTTTGATTCCCCACTCCTCCACGTGTAGCTGCTGGAGGGACCTGGGGTCAGCCACAGTTCTCTTAGAGCTGCTCACAGCCCCACCTACCTCCCAGGGTGTCTGTTGTGGGGAAGGGAAGGGAAAGGAGATTGTAAGTTTGCTCTGAGACTCCTTTGGGTAGTGAAGGGTGGGGTATAAATCCAATCTCTTCTCTCTCCTTCCTCTTGGGGGGGGGTCTTTTGCCGATATCTAGTGCTTTTTTTCTTTAATGCCCTAACTTCTCTGGTTTTAAATTCTGTGCCTGATCTTTGCATTGGTGGTGGGGGGAAAGAAATATGCCTCCATCCGTCCCAGCCATAAAATAAACCGCCTTTCCGAGAAGGCATTTTCTTTCAAGGAATCCTTTTGTGTTTAAGACCAGAACAACAACAAAAAAAATTATGTCTAGATTCTAAATTTGGGATGGGCCATTACTGTGGTTCTCCCAGGTTTCTCCTTCTGGCTACAAACTTAACTTGACCAAAAAAAAAAAGGTAGAATCGAGACCCAAACTTACAAAGCTGGCTCTGTAAATATATAAATCAAAGTGCTGAGTCAACAGGAGATCAAAGAGGGCGGGTGCATCAGAGCAAAACCATTCCATCAAAACTCCGGTCCCTCCTTTTTATAATAAAAAAGCAGGCACCGGCTGAAAGAGGCAGTGATTAACTTCTCGGATCCCACCCCACGGGTGAAGATTTACACAATCTCATTAGGCGGTCTGCCTTGATCCTGAGGGAGAGAAGCTGTGATCCTTTTCTCTTCGCTTCTTCCTAGCTGGGTACCAGGTTCCCAATCCATATATTCTATTGGCAGGGTTTTTTAAATTCCTCCTTTCCTCTGAGAGGGGTTTGAACCCCCCCCCCCAATTATCCCTGTGAGATGCATCGTGTGTAGATTGTGCTTTACACCGAACTGGTTTGGTGTAGTGGTGAGGAGCGCAGACTCTAATCTGGGAGGAACTGGGTTTGATTCCCCGCTCCTTCACATGCAGCTGCTGGTGTGACCTTGGGTCAGTCACAGCTTCTCTCAGGAGTAGTTCTCAAAAGACTTCTCAGTCCCGCCTACCTCACAGGATGTCAGCTGTGGGGAGGGGAAGGGGAAGGAGATCGTAAGCTGCTCTGAGACTCCTTGGCGTGGTGAAGGGTGGGGGTATAAATCCAATCTCCTCTTTTTCTTAAAAAAAAATCAATAGAATTTCAGACAATCTGGACTCTGTGGCAGGCGGAGGCAGGCCCTGCACTCTGAAAAGAACATGCCGATTGAGCCAAGATGCGGAATTTTTCCTTGGTTTCGCATGATTCATCCTGGTTTTGCCAGTCGTAGGGTGGGGGAGGGAGTTGTGGCAGCCACGCAGCCCTAGTGGTAGAAAAAAATTATCCAGACCCCACAAGGCCTCCTGAGTTAGCCAGGGCCCAGGCATAGACGCTTGTATTTTTACCATGTTGCTTTCCCCCCTCCCCGGAATTCCGTACCGAGGATTGTGTTCTGCGCTCCTGTACACACTCTCGCGGAATTTCACAGCACAGATAACGGCTCCGGCTTGCAGGTGGGGGCGTGCGTGCCGTGGATCCGCCAGTCCCTTCTTAGCATTTCTATTCCACTTCTTTTTAGCTGCCCTGAGCAAGAAAAGCCCAAACCTGGCACACGGCTCTGTAAATGGGCTTTAAGCGAAAATCCGTGTTCAGCGGCTGACTTCTAGCTGTGCCGGGGAGAAATGTGACCTACATTAAAGTTAACACAAAGAATGCATTGCTTCTGTTGGCTGATTCAGCGGAACACCAAACCTCCTCTCTCCTCCCCGTCCGCCCAACTCTGGGAGTTAGAATGCAGCCCAGTGGCCAACTTGTGGAGCGTGCACAGAAGCCCTTTTAGGAATCTCTGGGCGTGCCGTGTGACCAGCTGCAAGACTACAGACCTGTGTGACCTTAACAGGTGTTAAGGGTGCTGCTTTCTTTCTGGGCTGTGAAGTGTGTGTGTGGGGGGGGTTCCTGCACTTGGACACTCTGAAATGAGGTGTGGCCAAATCTCATCGCCGCTACAAACTTACTAGGGGCTCATATTCAAGTTGCTGTTCCTTGGGTTCTTTCTTGGCCTGTCTTGCACAATGGAGGGGAATATGCATCTGCCTTGCTGGGCTCTTTTAAGCTCAGAGAATCTGCTCTCCCATAGTATTGAATTATGAACTCACAATCTTGGTTTAGACTTGCTGGTCATTCTGTACTGGTGTGGTGAAGAGAAAGAGAAGAGGAGATTGGATTTATACCCCGCCCTTCACTACCTGAGGGAGCCAGTGGACAGAACTCTTTCAAGGACTGCTCCTGAGAGAACAGCTCTGAAAGAACTTGGGACTGACCCAAGGTCACACCAGCAGCTGCATGTGAAGGAGTGGGGAATCAAACCCAGTTCTCCCAGATTAAAGTCCATGCTCCTAACCACTACACCAGCCTAGGTTGATAGACAGACTTGGTGCTTCCTTTTTGTGAAAGGCTTGCTGGAACATTGATCCCCTCCTCCCCAAAAAAGGGGCCTTCTTCGGAAGGGTGTGGTCCTGAAGCAAAGGGCACCCTCTGAGTTCAAAGCAGAGGTTGGAGGTTCTGCCTGCAGAATATCTGCAGGAGGATTTTGGATTCTCAGTCTAGGGAAGTCCCCCAGACACACTCCTTTGAGAGCCATTAGATACACCGGGATGAGATAGATGGGCAGTGCGAACACTGCTTCATCTCTGGAGAAAACAGTTCCCCAGTAAAAGGTGCCGGTGATTATGCAAGGGGAGGAAGAGACAGGGGTGGTCTTTGTTGTTCTGGAGACCTGGGCAAGCATCCAAAAGGAAGCCTAAGAATCACTGTCACCCAGGGCCAGGTAAGTAGGGGCCCTCGCCTTGAGTGAGTCAGCAGTGTGATGCTGCAGCTAAAAAGGCAAATGTGATTCTGGGCTGTATCAGCCAGAGTATAGTGTCCAGATCATGTGAAGTAGTGGTATTGTTTTACTCTGCTATGGTTAGACCTCACCTAGCGTGTTGTGTTCAGTTTTGGGCTCCAAATATCAACAAGCTGAAATGTGTCGAGAGGAGGGCAATGAAGATGGTGAGGGGTCTGGAGGAAAGGCTGAAGAAATTGGGTATGTTAAGCCTTGAGAAGAGATGACTGAGAGGTGATATAACCATCTTCAAGTACTTGAAGGGCTGTCAGAGGATGGTATGGAGCTGTTTTCTGTTGCCCCACAAGGTCAGACCAGAACCAACATTAGGAAGAACTTCCTGACAGAGCGTTTCCCTTGGTGGAACAGGCTTCCTCGGGAGGTGGTGGGCTCTCCTTCTTTGGAGGTTTTCAAGCAGAGGCTAGATGGCCACCTGACAGCCATGCTGATGCTGTGAGGCAGATCATGAGAAGGGAGGACAGGGAGGCCTGCCTCAGTGCTCAGTTCTCGTGGCCCTTTCTTGCACACCCAGGGAAATGCTGATTGCCACTTTGGGGTCAGGAAGCAACTTTCTCCAGGCCAGTTTGGCTGAAGATCCTGGAGGGTTTTTTGTCATCTTCTGGGCATGGAGCAGGGGTCACTGGGTGTGTGTGTGTGTGGGGGGGTATTTGTACATTTCCTGCCTTGGGCAGGGGGTTGGACTAGATGACCCTGGAGGTCCCTTCCGACTCTGATTCCCTGAGGTGCCACCAGAAGTCAACTACCTGGGCTCCAGATGAGATGGGATGAGCAGGCTCTTCCTCCCTCCCTCCCTCCCTCCCTCCCTCCCTCCCTCCCTCCCTCCCTCCCTCCCTCCCTCTTGGGGTGATGTGAGCAGTCGGGGCCCTTCCCTGCTGGCCATTGGCTAAGATTGTCCCTGTAAAGGTCCCCCAATCTACGGAGCATTGCTCTCAAAGGGCAGAGCGTCTGACAGTTCTTGGGAGAGAAGGAGCCGTGGGCTGGATCCGCGCTTTGGTGGGCTAGGTCTGCATTGTGCCGCACAACCGAGGGGAGGCTTTTGTGAGCGAGGGACGCATTGTGAACGTTCCGCCGCCACTTCCCTCCTTTGTTCCGGCAGTGCTCCTGTGAAAGCCTGTTAGTTCCACTGCTCGCCGTGCTCTCTCTGAGCCGGGATGTCGTCTTGCCATCTCTCTGGCAATGAAAGCTGTTGCTGGAGCTGAGTCATCTCCTCCCCCTCACCCCTCTGCCTTTTCCAATGTGGGGCTCCCCACCCACCGCCCTCCAGGCACTCCGCAAGAGCAGGGGGTGGGGTGCTCGGGTGTTTGGGCAGATGCTGAAATATTCATCTGGATGGAAGGGTGGGGAGGTTAGACTGAGAGGGAGGTTAGGAGAACAAGGGCAAGATTGTGCCTGTGGGGGAGACGCAGGAGCCGAGATGCTCGAGGGGAGGGGAGGCTCCTGTTTCAGTCCTTTGTCGCTGCGGAAATCCAGATGTGAAGAGGGGGGGAGCAGCTTGGCTGTCTCAGCATGAGGCTCATGCAGAGAGGCCTTTTTTAAAACAGGCTGGTAACGGCTTGTAGCCCCCATAACCCCAGGCCCTGGTGTAGAGCTTGGCATTTTTGCTCCTCCACCCCATCTTAGGTCCTGGTCTCCCCCCCAAAAAAAACCCCTTATATGTAGGGGAGGGGTTATTCTGTGCTATTCTGTACTGTGCTATTCTGTACTGACAGTTGGTGTTCCCTCTAAGCTGAGTTAGTGTGAGCTAGCTCAATTTTTTAGCCTCCGGCTCACACGTTTTTGCCTTAGCTCAGGAAGGAGGGCTGCAGAGCAAACTAATTTAAGCAGTAACCGATTTGCTCACTCACCGCTTTAATGCCAGTCGCTCACAAAGTAGGGTTTTTGCTCACAGGACTCCACAGCTTAGAAGGAGCATTGCTGGCAATGGAAGTGCACCTTCTTCCACTAGGGAGCTTTCTCCTTTCTTATGCGGTTATGGATCAGGGCTGCATCCTGGCATTGGAAAGCGGGCATGGGAGAGCTGGTGATCCCTGGCATAGTTGAAGCCCTCTAGGACATCTGGAATCTTCCTTGTCTGCCCATTTTCCATCATGTCATCCGCTTTGGAAGACGTGTGCAGACAAAACGTGTTTAAGACTCCAATAGATGGGGATCCTGTTCTGTAGTCCTGCAGGTGGTATCCTCTCTGAGGCCCTCTCTGCGCTCTCCTTTTAATCCATGTTCACCACGGCCCCCTACAAGCAATTCTGCGCTAAAATCGAGTTCAACCTTTTTAATCCAGGTCCCCCCCCATTCTGCACTAAAATTGAGTTCAACATTTTTATTCTGGGTTCTCCCCCCCCCTTCTGCATTGCATTGCATTACCTTCCTTCAGTGGTCAGCCCGGTTTCAGCCCACTTTGGCCCTGGGTTATTTGGATGCTGTTTTGCCCTGGACTTAAATTGCCTCGACTCAAACACTGAGAAAACCCGGAGTGGCAGGCAAATGCAGAAAGGACCGAAGACCAGTGATACACTCCTTGAACTATTAAAGCAATCTTCCTTTTCTGCCCATTTTCCATCATGTCATCTGTTTTGGAAGACATGCGTCAACTCCCCTGCCCGTGATGAAGTGCTTTAAGGCCCCAATAGACAGGGATCCTGTTCTGTACTCCTGCAGGTGGTATCCTCTCTAAGACCAGTGGTACACTGCTTGCACTGCTTGATGCTGCCTTGCATGGAAGCTTTTCCCCAGGGCCTGGACTTCACGCTCAGCAAGGCCTCCTGGCAAGAGTCAGGTTTGGGGATGCTATCATCTGAACTCTGTGGGCAGCGGAATCCTTGACAAACCCATGTTTTAAAAAAGGAAAATGGCCTCTCTGCACTTGGGAAAATGGTGAACGGTATATAGAAGATTGTGGGAAAACCTTTCTCCCGGATGCACCAATCTCATCTACAGAGGGAGGCCTTCTTTTCAGTGCAAGAGAAGACTAAACGCCCATCCCATGGTACAGTCCTGGCAAGTTTTGGCCATGTGATCTTGCGGACCATACAGCTGGGCTGGGCTGTAAGCCTGTAATCTCTTGACCCATTGTTCTGTTTTTCAGGTCTTCCATTGTTCCACTTCCTTTCTTAAATACCTACGAGAGCTATAAATGGCCTTCCTGTCTCTCTCTCTTGCCTTCCTGCCCCCCACCCCCAATCTTGGCTCAGTTGTAAAGGGAGAGCCTTTGACTCCTGGAGGGATTGCAAAGTCGTCTTCCGCAGGCTTTTTCTCTGGCCTTCCTTGTTTTTCCCTTCCCCCTCCTCCTCTCCCGCTGCGTTCCCTTTAAACATCTGTTGAGTGGCCTTGGGCTTCCTCTTCTGGCAGCTTCCGGAGATATAATGGGAAACACCTAGGCTTGGAACGGGAAAGCCGATGTCGTCTCGGGGTGTGGAGAGGTGTTCTGCCATCCTGTCCCCTCTTGTCACAGGATTTGTGCATCAGTTCCCTTTTGTCCTTTCCAGGAAGGGAGGGGGTGCCTTCCCCTGTCAAGAGAGCTTGTACCCAAAATTAGAATCGTAGAGTTGGAAGGGACCTCCAGGGTGATCTAGTCCAGCCCCCTGCACAATGCAGGGAATTCACAAATACCTCCCCCCAATCTCCCAGTGGCCCCCTGCTCCACACCCAAGCAGATGACAAAAAAGCCTCCAGGTTCTCCAGCCAAACTGGCCAGGAGAAAAATAGCTTCCTGACCCCAGCATGGCGATCGGCATTTCCCTGGGCATGTCTGAAAGGGCCACAAGAACAAAGCACTGATGCAATCCTTCCTGCCCTCCCTCTCATGATCTGCCTAAGTTCACAGGATAAGCATTGCTGTCAGGTGGCCATCTTGCCTCTGTATAAAAATCTCCAAAGAAGGAGAGCCCACTGAGGAACCGCTCTGTCAGGAAGCTCTTCCTGCTGTTTAGCCGAAAACTCTTCTGATTTAATTTCAATCCGTTGGTTCTGGTCCAATCTTCTGGGGCAACAGAAAACAACTCTGCACCATCCTCATGATGGCAGCCCTTCAAGTCCTTGAAGACGGTTATCATATCGCCTCTCAGTCCTCTCCTCTCCAGGCTAAACATCACCAGCTCCTTCATAGGACTGGGTCTCCAGACTCCTCACTATCTTCATTGCCCTCTTCTGGACATGTTCCAGCTTGTCTACATCATTCTTAAATTGTGGTGCCCCAAAACTGAACTTGTTGGTCTTAAAGGTGCCACTGGACTCCTTTGAGAAGAGAATCTCTTTCTCTTGGCCCAGGAATGCGGTTTTCTGTCTGCTAGCCTGCATTGAAGTCGGCTGTTGTGGGCTGCTCTTAGGCCCAGAGCCTGGACACATTTGCTCCTTGGGCCGGATTTCTGTCCTATTTCGCTCCTGACTTAGAGGTGAGCCCGAAGTAGGTGATTAAAGGAGGATTTTCTCTTCTGGCTTGAGGAAAAGGAGGAGAGTGACTTCGGTTTTTCCGTCCCCAGTTTCACGGCAGGCCGCTCGATGGCTTCTACCAGCAGGCTTTGCTCTCTGCTACATGTGGCGTTCCTTGGCGGTGGTGCGCAGTGGTCTGGCTGCCATGAATTTAAGCTGGGGGATCCTTTCAGCTGTGCCAGATTACCTTGCGGTTCATTCTTGCTGCTCAGAAATTATCGGAGCCGGGGGGGAGAGGACACGAAATACCCTTCAGAACTCTGGGCCTCTCTTGCAGCTGAACATGAAGAAGTCCTAATTCGATCCAGGCTACGAGCATTTAGAACAGGCTGGGAAAAGAACCCCCCCTCTCCGATGGACGCATCCATTCTTCTCTCCTCCCCCCATCCTGCAAATGTGCACTTGTGCAAATGGCAGCATTCAGCTTCCCAGCAAGTTTGCAAAGAATGCTGCTGGGGGCGGCCAGGGAGGGGGGAGGACAGCGACACGAGGACAACAAGCTGTGGCTTTGTCTTGAGCAGAAACGGATTGCGCCACCTCCCATCTCTCCTAATTAGTAGTGGAGCATGGCAGATGGCACCCGTCCACCCAGCATCTGCCCCTCATTACGGCCGGGCCACCGCCCCTTTAATTGGACCCCAGTAAGATGGATGGGGGGGGGGCTTTAAAGGCATCCTTGTGGGTCTGGGCTGGGGGAGGCGGGAGGGAGGCCGAACTGTTCCTCCCCACAGGAAGTGATAAGCCGGTTGGGGCTCTGTGGGTAACGGGATGAGGCCAAGGGGCAGCATGGAGGGCTAGGGAGCAATGCTCCCTCTAAGCTGTGGAGTCTTGTGAGCAAAACTTCTACTTTGAGCTCCTGGCATTACAGTTGTGAGTGAGCGATTTGGCGGCTGTGTAAATCAGTTTGCTCTGGAGCCCTCCTTCCAGAGCGAAGACAAAAATGGGTGAGCCAGAGGCGAAAAGACAGAGCTGGGTCACACTAACTCACCTTAGAGGGAACACTGCGGAGGCTCCCGGGGTTGCCATAATTGGAAGAGGCAGTTGTGTAGGGAATCTCTCCTGTCACGCCTCTCCCGGCTTCGGGTTGGGAGAGCCTTCCCCCATCTTGGTAAATAAGCATTACCCTGTGACAAATCGAGCAGGGCAGCCCTGTCTTGTTCAAGCTGATCAGTCTTCCTTTGCAGCTCCTGCTTAGGATGGCAGGAAGGTGGGCTGTCCCCCTCCCCCCCCCCTTCCCCAGAAGCCATGCTTCAGAAGAACATCAGAGAAGCCATGTTGGATCAGGCCAATGGCCCATCCATTCCAACACTCTGTGTCACACAGTGGCCAAAAACCCAGGTGCCATCAGGAGGTCCAGCAGTGGGGCCAGAACTCCAGAAGCCCTCCCACTGTTGCCTCTCCCCAGGCACCAGGAATACAGAATATCACTGCCCTGGACTTAAGAACATCTGAGAAGCCATGTTGGCTCAGGCCAGTGGCCCATCCAGTCCAACACTCTGTGTCACACAGTGGCCAAAAACCCAGGTGCCATCAGGAGGTCCAGCAGTGGGGCCAGAACTCCAGAAGCCCTCCCACTGTTGCCTCTCCCCAGGCACCAGGAATACAGAATATCACTGCCCTGGACTTAAGAACATCTGAGAAGCCATGTTGGCTCAGGCCAGTGGCCCATCCAGTCCAACACTCTGTGTCACACAGTGGCCAAAAATACCAGGTGCCGTCAGGAGGTCCAGCAGTGGGGCCAGGACACTAGAAGCCCTCCCACTCTTGCCCCCCCAAGCACCAAGAACACAGAGCATCACTTGCCCCAGCCTGAGAGTTCCTATCTATGCCTTGTGGCTAATAGCCAATGATGGACCCCTGCTCCATATGTTTATCTAATGCTTGAAGCCACCGCCACCTCCTGTGGCAGTGAATTCCATGTGTTGATCACTCTTTGGGTGATCCTTCTGGACACAGATGGGATCTCTTGGGACCATGGGGATTGAGAACGGGAGTGGTGTGCAAGTTAACCAGGGGAAGAATCCACAGCTTGCCCCCTTTTTCTCTGCACGGGCCTGAATGCTCCCTGCCTGGGGGTGGGTGGGGGTGGTCTTGTTATAACAAAGAAACCTTCTCCCCTCTCTTTTAAAAAGGGAGTTAACATCATCCCTGAGGCGAAAAGATTGGCTGCCTCCTCAGGTTTCAGCGCTTTTGCCAGATGGTTTTCCTCCCCAGCTTCCTCCTGGGGAGGGGGGGGGTCTCCCCAGCCTAGCTGCAGTTTCTCACTTCTAGTCCTGTGCTGCAGCTTCCTCTGTTGCTAAGGGCCGGACAGGTAGCGACGGAGGCCGAACTGACAAGGCAGAGGCTAGTTCGCACCCGCGCCTTTCCTCTGCATAGTTTGAACTCAGGTTTGGGCTGGCTATGGAGGATTTGGGAGTAAGTTCTGGCCCTGCTGGTGGACCTCCTGATGGCACACGAGTTTTGGCCACTGTGTGACACAGAGTGCTGGACTGGATGGGCCATGGGCCTGATCCAACATTGGCTTCTCATGTTCTTATATCTGGAACAGTGATGTTCTGTATTCTTGGTTCTTGGGGGGCAACAGTGGGAGGGCTTCTGGAATCCTGGCCCCACTGGTGCACCTCCTGATGGCACCTGGGTTTTGGCCACTGTGTGACACAGAGTGTTGGACTGTATGGGCCATTGACCTGATCCGTTATGGCTTCTCTTATGAATAAGAACATTAATTTCATTGAGTGCTCACGACTTCTTGTATTGTGAGAAAGGGAGAAAAGTAGTTCTTTCTCTACCTTCTCTAGCCCATGCATAATTTTGTAAGCCTCCATCATGTCACCCCCTCATTTGTCGTTTCCCCAAGCTAAAGCGCCCTAACCCTCTTTAACCTTTCTTCCTGGGGAAGGTGTTCCCTCCCCTCAATCATTTTAGTTGCCCTTTTCTGCTCTTAGTGGGGGCAGTGGGGCATGGTCTTGCGCCTTCCTCTGTGCACACTGTGTAGACATGGTGGCCATACTGAAGGGCTAGTCCTCTCTTCCTAAAACAATATTTCCTCTCCTTCCAGCTTCTAAGCCCCAATATGCACAAACAAGCAGGCGAGGTGGTAGAACTCTCTGTGGACCGTGACCCTTCAGATTGCAAGGGGGAGGAGCGCATAGCTGAATGCTTCCTCATTCAGAAAAAATTCCCTGCACATAGAAGAGATTGGATTTATACCCTGCCCTTCAGTACCCAAAGGAGTCTCAGAGCGGCTTCCGATCTCTTTTCCCTTCCCCTAACTTCCCACAACAGACACCCTGTGAGGTAGGTGGAGCTGAGAGAGCTCTTTCGAGGACTGCTCCTGAGAGGACAGCTCTGGAATATCTTGTCACTGACCCAAGGTCACATTGGCAGCTGCAGGTCGAGGAGTGGGGAACCAAACCCAGGTCTTCCAGATTAGAGTCCGTCCTCCTAACCACTACACCAAACTGGCTCTAAGACATTTTTTAGGGCTGTGGCTTGGTTTTCTCTCCAATGGACTCTGTGCGGGAAGAAAACATGCATGTGCAAGTGTATTCAGTCACCTGAGCCGTCCGAATCATGAAAGCTGAAGCAGGATAGAAGTGTGAGAATAGCGTGTCCGTGTGTAGGCAGGTCCGCTTTGTGGAGGATGGTTTTTTTTAAACAGTGCTGCTTCCTGAGTTATGAATCACTTGACTTCGAATCTGCTCTGGCAAATAACAGGCCAGTCCCAGCGGAGAATGGCCGCTTGCGGACCAAGGCTGTGATACCTGCCGGGGAGCCCCTGTAGCTTTTGATGCCGGATCACAGGCCGCGCGTGCACCCTCCGTGTGTGCTCCCATCCCTTCCCCCCAGTCTTGTCTCTGCTGTTCGGTAATGTTCTGGCTGCCGGGGAGCAACAGGTGGCAACCGCAGGCTACAAGCTGAGCCCCGGTTGGCTTCTGTTCGGTTGTAAACCTGGCGACGAGCACCACCGATGATTGCATTATCTGCATGAGTGTACAGCTGACTCAACGTTGGCACCAGTGTGTACGCTGTAGGGGCCATAATGCGAAGAACTTGAATAGAATGGGGGTGCCTCCAAAGATGGCAAACTCTGCTTCTGTTGAGGAGTGCTGGGAAACTTGCTAGAGTCCAAGGGCCTCTGCTCTTCAGAGGTAGTGAGGAAGTATGCAGAAATCGCTTGGCAACCGCAGCAATTTTCAGTCGTTAAAAGCTGGGCTGAGTGGCTAATGAGTGGGGCGGCGGCAGCCCCCACTGGTTGTGCCAGGTCCAGAGACCATCCCCTTCTTTGCCAGCAGCATTCCTCGTGCGCCAGACCCTTGCAAACCTGCTTGGTCGTTGACGCATGGCGAGTGGCCCAGATCTGTCTGGCGTCAAGCTGTGTTTCTGAGTAAGCCGCTTAGCATGTCTTGAGCATGGTGTAATTGGTGGTGTAGCTTCTCTTTCGATTCAGAGAGTGGGGAGTTGGAGCACATAACTGATGGCTTCTCTAGATCTAGTACCTTCCCTTAAACTCCTCATGCGGGATCCTGACACAGAGAAGACCCTCTCTGTATACTCTCTCAGGTGCATATCGTCTGAGGGTTCTGTGGTGACCCTTCAGCTTTCTCAGCAGGTTTGATGTAGTGGTTAAGGGCATGGATTCTGATCTGGAGAACTGGGTTGGATTCCCCATGCCTCCACATGCAGCTGCTGGTGTGACTTTGGGTCAGTCGCAGTTCCCTTAGCTGTTCTCTCAAGAGCAGTTCTCTCTGAGCTCTCTCAGCCTCACCAACTGGGTGTCTGTTGTCAGAAGTTCTCTCAGCCCCACCTACCTTACAGAATGTCTGTTGTGGGGAGGGGAAGGGAAAGGTGATTGTAAGCCACTCTGAGACTCCTTTGGGTAGTGAAGGGTGGGGTATAAAACCAATCTCTCCCCCTCCCTCTTTTTTCTTCTTTGATACATGAGGGTGTTGGAAAACACAGAAAAATACGTCCTTGCAGATACTTTCATGCTGCTGAAGTGAAGCTGTTTGGAGAAGGTGCCTGTTTTTGTT
The DNA here is from genome assembly GCA_029375565.1 of Gekko gecko. Taxonomy (NCBI): domain Eukaryota; kingdom Metazoa; phylum Chordata; class Lepidosauria; order Squamata; family Gekkonidae; genus Gekko; species Gekko gecko. The sequence goes on along the minus strand of JAPDNY010000004.1, from coordinate 227,560,888 downwards.
TGGTTCTCTTCGCTGGCTTCCAGACCGCAGGTCTCTCAGCTCAGGTCTCCTTTGGGGTGTCTTTCATTGGCCTTATGGCTCTGCTCACTAGAACCAGTGATCCATTTGCAGTTTTCCCCTTAAACCTCTTTCTTTAGGCCCCAGAAAGAAGAAGAGGAGATTGGACACCTCACCCTTCAGTCAGAGTCTGAGAGAGCTCTTTTCAGAACTGCTTCTAAGAAAACTCCTCCTGAGAGAACTTACGGCTGACCCAGGGTCTCTCAGGTGGCTGCATGTGGGGAATCAAACCCAGTTCTCCCAGATTAGAGTCCGCGCTCCTCACCACTACAACAAACTGGCTCTCAAAGCTCTTGTGTCTTTCTAGGCACCTCTACTGGTGCATTTCAACACAACTTACTGCTTTGGTTTTTATCAGTTCATTATCCTTTCAGTTAAGTTTGTTCACTATTCTCTAGATGGTACTTGGTTCGATATGTGCCATTCGGGTCTCCCCAGCTGCCTTTCCAATCTCTTCTTGTCCCAATAGAGGACCAGAGACTCAGCTGCACGGCATTGGGTTCCTCCTGGGAGGCATCTCCTGGTGCATCTGCAGCTGGGTGCCCGGAACAGTTAATTTGCCTTGTGTTGCTGCCAGAGCCTTGTCGTCGCCTGTCCCCCAAGAGTTTGCTCTGGAGTAGAGCCACAGGTTTTCATTTGGGCTGCCAAAGAAGCGTATAGAGCTGCACCCGGGAACGGTTCATTCAGTCTCCGTGTGCTCCTGGGTATTTTAATTCATTTATTTATTAGTTAACTTTATACCCAGATAATATGATTAATTCTTCAAACAACTAAAACATCAGACAATTAAAAGATGGCAAATTCAGTATAACAGTTCGAATCCCCTGTAAGCTGGACTGATGGTAATTGGAGTCAACCAGTATTGCTCATATAATACCTGGACTTCTGCGAAGAAGAAGAAGAGATTGGACTTATACCCCGCCCTTCACTACCCAAAGGATCCTCAGAGTGGCTTACAAACTCCTTCCCCTCCCCCTCCCCACAACAGACACTCTGTGAGGTAGGTGGGGCTGAGAGAACTTCTGACATAAACTGCTCTTTTTCAAGGATAGCTCTTATCAGAACTTGTGACTGACCCAAGGTCACCCAGCTGGTTTCATGTGGAGGAGTGGGGAATCAAACTCAGTTCTCCCAGATTAGAGTCCGTGCACTTAACCACTACATCAAACTGGCAAACCATCCGGACAACTTTTTTGTGTTGTGATTATGTGGTCACAGGATTGGTGCGTGGTTCACTAGACCCTTGAGGGAGCCCTTTCTGCTCCTGTGCAGCGGGTTTGGGGAAGTGTTGGTAGGTGTTTGAGTAGGGCTTTCACCTGGCCTGGCATGCTACAGGAACAGAGCATGCGCCCTAGGATACAAGGATACCTGCAGCTACATGCATAGCAGAAAAAGAAGAGAAAAGAAGAGTTGGATTTATACCCCGCCCTTCACTCGCAGTCTCAGAGCATCTTAATCTCCTTCCCTTCTTCTCCCAGCAACAGGCACCGTGTGAGGTAGGTGGGGCTGAGAGAACTGTGACTGACAAGAAGGAGAAGAAGAAGAGATTGGACTTCTACCCTTTACTTGGTGTCTCAGAGCAGCTCCTTTCCCTTCCCCTCTCCACAACAGACATCCTGTGAGGGAGGTGGAGCAGAGAGAGCTCTTTCAAGGACTGCTCTTGAGAGAACAGCTCTGAGAGAACTTCTGACTGACCCAAGGTCACCCAGCAGCTGCGCACGGAGGAGCAGGGAATCAAACTCGGCTTTCCCAGATTAGAGTCCGTGCTCCTAACCACTACACCAAACTGGCACCCAGAAGAGGGTAGACTGCCAGCAGCTTGTCTGCCACTAACTCTTTTTTGTAATTTTCACGTGTGTATGCACATGTGCACAGTGTGAATGTGTGTGCACCTGGAAGTCATGGCGACCTCTGGTGACTGACCCCTACTGGGGACCTGGAGGATATTTAGGGAGGTGGCTGAATGAAGCCTGCCTCCACCTCCTGACTGGTGGTATTCCAAGGAAAGTCTCCCATCCAAGTACTTGCCAGAGTCGACCCTGCTTAGCTTCCGAGATCTGACGGAATTGGGCTCGCCTGGGCTATCCAAGTCAGGGTGTCTGACCCTAATACTCAATCACCTTGGATTTCAGGGGAGGAAAGTTGCCCTTGCTATCTGAAAACCACTCCCTGAGATGCTGAAAAGCACCAGTGGGAAGTTAAGCTTCAGAGCCTGAACGTCTAGTTGAAACTTGGCCTGGTGAAACTGAGGATTAGTCCATGTTGCGGATCATTGTATCGGGGGTCGGCCCATTGAGTGTCCCTCCTTTTCAGCTCCAGCCCAATTGCATCTTGGGCTTTCCAGCACAATCATAAAAGGGACCGCTTGAGCACGGCTCAAATGCCCAAAGGGCCAACCTTCCCACGGAGCTTCTTCATCTAGCGTCTCTCCCTTGCTGAAATCCATGAAGGAGATGAGTTTCTCCCTCCTCCGGCGTCTCCTCTCCCTTTCTTGCTGCTTTATCGCTCTTCCTTCTCTTTAATTACCACTTGTCGTACGGATGGCGGATGGGAAGTCATCTGACTTCTCTCAAGGCCCTGTCTGACCTTGACGGAGCTGGTAATTACAGTCCTGACAGCACCGTTATCTGCAGAGGGCTCAGGGGATCCAGCTCCTGGAAAGACGGGCTGGCGAAACGAAAGACGGGCTGTTTCTGGCTTTCAGGGACGTCTCACTGCCGAAGGATGGAGGTCGTGGGGTTGCAGCCAGGAGGACTGGATGCTGAGCATCAGCCACCTTGGCCTCAGAATCCGAACTTCAAAATGCTTTATTCTGAGGACCGGCCATCTTCTTGTTTGTGTCCCAGATCTGTAGAGTAGATCCACAGTTTCTCCCCTTTCCCTTCACTGGGCGGTGGCAGAGAGGCGGCAGGTAGTTTGAATTGGCACATAGGTGCAACGTGAGTCCTGGAGGAAGAAATGAGAGCGTAGCCTTTCTTCTTGCTGGAGACTTGGTGTGGATTGTCAAACTGGTCTGGTGGATACCAGTCTAAAGTCTTGGAAAAATTCAGCCTTAACAGTATTTAATGGGGACATGAGGCTGAAGATATTTTGTGCTCACACATTTAGAGTCCTGTGGCACCTTTAAGACCAACAAAGGTTTATTCCAGGTATGAGTGTGTTGTCAGCCAAACATTTCAATATTCCTTGTATTACGTTCAATATTCTAATATACTGTTCTGAAAAAGAAATACACTAAAATACAGAGGTGAGAATACATATGTGAGGACTGAATGCCTTTTGGTTGGAAGGCTTTAGCGACCGCATTCCTGTTAGTCCGCTGCAGTATAAATCGGAAAGCTGAAAGCCACTGTCCAGAAAAGCGGTGGCAGGAAATGAGGCTCCTGCACGGGTGAAAAGGATGACAAGACGTGCTGTAGATCCTGTAAAAATGTCTGACGGGCAAAGCTAGAATGAGCTGGGGGAAGGGAGGAAGGGTGTTGAAAGCAAGGCATATAGTGCTCTGCAGACCAATGAAAGCGCAAGCCAGGAACTGCTGGTGTGCACACATTTTTTTTAACGTTCGGGTAAGTCACCGGAGCACAGTCTGATAGAGCCAGTCAGTCTGACTCAACAAGACAAGGCTGGAGTAGCCCTGAGGCCAGACATGCGCGAGACCGGGGGTTGTGTCACACTGCGCCACTGCCATGTACCTACTGCTGTGTTCTTGGGGGGGGAGGGGAGAGGATGGGGCATGTGGGATCTCTTTGCTAGCCAAAGCAGTGGGGGAAGCGTCCACAAGCGGCCACTGTCTTTTTTAAAGCATGGTTTTGACCCTACTATACAGTTTCAAGTTTTCAGAGCTTTGAATTGCTGCTTCATTGGAGTTCCAGCTGCATTCCTTTCTGATGAGTCTTCTGTAACCCAATTCCCCAACTGGCCATTGGGGGATGGGGTTGAGGTTGGAAAAACTCTTTGCCTGTCTTTTGGTGTCTGGTTCCTCTCCCCCCTCCCCCCCGCCCCAAACCTGAGCATCCGAGTTTGATTTTCATGTTCTGTAAGCCAGTTTTCCCTCAAACTTAAGTTGGAGCCATGCTTTCTTCTCGCATCCAAAAGAGTTTCGGGCACATGTGGTGGTTTCTCCCACCCTGAGAAGAGCTCCCCTCCGTCTCTGCATGAGTTGCCGTTCCAGGTGTTCTTCCCAGTAGGCAGGAGCACGCCCAGAGCCAGCAATGCAGGATAGATTGCAAGTGGGAGCCAACTCGGAGAGAGCCGTTCTGCCATGTCTCTGCCTGGGAAATGGATGGCCCGGTCACATCCGGTGTGGAGAAGAACTAACCTCCTCTGGTGGTGGCAGTGAAGAAAAGTGCGGTCAAGTTGCAGGCAACCCCGTAGGGTTTTCAAGGCAAGAGATGTTCTGAGGTGGTTTGCCATTGGCCGCCTCTGCATAACAATCCTCGACTTCTTGGCATGGTCTCCTAACTAAGTACCAAACAGGGCTGGACCTGCTTAGCTTTCAAGAGCTGATGAGGTTGGCGTAGCTTCATCCATCCACTGGTGGTGGGTACTTCGGACAGGAAGGAGGGGCTTAGGCAGCCTTTGTGGATGGGCAGTCCAATTTATCAAGAAAAAGGATTTATACCCCACCCTTCGCTACCCGAAGAAGTCTCAGAGCAGCTCACAATCTCCTTTCCCTTCCCCTCCCCACAACAGACACCCTGTGAGGTAGGCAGGGCTGAGAGAGCTCTCTCGAGGACTACCCTTGAGAGAATAGCTCTGAGAGAACTTGTGACTGACCCAAGGTCACACCAGCAGCTGCATGTGGAGGAGTGGGGAATCCAACCCGGTTCTCCCAGATTAGAGTCCGCACTCCTAACCATGACACCAGACTTTACTCAGATCCTTTGGCAGGGCTTCGGAAAACGGGGAGAGACCCCCCTCGTTGCGGCATCTAAGGATCCGTTGCCGTTCTGTCTCGGTTATGTGGTTTAAGTGCAGGACAAACACCTGACAAGTAGACCCAGCCTTATAGGGAGGGAGACCGATACACTCCTCAGTTCACTCCAAACTGTCGGCATGACAGGCGATTGGCATCTCCTTCCGGGCCTGCAGCAGCATGAACACACGTGAACCTGCCTTGTACTGAATCAGACCCGTGGTCCTTCAAGGTCAGTATCATCTTCTCTGACTGGCAGCCGCTCTCCGGGGTGTTTCCCATCATCTCCTACCTGACCCTTTAATTGGGAGATGCTGGGAATTGAACCTGGGATTTTCTGTGTGCCCAGAGGAGGCTCTTCCACTGAGCCACAGCCGTGACCCGTCACCTGCAGCAGTGGTTTGGATCCAGCTGGCTCGAGGCCTCGTGGGCCAAGGAGAGGATGAGTATGCCTCAAATCATAAATCTGAAGATTTAAGAAGATCAATAGCAAACCCCCTTCTTGTGTGAGGTTTTGTGGGGGTGTCTTGCAGATGATGTGCCCGAGTGGGGTGAGTTATGCTTTCATAGTTATTGCTGATGGATGTGGCCAAGCTGGGTTGAAGGCTTAAAACTCCTGAAGGGGAGCCTGTAGCTCAGTGGTGGAGCCTCTGCTTGGCACATAGAGCGTCCCAGGTTCAAACCCTGGCATTGCCAGTTAAAAGGACCAACAGCAGGTGATGTGAAAGACCTCCTCCTGAGACCCTGAAGAACTGCTAATAGTCAGATTAGACAATAGTGATCTTGATATGGGGCTGTGACTCAGTGGAAGAGCCTTTGCTTGGCGTGCAGAAGGTCCCAGGTTCAATCCCCTGCCTCTCCAGTTGAAAAGACCAGGCAGTAGGTGATGGGAAAGACATTTGCGTGAGACCCTGTAGAACTTCTAATAGTCAGATTAGACAATAGTGCTCTTGACAGGGCCTGTGGCTCCATGGAAGAGCCTCTGCTTGGCATGCAGAAGGTCCCAGGTTCAGTCCCCGGCATCTCCAGGTAAAAGGATCAGGTAGGAGGTGATGTGAAAGATCTCTGCCTGAGATCCTGGAGAACTGCTAATAGTCAGATTAGACAATAGTAATCTTTACAGGGCCTGTGGCTCTGTGGAAGAGCCTCTGCTTGCAGAAGGTCCCAGGCTCAATCCCCGGCGTCTCCAGTTAAAAGGACCAGGTGGTGGGTGATGCGAAAGACCTCCACCTGAGACCCTGGAAAGCCACTGCCAGTCCGAGTAGACAATACTGACTGACGGACTAAGGGTCTGATTCAGTACAAGGCAGCTAGCTTCATGTTTTCAGTGATTGGATGCAGAAGTGTGGGGAATGTTCCACATGTGGCTTCTGGGTTCCATAATGGAAGAATGGCCGGGGGGGCTGGCTCCGTCCACATTCTCCTCTCTGCTCTGTCCTGGGAAACGACGGGAAGGATCTCTCCGGTTCTTAATGCGCCCTTGTTCCCAACGCAGCCCAGCAGCTGGTTTCTGCTGCTGAAGCAAAGAATTTCATGGGAAGCTGAAATCCCTTCATACCGTCTCTTTGCAGCTGTTTAGTCTCAGGTTGCCTTTCCCTTTCCCAGATCTCTTGCTGACAGTTTTCTCCTGCATTCCGGATTCTTTCTACCTTCTGAGCCTTGGGTGGGAAAGGGAGTTTGCATGTCCGTCCGTCCCCCAGCTCCAGAATAGGGTTCCCACCTGGCAGATGCTTAGCCGGTCCAGTGATTCATCACATCAGTGGAGCAGGATGCCATGGGGCTTGTGGAAAGTGCAGGGAAGCCAAGGGGGATCTAGCAGTATTTTAACGATTAAGGAGGAGTTGGAAAATGGGTCCCTGATGAGCCAATTTGGTATAGTGGTTAAGTAATCTGGAGATCTGGGGTTGGTTCCCCATGCCTACACATGCAGCCAGCTGGGTGACCTGGGGTCAGTCACAGCTCTCTCAGAGCTGTTCTCTCAAGGGTAGTTTTCAGTCAGAGCTCCCTCAGCCACACCTACCTCACGGGGTGTGGGGAGAGGAAGGGAAGGTGATTGTAAGCCACTCTTAGGTAGTGAAGAGCGGGGTGTAAAAATTAACTCCTTCTCTTCTTTTTCTGTCAGTCACAGCTCTCTCAGAGCTCTCTCAGCCCCACCTACCTCACAGGGTGCCTGTTGTGGGGAGAGGAAGGGAAAGGAGGTTGTAAACCATTCTGAGACTCTGAGGGAAGGGCGGGGGTATAAATCCAATGTTGTCGTCTTCTTAACAGGCTTCATAGCTGTTACCTGCCAAACCATTTTTGGTTTCTAAAGTAGGATGCAAAATACTGACTCTGTATATCAGACTTTTTAAAATAGGGTATCTTATAAAGTTAAAAAACAAAACAAAACCGAACATGGTTCTTCAGGACAATAGGAACCATCTGGCAGGCAAAATAAAAGGAAAGATTCTACTTCAGCGGTGTCCAGGGTTTGTGTTCGTTTGTGTCGCCATCTTGACCTTTGGAAGGATTTTGACTTTTGGGGTCCCAGCTGTGCTGCTATGGTTTGTGTCAGAAATGCGGGTGCTTCCTGTCAATTCACATGTGCCCTGGTGAATTAACAAGGGCAAACTAGTCTCAGAGGGTGGCCGGGTTGGTCCGCAGTAGAACAATCGGATTCGAACCCAGTAGTGCCTCAGCGAAGAGACCCAACAAGATTTTCAGAGTGAGAGTCAGCATCATCAGATACGAGTAGGAATGGAGATCTGAGTCTTGAAAATACTCCAGGGCAAGGAGGGGCGCTGAAGAAAAGGGACTCAGTTCGCAAAGGTACAATGCATGTTGTAGCTAGCTTGAGTAGAGCGGAGGGGAGACAAATATGTTTCTTCGCGGGTTTTTTTGTTATTTTTTAAATACGGGCATGTGTGTGCACCGGGAAGTCATGGTGACCTCTGTTCATTGACCCCTGCTGGGGGCCTGGAGGATAGACAGAGAGGTGGCTGAATGAAGCCTGGCCCTGCCTCCAGACTGCTGGTATTCCAAGGAGGCCCTCCCATCCAAGGACTTGCTTAGCTTCCGAGGTCTGACGAGATCGGGCTTGCCTGGCCTATCCAGGTCAGGGCATGAATCTGTTTCTTTGGCAGGATCGCCAGCTCTGGGCTGGAAGACTTTGGGGGTGGAGACTGAGGATTGTGGAGGGGAGGGGTTTGGGGAGGGGGAGGGGTTTCAGTGGGGTACGGTGCCATAGAGTCCCCCTTCCAGAGTGGCCATTTTCTCCAGGGGAACGGATCTCTGTCACCTGGAGCTCAGTTGCAATCCCAGCAGGTCTCCAGCCACCTCCTGGGGGTTGGCAACCATGTTCGTTGGGTTGGGGGAGCAAAGGTTGATGTTGTGGGACTTCGGTGGTAGAGTAGTTCCCTCAGGATTGTCCTGTCTGTACCTCACTTCCCTCCTAGGGGTTTAAGGCCATGTACTTGTTGCTTTTTGAGAGGAGGCGCCAGGGCTCTTTTTGTAGCAGGAACTCCTTTGCATATTAGGCCACACCCCTAATGTAGCCAATCCTCCAAGAGCTCACAGAGTTCTTACAGGGGCTACTGAAACTCTTGGAGGATTGGCTACATCAGGGGCATGTGGCCTAATATGCAGAGGAGTTCCTGCTACAAAAAGAGCCCTGGCTTCCACTTTATCCTCTCTTCTGCCCTTCGTGGTCTGAGAGTGAGTGCTGTGTCCTCAGGCCACGCTGGCCGTGAGTGCAACAACAGTCCCAGGTAGAGAGATCCAGATGGGGGAGCCGTGTTGGTCTGAAGCGGCGGAACGACATTTTGAGTCCGGCGGCACCTTTAAGACTGACAAGCGTTTTATGTGTGCTTGCACACGAAAGCTTATACCTTGAACAAAACTTTGTTAGCTAGGGATGCCATCCTCCAGGTGGGACCTGGGGTTCCCGTGGAATTGTAGCCCATCTCCAGACTGCAGAGATCAGTGCCCCTGGAGAAAATGGCTGCTTTGGAGGATGGACTCTGTGGCACTGTACCCCACTTGAAGTCCCTGTCCTCTCCAGGCTCCGTCCCTAAATCTCCAGGAGTTTCCCAACCTGGAGATGGCAACCCTACCAACCCACCCCCCACCGGTGGCCGGGGGAACCTGGCCACCCTACTAGTCTTCAGGGTGCCACTGGACTCAAACTTTATTCTAACAATCCCAAATGTGCATGTTGTACCTGAGCCTGTCTTAAGCCTACCGTTTGGGGAGGTTTTGTTTTTTAACTACTGTTCTCCCCCCCCCCCCAAGATTTTGGCCCAACTAAAGGTCTCCCCCACACACACACACGTAATCTGTACCTGGTTAGAAGCTGGAAAGTGGTGAAATTCATCATGCTACTTGACAGGGAAGTTTCGCCAGCTCCATGGAATTGCATGCAGGCTACAATAGGTTGCTAGGTTCATACTTCAGAAAATGGTGACTTGCATCTCCTCTCCCCCCCTTGACCATATGTTGGACAGCAGCTCTCCTTCAGGACCCACAGTGCTGCTTTGTACATGTAACAAAACACAAAACAGGTTACAGCCAAGATGCTTTGGATGTGCAGAAGTCTCATGGGTGACTTCTTCAACCTGGCCAGAGTTGTGTTCAAATCACACTTTAACTGAGTAATAACTGAACCTTCCTCTCTCTTCCCCTCTCCATTTACTCAAGAGAGGAGTGAAGCCCCGCTTCCTTTCTCTCCTCTTCGACTCCCTCCTCCCCCTCCCCCAGCTTTGTTGGCCGAATGAGCCAATACATCGAGGAATGCAGAAATTCCACATCCCAGATGTGAATGAACCCCAGCTGCAGAGACTTAAATTGTAAAGCCAGTTTCTTGGGAGGGGGATGCGAATTCAGGGATAATCCCAGTGCAAATATTGCTGCATCCCTCTTTGGGGAAGGCTGATTGGCTGGCCCGTAGCTACAGTGGGGCTGTTGGGGGCTCCGCCCCTTCCTTAAAGGGCCAGCCCCACAAGATTTTTCTGAGAAGAATTAGGAGGGATGTGTGCACAGGTCTTCCTTAAATGCTTTTGAGAAGAAGCAGAGAAGGGTGCACGGCCCCTTTCCCTCCCGCCCTGCAAATCTTGCAGGAGAAGAGGGAGAGAGGTGGCCGCTAGTGTTGGGGGTGGATTGGAGCTGACATAAAAATAATAGCAGCCCCACCAGTAAAATTTTTGCCCCGCAAGCCACAAAAAACTGGCTACGGGCCTGCCGATTGGGGTTGGCTGCAGCAGCTAAGAAGCTGGGATGTTGTTTTAATCAGTGTTCCCTCTAAGCTGAGTTAGTGCTGAGTTAGTGTGAGCTAGCTCACGAGGGGGGTTTAGCCTCCGGCTCACGCATTTTTGTCTTAGCCCGGGAAGGATGGCTCCAGAACTAACTAGTTTATGCAGCAGCCCAATCACTGGCTCACAACTTTAATGCCAGGAGCTCACAAAGTGGAATTTTTGCTCACAGGACTCCACAGCTTACAGGGAGCATTGATCTTAATGCTGGTTTTTCCTCTGGGGGCTGAGCGTCACTGTGCCGAATGGAACAGGAGACCCCTTGCACAAGCGTAGGCACCCCTGAGATCAGGCTCTGCTTGTCTCTGTTCCTCTGCCACGCCGGAAGATCTTCAGCCCCTCGCCTCACTCACATCTGCCCTGCACTATCTCATTTCAGGGCCAGTAACTTCCATGATAAGAAACGTTTTTGAGCATTTAAGGAACCATCTCTTTGCTGCCGCTACAGCACGGGGCACAGCCCCAGAGCGAGGTTTTCCTACGCACGCCTCGCAAAAAGAGCTGTGACCTTCCCGCTCCTTTGTGGGGCTTGCGCCAGAGCCCTCCCTGCTGTATTAGTGGCTCCTAAAATCGTGGCCTTCTCCTTTGCCTCATGGCAGGGGCTGCCTCTGGGGCCGGAATCTTGAAATCGAGACACTTGCCAAGCATGCAAGACGAGAGAGCTTTTTTTAAAAAAAACCCAACATGCATAGTTTTGGAGACAGCATCTGTTGACTCAGCACTTCTCTTGGGGTTGTTGTCCACTGTGAGCAACTGTTGGGTCTAGCCTGCGGGTAGACGTGGCTTGGCTTCCAGGATTCTTTGCATGCGGGTGTGTGTGTGTGTGTCTCAACCCTCCACAGAATTCTCAGTGACCCAGACCAAGAATTTGTGCATTGGCTTTAGAGTCCAGTAGTGCCTCAGACCCACAAATCTTTCCAGGTCGTAAGCTTTTGTGAGTCGCAGTTCACTTTTGTCAGACAAACTGAGCTTTGATTCACAAACCGTGGGAAAATCATGTGGGTATCTACGGTGCTCACGGGCTTGGGTTGTGTTGTACTTACTCTCCTCAGACTAAACCAATTTAGAAATATGTCCAGTTGGCCCGTCCCTTGACTGATAGAATGTTCTGGAAAGACCCAAATAAGCAGGGGATGGCAGCTGTGGGTTGAGAAATACCTGGAAGTTTTGGGGGTGGAACTTGGGGAGGGTGGGGTTTGGAAGGGAGGGGGGTATAATGCCGTCAAGTCCGCCTTCCCAAGCAGCCATTTTCTCTGGGGAACTGATTTCTGTGATCTGGAGAGCAGTTTTCATTCTGGGGGAATCTCCAGACGACAGCCTGCCCGTTTGGTGTGAGTTGTACCTGAGTACCTTGAGATTGGCATGGTGCCCGTCTTCCCTCATCCCAGATGGTGAGATCTCACCAGGCCTTGCTCAGGTACTTCTGAGACTCTTTACCACCATATGGACTTACAGCCCTGAGTCTCTTCACCATGTGGATAATTAGACAGGCATATGGTCTAGCCGCCTCTATTTGGGACCTTCTGTGCTTCGTGTCACAGAAAGTGTTGGTGTTCATGCCTAGAAAGGCTAGATCCTGTGGACCTGTGCAGATGGCGTATTTGCATAATTTACTCTGATTGGGCCTGGGGGCAGGCAGAGCTGTGCTAAGGAGCCCACGGCACCAGGCAAGCTTCCTGACTATCTTTGTTCCGCCTCTTTGTTCCCTGCAGGGATGGACCTTTCAGCCAATCAGGATGAGGAGAGCGACCAGGAAACTTTCCAACTGGAAATTGACAGAGACACCAAGAAATGCACCTTCAGGACCTATACTGGGAAATACTGGACCCTCACCCCGAATGGCGGGGTGCAGTCCACTGCCTCGACTAAGTGAGTTTCTGTAGTTTGGTGTAGTGGTTAAGAGCGTGGACTCTAATCTGGGAGAGCTGGGTTTGCAGCTGCTGGTGTGACCTTGGGTCAGTCACAAGTTCTTTCAGAGCAGAATTCAGATGACCTCAGCATTTGTAATATTCTTTTATACAGAACAGCTGAAAGAGTAAAGAGCCAATTTGGTGTAGTGGTTAGGAGCATGGGGAGAACCGGGTTTGATTCTCTACTCCTCCACATGCAGCTGCTGGGGTGACTTTGGGTCAGTTACAAGTTCTCTCAGAGCTGTTCTCACAAGCAGTTCTTGAAAGAGCTCTCTCAGCCCCACCTACCCCACAGGGTATCTGTTGTGGGGAGGAGAAGGGAAAAGAGATTGTAAGCCACTCTGAGACTCCTTCGGGTAGTGAAGGGCAGGGTATAAATCTAATCTCCTCCTCCTAAATGTGGAGGGGTTGGAACATTCAGTCATATGTGGTGGGATTGTCCCTTAGTAAAAAAGTTCTGGGATCAGATTGGAATAGAAATGTTGGAGATCGTGGGAAGAAAGGAAAAAAATATCTAAAGCAATGGCACTTATTAGTTTGGATGGTATAGGGCTAAGGTTAAAAGAGGAATGTAAATGGATAAATTTGATGTTAGTAGCAGCAAGACAAGTGATAGCAAGGAATTGGAAAGAAGCTGAGGAACTGATTTGTCACTGGAGAGACAAAATGAATAATATAATAATCTTAGCGTATTTGACGATGAAGATATGTAGAATGAATGGGTTAAAGGTTAGTGAACAGGAGGAGGAATGGTTTAGAAGGATGGCAAGGTATTTGGGAAAGTTTAAAAAATCTGTGACGATTAGTCAGTTAATAGGGAATTGAGAGGTAAATTAAGATGGAAGTTTAATAGAGTAATAGAGTTGTACTTGGATTTATCATGATATAATGCTGGCAGCTGCGGTGGCTCAAGTGGTTAAGACGCTGAACTGCAGGCTGTGGAAGGTCAGTAGTTCAGCAGTTCAAGACCCGTGAGTGCCGCATGATGGGGTGAGCTCCCGTCTCTAGTTCCAGCTCCTGACAACCTAGCAGTTCGAAAGCAAGAAATTGCAAGTAGATAAATAGGTACCACTTCAGTGGGAAGGTAACAGTGTTCCGTGCACCTTGGTGTTTAGTCATGCTGGCCACATGACCACGGAAATGTCTTCGGACAGTGCTGGCTCTTCGGCTTAGAAACGGAGATGAGCAAGGGACCCTTTACCTAATGCTGTAAGGAATCTTATTTATGTATCTACTACCTGGAGGTCACACAGGGGTGGTGTGGGTGACAGATGTGTTTTATGAAATAAAACAATAAAGAATTAAAAAAAAAAATAATCTCCTCCTCCTGCTGCTGGTGCAGCGCTTGGAAGGTTATTCATATTTTTGCAGGTTGTCCCAACCACAGAAACGCTTGATATGGCTTAGGGCTCTTCCACAATCTGATTTTCTTCACTTGTGTGTTCCTGTTGCTTCATGGCTCCCCCCCCCCAATGTACTTTGCTTTCTCTAGTAGGGAGCAAAACACATGTGGAAAGGGGGGGACAGGACCCAAAGCAATAGGGACAAATGAGTGACAAACATGAGGAGGCGGAAGACCCCTTTGACAGAGACCAGCAAGCGTTCAGTATCAAAGCAACGTTAAAAGCAACAAGTGCATCGAATAAAAGTAGCAAATCAAACCCTGTTAGCTTAGGAAATGTGGCCACGAAGGCACACAGGAACAGCATCACAGGGGGCAGAATAAAAATTCCTGAGCTGGAAAACACAGCTTTTTTTACCTGCTTGCAGCAAGATAGGAAACGAAGCTTTTTACCTGCTTGCGGCAAACGCAGATTTGAGTCTCAGCCTCGGTCCAGGTTGGCCTTGGATCTCCTTCAGACCACAGCAGGTTCAGCAGCCAGCGGTTCAGCGGGCGGGGGCCACTGTGCGCAGCTTGCTGGGTTTGATGTTTATAATGTGTGGCGTTTTCTCGGTGGGCCTCCTCCGGTAGCTGCATTCCTCTGGGCTCCTGTGACCGGCTGGGAAGGCCTGGCCTTGAGTGGGGGTTGGTGGAGGGTGGTTTGGATTCCTGCCGCAGGTACTCCATAGTTCTAAACCAGGGGTGGCCAAACTTGCTTGCTTAACGTAAGAGCCACATAGAATAAACGTCGGAAGTTTGAGAGCTGCAAGACATGAACAAATATTACACATGCATTTTTATTGAAAAACGTGTAAATTTGCTTTTTATTAACATTAAGACTGCCAAAAATAAAACCAGAAGGGGCATAAACAGATATTGATAATGATATTCATTTGTCCAATGGTATTTATTTGTTTGCTAATTATATTTAACTGTTGGGGGTGGGGGAATGAAGAGAGAGAAAGGAAGGAAGGGAGAAAGAAACAAAGCAAATAGATGGGGAAGGAAGGAAGAGAGAGAAACAAAGGAAGGAAGGGAGAAAGGAAAGAGAAAAAAAGACAAAGGTGGAAAGAAAGCAAATAGATGGGGGGAGGGAGAGAGAGATGGAAAGAAAGCAACTTTAAATTTAAATGCATCCTCCCACACCTCCAAGTTGGCTGGTGGGTATGGGGCTTTGAGAATGCATTTAAAGTTGCTTTCTTTCTCTGCTCTTCCCCCTCCCACCTCAAGTCTACCCAGGGAGGGGAACACTGGCTGGGGGAAGGGAAGACCGATCGGGGAGGCATGCCTCCCCTTCGCTTCCTCTGCTGGGAGCCGCACAGCGTGTGTGAAAGAGCCACACGCAGTTTGGCCCACCCGTGTTCTGTGAAGATAGTTTCAGAAGGCAGTCCTGTCTCCCTGCAGTAGAAGAGCTGGATTCGAATCCAGAAGAACCTTAGAGTGCAGCAAGGCTTTTTGGGGCACAAGCTTTCGAGAGTCAAAGTTCCCTCCGTCTTTTCGACAGGAGCTTTGACTTTCAACAGCTCATGCCCTCCAAATCTTGTTCGTCTCCAAGTTGCTGCTGGGCTCTAATCAAACCGTCTCTATAATTCTTTGGGCTTCTGGGAGTTCACAAAGTACCTAGAATCGCCCAGTGCCTGTCGCTTAATCTTTAAAACTGTCATACAGAAATTGTGCCAGGCTGGAATCCAGTCTGGCGCTTTTGAAAGAGTGTCTTCTGCATGGAGAAGCTGGCACCACGGGCCTGCCTTCCGGGGAGCCTGCGTGCAGCTGCCCGGAAGGAGAAACCCAAGGTGGATCGTGCAGCTCCTGTTTCTCCCCTGTGTGATCCCTGTCATTGAAATTCATAAACATAAACACAATTTCAACAGGAAAGAAGCGAGTTTAAAAATAAACAGGGCATGGGTTTCCTGTCCTGAAAAAACGCAAAATGCTCTACATCTGTCAACAGCACTACAGATAAGATTGGAATTTCAACAGCCAATCCATATACAAAAGAACCTCCACCATTAGCTTGTTTCACAGCCTGGGGAACTCCTACAAGATAATGACTCAGCCCTACCCCACCTTCCTGAGTAGATATGAATTACCTGCCTACCATTTTTCTTGTCACCTTGACATGGAGATTACTCCATCTTTCTGTGTTATACCTCTGAGGATGCCAGTCACAGCTGCTGGCAAAACGTCAGGTCCTACAATGCCAAGACCACGGCCATACGACCCAGAAAATCAATAACTAATGAACTCCGGCCGCGAAAGCCTTCGGCGACGTATTTAACACTGTCTCTCTCACCTTGGCCCCCTGTCCCAAGGCAGGAAAATGTGTGAGCGTGGCCTTTCTGAGGGTTCTTACCCCCCATTCTGAACATCGTAATGTTTTGCTCTTTCTGCCCCCCCCCCGCCTGCCACAGCAGGAATGCCAACTGTTACTTCGACATCGAGTGGCGCGACCGGCGTATCACCCTGAAAGCGGCCAACGGCAAGTACGTCACAGCAAAGAAGAACGGGCAGCTCGCCGCCAGCGTGGAAACAGCCAGTAAGAAACTTGGTTGATGCGCGGGGGCAGAGGGGGCAAAGCTGAGAGCATCATGCTTTGTTTGCAAGAGATGGATGGGTCCAGTCCTGATACTGTCGGTTAAAAGGAGCTTGGGGATGCAGGGCAGGGCAGTACCTCTGCTCGGAGACTTTACAACACTGGAGGCTCTAATATCTTGTAATTCAGTTGGGGGGGGAGCTTAGAATCTCTTGAGGTTCCTCCCCGTATGTATTACATTTACAATGCAGGAGTGCCTACCTGGCATCTGTTCCTAGCAGTTGCGGAACCAGCCCGATCCTGACCCTGCATTGCTTGCTTGAAGAATGCAAGTGTATCAACAGAGGCATAACATCCAGATCGCAAGATATGACGGTCACTGTTCCCTCTAAGCTGAGTTAGTGTGAGCTAGCTCACAGATTTTTAACCTCTGGCTCACACATTTTTGTCTTGACTCAGGACAGCTGGCTCCAGAGCAAACTGATTTATGCGGCAGCCAAATCGCTTGCTCACAACTTAAATGCCAGTAGAATGCCAGAGCAAAGTAGAATTTTTGCTCACAGGACTCTACAGCTTAGAGGGAGCATGGGTGACAGTCCCGCTGTACACTGCGTTGTTCAGGCTGCACCTGGAGTTTTGTGTGCAGTTCTGGAGGCCTCACTTCGAAAAGGGATGTGGACGGAATGGAGCGGGCGCAGAGGAGAGCGACGCCTGTGAGGAAAGGCTGAGGGAATTTGGGAATGTTCAGTCTGGAGAAGAGGAAGTTGAGGGGGGAACATGAGTCAGTGTTCCCTCTAAGCTGAGTTGGTGTGAGCTAGCTCTCAGTTTTTTAGCCTCTGGCTCACGCATTTTTGTCTTAGAGCAGGAAAGGATGGCTCCAGAGCAAACTAATTTATGCAGCAGCAAAATCATTAGCTCACAATTTTAATGCCGGTAGCTCACAAAGTAGAATTTTTGTTTACAAGACTATAGTTCAGAGGGAGCATTGGACAGGATGGCTCTCTTGAAGTCTTTGAAGGGCTGTCCCTTAGAGGAGGGCAGGGAGCTGTTCCGGTTGGCAGCAGAGGAAGAGGATTCACAAGAATGGGTTTAAATTAAGGGCAGGAAGGTACCACCTGGATATTAGGAAAAACTTCTTTAGTTGTTTAACAGTGGAATCAGCTGCCTCGGGAGGTGGTGAGCTCCCCCTCACTGGCAATCTTTAAGCAGTGGCTGGACAAACACTTCACAGGGATGCTCTAGGCTGATCCTGAGCAGGGGGGTTGGACTAGGTGGCCTCTACGGCCCCTTCCAACCTTGTGATTCTATGATTTCAAGTGCATTGCTGCCTCAGGCCAAGTTGCGTTTGTCAGTAAGCAATGCTCATTGCAAGAACCCAGCAAACAGCAGGTGTTGAACGACTGGACATCGGACCACCGACACACAAGTCTTACTAGTTATCAGGCCGACTGCTAGATCAAAATGACGTGGGAAAATACTGGCTGGGACAGTCTTAAAATGGTGGGAATCCTCACGAACTCCACACAGTTCAGTAAGCCGGTCAATCTGTTTATCCAGCCCAGACTGTTGGGAAAGCTTTCCCATTGCTCTGTTTCCCGGGACTTCTTAGCAGACATGATAATGCCTTAAACAGGATGAGGCCGGCTTACCAAGTGAGACGGGCGTTGCATCGAAGAAAAGTGGGCTTTAAAAACTGTAGTAATGAGGATAGTTTGCCGAAATGGCCAAAATAGGTTGCTTTGACCGTGGTTCGGGAGCTCAGGCCTGAAGCCAAGAACGTGGAGCAATTTCGTTCCCTCCCTGGTAAGGAAATGCAGTGATGGTGCACTAGAGTTCATCGGATGTATTGCACCAAGTTCATTGGATGTATTGTACTGTGTTGATTTTGTTGTCCTCTGAATCATGAAGTTTTATTGCTTTGTCTATGTATTATACTAGCCTCTTTTGTTTTATAATCTGCCAGTTTGGTGTAGTGGTCCAGTGCGCGGACTTTAATTTGAGAAAACCGGGTTTGATTCCCCACTCCTCCACTGGCAGCCACTGGATGATCTTGGGCAAGCCATAGTTCTGTCAGAGCTGTTCTTGAAAGAGCAGGTCTGGGAAGAGCTCTCTCAGCCCCACCAACCTCACAAGGGTGTCTGTTGTGGGGAGGGGAAGGGAAAGGAGATTGTAAACCACTCTGAGACTCCGAGTGAAGGGCGGGGGTATCCAATCTCTTCTTCTTCTAATCCGCCTTGATTCCCAGTAAGGAAGCAAATAAATGAAGCAAATAAAACTAGCCCTCATGTTAGTATCGGGATGTAAAATGGCTTCCAGCCAGGACTGAGGTGTGTGTCATCGTCCCCTTGCCCCATTTCCAAGTCAGCTTAAAAATTAAGCTCTGTTTCAAGGTGGGCTTGGGGGGGTGTGAGCGCATGCTCTTCCACTACAAGCTCAGGACAATATCTTCTGTTTTACCTGACTGATAAGGTGAGACGGAACTCTTCCTGATGAAGCTGATCAACCGGCCAATCATTGTCCTCCGGGGAGAACATGGCTTCATTGGCTGCCGAAAGGTAACCGGCACCCTGGATTCGAACCGCTCCTCCTACGATGTCTTTCACCTGGAATTCAACGACGGTGCCTACAATATCAAAGGCGAGTACTTCTTTTCGGTTGTAATCTACCCCACGCCATCCGAGGTTGGGTGAACTGGTATTTTTTTGCCTTCAGTTTATGGCTGCCCCCTGACCAGTGTTCCCTCTAAGCTGAGTTACTGTGAGCTAGCTCACAGTTTTTTAGCCTCCGGCTCACACATTTTTGTCTTCGCTCAGGAAGGATGGCTCCAGAGCAGACTAATCTATGCAGTAGCCAAATCGGTCGCTCACAACTTTAATGCCAGTAGCTCACAAAGTAGAATTTTTGCTCACAAGACTCCACAGTTTAGAGGGAGCACAGCCCCTGACTGCGTTAAAGCGTGACTGCAGTTCTGCAGGAGGAGAGGAGAAGTGCCGAATATGGAACTCAGTATGCAGTTGAGCTTCCCAAGAACATTTGCTTGAACAAAATTAATAAGTTCCAACCAGTGTTCCTTCCAAGCTGAGTTAGTGTGAGCCAGCTCACAGTTTTTTAGCCTCCGGCTCACACATTTTTGTCTTAGCTCAGGAAGGGATGGGCTCCAAAGTAAACTGAGTTATGCAGTTCCCAAATGGCTCGCTCACAACTTTAACGCCGGTAGCTCACAAAGTTGAATTTTTGCTTACAAAGACTCCACAGCTTAGAAGGGAGCATTAGTTCCAACTCTTAATGTTTCAGAGTGTTTGGCCAGTGTCTGATTTCCCAAGAAGCCAAAGAAATGGCAGATAAAGGCTTCCAGAGGTCGAGGCTACCAGAGGTCGAGGCTACCAGAGTTTTGATTTCCCAAGAAGCCAAAGAAATGGCAGATAAAGGCTTCCAGAGGTCAAGAGTTTCCTTCCCTGCCCGTTATCAGCAGATTTCAAGAAAATGTTAAGATCTGCAAAGTCGGGCAGATTGAGGAAACGGTGCCTTAACTTGCATAGTTAGCAAGGCTGCAAAATTTTCACTTGCATGGTGCAGAATTTTTATTTATTTTTTTAAGTGCGGAGTATGCAGACCTGGCTTTTTTATTTATTCGTAGGCCGCCCTCCCTGCCAAACCAGGCTCAGGGCAGCTTACAGACCAAATGGTATCATATAATAAATTAAAATCATAAAACAATTCTCAAGGCAGAATCACTGCCCTTAATGATCACGCACATAGTCCGCAATCACAAAATAGTCCGCAAAAGGGGTTAACGCAGTAAATGAGACTGTGCCACGTTGCGTAGCAGATCCTGGGCTGAAGGAAGGCCTGCCCAAATGGGCAACAGGCCTTTTTCAAGTAGAGGGGCGCGCTGACCTCCTCCTCCTCCTCTTCCCCTGTTTCCAGATTCCACCGGGAAGTACTGGATGGTGGGCAACGAGTCCTCCGTCACCAGCAGCAGCGACGTGCCCGTGGACTTCTTCTTTGAGTTCTGTGATTACAACAAGGTGGCCATCAAGGTGAACAACAAATACCTGAAGGGCGACCATGCCGGCGTCCTCAAAGCCTCGGCCGACTCCATCGACTCCTCCACCCTCTGGGAGTATTAAAGTGCACTTTGGCCTCCTCCCGTCCCCTTTGCTCTGTACTCTCCCCCCTCCCCTTTCAGTTGCCAATTTTGGGTTTCTCTCTCTCTCTCTCTCTTCTGGTGTCTTTCGTTTTGTTCTTCCTTTTTTTCCTTTCTTTTTTTTAAAGGGGAGGGTTAACTTTCAGACCAATCTGGCTGCTTCTTCTCCTGCCATAGGATTGTTAGATGGATCTTCCCTTTTTCTTTTTTAAATGTCTCTGTAAAACTGGAAAGTAACGTGGGGGGAGGGGGGACCTGATGCACGCTCTGTAGAGTTTGGGGTTTGGTTTGTCAAAAACCAGATACCAAACCCCTTGTCTCAGCATCTCTGCGGGTCCTAGAAATCCGACTTTTGCGTTAAAAAGGGAATGAAAACCGTGCTGTATAGCGGTACCTGGCCCCCTTTCATCTCTCCCGGGGTCTCCCCCGGGCTTTTGTACCATTTTGTGCTCCCCCATTGGGGGTGGGTGGGTTATTAAGCCCGAGTTGCTGGTTTCTCTTGATTCAAACTAATGCAGGACAAATGGATAATTCTGCTTAGACCAGATTCCTTTCTGGGGTAGCGTTCTGTAGTGGAGATCGCTTGTACCCCCCTTGGCTTCTGATCCCTGAGTTCAATAATTTGCCGTTTCTAGCCAAAGCCGAGTAGAGCTGGAGGTGTGGTTTTGCTGTCCCGCACAGCAGGTGGTGGTAGAAAGTTAGTCGGCAGACGCGACAAGGGCTAGAAGCTTGGTCCCCCCCTCTCGAAAACTTGTGCTCTGGGACACTGCTTTCGGAGGACCAGAGTTTTTGGAAGCGCTGCAGCCGTCCGTCTCCTAGGAGACAGAGCTTTGTTCTTCGTCTCTGGCTCTGAGCTCCCTTTTCTCCCTCTCCACGCTTCTAAGTGCCCAAAGAGCATCTCGGAGCTCCTCCTCTGACAGCTGCACTGAAGCTTTGAACACTGCCTTACTCTTCCTCTCCTCCTCTTGGAAGGTGCAAAGAGTTCGATCCCCCCCCCCCCGCTGTCCTTTGGTATCCCAGAGGAACCTCAGCTACCTGAAGCAGTCACCTGTTAGTGTATGATACCCCTCAGAACTCTTTCCTTGCATCGCTTGCATCTTTCCTTGGTCCCCCCCCCCCCGTGGGGGAAACAGAATCTCAGCTCTTCTCCTCCGCTGCTGTTAAAAAAAAATACCCAGTGCCAGGGGGTGCTTTAGAATTCAGTTTGGCCATTGAAGATTGTCCGAATTATCACAGGGGTTGAGCTAAGATAGGACAGGAAACCACTGGCTCCATCCCTCTCTGTCCATAAGTGACCTCATCTCTTGCTAGCGCTGGGCTTTGGAGCCCCCGAGAACAACCGCATCTCAGTCTTGTTTTCTGGCGCATGAACCGCGCCGGTTTTTGTGGAGAAGAGGGGAGAGCCTTGGAAAGGGGTCTGGTGGGAGATAAGCCACAACTCTGTGTGCGAGTCCTCCTCCACTGTCCCCTGGTTTCTCCGGGCAGTGGCCAAGAAGCGCTTCGTTAACCTCAGTTTGACAGAATAGAAAGCTTTTTGAATTAGCAATGTTTGCACAAGTAGCGTGCGTGTTCCCCCCCCCCCCATTCTCGGTGTCGCAGCTTCTTCCCGGAATCCCTCTCTGCCCCGGGCCCTGTTCACGAAATTGTTGTGCTTGTTGGGTGAGTCTTAAGGCATTTGGTTTCTGGCTTGCATCTCTCGCTAGCTGCCCCCTCCCCATCCACACATCAGCGGTCTTCTTTTTGGAGGGTTCTCCGAGGCTGCTGTTGAGTATTTCTCATCCTGGCGGGGTTTCTCCGTGATCCTAACCCTCTGGCGGCGCATGGTTCCTTGAAACGGATGACCGAAACAGTGTTTTCTTAGGCCTGTTTATATAAACTTTTCCCCCAGAACCATTTGTAATAGGTTTGCAGTACTGTACGATCCACACGGAGGTGTGTAAAAAAAGTGTTGCTTCAGTGCTCACGGTCTCTGCAAAAATAGTTGTGTGTATGTGTATACATAAGCACAGACATGCACACACCCTCTTCTCCGAGGCCTTCTTGGGGGTTATCCGTGTTCCCTCGAGCTAACTTGGATGACTCGTTCTTCAGCAATCTCTCGGTCTCGGCACGTCCCTGTCTCAACACGCTTTGTTGCAAGGGGGACTGTGGAGAGAAAGGTGCTGTTAGACCTCTCTGGGACCGCACCATGCCTTGTGAAGTACGGTCGTCGTACAAAACCCTGCTTGTGGGTCTCTCGTCTCTGCTGAAGCAGAGCGGGGGCCCCTCCTTATAACTGCCGAAGGGGGATTCCACGAACCTTAACTGAATCACTCAGCTGTTTTAAGGGGTTCTCTCCATTTGATGCTTGGTGCTAAAAATCTCACAAGCAACTGGAATTGTTTGCTTTTTGAGTAAAGGAGGGATCTGATCTGGTGATACTGGAACATTGTCTGGGTTAACCTGGAACTTCTTGAGGGATTTGGAGGGGAGCTTTCTCTCTCTCTCTGTCTCTAAGGAAAAGCAGCTGTAGGGACAAAGATGGCTGCCGAAAGGCCCCAAGGGTCACGTGCTCAATACACGCCAGCCTTCGCATCTCTCTCCCCCCTCTCTCTGCATCGTCCCCTTCCCGGCTGCCATTTTGAATCGTGTTAACGCTCCAGCTTCTCCCATCCGGCAATTTAGGCCTCGAATCCTCCTCATCCTTTTTCCCTTGGCTGTTGTGGTTCTGAAAAAGCATCTCACACTCTGGTATATTTTGTTTAAAAGTTGTTTTTTTCTTGTTTTGACTTTTTTGTTTTGTAAGTGCCATTTGTATAACAAGCTTCAAATGGAGAAAATTAAAAAGTGACAAAATAATGAATTAAAAAAACCCCTGCATTCAGATAAGAAAGCATGCTTTGTGGCTCTTCTTTTCCTCGTACCACAAGTTCCGTAGATGCATCTCTACTGCAGGTCTAGTCATTAACTCCGCCTTCTCTCAAGAATCCACAGTTCTCACCACAGACTGCAGGAGAGCAATCTAAGAGTATTTAAGCCTGTCTCCAGGCAATAGTTCTCCCAGCGGTGTTATCAGTTTTAAGACCAAAGTGAGCCTTCCGTTTTATCACAAGGAATTGCTAGCCTGTCCGTTGCACACAAAAGCCAGTTTGTTGTAGTGGTTAGGAGCGCGGACTCTGATCTGGGAAAATCAGGTTTGATTCCCCACTCCTCAACATGGAGCTGCTGGTGTGACCTTGGGTCAGTCACAAGTTCATTCAGAGCTGTTCACTCAGGAGCAGTTCTCGAAAGAGCTCTCTCAGCCCCACTTACCTCCCAGGGTGTCTGTTGTGGGGAGGGGAGGGGAAAGGAGATTGTAAACTGCTCTGAGACTCCTTCGGGTAGTGAAGGGCAAGGTATAAATCCAATCTCTTCTCTTCAGAAGTCCAGCAGCACCTTAAAGACTTAACAGAATTTGTGCTGGGGTAGGAACTTTTGTGAGTCACCGCTCACTTCTTCAGGCGTGAGCCGTGACTCATGAAAGCTCCTCCCCTGCCACAAATTTTAAGTCTTTTAAGGTGCCACCGGACTCTTGCTTTTTTCTACTGCTACAGACAGACTAACACAGCTACCCATCTTGATCTGTCTCTATTGCACACAAGACTAATTTGCCCCAGTCCCAGAGCTGGAATTCCCAGATGCATGGGGTCCTTAGCATTCTGCTTTTCACTCCATCGGTGGGAGAAGAACAACATGACTTTGTTGCCAGACTGTGTGGCACGCCTGCCCCCCAAATGACCTCTGGAGTGTTATTCAGGACAAGGCCTTTTATTTACAGATTCATTATTCTGTCTCATAGGCAAGTTTTGTTAGTCTGGGTATGCCAGCCATGCAGAATTATGGCAGCGTCCCCAAGCTACTCCATCTCGGATCTGCTGAGGTTCCTGGTTTTTAATTCAGCTCTACTGCCACTTAAGAGGGAGAAAGCCGTCCCCTCCAAAAGGGACAGCTCGATGAAGGGCCCCAAACCTTTTTGAGCCTGTGGGCACCTTTAGAATCGTGGCACAGAGGGGTGGGTACAGCTGCAGAGCGGCTGCTGCAGGGGGTGGAGCCTGCCATGTAGAGGAAAGCCCGACTGCAGAGGAGGGGAGAGATAGTTTTAAAAAATACACTGGGGAAGAGGAGTGGCAGAGAATGAAATAAAATGAATGTGGTGGTGGTGGCGGCAGCCGCTGCTGAAATTTATTTTAACCTGCAGAGCCAATCAGCGCTCTAGTGGCCAGTCAGAAGCCCTGCAGGGCAAGAGCCCCCCCCCTTTGTGACATGCCAGGACGTTGCCATGGTGCCCCTAGGCACCATGTTGGGGACCCCTGTTCCAGATAGTAAGCAGGCCTTCCTGAGTGGCGCATGAGGCAGATGCAGACATACCATTGGGACCTGCAGTTACTCATCCCCAGTGCATTCACATGAAGTGATCTAAAAAGCAAAAGACCCTGCTATTGAAGGGGGGGAGGGTCTCTTTGCCAGCAGGGAATGGCTTTGCTCTTTCCTCAGCCCCTGGTTGTCACCGAGCCCACCCACAGCCAAGACTCTCATTTCACTATTAGGGAGAAGTGATTGGAGGGAGTTTTCTGCACTGGGTGGGGGTGGTTATGCCCGCGAGATAATTAGTACCCTTGCACGGTCATAATCCCAGCAATACATCCTCACAACTGCTCCTCTGAGACTCAACGGTCATCTAACATGAGAAAGCCCAACCCTAGCCTAAAGATGCTGACAGACCACAATGCGTCCATTGTAGCGGGGGGGGGGGAGGCCTAGTTTGTAATGCTGCTGGTAAGGTTTCCACGCATCCAGTTGGCAGGTTTGACACTCTTAATCCCAGCAGCTGCCTCCTGCCGCTCGAAATCTTAATCCCATGTCCTAAAGCAGCTTGGAGCTGTATCTGAAAGAACAGCAGTGGGAGGATCGGAAGAATCTTCTGGGTTCTGGGCCCCGACGGTTATAAGATGGGACATGGTGAGAGGTTTGGGGCAAAGATCAGACTATTGCTTCCCAGCTAGGGATGAACACCATCAGCTTTCATGGTTTATGACACACACACACACACCACTCCCTGAATGGTTTATAAGGACATCAGAGAAGCCATGTTGGATCAGGCCAGTGGTCCATCCAGTCCAACACTCTGTGTCACACAGTGGCCAAAACTCAGGTGCCATCAGGAAGTCCACCAGTGGGGCCAGAACTCCAGAAGCCCTCCCACTGTTGCCCCCCAAGCACCAAGAAGACAGAGCATCACTGCCCCAGACATAAGAACATCAGAGAAGCCACTGTTTGATCAGGCCAATGGCCCTTCCAGTCCAACACTCTTGTGTCACACAGCGGGCAAAAATACCAGGTGCCGTCAAAGAGGTCTGCCGGCAGAGCCTTGCATCCTTGGTGCTACAAGTCCCTGGAATATAATGGAGATATTTATTGTGGTCTGCAAGCACAAACACAAGAGGTTTCTCGGAGGCATCCCAGAGAGTTGTGAAATGCAGGTTTCGCAGATGCAATGGGGAAGTTCCCCAGGGTGGAGGGTAGTTGTCAGAATGCCATTTTCTGGCCCAGTTGAGAGGTTTTCTAACTCCCCCGCCCCAGCCACTAGCATTAGAAATGTGGTCCACTTTCCTCCAGTCAAGAGCTTTTATGGACCTCCTAGCTGCCTGACCTGTGTGCCCCTGGCTCTAGCTGTGGAGGGTAACAAACTCTAAAAAACATCTGGTAGTTTACAGCCAGGAATGTGTATCCTGTAATTCTGCAGGAAGGGGGGAGGGATTACTACACACAAACTTCAGCTTCCTGACAACTCCAGGCCTTCCCCTGATGTTGCCTCTTCCTGGCTCTGGGATTCAGAGGCTTAGTGCCTCTGCGTGTGGAGGTTCCCCTCCGTCACCATGGCTAGTAGCCGCTGATAGACCTGTCCTCCATTGATCTATCTAATCCCCTTTAAAAGCTGTTTATTCCTGTGGCCAGCATGACATCCACTGGTGGTGAATCCCACATTTTAATCATGCTCTGTGTAAATTAGTATTTCCTTTTGTCCTGTCCCGAACCTACTGCCCATCAGCTTCACTGGATTCCCTTCAGGTTTAGTATTTTGCGAGAGGGAGAAAAACGTCTCTTTGTCCACTCTCTCCACCCCGTGTGTTTTTAAATAAGCCTCTCTCATGTCCTCCCTTAGTTGTCTCTCTTCTAAACTGAAAAGTCCCAGGCACTTCAGCCTCTCCTCCTGGGGAAGGTGCTCCACCCCCCCCCGAATCATTTTGGTCTCTGGACTTTTTCCAGCTCTGCAATGTCCTTGTTGAGATACGGTGACCAGAACTGTACATAGTATTCCAAATGAGGCCGCCCCATAGATCTACACAGGGGCATTACAATATTGGCTGTTTTATTCTCATTCCCTTCTCTAATAAACCCTAACATACACTTTGCCTTTTCCAGTGCCCTGGGTTGACCCTTTCACTGAGCTATCCATTATGACCTCCCCATTAGCTGACACTGGAAGCTGGGATTTCTTTTTTGTGCCAGTGTTCATCGCCTTATATTTACCAACTCGCCCAGTCTGCGGAGGTCCTCTTGGAGCCCTTCCCAGTCAACCTTGGTTTCCACCACCCTGAATAATTTTGTGTTCTCTGCAAACTTGGCCACTACGCTACTCCTCCCTAGTTCCAGGTCATTTATTAGTAAATTAAATAATACTGGACCCAATATCGATCCATGCAGGACTCCATTGCTTACTTCCCTCCATTGTGAGAACTGTCCACTGATTCCTACTCTGGGGTCAGTCGTAAATTCTCTCAGAGCTGTTCTCTCAGGAGCAGTTCTCGAGAGAGCTCTCTCAGCCCCACCTACCTCACAGGGTGTCTGTTGTGGGGAAGGGGAGGGAAAGGAGATTGGAAGCCGCTCTGAGACTCCTTCGGGTAGTGAAGGGAGGGGTATAAATCCAATCTCCTCTTCTTCTATGCTTCCTGTCATTTAGCCAGTTTTTAATCCATGAGAACCTGTCCTCCTAGTTTACTCAGGAGTATTTGGTGAGGGACCTTGTCAAAGGCCTCTTGAGAGTCCATTGAAATCTCATTCTATCCCATTCCCACTGCCAAAAAAATTAGCTCATTCATAATATTACACAGGACGGTAAAAACAGCAGAATATATGCTAAATAAGTGTTTATGCAAAGTAGCTGAATGTGGCATAATTGGTGCAGGCTCTACACCAGTTTGATGTAGTGATTAGGAGGAGTGCAGACTCTAATCTGGGAGAGCCTTCAGGACCTATACTGGGAAATACTGCACCCTCACCTCGAATGGTGGGGTGCAGTCCACTGTCTCGACTCAGTGACTTTCTGTAGTTTGGTTGTAGTGGTTAAGAGTGTGGACTATAATCTGGGAGAACCGGGTTTGGTTCTTCATTTCCCCACTTGCAGCTGCTAGTGTGACCTTGGGTCAGTCACATGTTCTCTCAGAGCTGTTCTCTCAAGGGCAATCCTCGAAAGGGCTCTCTCAGCCCCACCTCCCTCACAGAGTGTCTGTTGTGGGGAGGGAAGGGAAGGGAGATTGTGGGGCTCTCCAAGACTCCTTCAGGTAGTGAAGGAAGAGGTATAAATCCAATCTCTTCCTTTCTGTAGAATTTTTTTAAACAGTTCTTCCAGTCTTGTGTGAACTGACTTTAGAATACATCTTGCTCACAGAGAAAAAGAAATATTTAACTGAGTATCACACGTTCAAAGTGGTACACTCTCAACAGCACTGTAGTGTGTAGGCCAGTATTCTCATCCCCATGTTACAGTAGGGTTGCTAGGTCTGGGTTGGGAGATATCTGGAGACTTTGGGGGTGGATCCGGGAGAGGGCAGGGTTTGGGGAGGGAGGGGCCTCAGCATGGTCCAACGCCAGGGAGTCCACCCTTCAAGGTGGCCATTTTCTCCAGGGGAGCTGATCTCTGTCAGCTGGAGATCAGCTGTCAAAGCGGGAGATCCCCAGGCCCCACCTGGAGGCTGGCAACCCTATGTTATGGACAGTGGGGCCGGGCAGCAGAGAGCCCCAAAAAGGCTCATGGCAGAGAAGAGACTGGCTTTCTGCCCCACAATTTGCACCTTTAGCTGCTGTGCTACCATAGCAGCCTCTTTCCCTCCTCAAACGCTGAAGTTTATGTTGTCGCCTCTCCAAAGCATTTGATACCCACCCTCTCACAGCCTACAAAAATTACAGCATGGCATAAGAATTGCAGGGAAAGGGAATTAAACTCTCTTTCCCTCTCCACCCACTCTACCTAAGCAGGGAGGGGAAAGTCAGCATTTTCAGGGCAGAGGCTGCGGCTGCGGCTGCGGCCACACCAACAAAACCTCCGGCAAGTTGCTACGGGCAACTGATGCAGCAGCGAGAGACCTCCCCCCCCCCTCCTGGCAGCTCTCGCCTTTGAGTGAGCTTCCTCCCATGCCAGCTGCAAAAAGGGCACCTTCGAGGTAGAGGAGGGGGAAAAAACACTGTACCTGCATGCAAATCCCCCACGATGCAACTCTGAAACGCCCTGAGCTTTGAACCAGCGGGCCTAAATATTAAACAGCGCTAGACAATGCTCGGTCTAAGCTGTGGAGTCTTGTGAGCCAAAATTCTACGTTGTGAGCTACCCTTTTGGCAACTGCGTGAATCAGTTTGTTCTGGAGCCGTCCTCCCTGAGCTAAGACAGAAATGCGTGAGCCGGAGGCTAAAAAACTGTGAGCTAGATCACACTAACTCAGCTTAGAGGGAACACTGGGGCTAGGGCAACGAGAGGATGCATGCTGCAGGGATTGCGTTAGCGGTGGAGGATGGCTTGAAGGCCCCAGCTACCTTTTGAATCAGGCATAATTCTCTCAAAGAGCAGCTGAACACGTCTCGCCTTTTCTGCATTGTATCATGGAAGCCCTGTGTGATGAGACACTCCTCCATCCTGTCAAAAGAAATACAGCCTTGCACCTAGAAAACTAGCAGCTTGGGCAGAAGGCTAGACTAGAATCCTTCCTTCCCCTGACCAGTAGGATACCCCCGAAGCAGGTATTTCATCTTATGTGCAATTTATAAAACCCAACAACCAAGGGGAGTAGTGCTGGGTGGAAATAGAGAGACCGGCACTTTGTAAGGTTAGGTGGCTCTCCTCTGAACCTGAGAAAGACACTTCCTCTTCAAATATTGCCCCAAAGAGAACATTCTGTAAAATATGGGGAGGGGCCGTGGCTCAGTGGCCGAGCATCTCCTTGGCATGCACGAGGTCTCAGGTTCAATCCCTGGCATCTCCAGTTCAAAGGACCAAGCTGTAGGTGATACAAAAGACCTCAGCCTGAGACTGGAGAGCTGCTGCCAGTCTGAGTAGACAATACTGACTTTGACGGAACAGTGATCTCTGATTCATATGAGGCAGCTTAATGTGTTCCCCTGGTGCACCGTGGAAGTCTTCCTGTTTATGCTGCTCTTTAAAAGGTTCAGGGGCTTTCTTAGCATCTGGACTTTGCTTATTTGGGAAATGAACACCCTGCCTTTCCTTTCAAGCATACTCGAGGGGGCTTGCGAATGGCCACTGTGTTAAAAAAACAGTCGAGCCCCATAAGAAAGATCTCTCACAAAGCAGAACAAAGCGATCAGCTAAGAGCAGTAATCAAACACAAGGGCCGCAAACCTCCTTGCAAGCAAAGTGCAATTGATTAATTTGTTTTCAAAAGCCCTCCGGAATATGGGAGTCTTTAGCAATCTTGGAGAAGACATTTGTCAGCCTGTACCTCCACATAACTACCAACATTTTGGAAATGAAAACAGGGACACGGCTGTGACACCCCAGTTCTCAAGCATTATGGCCACACACATACGGAGCTGAAGGTTTCAATCCGCCTCCTTTACTTCCAGGAATTTAAAAGCCAGAAGGGATTTTTCTTTTTGGGTTCTGGAAAAGTTGGGGGGGGGAATGGGTGGAGAATTGTCCTAAGACAGATCATCAGCTGCGGCTGGGCGGATGTACCCCGTGTGGACACATCAAGCTGCCTTATACTGAATCAGACCTTGGTCCATCAAAGTCAGTATCGTCTACTCAGACTGGCAGCACCTCTCCAGGGTCTCAGGCTGAGGTGTTTCACATCACCTGCTGACTGGTCCTTTTAGCTGGAGATGCTGGGGATCGAACCTGGGACTTTCTGCAGAACAAATACGCTGAGCAGATGCTCTACCACTGAGCCACAGCCCCTTCCCTACGTTTCTTTGCTGGTCCTACAGATGCATCACTCCCCCCAGAAGATTCGGTACCTGGAGACTCTAGGAAGGGGGGAGGAGGAAGAAGAAGAAGAGGGGGAGAAGGAGGAAGAAGAAGAGGGGGAGGAGGAGAAGGAGGAAGAAGAAGAGGAGGAGGAGGATTTATAGCCCGCCCTTCACTTGGAGTCTCAGAGCAGCTTACAATCACCTTCCCTTCCTGAGGTAGTTGGGGCTGAAAGAGCTCTGAGAAAACTGCTCTTGTGAAAACAGCTCTGAAAGAACACGTGACTGACCCAAGGTCACCCAGTAGCTGCATGGGGGAATCAAACCCAGTTCTCCTGATTAGAGTCCATCGGTCTTAACCACTACTCCAAACTGGCTCTCAGTTGAATCCAGGAACTGAATTCTGAGTAATGATGAGTCTAGCAACTCACACTAACATTTTTAAAGAAGACAACCCGCCTAAAGTGAACACGGAAAAGAAGAGCAGTGTTTGTACTAGAGAGAGAGAGAGAGAGAGAGAGAGAGAGAGAGAGAGAGAGAGAGAGAGAGAGAGAGGACTGTCACAGGTAAGCAGGGACTGCTGCAGCGCACACTTCCAGTGGCAAGGAATTCCACAAGCAAAGGGCAACCTTCAAAAAGGGACTCCTGTCAAATGCAGCCTGGCAATCCCAGCTCTAGACCTCAGTCTTCTTCACGGTGTGCAGCTCTGCTTCTGACATTTACAGTCCCCTTTGCCCAAGGCTCCTGTTTTCGGCAGGCCCTGCTCCACCCGGCACAATTAGCCACCTACAATAGAGCTTGCTCAGTTTACAGAGCGCCCCCCCCCCTTGGATGAGGCCAGTTGTGGTCCTCATGGAGGGTGCCTTCCCGTTGCCATGGGGATGAATGGCCCGACTCGACTCAGCCATGCTAAAAGAGAGAGGGAAGGGCAGCTGGGATGCACAGGGGGGCTGAGCAGAGCCTGTGTTTGGGGGGTGGGGGAGGCACACAAACGCAAACAGCACCACACCAAAGAGAGGTGCCTGGTTGGGGAGGGAGAAAAGGAGAAACAGAAGTCTGGGGACACAATTCCCTAAATAAAGCAAGCTCAGGCACATTCGGCCTTAAAACGAAACGGGAAGCACCCTGCGCTCTTACAGCGGAAAAGGTTTATTTCGGTAAACTGGAAATGGCCGCCCTCAGAAGAAACCCACACTTGGAGATCCTGCGCATTCAACTTGCCTCTGTTGAATCATCCTCTGATCGGTGACTCACAAAGTGACAGAACAGACACCCTCCTCCGAGGAAGGGCAACTATGCAGACCTGCAGCGGATGTGTTTCTCGGGGCGGGGGCAGTTATTTTGTTTCCCTAATTTAATGTATACCCAACCTCTCTCTACTGGGCCTTCAGAGTTGCTGGCCAGGCCAAAGCCAGGTTTGGTGGCTGGGTTGTTAGCTCTGGGTTGAAAAATACCTGGAGACTTTGGGGGTGGGTCCAGGAGAGGGCGGGGTTTGGGGAGGGGAGGGGAGGGGCCTCAGCATGGTCCAATGCCATAGAGCCCACCCTTCAAAGCAGCCATTTTCTCCAGGGGAGCTGATCTCTGTCTGCTGGAGATCAGTTATAAAAGCAGAAGATCTCCAGGCCCCACCTGGAGGATGGCAACCCCTATTGGTGGCTCACCCTCCTCAGTACACCTCCCCAGGTAGTCTCTTGGGTGGGGTGGCCAGGGAAGCAGCCCCACTGCCTCAGCACTCGACTCAAGAAACTTGACAGCTTTGCCCAACACATTCTCATCATCCTCACAACAGCCCTGTGGAGCGGAACAGAATAATCAAGCGGCTGGGGTTACTCTTGATTAAGGTGCTTCACTTTGGTGCTACAGATGAACACGGCTACCCTTTCGGAACAAACAGCCAGCCCTGCAAGGCAGGCACGTTTCTCCATGGGGGGGCATGGGGGGGAAGCATGAGTGGTTTGTCTCTGGCCACCTAGTGAGCTCGCAGCACAAGCAGCATTGGAACCAACGCTCCCTCTAAGCTGCGGAGTCTTGTGAGCAAAAAATCGACTTTGTGAGCCACTGGCAATTGAAGTTGTGAGAGAGCGATTTGGCTACTGCATAAATTAGTGCGCTCTGGAGCCATCCTTCCTGAGCTAAGACAAAAATCTGCGAGTTGGAGGCTAAAAAACTGTGAACTGGCTCACACTAACTCAGCTTAGAGGGAACACTGATTGGAACTGGGGATCTTATGGCTTGCGCCAGTTTGGTGTAGTGGTTAAGTGCACAGACTCTAATCTGGGAGAACCGGGTTTGATTCCCCACTCCTCCACTTGCACCTGGTTGGATGACCTTGGGCAAGCCGTAGTTCTGATAAGAGCTGTTCTTGAAAAAGAGCAACTTCTGTCAAGAGCTCTCTCAGCCCCACCTACCTTCCAGGGTGTCTGTTGTGGGAAGGGGAAGGGAAAGGAGACTGTCAGCCGCTCTGAGACTCCTTTGAGTAGTGAAGGGTGGGGTATAAATCCAATCTCTGCTCTTCTCCTTCTTACAGGAGACAGAACTTGACCAGTGGGGTTGTAGGTGGGCCGGCCGTCAAAGAGATCTAGAAGAGGAGTGTCCCCCCACCCCTTTGCCCTTGCTGTGTACATTCTTAATGCATGTTCTCCCCCCCAAAGCATCCTGGTTGAACCCTGCCACACAATGCTTTCTCCGAGGTGAAGAGGGGAAAAGGTCTCCAACCTTGGATAGCAAATGCGGCCCCCACACCAACCCCCACTCCAGGCCTCGAGGGGGTCATGCTGGGCTTTGAGGCGGCGGCTTCCCCTGCTAAGAGGCCCTCTGGCTTTGTTCAGCTGAGCCTCCGCTGTGAAAAGCTCTTGTGGGGCCTTCCCCTCCCCCCCCCCCGCAAGCTGAAGCTTTTGAACAGATCAGAGAAAACACCCCCCCGCCCTGAGGATGACAAATTCACATCTCAAGCTCGGTTTTTCTTCTGCAACATTTCACCAGCATTGCCCTTTCGTCTTGGAAACAGCTCCAGTGTTCAACAGCTCAGATCCACCTACCCCTATATTTTATATAAATATATTTTAGCCAGCATAGCAACTCATGCTTCGAATCAGGTTTCAGAAACTCCAGATGTAAGAAGCAGGGATGGCGGCCTTTATGGAACAGAGACGTAAAAGAGGAGTCCGGTAGCACTGTAAACATTAGCAAAATGTATTCCAGCAAAAATTGGAACAAGTGTGTTGGATTATGATCCGGGTAGGGTTAGGAACATCAGAAGAGCCCTGCTGGATGAGACCAGTGGTCCATCCAGTCCAGCATCCTATCTCAAACAAGGGCCAACCAGTTCCTCTGGAGGGCCAACAACAGGGCAGAGAGGTCGAGGCTTTCTCCTGATACGAACATAAGAGGAGCCCTGCTGGATCAGACCAGTGGTCCATCTAGTCCAGCATCCTGTCTCAAACAGGGGCCAACCAGTTCCTCTGGAGGGCCAACAACAGGGCAGAGAGGTCGAGGCTTTCTCCTGATACGAACATAAGAGGAGCCCTGCTGGATCAGACCAGTGGTCCATCTAGTCCAGCATCCTGTCTCAAACAGGGGCCAACCAGTTCCTCTGGAGGGCCAACAACAGGGCAGAGAGGTCGAGGCTTTCTCCTGATACGAACATAAGAGGAGCCCTGCTGGATCAGACCAGTGGTCCATCTAGTCCAGCATCCTGTCTCAAACAGGGGCCAACCAGTTCCTCTGGAGGGCCAATAACAGGGCAGAGAGGTCGAGGCCTTCCCCTGAGAAGAACATCAGAAGAGCCCTGCTGGATCAGACCAGTGGTCCATCTAGTCCAGCATCCCGTCTCATACAGTGGCCAACCAGTTCCTCTGGCGGGCCAACAACAGAGGATGAAGCCTTCCCCTGGTATTGCCTCCTGGCTCTGGGATTCAGAGGTTGACTGCCTCTGAATGTGAAGGTTACCCTCAGTCACCATGGCTAGTAGCCACTGATAGACCTCTCCTCCATTGATCTATCTAATCCCCTTTGAAAGCTGTTGATTCCTGTGGCCATCACTACATCCTGAGGCAGCAAATTCCACATTTTAATCACTCTTTGTGTAACGAAGTATTTCCTTTTGTCTATTCCAGGCGGGGTCTGGAGATCTCCAGGAAGTACAACTGATTTCCAGACTACAGAGATAAGTTTCCCTGGAGAAAATGGCTGCTTTGTAGGGTGGACTCTAGGGCATTATATTTTGCTGACATCCCTCCTCTCCCCAAATCCTGCCTTCCCCCAGGCTCTACCCTCTAAATCTCCAAGAACTTCCCAACCCAGAGTTGGCAACCCTAGATCTGGCAGATCCGTGTTCAGATCCCGACTCTGCCACAAGAAGTTGCTGCGTGACCTTGGGCTAGTCACATGCTCTTAGGTTTGCTGGGTCTTACCTTGCTGCTGGTGGGGGGATCTTCACTCCCCCCAGTTTGGTGTAGTGGTTAAGAGTGGCGGACTCTAATTTGGGAGAACCGGGTTTGATTCCCCACTCCTCCACCTGCAGCTGCTGGTGTGACCTTGGATTGGTCACAAGTTCTCTCGGAGCTGTTCTCTCAAGAACAGTTCTTTCAGAACTCTCTCAGCCCCACCTGCCTCCCAGGGTGTCTGCTGTGGGGAGGGGAAGGGAAAGGAGATTGTAATCTGCTCTGAGACTCTGAGCGAAGGCTGGGGTACAAATCCAATATCATCTTTTTATTCTCCAGGACACGTGCGGTGCGATGACATCACTTGGAAGTGACATCATCACACCACCAACATCGCACGGCGACACTCTAGGTTTTGGGCCCCAAATATACCTTAGAGTTTTACCCAAAACCTAGAGCTTTGCATACTGATGTGGGCAGTGTGACGATGTCACTTCTGGGTGATGTCATCACACCTAATTTGGGGGCATTTGCAGGTGGGGAGGAGCCCACAGAAAAGAGAAAAACCCCACCTGGACTGGGGAGCTGGCAACCCTATATGCTGTCAGCCTAACCTACCTCACAGGGCTGTTGTTGTGGGGATAAAATGGAACACAGGAGGATGATGTATGCTGCTTTTAGTCCCCGCTGGTGGAGAAAGGCGGGGTAGAGATTAAGAAATTAAATATGGACTCCTGGTTCTGTTTTGCTGCTAGAGAGGCATGTTTCTGTGCAGGGCAGGTACTATTTTGTCTCCCCCAAGCAAAGTACATCCATCACCTCCTGGCCCCATGCCACCACCACCTGCTTGGACCCAGCAGGGGGTGGCACGGGCCAGGAAGGCATGCCAGCTACCTCCTGTGCCAAGTGACGGCTGGCAGCGAGCCAGCGCTTTCTTCACTGTGCCACCCTGAGGAATCACTTTGGCTGCATGGCTGGAGAGCTGCCTCTGTACCTTCATGTCAAAGCAAGCTGTGACAGTGGACAGTATTTGAAAAAAAGATACAAGAGTGAGTTGAAAAAATGTATGCCCGTGAGGAGTACATGGCTAGGGATGCCATCCTCCAGGTGGGACCTGGGGACCCCCCGGAATTACAGCTCATCTCTAGACTACAGAGGTTAATTCCCCTGGAGAAAACAGATGCTTTGGAAGGTGGACTCTGTGGCATCGTGCCCCACTGAGCTCCCTGTCCTCCCCAGGCTCCATCCCCACATCTCCAGGAGGTTCTCAACCTGGATCTGGCAACCCTAGGCCCTCATCCCCTGCCTGGCTCATGTCAAGGAAGTTTCTAGAAGCAACCATGGGAGCGGCTGCCTCAGAGAGCAGATTTGAGGGAGAGCGAGAGCTGATGCTAGCTAACATGAACCAGTAGGGAGGGGGCCTTTGGCCCATCCTGGGGGCTGAAAAAGCTCCCTCCCCCCTCTGTCAAGACAATGGCCTCTGCCACCTTCTTAAATAGTAATAATCAGTGCCATCAATTTTCGGAGGGGCTTTTGAACCCTGGCCCAGCTGCCGCCATTTGACCTCGCAATTCTCAAAGGTGTCATTAAAGAGAGAGAGAGAAAGGGGGAAGGAAGCCGTCGTGCTCAGGCTGAAGCAGCGAAAGGCAGCTGCTTGCTTGCGGAGAGGAAAGAGATATATTAGAAATGAACGTGGAAGAAAGCTCGCCTCTTGTGCCTTGTGGAGGCCTGGAGTAGAACTGAAGGGGGAGGCCCAAGCCAGCCCAGTTACTTAACCAGCTCATCTCCAGACTCCAGAGATCAGTTCCCCTGGAGGGAATGGATGTTTTGGAGGGTGGACTCTGTGGCATTGTACCCGACTGAGGTCCCTGTCCTCCCCAGGCTCCGTCCCCAAATCTCCAGGAGTTCCCCAACCTGGAGCTGGCAACCCACCCCCTCTGCCAATCTCCAGAGGGGACCTGGCAAACCTTCATCTATGGCTCTCGCAGATATCAGATTTGGAAATATGAGACAGGGAGCCCCAGTGCAGGAGAAAACACCACAAACGATGCAACAAAAAAATAGACATTTTGTACAGCCTGGTATGTTCTGAGCTCCGTGTGTTAAAAACAAGGGTAACTGTACGGATGTCAACAGTCATATATAGAAACAGGGGTGCCCTCAGTGGCCAAAAGTCCAGGCTTGCGATCTCTGCAAAGGACCCCCCAAAACACACTGTAGCGTCATATTTATATATTATCATCTAAAAGGCAGCCTCGTAGAGGGACAAGGCAAGGACACCTTCTATCACCCTCGCTATTCGCATTAGCACTAGAACCATTAGCGACAATAATAAGAAATGAAGAAAACATATCAGGTATCAAGTTGGGACCAAACACATTCAAACTAAATATGTTTGCAGATGACACGCTGTTATTCATAACTGAACCAATGATATCTCTAAAAAGACTTCAAGAATGTCTTCAAACCTTTGGACATATCTCTGGACTACAAGTGAACCAAACAAAATCTAGTATAAAACCAATCAACCTAACACAAACAGACAAGCAAGAAATCTGCAACTCATGTAACTACCGCTGGTCAGAAAAACCACTGCTGTACCTGGGCATACAGATCCCAAGCAAACCACAGGATCTAGTTAAAGTTAATCATATAAAAAAAATCCAGGAAACACAAACATCACTTCATAAATGGAACAAACAAAATCAAGCATACCTTGACAGACTACAGCTAATCAAAACTTTCCTGTTTCCCAAATTGTTCTGCCTATTCAGAGCGATACCTATACATTTAAATACACCTCTACTACATAAATGGCAGAAAGACTTCAGCTCATTCCTATGGCAATATAAAAAAAAATCGAATAAACTTTAAAATACTGAGAAGCAACAAAAACAAAGGAGATCTGAAATACCCAGATATCATCACTTATTACAAAGCTACAATGATATCCGCAATATTCAAAATGATGCAAAATGGAGATAAAACAACAAGTTGCTGTAGATTTTCCAGGTTGTGTGGCCATGGTCTTGGCATTGTAGGACCTGACGTTTCGCCAGTAGCTGTGACTGGCATCCTCAGAGGTATAACACAGAAAGATGGAGTACTCTCTGTGTCAAGGAGTACTTGACACAGAGAGTATTTGACACACAGAGTACACCATCTTTCTGTGTTATACCTCTGAGGATGCCAGTCACAGCTACTGGCGAAATGTCAGGTCCTACAATGCCAAGACCACGGCCACACAACCCGGAAAATCTACAGCAACAAATGAACTCCAGCCGTGAAAGCCTTCGACAACATATTAAAACAACATGTTAAACCATTACACTGTTTCATCTATCCCAAGACCATCCAAGAGATAATATGGAACTAAGCACCAACAAGGCCTAGGAAAATCCAAAATAACGTAGAATCATAGAATGTTAGAGTTGGAAGGGACCTTGCAGGTCATCTAGTCCAAACCCCTGCACTCTGCAGGAGCATAGCCAAAAGATAGCCCTACATACCTACAACATACCCAAAAGATGGTCGTCCAGCCTCCGCTTGAAAACGTCCATACTACTTAACTTGCTACTAGGAGTATGTGACAAAAACAGACATAAGCTACTTCCAAGAACATCAAGACAGACAACGTTCTTATTCCAAAGTTGGTTCCCGTTGGGTCACGAAATAAAAATAGTCCAACAATGGATAAAAGCCAACATCACCAAGATAGCAGATACAACAACAACAACGGGCATACTTCCAAAACAGCATCTAGAGAGAAAACTAGGACATAACATTCCTTGGTTCTTTTACTTGCAGCTTAAGCATCTAACTAGTCAAATATCGAAAACAACCAACTCACAAGTCACCACTGCATTTGAAGAATTACTGAATGAGAAAAAAAGCCAAAATAAAGGCCTAATCTCAAAAATATATGTGATCCTAATCAATCTAGATAAGCCTCAAGACACAACTCTGAGAAATAAATGGCAAGACCACAATATCAGGGGAAATATGGAAGCGAATATGGTCCTCACAACAGATCACATCAACAACCATCGCCACCAGGCTACAGTCATAAAAAATACTCACAAGATGGTACATGACGGCAAAAAAATTGGCCCTGTCTACATCAACGCACACGCCACTCTGCTGGAAAAAGTGTGTCCAAATAGGAGATTCTGCCCACTGTTGGTAGGAATGCCCAGTCATTACCAAATCCTGAAAAGAAATCCTATCACAAATTAAGAATATCACAAGCTATAAAGTGCCACTAACACCTGAAGTCCTCTTTCTCAACATCTGGCAAAACTGTACAATTCCGCGCATCCGACAAGAATTCTCATTGTCGCGGCAAGAACATGTATTGCAGCAAAATGGAAAGCACAACAAGCACCCACGATAGAAAATGGGTTATCTAAAACCTGGTATATCTTTATAATGGAAAAGATCACAGAAAATATAAAACATACAGACGGCATTACACAGCAATACAGCTCACTTACGAAATGGGAACCATTTATAGAACATGTAACAGCATCTGACATCCAACCACACAATTCGATTTATCTTAATTTAATTTACACATAAGTAACACAGAGATACCACATTGTTACAAACCAGTCAAATACAATCAGATATTATATAAGAGATATCAGACACAAATTTAGAGTTCACATGGAGACTAACAATAATATATAATGTCTAACACTATAATTACGAAAACTGCAATACTTTATGTACAATAAGTTGATTTAACTTGTACATAAGCTACATTGTTATTGCTTTATTCTTGAAATACCAGTAAAAAATAAAAGGTAGCCTCTCTTATGAGACCATTAAGTCCAGCATCTAAAATTACCCAATGGAGTCAATATATGCAGAGCTAAAAACGTGTGGTGTGTATGTATAGATGTATACATTTCAATCATATAAAAATGGAGGTGGGGGGAATAAAATACCTATTTACTGCATTTTTACTCTGATCAGCTCAGAATGGTATATACATGGTTCTCCCCCCCTATTTTACCCTCACAGCAACATTGTTCCCTCTAAGCTGAGTTAGTGTGAACTAGCTCACAGTTTTTTAGCCTCCGGCTGACTGGTTTTTGTCTTCACTCAGGAAGGATGGCTCCAGAGCAAACTAATTCATGCAGCAGCCAAATCGCTCACTCACTACTTTAATGCCAGCAGCTCACAAAGGAGAATTTTTGCTCACAAGACTCCACAGCTTAGAGGGAGCATTGCTTGTGAGGTAGGCCTCAGCTGAAAGAGTAAGTGACTGGGCCAAAGTAGGGTTGCCAGCTTTGGGCTGGGAAATACCTGGAGAATTTGGGGGGTGGAGCCTGGGGAGGGTGGGGTTTGGGGAGGGAGGTATCTCAGCAGGGTACAATGCCACCCTCCAAAGCAGTCGTTTTCTTCAAGGGAGCCAATCATGGTCGTGGGGGGAACAACTGAAATAGCGGGAGATCTCCAGGTGCCACCTGGAGGTTGACAACTCTAGCGCAAAGCCATCCAGGGGTAGAGTGGGCAACTGCATGTCACAAGAAAAACCGAAAATAATTTTATTTAAAAGCTCAAAATGACGTGTGAACCAGTTTGATATAAAAACTTCCAGAAAAGCCGTCCAGCCATTGCATTGCTCAGTTCGATTTTTTTAATTAAAGTACATATCTGAGAAGGGCTCTAATATAAAAACATTCTGTAGACACAAAATGATATTCGTAAAGCCGTACAACAAACTATCCAGTGTAAACAGAGATGTAAAATTCAACAGATGTTACCTGATACTTATTGCAGTGGACCAAGGGAAGCAGACCTGGAAACGCCTCAGGAGAAATTCTCTGCTACTAAAACAAAGGCCTAAATGGCGAGAGTGTTAGAAGTTGGCCAGTAGAGGACTCCTCTAACAATTCCTCCTGTCAGGATTGCATTTCATAATAAGGAAGTCTTCCAATATTTTTAAAAAACCCTCTACCACAAACTTGTTAAGCCTATGGACATGTTTGTAATTTTAAGAAGATGGAATGGCTACCATAATAAAATGGCTGCCATAGGAATGGGGGCCAGTCACAAAATGGACGCCATGATGGGAGCTGGGCTAGTCACAAAATGGATGCTATCCCATCAGGGTTGCCTGTTATGTATTAAAGTGTGAATCCATCCTATTACTTGCCATGTTAAGCTTCAGGCCGAATGTGGCTCTTAATCTGTCGCATTACCATTGGCTGATTTCTGAGAAACCTCTGTAAATATCCAATCACTATGTGAGAATGTATCAAAGAGGGAACGGTCCTGATTGGCCTTTATCCCTGCATTGTTATTGGTTCTTATCTTGTTATGGGTGTGGCTTTGACAGCCCGGACAGTTTAAAAAGGGAGCTGTGCTCCACTTGGTGTGGTGTGTTCCTGAGTTGGAGTTTTGCTGTTAAATAATGCTGAAATCACTTGTTGCTGAAATCTTTCTGTTGAGTTGCATACTTAACATTGCCAGCTCTGGGTTGGGAAATACCTGGAGGTTTTGGGGGTGGAGTCTGAGGAGGGCAGGGTTTGGGGCATAATGCCATAGAGTCCAACATCCAAAGTGGCCATTTTCTGCAGGTGAACTGATCACTGTCAGTTGTAATAGCAGATCTCCAGCCATCACCTGGAGGTTGGCAACCCTACATCCCATCCATGAGAGCTGTGGCTAGGCAGAAAATGGTTGCCGTCCCATCCATGAGAGCTGGAGCCAGTCACAAAATGGCTGCCACGGAAGCTGGGGCTAGGCACAAAATGGCTGCCATCCTGTCCATGTGAACTGGGGCTAGGCACAAAATGGATGTCATGGAAGCTGAAGATTGGCACAAAATGGCTGCCACTGCATCCACGATTGCTGGGGTTAGTCACAAAATGTCTGCCATGTGGCCGGGCACAAAATAGGGTTGCCAGGTCTGGGTTGGAAAATACCTGGAGACTTTGAGGGTGAATCCAGGAGAAGGCGGGGTTTGGGGAGGGGCCTCAGCATGGTACAATGCCATAGAGTCCACCCTTCAAAGCAGCCATTTTCTCCAGGGGAGCCGATCTCTGTCAGTTGGAGATCAGCTGTAAAAACGGGAGATCTCCAGGCCCCACCTGGAGGCTGGCAACCCTAGCACAAAATGGCTACCACAAAAGCTGGGGTCAGCCAGTCACAAAATATGTTGGAAGGCTCCAAGCTGAGTTCTCTCCTAGAACATAGCAAGCTGGTCTCCAAATGCCTGCTTCCCACAGATGTAGAGCTTTTCCAAAGTGTCTCCTGCGACACTGGAGTGGAGGAAAGCCAGGCCTGGCTCTTAGCGCCACGGGTGGCAGGCACCATATTGGAAAATCAGTGATTTAACACAGAGTAATACAGGGGGATAGAAGACTCCCATTGCATTGGGCAGCTGCTGAAGAAGGCCGGCATTAATAAGTACATTTGGAAGGGGGTTGTGCACCCCATGTAAATCACGGGGAAGTAGGGGAATTCGTTTTTAGATTTTCTGCTCCAATTTGTAGAGCTGCCATCCTCCAGGTGGGGCCTGGAGATCTCCCGTTATTACAACTGATCTCCAGACAATAGAAGTCAGTTCCCCTGAA
Organism: Gekko gecko; assembly: GCA_029375565.1. NCBI lineage: Eukaryota > Metazoa > Chordata > Lepidosauria > Squamata > Gekkonidae > Gekko > Gekko gecko. The sequence continues at coordinate 227,518,477 of JAPDNY010000004.1, read as the reverse complement.
ACAAAATGGCTGCTCTGGAGAGTGGACTCTCGGGCCTTATACCCTGCTGAGGTCCCCTTCCCTCCCCAAACCCTGCCCCCCTACAGGTATTTCCCAGTCCAGAGCTGGGAACCCTCTCAATTAGGCAGGGCATCACCAGATGGCCAGATGACGCTCCTGTTTAATTGAGAAAAGGACAAATTAATGGTGAGTGGGATGGAGGGACTAAGACAGGAAGGAAAGTCCAGGAAGAACAGGACTCCCAGGGCTCCCAGTAGATGAGCTACGGGTGCATTTTGGGATGGTCTATCCATAAATGCTGTGAGAACCAGTAGTCTCAGTTTGCCTCAGACCCATGCAGGGAAAGGTAGAAGGGTTTAACCCTCTCACTTCCGCAGTGTCACTGTTTCAGTCTACTGCCTCACTTTGCTATTAGCATCTTAAAGGGGAGGCAAGGTGCGCTTCTTAAAAACACACCTTCTCCCCTTTAAAATGCTAATAGCGTGTATGGGGACAGGAGCCAGTTTTAAACAGCAAAATCAAGTAGAAGTCAACGGGCTCAGCCCCAATTCCCTTCTTTGCACAGACCAGATACTACAAAAATATGCACTTTGCATTTTATGGAGGGGCCTAGGTCTAGGTTTTTAATGTCAACTGTTTTGAGTAGAGAAGAAGAGGAGGAGGAGGAGGAGGAGGAGGAGGAGGAGGAGACTGGATTTATACCCTGCCCTTCACTACCCAAAAGAGTCTCAGAGCAGCTTACAATCCCTTTCCCTTCCCCTCCCCACAACAGACACCCTGTGAGGTTGGTGGGGCTGAGAGAGCTCTCTCAAGGACTGCTCTTGAGAGAAACACCTCTTAGAGAACTTGTGACTGACCCAAGGTCACACCAGCAGCAGCTGCATGTGGAGGAGCCACCCTGAGCCTGCTTGGGGAGGGTGGGATATAAATCTAAAAATAAATATAAATAAATAAATAAATAAATAAATAAATAAAGGAGTGGGGAATCAAACCCAGTTCTCCCAGATTAGAGTCCACGCTCCTAACCATGACACCAAACTGGCTCTCAGACCAGTGAAGAAAGGAGGGAAGGAGACCGCTTGCTTCAACACGTCTCCATATTACAACAAAAAATCCCAGATCCGTAGCAAGTTATGGTCAGTAGCTTTTCTTCCCTAACGCCTTATTTAGTCACATGATTTGTAACCCACCCTTCAGCAAATTGCTCCTGATGTGGGGCACAAAGGGTGGAGTGTGCAGCCGACTCCCAGCGACTCCATGAAGTTCCACCCCATGGTGCTTCCAAGGCAAGAGGTGAGCTGAGGTGGTCGTTCTGTCATGGTCTTCTTCTGTACAGCAACCCAGGTCTTCCCTGGTCATCTCCCATCCAAGTACTGATGCGGCTTAGCTTCTGAGCGAGGGTTGCCAGCTCCCGGTTGGGAAATACCCTGAAATTTGGAGAGGTGAAGCTTGGGGAGGTTGTGGTTTGATCAGGGGAAGGACCTCAGCTGGGCATGATGCCAGAGTTCACCCTCCAAAGCAGTCATTCTCTGAAGATGTGAGCAGTGACACACGAAAGCTCACCCCCTGCCACCTATTTTGTCAGCCTTTAAGGTGCTGCTTCTTTGAGGGAACTGATATCGGTCCCTCGGAGATCAGTTGTAACCAATGCTCCCTCTAAGCTGCCGAGTCCTGTGAGCAAAAATTCTACTTTGTGAGCTCCTGGCATTAAAGTTGTGAGGGAGCGATTTGGCTACTGCATAAATCAGTTTGCTCTGGAGTCCTCCTTCCTGAGCTAAGACAAAAATGCGTGAGCCAGAGGCTAAAAACCTGTAAGCCAGCTCACACTAACTCAGCTTAGAGGGAACACTGACAAGAAGAGGTCTCCAGGCGCCACCTGGGGGTTGGCACCGCTAGTCAGAATGCCGACGGGCACAAAGCCAAAAGGAATCAAAGGACAGCTGATGGAGAAGGACTGAAAAAGCAGAAGCGCTTGGGAGGGTCAGCCCATCACAGCTAGCAGGATTAGCCAGCGGCGCTGGGGAGGGGCGTGGGGCAGAATACTCGATGCATTCCCTCTTTGAAAGGGGGAACTAATCCCTGTGGATGTTTCTGTCACTCTCACACACAGCTGCACATTCATCTCACAGGGGCAGAGATGTCTTCCCTTGCAGGGCGGAGCAGAAAAACAAAATGTCAGCTGCTGTAGCAAGCTCTGCCTCTTACAGCCTGGATGGATAAAAGGAGAGAGCAGGCAGATTCCAGGCCCGCGGATCACTCTGCGCTTGCAATCGGACATTGGTCGGAATCAATGCTCCCTCTAAGCTCTGGAGTCTTGTGAGCAAAAATTCTACTTTGCAAGCTCCTGGCACTAAAGCTGTGCGCAAACAATTTGGCCGCTGCATAGATTAGTTTGCTCTGGAGTCATCCTCCCCGAGCTGAGACAAAAATGTGCAAGCCGGAGGCTAAGGAACTGTGAGCTAGTTCACACTAACTCAGCTTAGAGGGAACAATAATGAGTCTTAGACTCGGTTTGTTGTGATTGCCCTGAGCCCACTTTGGGGAGGCCGGAATAAAAATCTCAAAATAAAATAAATAAATCGCTGGCACAGAGAGACCTGAGTTTCAAGACCCTTTTAAAAGCTGACCACTTAATCGCATCTAAGGAGATTTCAGGGCCCATTTTGGACTGATTTATTGTGCATTTCACACTGAGCTTGTTTGGGCTTGTGTCCTGCTCTTGGGAGGGCGTTTTCAGATTTGGAATTGTGAAGGCAGTGGTGTTCTTGAACCCCAAGGGAGGGGGTTTAAATTACTGCTATGAAAGGTGGAGCGCGTATGATGGAAGAGTACATACAGTGTTGGGATTTTCAAACCAACACCCTCCTGCTGACCCACAGGGGCAAAGCAAAATTCAGGTTGGGTACCCAAGCTCTCCTCCTTGAAAGGGAGAAGTGCGGACCAGAAATGTTTGGTTCAAAGTTTGATGCTGAGACACACGATGCTGCAGGCAAAGGAATTTTACCCAGTGGCAAGACGGTTCTTGTAGATCCTCCACGTTGGTCACTGTCTAACCATAGACAGGTTCCTCCGGGCCACCGGCAGAGGGTGGGGGCGGGGTGCCGGTTCCAAGTTGGGAAACTCCTGGAAATTTGGGGGTGGAGCCTGGGGAGGACAGGGACCTCAGTGGAGTACAACGCCATAGAGTCCGCCCTTCAAAGCAGCCATTTTCTCCAGAGGAACTGATCCCCTTGTCCAGGGGAACTGATCTGGGGCCAGTCTGATGGTGGGGCTCCAGTGAAGCGACATGTCACTCAAAAGCTCCATGGCACAGGATCAAGATCTTGCAAGGTGTGTGTGTGTATGTGTGAAGACAAATTGTCCTTTCCACAGGTCCCAAGCTAAACCCCCAAAGACTGTGGCCATCAATGGGTTTCCCAATGACGTTCTAGCAAACCCTGTAGCTTGTTTGAAGCTGAGAGGTTCCCTCAAAGGGAACACCGGGGACAACCAATGAGATTCCCCGAAAGGCCGTTTCTGCTGCTGGTCGTCTATGATGCACCAGGGAGTTCCAAAAGGCCTGCTTCACGTTCATGCGGGACAGTGGAGTGTGTGTGGCAGGAAGCGACCACGAAAAACAGGTTGCTTACCTGTAACTGATGATCTTCAAGTGGTCATCTGTGCAGTCACACCTATGGGATCTAGTGTGCCTGCACTGATCGGTGTTGTACAAAGCTCACAATGGGATTTTCACGCCTCCGCCCTGAGCCTGCGTGAGAACCCTTACTGCGCATGCTCAGGGGGGCAGAGCGCGGACATCCCTCCAGTTCCTTCTGACCGCTATCAACCAAAGTCGCTTGAGAAAGCAGAACTGAGGATGACAGCAGTGGGGAAGGATGGGCGGGCAGTGTGACTGCAACCTGTTTATCTTCTTCGTGGTCTCTGTGCATCACACCTATGGAAGATTAAAAAGCAGTAGCTCACCTGGAGGTGGGCGCTGTCAGACTCAGTGCACCGCAGAGGACAAGACCAAGCAACCCAGATCGCCTTTGTGCTGCACACAAACATCTAGTGCGTAGTGCCTGATGAACGTGGTGGGCATGGACCACGTGGCAGCTTTGCAGACAGAAGACAGCGACGCGCCCTTCAGGAAAGCATTAGAGGTCGCCATAGACCTGGTGGTGCCATCTCTTGCCTCGGCACCGATGTGGATGTTTGAGCTGAGGCCGATGCAGAAGATTTCGGAGGCGGCTCCGCTGGCCTTTGAGGCAGGAAGGGCAAGAGCCGATTCCTGAAGAGCGACCTTGAGTCTCGCGGCTCTATTTTTGCGCATTTGATTCAAGAATGTTGCACACAGAGCACAAGCCTCAGGTCGATGACCTTTGCCTAAGCAAATGATACAGAGAGTGTGGCTGTCTTGTGGGGCTAGTTTACTTCCACACGAAGAACACCGCTTGAAGCACCCCCACTTCTTATCCATAAACTGCTGTGATGGAAGGGAAGGGGGGAGGCAGACCGAAGGTCCAAAGAGCACGGAACGCAGACTTCCTGAGGTAAAAGTCAAGTAAGATCGTGGAGACTTCCTGAGGTAAAAGTCAAGTAAGATCGTGGAGACTTCCTGAGGTAAAAGTCAAGTAAGATCGTGGAGAAGACGAAAACAAAATTCTCCTTTAGAATGAAAAAGTCCCGATGTGAGGGAAAAACTGACTAACACCAACCGACGAAAAAGCTGTTAACAGCGCGGCGGTCAGAAGAGAACTGGCAGGATGTCCATGCCCCGCCCCCTTGGGCATGCACAGTAAGGGTTCCCACGCAGGCTCAGGGCGAAGGCGTGAAAATCCCTTTGCGAGCTTTGTAGAACACCGATCAGATCAGCGCAGGCGCACTAGATCCCATAGGTGTGATGCGCAGAGACCGCGAAGAAGATCCACCTGGACCGTGCACCAGAATCCTCCGCAGCACAATGGGCTTGTTGCCATAGCCAGCTATTGGTTCCTGAGCACAAGTGCAAGACTCCAGTAGCACCTTAAAAGACCTTCAGTGTCTGAAGAGAAGTGAGCCGTGACTCACAAAACTTCCTCCCCTGCCACCAATTTTGTTAGTCTTTCGGGTGGTTCCTGAAGTCTTGCTCTTTTCCACTGTGACAGGCAGACTCACGCGGTGACCCATCTTGATTTATTTCCTTAGCAGGACGTTTGATGTGAAAGGAGAAAGCTGGCAAGCCACACATAAGTTCAGCCTTCTGACGGCAAATATACTACATGTGACTATTGTGTTCCTTTTTGCCGTTCACATCATAAAATCCCTTTGCTCATGTCCCATGGTATAGGTGGTTGTTTCGGCTGTTTTGGGCACTTCTTGTTCAGTGTGTGCAGCACTATTTACTTTTCTGATCAGGGATTCAATGCAGTTTTTCACAGTCCCCCCCCACACACACACACTTAATCCTCATTAGCTTGGGAGACTGAGATAGGCTCAAGGTCACCTGGCAGGCTTCCGTTGTTGAATGAGGAGACTGGATTTATACCCTGCCCTTCAGAGCAGTTTACAATCTCCTTCCCCTTCCCCTCCCCACAACAGACACCCTGTGAGGTAGGTGGGAATGAGAGAGCTCTTTTGGGGACCGCCCTTGAGAGAACAGCTCTGAGAGAACTTGTGACTGACCCAAGGTCACACAAGCAGCTGCATGTGTGGAATGGGGAATCAAACCTGGTTTTCCCAGATTAGAGTCCGAGCTCCTAACCACTACACCAAACTGGGATTCAAACTTGGTTGTCCCAGGCCCTCATCTGACACTCTGACCACAACACCAAACCAGGTACTCACGCTTTGGTGAGCCAGTTTGGTGTATTGGTTAAGTGTGTGGACTCTAATCTGGGAGAACCAGGTTTGATTCCCCAGTCCTCCACTTGCACCTGCTGATGTGATCTTGGGTCAGTCACAAGCTCTGGCACAGCTGTTCCTGAAAGAGCAGTTTGTGTCAAGAGCTCTCTCAGCCCTGCCTACCTCACAGGGTGTCTGTTGTGGGGAGGGGAACGGAAAGGAGCTTGTAAGCGGCTTTGAGACTCCCTTGGGTAGTGAAGGGTGGGGTATAAATCCAATATCTTCTTCTCTTTCCCCCGCAATGGGAACCCAAAATGGCTTCCAACACCATTCTCCTCTATTTTATCCTCACCACAACCCTGTGAGGTAAGTCAGGCTGAGAATGTGCCCAGCAGCCTGTTTGTCACTATGACCGGTAGAGTACAACCACAAGTAGACTGGCACCTATGATAACTCACTAAAAAGGACCCAATCCAAGTGCTGTATAAAACATGAGTTATTATTAAAATATATCTATCTTTCTCCAGAGTTTTCTTCATACAAAAATCCTGCAAAAATAGAGTCTCAAAGAGTGGAACAACGAAAGCAAGGTAGGTTTAAAGGCACTATGAATGCAGCCCAATTTCTTGTGCCTAGGAACTCAATTCCAAAATAAAGTCTAACATACTATTAGGCAACGTGGGAGTTAAACTGAGATTGTGTCTTTTTGTAATATTTTTGTATGAAGAAAACTTTGGAGAAAGATATTTTTTTGAATAACAACTCCTGTTTTGTACAGCATCTGGACTGGGTCCTTTTTAGTGAGTTGTCACAGTGACTGAACTAGGCCTGGGAGGCCAAGGAGAAATCTGCCCTTTAAACTAGTGGTCATCGCTACATCTTGTGGCAGTGAGTTCCAGAGGATCGCTAAGTGCTGTGCAAAGCATCACCTTTCCCCCTGTCCCGAATGTGTTGCCCTTTTACTTCACTGGGAGCCCTCACATTCCAGAACAGGGCCCCCCGATGTGGCGGCTACAGTGCCAGCTGACACCATTTCTGGCACACGCCCAATGTTTTTAGAGAGTAGGAGGGGCCAGCTTCTGATTGGCTGAGCAGATTTTTTAAAACGTTGCTTTGGGAGCAGCTGCCACCACAGCATGATCATCTTCACTGTTGGCTCAAAGTCAGCTGTGTGCCTGTGCAAGAAAATATCTGAAAACAGCCCAGAGCTTCTGCCTGAAATGTCGGAGACAGTTATGCATGACCTCACTTCCTGACAATCTGTGGCTGGCTCCGCCTCCTGAAGCAGCCATTTTGGGGTTGCGCCTGTCACCCTGGGACAGGATTCCAAAGGGGCCCACGGGCTCAAAAAAGCTGGAGACCCCTGTTCTGGAATCATGGGGGAAAGGAATGTATGTGCTCTAGCCAAAGAGGTGTCACTGAACTTCATTTTAATCTCCTTCTATCTATAATAACTATCAATATCAAACCTCTCTGGGCATGCACCCTCTTCTATGGGAAAAGCAGAAATCATGATGTGGGAAAAACAAGAGCACACAAGTGGTGTTTTTAATTACAAAAAAGTTCAAATTACAATATAATACAGAGACTTTTTTTTTACACACAGAATATTAGAACAGTTTCCTACCGGAAGGTCAAGAAAAATATTTTTTTCTTTGTTTTGTTTTTTTTAATAAACGGCTTATTCATTTTCGGCTATTGTTATACAAAGTTGCAGAACATGCGCACTTTTCCCCCCCATGAAAGGGTTTGTTCTTTTAATTACTTTTAAATTTTTGCTAAGTGCAAATACTAGATTTCCCCCCTCTCTCTCTCTCCACCTTTTAAGGCAAGTTAAATGGACACGCTGCAAATATCATCATAGAAAGTACCTGTTAAAACTGTCAAGCTCAGGGTGTACAAAAAACCCCCACACACGCTTGTCCCCCTTGTCTACCCGTAAAGAGAGATGGTTTTTAAAAACAAACAAACAAACTTAAAACAGGAAGAAGAAAAAAACCCAGGCAACAACTTAACACTGACGTGTGTTTGTTTAAAAATATGCAGGAAATGCTGATTGAAGTGAAGAAACAGCTACTTGAACAATGTCACCGAGGGGAAGGGGATGGCTTTAAGGAGGACGGGAAAGGGGATGGCTTTAAGGAGGGTTCCGAAGGCCCGGGCAGCCCGCTTCTAAGTCCCTTCTGTTGTCAATCCACCATCTTGCCGGGGCACTTGTGTCCAGGGGAAGGGGGGAGCCCGAATGCAGACAAGCAATTGACCCAGAGCTCTTGGAACGTCAGAATCAACAGAATGGTTTAAGGCCTAGTTGCAAGGTGGTAAGCTTATGCCTGGGCTGTATGACTTCAGACGACAAGGAAAGGAAGGAATCCCCACACGCGGAAAGCTTGTACTTCAGGGAGAAGGCTAGACTAGGCCACTTCCCGCCAACACAACAGCTTTCTAGGGGCAGGGATATTTTTTTCATTTTGGAAAGACAGGAATCTTCTATCATGTGAATCCACAGCTAAAGCCACCAAAAAACCCCTTTCCATTCAATGAGAAATAGGCTTTAGTCGCATTCAAGCTAGGACTCTGTGCTACAAGTTGGGCACACCCTAGACTACGGAGGCAACTCCTCTCTTTCTCACCTAAAGTGCAAGAGGTTGGCTCCGCTGGAAATTGGGAAAAGCCGGGCGAGTCCACATTATGTCAGGATCAGATGGTGGTCATACTATTGGCAGGATACAAATTCCCCTGTCTTTGAGCCGCTACCCGTCTTTCTGTCCCCAGTACGGTGGGTCTCCAGTGTGGCCAGGGGCCCCTTAGCTGGAGCGGCCCGAAGACTTCAAGAACTGGGCAATGGAACTTAACCGTCTGTTCTAAATAATTAAATAACCCCCTACCCGTGCCAGCTGGACAAGTTGACTAAAGGGGTCCCGCGTGAGGTGTCAACTTTAGGGAAGGCATCAGTCAACTTTAGGGAAAGATTGCATTATGAGGGGAAGGCGGATCTTGGCGTCTCAGGTTCGTTTTGATTAACAGTCGGATTATTCACTTTCACATCAGAAGGGAGGCACCGATATAAGGGAGGCCTGAGGATTCAGAAACTGTCAAGTGCCATTTTTTCTTCTTTTTTAATTAGCATAGCCCCTGGTTCGTTGCTAAAAGATTGGGGAGAAAGTCCTTTTTTCGGATCCAGCGAACATGTTCCCAGTTCATTGCACTCAACAGCCAGAGGAGTTATGATTCCCTCCAACCCCAAAGGCCTGGAATAGTCCACATTTTTTAAAAATAATAATAATAATAATAAACTGCTTTTCCTTAGAGCACCGGAAGAAAGAGGCAACCTCAAATGGGCAGGTTTAGACACTGGCCAAGGCTGGTAAGCTCGGTGGATAAATATTTAGGATGTTCTTGCCACTTGAAGAAAAGTTAACAGGGGAAGATTTATCCTCTTCTCCCAAATAGGAAGTTGATCAGAATTGGCACTATCCACTGGGAAAACACGTTCTTGAGCAAGTATCCCTCCACCACTTCCCCAATGGTCCTTGGTAGCTCAGTTATTGTTCTCCTGTTACCCAATAGATGTGGTTTCCAGGCCACTCCATCAGGCAAGATCCGGTCCTGCAACCGAATCCTTTGTTTTCCACAGGAGGTGCGTGATGTGGCATACAAACTGAAATGCTTGGGGGAGGTGGGTTTTAGCCAGTGCCCGCCACCCACTTGGAATGGCAAAAGGGTTATCCTCGCTCAAGAGAACTCCAAGGCAAGGACAAGAGGGGGGCAAGCCTGGCTGGTTGAGCACTGAGAACTACCTGGCTTGAACTGCACACATGCTCGAACCCTATGTTCAGATACGCAGAAGGGAACTTCTGGATAGACATGGAGTGATGAAAGAAAACACTAAGCTGAAGCCAGAGTTGGTAGTGGTCAAAAGAAAAGGAACCCTTTCTTGTCATTGCAAACAAAATCTTCAGAGAAGGATGAAGGCTGGCCCTGGATTCCTCCAGATCGCAGAGAGAAAAGATACCTGAGAGCTGATATAAGAAGCCAGGGTCAGGTCTGTCATCCCTAGGGTGCAGGGAATTGGGGCAACCGGCCCACAGTTTGTATGGGGGCACCACGCTTCTCTGAAGGAGCCCCAGGTTGATGGGCCTGCCCCTAGGTGACCAACTTGGGGCTGAAAGCACATACTTTTCACCCCAACCCCTACTTGGCCAGCCCGGGTCTCTGTCGGCCCTGCAAGTCTCATGAGATTGGGGGAGGAGCCTGATGGATGATGTGGAAAGTCACAAATCGGCCTGAGTGCAAAGGCCTCGAGAAGGCATTTTGCGATATTGCTTCTGAAGAGAAAACTGAACCAAGGCAGGGGACAAGCTTTGGCCTTCCTGACAGATGTTGCTAGCCATTCTCTGTCCAGAGAAGAATGTGCTCTCCCTAGCCTCTGCCCTGGCAGAGATGTGGTGGTGGCGCAGGCTGGGATAGTTTGGATAACAGCGAGGCTTCCCTGCAGAGAGATGGATTAGCTCTCCCTAGCCCATGTGGAGCCCAGGACAGCCTACAGGAGCTTGCAATCCTCAGCGAGGCTTTGCTGCGAAAAGCGAAGTGGCTGTGTAAGAGGTACAACGTAAATTCGCGTGATCAGAATATTCAGCAACGCTACGAAAATTGTGAAAATCAACACCGTGATGCAGGGAATAGCCTTAACCGTCCTCAGTGATGTAACTCCAAGAAGGGGAAGACCATGAAGGCTTTCGAACTATCCGATCTAATCTCCTACCAGGGTTGGCAACTTGTTTTTCTTGCCCAGCTCCCGGAAGATATTTGAAAACTAGCCCATCCCTCTCCTGGGAATCAAACGAGAAAGAAAGCGAATTGGCCAACTCTCAGAACTGTGAAACGCAACATTTGGAGAGAGAGTCCACTTGTTTCCAGCTCAGCCGCATCCGGCAAAGTCTTAGGCAAGCCCTGGAGGCTTTTGAAGGGGTAAACCCCCACCCCACCAACACTCGTTTCTCATCAAAGATGGCAAACCGTAAGATAAAACCAGGGGAGGTCAGCAGGTGGAAGAAAACAGACCCAGACAGATGGAAAAGAAAATAAGACAGCTTTCATTTACAAGCCATGAGATGTACTGGGATTTCCAAAGATTCTGTCACCTGGGGAAAAAAAATAAACTTTAGCCTTCTTAGCAAAATGGGGTCGTGGTGGTTTTCCTTCTAATGTATTCGTGAGAAGAAGAAAAAAATGGAGGCAGTCCTCTTCCTGAAGAAAACAGCAAATCCGTGGTCTTAGCAAAGGGGGTGCAAGTGCTCGTCACCCTTAGACACAAGGCCTTTAAATCAATTAAGACGACAGGCTGGGGAGCTCACTGGACTCTTGCTGAGTGGCCAATGACAGCTTTCGGATATGAGTCAACCCTACCCGGAGCCACCATTGTGCACATGGCATGCCCCGTTCCCACAATGGCAGCCCTGGTAGGCTGCGATAGTAAAAGTCAGGCACCGACTCCGTGTAGGGTTGAGTCACCCGCTAGAGTCATTGCAGTCAGTAGACATACAGGAGAACCGTATGTGCCATTTCCAGTATGAAATGAGTCCCCGAGTAACCGAGCTGGCTTTTGACAGCAACGCAGCGCGCCTCTGCGTGGGGCGGTCCAGCAGCTCAAGTCACGCATCTCCTAAGTGCACACAGAGCTGCACCAAGGCAAGGATTGTGCTGTTTTCTTCCAGGAGCTGCACCAAGGCAAGGATTGTGCTGTTTTCTTCCAGGAGCTGCACCAAGGCAAGGATTGTGCTGTTTTCTTCCAGGAGCTGCACCAAGGCAAGGATTGTGCTGTTTTCTTCCAGGAGCTGCACAAATGCAAGGACTGTGCTGTTTTCTTCCAGGAGCTGGGAACTCCAGGGCTGCGAGGCATGCCTTCCCTCTTCACGAGGGGGGTCAAGAAGACTCCCTACGCGTCCAGTGCACCTTGGACAGTGGGGCATGCAACCGAGGAACCAACGCTCCCAAATGTGTGACCTGCCTAAAAAAAACAATAACTGGGTTTTTTTTAAATCTGAGGGGCACACCTGAGCGTCAAAGAAAACACAGTCCTGTAGGTAAGATGACCACAGTGGATCCTTCTAAGGGTTCCAGACATTTTCACCACTTCTTCTTTGAGGATGTTTCTCTGCAAACAGACCTCCGACAAGCGCGCATGGTTCCAGCTACACTTTGTTCAGTTCAGGAAGCAGCAATGGGGTGCACGCAGTACACAAGCGTGATCACACCCGCATTGTCACTATGCCACAGGTCCTGCCCTTGCACCTACCATACGCAAGCAATTAAGGACTCCCTGAATCACTGTCTGGTATGAACCAGCAGCAAGTGGCTTGCCCCACCACTGCAGTCACGCCCCCTTTAAACGGAGCTGGTTTGTGCCCTGTGCATCTTCAGCTACAAAGGGGGAGGGTTGAATGAAACCCCTTAATTTGGCACCAGAGAACAATCAGAGACCTCCAAAAACTCTTTGGGGAATCCTCGCTCAGCGACGGGACAAGCTGTCTCAGGGGCAGGGAAGGACTTCTGAAGACGAGTGTTGACCCTCTATAGCAAGAGCCTTGGTGACACGAGACGGCCTTGGCCAGACGGGTGCCTCAAATATCCTCCGCGGACAATGGCCTCTCTGCTGACTTCTACCTGCTGCGGGGGTGCCGCAAGCTCCTTAAACCGTGAAAACTAAACAGTGCCTAAGTCAGTTAACTACTCGGCCTACAGTTCCCAAGATCCTGCACAGCTGGCGGGGACCTAATCCCTCCCAGACGGGAAGCTGTTTTGGCAGACAGGGGAAATTGTGGCAGGGGGGCTGGCACACGGGTCTTCACGGCAGTGTTCCCCCTTGCCGAATGGCGTCGCCTCGGTTCGCCTCACTCAGCAGAGACTGTTTCTTCACTAAAATCAGCATCAAGGTGGCCCTCGGACATCTACGCCTTTCTTTTCTTTTTAAACGGGCATTGCCTGAGTGCTTTGCGTCCATAAGCGGCAAGGGCCTGAACAACCAAGGCAGGCAATGAGAGGACTGTAGAGGGGGCTGAAATGGGGTCTTCGGTGCCTGTGGTTCACTGGTGGGGGGGGGCAGAAGGGAGAGACCAGGGGGGCCAGGAGAAGGGGGGGGAGCGCCTCCCAGTGCTGGCTTTTCCCTGCAGTGACTGTCAAAGTACGGGGTGCTGCCCCGGGCCGGATCAGAACCGATGCCGCGGCTGCGGACCGAAGTGCATAGGAAGGTTGTGTTCCAGCGGCACGTTCACCTGGGGGAAGTCGTAGTTCACCTGCACGTTGGGCAGCGGTGGCACATAGGGGGCGTGGACGGGGCCGATGTTCAGGGGGAGGTTGTTGTACAGTGGGCGGAAGGGGGCCAGGGGGAAGGGCGGGGGGACGAAAGGGTAAGGGGGCATCTGAGGCTGGTGGTGGAGGTTCTGCGGGACCGGCCTGGGGATGGCTTCGAGACGCGGGATCTTCTCGGTGGGCTTATCCAACGGAGGGCCGATGCGCTTGAAACCCTTTTCTGCCAGACAAACAAACAAAAACCAAGTTCAGGTGGAAAACTTGATGAATTTCAAAAGTCCCTGCGATCGGGACCAAACAACTGCTTCCCCACACAGAGCTTCAGGACAGAGCGAAAGGGTGCAGATCTAATACTGCCCTGGTACCAGACCACAATGTCAGACCCTCGCTTAAAGGAGAACCCTGCTTAGTTCTAACCATAGTTAGCGATGATCCACTCCCAGCACCCCCCTGAGGGGACCCCTCCCGGGCTCTGCTCCTTGGCTTGCTCCACACTAAGATCTACCTCCTGGCTCTCCACTTTCCCCACCGCCTTGACATTGCTATTGTCATAATTCTCCTCTTCCTATCACGTAACGCTGACGTCACAGGTATGCAGCTTAGAATGTTCCATGTAGCGCCCCCCCCGGCTTCAAGCTGTGCCCCCCCAGTTCCATAAGAAGTTCACGGGACCACCCACCTCCGCTCTTCCGCTTCTGCTCCTCTTCGGCCTCCTTTTGAATCTCCTGGATGATCTTCTCATCATCTTCCTGGAAACGACAGAAGGACAAGTAAGACTAGAAGCCCAGCCGACTACAATGGGCGCTTATCTTTTCTAAAAAAAAAAAAAAAAAGGCTGCACCAAGGGAGACTCGGTGGAGCACAGGATCATAGAGTTGGAAGGGATCTCCAGGGTCATCTAGTCCAACCCCCTGCACAATGCCAGAAATTCACAAATACCTCCCCCTCCGTATCCCCAGTGACCCCCTGTTCCAAGCCCAGAAGATGACAAAAACCCTCCGGGATCTCCAGCCAAACTGGCCTGGAGAACAATTGCTTCCTGACCCCAAAGTGGTGATCAGCATTTCCCTGGGCATGTAAGAAAGAGCCATGAGAACTAAGCACTGGTGCAACCCTTCCTGCTCTCCCTCTCACGATCTGCCTAAATTCACAGAATCTGCATTGCTGTCAGATGGCCATCCAGCCTCTGTTTGATAATCTCCAAAGGAGGAGAGCCCACCACCTCCCAAGGAAGCCTGTCCCCTTGAGGAACCACTCTGTCAGGAAGTTCTTCCTGCTGTTTAGCCGAAACCTCTTCTGATTTAATTTCAACCTGTTACCCAAAAACTCTTCTGATTTAATCTCCACCTGTTAAACCTGTACAGAGCATGCAAGCGTGGTTGACTTCACTTATTTTACATTACATTGTTCAGCAAATCTATTTATTCCCTCTAACCACTGGAAAATATCACACATTAACCCCCACGGGCCCCTGAGACTTCACCCGACCCTGCTCCCACCAACACCAAATATAGCTTTGCAACCGTCAGGCCTGGATTTGGTTTTAGCGCTGCTCCTTCTATCGCCTTGGTCTCCTTATTTTGGTACGACTATTTTAATTGCACCGGAAGCCACAGAGAACAAAATGGAGGGCGGGAAGATAACACAGACATACAGTCCAGACTCGGCACCCAGAAATGGTGGATTCCGCGGCCTGCATATGTTACACAAGCTGAATAACCCGAATCCCTTCTCTTACTTTTTAAAGAAATATTTTGTACAACTTTGCTACAGCCTTGCTAAGTCGCAGGAGCTGAAATGCAAAACCCTCCAGCCGTATCGTGCAGACGCTTCTTGAACAGGCGTAATACCACGACCCTTCCAAGGCAATTCTTTGCAACGAGGACTAGAAACTGCTTTTTAATAAAGCCAAAATCAAAAGCTTGAGATCTCCCAGCTGGAATCCGTGCCCAGTTTCGTGAGGTTTCCTGGGCTCCCACGGTGATGCAGCTGCAAGCTACGATTGCCAAGCTGACAGCCGATAACAGCTGCAAAGAGGAAAAGACCTGAAGCAACCATGGTCAAGTTCTCCCCTCCTTCCAGTAAAGATGGCCAGTTGCATTCTTGTTATTGACAACCAGGTTCCCCTCGGAAGGTGGTAAAGGTGGAGGGGGGGGATAAGAGGAAGAAGAGACCAAAACAGCAGGTGTCCTGCCACAGCGCTGGCAACTTTCGAAGCCCTTGTACGGAATCCTCACCCACACCGCGGAGCATGACTAAGCCGCTTAGAGGCAGAACACTGATCCTCCGGCTCGACCAAACAGATGGCTGCAAGCAAGCTCTTTCCTCTACCCCTCCCGGGAGCAGCTGGGGCACCGTTAATCTTTTAAATGGCATCGGGCCATTAAATATTTAGATTAAAGTTGCGGCTCCGGAGGCGGCTGAGGCCCGAAGGCTGGATGGGACATCAATGAAAAACGCCCGGGCTCCGGTAGCAGAGGGAAGAGGCCATTGAGATTTTATCTAGGAGGAAGGGGAAGGGGAGGAAGTGTGCGCTCAAGGAGAGCGGATTCAAATGGAACAGTCGACACCACAAGAGTGGATGCCTGCCATGATGCCTCCCCCCCAAGCTCCACACGCAAATGCTAAGATGTACAGAAGCAGATAGAAAAGAGAGTGCACAGCCAAGTCAGCACCAAGCCCAAGACCTGCATCTGGCAAGCCAGACAGAGTTGGATCCCAATTTATCGGCACACACGTGATGCTTGCCTCATACAGAGTATGGCTGACAGGTCTCTTACCTCTTGCAGTGGGAGGGAGACGCTCCCAGTCTGGGATATTCGCATGTGCACATACTGCACAGCGCAATAATATCGCCCAGAAGTGATGTCGTTGTGCTAGGCACATTGCCAGTGGACACTCTAGCGTTCAGCTTGAAAACTCTGATACCATAGAGTTTTAAGGCCAAATGCTAGAGCGTCCCCCCAGCGACGTGCTCGGCGCAATGATGTCATCTCTGGGTGACATCATCACACTGGGCACGTCGGCCCTATCTAGGCACTTTGGGAGTGGGGTTCCGCCCATCAGCCGGATCCGGGCTGGTGGGTCAGGGGTCCCTAGAGCGGGCAAACTCCTGCCCACCCCCGGGGATCTGGCAGCCCTAATATGGAGTCAGACCAGTTGGTCCACGAGGCTCCATCCTGCCTGCTCTGACAGGGAATGGCTCCCTGGGGTCTTGGAAAGAAAGAGGTTTCCTTCTCCTGCTACCTTAGGTCTTTTAACCAGAGATTCAATCTAGGATCTTCCGACTGCAAACGAAGCGTTCTGCTATTGAACCCCTTCTTACTCAGCTTAGATTCCCCTATGCTCAATGTTCAAACAGCCAGTTACTAGCAGCTGAAATCCGTGAACTCGCTCCACCGAAAAGTGACACATCCGAGAGAGCTGAGGATTAAGGAAGCCCTGCTGGTCATCTGGCCAACCTGTCCACACATGCAAGTTTTGTGCGTGTGTAGAAGGAGACTTCCGAGCCTCACCAGCTATCTGCCCGTTGCTAATCTATCACATTTGTTGTCCTTTTTTATATGGGCTGAGAGTGCCTGCAGAGGAAAGTAATCTGGGAAATGATCTTCAGAGGGCACGGGCGGGAGTGGAGGGGAAACTGAGGCCCCCTTCGTACTCCATGGCAGCCTTGGAATCCAGCCTTGGAATCCTAGGCAGGCACAAACACCTGCCATGCATTTTGACAGGCACAACTTGCTGTTCTTTCAGAGCATGGGGCTGGGGGGGGAAATCCCTGCAAAATTCGTGTACCTTGCTGTTTGTTCATAATTCGGGACACTTGCTATATGTACCTGTGGGCGCCATGGTGCGTGCCGACACCTTTTCTGGCACTTGCTAAGTGTTTTTAGGAAGTGGGTTGGGCCAGTTAGGGCTTGTACCCCAGCAAGGCTTCTGATTGGCTGTGAAGATGTTTTAAAAATGCTGCTCTGGCAGCAGCTGCCACTACAACACAGGGAACTCTACACGGTTAAGCTGCGGCAATCATTTTGTGGCTGGCTCCGCCTCCCGAGGCAGCCATTTTGCGGCAGCCATTTTGTCGCTGCGCCTACTATGCCACGTCAGAATTCCAAATGTTACGAAGGTTGTGGACAGCTGATTTAGAGCGTGGCACTCATCACATGCTGATCCTAGAATAACTTGGATGCAAAACTTGGGGTAGTCTTACCACTATAGAAATGGGGGGCAGGGAATAAAAGCTGCACTGTAGCTAATTAGAGAACATACCGCTGTCCTGTTCAGACACAAACCTTGCACACATCTTGTTTTAATTTCACCCCAGCTTTATGTCTTCCTGCATACATATAATTTGCCCGAATGTGGAAAGTTTTCTGGATCTGGAGAGCCCCCCGGGAGATGCTCCTAGGAAATATGCTGCCTCTGCACACGGGAGAGTCGTGCCAGTTTCCCGACTGGGATCTGGGAAAACCTGACATGTCTGGAAACCCGGCCAAGTTTCCCTTCCTGATGGAGGTGTGGCAGGGGGAGGGGGAGGGGGAGAGAGGAACGCAGGGGAGGGAGTCCTCCGGCAAGATTTCCCCCCCTTGTTCCAACTGCTTCTCTGACTCAGCGGTTTAAAACCCAAACGACTTTCCAACACGGGTTTCTATTTTTATTTTTTAAAAGCAGGGGGAAGAGGAGAGGCGAGGAAGCCGCACCCACCAATCTCTTCAGCCCATCTTGTCAGATCCTGCACTGAGTAGGTGGTTGAACTAGATGGCCTGTTTAGTGCAGCGGTTAGTGGGAGGACCGGGTTTGATTCCCCACGCCTCCACATGCAGCTGCTGGTGTGACCTTGGGTCAGTCACCAGTTTCCTCAGAGCTGTTATCTAAAGGGCACTTCTCGAGAGGGCTCTCTCAGCCCCACCTCCCTCACAGGGTGTCTGTTGTGGGGAGGGGAAGGGAGAGGAGGTTGTAAGCCGCTCTGAGACTCCTTCGGGTAGTGAAGGGAGGGGTATAAATCCAATCTCTTCTCTTCTCCTCTTCTCTGTATGGCCCCTTCCAACTCTGTGATTCTAGGATTCTAGAACGGGTTGCAGGAGAATGGTCTGCAGAACGCAGGGTAGTCCGGAAAAGCTAGTGAGCCAGATTCTGGGATGCTTCCCCTCCGAGTGAGCGAAGGGTCCCCTTTGCGGGAAGTACAAACAGGTCCTGGAGCGAGCCCAGCTGAGCCGCCCCTCTGGTCCGGTAACTCAGCACCACACGGACCTGGCTGTCTCTCTCCCCTTGGATGCTTTTTCGAGGGGAAAAGCAGAGCTCCGCATTGCCAAATACGGGTTTCCCAATGGCTAGAAATCTGAACCCGCTGACTGTCCCCTGCTCTACTGATCTTCCTTCTATCATCTGGACAATGCTAAGCATTGGAAAAGCTTGCTTAGAGCATTTCTTGACGGAAGGAGTGATCGTTCCCGGTCCCCCACAGGTCAATGAGGCAGCTGAAACAACAGGAGTTAACTATACTGGTGGCAACCTCTTTGGGTAATCAGAGCCCTGTCGTTTGTGGACCCATATCCCCTCGGAAGGGCGTGTGCCACAGGGAGGACGAGTCAGCCTCCTTCTGTGCTGAACTGTGGCCTGGCAGCGTGGCAAGGAGCTGAGGCCACAGAGGAAACACCAGGGATCCCCACCCTGCGTCCCGCGTCAGCCAAGCGCTGTCCTTTTCCTCCCTCTCCAATGACACGCTAGGATGGAGCCCCTGCTCACGAGGAAGGACAGGAAGAGTGAGGCTGCTCAAAGAAGAAAGGACGGAGTCATGCCAATGGGAATTGGAACCCAGAGTAGGCTGCAAGTAATCTAGCCTGCGAAATGGCCCCGTAATCACAGCATCACACAGAGCTGGAAGGGGGCCATAGTGGCCATCTAGTCCAACCCCCCTGCTCAATGCAGGATCGGCCCTAGAGCATCCCGGACAAGGGCTTGTCCAGATGCTGCTTGAAGACTGCCAGGGAGGGGGAACTCACCACTTCCCCAGGCAGCTGATTCTGCTGCTGCACAACACTGACTGTAGAAAAAGTTTTCCCTAAGATCCACCTTCCCACCTTGAGAGCCAGTTTGGCGTAGTGGTTAAGTGTGCGGACTCTAATCAGGGAGAACTGGGTTTGATTCCTCACTCCTCCACTTGCACCTGCTGGATGAGCTTGGGCAAGCCATAGTTCTGTCAGAGCTGTCCTTGAAAGAGCAGTTTCTGTCAGAGCTCTCTCAGCCCCACCTACCTCCCAGGTTCTCTGTTGTGGGGAGGGGAAGGGAAAGGAGTTTGTAAGCCACTCTGAGACTCCAAGTGAAGGGCAGGGTATAGATCCAACCTCTTCTTCTTCTAATTTAAACCCATGATTGTGAGTCCTCTCCTCTGCTGCCAACAGGAACAGCCCCCTGCCCTCCTCTAAGGGACAGCCCTTCAAATACTTCAAGAGAGCCATCATATCCCCCCCTCAACCTCTAGTCTCCAGACTGAACATTCCCAAATTCCCTCAGACTTTCCTCATAGGGCTGGGTCTCCATATAGTATTCTGTATTCAATATTCAGGCCCCAATCCACCTGCCCACCTCATAGGCCTCACAGGAAAAGAAGTTGGCTTTTTCCTGAGTCACAGCACCGTACAATTTCGATACCTTCCCTTTCTAACTTCCCAGAGGAAACCGAAGTCTAGCTTTTTCCAGCAGCACTCTCAGTTGAACCAGTGATTCGTTATACCCCCATATGCTGTTTTATTCTTTTTAACAGTTCGTGTTTTGTCATTCTGTATTATTCTGCTGGATATTGCAGTTTCCATGCATGCATTTATTGTATTATGAACCCCCTTTTTTGGAGGGGTTTTTTACCAAAAAAGTGGGACAATTGTTTGCCACACTTGTACCCCCCCTCCAAACGGGAACCCAAAATGGCTAGAAATGCTGATGTATTCGTTTAAGCAAAATAAAACAATATACAGAACTAACTGGAAAAGGAAAAGGAACATCACACCTGTCTGGGCAGCTTGAAATGCAACCGGACTCCACTATGAAAGTTAGGAACAAGGGCTACGGGAAGTGAGGATTTCAGGGCCGGCTTTACAGCTGAAATAAATTTCTCTCAAGTGCCCTTGTTATTGTCAACTTAGCAGACCAACAGCAGTTTATAGGCCTCTCCTCCTCCTCCGCCTCCTCCTCATGAGCTGGGTCTAATCCTTTGTTAAAAGCTGTCTAAGCCAGGAACTATCCCCCACATCTTGTCTGAGTGAATTCTGTAAGTTTATTAGCTGTCGTGCGAAAAAAAATACTTCCTTTTGTCTGTCCTGAAGCTACCTGCCAATCAACTTTACTGGGCAGCTCCATGTTGTCATTTCCCAGAGGCAGGAAATCTACCCTGCTAGGGTGAGGGGGGAAATTATCACTTACAAAGGGTTTAAAAAAAACCCCAAAACAGCACAGAGATATTTGACATTTTGCAGCACTGAAAACATGGTTCAGGACGGAACGGAAGCACCATCCAGGGAAGAAGAAATGAAGAACGCTCTAAGATGGTACCGAGGAAAGGATTGTCCCGTGTCCTAAATACTATGTGCATTTATTTGCAAAGATCCAGTGCAAACTGGTCTTAAATCGTCTTTTTAAAAAGACCTGGAGAACAATTAACACCCCCCCCCCCCCGAGTTGGTCCGTACTACAGAACACGGGCACATCTAACCCATTCAGGCAACACTTTCCGGGAAGGTGGGTACGGGTGGGCAGGGGAATGGAAGGGGAGCACTGGCATTATATATCTGTGATCAAGAACCCTTCTTTTTTCCCCCTAATGAAGAACCCACACATGCTTGTGTGCCCGCCAATAAGGTTAAAAAACATCCTCAAAATGAAAGCGATCAGACCGAAATGGGGACCAGAGACTAGAGGGTCTTCCCAATACACAGAGACAGCTCGAGCGTCTGGGAGTGCATCCCGGGACCCTCTACGGGAACCTCAGCAATAAGGTGCGGTTCAGCGGCAGGACGGAGAAGATGCGTGGAAGGAAGACGGTTTTGAAAACGACCGAGATTACTAGTTGCAAAACCTTTTGTCACAGTTCCGGACTGTGCGCTAAGCAAGAGTTCTCCTGGGGACAGGAAGACACCTTCCTGCTGTGACGAGAGGCAAAAACGCCATCCACGAAACACGGGGAGAAACACCTCAAGTGCCTGTGTTTACACGGACACAGAGCATGGGTTCAAGCCGGGGAAAGGAAAATGTGCCGTGTTGGGAGACGGATCCTGAATCGCAGAGCAGTGCTGCGTCCTTGGCCAGAGGCTGGATTAAGAAGAACATCAGAAGAGTCCTGCTGGATCAGACCAGTGGTCCATTCAAGTCCAGCATCCTGTCTCACACAGGGGCCAGCCAGTTCCTCTGGAGGGCCAACAACAGGGCACAGAGGCTGAGGCCTTCCTCTGTTATTACCTCCTGGGTCTGGGATTCAGAGACTAACTGCCTCTGAATGTGGAGGTTCCCTTTAGTCACCATGGCTGGTAGCCACTGACAGACCTCTCCTCCACGAATCTGTCTAATCCCCCTTTTAAAGCTGTCTATTCCTCTGGCAGCAAATCCCACATTTTAAGCAGTTGATTCCGTTAAGTGCAAAAATGCCATCACAGAAGATTATACCTATTTTTCTTCCTTTCTTATATTGATCTGGCATAGAAAGAGGAGAACAGACGGGCTAATTATTTCAGGGTGGAGGGACTTTCTGCCATTTAAAGAAATCAGAGGTGCCGGTTTCTTCATTTAGGCTGTGGCAGCAACCCAAAGGCCTCATCTTCGTGCCTTTTGTGGGCTTGACTGTTACCAATAAAGCCTTAAAAGCAAATGATTTCATGAAGGCAGAGGCTTTCCAACGAAGAAGGGGAAGGGGGTGTCTCGGATTTTCCTCAGCTTTGGCCAGAAAAGAGCTCGCGTCCCCAGAGGCAAAGGCCCTGTCGGCTGGATTCTTCAGACGCAGCGTGGAACAGGAAGCAGAGAGCTGGCTGTATCCAGAGCAGCAGCGAGCGGGTGGTGAGGGGAAATAAACCGTTTCAGAGGGTGGAGATAATATATAGCAACCGCACGGATGAACAGGCGGCCAGGTAACCACTGAGAACCACCATAAGAACATGAGAGAAGCCAATGCTGGATCAGACCAATGGCCCATCCACTCCAACACTCTGTCACACAGTGGCCAAAAATACCAGGTGCCATCAGGAGGTCCACCAGTGGGGCCAGGATGCTAGAAGCCCTTCCACTGTTGCCCCCTCCCCCGCAAAACCGAAAATACAGAGCATCCCTATGTATACCTTGTGGCTAAATAGCCACTGATGGACCTCTGCTCCATATGTTTATCTAATTCCCTCTTGAAACTGTCCATGCTTGTAGACGCCACCACCTCCTGTGGCAGTGAATTCCATGTGTTAATCACTCTTTGGGTGAAGAAGGACTTCCTTTTATCTGTTCTAACCCGACTGCTCAGCAATTTCATTGAGTGCCCACGAGTTCTTGTCTTGTGAGAAAGGGAGAAAAGTACCTCTTTCTCTACCTGCTCTATCCCATGCATAATCTTATAAACCTCAATCATGTCACCCCTCAGCCGTCGTTTCTCCTAGATAAAGAGCCCTAAGCTTTAACTTTTCTTCATAGGGAAAGTGTTCCAACCCTTTTATCATTCTAGTTGCCCTTTTCTGCACTTTTTCCAAAGTTTTACCATCCTTTTTAAGGTGTGGTGACCAGAACTGTACACAGTATTCCAAATGAGGTCGCACCATTGATTTATACAGGGGCATTATGATATTGGCTGATCTGTTTTCAATACCCTTCCTAATAATCCTCAGCATAGCATTGGCTTTTTTTATTGCAGTCACACACTGTCCCAACATTTTCAGTGAGTTATCTACTATGACTCCAAGATCTCTCTGTCAGAAAAAAGGGCTATTTGATGTTTCTCACTAAGTCCATTGTTATGTGTTCCCTATTCGGCTTTGCGCTTGCGTAGGTATGCAGGCAGTAACGTGGGAGCTTCTTCCCTTGCCGCTTCTCCTTATCACGGTGGCATTGAATGTAGGCTTTGGGCTATTCTTGTGTTGATGAGAATTTTCCAGTCCTGTGAATGCGAGGGGAGGGGGGAGTCGTCTCCCGCCCATGAAGTAACTCTCCCGCCGGGAGTTTCCCGCTCGCGCGCTTACAGTTCATTTGCTAGTCGCTTGCTTGCATCATACTATAACCCTGCGTGCTTTGCTCTTGCCCCCCATTCCTGACAATGACCTTCCACTGTGGGTTTTAGCACTGTAATCCAATAAAGCCTTTCTTTTGATCAAGAATGTCTGGACCTACTTGCTTTTAAACCTGACACTCTCTCTTGGTCAGTCTCTGCCAGTTCAGACCCCATCAACGTGTATTTATAGTTAGGATTTTTGGCTCCAATGTGCATCACCTTGCACTTGGCCACAATGAATCCCATTTACCACGTTGACGCCCACTCGCCCATCCTCGACAGATCCCTTTCGAGTGCCTCACAATCCTCCCTAGTTCTCACCACCCTGAACAACTTTGTGTCATCCGTAAATTTAGACACTTCACTGCTGACTCCCAACTCCAAATCATTAATGAACAAGTTAAAAAGCACTGGACCAAGTACTGATCCCTGCGGTACCCCATTGCTTACCACCCTCCACTGAGAAAAATGCCCATTAATACTCACTCTCTGTTTCCTATTAATTAACCAGTTTTTGATCCAGAAAAGAACTTGTTCCTTTATCCCATGATTTTTGAGCTTACTTAGGAACCTTTGGTGAGGAACTCTATCAAAAGCTTTCTGGAAGTCAAGGTAAACAATATCTATTGGGTCCCCCTTGTTCACATGTTCATTCACCCCCTCAAAGAACACTAACAGGTTAGTGAGACAAGATCTTCCCTTACAGAACCCATGCTGAGTCTGCCTCAATTGGTTTTGTTCATCAATATGCCTACTAATTCTTTCCTTAATAACAGTTTCCACCAATTTACCCGGTATCGACGTCAGACTGACTGGCCTGTAATTTCCCAGATCTCCTCTGGAACCCTTTTTAAAGATGGGAGTGACATTAACTACCTTCCAATCCTCAGGAATGGAGGCAGATTTTAATGATTTTTGTCAGGAGACCCACAAGTTCACATCTGAGTTCTTTCAGAACTCTTGGATGTATGCCAGTGATATCTCTCGCCCTTCCCACTGTCAAAAGTGCCACTGCCATCCATGGGACATACCACACCTGCACGGGAAGAGGAGAAATATGTCTGCACAGCCTGACCTGCTGGCAGAGGGGCAGGAGGTTCTTGCTTTACAGCAGGATGGCTGGTTAATGTGGCTTTTGGTGCCTATCAGGTTCTGTCGCTCTATGAAAGGGGGGTCCCTAACATGGTGCCTGCCAAGTGTTTTTAGAAATTGGGAAAGGCCAGGTGGGGGCTTCTGCCCAGCAAGGCCTCTGATTGACCACTAGAGATTGCTTCAGCAGCAGCTGCCAAAGATCTTCGCTGTGTGACTAGCGGTAACCCGCGGCAGCCATTTTCTGCCTGGATTTGCCTCCTGTGACAGCCTTTTGGCAGCCATTTTGTGGCTGCACGCACCACAGTGGGTCAGAATTCCAAAGGCTCTAAAAGAGGTCGAGGATCCCCTGCCTCTATGACAAAGGTCCCCGACATACCTCTGCAAATGTCAAGAGATTTGGCAGGCGGTGCCTGGGGGCAGTGGAGTGTGGGGATGATGTGATGTGATGTCATTCCTAGCTGACGCTCTAGGCTGCCTCACCTCTACCATAGAGCGTAAGGGAAATTCCTAGAGTTTTGCCATGCTGAGGCCACTTTTCCTCCTCAGTTCCTCAGAGGTAGCAAATTGAGGCTGGAGGCTGATAATTCCTCATCCCCAGGAGCAGGGCTTTTTTAATGGGGTAACGAGCCGGAACAGAGTTCCAGAACCTTTCAGACAAAATTCTTTTAAAAATGTTAAAATGTTTAAAAGTTCATGGGATTATAAACTTCATTTCTCTCGAGAGTTCTGGCACCTCTTTTTCAAAATAACCAAACAAAAAAGCCCTGATCATGTTTAGGCTGTACGCATTTCCAGAATTTCAAGAATGAGGAGTGTGCAACACCACAAAATGGCTGCCATGGGAGGTTGTTACCCAAGCAGCTGTTTCTGCTCTACTGATAAGAAGGGAAGACAGGATTGGCTCTTTGCTTTTGGGGAAAGAGACGCTTAGTCAAAAAGCAAAGGGGCACTTGAAGACACGTTCACAAGTACTTTGGTTTCTCTGATCTCTATCAAACCCTTGCTTAGAAGCTATTTTTGCTTGCTACCTGGAGGTGAATGGAGCATTTACTTCTCGGTACAGTATCTAAAAAGACTGACTTCCCGCGTGTGCAAGCCATAGGTTCATGTCATGGGGGGGGGAGCGGTAAGGCCACCACCCTGTGTGCACCCAAGAACACTCCCGAGAAACCTTTATGTCTCTCAGGAGTTTCCTGAAAGACTAATTAACACAGAAAAGGGTCCCTGAAGACAGGAATGTCAAAAGCTGCTGCTTCATTTGATTAATGCGCAAGTACCAATTTTAATCAGTGAGTCCAAAAGGTTAACTGGTAGGCCAAACAGATAAAGATGTCCTTGGTTCTATTTTGGAGCCATTTATACATAAACAGCCTTTAAGAATATGTACAAAATACAGAGGACACCGCATCTTAGTTCGAAACAGTGATTTCTCTGATGCTTCCTGCAAGATCTCCAAAAAAATGCTCCACGCCTGGTGAGGTGCAAAATAGTTTGACGATCTGCCCATTTCATTCATCAATCAAACTAAATCAATCATCCTCTAACCAGCAAACAGCCTCCCTTGGCTGACACATCCAACAGAGAAAAAAAGAAGACCTCACAGAAAATAATGATAACCAGAACAGAAACTGTGGAAGGTAGACACTAGAAATGACAATATGTCTATTTTGTTAGATAAACGATAACGTATTTATATGTAACTCTACACAATACAGTACATTGCTCAATGCGCAATAATACGATGAATTCAGCAGTACCAGCTTAGTAATGTCACAGAATCACTTGTCTGAAGATTGCGACTGGTTGCCCATTTGAAAATTATTGTAACTTTCTTGCAGATTTCATGGAACAATACTGAACTCTTTGAAAACTGACAGAAAGATACAAAATTGATTCCTGATATAAATGAATGAAAACTTTAACAGTATACATGTGCTTCTGAAGAAGGCGATCGAAACGAAGCTCATATCCGGAACCTTCGTTGAGAATTTCACCGTAGGACTTGATGAGTACTTCATTGTACAACATTTTTTTAATCCACTGTATATTCGCACATTGAGCAATGCACTGTATTGTGTACTGTTACATGTAAATACATCCAACAAACGGCCAGAGTACGGAGCCGACAGCATGGTGCCAGGGAAAGCGTCCCGCACGAGGGGTGCCAAAGGATCACACCACTTTTAGCACAAACTGAGCCCGGAACAAAATCCACAGGGCTCGGGAGTCTGACATGGATCTATGAAAGCCACCTACCGTGGGGTCGGTCCAAAGCGAACACTTGGTGCAGTCTTGGCAGGGGGCTCCCGGGGAGCGGGGGTGCTGGCAGAAGTGGTCGTACCCATTAATGGCGGCACGGCAGAGGTAGCACATTTGGGCCCCGCAGCGGCACGACATGCGGTTGCAGCCTTCGGACTTGATCAGGCCGGTGGTGCACTTGTGGCATTTCCTGATGTGGGCAGCTGTCATCTTCTCTTCTCTGCAAATGGGGAGGAGGAGAAGCGTTAAAAGGTCAGGAAGAAGTCACCTGCCCGGGGTGTGGCTCAGGGGTGGAACACCTGCTTGACATGTGGGGAAATTCCTAATCCTAACCAGCAGTTGGAAACATGTATAGCAGTGGTTCCCAGCCTTTGAGCATGTGGACACCTTTGGAATTCTGACACAGGTTGTGGGTGAAACCACGATATGGTTAAGAAGAAGATGAAGAAGAAATTGGATTTGTACCCCACATTTCACTGCCTGAAGGAGTCTTAGAGCGGCTTACAATCTCTTTCCCTTCCACTCCCCACAACAGACACCCTGTGAGGTAGGTGGGGCTGAGAGAGCTCTTTCAAGGACAGCTCCTGAGAGAACAGCTCCGAGAGAACTTGTGACTGACCCAAGGTCTCACCAGCAGCTGCATGTGAAGGAGTGGGGGATCATACCCGGTTCTGCCAGATTAGAGTCCATGCTCCTCACCACTACACCAGACTGGCTCTAGAGCCACACACAATCCCAGAGGAAGTCCAAGCTCGGGGAGGAGAAGAAGGGAGATTTAATTTTAAAAACTGCCCTGAGAAAGACGGGTGAGGGGCAGAATGAAATAAACGCTGGTGCCAGCTGCTGCCAAAGCAACATGGGACTGCCCGTTAGATCTTCAGTGGCCTATCTGAAGGTGTGCCGGGCAAGAGCTCCATTTGCATCCATCCACTTTCTGAAAACTCATGACGGGCACCAGGTAAGGTGTCAACAGGCATCGTGGTGCCCACGGGGACCATGCTGGTTGGGGACTCCTATCTATAGGCTGGGTTGGCTCTATCTGTTCTGAGTCCCTGAACGGACGCTGCTAATTGGGACAGACTGCGCCGGAATAAGTCGAAGGACTGGCCAATAAGGCAGCTTTGTGTGTGTCTTTCTGGAGGCAGAACCAAGACAAACCTGCTCCCCAGATATGGCTCTTCCAGTATTGACGTCTGTCACGCCAGCAGCACAACCCACAACGGCTGATCCTACTGTTAGGCCTGTGCCCTGACCTGGATAGCACAGGTAAGCCTGATCTCGTCAGATCTCGGAAGCTAAAGCAGGGTCAGCCCTGGCAAGTATCTGCATGGGAGACCTCCAAGGAATACCAGGGGCGTGACCAATGCTTCCTCTAAGCTGTGGGGTCTCATGAGCAAAAATTCTGCTTTGTGAGCTACTGGCATGAAAGTTCTGGGCGAGCGATTTGGCTGCTGCATAAATTAGTTTGCCCTGGAGCCATCCTTCCTGAGCCAAGGCAAAAATGGGTGAGCTGGAGCTTAAAAAACTGTGAGCTAGCTCACGCTAACTCAGCTTAGAGGGAACACTGGGCATGAGACAGAGGCGGGCAATGGCAAACCACCTCTGAAACACCTCTTGCCTTAAAAACAAATCTAGCTCGCCACCTAGTGGTGCGTAATGCTAAAAGAGCTAGAACTTCGGTCTGCCACACAATCTTAGGATCTCCTGGCTATGCTACACACACTGCCATACAGTAATTATTGCTGTTGGGTCTGTGAGGTATAACAGAGGAGGAACCAGTATGAGCTAAAACTTGGCGTGACCCTGGCCTCTTGGCCTTGGTGTGCACTGGTGGATACCCAAAAAAAGACTGAGCTGGCGTGCCGGTGAGAATGGTGGACCTGGGAGCCTCGGGTTTAAACCCCATCCAGCCATGATACTCTGGGCTAGACACTCTCAGCCTTGAGAATAAAACTGAGCGGGGAGAAACTCCATCCCAGGTGGACCCTGGGCTCCCAAGGGGAACAAGCGACGGGATGGATGGTACACACCCCCAATTCAAAATCTCCATGGAGAGAAGCCAACCCCCATTCTTAAGCAACTGTCTCCACAGCACACTGACCCTTCTACTCACAAACATCTCCCCGGGGAGCAATGGGGGTGGGTTGGAGGGTTCAGATTCACCCCCTCGCTCGAAAGCCAAGATGGTTTCCAAGGAGGTCTTAAATAATGTTGACTCAGAATTAACTCAGGATGAATCGGAGACATATTAAACACCCCAAAGCCCACTGCGGCCCGCGTTCCGGAGGCTGAAATTTGGTTTCCAAGAGAGCCGGGGGAAAGGCAGAAGCACTGAAGCCTCGATCTGGAAAAACAAATTTAGATGCCAGCCCCCCTTTCCGAAAGGGCAGGAGGGTTCGGACTGCTGACAGATGGGAAACACACAGCCCAGGCGACGGCAGGCTCAGGAAACGCAAAGTCTGCACTGCCCCTGGACGGCTTTTAGAGATCAATGCCTGTCGCTTTGGTTACCGGGTAGCTACAAAAGGATTTTCGGCTATTCTAGTCGGTAAACACGGGGAGACTTCGGGGGGGGGGGGCGGCTGGGAAGAGCTTTCGGCCTCCCCCCATGCAGATTAACCATTCTGCCCCTCCTTATGGGGAGTTCTGGGGTCTCAGACCAGGGGATCCCCATACTTATCTCAGAAGGGGGTCGCTCTCTCCCATGATCCTCCTTGGCCACTCCACCACCACACAGCACCCCAAGCCCATAGCTAATGTGGGGCCCATAGCATTTCTTCCAGGGCCCCTCCCTCCCACGCTGCCCCCCCACATTAAACAAATGTAATTAACTTTGATTTAATTAGCTACGCCCCCCCCCCCCGAGGCCTCCTCTCCAAAGAATCCCCTAGCTACGGGCTGCCTCAGACACAAAGATCACCCCCCTGGGCTCCAGTTCCAGCCTCCTCCCCTGCAAAGACTTGTTCCTTGTGCCCAAGAGATCCCTGCAGGCTGCATCCAATGTCCAGGCCCGGCAGTCCAACTGGCCCCTTCGCTACGCGCTCCCCCAGTCCTCTGGGCCGCCCCTGCCAAGGCCTCCCAGTCCCTCCAGCCCTTGGCCGCCAGCCCTCGCAGGTCTCCGGTGCCAAAGACAGTCTTGGCTACGCCCACGCTCCTGTCGACTGACACCCCAATGTATTTCCCGCCACCGCCTCTGTGTCCCCTCCTGCCTTCCTACCACCGGCTCTGGAAATCTCCCAGCCAGTCGCTCCAGCGCCACCCTCCGAGCAGCATCAGGTTGCCACTTTTGCCCCACCATGTCTACTTCTGGTTGGGCCATCAGCGGCCCACACCCGCCACTTGGACCCTGCCGGGGCCAAGCCCCTGGCTATACCATACAATACCCTCCTTTGCTACAGTGTACAGCTCTGCTGCCATTAAACCCAACTGTGCTGTATATGAAAAGGTTTCCTGGGGGGATCCTGGGATAATATCGTGCAAGCTTTCCATGGTGGAAGAATTTCTCCCAACAAGGCACACAGGTGAATGTCACGGGGAAGAGCCTCTGCTTGGCATGCAGAAGGTCCCAGGTTCAATCCCCGACATCTCCAGTTAAAAAGGACCAGGGAGTAGGTGATGTGAAAGACCTCCGCCTGAGACCCTGGAGAACTGCTAATAGTCAGAATAGGCAATAGTGATCTTGATAGGGCCTGTGGCTCAGTGGAAGCACCTCTGCTTGGCGTGCAGAAGGTCCCAGGTTCAATCCCCGGCATCTCCAGTTAAAAAGGACCAGGGAGTAGGTGATGTGAAAGACCTCCGTCTGAGACCTTGGAGAACTGCTAATAGTCAGAATAGGCAGTAGGGATCTTGATAGGGCCTGTGGCTCAGTGCAAGAGCCTCTGCTTGGCGTGCAGAAGGTCCCAGGTTCAATCCCCGGCATCTCCAGTTAAAAAGGACCAGGGAGTAGGTGATGTGAGACCTCCGCCTGAGACCTTGGAGAACTGCTAATAGTCAGAATAGGCAGTAGGGATCTTGATAGGGCCTGTGGCTCAGTGCAAGAGCCTCTGCTTGGCGTGCAGAAGGTCCCAGGTTCAATCCCCGGCATCTCCAGTTAAAAGGACCAGGTGGTAGGTGATGTGAATGACCCCTGCCTGAGCTTGGCGGCAGCTCCCCAGGGTCTTAGGCTGAGATCTTCCACATCACTGACTGCCTGGTCCTTTAAACTGGAGATGCTGGGGATTGAACCTGGGACCTTCTGCATGCCACGCACAGATGTTCTACCACTGAGACCCTGGGAGGCGAAGTTTCAAGCACCCAACCAATTCCGATCCCTTTCCGGCCACTGCCTTCTGACATACAGATGGGTCGTAAAGAAGACCGCTTGGCACCAGCCCCGCTCTGCCAGTGGGGGCTGTGCTGCTCTCATCCCGCCAACAGGAAACTCTCAGCAGAGCAGGAAGCCGGCTCTGATCTCTGGCTGCACTTCCTGTGTTCAAACAGGAAGTTTTATTGTCGAGACCTCAGCTGCACCATGCCGGCTCCCGGAGGCAAATAGACTCTGTTAAAAAGATATCCGAAGCAGCTTCCCGCTGGTTTTGCGTTAAGACTCTCTTCCTCCCCCCCCAGCAGGGAACAAAACAGCTGAATGATACAGCACATGCTGCCCTGTGAACTAAAAGTCAAGATCTTACGGATGAAATCCAGTTCCCCCACAAGGAATTCCAGAGCACAATGGGGAATCCTGAACTGACGCGCCAATGATAGACATTGTGGCGCAGTGGTTAAGAGTGTCGGACTAATATCTGGGAGCCTCGGGTTCGAATCCTCACTGGTGCCATGGAAGCTCGCTGGGAACTTTGGCTACTCCCTTACTCTTTCAGCCTAACCAACCACATGGGGTTGTCGAGAGGGTGAAAATGGAAGAGGAGGAGAATGTCCTAAGTCCTTTTGGGTCTCCAGGAGGGAGAAACATTAGGGAACGAATAATAAATAAGCTTGGGCAAGGAAGCTTGGAATGGTTCCCCCAGCTCCCTTTTAGCCCGCTAGAGTTCCCCCAGAGAGTCAGCACAGGCAGGGTTTAATCGACTGAAAAGGAGTCCCTGACTGAATCGTGCAACAACTTAACAAAAATTAACACAAGAGTAACTCCCAAAAGAAGAAGAAGAAGAAGAAGAAGAAGAAGAAGAAGAAGAAGAAGAAGAAGAAGAAGAAGAAGAAGAAGAAGAAGAAGAAGAAGAAGAAGAAGAAGAAGAAGAAGGAGATTGGATTTATACCCGGCCCTTCACTACTCGAAGGAGTCTCAGAGCGCCTTACAATCTCTGTTCCCTTCCCCTCCCCGCAACAGACAACCTGGGAGGTAGGTGGGGCCGAGAGAGCTCTTTCGAGGACTGCTCCTGAGAGAACAGCTCTGAGAAAACTTGTGACTGACCCAAGGTCACGCCAACAGCTGCATGCGGAGGAGTGGGGAATCAAACCCGGTTCTCCCAGATTACAGTCCGTGCTCTTAACCACAACACCAAAACTGCTGCTCACACATGAACATTTTGTCACATGTGAACCTGCCCTGTACTGAATCAGACGCTGGGTCCATCAATACCAGTATTGTCTACTCAGACTGGCAGTGGCTCTCCTGGATCTCAGGCTGAGGGTCTTTCACATCACCCATTGTCTGGTCCTTTTGACTGGAGATGCCGGGGACTGAACCTGGGACCTTCTGTGTGCCAAGCAGATGCTTTACCACGGAGCCACACCCCCTCCCTGTCATGGTGGCAAGATGGTGGCAGACACCCGTCTCAGGAGAGGATTTCTGTCTTCTCTCCCACCTGGGAAGCAATGCCTCTTCCAAGATGGCACCTTCTAAGATGGCACCTTCTATGGTGTAGTGGTTATGTGTAGTTTGGTGTAGCCTAGTGGTTAAGAGCCAGTGTGGTGTGGTGGTTAAGAGCAGCACATTCTAATCTGGAGAACTGGGTTTGATTCCCCGCTCCTCCACGTGCAGCCAGCTGGGTGACCTTGAGTCAGTCACAAGTTCTCTCAGAGCTGTTCTCTCAAGGGCAGTCCTCGAAAGAGCTCTCTCAGCCCCGCCTGTCTGTTGTGGAGAGGGGAAGGGAAGGAGATTGTAAGCCACTCTGAGACTCCAAGTGAAGGGCGGGGTATAAATCCAACTCTTCTTCAGTCTAAAAACAATGAAGGTATGCTCCCCTCCTCCAGAAGCACTGTTAGGTCGTGTGCAAGTTTAACAAGAAGGGTTCTGACGAACCCAGTCAATTCAGATTTCCTGAATTGGGCAACGAGGACAGCAGAGGCTTCGTGTGACTCTCGGAACTTCCCTAAACTGAAGTCGTTCAGGACTGACAAGGAAGCCACCGCCTGAGAGCCAACATTCAAGAAGACACGGGTCCGCCATTGACACTCCACGAAGGGAGACGCTTTCTTTTAAAAGTGATTGTGTTTCTTTTGAGCTGGTAAAATCCGTTTCTGCCATGTCTTTATTCTAGCCTTCCTCTATGAGGAGCGCAAGGAAGGTTTGCTGGCTTCCGGATTCAACGTTTCACCCTTGCCACCCACCCCGTGAGGCGTGTTGGGCTGGGAGAGAGCAAGGCCACCTAATGGGGGAGCAAGAACTCAAGGTGTTGGGTTTTGACCTTGGAAGCCTTGTGTGGCTTGGGGCCGGGGTATCCGAAGGACCGCTGCCTCCCACACGCCCAAGAATCACGGATCGCAGGGAGGGGACCTTCCTGACTGTCCCAGCAACCAAAGGGGCACATTTGGTGGCCTTTTCCGTGGCAGCCCCACAATTATGGAACAACCTCCCCAAGGAAGCGCACCTGGCCACCTTGTTTTCGATCTCCAGGAGGCAGTGGAAGACGGTTTTATGTAGCAGTCCTCTGAGTAGTGACTTTACATTTTGGTTTTATGTTTTCGGCGTATTTTATCTTACGGGTTTTATCGGTGTCCGCCTTGAGCTCCGTAAGGAAGAAAGGCGGCTAATGAATGTTCTCAATAAACAAAAAATAAATTCGAACCCTGGTCCCTGGGGCTCCGTCCGCACCAACACTCTGGTGGCAAAACGGTCCCAGTTCTCTGGGTGGTGGCGTCCCTCATGCCCCTGCGGCTCAAAACGCAGATCTGGCCTCGCGCGGCATCTTTCCCCAGTTCCTCCTCCACTTGCCCAGTCCCTTTCCTCTCACCCTCCCTCCAAAAAACCAAACAGTCCGGAATTCCAGATTAGCGTGTAATTGTTAGTGACGCCATCTTGAATCGGTTTTAAATTGGTTTTAATGTTACTGATTTTATTATATTTAAAGTTTGTATACTGTTCCTAAGGCTCATGCTGTACTGTACATAGCCCAGAGCCTGGCGCAAGTCAGGATAGGGTGATCGGTAAGTCCAATAAAAAGCAACAACAATAAGGTGAGCCTCATCTCTTCCCTCTCATTCTCAGAGCTAACCGTGGTTGCGTTACACCTGCAGCCGTGATTTCCCTAACCATGGTTAGTCCAACCTACGCTTTACCTGCACTGGCACAAACTGCTAACGGCAGATTGGGGCTAACCATGGCTGGAGAGGGGGGGAGGGCATGCTGGTGATACACCATGGTTAGCGCCAACAGTGAAAAGGAAGAAGGAATTCATGTGCAGCCCGAGACACCGGAGAGCCGCTACCAGTCATGGCAGACAATGCGGAGGAAAGCTTACAGCACAGCAGAAGACAATACAAGAAGAAGAAGAGATTGGATTTATGCCCCGCCCTTCACTCGGAGTCTCAGAGCGGCTTACAAACTCCTTTCCCTTCCCCTCCCCACAACAGACACCCTGTGAGGTGGGTGGGGCTGAGAGAGCTCTTTCAATGACTGCTCTTGAGAGCTCAGCTCTGAGAGAACTTGTGACTGACCCAAGGTCACCCAGCTGGCTGCATGTGGAGGCGTGGGGAATCAAACCCGGTTCCTCCCAGATCAGAGCCCGCACACTTGACCACTACACCAAACAAGGGCAGGTGTGCCTGCACAGTGGACTCTGGACCTGCAGCAGAGGGCAGGATGATCAAGAAGCTCTATGGCCAGAAAAGGAAAGCGAGGTGCCCCCGTGCCAATGTCATCCTCCCCTCCACAGTCCACCCTCCCCAGGTGCACAAAAACGAATGCACATGTTAACGGGCGATGAGGAAAAATGCACTGCCTGATGCACATGAGTCCTCATGGTCCAGGAGAGAAGAGTTTCAACGGCAGAACGACTCGCTTTCTGGACTCCCCTTCCCCCAACTCTCCGCCCACTCTGGGTTACTTACATCGACGTTCTGTACTTTATGTCATCCTTCTCGGCCAGCTGCTCACAGGTCAGGCTCATGTGCTCCTTCCACAGCCCCTGGCATTTCCTGCAAGTCTCCTGGAGGGTTTAAAACAAAGATCACATGGAGCACGCCAACAAATAATACGAGGAGTCCTAATTGTTACGGCTGCAGGGACCTTGTACCGAACATAAAATCTGCATTCTCTGGGCCCTTCCTGATTTTGCTTGCGCTCACTTTCCAAGATGTCAGGTTTTTTAAAAAGGGGGGTCCTTACCTGGGGCTGGCAGATGAGGATGTATTTTCTAGATAATAGCCAGCTGATGTTTAACTGGTCTAAAAAAATTTTTGCACTTGTGGGAATCATGGGAGCAGTATAAGAAGTCCGTAAGAAATTCACAGATCTCCTTTGCAGCAAGTTCTGAGAAACGGTCACGTTTAGCTTTGCAATATCTCAATATCATGTAGCTGGTGACAATGCACGACGATGGGGTGGGGGGTCTCTTCCAAAAAGGATTGCAGAGAGGTAGCCATGTTAGTCTGTTGTGGCAAAATAAAACAAGAGTCCAGTAGCACCATAAAGACTAACAACGTTTATTTCAATATAAACTTTTGTGAGTCTGTTGTGGGTGGGTAACAGATATCTGAAGAAGTCGAGGTTCCCCACCCTTTTCGGACCCGTGGGCACCTTTGGAAGTCTTGACACACAGAGAGCCACACGCACGCTCAGAGGAAGTCCAAGTGCTGGTGAGAAGAGGGGTAATTTAAAAAATGGACCGGGAAAGAGAAGCGAGAGACCAAATAAAACCAATGCTGCTGGCAGCCACTGCTGCCGAAGCAACATTATTTCAGTCTGCACAGCCAAACAGATCTCCAGTAGCCTATCAGAAGCTGTGTGGGGCAAAAGCCTCACCTGGCTCCACCCACTTTCAGAAAGCACCGGGTGGGGCGTCAGATAAGGTTTTGGTGGGTACCGTGGAGCCCGCGGGCACCGTGTTGGGGACTTCTGCAATAACTGCTAACTTGGCCACCAAAGATGCATCCAGCTCAAGGTATGTAATGCTGCCACCAGGAATTCAACCCCGATCTTATTAATTAACCTTTCCCACGGTCTTGTGCCCAAACTCTAAGGCTCCTTTCATCATTGGACTATGCGGTCCTGAAGATGAGGCTGTTGTACTGCAATCTGAAGACGGGAGCTGTGACTCAGGAAAGCTTCTCCCCTGCCACATATTTTGTTAGTCTTTAAGGTGCTCCCGGACTCTTGCTCTTTTCTACTGCTACAGACAGACTAACACGGTGACCCATCTTATAATGGCATATAACTATAGGTCTCCACAAAAGAAAATTAAACTTCATTTGTACAAGAAGCGCATTGGCTTGAACATGCTGTGTAACTTATCGCTTCAGTGAATAAAACAGGGTATGTGAATAAGTTCTGACGGACTCGTCCCACTCGCTCACTTCACAACCACTCCTCTTTCTCAAACTCTTCCTTCTCTTCAGAAGGTACCTTGCCCAGTCTTTATTATATTTTTCTCAGTTAAATCTTTCCCTTTTTAGCTCGGGCCTCTGTCAGCTTTTCCCTCTCACACTCTTGGAATACTCTGACAATATCATGATTTGACTCTCTGTGGTCACTAATATGCCCTCTGTAAGTATTCTTGTTTCTCTTTTAGACTCTTAAATGCCTTTCACAGCACCAATATGGGATTCTAATCAGAAGACGGCTTTTCGCAGACTCTGAGTGGACTGCTGGCTGGCCGACTGCTAACTGCTAACTGACCACAATTGACTGTCAACTGTGAACTGCTGGCTGAAACCCTGACTGACTTTCTCCACACACCCCTCTTAGCTCCGCCCACCCACTCTCAGTCACCAACCAATCACCTCCCTCACTCATCCCCCCTTGCTCTTCTCCAACTTACCAAAGAAAGACAGACTTAAAAGTTTAAATTGTTACTGGGGGGGGGGGGGGCCTGTTTTATCTCCCAAAAGGCTGTGTTGGGGATCGTGACACCCCTGTGGGCTAAGGACCAAGCAGGATAGTAATGAGAAGAATCAGCAGACTGCCCCGCTTTCCTTTGGCCCCAGCCGAAAAACGGGTAGGATCCATACAGGATACACACAGACAACGATTTATTAAAGTGGTGTTGTTCCACAAGCCCTCACCTGGACTGGCCCAGGCTAGACCGATCTTGTTAGATTGTGGAAACTAAAGAGGGCTGGGCCCTAGTTTGTCTTTTGATGGGGAGACTGCCCCCAAGGAAGTCCAGGGCCGTTGTGCAGAGGCAGGCAATGGTAAACCACCTCTGTTTGTCTCTTGCCTCAAAACCCCTCCAAGGTTGCCGTACATCAGCAGAGACTTGGTGGAACTCTCCACCACCATCGCTCCACGGTGTGCATGTTAACCACTCGACAAGCCTGCCGGTTGTTGGAAAAGAATCCAGTCTCACTCCGCTGCTTTTCTGGATCTCTAATCAAGTGCACAAGTGTGGTGAGATTTCCCCTTCCTCCGTCAACATGGCCGAACAGTCACATCCAAACTACAATAAAAGCTACGTCCCCCTCCCCCAAGCCAGCGGTCACCCAGATGGACCCCGTGTTCTGTAAAACGATGGATTCTGATGCAAACCCCATGCACAAATTTCACAGGTGTGGGTGCCGCCTATCTGTGTTGACACTCCACCCCTGTATGCAGCCCACATGCATCCTCAGCCGCCAAGTAGTTTTGTCTGCAAGACTCCAAACCCCTCTGAACGGTGCATGCACACCACACCCCATCCCTGGATTCTCAGCTGTTTGATCATTCTGCATGGACGGAATGTAGACATCACCGTGGCTTCATGCTGTTCCGGGGGAGGTGGGGGCGTGGAGAGAAGACAGGCTTAAATTAGCAAGCCGACAGAGAAATAAGATGCTAATTTCCTGGCCAATGTGCTGAGTCAGCCACAAAGGCCTGCCTGTGTGACTGCAGAAGAGAGAAAAATGTACCATGGTGGGATGGGGATTTCTTTTTCAGAAATTCACTTCTCTAGATAAATCCATTGGGTTCCTCTTCACCCCGCCTCTTCTGAAAGTTAAATTTTGAAAGAGGACAGCCAGTTTGGTGTAGTGGTTAGAAGCATGGATTTTAATCTGGAAGAACCCGGTTTGAATCCCCACTCCTCCACATGCAGCTGCTGGTGTGACCTTGGGTCAGTTACAAGTTCTTTCACAGCTGTCCTCTCAGCAGCAGTCTTCAAAAGAGCTCTCTCAGCCCCACCCGCCTCCCAGGGTGTCTGTGGTGGGGAGGGGAAGGAAAAGGAGATTGTAAGCCACTCTGAGACTCCTTCGGGTAGTGAAGGGCAGTGTATAAATCCAATCTCCTCCTCCTCCTCCTCCTCTTCTTAGATTTGAAGTGAGAAACGCCACTGATGAAGCATAGCATCTCTTCACCTCTCAGCTTCTGCAAGTGGTTCTCTTGCCCCCTGGATTGGAATGCAGGTTTTTTGGTGTTTTTTCCCCCCGTAAACTCCAAACTGGATTAAATCTTGGTCTGGCCATGCAAGGCTTAAAATGCTGCCGGGGGGGGGCTCAAAGTGCAGGAGAGTGAAGTTTGGGTGTTCCATCGCAGGCGCTACAGAGATCTTGGGGTGGCCCCTTGCATCTTGTGCGCAAGTTTTAATGACAAAGCTTTAACATGGAATGAAAACTTTGAACGGGGCTTTACAGCAAGCCCCCCCTCTCCTCTTCCCCCATCCCTTTTGCTTCCAGTACAGGCCCATCGATCCCTTGCTGTTCAGACTCCCAACTATGGCTACCTCCAAAGCTGTAAAGGATGAGTGGGAGCAAGCAGCCATTAAGGTACGTGGTCCAAGACGTGGTTTGATTGGTAATGACCAGTACCATGAATAGAGTCTACCAATCCCTTGAACGGAGACTCTGCTTTCCAAACTGGCAAGATGCCATTTCCAATAACCCACACCAGCAAACCAGCACGGGGCTTTCTCCTGCGTTAGCTGACATTTCTGGGCAGTCTTCAAGAGCAGCCCCACACGGAGCGCACTGCAGTAGTCTAGCTCAGGTGCAATCAGTCCTATAGATAACTATGGCCAGATAATGCCACTCGAGGGATGTCCGCTACAGGCCAAAGTGTGACGTGCGACAGAGTTGGGGCTCCAGCTGTAGGCAGTGGCTCTAACAGACCACTCCTAATTTGCATACCTGGTTTTTTCCTGGGCGGAGTGTCACTCCATCCAGAAAAGACTGAATCTGCCATCTCCGGTTAGTGACGGAAAAAATGATACAGGTATTACTAGAAACGGGTGAAAGAGATCATGCAAGATCCCTCTGAATATTTGGCTTTTCTCCAGAGGAGGGTAATAGACACTGGAATCGAAAGCTTCCAATTTCCAGCTCTTTAGCTATTAAAATGCTGCAGGTTGTTGGAACGGCAAATGCCGCCGCCTAGTGGCTCGAAGCAGGAACAGCCGGCGCCTTTTCCTACATCGTAAAGCACCGAGGGCCACCCGACACCACCAGGGCAAGGTGCTAAGAGGACAAAAAGCATGCCATCAACAGCTGGGGAGCCCAGCAAGGTGGCAGCCAACCCTCTTCAAAGGCGGCTAAGTGCTTTGGGAAAACTCTCGAGTGTTGACATCAATCAGGAAGTCGTCTGGGCTGCCTTCCACCACCCCGAGCTCCAAGCAGATTATGTAAACCAAAGCTCGCCCGGAGCGCCAAGGATATCGGGAGATTATTGTGGCTCTTCACAGTCACTTGGAAGCGGAAACCTGCGTCTCTAAAAATAGATCCTGGATCTGTCGGTCACTTAAAAACCATGGAAAGATTAAAACAGAAATCAATCATATGGAGATGTTCAAACCCAAACATTAAGAAAACACCCGTTGAAAAGGTCCGTTGAATACATCTGGGTCCAGCGCTGGTCAACGCTTCCGGGGGCCCCGACGAACAAAAAGATGCTACGAGCAGACAGCAAATGTCGGGCCCTGCTCCTGTGACCACTGAGATTTAAAAGCTTTCTGGGTTTTAAATCTTAGCTCGACTACAACTGGGAGGAGGGGGGAGCGGAGACACAGAAAGCTCATGCCCGGAATCTCTGAAGTGATGGGGTTGGATTCCCGGGGATCCACTCTGCAAACAGCGGAGCCTTCACTAGGTGCTACGTAATGCTCCCTCGAAGCTGTGGAGTCTTGTGAGCAAAAAATCCTACTTTGCGAGCTGCTGGCATTAAAGTTGTGAGCAAGTAATTTGGCTCCTGCATAAATTAGTTTGCTCTGGAGCCCTCCTTGCTGAGCGAAGACAAAAATGAGTGAGCCGGAGGCTAAAAAAGAGTGAGTGAGATCATACTAACTCAGCTTAGAGGGAACACTGGTGCCAGGGGGCGTACAGAATCGGGTCGAGGGAGCGCATGGCTGTCGGTTGGAACAGAATCCAACCAAAGCTTGCTGTGCAACCATACGTTTGGAGGGCGGGAAACCTGCCCAGTTTGAAACTTTACACAGTTTCTTGACACTTTAATGTGCCACGTGACTACTTATGCTACGCCTCAATTCTTCCTGGGGGGTTCACCAGTTATCGAATGTCCTGTTCTGCCTACCATGCAGACCCCAATCTGTGTAATCTGCCTTGAGTGCCTGGGAGGAAGGCACACTGAAAACCATGTAAATTAGCTAATTAACTGTGAACCCACTTTTGCAGGCTTTGTCTGATGCACGAAACGTGGGTCGCCATTCACCGATTTAGTGATTCACACATGTCGAACAGGGTGCAGGGAAAAAGAAATCGATACAGAGGGGGCTGCCAAAGGCCGTGAAACGTAAGAGAAGAAGAGAAGAGGAGGAGATTGGATTTATACCCCACCCTTCACTCGGAATCTCAGAGCGGCTTATATTTGCCTTCCCTTCCTCTCTTCGCAACAGACACCCTGTGAGGCGGGTGGGGCTGAGAGAGCTCTCTCGAGGACTGCCCGTGAGAGAACAGCTCTGAGAGAACTTGTGACTGACCCAAGGTCACACCAGCAGCTGCATGTGGAGGAGGAGTGGGGGAATCAAACCCGGTTCTCCCAGATTAGAGTCCGCGCTCCTAACCACTACAGCAAACTGGCTGGGCTCCCAAGTTTCAGAATCCAGCTTTGCTGTTCCTCTGGCGACGGGTGTTTCCAGCTCACAAAAGGCACACGAGTGGAAAAACTCTCCGTGCTGGAGGAAGAACACACTCTGTGACGGAACACGGCCCAGGCGAGCGGATGGGGGGGGGGCGTCCAAGAAAGCCTTTCAATTTTCCCTAGTGGGCATTCTGACTTCTATCCCGAGGCACCCAGAGAGAGAAAAGGGGAGGGCAGGATGCCAAATATGGGAAGAATCTGGGTCTCAACGTTGGCACGAACCTGGGTTCGGCGGGAGAACCCAACGCAGCCGAAACTGTAGCGCGAAACATGGCTTCCGTTTACTATCCCCCCCGAAATGCTTCAATATAATAGGCAGATCTGCAGCTTTAAGTTGCTGCTCTGCTGACAACCCGTCGACGCTCGCTTTGGCACACACACGCACACACCCTGCCGGGCTCGCAGGAGACACCGCTCGCTTATATAGCCGAGGTAAATATAGCCGTGACCTCACGCTGCCGAATCAGCATGCATGGGCCCGGTTTGCCCTCTGCCGGGGCGGGAAGGCGAGCCTGCCATTTCGGTCACTCGATACCCCGATTCCCCGCTATGCCCTGGGTTTAATCGGCCTCGGAAATCTGAACCTTGAAACAGCTAAAGAGCCTTCCCCAAGTCAAAGCAAAGAATGCTAATCAGAGACAAATGGGGGGGAGAAGTCCACGCTGCCAAAGTCTAGACCTCCTGTCGGCTGTGCCAACCACACAAGAATTACCAGCCGCTCAAACTCAATGGCCCCCGGCAGAGTTCACGGAGGACCTACAGTTTATTCCTAACAGTTTCCGCCGGGGTAATCTGCATCTAAGAACAGAAAAAGAAAAGTGGCATCACAGAATCTGTCTTTCCAAAAAATTACAGACCAAAAAGCAGGCACGGTGGGATTGCAAGTTAAGATTTTTCTCCACCACCTTCCCAGAATAAGTCTTCCTTTTTGACACGGTTGGGTCATTTCCCCCATTTTAACAAGTGTTATGAGAGAAGACAAAAAGCCGTACAACTAATCGGAACAGTGAAACAGCAGAGGTTAGCCAGAATATTCTGCTTCACAAGCTAGTTAGATATACAGGGGGCAGGCCCCCCAGTCCTCCCCCCACTGAATTCTCACAATAGACCAGAGAGAGAGGACCAAATTGGCTGCTAGCAAAGGACTGCTAAGGGCAGGCCACGTCTTCGCTGTGCTAGGATCCCTTTCTTCCACCCCACACTGGCCAGGCTCCAGGTATCCTCTGGAATTGCCCTGCAGGTTAAAAGTGGGCATTTGTGCCCATAACTCAGTGGCCGAGTGCCCGCCCTGCGTGCAGAAGGTCCCAGGCTCAATTCCTGGCATTAAACGATCTCTAGTAGGTGAGCTCAGAAAATTCTCCTGCCCGATGTGGGAAACCCAATGGTAATCGGAGCAGATAATACCGGACTCGAGGGATTGCTCGTGACTTTTGGCAAGGCTGTTTCATATGCCCGTATGTTCCCTGCCTCCCTGGAATACATTCTGCAAACACACGGCCCTTTGGCCTTCCCTGTAGCCTCCGTATCCTGCCTACTCATTGCTACCCTTTGTTTCCAGTAATCTCCCTTGTCTGATAGCAGGCCCCGACAATGGGGCTGATAGCACAATCTGACTCTTCCTCCTGTGTGCAGCCTCACTCTTTGGCCATAAAAGGCAACATGCAGCTCGCTTATGCCGCCCGTTGCGACAGGTGGAGGTAGACCCGTGAACCCGGACTCCTTTTTTGTCCTTCATGGGACCGATAGATTGCATAGCGGCAGTCTTTGACGCACCGGGGTACATTTCCATGTTTATCTGCAAGTTGCTTTCCTTGGGCCTTGTGACGGGAAAGCAGGTTGCGCAACGGGGCTTGTGCCTCATGCTGCTCGCATGCTGGGCCTTTTTAAGAAACTTCTGCCGCTGACTGTTGTGCAAATAAAGAGACCTTTTTTTTTATCAGCAGCCCACTTGCTCTGGGCTCAAGCTGGCACAAGGTCCCTCTCCCGCAGTCCACACGCTGTTCTCTGTCTTTGCAGGGGACTTTCCCGTGTGAAGGGCGGGGGGGGCGGGGTCCGATCCTAATTCCCAGCATGCCAGATTGTTCGACTTGGAGCAGAGAGGCCAAGGTTGAGGCCAAGGAAATCAGCAGAGCCCTTTCTGCTGGCATCATGCCCGCAA
This sequence comes from Gekko gecko, assembly GCA_029375565.1. NCBI lineage: Eukaryota > Metazoa > Chordata > Lepidosauria > Squamata > Gekkonidae > Gekko > Gekko gecko. The sequence continues at coordinate 227,475,199 of JAPDNY010000004.1, read as the reverse complement.
AGAGAGGAAGAAGAAGAGATTGGATTGATACCCCACTCTTCACTACCTGAAGGAGTCTCGGAGCAGCTTACAATCTCCTTTCCCTTCCCTTCCCCACAACATACACCCTGTGAGGTAGATGGGCCTGAGAGAGCTCCTTCGAGGACTGCCCTTGAGAGAACAGCTCTGAGAGGACTGTGACTGACCCAAGGTCACACCAGCAGCTGCATATGGAGGAGTGGGGAATCAAACCCGGTTCTCCCAGATCAGAGCCCATGCTCCTAACCACTTCGCCAAACTGGCTCTCGTCAAAGTACCACGTCAAGCAGAGCTTGTCCTGGGTGGTGAACGGGCTGGTGATGCCATGCCGGAGTTCAAGCCCGAAGACCTGCTGATGTGCTCCAACAGCCTACCTGTCCGGGCTCGCCATTTTGGGGCGGGGCAGTGCCATTTGATTAGGCGGCACTTGCTTTCTTAGGCCTGGCTTTAATTACTGAACCCTCCCCAAATTACACAATAAAACAAGAGAGTCTGGTCACACACATGAAGGTTTTTCAGCCCGTGAATTTGTCTTGCAGCCACACCTCTGGTCTACCAGGGTCATTACCGTCCACTCCGGGCCGTCAGTGCCTCTCCAGGGTCTCAGGAGGAGGCCTTTCACATCACCTCTTGTGTGCCGTTAAGTGACTTGCAGCAACTCTGAGAACTAATGACCTCCCGGACACCCTATCATTAACAGCCGTGCTCAGCTCCGACAAACTGAAGGCCGTGGCTTCCGTCCTTGAGTTGATCCATCAGCAGCGGAAGGTGACACTGATCTGACGCAGAGGACGGCGGGGCCACTTCAGCGAACTCTGGTTGGTACTGCGCGGAAGGCAGCAATGGTAAGCCACTCCAGGTCATCTCGTATTCCAAAAACCCTATGACAAAGACATCACCTGATCCTTTTATCCGGAGATGCAGGGGACTGAACTTGGGACCTTCTGTATGCCAAGCGGAGGCTCTGTCCCTGAACAACCACCCTCTTCACTGTAACACTGACTACTAAGTTAACAGGGACTAAAAGTTTTTATGCAGGCGGGTCTTGCTTCACTTGGCCGGGAAGTCCCCGTGCTGTCTTCCATTGAGTCAAAATGAGCCCACCTTTCCGAGAGTTAAAGGGCGCCGTGTACAGCTGTGTACAATCGCCAACACTGCTTTGGGGAGGCTCATTTCTGACTAGCGGCTTCCCTGAAGATCCACGGTGTGTGAGGCAAAGGAAGAGAGCTAACCGGAACAGACAGCAGCAGGGAGCTTTTTAGTTTGGCACTGAAGGGGTGGGAGAAGCGAGGGAGAGCATTGGCCTCGGGTCAGTGTGGAGCTAAAAGCTTAATTAAGAGACTGGGAGCAGGCTGTGGGATCATATGATGACCCGCTCCCTCCTGTCTGTGTGTGTGTGTGTCCCCCGCCCAAACCCACTAATTATGGTCTGTATTCTTGGTGCTGGGGGGGGCAAGAGTGGGAGGGCTTCTGGAGTTCTGGCCCCGCTGGGGGACCTCCTGATGGCACCTGGGTTTTGGCCACTGTGTGACTCAGAGTGTTGGACTAGATGGGCCACTGGCGTGATCCAACATGGCCTTCTCATACGTTCTTATGTCTCGGGCAGTGATGCTCTGTGTTCTTGGTGCTGGGGGGAAGAACAGTGGGAGGGCTTCTGGCCCCGTTGGTGCACCTCCCGATGGCACCTGGGTTTTGGCCACTATGTGACACAGAGCGTTGTACTGGATGGGTCACTGGCCTGATCCGACATGGCTTCTCCTATGAGGCAGTGATGCTCTGTATTCCTGGCACCTGGGGCGGGGCAACAGCAGGAGGGCTTCTGGAGTTCTGGCCCCACTGATGGACCTCCTGATGGCACCTGGGTTTTGGCCACTGTGTGACAAGTAGTGTTGGACTGGATGGGCCACTGGCCCGATCCAACATGGCTTATGTTCCTGACTGGCTTGAACCATGGTTACCGCTAATGAGAGTTCACTGTTACCAAAGTTACCAACAACCAGTTAACCACAAAGCCTGGCTTTCTGGGGGGGGGGGAGGAGACAAGATGGCCAATGGCCAACGGGCAACTAACCAGGCTGCCCTTCAAGCCCCAAGGACTTGAACGGAAGATGCAAACTGATTAATTACGGATGGCTTTGCAAGCTGTAGCCGTGAGGACCGTAAACTGCGAGCGGACCTCTGCAGGAATGCTCAGCCCGGCCAAGCAACCTCGGCATGAAGGTGAACGATCAGTAAACTCAATTACCGTCCGGGCAGATGAAGAGGAAAATTACTGAGGAAGCAAAGGCTCACTTAATAAGCATTAGTCCTCACTTAACACCCGTTAATCGCCCTGCTGTAAATACTGTAGCTAAAAGATGGATTTCCTGCCTCCAGACCTTCGACACAGGCTGGTGCTTCTAACTGAGCTTTGAAAGGAAGTGCTCCGGGGGAAGGCTCCCTGTCTATCCTGTGCAGTTCTACCCCACCCTCGCCTTGATGAGTTCAGGGCTGGGTCTGTGGGTCACCCTTCCCGGTTTTTATCCTTTCACAACGATCTTGTGAGGTAGAAGAAGAAGAGGAGATAGGATTTGTACCCTGCCCTTCACTACCCAGAGTCTCAAAGCGGCTTACAATCTCCTTTCCCTTCCCACAACAGACACTCTGTGAGGTAGGGGGGACTGAGAGAGCTCTCCTGAGAACTGCTCTTGAGAACAGCTCTGAGAGAACTTGGGACTGACCCAAGGTCACACCAGCACCTGAATGTGGAGGAGTGGGGAATCAAACCCGGTTCTCCCAGATTAGAGTCCACGCTCTTAACCACTACACCAAACTGGCTGAGAGGATGACCGGTGAGCTTTGCAGCATGCAGCTGTGAGCTCTGCAATGCACAGCTGCACATCTCGACTGATTCCACCCTCTGATGCAGCCCTGTTGCCAAAGCTACGCTTGATTCCATGGCTGCAGAGAAGCCTGGCCTTCTGCCTGCTGCTGCTTATCTGCCACCTTGGGCGGCAGCAGTTTCCAAGCTGCAGCGGTTTTCAAGCCGCAGCCAGCCGATACATAGATAGGTCTCTGCAACTGGTAAATCTACTGGAAGATTCTAGCGAAAGGTGAGGGACTTCTGTGAGAGACATTTGGCTGACGGAGATCGCCTTCCATCACCAGACTCTACGTGGGCATCTGTGAGGTAAAGCGCCCCTGACCTCCCCTTTAATGGGTTAATGGGAACAGTAACATGCTTGTTCTATCCTGCAGATGCTACTAATTGGTCTCTCGGCCTACACAGCCCTTATCATCTTCGCGGCCAGCGCTGAAGGCGTGCTAATAAACTTCTCATGAGAGCCTGCGGCCTACGGGTGGGAGGGGGAGAATCAGGAATGATGAGGTAACTTTCTAGAGGATTCCACGAAGAATGTGTCCTGATTGGCTGTCATGAACACCTGATGCTGCTTGGCCAAAAAAAATCATAATTGAGCTAAGGCCCCGAAGTAGTGAAACCAGCTTGGATACTGACGGACTAGAAAGGCCCGGACTGCGATAATGCTTGAATTGGAATTGCTAGCAACATGAAGAACGCCTGAGCTGTGGCCTTTGACTCTAGGATTTAAGCTTTGTGCCATTTGGAAAGTGTTAGATAGCTTAAGCTAGTTTTCTTATTTTCCTGCTGCTTGCAGAATGAATCGTTAATCTTGACAGAAATTTAATAAACTTCATAGAATATATTTTTTTAAAAAATCAAAGGTCTTGTCGCTTGTGTACAACAGGGGACCTGCGGGGAGGTTCTAATTAACTGAATGCCTTTCTTATCTGGGTAACCTCCTGCTTAGTTCTCAAGAAGGATGAGTTCGAGCAAACAAACAAAAAGTTCTTTGGGCTGTTCGGAGGACTGACGTGCAGAGAGAGAGAGTTATCAACACCTTTGGGGAGGATGTCGCAATTCCGTCCTGCGAGGGAGTGGTGGAACTCAGCTCTTTTGTAAACTGACAGCTCCCCACCTCTTGGGCACCGGTTATGGCCCTGTCCTCTGGGGAAAGTAGCAAGAGCGGCCCATAAAAGGCAAAGGGTGGAGGGAAGCCATCCACAAAGAGCGTGCACCGCAAAACAGGAACCGCAGCTACTTCCTCAAAAGTTCACGGCCTTTGTCCTCGTTTCCATTTCGGGACGCAGGACAAGCACAAAGCAGAGGCGGGCAACTGGCGCCGGCCTCGCCCCGTGCCCTGATGGGAGAACTGCGCTCTTGTGATAAAAGAAGTAAAAAAGAAAAATCAACCCCAAGATTCTAGACCTCATGGAAAAGTAAAAGCAGGATGAGATCCTCTCAGCAGCCTCGTCTGATCATTTTCTGTGCCTTTTGTTATGACTGTTGATATACGTTGTAATGGTGATTAACTGGTTGATTTGTAACTTTGGATTTTTAGGACATTGGTATATTGTTTAGCAGTTATTATATGTTTTGATATGTTATACTTTGTAAAACTGGGTGCAGTGGTGTGTGTGTGGGGGGTGCCATTCCCTCATTTTAATCTGTCAACCTTGTAGGTTACCCACTTTGGCTCCGAGTCCAGATTCAAGTGGGGCGGCCGTGTTGGACTAAAGCAGCAGAAAGCGGCTCCTTTAAGAACAACAAAGTTTAACTCTGGGTATAAGTTTTCGTAGTACCTGAAGAAGTGTGCATGCACACAAAAGCTTATAATAAGAATAAAACTCTGTTGGTCTCTTAAAGGTGCCACTGAACTCATACTTTGCTCTCAGTTCAGCGAGTATTGCGGCTCAGCAAACATTTGAACCCATTCCTGACGAAAAGCCTGGGTAAAGGAGACAGGGCCTTTTCAGTAGCGGCACCTAGGTTTCGAAACTCCGCCACCTAAAGAAGACCGTACCATCCTTCTTTCCCTTTAATTGTCCCAACACCAAACCGTATCTGTTTCAGATGCACCTTTGGGGAACCGGCTTACATGTTCGCTTACCTCTACGCTGCTGTTTCAGACCTCTTTTTGGATCATTAGGTTTTGTGCGATTTTTCACATCGTTGGTTTTAGTTATTTTATCAGCCAGTTTGAATACGGTAGTAGGAAAGCTGGGTAGAAGCATTTTCATAAATATAGAATAAATGCCCTGGAAAACCATATGTCATGACTGTCACAACCCAGTGCGGGCAAAGGAGGGTGGGTTGGCATGAGTTTCATCAGGCAGACCACATGGCATTGTGCCCACCTAGTGGGAAGCCCCAGTCTCTCACTCTCTGCCTCTGAATAGCAACCTCTCTTGCCATTGCAAATGGTCCTGGCCAGAACACACAAAAAAAGCATTCTCTCTTGCCACTGCAAACAGTCCTGGCCAGAATGCACAACCGCCTTGCAAATGGTCTGCAGAATGCAAAACCGTTCTCTCTTGCCATTGCAAATGGTCCTGGCCAGAATGCACAAAAACCGTTCTCTCTTGCCATTGCAAATGGTTCTGGCCAGAATGCCTGAATACATGGAACTGCCTTATACTAAATCAGACCCTTGGTCCATCAAAATCAGTATCGCCTACCCACACTGGCAGCGACTCTCCAAGGTCTCAGGCAGAGGTCTTTCACATCACAAACTGCAAGATCTTTCAACTGGAGATACCGAGGATTGAACCTGGGACCGTCTGCATGCCAAGCAGATGCTCTGACACTGAGCCATTGCAAATGATCTTGGCCAGAATGTACGAAAAAACACAAGAACCCGGGGGACGGTTTGGACACTAGCGAGCATCAAACCATGCAGTTCTTCCGCCTACGTTACAAAGCGGCACAGTCCTTTCAGAGTGATGTTCCGGCAAATCTGGACTCTTAATTATGCTAAGAATAGAAGAATTACCTATTGTCTATTGTTCTGGCGGGTCATTTCGAGTCATCGGCATTGTCCCTCACCAGCTGGATCTCCTGAAGTACATGACCACATTTTACTCCCCCCGTAGAGAAAAGTAAAAGAGAGGGGGATGACCACACAATACAACACAAAACACTTTGCATCAGCGCTATGAGCTGGCAATACACAAAGAATATCTGTAAACTACATAATCTCAATTTCCACGAATGCTAGGTCAGTAATAATTTTCTATAAAAACCTGCTAGGATTGAAGAGGAGAAGAGAGAAGGACATTTGCACACTAGGGTTTAAGGTGGGAAAGTAGATAGAAATTCCTTTGCAGTTTCAGTTTGAAATAAATACTTCCAAGTGCGCTGGGCAAAGAGAAAGAAATAAGTGACGGGCAGATTTACACCTTTCTAAGGCCGCTGACTTCAATGGATTTAGGATGGTGTACCTCCGCTTAAGATAAACATGGTTAATTGACCTGAATTTGGGCAGAACGGCTTCGCCTTGTCCACACTTCCACCCCAGGCAAGAGGCACGGCTTTGCCTCCTGGATATACGCCCGGTCTTAGAAAAACTGTCAAGAAGTGAGATGCAGGTGGGTCTGAAGCCCTGTTGGTCTGAAGCAGCGGAACAAAGTTTGAGTCCAGCGGCACCTTTACGACCGACAAAGTTTTATTCAAGGTGTGGGGGAGAGCTTGTGCGCACCCACACACTCCCTCGGGCATTGCACATGTTTGAGGAAGTGTGCGTGCACTCAAAAACTCACACCGTGAATAAAATCTTGGTTGGTTTTAAAGGTGCCACTGGACTCAGACTTTGTTGGGAAGTGACCCATCTTGCCGGATGGGATGTCTCATGTGCAAAAAAAATAAAGTCAAACAGCATCACGCCCACCCGCAATTAACTGCCCTGTTACGCAACCCTCTTTTGAAATAAACAGGGAGTCGACATTTAAAAAAATACTTTTGATTGCATCATACAGCACCAGTACCATGGAAAACAAACCATTTTGAGACGAACCCGTCAGCTTGCTGTGATTATCCAATGACTCCCTTTTGGAGGTGTGCCCGGAAAGCGTTGTCAAGTCGTGGCTGACTTATGGCAAGAGAGGAACAGAGGTTGTTTGCCATTGCCTGACTCTGCATTGCAGCCCTGGTATTTCTTGGTGGTCTCCCATCCAAATACAAACCAGGGCCGGCCTTGCTTAGCTTCTGAGATCTGATGAGATGGAGCTAGACTGGCCCTTTTTTGGATGAAGACCCCCCTCATTTAGTGGAAGGGAGACGCTGGGTCCAAAAACACACTCCCTATGTGTGAACACGAAGAAAGCTGTCCTATAAACCAAGAGGCTAACACTATCAAGTTCAGTCTTATCTTTTCCGACTGGCAATGGTTCTCCAGGGGTGGAGGGCTTTTGCATGACCTAAAACCTGATCCTTTTAACTGGAGATGTCCAGGACTGAACCGGAGACCTTTCGAACACAATGCAGAAATATTTTACCAATGAGTGTAGTGCAAGCAGCTAGAAGCAAGGCTAGTCCAATGTGAATTTATCTCAGTTTGGTGCAGTGGTTAGGAACGCAGACTCTGATCTGGGAGAACCGGGTTTGATTCCCTACTCCTCCACGTGCAGCTGCTGCTGTGACCTTGGGTCAGTCACAAGTTCTCCCAGAGCTGTTCTCTCAAGAGCAATTCTTGAGAGAGCTCTCTCAGCCCCACCTATCTCACAGGGTGTCTGTTGTGGGGAGGGGAGGGGAAAGGAGATTGTAAGCTGCTCTGAGACTCCTTCAGGTAATGAAGTGTGGGGTTTAAATCCAATCCCCTCTCGTCTTCCTCCCTGTCAACATAATGTGATCTTAAAATACATGTATTTACTGTTAGGCATTTTTGCTGCAGAGAAACAGAAACAGAAATTCTCTTTTTTGGGGGGGGTACAGTTTCATCCATCCATAGTGACGGAAATTATATTTCTAAGAGCACAGCTGTATTTAAAGGGTGAAACACGGCAGAGACGCAAGAGCTGCTTAAGCAGTTTGGTGATGGACGCTCCCTCCTCAAGGCCAAGAAAGTCATCAGCGGTACAGATTAGCAAAAGTCAACCTCTACTAGTCCCCACTAGTGCGTGGGGGGGGGCGGGGGGCGGGGAGGGAGGCAGGGTCTTGACAGCCTGTAGAACCAAGGCAAAAATACTCTATATTAGAGCTCCAGGCGCCCCCTTTTGGCAGCCTGCAGACCGGCTGGAATACAGAGGGAGAAGGTCTCCTGAATATGCTGGGCTTCAATGGTTGCTTTGGTTGTTAAACCCGGAAGCAGCAAAATTCTAGTGCCCAACCGCACCTAAGAGCTTTCTGGTCCGGAAGCAAGGACTGAAACCCCTGCCTCCCCTGGACGACCGAAGAGAAGAGAAGCCAGGGGTGTGGGATTGCTGCCCACAGGGGAAAAACCTTTGGTTGCAAAATGAAACTGCACATCCCCACTTGCTCATCCTGGTATCTTCAGTTGAAGAATGAACACACAAACATATGAAGCGGCAGTATACTGCATCGGACCCCGGGACCACCAAGATCAGTATCGTCGACTCAGACTGGCAGTGGCTGTCCGGGGTCTCAGGCAGAGAGGTCTTTCACATCGCCTACTGCCTGGTCCTTTTTAAGCAGAGATGCTGAGGATTGAACAGTCGGGTTAGAATGGAGAAAAGGAAGTCCTTCTTCACCCAAAGAGTGATTAACACATGGAACTCACTGCCACAGGAGGTGATGGCAGCTACAAGCATGGACGGCTTCAAGAGGGAATGGGATAAACATATGGAGCAGAGGTCCATCAGTGGCTATGAGCCACAAAGTAATAGATAGGGACACTGGGGCAAGGGATGCCCTGTATTCTTGGTGCTTGGGGGGGGCAGCAGTGGGAGGGCTTCTAGTGTCCTGGCCCCACTGGTGGGCCTCCTGAGGGCACCTGGTATTTTTGGCCACTGTGTGACACAGAGTGTTGGACTGGATGAGCCACTGGCCTGATCCGACATTGGCTTCTCTTAGGTTCTTAACCTGGGGCCTTCTGCATGCAAAGCAGGTGCTCTCCCGCTGAGCCACGGCCCCTTCCCTGGGAAAATCCCTCTCTGCCTCAGATGCTGGCAAGCACTGCTGCCAAAGAGAGAATTAATACTGGCCAGTGGTGTGATTCAGTATAAGAAAGTTTCCTAGACACAAAACTCTCTCTGAGGGAATCACAGCTGACCGTCCGCAGGATTTCACCCTTCCTGACCATCAGATCCACTGGTTTGGGCTGCACATTCAAGAGGGTGTTTTTACAATGGGAATAGTGCTCTAGGATAAAAGGCGCTTTTGGGAGACGAATAGGACTGTAAACTATGCCCACTGTGTAGGGTATGTGGTATTATGTTTCCAGGTCTACCACCTAGGCAACATCTAGACCCTGCGGGTTTGTTGTCCTGCAGAGATTTAACTGTGTTATGTGCCTTCAGACAACAAAACTGCAAACCCACTCAATGCCCTGGAATTAAACACAAGAAGAACAGAAGAGGGAAGAGACTGGATTTTACCTCGCCCTTCACTCAGAGTGGCTTACAATCTCCTTCCTTTCCTCTTCCACAACAGACACCCTGTGAGGCAGGTGGGGCTGAGACAGCTCTTTCAGTTTGGTGTAGTGGTTAGGAGCGCGAACTCTAAACTGAGAGAACCGGGTTTGATTCCCCACTTCTCCACTTGCACCTGCTGGTTGACCTTGGGCAAGCCATCGTTCTGGCACAGCTGTCCTTGAAAAAAAGAGCAGTTTCTCTCTCAGCCCCACCTACCTCCCAGGGTATCTGTTGTGGGCAGGGGAAGGGGAAGGGGAAGGAGTTTATAAGCCACTCTGAGACTCCTTTGGGTAGTGAAGGGCGGGGTATAAATTCAGTCTCCTCTTCTTCTTCTCCTCTTTCGAGGACTGCTCCTGAGAGAACAGCTCCGAGAGAACTGTGACTGGCCCAAGGTCACCCAGCTGGCCTCAAGTGGAGGAGGGGGAAATCTCCAGATTAGAGCATGCTGCTCTGAACCACTACACCAAACTGGCTCTCGAGGAGATCTTCTGCACCCATCCATGACAGTGCTCCTCTGTATTTTCCCCCTCTTAAAACAAAAACTAGGGGCACACAGGGCAGTGAAACAGCAGTGTGGAGCATAGTCGCTGTCGTGAATGGCCAGTGTTGAGATGTCGGGGCACAGCAGCCCTGCCCCAGACAGCCCGGTCTCGTCAGTTCTCAGAAGCTAAGCAGAGCCGACTCTGGTGAGTACTTGGATGGGAGACCTCCAAAGAATACCAGGGCTGGGAGGCAGAGGCAGGTTATCGAGCCACTTCTCTGAGCATCCTCTGTGCCCCAGTAGGAGTCTCCAGGGGTTGCCATGACTTCTGGGCAGGGACACACGCACACATGCACACACACAAATGCAAAAAATACCTCCCCTCCCCCAAAAAAGAGAGAGATGTCAGGGCAGCAAGCTATAAGAGGCACCCACGTCCCCTGCTTGGTATCCCAGCTCTGATTTATAGCCGGCATACTTTGGCGTCCATTAGTTGCAGTTTTCCCAGCTGACCCCTCAGCTTTAAAAAATAAAAGGCAGATTCAGAGCATAAACCCCCATCAGCGCGGAATACCGCTGACCTCATTCTGAAAAAATTGCTGCCGTACTGGCTTGGGGGCCGAGGCATGCCATTAAGACTCCCCCCGCCCGGCCCTTGGAAACATCTGCTCTCTTGTACGCTGGGGGCTCCGGAGAAAAGCCATTCACTCCCCCCTCTCCCTCTTTGACCCTTGATCTGCCGTAGAGCCGGGAATCCCAGCTAGCTGAGCCGGGTGCCACCATGGAATGGCACGGGAGAGATCTGGAACGGCAGCAGAGCAGTCCGAGCTTTGGCACCAAAGTCGCTTTTGGCTGTCAAATGCTTGCAGCACAGAAAGACTGCTTGTGAACAGGCACTCACCTGGTGACAGGTGCCAAGCGCCTCTAGGCACCGATGGTGAACTGGAGGGGAGAAAGTGACAATTCCTGGCTGCCGAATCTCAAATGACTATTATCGGTATGTCCCAGGCGGGTCATAGAATCACAGAATGTTAGAGTCGGAAGGGGCCTTGCAGGTCCTCTAGTCCAGCCCCCTGCACTCTGCAGGAGCGAAGCCGAAAGATAGCCCTACAACATACCCGAAAGATGGTCGTCCAGCCTCTGCTTAAAAATGTCCAGCAAAGATAAGTATTGTTGTGAGATAGAAATGTCTTCCCACTCGCTGGAATGGTGTGTGTGTGCGCGCACGTGCAGAAAGGAAGATATAGCAGAAATAGGGCAAAACGGTCCTCCTAATGGAATCCACATCAATCTATGTGTCATAAGGACATAAGAGAAGCCATGTTGGATCGGGCCAGTGACCCATCCAGTCCAACACTCTGTCACACAGTGGCCAGAAATACCAGGTGCCCTCAGGAGGTCCAACAGTGGGGCCAGGACACTAGAAGCCCTCCCACTGCTGCCCCCCCCAGCATCAAGAATACAGTACATCCCTTGCCCCAGACCGAGAGTTCCTATCTATACCTTGTGGCTAATAGCCACAGATGGACCTCTGCTCCATATGCTTATCCAATTCCCTCTTGAAGCCGTCCATGCTTGTAGCCGCCACCACCTCCTGTGGCAGGGAATTCCATGGGTTCATCACTCTTTGGCTGAAGAACGACTTCCTTTTATCTGTTCCAACCCGACTGCTCAGCAATTTCATGGAGTGCCCACAAGGTCTCCAAAGCCAGGTGGGCGCTGGGTAAAAATCCTGGGTTCTAACTGAGCAGCTTTCCCGCCAGACGCAAGCCACGTGTGCGGCAGAGGCTGCAGTGAAGTAGAGGGAACTGGGCAAGGAAAAACTGGAAGGGGGGAAAGGCCACAGGTCAAAGGACTTTGCTGTCTTGCTACCAGGCATCTGTGCGAGATGGAAACTCTGGCTTAGGTAGGGGTGACCAATGTTCTGAACGCCTGTCTGTGCGCCTGTCTTCCCACAAGGCACGAAATTGCTTTCCTTGAACTCTGGAGAAATCGGGGTGACAGGGGGTGTCCTTTTCCTCCACCAGCTTCTTTTAAGCCCCCCCCCCCCCATGGGCTCTTCCTAAGCATGGGGCGTCACAAGACAGGCAGCTTGCTTGCTTAGAGCAAAACAGCAGAGAACTTCAGCAGGAACAGATCCGGACTCCAGGGAAGAAGACAGTCCGGACCATAAACCTTCTACAGGGCTGGCATTTCTACAGGAACAGCGGCAAGCTTCTCAGTTAGTGTTGCCAACTTCAGATGGAGAAATTCCTGGAGGTTTGGGAGTGGGTCCTGGGGAGGGACCTCAGTAGGCAGGGCACGGGGCCACAAAGTCCGCTTTCCAGAACAGCCATTTTCTCCAGGGCAACCGATCTTTGTTGTCTGGAGAGCAACTGTGATTCTCGAGGATCTGCAGGCCCCACCTGGAGGTTGGCAACCCTTTCAGGTGTCAAGACAGCCTCCTTGCTGGGTCTCTCTGCATTAGAGGTTTCCACTCTCAAAGGGAGCAGTAGCGGCAGAGCACCACCCCAAAACCTGAGAGCGCAGCTAACAGTCACATCACGTTAAAGGCTCGGTGTTCTATGCTTCCCCCAAACCAAAATCGAAAAGAGATTGCTTTTGATCTCTCTCTCCCCTTCTCATAAACCGAAGCACTCTAGAAATGAAAAGCGGCACGGTTAAACAGACCACAGCTCCGGCATTAAGAGGAGCATCGACCTGCACTGCATCTGAGCGTGCTTAATTCAAACCCATCAAGTTTGAGGGAGCTCGGAAGACTGGCAGGGGCACTTCTCCCTCTCCGTTGCTTTTAGGCTGAAAGGTACATTTGCTGACCACAGGTGCCCTTTGGTGGTTAGAATGCGGAAAGGGATCACTGGAGTTACAACTGGGGGGGGGGGGAGATCCTTCTCTCTCTCTCTCTCTCTCTCTCTCTCTCTCCCTCTCTCCCCCTCCCCTCTCTAATTTTTATCCTTCAATTGCTTGATTTCATTCTGGTGGAGTAAACCAGACAACAGCACTATGGAAAATTCTGCAGGAATTCACTGCCACAGGAGGTGGTGGTGGCTACAAGTATGGACGGCTTCAAGAGGGAATTAGATAAACATCTGGAGCAGAGGTCCATCAGTGGCTATTAGCCACCAGGTTTGATAGGAACTCTCGGTCTCAGCCAAGGGATGCTCTGTATTCTTGGTGCTTGGGGGGTCAACAGTGGGAGGGCTTCTAGTGTCCCAATCCCACTGCTGGGACCCCCTGATGGCACCTGGTATTTTTGGCCGCTGTGTAACACAGAGTGTTGGACTGGATGGGCCATTGACTGGATCCAACAGTGGCTTGTCTTCTGTTCTTATGGTCTGTACAGCGCCTGTTTAAAATCTCCATCTTATGAGGGGGGACGTTAGTAGGAGGAAACTGAAAATGCCACAAAAATAAAGACAGGTCCCTGCCCTGAGGAGCCTGCAATCTGGCCCCGCTGCTGGACCTCCTGATGGCACCCGGTATTTTTGGCCACTGTGTGACACAGAGTGTTGGACTGAGTGGGCCACGGGCCTGATCCAACAGTGGCTCTCTCTTGGGTTCTTATGATGGTTTCATCAAGTGACCCTGAATTCCGGCACCGTGGGACAATACCCGCTCCCTGTCCATCCCCCCCTCCATCACACATGAATCTGCCTTCTCCTGCATCAGACTCTTGGTCCTTCACGGTCAGGTCCTTCATGACAGCAGCTTCCCAGGGTCTCAGGCACAGAGGTCTTTCCCATCACCTCCTACCTGGTCCTTTTAACAGGAGATGCCGGGGACTGGAGCTGGCTGCCAGCTGCATGCAAAGCCCAGATGCTCTGCCACAGAGCCACGGCCCCTCCCCTCCCGTCTTCCCCTCGAGCACTGTGCTGTGTTTTGACAGCTGGGAGACGGAAAGAATACCCACAGAGGCGCGGCGTGGGCTGTGCACGTGCATCAGAAGTGGCACCGTTACAGAACTGGGTGGCTTGCGGCTGCTCCCTTCCCCCAAAATGATCCTCCACGGTCATGATACCACGAGAGCGCAGGCGGTAAAGGAGAACTAAGCTGCGGCACGTGTTGAGCTGAAGCAAGGGAGCGGGGCAGAACACTTCCTGCGGTGGAAAATTCTCGCTATTACACCGTGCCCGGGGGTGGGGGGGCGTGGCACAGTGGCAAAGTCTATGCCTGACCTCTGCCTGAGACCCTGGAGAGGAGAGACTGGATTTATACCCTGCCCTTCCACTACCTGAAGGAGTCTCAGAGTGGCTTACAATCTCCTTTCCCTTCCTCTCCCCACAACAGACACCCTGGGAGGAAGGTGGGGCTGAGAGAGCTCTGAGAGAACTGCCCTTGAGAGAACAGCTCTGAGAGAACTCGTGACTGACCCAAGGTCACACCAGCAGCTGCATATGGAGGAGTGGGGGAATCAAACCCGGTTCTCCCAGATCGGAGTCGGCGCTCCTAACCACTACACCAAACCACTACACCAGCCCCAGCCAATCAGAGCCGCCAACCACAGCCTTGACATAGTAAGGAGGCACAACTGTGTGTTCATTTTCTAAAGCTCTGCCGTTTCCTAAAATTAATTAGCGAGATCACGAATGGACGTGACATTCGTGTTTACTTAAAAGGAAGACAGCCCTGAACATAAGACAACCCCTCCTCTAAAAAAAAAGCTAGGCACCAAATATTGCTTTCACTGGACCTGTCACTTGCAAGTGAATACAGGATGACCCCCATCTTTTCTTTCTTTCTTTTTTTGATGGCAATCTGGGGAAAGCAGACAAAACAGAAGAAGGGTGGAACATATGTGGGGAACAGGGTTGCCAGCCTCCAGGTAGCACCTGGAAATCCCCCGCTATTACAATCAATCTCCACATTGACACAGAGAGTACGCCATCTTTCTGTGTTAAACCTCTGAGGATGCCAGTCACAGCTGCTGGCGAAACGTTAGGTCCTACAATGCCAAGACCACGGCCACACAACCCGGGAAATCTACAGCAACTAATGATATCCAGACATCTCAGGTCAGTTTTCTTGGAGAAAATGGCTGCTTTAGAGGGTGGTCTCCAGGACATCACCCTTCTTGAAGTCCCTCCTCTTCCTAAACTTCCTCCCCAGGCTCCACCCCCAAAATCTCCAGGTATTGACCCACACAGAGCCGGAAACCCCAATGGGAGGAAAGTGCGATACACCACCTTGAGTCCACTCATTGAAAAATGTTTTGGTCTGCCCAGGTTTGATGAATAAGGAAGATTCTGTAGATCCTACGGGACACTTTGCCCTGACCTGAATGACCCAGACTAGCCCGATCTCATGAGATCTCAGAAGTGCCGCTCTCAGGCAAGGCAGCTAAAAGCTTTCGAGCACCCAGTTCCATATGCCTTTCTACGCATTCATATGTCCATGTGATTTATTGTGTGTTGACAAGACTATGAGTTCCTTAAAAACCAGGATTTCAGAACACCGCGATAAGAGAAGAAACGAGGCGTTAGAGGCACCTCCCGTACCCCATTTTTTGGGATTATTGTTCCAATAGTTTTCACTCTCTCTCTTTTTTGCCACTGCAAGGCTGTGTACTTATAAACGGCATCGCTCGAATTTTGCTTCGGAAGGAAGCATGTTGGATACACGCTTCAAAAGGCTGGTTGGATTCATCTCCCTCTGCTTGAAATGTCTTTGCCCTTTTGAGACATCAAGAAACATTCCTGATAAAAGGACATGAGTCAGCGTTTGGCTAACAGCTGCAAACTAGAATTGTTTTTTGGGGGGATGTGAAGAAAGCTGGTGATTCACTGCTCTGGACTTGGTTGGTAAATGTGAGGTTTTTTTTAAAAAAAATGCTATTTTGGTTAATATCTTGTTATTTGTGTTTGTTTTCTTTAATGTGCTGGAGCTGCAAGCATTCTACCCTGGAACGCTGACACCTGAATGTTTGGATGAGTTGTACTTGAATCCCCTTTTAATTGCTACGCATTCATTTTTGTACGTGTCTGATACTTTTTACATACTTACAAAAGTAGCGAACACTGATAATGTTATCTTCTTTTGTACATATTATTTGAATACACTTATCATTTTTTTATCAGCGGGCTCAGGGTAGTTTATTGCACATATTTTCCACTTCTCCGTTACGCCCCTTTGGTACTTTTGTTCTGTCTGCTTTGAACTGTTTCCTCCCTCTTTTTTCTTATAAGTACCTGGGCAAAAAATTAGTCTTGCATCGGGGTAAACAACATACCAATAAAATTAGGCCCCATCAAAACTACAATGAACATTTTACAAGTATATATTCATAGGATATGCAACCAAGAGATCAGAAGAAAAAGCAGGATTTATACCCCACTACCCGAAGGAGTCTCAGAGCGGCTGACAATCCCTTTCCTTTCCTGTCCCCACAACAGACACCCAGTGAGGTAGGTGGCGCTGAGAGAGCTCTTTCGAGGACTGCTGGTGAGAGAACAGCTCTGAGAGAACTTGCAACTGGCCCAAGGTCACACCAGCAGCTGCATGTGGAGGCGTGGGGAATTGAACCCAGTCTTCCCAGATTAGAGTCCATGCTCCTAACCACTACACCAAACTGGCTCTCAGAAGGAGGTTGAGACTGAGAAGGGCAGCCATGAAGGAGCTAGAAAAGATTCTTAAGAGTAAAGATGCGCTGCTGGCGACAAAGGTAGAGTCCATTCATGCCCTAGCACTCCCCATTACTACGTCTGGGTGTGAAAGCTGGAGAATGAAGAAAGCTGACAGGATGAACATGGATCCCTCGAAATGTGGTGTCGGAGGGGAGTTTTACGGAGACTGTGGACCGCCAAACAGACAAGTCAGTGGGTTCTGTACCAAACCAAGCCTGAACTCTCCCTAGAAACTAAAATGACTCAAGTGAGGCTACCACACTTTGGTCACGTTATGGGAAGACAAGAGTTGCTGGAAAAGACAATAATGATTGGAAAAGTTGAAGATCAGCCGTTCCCGCGGAGGAGGAGCCAACGTGCGTCGGCAGCGGCGCGGTTTCCAACCGCTGAACGTTCTGCTGCCCAAGCCCCGAAGCCTCGGGAGTTATAAGCAGCTGCTCCTCGGGCGTGGATGCGGCCATCTTGTCTCCTTCTGGGGTCTCCCGAGTTGGATGGCCGAAGATCTTCAGTCTTCTGGATCCTCTTCTGGGTAGCCTCCTTCCTTCTCTGTTCCCAGAGGTAGGGGAAGTAACTGAGATCCCCGCTGGAATCTTCTTCTCAGGTACTTGTAAAGTTTTTTCCCTGTTCCCAGGCTTTTGCTCTGGTCTCAGGCTTGGAGCAGGAGCTCCAGTGTCCTACCGAGCGCAACAAAAGAAATTTGCATAGCCTATCGAGCGAGCAGAGGCGTGACCTAACCAGT
This sequence comes from Gekko gecko, assembly GCA_029375565.1. Lineage (NCBI taxonomy): Eukaryota > Metazoa > Chordata > Lepidosauria > Squamata > Gekkonidae > Gekko > Gekko gecko. Next base: position 227,457,915 of record JAPDNY010000004.1, on the reverse strand, counting down.
TCCTGCATGACTTCCCCCCCCACTGAAGGAGAAAGAGGAAGCAAGGCTGCTAACTGTAGGGCATTTTGGAAGACATTAATTCGTAGGGTCCCCATAAGTCGGAAGCGACTTGATGTTACTTAACACCAATGATCCCTCTAAGAAGTGGAGTCTTGTAAGCAAAAATTCAACTTTGTGAGCTCCTGGCATTAAAGTTGTGAGCGAAGTGATTGGGCTGCTGCATAAATTAGTTGGCTCCGGAGGCATCCTTCCTGAGCTAAGACAAAAGTGTCTGAGCCAGAGGCTAAAAAACTGTGAGCTAGCTCGCACTAGCTCAGCTTAGAGGGAACATTGCTTAACACACACGCATCCATAGGAAGAAATATATATTCAATAGCTATATCACGTACAATATTTAAACAACACTGAAGAGTACTCTACTGAATTTTCCTCCAACTGGATATATTTTAATTTAACTAATTTGCTATGAGCAACAAACAAACAAACCTCTTGTGTATTTTTTATACAGGAGGTAAAACCACCATGCCCTGCCCTTGTTTTTTTTTTTAAGATTCGTCTACTGACAGGGAGTCAAATAAAGACGATAAATCAGATCCCAACCAATTTAGGACACAGGGAAGCATTCTGGTTTCAAAATGTCCTGCAAGACAGCACATCCATCCGCTTATCTCAGGTAGGAAGGACAGAGAAGCCCCGGCAGTCAGGCACACATGGCTGAGGCCCCACGTTCTTCACACAGACCGCACAACCAAGTCCAGCCAGGCCAGGTTTCTCTGTCCCCCCCCCCCCGTTTTAACTTGTCTGCTCGCTCCCATGTTAGAAGCAGCAATTTCCGACCCGGGCGGCCTCGGAGCTGAGCTGCTTCAGACCCATTAATAATGGAACGGCCGTTTCAGGTTGACTGCACTGAAGCCTCAAGGTTAAAAGCCTTTGTTGGAGGCCTACCGGAGGGAGAGTGGGACTCAAGGACCCCTCCCGCTGCAGCAGAACATGGAGCCACCCAATGAAATAAACTGGCAATAGATTTAGGATAGGCTTTTTGGCACTACACGCAAGTCGCTGATACAACCGTGGAGTGTTGTCAGGCACAGACTTAAAATGGCGAGTGGACAATCTGGGGAGGGTAAAAATCACTGGTGGCTACCAGCAACAAAGGTGAATGGAGGCAGCGATCTGCATTTCTGGGCAATCCGCAAGGCCCACGCACGACAACTTATCATTGTGCGAACACGGGGGTTGGACTAGATGACCCTGGAGGTCCCTTCCAACTCTATGATTCTGTGATACAAGAAGCGACCGTTGTCCCATCAACCCAGCGTCTCATACTGGCAGTGACTCTCTCCAAGGTCTCGTGCAGCGAAAGGGCCCGAGGTCATTTCAACGGGTATGCCGGAGACTCTGCTTAAGGGACTCGTGTTCTAATGCCGCCACCCTAAATGACCCGAGCCCACCTACGGCAATACACTCCTACCTCTCGGCTTGCACACAGAGAACTTCACCTCAGCCAGTTCTCTTCCTTCCCTTGGATTTTCATGGCCCTTGACTCACTGCCAGATACGTGGTACCCTCCAGGGCCTGGCCCAGATGGCCTGGACTAACCCGATCTCAGAAGCTAAGCAGGGTTGGCCCTGGTCAGTACTTGGATGGGAGACAAGACAAGAACTCGTGGGCACTCAATGAAAGTGTTGAGCAGTCCGGTTAGAACAGATAACAGGAAGTACTTCTTCACCCAAAGAGTGATTAACACATGGAAATTCACTGCCACAGGAGATGGCAGCGGCTACAAGCATGGACAGCTTCAAGAGGGAATTGGATAAACATATGGATCAGAGGTCCATCAGTGGCTACTAGCCACAAGGTATACATAGGAACTCTCAAGGGAATTTCACATTACCAAGTTTCAGCTGGTTTGAAGCCGTTTTTCATCCGTCTTGAAGTAAACCGGTACAGGGCTGCCATTTCACACATGGCTTTTCCTTACCAGAAAAGAGCCAGATCAGAAGCAGTTTGGCAATTCAGACTGCACTGCTTTGTTTTCCCGCCATTTCCCACCCATGCCGTCTTTTTTTAAAAAATTTGCTTTAGAGTGCTATAGCACTATAACACAACCTAAAAACAGTGATGGGATTCTGATGGGATCACTATGGCACTGTTTTTGATGTTGTGTTAAAGTGCTATAGCACTCTAAAGCGAACAACAACAACAAAAAGCCGGAGATAGCCCACACGGGCGGAAAATGGTGGGAAAAAGCATTTGGGATCCGGGAGAAGAAACTGAAGACTACTTGGAAGTGGTTTACAGGTAAAATGATTCAGCCCCGTTTCCTGAATGGGACAGAAGCATTCGTGTGTGAAAGTACAAACGTATTCCAGTAGGGAACCAGTTCTAAAACGGTTCTCTCTGAAATGTCAGACCAGAAAGCGTTTGGGAACCGTTCCTGAACCGGAATATATTGCCTGTCTGAAATTCCCGTCTGGGGCAAGTGATGCCCTGTATTCTTGGTGCTTGGGGAGATCAACAGTGGGAGGGCTTCTAGTGTCCTGGCCCCAATGGTGGTCCTCCTGATGGCACCTGGTATTTTTGGCCACTGTGTGGCAGAGTGTTGGACTGGAGGGGCCATTGGCCTGATCCAACATGGGCTTCTCTTATGTTCTCATGTAAGTCCAGGGTTGCTACGCAGGGGCAGGCCATGGCAAACCACCTCTGTTTGTCTCTCCTCTGACCCGGACGGCCCAGGCTAGCCGGATCTCATCCAATCTCAGAAGCTAAGCAGGGTTGGCCCTGGTTTAGTACTTGGATGGGGGACCACCAAGGAAGCCCAGGTTCGCTACGCAAAGGGAAGACACCTCTGAGTGTCTCTTGCCTAGGAAACCCTACGGGGGTCGCCATAAGTCAGCCGCGACTTGACGGCACCGTCCTCCCCTCCACCACCAGGGCCTGGCTCAGCTCGCCCCCCCCCCCCCGCAGATTATGTGACTCAGAGGCGGTCATCCCAGGAAATTAACTCCGCTGGCATTGCAGTGTCTGCAGCCTACCACCTCCTCTCCTCTTCTGAGCTCACCTGAAGTTACAATCCCTCTCTCTTAAGGAGCTATTTCCTCGTGCGGAGGAAGCAAGGCCTCGGGCCCTCCTATAGGTGAAGTTTCCTGGATGTCCTCTCCCGTGTCGCAAAGGCAGGCTCCCCCCGCCCTGTGTGTGCCCCCCCCCCCCCAAAAAAAAGAAACTGAGCCAGGCTGTCCGTGGATAGAGTCTCGGTCTTCTCACGCACCTGAGGACCCGGTTCTGTCTAAGCAGGTAACGGGAGGTGGACTTACACTAACGGGCTTCGCTTAAGCAATTCAAAAAAATAAATTAATTAAAGTTCCCCCCACCCTGGGGAGGTCAGTTTCTGCTTCCTGTTCCGAATGGGCCCCAGAGGGCCGGAAGAAACCCACACGGCCTATTATGGTTGCATTCCCAAAGACAGGATCCTCTTCTCTCTGAATGGGATGGCTATATAAGGCAGGAGCCTGGAGCTGGGGGGTGGTGGGGGGGAAGAGCTTCACTTCCCAAACTCGCAGGGCTCTATTTTTACACCCGGTGGTTTGAGAATTCCTGTTTTCAGAGACTCTGAGCAGTGCACACAGCCACAGGCTGCGGGTGGGGGGGGCCGGGAGAAGAGCTCCTCGGGAGAAGGGGGGAGACATCTGCTCTCTTGCGGGCCTGTCCATGCAGAGGCGCCTTCAGAGGCTGGGGGGCCCCCCCTGCTGGAGCCATTTGAAGAAGAAGAAGAGATTGGATTTATACCCAGCCCACACTACCTGAAGGAGTCTCAGAGCTGCTGACAATCTCCTTTCTCTTACCCTCCCCACAAGAGACACCCCTGTGAGATAGGTGGGGCTGAGAGAGCTCTCGATAGAGAGAGCTGCCCTTGAGACAACAGCTCTGAGAGAACTTACAACTGGCCCAAGGTCACACCAGCAGGCTGCATGTGGAGGAGTGGGGAATCAAACCCGGTCCCCCTAGATTAGAGTCCGCGCTCCTAAGCACTACCCTAAACTGGATCTCAGGACCCCCCCCCCGAGAGCCCCCCAACGACGGCCGTTCCACCCCCACATCCTTGCAGCCCGTTTATCTCACCAGCATTAGAAGCCGTCCTCCAACCCCCTTCTGCAAAACTCTGCAACCTTTGGAAACCCCCCCCCCCCCCAAATAAATTCTACACCAGCACGGCACAATCTGCACAGGTGATTCTGGCGGCAGAGGAGGTTTTCCTTTGGGAAAGAGGCGTGATGTCAGCTGAGGGCGCGCCTGCCGCTTGGCACGACCCGGTCCGTGGTGATCTCGTCCCGAGAGGGTCGGCGCTCACACCTCTCTTTCGCGGGCCCGCCTGCCTACCCGGAACCTGGCCCCCCTCCCCAGCCCTGCCGCATTCACGCCCGTCCCACCGGCCCCCCGTCTTCCCCGCCGCCCTTCCTCCTTCGCCCCTAGCGCTGAGGCCGCAGCCGCCCTTTTCCACTGCCCTTTTATGGTAGAAAAATGAAGAACTGCCTGCACAGCAGCCGCAGAGACACAGACAGAGAGAGAGAGCCTGCGGATGGGAAACACGCCATTTGTTGTGCTGCTTGGCAAGGAATCAATGGAGCACGCTGCCAAGTGCGCCGCTCGGAGGGGCGAAGGCTACACAGGCGTTCGTCGGGAAAAGGGGGCAGGGAGAGAAAGTCTGGGAGTTCAAAGCTTCACACCCTGAGCTATGCTGGACGGCTGCCACTGAGCCTCTGCAGCCAACTGGTTAGGTAAGCGGATTCTTGAATGGTTTCTTCGTCCGGGGGGGGGGGGAATAAGAACATCAGAAGAGCCCTGCTGGATCAAACCAATAGCCCCATCCAGTCCAGCATCCTGCCTCACGCAGGGGCCAGCCAGGTCCTCTGGAGGGCCAACAACAGGGCAGAGAGGCCGAGGCCTTCCCCTGAGAAGAACATCAGAAGAGCCCTGCTGGATCAGACCAGTGAGGGTCCATCTAGTCCAGCATCCTGTCTCACACAGTGGCCAGCCAGTTCCTCTGGAGGCCAACAACAGGGCAGAGAGGCTGAGGTCTTCCCATGATAAGAACATGATAAGAGCCCTGCTGGATCAGACCAGTGGTCCGTCTAGTCCAGCATCCTGTCTCACAGAGGGGCCTAAACAAGTTCCTCTAGCGGGCCAACAACAGGGCATGGAGGCCGAAGTCTTCCCCTGATGTTGCCTCCTGGCTTTGGGATTTCAGAGGTTGACTGCCTCTGAATGTGGAGGTTCCCTTTAGTCACCACTGGTAGCACTGGCTGATAGACCTATCCTACTGACCTCATAAGAAGAGCCCTGCCGGATCAGCCCAGTGGGTCCATCTAGCCCAGCATCCCGTCTCACACAGGGGCCTCAACCAGTTCCTCTGGAGGGCCAACAAAAGGGCACGGAGGCCGAGGCCTTCCTAATGTTGCCTCCTGGCTCTGGGATTCCAAGGCTTTACTGCCTCTGAATGTGGAATGTCCCCTCAGCCACCAGGGTTAGTAGCCACTGACAGATTCACGGAGGACAAGCCTATCTAATTACCTCTTAATTACCATCACGGCATCCCCTGGCAGCGAATTCCCCATTTCAATCACTCTCCTACCGCCAGCATCGGGGTCCGAACGCAAGCACATTCTTACTCCTTACGTTACAGGGACAGTCTGCCAGCATGACCAGGATGAAAACCAGGGGGTTGGCACTGGGGGAAGGGCCAGAGCTCCTACTGTTACAAAACTCCAACCCACAGCTTGGTGGGGGTCAGCTGCAGACGTGGTGCATCAAGGTCCTCAGCCTGTGGGTGCTACTGAAGTTCTGAGAAGGGGCAGCGGGGCATCGCCACAAACTGGCCACTGTTGGTAGTTAACAGAAGACGACGGAGAACGGGGAGGAGATGGGATTTATATTCCCCGCCCTTCACTACCCGAAGGAGTCTCAGAGCGGCTTACCATCGCCTTTCCCTTCCCCTCCCCACTACGGACACCCTGTAACTGGTAGGCGGGGCTGAGAGAGCTCAGTCGAGGACTGCTCCTGAGAGAGCAGCTGCGAGATGAGACTCCCTGCAGCAGTGAGTTCCACGTGTTAATGACTCTTTGGGCGAAGAAGGACTTCCTTTTCTCTGTTCTAAGCCTACTGCTCATTCAATGTCATCGCGAGCCTGCGAGGTCTTCTATTGTGAGAAAGGGAGAAAAGTGCTCCTTTCTCCGCCCTCTCTCCTCCAGGCATAATTTTGTAAACCTTGACCCTCAAACTACAAAAACTTTCACTGCAATATTGTTTTAGCTCTCATTTAGGGGTTTTTCTTCATTGTTAGGACGAGCAGAAAGATAGTATAAGAATGCAAACCTTCCAAAGGAGAGCCAGTTTGGTGCGGTGGTTAGGAGCGCAGACTCTAATCTGGGAGAACTGGGTTTGGTTCCCCGCTCCTCCACATGCAGCTGCTGGTGTGACCTTGGGTCAGTCACAAGTTTTCTCAGAGCTGTTCTCTCACGGGCAGTCCTCGAAAGAGCTCTCTCAGCCCCACCGACCTCCCAGGGTGTCTGTTGTGGGGAGGGAAAGGAGATTGTAAGCCGCTCTGAGACTCCTTCGGGTAGTGAAGGGCTGGGTATCAATCCAACCTCTCTCTTCTTCAAACCAAACCGATGACCTTGGGAAGCTGCTATCTACCCAAGTAAAATATGAGGCGTTCAGGCGGTGATAGAGGGACTGCCCTTGGCTCAGTGGCCGCGTTCCATGCTTTAGACTTGTGGAGCCCCTGGTCCGATCTCCAGCACCTCTGCTTAAAGGCTCTCCAGCTGCAGGCAAAGGGTCTTCTTGGCTTAAGGCCTGAAAGAGCTACTGTCAGGCACAGGGAAGGGAACCCTTCGAATCTCTGCACCACCTCTGCTCGGAGACCAAACCATTCCACAGGAAAGGAGAAGCATTTCTTTCTTAAGAATTACCATTTCCTGGACGCTTTTACACCTGGAAGCATCTTCTGGACAGGAGCGGCCAGAAAAGCATTCTACGCCATCCCGCTCCTGCCCTAGCCTCCTTCCCCGGCAACCCTGAGGGACGGTGCGCCGGCTCTCTGCGATGGGCCGTCGCCATGCCAACGGTCTGCCGGCATGTCCCACCTCCCGTCTCTCAGCTTCGCTGGGAAACGCTGCAGTGCTCTGTGCTGAGACTGCAAAGAGGGGCCCGGACCGCCTCCCGATGCCCCCCCCCCGCCTGCGATATATGGAGTTTGTAATGACGCTGGTGAGGAAATCTGCAGCTGTCAGCAAGTTGCGCTTCCCTGTGCGCGCGTGCGGGGCCTCTGAGAGCCAATCGTCTGGCATGATTGGGGGGGGGAGGGCGAGCCCCTGCCAGCATCCGTGAAGACTGACAGCTAAGAGGACCAAAAAAAAAGAGAGCCTGTAATCACATTAATGGCTGAAGGAGAGAGACGGATTTCAAGGGGAGGAAAAAAAACAACTGCTTTAAAAGCAAGGCCCATTCATTCCCGCTCCCCGTTTCTGAAATTTACAAGGTGGGTGCTGAGAGGCCGCAACTCATGACAGTTTGGTTAGACGCACAGACTCTAATCTGGGAGAACCAGGTTTGATTCCCCACTCCTTCACATGCAGCTGCTGGTGTGACCTTGGGTCAGTCACAAGTTCTCTCAGAGCTGTTCTCTCAAGGGCAGTTCTCTCAGAGCTCTCTCAACACCCCACCTGCCTCACAGGGTGTCTGTTGTGGGGAGGGGAAGGGAAAGGAGACTGCAAGCCGCTCTGAGACTCCGAGTGAAGGATGGGGGTACAAATCCAATCTCCTCCTCTTCTTCTATATGACCCCAATTGGCAGCACCTGGAGATACACTGCCCCTGAACGTGGAGGTTCCATCCTATTTGGCTTAAGAGCTGTGGGAAGAACTGAGGCACCAGAAAGTGCCACTCAAACCCGCCATGTCACCAAGCCATTTAAGCCATGAGTACGGGGGGGGGGGGAGCCAGTCCGTCCGTGGTTGCAACAGCTGATGCGAGACCATGTTCTACCTACTGCATGCTGATACTGGGGGACCTCTGCCATTCCAGCCTCTTCCAGCAAGGTAGTCACAGTCAGTGTGTTTAAAGACGCAACCCGCCAGCACACGCAGATCCTTTCAACTCAGAGAGACAGAGAGAAATTCATGCACAACTCTCCCCACCATGCTTTATTTTATAGTTCAGACTTATTAAGCATTTATAGCCCGGTCTCTTTGGCCACAAGAGCCACATAACAACAACCCACCCACTCCACCCCCGCAAAATACAAGGTAAACAATTTTAAGGTTTCCTTCCTCAGAAAAACAAGATAATCACAAACAAAGTTTTAAACAGAGACCACTTAAGAACCCATCTATGACCGCAGAAATATGTACTGCGATCCTCAGGTTTATAAGCATCGAAAATCCCACATGGCAGCATGATTTTATTATGTTTTTAAGCTTTAATCTTATCTTTTTATCACTGTCAGAAATTTTAAATTTGTACTGTACTGCTGGTCGTTGACTGTTGCAATAAAATTGATTGATTGTACTGTGATCTTGCAGCACAAGAAAATGGGGGCTTCCAACTCCACGACAAAAGACCGTCTCCTGGTCCAACAATACCGCCCCCCTCCTTTCAGTTTGCCAAACACATGCAATCATGAAGCTCTTCTGCCCAGCTTCCAGATTTCTGGCAGAGCAGTAACTCTGCCCACCTCCTCCTCTGACAGCCCGACCCATGGGGGCAGCCAATGGGAAAGCTGCGATCACCAAAGGATGACCACGTGCTGGCCTCCCACTGGCGTGGGGGCACGTATCTAGAAAGGCTGTCCTTCAAGTACATGGGTCCCAGGGCGTGGAGGGATTTGAAAGGTTAAAACTGCATTGTGCCCAGAAATGAATGCAACACCGCACGCATAATATGCCTGCTCCCAAACAAGAGGCGTGCTGCTGAATTCTCGACCGGCTGCGGTTGCCAAGTCACCTTCAAGGGTGGCCCCGTACAAAATGTGTTACAGTAGTCTAACCTGGAAGTTACATTAAGCATTGCCGTCTGCTGTTGGGCACGTACAGCTGTTTGCAGATTTTGTATTAAATGTAATATTTCCCTCTGGTCTGCCACCAAATGATATAGTACTTCTCAGCCGCCTATCTGGCTTTATGAAAATACCTCCAGATAAGCCTGAACCCATTACAGTCTCTCTTGTGTGTGCATGTTTGTCTCGCTCTCTCTCTCTCTCACACACACACACAGGGCTAGTTTGTTCAAAGCAAATGTGGTTGACCCTTAAAAGAGAAGCAGTTCCAACTGGGGATGGGCCGATGGTGCCACCTGGTGGCTATTTGGCTCCAAAACCTTACCACCACCACCCCTACAATTTCCACCCAGAAACATGCAGGGACTCGCTGAATGAACAAACGCCCGCTATGGGCAAAGGTCCCCTTTTTCAAAATCTGGGGCCCACTTGTCAAAATAGTGTCCTAAATGCAGCAGAGACCCGATTGCTGGTTCGATGCTGCAGTCGTGCCACACCTACGACTCTGATGCTCCCCGTCCCACTTACCTTTCTGCAGCGTGGGTTGGGGCAGCTGAACCATTTCACATCCTTATCCAGCAAGGCCGGGAAATTGCAGTAGGGACACCTGGGGAGCGAGGCAGAGCAGAGGTCGGCGGGTTGGGTATCAGCCGCTGGCTCAAAACGTCCGGCGGGGCTTGTCGGCAACGCCCCTCGCCCTCCCGATCTTCTGTTTCCAGCCCCCTGACCCTGAAAGCAAGCCTACAGCCACAGCCCCTGAGGAAGCACCCCATTCTGCAAGCTAAGGATGCTAAGGGGTGGGGGGAACTCACATACTATTCTGACACAAGGGTGCCCATCGTGGTGCTTATGGGCACCAAGGTGCCCACCGACACCTTTCCTGATGTCCGCCAAGTGCTTCTAGGAAGTGGGTGGGGCCAGGCAGGGCTTTTGCCCAGCAAAGGTTCTGATTGGCTGCGCAGATTTTTAAAAGCAGCTGCCCCCACAGCAGAAGCATGTGCACTGTGCTATTGCAGTTAAGCTGCGGCAGCCATTTTGTGGTGGCTCAGCCTTCCGTGGCAGCCATTTTGTTGCTGTGTCAGAATTCCAAAGGCGCCCACAAGCTCAAAAAGGCTGGGGACGAGGGTTTCCAGACACCCCCCCACACCCGACGGAGGCAGGCATTCCCGACCACCAGGCCCCACCACCCACTGCCAATCAGCTGGTGTGGGGGAGATTTACTCTAAAAAACAGGGAGGTCCAGCTGATGTGCAGCGACGTACCTACGTCACTGCCCTTGAAACCCAAAAAGCGACATCATCACGCTGGGGAGACGCTCTGGTATTTGGACAAAAACTCTACAGCAGAAGCCAGATTCACCATAGTTGTTGCCCGAATACCAGAGTGCCACTCCAATGTACGCATCACTTTGGGCATGGCAGACACATCACTGCTCCCCTCCTGCTCCTGGTTGTCCCCCCCATCCCCTGCCAGTTGCTAAGAGGGGCCGGGCAACTCTATCGGGGACCCCCCGCCTAGAAGAAGTCTTAGCCAGGCTTATCCACCCTAACCCTCGTCCAGAATGTGCCCCCCACCCAATATCTTTGGATTGCTGGAAACTATCACTCAGACCCCCCCAGAAGGCCACCTGGGCATGGGAGGGACCCGAAACACAGCGAGAAACTAATATTTGGGAGTGTGCTCAGAAGTGGTAATTGGAACCACCGGTTCCCAGAAGCCCACGGGAGAAAGGCTTGGGCTGACAGGCCACCCCCTCAATGATTGGCACGGTTACTGCCTCCCCGAAAGAGACTCAGCTGCCAGATGTTGTGGCCTCTCAGCTGATTAGTCTGCCCCAAAACCAGACAGAGGGCTCTAGAGACGGAATCCTGGGTCCGCTGCCCTGACAGGGCCAAAGAACTCCTCAGAGCTGCCGCCTCCTAATTCTTAATACTACTTAATACTAACCAGGGTTTTGCATCCTGTGTGCCGGACCCACCTGGCACTGCGCCCTCTTCCCAAAATTATATGTAGGAAAAAGAAACCTAATTCCTGCTCAGGAATCCAGATTTCGATGCTTAGAGTCTTAAAGTCTCTGGCCCGTGTCAAACCACACTGACAATTTAAATGCACTCAAGTTTTGTTTCAAGTCGTGGCACTTTCTACCAATTCCCCCCACGCCCACAGCATACCCCCAGTATGCTGTTCCTGAGAGGGACCCCCAGTTTTCTTTTGAGGGGCTCAGAGGGGTGCAATGGGAGGGAGAACTGGTGGAAAACGTCACCCCCTTCTTAAGAAAATTTCAGCCCCCTTTAAGTTTCCCCCTAACTTGACAGCTGGATGTCGTAAAGCAGGGATGCCCAACCTTTTTTGAGCCCGTGGGCACCTTTTGGAGTTCTGATATAAGGTGGTGGGTACAACTACAAAATGGCGGCCACAAGGAGGTGGAGCCAGCCACAAAATGGCTGCCACAGGAGGTGGAGCCAGCCACAAACTGTCAAGGTGCAAGGCTATGTAGAACTCTCATAGTAACTCTCCAATGTTTTAGGCAAAAACTTACAGGATGCCTTTTAATCAGCACAGCCGATCAGCAGCAAGGCTGAGCACAAACTCCACCTGCCCTTGTGTTTCTAAAAACATTTGGTGGGCACCAGGAAAGGCGCTGGTGGGCTCCAGGGTGCCCACAGGCATCTTGTTGAGGACACTTGCAATAAAGTGTTGTATTTCTGCTCTACACAAATTAACTGTGAAACAGCCATTTCTAACAATTTTATATAAAGATTTATGCAAGCTTCTTTCTCTGATAATTGCTGGAAAGTCATATCATCCACAGAAAGATATCAATATACCTGCTGTCAATGTTATCGCTGGCCAAAAGCACAGAAAACACAAGTCATTTCGGTGCCCGAGTTTTTCTTTTGAGTTGCTTTGTATGGTATTAAGCAACCTTGTTTGACTTGAATTCTGTTTTGCACTCTGTCGTGGCTTCTCTTTCGTCCTTTGACATGGTACACACAGGGCTTTTTTTGGTAGAAAAAACCCAGCAGGAACTCATTAGCATAATAGGCCACACCCACCAGCAGAAACTCATTAGCATATTAGGCCACACCCCTGTGTTACCAGAAATGTGGTCATCCAGCCACACCCACCTTTTGCTTCTTATTCTGTTTACCTTCTTTGTTGCCAAAACCCAGGGCTTTTTTTTGTAGCAGGAATGCCTTTGCATGTTAGGCCACACACCCCAAATGTAACCAACCCTAATGAGTTTCTGCTGTTGGGTGTGGCCTATTATGCTAATGAGTTCCTGCTGGGTGTGGCCAACTCAGGAGCCAGCCAGAACTCCATTCCTGTGTGTTCCTGCCCAAAAATAGCCCTGGGTACACATATATGTTTAAGATTTATCTCAGAAAACGTGTTCTACACATATGTTCAAAGCTTCTCTTTATAAAGTCTCCTTCTATTGATATTACATTTAACTTTCAAATAACTGGCAGACAAATAGGCTTGCAAAAGTCTTTGTATACAATCGTTAGAAATTGCTTTTTCAGTGTATTTCGTTTTCCTGGTTATCTGCAGCACTGTGTTCTCTCATTGACTTATTCCTGCACAAGTCATTAGCAGCAGTTACTGCAGCCATTTAACTCTCCCTAGCTCCCCCCAAAACAGATGGGAAATGAAAAGGGAGAATAAAAAGGGGAACCAGAATGAAGCAGAAACTGTAGGAAAACTAAGCATCTGTTCAAGAATCACAACACTGCATTTTTTAAAAAGATTACACTTTAAAAAAGCATTTTATTACAACTTACGGGCACAACAAATTTGGTCTTGCAATGGTGCGCACACCAGGACTGGCTACAAGCCTCCAGCCACGCACAAGTACAGCTGAAAACGGGCCATGTGCGTGGCGACCCTAGGGGACTGGGGACCCAATCCCGGCCTAACCGCCGCCCCTTACCTGACGAGCTCATCTGCGCAGGCGGCTGCCACTTCTTCCTCCGCCTTCCGCTCGTAGTATTTGCGGAGGATGTTCTCCGGGAGCACCTTCTCCAACTCGCTGGTCGGAAACGAGCACGTGCAGCTCCCTTCCATGCAGCTGAGCTCTGACTGCACGCCGGGCGGGGGGGAGAGATCACAGGAAGTCAAACAACATTCAGTTCATACTCATCTGCGTGTTACCTAGATCAGTGTTTCCCAGCCCATGGGTTGGGACCCCAAAGTGGGTCACGAGACTTCCAAGTGGGTCATAGGACAGCCTTCCCTAATTGCCACCCCTGCCCTTTTCCCATGGCTGCTTTGCATTTTGGAAACATAGACCTGACCCTGAAAACTCTCATCTTCCATGCCATACAGGAGCTGGTATTTGTTCTTCACTGTGTATACAAGTCGGTCAAGCAAAACGTGTCCTGATGGTTACGAGAGCGAGTTCCTTAGAATCTTAGGGGGAGCCAGTTTGGTGTAGTAGAGAGCTAGTCTGGTGCAGTGGTTGGGAGCGCGGACTCTAATCTGGGAGAACTGGGTTTGATTCCCCACTCCTCCACATGCAGCTGCTGGGGTGACCTTGGGTCAGTCACAAGTTCTTTCAGAGCTGGTCTCTCTCCCTGAGCCAGCCTAGGCCGGAATGGGCAGGATAAAAATCAGTCGATAAAATAAATAAAGGGCAGTCCTCAAGAGAGCTCTCTCAGCCCCACGTACCTCAAAGGGTGTCTGTTGTGGGAAGGGGAGGGGGAAAGAGACTGTAAGCCGCTCTGAGACTCCTTCGGGTAGTGAAGGGTGGGGTCTAAATCCAACCTCTTATTATTATTATTATTATAGAGAGAAACGGAGAAGGAGAAGGTGGCCAAAGGCTGGAATGTAACCTCCACAGGCGAAGGGTGTGCATGTCAGAATGCCACTTGCTTGGGGCTCATAGTGGGAGGAGCTGTGTGCCCTCTGGGCGATGTCTGTCGGTCCCTCAAAAACATTCTGGCTGACCACTCGTTGCAGGCAGTGACTAGGGAGGGCCTACATCGGCTGGCTTCACTCTGGGGGTGGGTCTCCCCGGGAGGGCCCGCAGCCCCCACCCGACTCCTCTGCCCACTCCTTTTCCAACAGGTTCCACTCTGTAAGTGACCAAATGAAGCCTGAGGGCCCAGGCAGAGTAACAAACGATTTTGTTAAAGAGGTATAACAACAACTGTAATTCAAGTACTTCGTAGGATAAAGGGAAGGCTAAGCAAGCAAACAAGTAAAAGAACCCTAACGCCTCGATCTAGACTGTCCCCACATGTCTCTTAGGGACTGTGGCTTCAAGCTGACTCGCCCCTTCCTGGAGGAGGGCTCCCTCCGTCCACTGCAGCCTCCCCCAGCTCTGCCCCCTAGGAGTCAACGCCCTCCCGCCGTTTTGGGCAAGGCCTTTTATCCCTTCTTCTCAGGTGCCACCCCCATCCCTCTGCCGGCACGTTTCCCCTCCAAATCCCGTTAACCATCACAGGGCCCAAAGGAGGCCTGGGAAAAGTAGGCCCTGATAGCTACTCTAGTACAGGCTTCCCTGGAGCCACTAGGCCTCCCTAGAGCCTGTAGGCCGCACTGCGAGAGGCCGAGGACCACGACACCGCTGCACTTAGTGGAATGCTGAACTAGATGGTGGTCCTTACTGCTGTGTACAGTGTATTGTAAGCGGGATCCTGCTTTATGTGTCACATGAGTACTTATGCTGGGCTGTCTGTTTCTTTCCGGTGGTTCCAGGGCTCTAACTTCGTAATGTATTGAGATGGGCGGCCATTGTGCTCTTTTCCAGCGCTAATGACGAAGTGTCATTAGCGCTGGAAAACAGCAAGAGTCCAGGAGCGCTTTGAGGACTAACAAAATTTGTGACGGGGTAGGCGCTTTCGGGAGTCACGGCTCACTCCTTTTATCATAATGTTTTAGTTACTGGATGCCCCACTGGGTTGACTGTACTGACTCCCTCGGCGTAATCTGCCTTAAACCCCTGTGAGAAAAGTGGACTATAAATAAAGCAAGTAAACAAATAAAACAGAAGTGCTCAAAGGAAGCACAGAAAGCAGACAGCCGGGGAAAGCAGCACATCTGGCATGCTAGAAAAGCTCCCATGCATTCCCCCCGGGACCACGCAACACCCCCGACGCCCTTTCCCTCCCCACTCCCCCGAGGGCCTCCTCACCTTTCCGGCGCCAAACACCGCCTCCTGAGCGTACTTGATCAGGCATTCCTTGCAGAACAAGTGGCCGTCGGTGCACTGCGTCAGCTCCTCGAACGCAAACTCCCCGTAGCAACAGCGGCACTCGATCATCTGGCCGTCCTGCCGAACCAAAGTCCCCCATCCCCCCCCGGAGATTAATCCCCGCTCTGGAAGGAAGCCATGACGGCATTCCCCGCCACGCTCGCGGCCTCTTTCCTGCTGTGGGACGCCATGGGTAGGGAGGCTGCGTCAGGTACGCCCCGGTGCCACAAAGCACGTGGGGCTGGAAGTGCAGGAGAGACCCATGCTCCCCCCCCGCCCACCTGCTCGATTAAATCATTTGTGCATCTCCGAGCTGTGTGGGACGGGCCACAATGCCGGCTCAATACGCAGAGTGCAGCAAATGCTTCCAAATGGACTGGCAGACCAGCTTTTGCAAAGACCCTAACCTTGACTTAAAAGCCAGGTCACACACAAAGCTGCCTTGAGCGGAATCAAACCATTAATCCATCAAGGTCAGTACTGTTTGCTCAGAGCGGCGCATATCGCCCACTGCCAGGCCCTTTGAGCTGGAGACGCTGGGGACTGACCCACAAAGAGAGGGGAAGAAAAGCTAAACTGACCAAGCCAAAAACCTCCAAAGGAAGTTTAGAAGACTAGTAAAGGGCCAAAGGTTATAAACGTCAAGAGGTATGGACCAAAGTACACTTGTTTATTTCAAAAACATTAAAAACCTTGTAAGAAAAGGTAAAGGTTTCCCTTGCTCGAAAGCCAGTTGAATCTGACTCTAGGGTTGCAGTGCTCATCTCCGTTTCAAAGCCGAAGAGCCAGCACTGTCCGAAGACGTTTCCGTGGTCATGTGGCCGGCATGACTAAACACCAAGGCGCATGGAACGCTGTTACCTTCCCACCGAAGTGGTACCTATTTATCTACTTGCAATTTCTTGCTTTTGAACTGCTAGGTTGGCAGGAGCTGGAACTAGAGACGGGAGCTCACTCCGTCATGCGGCACTCTCGGGTCTCGAACTGCTGAACTACCGACCTTCCACAGCCTGCAGTTCAGCGTCTTAACCACTTGAGCCACCGCAGCTCCTTCAAAAACCTTGTAGGGGCCCAAATAAAGCCTCCTAAAATAATCAAAGTAACAAATGTACAAAAAAAAAAAAAAAAGCTGTATATGACCTGACCTGTTTCGGCCCACAATGTCTTAAGCTGCTCTGGTTACAATACTGACGTTACACTGGCCCCGATACAGCGATTTTACTTGTACTCTTAGGACCTAAACTGGAAGGTACATATTGGCACTATTACCGTCTCCAGCATACTGCTTCTGACACAAGGCCAGATACGTTTGTGGCCCACAAACAAAAATTTTTGTGTGTGTGACATTCAATTCCAGATTGGAACATTCCATTTTTGGTCCTATATCGATTGCTGACTGCCTTACACGTGTCACAGGGGCCTTGTTGCGTGTTGTATTCTGTACTATTTGACCTCTGAAGGAGGGTCTTGCGGGCCGAAACAGAAGAGACCCAAATAAGATCAGGGAAGCGGCTGACTCAAACGTGGGCAGCCTGAAGGAAACACAGCCCGGGGCGTGCTGAGCATGGGCCTGGTTTGCGACAAGAGAGGGTTACACAAGTCCCAGGGGGCTGCGTGGGGCCAGTTTGTGCCTGATTGGAATGCCGCTTCCTATAAATGGGGTATCAATGTGCCGTGGGAACAACTTCTCTCTGGGCCAACAAGTTCACTTACCTTTTGATATTGCTCCTCATTCATCTGCAGGGCAAGGAGGAAATCCGCATGCTGAAAAGAGACACGGATGGAACGCTTCAGAGACGACAAGATGCCTCAAATGAACACGTGTGAAGCCGCCTCCTACTGAATCAGGCCCTCGGTCCATCAAGGTCAGTATTGTCTACTCAGGCTGGCAGTGGCTTGTGGCAGGATTATAAACCAGCCTCGGCCATTTCTGTCTTTCTGTATTCTGGCATATTCATTTGAATCAGCTTATACCTCCCTGTTAGGTTATTTCTCCCAGAAGCCTCTGCTTTCTGGCTAGCAGCCTAAGTGTGAAAACAAAAGCCTTGCCCTGTAGAAGTACCTTTGCCCGAATTCATATTTGACATTCCCCAGCCTTCCGTGTGCCAGGTTCCAAAGCCTAAATGTATCTGTCTAGGTCTTTCTGACACCGCAGTTCATCCTTACGAAAGTTCACCTTATCAACTTGGGACGGGACGGGATTTGGCAAGTCCGGTGCATTTTTAATTGCCTCCCCCCACCTTGATTCTTATTGGCTGAAAAGAGTATAAAGAGGAGGCGTTGGTCAAGGATGTTTGGCCAACACCCCACCTAGGCTTCAGCAGTGTTCCCTCTAAGATGATTCAGTGTGAGCTAGCTCACAGGTTTTTAGCCTCCAGCTCACACATTTGTGTCTTAGCTCGGGAAGGACGGCTCCAGAGCGAAATAGTTAATGCAGCAGCCAAATCGCTCGCTCACACAACTTTAATGCCAGGAACTCACAAAGTAGGATTTTTGCTCACAGGACTTCACAGCTTAGAGGGAGCATTGGGCTTGAGTGAGGTCATGGTCCAGTCTGGGAATGTTTCTAATTCTTTCTGAAGTGTACACTGTATCAGGTATTGGGATCTTCTATATGCTGTTGAGCGATGATATTGAATTTATGCTACTGAGTGTTACTTGCATATGGTTTTAGAATTAATAAATACTTTTAGTTAAAGGCAACTATTCTCACTGTGTTTCTCTCCCTCTGGAGGCCTGAGTTCCCTAGCCAGACTCCACCCACCCATAGAAAAGAACCCTAATGGGGCAGGGGACCCCAGGCAGAGGCCTGGACCCCAAAAATCCCCCTACATGGCTCTCCAGGGTCTCAGGTAGAGGGGCTTTCCCATCACCAACTGCCTAGTCCTTTTTAACTGGAGATGCCGGGGACTGAACCTGGGACCGTCTGCATGCCAAGCAGAGGCTCTTCCACTGAGCCACAGGCCTCCCTCTGGTTTCATACTACACAAAACCATACAGGTTAACGCAGGCAAGGAGCCTGGCTCGTTTCAGACGGGCGACTGATTCAGGACCTACAGAGGTAAGTTCTCCTTCGCTCCCAGAGTGCCAGCAAAGTAGTGGCGGCCGCACGGATAGATGGCTTTAAAAGGGAGTGAAATAGATTCAAGGAAGAAAGGCCCATCTACGGCTGTTAGACAGGGGGACTGGAGAGAACCTCCATGTCCAGAAGCAGTGAGCCTCAGGGGAAGGCCTTGGCCTGTGGTGGCGGAAAGGGCCGTCAAGTCGCAGCTGACTTCCGATGACCCCATATGGCTTTCAAGGCAAGGGATGTTCAGAGGTGGTTTGACATTGCCTGCCTCTATATTACACCCCTGGTATTCCTTGGAGGCCTCCCATCCAAGAACTAGCCAGGGCCGACCCTGCTTAGCTCCCAAAATCTGACAAGCTTGGGCTAGCCTGGGCCACCCAGGTCAGGGCCCTTGGCCTGCACGCCCTGTTTATTGGCCCTCCGGGACAACTGGTTGGCCACCATGGGAAACGGGATGCTGGACCTGATGGACCAAAGTTCTGATCCTTCAGGGCTCTTCTTACAATTCAGTCATAAATGCCGTGTGTAAACAACAGACAGGTGTATCTGGCTCATTTGTGCATCCTTTGCACATCTATCCTGGGAAACAGCTATGCAACACCGGTGCCCAGACAGCAGCTGAGTCTAGTGGGTAAGACCCGGAGCCGCCTAGTCACCATCCCAGTGGTGATAAAGAGCGCCCCTGAACCGCAGGGGCCATCAAGGGCCCGGGCCTTGCGCGTGGCCCGCCACTCACCTCGGCCATTTCTTTCACCTTCTGTTCGTAAAACTCCTGCTCCAGCTGCACCGCCGGGAGGAGAGCGAGCTGGTCGTAGCTCCTCCAGTGCCGCCTCTTGTTCTCCAGGAAGAACATGCGCTTTTCGATCTTCATGTCACCTGGAGGGGCGGCAGCGCAACCCGGAAAGCAAACGGACACGCAAGAGTGAGGGAGGGAAAACAATGGGCAAGCTTGCGACTTCCCTTTCTCGTGTGCTCTACGACTCGAGTCGCCCTGGCTGTTGAAAGGCCAGGTATGGGCCTTGCCTTGGTTACCCTAGCAAAAGCTACGGGGAGGGGGGAAAACGGTCCTGCCAGTCCCCCGTTTCAAGAGGCAAACTAAATGACATGCACTTTAAAATGCTGCACGTGAAAGCCCCTTTTGGACGTTACAATCGCGTGTGCTAGAGACGCAGAGGATAGTGCTCCTTTGTGCCTACACACGGGCTATGCTCAACTGCTGAGGAGGAGAAGAAGAAGAGATTGGATTTATAGTCCACCCTTCACTACCCGAAGAAGTCTCAGAGCGGCTTACAATCTCCTTCCCTTCCTCTCCCCACAACAGACACCATGCGAGGGAGGTGGGGCTGAGAGAGAGCTCTTTTGAGGACTGCCCTTGAGAGAACAGCTCTGAGAGAACTTGTGATCGACCCAAGGTCACCCCAGCAGCTGCATGTGGAGGAGGACAGGGGAATCAAACCCAGTTCTCCCAGATAAGAATCCACACGCCTAACCACTACCCCAAACTGAGCCACGGCCCAAACCGACCCATTCCAGAAACCCCTCCTCCTAAGTCCTCGCATCAGGGATCCCCAACCTGGTGCCCGTGGGCACCTTTCCTGTTGTCCGCCGAATGTTTTCAGAAAGGGGGTGGAGCCAAGCGGGCCTCCTGACTGGCCACCGGAGATCCAATTGGCTGTGCAAACTAAACTAACGTTTCGGGGGCAGCTGCGCTACGGTGTTGACCTTATTCCCTCTCTCACAGCTCTTTCCCAGTGTATTTTTTAAAAATTACTCCCCTTGCCCCCGCGCTTGGCCTTCCTCTGTGCACGGCTCCACCTCTCCTGGCGGCCATTTTGTGGCTGGCTCCAGATCCCACGGTGGCAATTTCGTGGTTGTGCCCTCCCACTTTGTGCCAGAATCCCAAAGGTGCCCACCGGCTCAAAAAGGCTGGGGACCCCTGCATTACATTCTCTGGGCCTGCGGCTCAAATCCACTCCCCAACAACTCCGCAGCTTTGCCTATCCATTCCATAGTGTTTGAATTTTGGCACAGCAGCTGTTTTCAGGGGGGGGGGATGGAGAGAAGAGAGCCACTTTCCACGTTCCTACCCAGAATCACAGAATCATAGAGTTGAAAAGGGACCTCCGGGGACATCTAGTCCAACCCCCTGCACAAGGCAGGAAATTCACAAATACCTTCCCCCTCACACACACACACACACACACACACACAGTGACACCCTGTTTCATGCCCAGAAGATGATAAAAAGCCTCCAGGATCCCTGGTCAAACTGGCCTGATGTTAAATTGCTTCCTGACCCCAAAGTGGTGATCGGCATTTCCCTGGGCGTGTGAGAAAGAGCCACGAGAACTAACCACTGATGCAGCCCTTCCTGCCCTCCCTTTCTTGTGATCTGCCTAAGTCCGCAGAATCAGCATTGCTGTCCGATGGCCATCTAGCCCCTGCTCCGAAACCTCCAAAGGAGGAGAACAGAGACATGTCCTAAGTGGCTTGGGGGCAGTGTTCCCTCTAAGCCGAGCTGGTGTGAACTAGCTCACAGTTTTCTAGCCTCTGGCTCACACATTTTTGTCTTGGCTCAGGAAGGATGGCTCCAGGGCAAACTAATGTATGCCACAGCCAAATCGCTCGTTCAGAACTTCAATGCCAGTAGCTCACAAAGTAGAACTTTTGCTCACAAGACTCCACAGCTTAGAGGGAGCATTGGTTAGAAGGGACCTCCAGGGTCATCTAGTCCAGCCCCCTGCACAAGGCAGGAAATCCACAGATACCTCCTCCTCCCCGAAAGGGCCATGAGAACTAAGCACTGAGGCAACCCTTCCTGCCCTCCCTGTTGTGATCTGCCTAAGTTCACAGAATCGGCATCACTGTGCGGCATGGTCTTCTCCTGCTGACTCACCTTGCTCGAATTTAAAATCGATGTAGGAATACTGGTTCATCTCTTTCCTCCTTTTTCGCTTCCCGCTGGCTTCGGGAGACAGCTCCTGCCATTTTTTGATGGCGTCGGAAAAGGCCTGAAAGAGGCAAGGCGATAGGTAAATGGTAGAAAGACAGCTGATATTTTTTTAAAAAAATAAATGGACACTTATAAGCCCCTTTAAGAATGCAGTCGCAAGTTCACATCTTTGTCAGACGAAGGGAAGGAGTCCTCCTTGGAAGAAATTGTATCAGAACAAAGAAACACTGTGATAAAATTGACAATAACATTTAATAATTCCTACAAACATCGATTTGTATATCCATTAAAACTTTTACAGTTTTGCACAGGGAATTCTAACATTTTCAAGGAAAAGTCCAACAGCCTCAATGGGCAACCATTTCACCAGTCTTCCTCAGGAGTAGTCCTCTTACGTGAGAAGGTGTCGGCCTCTTGATACAGTTTAACTTCTTTTGTTGCTTCCTTCAAATAGTTACAGCTTAACTTCTCTTTTACTTTCTTCAAATTATTGCAGCTGAACTTCTTTTCTAATGTTCTCAAATTATCTTCCAGTTCCAAAGTATCTTCCAGGGTGCTCATTGAGGATGTTGGACTTTTCCCTGACAATGGTAGAATTTCCTGAGCAATACCGTCCAAATTTTAATGGATATACAACTTGATGTTCATAGGAATCAATAAACATTATTGTCAACTTTATCACAATGTTTCTTTGTTTTGATACAATTTCCTGTAACTGCGACCCGTTCTTTGGCTTACTCAACTCCTTGGAGGAAAAGGATGACATAAATGCGATAAACAGAAGCATTCGAAAAAAGAGAAGAGAGTTTCTTATAGGCAGAGCACCACGAAGTATCAACAACTCTCTTTTGTAAAGCGCCAGTTTCTTACACTTGTGTCACACTTTTCCTCCAGGGAGGGTGTTGAGTGTCAGCAGAAGAAGAAGAGATTGGATTTATAGCTTGCCCTTCACTACCCGGAGGAGCCTCAGAGCGGCTTCCAATCTCCTTTCCCTCCCCCTCCCCACAACAGACACCCTGGGAGGTAGGTGGGGCTGAGAGAGCTCTTTCAAGAACTGCCCTTGAGAGAACAGCTCTGAGAGAACTTGTGACTGACCCAAGGTCACACCAGCAGCTGGTGGGGAATCGAACCTGGTTCTCCCAGCAAAAGAAGAAGTTGAGCTGTATCAGGAGGCTGACAACTTCCACTCCTAACCACGACACCAAACTGGCTCCCCCATCCCCACCCCATCCAAATAGCAACCAGACTTGCTGAGCTACAGGGCACACTCGGGGATACCCCCAGGTTGGGACTGACTTTCTGACTTGATAAAGACGGGCTATATGGATTATTTTCGACACAGAGAAAGGCATATTGAAGACGACAAAGACAGAAAGGGCGGGAAGCGGGGAGGGAAGGACCTTGCGTGTGATTGCATAGTGTCCCTTCAGTTCGTGCAGCGCCCACTTGATGTCCTGGCTGCTCAGCATCTTGAAGTCGGCCATGAGGAGATCGGCGGCCTGGATGAAGCAGCGCTGGTCGAGCGGGGCCAGCTTGGCGAAGTCAAAGTAGTCGACTTTGGGCACCTAAAGGGAGGGAGGGGAGAGGGGAGACAGATTCCATGGCGGGTATCGACAACTCACGAAAAGGAGACTGCTAACATGTCTGAGGAGCTGAGCTCAAAGGCATCTGCATAGTTCACCCCCCCACACACACACACAGCCAGTTTTATCCCTGCATTGAAGATAGGGGACTGCCCAAATTTTGGTGGCTGAGTGGACACTCGAACTCGGGTTTCCCCTATTCCCAACACTCCAGCCGCTTTATTTAAGTCTGCTCTCCGGGAGACCGCTGGGAGGGCTGAGGAATCCTTCAACGACCACTCTGACAAGGTCGGCCAGAGATTTAATTATCAGTGGAACTGAACGGCAGAAGGCAAGGCCAGAGGCAGAGCGGGGGGGGGGGGACCTACCCTGCACGTGAGAGTCCCCCACTCACCTTTGTCTCCTCTTGACTGGAGAGCAGGCTGCTGTTGGGGTTTAAAACCACTCTGCCCTCCTTCTTTGGATAATCTGGATTCTCCAAGAGAAAATTACAAAGGCTGCAAGAGAGGAGAGGTAAACAGCGGGTTATGTGGAACGGATTGTGTCTTTTGCAGTCAAGAAAGAAAGAAAGAAAGAGAAAGAGAGAGAGAGAGACAGAAGGAAGGAAGGAAGGAAGGAAGAGAAAGAGAGAAGGAAGGCAGAGAGAGAGAGAAAGAAGGAGAGAGAGAAAGAAAGAAGGAAGGCAGGCAGAGAGAGAAGGAAGGAAGGCAGAGAGAGAGAAAGAGAAAGAAAGAAGGAAGGAAGGAAGAAATAGAGAAAGAGAGAGAGAGAAAGAACAGGCTCTTGGCACACGACAGGGTGGGGAGGGGCAGATGAAAGAAAACGGATAGAGCGGTGTGATGGGGAGGCCATGAAAAGCCAAGCCAGAGAGGCAAGAAGAGGAGAACTTGAAAGGAGTGAGGGAGTCAGAGCACTACAAAACGAGTCCTAGGAGCACCATTTGTCAAGGCTGGTTGCGCGTCCTCCTTCAGAATGGGGAAACAGAGCATCACAGAGTTGGAAGGGACCCTAGAGGCCATCTAGTCCAACCCCCTGCTCAATGCAGGATCGGCCCTAGAGCATCCCTGACGAGGGTTTGTCCAGCCGCTGCTTAAAGACTGCCAGTGGGGGAACTCACCACCTCCCCAGGCAGCTGATCCCACTGCTACACAACTCTTACTATAAAGTTCCCCCCCTAATAATCAGCCGGTACCTTTCCACCCAGAACTTAAATCCATTATTGTGAGTCCTCTCCTCCGGGTCAGTTACGGCCACTCCTCAGACTGACTGGGCAGGGGGAAGAGGGCAGGAAGGGTGAGCATCGCCCCGCTGAAAAGCGTGCACCCTTCACCCGAGCCAATCTGAAGGGATCTCGGCTGTTGCTTCCTTCTGTGGACATTTTAGGCGGGTGCTAGATATGTCTCCCATTCTCCCTGTATTTCTCTCATGCTGCCCTCGTGCGTGAGAGAGACCTCCACACGCTCACATGGGGAATGACTGGCCGAGAAAGCTCAGGTAGGGCGTGTCAAAATCCGACAATTCACGTTGACATGGGAGCTGCGCGCCGTCAACTCGTTCTTCCTTTTCTTTAAGCCACAGACGTCAATCGCAGACTCACTGATCACCTGTCCCGCCCCCCCACCCAGAAGCGGTGGCTCCTTAAGGCAAGTTCTGCAGTTACAGGCTGGTAGCCAAGAAAGCCAACGACCAGTGTTCCCTCTAAGCTGAGTTAGTGTGAGCTAGCTCACAATTTTTTAGCCTCCGGCTCACGGATGTTTGTCTCCGCTCAGGAAGGATGGCTCCAGAGCAAACTGGTTTATGCAGCAGCCAAATCGCTCGCTCACAGCTTTAATGCCCGGAGCTCACAAAGTGGAATTTTTGCTCACAAGACTAGCACAGCTTAGAGGGAACATTGCCAACTGTGGAATAAAGAGGGAAGCTGAACAACAGTTTGGATCGTGGCAACGTGTACGTCTCAGGGTTTATTCCAGCTTAAAGGTAAAGGTAAAGGTTCCCTTGCTCGAAAGCCAGTCGAATCCGACTCTAGGGTTGCGGTGCTCGTCTCCGTTTCAAAGCCGAAGAGCCAGCGCTGTCCGAAGACGTTTCCTTGGTCATGTGGCCAGCATGACTAAACACCAAGGCGCACGGAACGCTGTTACCTTCCCACCGAAGTGGTACCTATTTCTTGCTTTCAAACGGCTAGGTTGGCAGGAGCTGGAACTAGAGATGGGAGCTCACCCCATCATGCGGCACCCGGGTCTCAAACTGCTGAACTACCGGCCTTCCACAGCCTGCAGTTCAGCATCTTAACCACTTGAGCCACCGCAGTCGGTATTTTGAGTTAAAATAAATAATCGTTCATTGGGGTTTGCCTGTGTCCGGGATAAAATTCGACTCTCTGGTACCCGGCGTTACGTTTTACGGTGCACGTGGCCCGGCCTGACAAAGTGGCATTCGGGTCAGATCCGGCCCTTGTAACACATGACCCCGACACCTCTGCCCTGAACCTCCTGTCGCAGGGGTAATGCGGAGAACTGGAGTCCCTGCTTGATTCCAGGAAAGCACGCGGGCGACACTGATGGGCAGCTTCCTCGTTCCGTCGTGCTCCCCCCCCAAAAAAGCACTGTTAAGGGGCTCCTAGAAGTGCCGCGCAAGACTTCGCACTCACGCGTTCGAGCCACTGTGGCGCACTTACATGTTCAAGTCACAGTAGTTCTTGCTCTGTATCAGCTCCTCAACGTACTCCGTGGTTATATCCGGAAACCTCGCTTCCTGCACGGGAGGGAGAGAAGACCACACCCAAACACGTCAACTTTTTGGGGGGGTCGATGAACGTTCGAAAAAAAACGGGAAAGGGGCTGAGAACAACCCTCCACACACACACACACACACACACACAAGAGCAGGGGGGAAATAAAAAAGGAGGAGCTAACTACGGAGCAGCGCTCCTGACGGCAGTGCTCACGGCAGAACAGGAAGGATCAGAACTGGGGGGGGGGGGATTTATTTAATTCATTTGTGCCCCACGCCTTTCCCCCCCAATAGGGACCCAAAGCGGCTTACACTGTTCTCCCCTCCTCTATTTTGTCCTCACGACAAAGGTAGGTTAGGCCGAGGGAGTGTGACTGGCCCGAGGTCACCTGGTGAGCTTCCACAGCACGAGTGGGGATTCAAACCCAGGCCTCCCAGACACAAGTCTGACACTCTTAACCAGAGGTCATTTCATAGAAAAAGAGGTGCAGGAGCTCATTTGCATAGCTCATTTGCATATGCTACGCACCCCCTGACAAAGGGCAGGCATGCAAAGATCGGGCAGGGAACCCAGGCATGTTTAAAATGCTTTCCTTTCCCTTCCCCATCTGGGGACAGAAAGGCATTTAAATCCCCATTTCCCTGAGTTTCTCCGCAAAAGCGGAGAGGCTCAGGGGGAGAAGGGAGCATGTCTGCCCGCCTCCCCTCCCCCTTCCCAACCAATCTGCCACGGAGGGATGGCTGGAGAAGGCAAGGGAAGGGCGGGCAGGCAGGCATGCCTAGATTCCCTGCCCAATCTTCTCCAGGTGCCCCGCAGCTGCAGAGCACCTGGAGAAGATTGGGTAGGGAACCCAGGCATGTTTAAAATGCCTTTCTTTCCCTTCCCCAGATGGCGGGCCCAGATGGGGAAGGGAAAGAAAGGCATTTAAATCCCCCCCACTCCCCTGAGTTTCTCTGCAAAAGCAGAGTGATGGCTGGGGAGGGGAGCTGCCTGCCTGCCCTGTCCGCCTTCAGGGCAGCTGGAGAAGATCGGGCAGAGGACCCAGGCATGTTTAAAATGCCTTTCTTTCCTTCCCTGGCCCGTCTGCTTCAGTAGGCTGGCCAGGAAAGGCGGGGGAGCGCCTCTGGGCTCCTTACTCCCGGAGCACTGCTCCGGGGGTGCTCTGGCAGGAAATGACTCCTGATCTTAAGTCTTAGTCCCAAACCACAACTTCTCTACCTACTATGGTTCTCAGACTCCCACTGGGGCAGGGTATTCCTCCATTCCGGGGCCCCTCCCCCAGTGTTGATCAGCTGGTGGGTGGGAGGAGTTACAGGCAGCAAACTAAGCCTCCATTGCTGGCATCACACCTGGCACATACCGGCAATGATGTCATCACATTGCTGGCGATGTGGGGACACTCTGGTATTTGAACAAAAAAACCCTCTAGGGTAAAAATGGCTCGTAACACAGAGTTTCTGCCCAAATACGGGAGCTTCCCCATGTTGCCGGCGACGGGATGACATCACTTCCGGTGTGTACCAGAAGTGACTCTGCTGTGTTGCCAGGGACAGGCCTGGGCCTCAAATCTACTGCCAGTAAGTCCCCCCTACCCCTGCTGGTTGCTGGAAGTACTTGGCACTCCTACTAACTCTGCTAGTGAGGATGGAACCCTTTACCAACATTCCCTGCCTGATTAATGGGGGAATTACCACTGACCGTTTCCCTGACAAGCAAAGCAGTGAGGTCTTCGTCCAGCCAAGGAGCGGCCTGCTCGAAAACACTGCTGGCGCCGAACTCAAGCGACCCTTGCACGGGAAACGCCGGGCCCGCCTGTTCGTTGATCGCCCCCGAGTACCCTCCCTTCTCCTCCGGTGGGTGTGCCAGACGAGGTGAGGCAGGGCCTGGGATGCCGTCCTGCTGCGGTTTGGGTCGTGGGAAGGCAGGCCCGGGGATCTCTTCCTGGTATGCCCTGGGCAGCGGTCCAAGATCGACTTCCAACTGCAGCGGCCGGGGAGAAAGGCGATCGCCCATGGCACGGTCCTCCTTCTCTGCAGGCTGGAAGTACGGGTGGTCGAGCCGCGCATTCTCCTGGATGCATCGGACAGCTCCCCCCAGGTTCGGCACTCGCCTTGGCTGTGAATCCCCATCCCTCCAGTCCCTTTCTTCCTGGTCAGCTACCAGGACCACTTCCTCCAAATTAATGACTTCCTCCTTGCGGGCCGGCCTCGCCTCTCTTGTTCGAGCCACGCTGGGCCCTGGCTTCGGAACGGCCCCGTCCTCCTCCTTTGGCGTGGCGGGTTCTGGGGACTCCGGAAGCTCGAAGACCTCGTCCTCGATCTTGCGCTTGCCCAGCGTCACGCTGCTCGCCTTCACACAGCTGCGGCGGGCGGGGTGTCGCCGCAGGGGAACGGCCGTCTTCTGCCCATCGTGAGGCCCGGGGGTCCCGTCGCCTCTGGAGCCTCCTTCCCCCGCCTTGTTCCCGCCGTGCCAGTGAGTGGTCGGCCTGATCACGTTGGGCCGCCGAGGCCGCTTGGCTGCCGTCTTAAAGAGGATACGGACAGGAGTTAAGTGGGACAAAGCATCTCTCCAGAAGGACATCTCAGGTCCAAGCAAACGCTTAATGCTCTGCTTTGGTGGTGGGACAGACTGATGTTTGCAGTAAGCCAAAAAAGTCCCTTCTCGTTCCCCTTATTTTCGGACAACACCTTTTAAGCGGCAGGACCCCCCCCCCACACTTGGGATCATCTCGGAACACGATAAGCAACTTGGTGAGATGAGCCAAAGATCCCCTCTTATCCAGTATTCTCCCCCACTCTGCCCCAGTGAAGACTGAGAAAAAGGGGGCGGTTAGTATTTCCTATAACCTGACCCCCATCACCACCTGGTAATCCAAAGTATCCTGCCTCTGGACACGGGAGGGAGCATTTAGCCATCGTGGCTAAATACGCATTTGTATGAACTGGAGGGGCCGTCCCCCCTCCCGCTGGTAACAAGCTTTGAACTATCCCCTGAATTACTGCTAAGCAACCCTGCTGGAGAATCACCCCTGGCAGTCAGAGAAAGAAAGGCAGGAGAAAATTGCTTTAAATATTTTTTTTGGGGGGGTGGAAAGTGCCGTCAAGTCGCAGCCAACTGAGGGCGACCCCCGAGGACTTTCGAGGCAGGAGACGTTGTGAGGTGGTTTGCAGGTGCCTGCCCCTGCGTAGCAGCCCTG
Organism: Gekko gecko; assembly: GCA_029375565.1. Lineage (NCBI taxonomy): Eukaryota > Metazoa > Chordata > Lepidosauria > Squamata > Gekkonidae > Gekko > Gekko gecko. The sequence continues at coordinate 227,429,135 of JAPDNY010000004.1, read as the reverse complement.
GGCTTCCTTGGCGACCCCCCATCCGAGTCCTAACCAGGGCGGAATCGGCTTAGCTTCTAAGACAGGGGTGGCCAAACTTGCTCAGCGTAAGAGCCACACAGAATAAGCGTCAGATCTTTGAGAGCCGCAAGATATGAACGGATATACATTTTTATTTAAAAATATGCAAATTTGCTTTTTATTAACATTAAAAGAGACTGCCAAAAATAAAAGCAAAACAGATAAAAACAGATACTGATAACGATATTTATTTGCCCAATGATATTTGTTTGTTAATGATATTTATTGTCGAGGAGGAGGAGGAGGAGGAGGAGGAGGAGATTGGATTTATACCCCTCCCTTCACTACCCAAAGGAGTCTCAGAGTGGCTTACAAACTCCTTTCCCTTCCCCTCCCCACAACAGACACCCTGTGAGGTAGGTGGGGCTGAGAGAGCTCTAACAGAAACTGCTCTTTTTCAAGAACAGCTGTGCCAGAACTATGGTTTGCCCAAGGTCATCCAGCAGGTGCAAGTGGAGGAGTGGGGAATCAAACCCGGTTCTCCCAGATTAGAGTCCGCGCACTTGACCACTACAGAGAGAGAGAGATGGGAAGGAAGGAAGGAAGGAAGGAAGGGAAAGCATGGGGAATCAAACCCGGTTCTCCCAGATTAGAGTCCGCGCACTTGACCACTACAGAAAGAGAGAGGTGGGAAGGAAGGAAGGAAGGAAGGAAGGAAGGAAGGAAGGAAGGAAGGAAGGAAGGACAGATGAAAGGAAGGACGGACGAAAGGAAGGACGGAAGGACGGAAGGAAGGACGGAAGGGAAAGCATGGCTCCCCTTCGCTTCCCCAGCCACCCTGCCAGGAGCCACACAATATGTGTGAAAGAGCCACATGTGGCTCCCGAGCCACAGTTTGGCCACCCCTCTTCTAAGACCCCCGTTCTAAGATCTCACCAATCTAGATCAATCAGGGCATTAAGTATTTATTTTATCTTATTAGACTTATACCCCACCCTCCCCACATTGTAGGCTCGGGGCTGGATTTAAAACAGTATTATTATGTCTCTACATTGCTGGGAGGTGGGTGGAAACAGCAACGATTAACATGGTCTTTCATCTACATCATCATCATCACTACTACTATTATCTTGGCCTTCCTCCAAGGAGATCAAGGTGGCACGCCTGGCTCTTCCCTCCTCACTTTTATTCTCGCCGCAACCTGGAGAGGCGGGTAAGGTTCCGAAGAGAGTCAACTGGCCCGGGATCACCCGGTGAGTTCACAGCAGAGGGGTGGATTTTGGACCAGTGTCTCCCCAGTCCTACAGTGCTTCCACACATGCTAAATAACGCAGTTTCAACCCACTCCGGCGACCGTTTGCAGGTGGACTTTGCCATTTCGCACAGCAAAATCCAGCTGCAAAGTACATCATTTCGTGTGTCTGAAAGTGCAGACTGAAAGTGCATCATTTAGCGCGTCTGAAAGCATTCTAGATTCAAGTCCGGCAGCGCTTTAGAGGCCAACGAGATTTTCAGGATAGGAGCTTCCAAGCAGTTCACCTCCCACAATTAGAAAAGTCCCCTTTTCACATGTATCCCCTATTTTCACATATTTATTACTTTGCTGTCCTTTCCCCCCCTTTAATTAAATGAAAACAACTGTGGACCTTATAACCTTAGCTTCTTATTTAGTTTTGACTCTGCATAGCTTATAGCATCTGCATCACGTTACGTGTTGATTTGCCGTTCAGCCTCTGTCTATAAAAGTTTGAACTCTATCTTCCTTTTCGATGTATTTGGAAAAGTGTGCCTGCACACGACAGCTCATTCCTTGAATAAACCTTTGTTGGTCTTAAAGGTGCCACACGGGACTCTACATTAATTCTACTGCTTCAGGCCAAACACGGCTGACCACCTGGAACTTTGTCAGGTACCTTTCCAGGGCCCTTTTTGTAGCAGGAACTCCTTTGCATATTAGGCGACACGCCCCTAAAGTAGCCAATCCTTCAAGAGCTTACAGGCCTCTTCTTACAGGGGCTTCTGCAAGCTCTTGGAGGATTGGCTACATTTGGGGGGTGTCGCCTAATATGCAAAGGAGCTCCTGCTACAAAAAGAGCCCTGCCTTTGACTCTTCTACTGCCGACCAACACAGCTACCCTCCAAAACATGTCTCATTCTGACCGCTCTCATCACTATACCGCGCTGCCCTTTTGCTGCGTACCATGACATTTTTGCCCACTCAAAGCCAAAGGCATCCCCCCCCATAAGGTAAAAAGGAGGGGGGGGAACAGTGTTACCTCCATCAAGATGACCACGTCGTCGTCGTCGTCTTTTTCTTCCTTGGCCTCCCACAGCCGTTGAACAGGGAATTCCAGCATCAGGGCGAAGTCTTCGTCCGAGGAGTCCGAGATGGTGATCAGCCCCTCATCGCTGCGGTTTAGCCCGTCTGCAGGAAGGCAGGTGAGCTTATCTACCGGCTAAGGCTTTCCAGGGGCTCATGAATTCTTTGAGGTCCTGACGGCCTCAGACTGAAAGACCTTTCCCGACTTTGCACTGTAATCAGGGCGGAGCAGAAGGGGAGCCCAAGGCCACCGACTCCCGAGGCGGCCGTGCCATGAGCACGCTCGCCCGGGCAATGTCTGCCAACAGCTGCAGATCTTTAGCACTGGGAAGGCTCTGGTACCCTGAACACTGAGAGGACAGCAGAAGGCTGATGATGACGGGAGAAGGTGGACTACGGCCCACTTCGCCAGACACACGAAGTGTAGCCTAAGTTGGAGGACATACACCAATGGCTGTAGACAGGGCTCTTTTTGTAGCAGGAACTCCTTTGCATATTAGGCGACACACCTCTAATGTAGCCAATCCTCCAAGAGTTTACAGCAGCCCCTGTAAGAAGAGCTCTGTAAGCTCTCGGAGGATTGGCTACATTAGGGGTGCGTCGCCTAATATGCAAAGGAGTTCCTGCTACAAAAAGAGCACTGGTTGTAGAGGGGGAAAAATATTAGAAGAAGAGAAGAGATTGGATTTATACCCCTGCCCTTCACTACCCAAAGGTGTCTCAGAGCGGCTTACAAACTCCTTTCCCTTCCCCTCCCCACACCAGACACCCTGGTGAGGGAGGTGGGGCTGAGAGAGCTCTGACAGAAACTGCTCTTTTTCAAGAACAGCTGTGCCAGAACTATGGCTTGCCCAAGGTCATCCAGCAGGTGCAAGTGGAGGAGTGGGGAATCAAACCCAGTTCTCCCAGATTAGAGTCCGCGCACTTAACCACTACACCAAACTGGCTTACTGAAGGGTAGGCTCAAAAGGCTGCTGAACAAAGAGATAGAGGACACGAAAGGCAAATGACGGTTTGCCTCTCAGAGTCTGTACCTTCAATGGCCATTTGACGCCACTGTTCCTTATTTTCCCCTCTGATGCTGTGCGTGGGGTCTGTCTGCCAGGTGAGGAGGCATACCATGCCTACCTTAGGGAGGGGGCGGTGCCAAAGACAATAGGGAACCCTTAATGTAGGAGTATGGCCACAAATGACACCCACCAAGGAAAGACCGTCAACAATCCACAACTATATGTGATCCAAAGGATACATTACATTCACTAAAGTACAAAGGTGGGTTAGTAGTCGTAACATAGCCCAATGAAATGTATAAACATACATCCGACAAATTGCTCACATCAATTACACACTATTTAGTAAAGAAAGAACTTGTTCAAATCCAACAGCAGGCCCCACTGTAGTCCCATACAGCAATAGCGTCTGTAAACCTTCACACACATAAAAAATAGCAGTAGAGGAAACCCTCCATGGAAAGAAGAACAGCCTTACGTCTCGCCCAGGTATAAATCAAGAGGTTTCAGTCCTCTTCAATGGTGGCTGGTTAAACGGAACCCGAGTTCCAAAATAACATAGGCGCGGCTCAATAATTTCAATGGAAACCTCCATCTTCCCTTGGTGGGTGCTGTTTGTAACCAAACCTTATGGAGTAGGAACCACGCCATGAAAGCTTATGCCACATTAGGCCTGTTTGCAGCAAGAACTGTTCCCCCCCCCACAAAAAAGGGCTTCCTTGCCTACTCCTTTGGAACTATTGCTAATAATTGCCCCCAGTCTTCTATTTTCACATCCCCAGAAGCTTTAGAGCAGGGGTCTCCAACATGCGGCCCGTGGGCGCCATGGCGCATGCCAACACCTTACCTGGTGCCCACCAAGTGTTTTTAGAAAGTGGGAGGGGCTGGGTGGGGCTTGGGCCCACCAAGGCTTCCGATTGGCCGCTGGAAATCTGATTAGCTGTGTGGATTCCCAAAGTAGCTGCCACCAACATTGCAAGGAACTTCACTGTGTGGCCGAAGGTAAGCTGGGGGCAGCCTTTTCACGGCTGGCTCCGCCTCCTTTGGCAGCCATTTGGCGCCCACCACGCCTTGTTGGAATTCCAAAAGTGCCTGCAAGCCCAAAAAGGATGGGGGGCCTTGCCCTGCAACAGAGCAACGGCTTAATGACAATGAGCCTGGACTGACGTCTTCCAAGTAGGGAAAAGCGCTGGAGTTTTCCAGCGTCGAGAGAAGAAATTCAAAAAGGCAGCGTCAGAATTGGGTTCTTATCTAGGGGGAGGAATGCAACTGCTTGGCGTGTAACTTAAGGCACCCGAAAAACCCCACCCCAATTTAATAAAAGAATTCAAAAACTACATCGGGTTTCATAGAATGCTGGCAAAAGCGGAAACCGTTCGGAAACACAAACAATCACAAAGATCAACAGAGAAGCCACTGACAAATCATAGCTAAAACAGTGGTTACAGACATAATAAAAACCATCATTCCGTGAACTGCGGGCAGTTCGTTAAAAGTGACTTGGCGTTCCAGGCTGAGGGGAAACGGAGTTGCTTCGAGTCCCAGCCCGGCAGAAACTCCACGTGCCCCCTTGCATGGGGAAGGTGTCCCCAGCCAGTCTGTTTCTGGCTGCCAGGTGCCCTGCAGTCAACAGCCAGCCAATTTCTCTCGGAACCGGCCAGGTCTCAGTCCGTAAGAACTTACAGCTAATAGCTGATGAGCTATAGGCTTACCAACAGCTCATCCTTACAGGCAGGGACATCATAAGGAGCAGGAAACGAGTGCCTTACCTTTTCCTTGGGGGAAATCATTCAAATTGATTACTTCTTCGTTGCCGCTGCCCTCTTCCATGTTCGAAAGCTATGCACGCAGAAGCGAACACTTGAGCATGGCAGTCAATCCTTCAAGAGCACCTGGAGAGGAGAGACCAGCGGGGTCATGCATCCACAGATACACCACAGAGGAGAAGAAAGAAGAGGAGATCGGATTTATACCCCGCCCTTCACTCTGAGTCTCCGAGTGGCTTCCAGTCTCCTTCCCTTCCTCTCCCCACAGCAGATACCCTGTGAGGTAGGTCGGGCTGAGAGAGCTCTTGAGAGGACTGCTCTTGAGAGAACTGGGACTGACCCAAGGACGACCAGCTGGCTGCATGTGGAGGAGTGGGGAATCAAAACCAGTTCTCCTCTCTTCTCTTCCACTTTATCCTCACAGCAATCCTGCGAGGTAGCCTGGGGTGAGGGAGTATTGACTGGCCCCAGGTCACCCAGCGAGCTTCTGTGGCACAGTCTCTGTGCCCTGTGGTCTAGCATCTTGTCTCGCTCAGTGGCCAACCAGTTCCTCTGGAGGGCCAACAATGGGGCACGGAGGCCGAAGCCTTCCCCTGCTAGGCACATCAGAAGAGCCCTGCCGGATCAGATTAGTGGTCCATCTAGTCCAGCATCCTGTCTCACACAGTGGCCAGCCAGTTCATCTGGAGGGCCAACAACAGGGCAGAGAGGCCAGGGCCTTCATTAGAACATACAAAGAGCCCGGCTGGATCAGACCAGCGGTCCATCTAGTCCAGCATCCTGTCTCACACAGTGGCCAACCAGTTCATCTGGAGGGCCAACAACAGGGCAGAGAGGCCAGGGCCTTCATTAGAACATACAAAGAGCCCGGCTGGATCAGACCAGCGGTCCATCTAGTCCAGCATCCTGTCTCACACAGTGGCCAACCAGTTCATCTGGAGGGCCAACAACAGGGCAGAGAGGCCGAGGCCTTCCCCTGATGTTGCCTCCTGGCTCTGGGATTCAGAGGCTTAGTGCCTTTGAACGTGGAAGTTCTATTTAGTCACCACAGCTGGTAGCCACAGACAGATCCATGAATCTAATATCATTTTAAAGCTATTTATTCCTGTGGCCATCACTACATCCTCTGGCAGCGAATTCCGCATTTTAATCACTCTCCCTGTAAAGCAGTGTTTCCTTTGGTCCCTCCTGAACCGACTTGCCCATCAGCTTGATTGGACGCTCCAGAGTTCTAGTATTTGGGGAGAGGGAGAAAAGGTTCTCTTTCTCCACTCTCTTTCCACCCCACGCATAATTTTATAAACCTCTATCATGTCCCCCGTCCGTCCGTCCGTCCGTCCGTCCCCGTCGTCTCTTTTCCAAACGGAAAAGTCTCAGACTCTTCAGCCTGTCCTCAAAGGGGAGGCGCTCCAACCCCCATCCTACCTATTCTGCTGAGCAAAGCTGGCATTTTAAAATATTCCCACCCCCATTTTCCTCTTTGGCTCAAGTATGAAGCCTTCTTTCAAACGTAGGGGATTTGCGGCAACTTTGCTGGTTCCTTTCACCGGAGGAAGAGCCGCTTGAGTCGGAGGAAGACGCGACCCAGGGGATGGCTCGATCTGCCCCACTGCTCGCCCCAACACTCTTGTCCATTTAATCTATACCCCGCACCCCCTCCCCACAGGAGACTCGGGGAGCCTTGCGACATTTAAAATAAAATATTTCTTTTTAGATATTTGCATTTCAAATATGAGTGCAATGAATGAGAACAATAAAACCAATTAAAACACCAACTCGGGAGCAAATTACTCGGGAAAACCTATTTAAAGACCTGCCCCACTTCTCAGTTTGCAATGTTAGCCAAGGGGGACGGGAAACAAAGCCGCTTCATGTGCCCCATGGAACGCTCGGAGAGCCTGCAGGGCACCAACTCCCCTGGGGACTTGATTCCGAAGAGGAGTTGGCTAGTGGGCAGTTTGCAGGCCAGGTCCCTGTAAAAGACCCAGCACTGGATGATCTAAGGCGGTGGGGGGCTGGCGACCCAGGTGAGCCAAACGGCTGCCTGGCCCTGAATTTCTAGAACAAAGTCTGAGTCCAGCGGGGCACCTTTAAGACCAACCAAGTTTAATTCCGGGTATACACTTTCGTGTGTGTGCACACTTCTTCAGATACATTGAAACCGACTTCCTCAAGCCTTACATATAGGTAGAGAGAGGGCGTGTCCCCGAGGGACCGCCTTTCCCCATATGTGTCCCCCAGAGAGCGCTCCGATCAGGGACCCAGAACTGGCTGGTCCTCCCGAATATCAAGGAGGCCAGGCTGGCGACAACCAGGGCTAGGGCTTTCTTGGTGGTGGCTCCACTCTGGTGGAATGAGCTCCCGGAGGAGATCAGGGCCCTGTGGGACTTGCTACAATTCCGCAGGGCCTGTAAAACGGAGCTCTTCCGCCAGGCCTTTGGAGCCGCCACCACCACTGCCATCTGACGGTTATGAAGAGTGAGCCTGACCCCGAGTCCCCCAATTACAGCCTGACCCAACTGCTTGGACATCCGAAGAAGATTGAGAAGCTGACTGTACGCCGAGGAATGAAATCCTAGCACTTCAATGTGCTGTTATATTATGGTTTTAAATGTGTATTAAGGGATTTTAAAACCTAATAAATTAATAAAAGCAATGATTTCTTGTTTTGGTATGTGTGTTTCTTTAAATGTTTAGTGTTACTGCAGTAATGTAAGGAGAGTGATACAGGGAGACAAGTGCAATCTGATTGGCTGATGACTGAGAGTGTGGGAGGAGAGATGTCTCCAAGGTGATGCTGTGTTCTTGAAGAGACGGGTGTGGAGAGTTTTGTGTGAAAGTCTGTGTGACAGAGGAAGCAGTTGGAACTTAGGTTAGCCTGTGTGACTGTATATGAGCAAGAGAGTTCAGCCTGTGTGGCTATGAGCGAGAGAGATAAGCCTGTCAGAGTTGAGATTTGGTGTCTGAGAGACTGTGCGTGATGCCAAGCCTTGTCAGTTATATTTTCTTTCTTCAACAACAGTTCAAAAACACCCAGAAACCTATTTTGTTCTTTTATAAATAAATCATTATTTGTTTAAACTTATCCCAGCAATCAGAACAGTCCTTCCTCAGGGCCACATAGTCCTCTGAAGCACCCAGACACTGGGTCATTCAACCAAAAGAGAGAGAGTTGGAATTTTTAACTCCCGGTGGCAGCAGAAATCTACTATGTGTCTTAAAGGAGAAACAGTCTCCTCAATAAGCAAGGACGCCACAGGGTGTACCTGAAGAAGTGTGCGTCACACAAAAGCTTATACCCGGAATTAAACTTCAATGGTCTTGTGGGACACGAACTCTGTCCCTGTTTGTGTTTTCCCAACCCAATTTGAGAAATACATGAAACAGTCCCGTAGAGAAGAAACACTAAAAAAAAGTTATTAATTAATAAGGGAGGGGCACAGATAAACAAGGTTTTGGGACCCTCGAATACCCACCTGCTCCTTCAAAGTTACAATGGGTGACATAGAATTTTATACTCAATATGACACCAACAAGCAAAGCGTAATTATTGGTTCCAACAAACTTTGTCACCTATTTCTAATTGGGCTAAGACCGGTGGGTTGGGTATTCCCAAACAAAGTTCTTTCCTTTTAGTTAAACAACAGGGGCTTCTTCTTCTTAGGCTATGAAGCTCTAAAAGTATCTCTATTTACAGGGTGCCATTGTTCTCCACTTAGCTGGGCTAACTGATATGAGAGACATGTGCAGCTGCAGCTGGGCGGGTCAAGGCCACAAGCCTTAACAAAATAACAGCATGTTAGCATTTTTTGATTCTCCCAGCATGCATTTAAGCAATAGCCATAGATGAACCAAAGTTAATATCTGATTATATGTTCATGGTTTGATTTCTGTTTACGTGGTTTGAATTGTAAGTAGCACTTAACATGTGTGTGTGTGTGTATATATATGTATGTATGTATCATGGAAGTGCTAAGTGTACCTACCAAGTTAACCTGTTAGTCAGTGGCAGAGTACAAAGTATATAACAGTGTTTCATAAACTGTGCATACAACAGTCTTAAAGCCACTCTGGACTCAAACTTTGTTCTGCGGCTTCAGACCAACACGGCTACCGACCTGAAACTGCCCTGGACCTAGTTCACAAACCCCCCAAATCCTTGACCAAGCATCCTATCCGTTATCACTGAACCACCACCAAGAATGTTTGACAATCTGAGGATGCCCCCGGGAAAGAACTGAATCGGGTTTCTGATGAGGAACAGGCTTGCTTCGAGCTCTAGTCCTCGAACGTGCTTCCCAGAGGGGGAAGAAAACCTGTTTTGATCACCGTAAGGATGATCTCCAGGAGAACATGCCCAGGACCCGATCTAAAGATGTTTCACCTTTCCCTGTCGATCGGACAGAAGTCGGACCCCTCTTCTGGTTGAAGGAAGCAGGGAGGGCTGACCAGCGACGCTGTGGCCACAGCCCAACCCCAACGACCAAGTCATTCGAAACCAGAAAAGGAACAGCTGTAAAACTGATGACTGCAAAGCATTAAGGCGTGCTGGGGGAAACTGAAAGTTTGCAGGGCTGCAGGCAAGAAACCTGCCCAGTGTTTTTTTAAAAAGCGTTGTAAGAGTGTAGAGGAACACACGAAGGGCCGTGCCGGATCCGACCAAAGGCCCGTCGATTCCAGCAGTCTGTTTGCACACAGCGGCCGTCTCATGTTAAAGAAAGAGTGGAAATGTTTTATATTGGCTGAACTGTTTTTCATGGTCTGATACAGAGAGAGGCAGTGTGGGGTAGTGGTTAAGAGAGTCGGTCCAGGATCTAGGAGACCTGGGTTTGAATCCCCACTCATAATTAAGAACATAAGAGGAGGCTTGCTGGGTCACCAATGAGGGTCCAACTAGCCCAGCATCCTGTTTCACACAGCAACCAACCAGTTCCTCTGGAGGGCCAACAACAGGGCAGAGAGGCCAAGACCTTCCCCTGAAAAGAACATCAGAAGAGCCCTGCTGGGTCCGACCAGTAGTCCATCTATTCCAGCATCCTGTCTTACACAGTGGACAACCAGGTCCTCTGGAGGGCCGACAACAGGGCAGAGAGGCTAAGGCCTTCCCGTAATAAAAAGAGCCCTGCTGGATCAGACCAGTGGTCCATCCAGTCCAGCATCCCATCCCACAGAGTGGCCAACCAATTCCTCTGGAGGGACAACAACAGGGCATAGAGGCCGAGGCCTTCCCCTGATAAGAACATCAGAAGAGCCCTGCCGGATCAGACTAATGGTCCATCTAGTCCAGCATCCTGTCTCACACAGTGGCCAACCAGTTCCTCTGGAGGGCCAACAACAGGGCACAGGGTCTGAGGCCTTCATAAGAACATCAGAAGAGCCCTGCTGGATCAGACCAGTGGTCCATCCAGTCCAACATCCTGTCTCACACGGTGACCCACCAGTTCCTCGGGACGACCAACCAGAAGGCATAAAGGTCCTGCCACGGAAGCTCGCTGGGTGACCTGGGGCCACTCAACACTCTCTCAAGCCCAGCCTACCTCACAGGGTTGTTGTGAGGATAAAGTGGAAGAGAGGAGGATTTTGTAAGCTGCTTTGGGCCCCGTCCAAACGAATCAAATAAACAGAGAGGTGGGGCCAAGACAATCCGTGGCAGGAAGAAAGCCGAACTCGGAGACACGTCTACAGGTTGAGATGCCTCAATTCACAGGGGGGGAGGAAAAGTCTGAAGATGAACCGTCATAATCACCTTCCCCCTTTTTCAAAACAGGGACTCTCTGCCACACAGCAGAGTAAGCCAAACAGATCAGGGAGGAAAGTGTCCTATGGGTGTCGCCCCCCCCCCGATTGAAAGAATGGCAACTGCAGTGGGGCTTTCCGCTTCAGCCCCCCGGGTTCAGAGGAAGTGGGGGATTTTCCGGTGGTGGAAAGAAACACACCAAACGCTTGCCCAATTCAACCGGGATCTATTATGCAACCATCTCACAGGGCCCAGCCCAAGAACTCTCAGCAGTCTCTCTGCCAGCTGGGGTGAGCCGCATATTTGGGTGAGAAAAGGAAACCAGGAAGCAACCTTGCACAATGGCGAGGGAAGCTTGAGAAGTCACAAGACCCCCTTAAGGAGGCCCGGCGTTACTGAGAGGTTCTAAAAGCAGGGTGCCAAAAGCTACAACAGTTCCCAAGAATTTTCCCAGCAGACTTCACAGTCGCAAAGAGGAAAATCCCAGGCAGTGATTCATACAGAGCGGCAACAGTCAACATCCCCTGAGGCTTTGCTTTTCTAAACTTTACTGCATCGGCTCAGAGTCTTAGCCAGTAACACCCAAATGCCAGAAGCAAGATCGGAACCATAATACCGCAATCGCAATGACAATTGAACGCTTAAAATCCATTACTTCCCGCTTTCAGCTATCAACCTGACAGAGTGATGGAATCACACGGGACGCAGGAACACCAGAGAATCCAACATTCTGAGCAGAGGCTGACCAGAGGGAGGAAAAGTTGGACCAGCGATTCAAGCAGAGATGCCTCCAGCAGCCTCCTGTGCGGAGGAGCACTCTAGGCGACGCTTTTAATGGATTCCTCCCAGTGCAGCATCTGGAAATCTTTGTGTCTGAAGTCTTTTTTTTTTTTTTTTTAATTCACGACTTAAAACTTCACATTATCAAGGAGGCACCGGGCAGATCAGATCGGCTACACGGCATTCCGGCTACGTGACGGAAGGCAGCGGTGCCTTGAGGAAACAGAGACAAGGGTGGAAAAGGCCCGAAATGCCACCATGCGCCCTTGATGAACACTGATGCTTCAGACTAAAGAATCTGAGAGCACAATGAGCGTTTGCGACTTGACGCCACACACAGCAAAGAAGCTGGCCTTCGGGCGTCCCCGGCTTTGAGTGTCTGTGCCGCTAAAAGCCTGACTTCTCTACCCGAAGCAGCGTCCAAAAAGCAAAGAAGGGAGGCCCAGAGGGCAGCGGCCCTTTTCACCGGAGGACCTTGCAAAGATTTCTCTCCCCGGCTTAGACACCAACTGCTGATGCACTGACATTCCCCGCTAGGAGGGAGAGCCGGTGAAAATGTTGACAGCCGAACCCCGGGGAGACTCTGTAGCTAAGTGTTATAAAAGCAGATTCCGGTGGGGTAGTCATTTTGGTCTGAGGCAATGGGATGGAGTCTGAGTCCACTGGCACCGCAGGGATCAGAACTCGATCCTCTGTCGAGGATGGGCACGTGGGCGTTAACGTGGCAAATGGGGTTCAATGTGGCCAAGTGCAAGGTGATGCACACGGGAGCCAAAAATTCTAACTATAAATACATGTCGATGGGGTCCGAACTGGCAGAGACTGAACGAGAGAGAGATCTGGGAGTCGTAGTAGATAACTCACTGAAAATGTCGAGACAGTGTGCGACTGCAATAAAAAAGGCCAATGCTATGCTGGGGATTATTAGGAAGGGTATTGAAAACAGATCAGCCAATATCACGAGGCCCCTGTATAAATCAATGGTGCGACCTCATTTGGAGTACTGTGTACAGTTCTGGTCACCACACCTTAAAAAGGATATTATAGCTTTGGGAAAAGTGCAGAAAAGGGCAACCAGAATGATAAATGGTTGGAGAACTTTTCCTATGAGGAAAGGCTGAGGCGCTTGGGGCTCTTTAGCTTGGAGAAATGACTGCTGAGGGGTGATATGATCGAGGTTTATAAGATTATGCATGGGATAGAGCAGGTAGAGAAAGAGGTACTTTTCTCCCTTTCTCACAATACAAGAACTCGTGGGCACTCCAAGAAATTGCTGAGCGGTCAGGTTAGAACGAATAAAAGGAAGTCCTTCTTCACCCAAAGAGTGATTAACACTTGGAATTCACTGCCACAGGAGGAGGTGGCAGCTACAAGCACGGACAGTTTCAAGAGGGAATTAGATAAACACATGGAGCAGAGGTCCATCAGTGGCTATGAGCCACAAGGTATGGATAGGGACTCTGGGGCAGGTGATGCTCTGTATTCTTGGTGCTTGGGGGGGAATCAACAGTGGGAGGGCTTCTGGTGTCCTGGCCCCACTGCTGGACCTCCTGATGGCACCTGGTATTTTTGGCTGCTGTGTGACAGAGTGTTGGACTGGATGGGCCACTGGCCTGATCCAACATTGGCTTCTCTTATGTTCTTATGTTCTTTAAGACCAGCAAAGTTTAATTCTGGGTCTCCGCTTTCATGTGCATGTTTGGCATAGTGGTTAAGAGCGGCGGACTCTAATCTGGAGAACCGGGTTTGATTCCCCACTCCTCCACACGCAGTCAGCTGGGTGACCTTGGGTCAGTCACAGATCTCTTCAGAGCAGTTGTCTCAGAGCTCTCTCAGCCCCACCGACCTCACGGGGTGTCGGTTGTGGGGAGGGGAAGGGAAAGGAGATTGTAAGCCGCTCTGAGACTCCAAGTGAAGGGCAGGGCATAAATAACCCTAATCCTCCTCCTCCTCCTCTTCTTCTGGCTCAGACCAACACACCTGAATCTCTCTAAGCGTAAGGCTTGTAGAAGGCAGTTTGAATTCATCTGAAGAAGTCTGTGTGCACACAAGAGCTTATCCCCAGAATTAAACTTTGTTGGTCTTAAAAAGTGCCGCTGGGCTCAGACTTTGTTGTGTTACGAAAGCAAATACAACTGCCTTCCCTTTCCACCAAATATTTTTCTGTTTGCAAGGTCGTGCTCTGCCGGAAGATGCCAAGAAAACGTAACAACGCACCGGATCACTCGACTTATTGCAGCGTCCTGGAAGACTAAGCCTCCCTGCCCACATAGAAGGTAGAAGCATCCCCCCCCCACACACAGACACAGCAGTTTCATTCCTCCGAGCTGCTATCAGGGCAAGAGAGGCCCAAAACCTTTAACCAGTTCCAGCCGCGTCCAGAGGAGTCAGAAAGAAGGCTTGGTTGAAAGCAGCCGAAGTTCTATACGCAGCAGAACTGGGTGGCAGAGCTTTTCCTGAGCTATACCCACTCCAGATACAAAGCCTACTCTGCAAGACTAGGGTTTTTTTCTAAGCATGTCATAAAGAAAAAAAGATGGGAAGGTCATCTTGAACCTGCACACAAGTTACAGCTACATCCAATAATAATAAAGCTTTTTACAGATAACATTTAGAGAGGGTCGTCTTCCATTCCAGGCTATCCCCATGTTGAACAAAGGTGGTATGTTAGTTTAAAAAACCCGCTCCTCATGGATAACATAGCAGTGAGAATAACAGAATCACAGAGTTGGAAGGGGGGCATAGAGGCTGTCTAGTCCAACCCCCTGCTTAGTACGGGATCAGCCTAGAGCATCCCTGACGAGTGTCTGCCCAGCCGCTGCTTGAAGACGGCCAGGGAGCGGGAGCTCACCGCCTCCCCCGGCAGCTGATTCCACCGTTGCACAACTTTGTCAAAAAGTTTTTCCTCCTATCCAGCCGGTACCTTCCCGCCCTTCATTTCAACCCATGACTGCGACTCCTCTCCTCTGCAGCCAACGGGAACAGCTCCCCTGCCCTCCTCCAAGTGACAGCCCCTCAAAGACTTTGAGAGAGCCATCCTGTCTCCCCCTTCGCATATTTCCACACGCAAGGATTTCCCCCCTTTGCCGGGGCACATTCAAACATGACAACACCCCCCAAACACACATGAAGCTGCCTTAGACAGAATCAGACCACTGGTCCATCAAAGTTGGTATTGCCCACTCAGACTGGCAGCAGCTCTCCAGAGTCCCAGGCAGAGGTCTTTCCCGTCACCTGCTGCCCGGTCCTTGAATTGGAGATGCGGGGGATTGAACCTGGGACCTTCTGCATGCCAAGCAGAGGCTCTGCCACCGAGCCACACAGCACAGGAAACGTTATAGTAATCAGTTATGCTATAATATTAAAAGTTATAATATTTGATTAGAGACTGAGCTCAGTTAGATATACAAAGCCCTTCCCAAGGAAGTGTGGGGGAAGGAAGGCCTTGGTTTCGTTTCCCCTCCTTCCACTCGTCTCAATTTTGGGGCACACCGAAAAACTCTAAATAGTCTCACTTTTGGAAGCAGTGAAATGATTTCTAAGAACAAAGTCTTAAGTCACTCAAATCGCATAGTACAAAGATTTTTATGTCAGACCACCTGCAGCATCGGAGAATTGTATACGCAACGGACATATACAGTCTTTTAAACGATGTACCTGCCATTTAAAGGGGACTTGATTTCATCCACAATGGCTATGCTGCGTGGTGCAAAATAATTCACAAACAAAGAGTTCAGTGTTTTCAAGGTCATAAAGCTTTAACTGTACCCTGATAAGCCACCTGTCCTACTGTGAAATGCATGAAACTGTTTCAGTCCAAATTATGCACTTCCTTTTCGTACTACAAAACTTGTGTTTTCCGTTTTTACCTCCCCGCACCTCCCCAAGATAGCAAAAAACTCTGAGATACATGTGCTAAGGTAGCATCATGTACAACAATCTGAAACTCTCTCTCTCTCTCTCTCTCTCTCTCTCTCTCTCTCTCTAGCGATAGATCAAGATGGATAGCTGTGCTAGTCTGTCTGTGGCAGTAAGAAAGAGCAAGAAATTGCAGTAATATGAGCTGACCATGATGTTCCAGTCAGCATACTGGCAGAGGCATTCTAGACCACCTGCAGTTTCCGAGGTGTTTTCAAGGGCAGCCCTGTGCAGAGCGAATTGCAGTAGTCCAGTCTGGAAGTGTTGCATGGATCTAGGTGGCAAGGACTGACCCAGACAAATGAGGGGCCAGCTGGAGGGCCTGGAGTAGGAGGAAAAAATGCGGACTGTGCTACCATGGACGCTTGTTTATCCAATGACAGTGCAGAATCCAACCACACCCCAAGGCTCTTTACAGAGTCTACGGCTGTCAACTGGACACCGTCAAGTCTTGGAGTGACCCTCTAGCTAGCACCTCAGTCTTTCCCAGCAGCACGACCTTCACCTTGGAGGGATTCAATGTTACCTGATCCTTTAAAGCTAACATAGTAGAGACGGCACCTAGGGCCAAAGGAAGGCCTCCAAGGAAGACCCCCAGTCTAGCAAGGTCAGCCTCATCCCCTCTGTCAGGGAGTGACTCTCCAAAGTCTCATGGGAAGACCTCACATAGCCCACTGATCATTTTTAACGGGTGCTGTCGGGAACAGGACCAGGGACAGCCCGCAGGCCAAGCACAAGTTCCACTGTGATAAAAGTATATGATCAAACAGCAGAACCTAAAGGCCTTCCATAGTAAGGGCCCTTAATGCCACATCAGTATATATTCAGGCACTGATTGTACTGAGGCTCACCCCTGGTCTACCAAGATCAGCATCGTCTACTCTTGACCGGCAGTGGCTCTCTAGGGACTCAGGGGTGTTTCCCAGTCTATCTAAGTCGCTATCATTCATTCTGACCGACAGCGGCTCTCCAGGGTTCTCAGGTGGAGGTCTTTCCCATTCACACAGGGAGCAGTCTTATACTGGGTCAGACCACCGGTACATCAAGATCAGTACTGTTTACTCGGAGATGGACTCTAATCTGGAGAACCGGGTTTGATTCCGCACTCCACCACATGAAGCCAGCTGGGTGACCTTGGGCCAGCCGCAGCTCTTTTGGAGCTCCTTCAGCCCCCCCCATATAAGTCTAGCTTGCCACCTAGCAGTGCATAACACTAAGAGCTAGAACTCTGAGCTGCCAGGCAATCTTAGGATCTCCTGGCCATACTACACGCACTGCCATTTAATAATTAGTAGTAGTAGTAGTACCGTTTACTCTAATAGGCAATGTCTCACCAGGGTGGAGGGCTTTCTCACCAAACCATGAAGGTGCCTTATACCGAATCAGACCCCTGGTTCATTAAGATCAGTATTATTTACTCTGAGAGCCAGCATCATGTGGTGGTTAAGAGCGACAAGGTCTAATCTGGAGAACCGGGTTCAATTCCGCACTCCTCTGCATGAAGCCAACTGGGTGATCTTGGGTCACTCACAGCTCTTTCAGAGCTCTCTGAGCCCCCCCCCCAAGTCCAGCTCACCACCTAGTGGTGCATAACGCTAAGAGAGCCACAGCTTCCAGCTGCCAGGCAATCTTAGGATCTCCTGGCTACACTACACACACTGTCATAGGATAATTAATTAATAGTACTGTTTACTCTAACAGGCAATGTCTCCCCAACCACGAAGATGCCTTACGCTGAATCAGGCCATCAAGGTCAGAGAGGTTTACTCCGACTGCCAGCGGCTCTCCTGGGTCTCAGGTGCAGATCTCCCCCATTTACACCGGACCGGACCCCCCCCACCCCTTCCCCATCCCATCACCATCTAACCGTTTCTAAACTGGAGACACCGGGGGACTGAACGCACCACTTTCCCGCATGCAAAGCGAAAGCAAATCCTCCACTGGGGAGCGACGGGCCTTCCCCCAAAAAGGAACTCGACTCGTGGAGGAGGAGGAGGAGGAGGAAGGGCAGAGTCACGGAATGCAAAAGAACCTCAAAGTGGCTTGCTAAAGCGGGTGGGTGGGGGGTGTCATCTCCCTTGCTTATGTCAATCAGGAATATGAACTGGGGGGAGGGGATCTAATGAGGGGGGGAGCCAAGCACTGGTGGGGGAGGGGAGGTTGCTAAGCAACGGGAGGGCAGACCCAAGGGCGGAGGGGGTCGAGAGGGGTCTGGGGAGGGGTTGGGCGAGCTTTGGGGGGGCCGGCCGGGAGCCCCCCTCTCCCCCGCGGGGGCGGGGGTGGAAGGGGGCGGCTACTCACCGCCTGCGCCCCTCGCCCCCTCTCCTCCGCCCGGGCCCGGCCTCTCGTCTCCTCTGCCCCCCAGTCCAGACCGACCCCCTCGACTTCAGCAGCGGCGACGGTTCCGGCTTCCTTCCTGCCTGGGCCCTCTCGGCCCCGCCCCCTGCCCGCCCTTCAGGAGGGCTCCTTCCGGCTCACGCTTACCGCGCATGCCCGGAAAGCCAGAGAGCGCGAGAGGGAGCCCTCCTGGTGATAAGAGATAAGGGCACTAAGGTGCGCGGCTCAGCACCTTCGGCGTCAACCGAAACCGAACTTCGGAACTGACCGAAGCGCGGCCTTGGAGTCACCGAAAGCGGCGCCAGTCCAAAGCTTGGTCTATTTGTAATAGTAGTAATGGTGGGGATTGAAACCCTCCTCCTCTATATTTTTTTGGTATCGGAAGGAGACTAAGGGAGAGAAAGCAGCACTTCGGCGGACACCGGAAGTGTTTATACCTTTCCCCCTAACTCTTTGGGAAAAGGGAAACGGGGCTCTTGGGGCATAGAGAAGCAACGGGGAAGAGGGGACTCCGCTCTAGCTACACATTTAAGGAATTGTACGGACTAGGCTCTTTTTCGAAGTCCTCCAGGCTCTTTGAAGCACGTGACTCCCCCTTCACAGCTGGGGGGGGGAAGAGGCGGCTCAGCACCCCGCGTGGTTCTTCCGCGCAAAATGCGCAGGATTGGTTAGAACGGTTTGAACGTCAAAGTATTTTTTACATCCAATCAGTAGCATTTTCAGAAGCGATGCAGGAAAAACGCTTTGCTAAATGGTTATTATTTGCTGTACTAGTTGAAATACTGGAATCCCTGCATCTTAACAATAGGTGCATTAATTCCGTGGCAATTACTAATACAGCAAATAATAAGTATTTATTAAAGTATTATTATTAATTTTTGTTGCCTTCCACAACGTATTTATGAAAGTGCTTTTCATACCTTATTTCTTAATATACTAATAATTATTAAAATATTATATCTTTATTTGAATTTTTTTTAAGGTACCACTCACCCAAAAGGGTCTCGCAGGGACTTATAACGCATAAAAGCAATAAGGTTAAGCAACAGCAAATAATAAATACATAAAAATTAATATTATATTATTAAAATATGTGGAAATCACCATGCCCCTATTAAAACAGCCCCAAAGTGATAACCCTCCAAAGGCCAACCTAAAGTCGGTCTGCTGCGGGCACAAGCTTGACAGGGCAGGAATGCATTCCACAGGGCAGGGGCCCCTAACAGAAAAGGCCCTTCTCCTGGTGAGAGCTCACCGAGCCACCCAGGGGCCGGGCACCTGCAAGAGGCCCCTAGACAAGGACCGAAGAGAGCACGGGGTTGTAATCTGTATTAAATGCTATTTGTTAAAAATTATTATTATTTATTAAAACGATTGCCCAGTGTATCAGAACACAAACTGAAACCTACTAGGGCTGCCAGGTTTCTCCTGGCCATTGTCAGGGGATGGGGGTCTGTAGGGTTCCCAGATCCGTATCGGGAAGCTCCTAGAGGTTTTGGGAGTGGACCCTGGGGAGGACAGGGACTTCAGTGGGGGACAATGCCACAGAAGCCACCCTCCAAAGCATCCATGTACTCCAGGGAGACTGCTGTCTGTAGTCTGGAGAAGAGCTGCAATTCTGGTGGATCCCCAGGTCCCACCTGGAGACTGGCTTCCTTAAAATATACAGTGAAATGATCCACTGAATTCTCAACAAAACAGATTTCTTTTTTATTTTCCCCTGGCCCTTGACCTACTCTGTATTCATCCATTTACATTGTATTAAATGTTACTCTCTCTTTTTAACGTACCTTCTCCCTGCGGGTTCGATCCCGTCAGGTTCTCCTTTGGCCCAAGACCTAAGAAGGGTGGTCTCACTCCTTGCTGGCCTCTACCAGCTTCAAACTGTACCACTTCAGACTCTCTACACTGTTTTTTGGACACTCACAAAAAGCTCTGTGCTAGCAGTCTCCTTGCAAAGAGACTTCTGCACAGAGGAACATTCTAAACTGCCACTGGCAACTGTTGGTTTATGAACCTTCCCTTCCATTCTAGAATGGAATGATTCAATAGGGCTTTCTGCACAGGGAAACAGAACTGGGCTGTAATGATATGGTCAGAAAAGCTGTATTTGGTAAACGGCTAGGGATTGGTGAGCTATCGGTATTGCTGTACCTTTAGGTATCACTACGTAACACCGTTAAGAGAGCCAGTTTGGTGCAGTGGTTAGGAGCGTGGACTCTAATCTGGGAGAACTGGGTTTTATTCCCCACTCCTCCACTTGCAGCTGCTGGTATGACCTTGGGTCAATCACAAGTTCTCTGAGAGCTGTTCTCTCAGGGGCAGTTCTCGGGAGAGCTCTCTCAGCCCCACCTGCCTCCCAAGGTATCTGTTGTGGGGAGGGGAGGGGAAGGGAAGGGAGGAGATTGTAAGCCGCTCTGAGAGTCCTTCCGGTAGTGAAGGGCGAGATATAAATCCAATCTCCTCCTTCTCCTCCTCTTCTTCTTCTTCTGACACTCCAGACTACATAATTCCTACACCACTTAACGGGTTGTGTTTCAGAGCTCATGCTTTGGTTCAGCTCTGCTTGAGATTTCTCTTGGTCTTCCAATTTCTGTAGTCCGAACCCTTCTGGGTCGGTTCCTTGGATGTCCCCTCCTGTCAATTGTACCTGAATCACCCCACGCAATCCGCCTTCAGTCTCAGTGCGAAAGATGGGTTTGCTTCCTCTAAGCTGCGGAGTCTTGTGAGCGAAAAATTCTCTTCTGTGAGCTGCTGGCATCGAAGTTGTAAGCGAGCCATTTGGCTGCTGCAGCAATCAGGTTGCTCTGGAGCCCTCCTTCCTGAGCGAAGACAAAAATGTGTGAGCTGGAGGCTAAAAAACTGTGAGCTAGCTCACACTAACTCAGCTTAGAGGGAACACTAAGACTATGAATAACCGAAACAGTAATGATTCTGCTGCCTTTCCGTCCATTTAAGGGCTTTTCTCTCCCCTGCCTGGTTCTCCCCCCATTTTATCCTTATAGCAACCTGTCCGAGAGACAGACAGACAGAGTCAGAGAGGTGGGCCCGAGGGCACCCAGAAAGCTTCCAGGCAGCATGGCACCTTGGACCTGGCTGCCCCAGATCATCCTCCAAGCCAGCTATGCAACCCTGGTTCTTTTGACCAGGTTGCTCTACCTCTTCCAGCTGCAGATGTTCCCCAGGAACAGCTGGAGGAGGGACACGATCCCTCCTTCCTGCATCAGAGAAGGTGACAGGATCCCACCTGCTCTTGTTGCACCATAAGCACTGTTGTTCCTTTTTAACAGCTTGAGCTGAGCTGCAGGCAGAAATGCAACTGGTATAGTTTCCCCCAAGGCTTTCTTTCTTTCTTTCTTTCTTTTTTTTAGAAAAAGAGGTGTCGGATCTCTTAAGACGGAAACTGAAAACTTGTGAACTTTTAAACATTTTTAAAAGGGTTTTATTGAGGAGGTTCCAGAACTCTGTTCCAGTGCGTTCCCACAGGAAAAAAAAGCCCTGGTTTCCCCCTTTCTCTTGTCTTTGGGCACAGGCGAGGCTGTCCCTGTTGGATACCTGTCATTAAAAGCACGGATACCTGAGTCAGGAAGCGGCAACTCTCTTCTTCCTCAACCAGTAAAACAATAACGCACACCGGTTACTTATAAGGATAGTTGCACAGTGATTGGATTTAATAGCGTAGGGGTCCCCGACAGGGGTCATTTCATAGAAAAAGAGGTGCGGGAGCTCATTAGCATAACTTATTTGCATATGCCACACCCCCTGACACCACTGGAAGTGTGTCAGGAAGGAAGGAAGGAAGGAAGGAAGGAAGGAAGGAAGGAAGGAAGGAAGGAAGGAAGGAAGGAAGGAAGGAAGGAAGGAAGGAAGAAAGAAAGAAAGAAAGAAAGAAAGAAAGAAAGAAAGAAAGAAAGAAAGAAAGAAAGAAAGAAAGAAAGAAAGAAAGAAAGAAATTTCAGGGCACTCTCCCAAGCCCACCTCTTCTACTGAAGTAATCTCCTTCTTTCAAAATTCAGATTTAAATACACCAACATATATCACCTTTCTACCCCAGAAATCCTTGCTTCCCTGGCCCTTCCTGTGAGGTCACGTCCTCCTTCCAAATTTAAATTTCTCATCTTACATTGCTTTCTGCCCCTCAAATCTTCAGCATCTTACTCTCCTCCATTTTATCTTCCAAAACCACCCTGCAAGGTAGACTGCCCCCAGGCACCAAGAATGCAGAGCATCACTGCCCCAGACAGAGTGTTCCATCTGTACTTTGTGACTAATAGCCTCTGATGGACCTCTGCTCCATATGTTTATCCAGTCCCCGCTGGAAGCTGTCTGGTGCTTGTATCCGCCACCGCTTCCTGCAGCAGGGAATTCCATGTGTTAACGGCTCCTTTGAGTGAAGCAGGACTTCCTTATATCTCTTCTAAGCCTACAGCTCCTCAGTTTCATGGAGTGCCCACAAGTTCTTGCACAGTGAGGAAGGGGGAAAAGTATTTCTTTCGGCACCTTCTCTATCCCATGCGTAATTTTGTAAACCTCTGTCATGTCACCCCTCAATTGTTGTTTCCCCAAGCTAAAGAGCCCCAAGCGTTCTACTGTTTCTTCATAAGCACAGGAAATCGATCAGGGAGAAGGTTCAGGACTCTAAAATGTTTCCAGGCTATTTCAGCACCAGGCAAAAGGTATAGTAAACCATCATGCCATCTACATGTGGACGCATGGAGACTTTCTGCAAGCGTACCCTTTCCCAGATCCCTTGCGGTCAGGCTTTGCTTGGCGGGGAGTGGAGAGGAACAAAAAACCCTTCCTGTAGCCGTTTATCATCAGGCTATAAAAATGATCAAGGAATGCGCCCAACCACGGAGAGGAAAATTATATTCTGCATCGGTAATTCATGGTCTGCATGTGAGAACAGATCCCAGCTCAGGAAATTTCCAGAGGAGTCTACACTTTATTTATTCATTTTTATCTGCAGATTAACATTGCAAGATCAGAAGCCCTTGTCCCTTGTAAAAATCCTTCCATCTCCTACACTGGAGTCCAGTAAAAAGGCAAAGTCCTGCATTTATTTGAGTTATGAATTGCTGTAATTAATGGACCCATCGATTGCTTCCCCAGCTTTCCCCTAAAGACCATTTCCATGTGTAATTCATAGGAAAAAAGCATACGAAATTGGGAATCCGGACTTCAGCGCCACCTTTTAAGACCAACAAAGTGTTATTGAGGCTGGAGGGCACACTTCCTCAGAGATTAGTACCTTGGCTGACCCCACATACACACAGAGCAAGGTCGCACAACCCCTGCCAGGGCAGCTTGGTGTAGTGGTTAAGTGTGCGGACTCTAATCTGGGAGAACAGGGTTTGATTCCCCACTCTTCCACTTGCACCTGCTGATGTGACCTTGGGTCAGTCACAAGCTCTGGCAGAGCTGTTCCTGAAAGAGCAGTTTGTGTTAGAGTGCTCTCAGCCCCACCTACCTCACAGGGTGTCTGTTGTGGGGAGGGGAAAGGAGATCGAAAGCTGCTCTGAGACTCCAAGTGAAGGGTGGGGTATAAATCCAATCACCTCCTCTTTCTCCCGGTGGCGGGGAGAGGAGCCCCTGCCTGCATCCTCATCCAGACTGCCACCTTAAGACCAAGATAATTTTCTGCAAGGCTGGAATGCACACAGCAGGGGCCCGCGGCTGCATCCTTCCCTCCTCCCAGGGCACCTCCGAAGGCTGAGAGTTGGATGGGGATGAAAATCCAACACACTCACACTCGCCGCCCAGCCGTCGTCGCTTCTCCCGGGAGCGAAGAAGTCAGTGCGTGCAAAGCAAGAAAGCGGGAGTCCAGAGACTCCAGTGCCACCTTAAGACGAAGTTTTCTGCAAGCCCGCAACGGACACCGGGGCCCCGGGGCTGCCTCCTTCCCTCCTCCCAGGGCTCCTCTAAAGGCTGAGACGTGGCCCAGGGGATGGGTGCGAAAATCCAGGCACCACGACCTCGCCCAGCCACCCGCTTCTCCAGGGATCTTACCTTCCCCAAAAGCCCATGGTGCGCAGCAACCCTGAAGGGCTCTCAAAGTAAGTCTCTGGGTTCAGAGGCGCGGTGGCCTAGGCGAGGGCAGCCCCTCTACGGACAACTCCCGCCACCCGCTCATTTCCCCGTGGCCTAATGAGGGCTGCTGGGAGCGGGGGGGGGCACGCTTGTTTAAGCGGGAAGGCAGGGCAGGGCCGCCCAGCACGTGTAGGAGACAGACAGAGGAGGTCTGGCCAGAGGAGAGGAGAGAAGGGCTCCTAGAGAGCATCCGGCAGGGAACCCAGGCATTTAAATCCCCCCTCTTCCTCCTCAGGCTTCAGGTTAAAACGCTTGGGGCTCTTGGAAAGCAGTATTAAAACAAATCAAATCTGTTAATGATACAGAAATCCTTCCTACACCAGAACACCTATTTTTGAACAGATGGGCAGTTCATAGCTCTGCTGCTGCAACTAAAGAAGGGGTCTCCCTAATGCTTTTTGCAGCCAAGACTGTCATTGCCACACACTGGAAAACGACAATGACACCCACTCTTACACAATGGCACAATAAGTTGTGGGATTTATATATCATGGCGAAACTCTCGGATAATCTTACGCGCTTTGACAGAATACCTGCCCACTCCTCTTCTGTAGCAACCTGGTTACCTCTCTTAGAGTACTTAATTAATCACACTGACACTCCCAAAATGATGGATGATTTGTGGCTGTGGTAAATGAATACTTGTGCTCCATGATGTTGTTTTTGTGGAATATGTACATGCTAGTCTTTCTTTAAACTGCAGTCAATACCAAACATTATACACTCTATTGAAGAACTATTCACTACTTTCAGTAGGAAAGATCAACCTAAATATTAAAGTTTATTACTTACCTGTTAATGTAATGATAAAATAACTGTAATCTGTGTACACTTGATGTTTGACGGTTTATTTTTTCTTGTTCTAATTGAAAATTAATAAAATATATTGTCAAAAAAAAACGCTTGGGGCTCTTTAGCTTGGAGAAACGACGACTGAGAGGGTGACGTGATCGAGGTTTATAAGATTATGCATGGGATTGAGCAGGTTGAGAAAGAAGTACTTTTCTCCCTTTCTCACAAGACAAGAACTCGTGGGCACTCCATGAAATTGCTGAGCAGTCAGGTTAGAACAGGTAAAAGGAAGGACTTCTTCACCCAAAGAGTGATTAACACATGGAATTCACTGCCACAGGAGGTGGTGGCAGCTACAAGCATGGACGGCTTCAAGAGGGAATTGGATAAACACATGGAGCAGAGGTCCATCAGTGGCTATTAGCCACAAGGTATAGATAGGAACTCTTGGTCTGGGGCAAGAGATGGTCTGTACTCTTGGTGCTGGAGGGGGGGGCAGCAGTGGGAGGGCTTCTAGTGTCCTGGTCCCACTGGTGGACCTCCTGATGGCACCTGGTATTTTTGGCCACTGTGTGACAGAGTGTTGGACTAGATGGGCCATTGGCCTGATTCAACATTGGCTTCTCTTAAGTTCTTATGTGGAGGAGGAGTGAGGAATCAAGCCCCATTCTCCAAATTAGAGTCGGCTGACCTTAACCCCTACACCAGGCTGGCTCTCAGAAGCCCTGCTGAGCAAAAGCCCCACCTGGCCTGAACCACTTTCTAAAAACACAGGTGGGCACCAGGGAAGGTGTGGGCCGGGCGGCATGATGCTCACAGGCAACATGTTGGGGGGGACCCCTGAAATAAAGTATATCCCTCCCTCTTGACGTACAACCTGAGAAGCCTGGTGGGGTTTTATAGAGAACTTTCATTCCTCATTATCCGCATGCACAAACTCATACTGAGAAAGACCATGAATGTGCGATGAAGCCCCCCTCCCAGTTCTATGCAAAGGGTTTTTTAACTCGCTGTACAGAGCTGTGACTTGTGCATGGATTTAAGACTCATGTAGAGGAGAGGTGAATAGGGTGTTCCCCCCCAAGTCTACAGCAGTGTTGCCCCCCTAGAGTCACAGCTTAGCCTGAGGCTACCCAGAATGCTGCTGGGCAGCAGTTTGGCCTGAAGGCTTCAGTCAAGAGCTTCTACCAACCTGTCTGAGTTTGAAGCAGTTTGTTCCTCATGTATGGGAACTGGTGTGAGTTTTCATGAAGTTTGGGAAGCTCCATATGAAAAAAGGCTCATCCTTGACTCTGATGAAGATTGGGAACGTGACCTAACCTGGGAGACAGGTTAGTTTGCTGGAAAGTCGCATCATCTACAGAAAGATATGGATATACCTGCTGTTAAAATCACTGCTTGCCAAAAGCACAGAAAACACACGTCACAGATCCCGGTGCCCGGATTTTTCCCTTGAGTTGTTTTGTATGATGTTAAGCAACCTTGTATTCTGTTTTGCATTTTGCTGTGGCTTGTCTTTTGTCCTTTGACATGGGACACATATATGTTTAAGATTGAATTCAGAAGACATGTTGTACACCAGGGGTGTCAAACATATGGCCCGACGGGCGGATCAGTCCCCCGGAGGGCTTCCATCAGGCCCACAGTGGAACTGGCCATATCTCCTGCTTCCAGTTCTGCTGCTGCTGCTGCTGTACCATTGCTTCCTTCGCCAGACTCCTTTAATCACTCAGTAATTTCATGTTTTAACCTGGGTCCTGGACTCAAAACTCTGAGCGTGAGATTCCTGTGGCGAATCTCAATAAATCAAAAGTAGGTTTGCAGCTTACAGAGTTAATGCTTAAAGCATGTTTTTATTTTAAGTAAAAAAAAATCTATTTGTGATTGTGTCCTTTATAAAGTTTATATCTCCACTACCTGGCATTGCATTTTATGACAGGCATGGCCCGGCCCGACAAGGTCTCCTTTATGTCAGATCCAGCCCTTATAACAAATGAGTTCGACACCCCTGTTGTACACGTATGTTCAGAGTTTTACTTTATAAAGTTTCCTTCTGTTGATATTGTATTTAACGCTAAAATAATCATCAGACAAGCTTGCAGAAGTCTTTATTGATATATAACTGTTAGGAATTGCTTTTTCACAGTGTATTTTGCTCTCTCGGTCTCCGCAGCACTGGGTTCCCTCACTGATTCCGATCACAACGCAGCAGACAAGCCGAGGGAATCAATGAGATGCAGAAATCCCTTGCGACTGACGGGATCAGGCTGCGGACGACACGGTGGCGCTTGACACAGAGGCTGAAATCGGCCGTGCGTTGCAAGGCTTTTTGCCGTGCTGAAAGGCGGCTGGCAATCGGCCTTCCTGCCTGGCTGCCATTTGACTTCGAAATCAGATGCAAGCGAAGTGAGAACACCTAAACGCTTGCTCGGAGCTGCGAAAGAAGCTCTCAGTGGCCGGATCCGTAGCCAAGATTTTGTGGCTTGCGGGGCAGAATCGGCAGGGAGCACATGGCCCGCTGATCAGCTGGTAAAGGTAAAGGTTTCCCTCGCTCGAAAGCCAGTCGAATCCGACTCTAGGGGAGGGTGCTCATCTCCGTTCCATGCCAAAGAGCCAGCGCTGTCTGAAGACTTCTCTGTGGTCATGTGGCCGGCACGACTAAACGCCGAGGCACACAGAACGCTGTTACCTTCCCACCGAAGCGGTATCTATTTATGTACTTGCAATTTCTTGCTTTCGAGGGCCCTTTAAATCTTGAGGGAGGGAGAGGGGTGCGCACCATCCCCTACTTCTTCTCAAAAGCATTTAAAGGATCCCTTTAAATGCTTTCAAGAAGAAGCGGGGGCCCATGCGCGTGGCCCCCCTTCTCAAAAAATCTTCTCCAAAAAATCTTGTGGGGCTGACCTTTTAAGGAAGGGGCCAGAGCCCCCGAAAGCTGTACTGTAGCTACGGGCCAGTCAGTGGCCCAGAAGGTACCCAGCACACCCCACGCTTGGTTTTGTGCTGCCACCAGTCAGTCCAAGACACGGACCCCGCTCGGGAGGACAAGATATCTTGAACCAGCCTGGCCTTTCTGTTTTGCCCACTGGCCAAGGGAGAAAGGCTGCCAAGCGCTCTCAGTGTCAGGTGTGGATTTGGGTGCAAGCTTAGCCTTTCCTGGAAGGATGGCACCGTCTTTGGCATTGGCAGGAGACAAACGGTTCCGCTGTTTAAAAAACTTCCCTGGAGTCATAAAAGGATTAACCAGCAGTATTAATGGGCTTATTAATTACTAGCAAAAGCCTCCTTGGAGGCTTTTATTGCTAGAAGAATTGCACACCCAAGAGCCTCCAGGGGAAAATGAGCAGGATTTGTAGAGGGAATCTCTTAAAGATATTGCCAGCAATACGGCATTAATAGGTGCACCGGTGAGTTGATTAGTGGGTAGGCAAGGATCTGGGAGACCTGGCCGGTAGCTACGGTGGGGCTATGTGGGGCTATTGGGGGCTCTGCCCCCTTCCTTAAAGGGCCCCCACTTTAAATGCTTTTGAGAAGAAACGGGGGTCGCGTGCCCCTTTCTCTCCTGCAAGATTTAAAGGGCCCTCCAGCTGATCGCCAGGCCGTGTGCTCCCTGCCGATCAGCTGAAGGGCCCTTTAAATCTTGCAGGAGGAGAGGGAGAGGGGCGTGAGCCACCCCCCTTTCATTATGGCAAATAATGGCAGCCCCACCAGCCAAAAATTGGCCCCACAAACCACAAAATCCTGGCTACGGGCTTGTAAGAGACCTAGGTTCGAGTCCTGTTCTGGCACAGAAACTCGCTAGGTGACCTTGGGCCAGTGCTGAGTCCTCGGCCTAACCCACCCCACAGGTCTGTTGTGATCAGATGGAAAGGAGAATGATACCAGCCACTTTAGCCCCCCTTCGCAGAGAGAAGAGGGTTACAAATACAAGTAAAATAAAAAGGATGCTCGGGCCTCTTCCTGGCCCAGGACCGAGACTTCTGGGGCTGGCCTTTCTGAGAATCAGAACTTTCCGGTGCCTGAGAACCCAAATGAGACACACACCCTCCTCCTCCTCCTCCTCCTGTCAAGAGGGCAAGGTTCTTCTTAAGGTTCTCTCCGCCTGCTCCAGCAAGCCAGGGAGGTGGGTTTGTCTGGGCAACAGTGCCCAATCCACCCAAAGTCATCCGGACTGTGAGTTTCCCCGCTAAGCTGATATCTGAATCAGGCTCTTTCTGACGGTTCTGTCCTTGGGGGTGAGGGTGGGGTGGGCATCCATGTTCTTAGTAACTGTCACAATTAAGGACAAGGTGAGATTAGAATTTTTCCCTCAGACAGTTTATTTCCTTAGCTTGAAAAATTACGAGGATGTGTTCTGTCCTGTGATTTCCCCCCTCACCTACAGCCTGAGGCGGGACAGTCCAGTTTCCACCTCTCAGTATGTGAGAGTCGGCTTGCGGCATCCGAATGCAGCCATGGGCGCTACAAGCCAACACCGCTTTGGTGTAGTGGTTTAGGAGTGTCGAGACTAATCTGGGAGAACCGTATTTGATTCCCCACTCCTCCGCCTGCAATCACTGGTGTGACCTTGGGTCAGTCCCAAGTTCTCTCTCAGAGATGTTCTCTCAAGAGCAGTCCTTGAAAGAACTCTCTCAGACCCACCGACCTCCCAGGGTGTCCTGTTGTGGGCAGGGGAAGGGAAAGGAGATTGGAAGTCGCTCTGAAACTCCGCGTGAAGGGTGGGGAATAAATCCGATATCTTCTCTCTCTTCTTTATTAGCAGTCACACACCCAGCTTAACTTGTGGCAACGTCACTCAAAGACAACAGGGGCTGACCGCAAACCCAGTCCCCAGCGCTCAGCCTGTGTGAAGGGCACTCAAGCGCATGCTTGTCCTCACCCTTCTTTGATGAGGCAAAATGTGTAGGGTTCCCTCTAATCTGAGTCAGTGTGTGAGCTAGGTCACAGTTTTTTAGCCTCTGGCTCACACATTTTTGTCTTAGCTCAGGCAGGACGGCTCCAGAGCAAACTAATTTATGCAGCAGCCAGATCGCTCACTCACAACTTCAATGCCAGGTGCTCACGAGGTAGAATTTTTGCTCACAAGACTCCGCAGCTTAGAGGGAGCGCTGGCTTTTTAACGCCTATGTGGCCCAGTTTACGATCTCAGGGACCCAATGGTGCCAGCCTGGCAATTATGTGTAGAGATAAATAATGTGATCCGTTCTATGTGGTTTTAACCCGTTTTTTAATTATTCTGGAATGTTATATTTACGTGTTTTAGGACCTGTTTGTGATCCACCCTGAGCCCACTTGCGGGGAGGGCAGGATATAAATTTAAATAAATAAATAGGCTCTCTGATCTCGACTGCCGTTTATCGTCCTAACAGCCCTGCGGGGCAGGACGCTGTTCCCATTTTGCAGACAGGGAAACAAAAGGATGTCAGACAGTGCCAGTTTTATTTGATTGGTTGATTGATTGATTGAATTTGATTTTTACCCCACCCTTCCCGCCAAGGCGGGCCTCATAACGACTACCATAAAACTAATATACATCTATATGAAACTACATAAAACTAATAGGTACAATATACATCTAATAAACATTACAGGAGTCGATGGCGCTACAAAACAGTAAAGTGCAATTAATATCGATGGCCATACGAACAGTCAAGTGCAATCTGAGACGCGTTCAGCGGTGCCACCGTGCTAGGTCACCTCGCGCTGGGCCTGAGTCCCCACGGGCGCAGCTGGTAAGGTGCCGCTCCTACTGGAATGCCTGTCTAAAAAGCTCAGTTTTCATGGCCCTGCGGAACTGTGGCAGGTCCCGCAGGGCCCTGATCTCGCTAGGGAGCTGATTACAATAGGACGGAGCTGCCAGAGAGAACGCCCTGGTCCTTGTCGATGTCAGCCCAGCGGCCTTCGGACCAGGCAGGGCCAAATGGTTTTGAGATCCTGATTGCAGTGCTCTCTGGGGAAGAGTACGAGAACACTCAAAAGCCCAGGAGCACCTTTCAGACTAACAAACGTTACTGTAGCATCAGCTTTCGAGAAAGACAGCTCTCTCCGTCAGATGCATGGAGGGTACGAAGGAACCGGCCAGAGACATATAGGTGGGAAGGGGAGGGGGGAGAAGATGCAGAAAGTGCTGTGTAAATGCAAAGTAGTCACAGAAATCATGGGAAAGGTAGAATGCCCAATCTGGCCAGTTCCTTCATACCCTCCCATGCATTTGATGAAGAGAGCTGTCTTTCTCGAAAGCTGATGCTACAATAACGTTTGTTAGCCTGAAAGGTGCTACTGGGCTTTTGACTATTTTTGCAGTAACAGACTAACACGGCTGACGCCTCTGAATCTTTACAAGGTCCCCCCCTTTTTTCACAGCTCACGGGGAGGCCAAAGGTCGCCGCAAGTCCTTAGACAAAGATTCCCTTGGCGGGGCTCACCCCCCCAAAACAAACACAGTCAAGCCGATAACATCCCTTGCCTAGCTTCCTATGCACCCAGCACCTCTGGAATTCTCTCCCCCTCTAATCCTAACATCATTTGGCAGTCCTCTACAGGTGGAGAATTGTGGGGACGAAAAGGTACCCCAATAATCTGGTCCAGAGAAGAGGGCAGCCTCGATAACCAGAGCAGGAAAAGGCGAAACAGCAACAAAAACTAGTGCACTCGGGGGGGACATTATATCTTATTTAATTGGACGATCCCTACACATTTTGCTTTGTCAGGAGGACCTGTATAGCAGCATTGGCATAGACCCACACCGTTAAATTTTGGCTACGACTCCATTTCAGCTCTGACCCCTTTAGTTATATGTACCAACTACTCTCTGAATCTGTTAATTTTAGTTGGCTATCTTACATCAAAACCAAAATAAGTTCCCTGAATTTATCTTTAGAATCCTTATTTTTGCTGAGTCTGAGGCTCTTTTAAAAATAAAATCTAGTTTATTGGGATCAGAGCTACAAACTCTCTGTAGCCTGGTTAACAGAACCTGCTCCTCCTTAAACTTAGGGATTGTTCCATAATGCAAACCTTCCAGCTGTGTGCCTCTGTCAACTCATGGCTCCAAATCTGCATAGAGCCATCTCCTTGGCTAGACTTAATGTTTTCCCTTCAGCTATCTTATCTGGCAGACTCCAAGGGGTTCCCTGTCCTGGCAGGTGCCGTCCTTGTGTGAAGGACTGTGGCAAAACTGTTGCCCCCATCTCCTCTTCCAGTGCCCCCTCTATCTGGCGTCCCGTCGGGATCTTTTATATCCCATATTAGCCCAACTTTTAGAGACCCCTGATGATTTTAAGGTCCTTTTCTTGCTTGATAGTCGAGATACAGAAACAACTGAAATAGTAGCAAACTTTCTATGCAGTCGATGTTCCCTCTAAGCGGTGGAGTCTTGCGAGCAAAAATTCTACTTGGTGAGCTCCTGGCATTAAAGTTGTGAGCGAGCGATTCGGCTGCTGCGTAAATCAGTTTGCTCTGGAGCCCATCCCTTCCTGAGCGAAGGCAAAAACGCGTGAGCCGGAGGCTAAAAAACTGTGAGCGAGCTCACACTAACTCAGCTTAGAGGGAACACTGTTGGCAGTGCTGTGGTTACACGTCCTGAGAAGTAATACTATGAATGAGGTTTTATTTATGCTGTTACTCTGTTTTTTTATCCTGTAACTCTAATTTTACTCTGCAAGGATTTTGTATTTTCCTAATCCGCAGTCAGGTTGACTTTCTATTGTTAGCTATATGAATATGTCATTAAAGGCTTGTCTGGCTGGCTGCCTGCCTGCCTGCCAGGAAGCTGCCTCCCCCCTCCCACCCTGCAGCTGAGTTTCACAGAAAAGATTCAGAGCCGGACTTCCTAGGGCCATCCAGCTGCAACTGACTTACGGCAACCAGGTAGGGCTTTCAAGACAAGAGACGGTCAGAGCTGGTCTGCCATTGCCTGCCTCTGCAAGGCAACCCTGGACTTCGTGGATGGTCTCCCATCCAAGTACTAACCAGGGTCGACCCTGCTTAGCTTCTGAGATCTGACAAGAACAGACTGCAGAACTGACTTCCAAGGAAAAACAAAAGAGGGGCCTATACATGAGCTCCGGCAAGTTTGCAGAGGCCCCTTTCGTGTAGTGGTTAAGAGCTGCGGGCTGTAATCCGGGAGAACCGGATTTGATTCCCCATGCCTCCACATGCAGCCAGCTGGGTGACCTTGGGTCAGTCACAAGCTCTCCCAGAGCTGCTCTCTCACGGGCAGTTCTCAAAAGCGTGCTTTCAGCCCCACCTACCTCACCGGGTGTCTGTTGTGGGGAGGGGAGGGGAAGGGAAAGGAGATTGTAAGCTGCTCTGAGACTCCTTCGGGTAGTGAAGGGTCGGGTATAAATCCAATCTCTTCTTATTTTTATTCTGCCTTCCCCCACCACAGCCTTGCAGTTTCACAATTTGCCCACCAGGAGGGGCTGCATGATCAGTGATGCTTGACACCTATGGGCAGGCGGTACTACAGCAGGAAACAGAGGATAGTGAAAAGGATGTTTGGCTATCCTCCGAGAGAGTTCTCCACCAGCCTCCCTGAACACAACTTCAAAAAATCAACCAGCCCCCAGGGGCTCGATCCGTTTGCTTGCTTGGCTTATATTTCACTTTTGTCAATACTCTCTCTGGAGCCAAAGACCTAGGGGTCGCCAGCTCTTGGTTGGGAACTTCCTAGAGATACGGGGGAAGTTTGCAGAGGGATTACGCCTGGAATCTGTGGTATTCCAGGTAGTTTGCCCTCTGAAGCAGGCATTTTCCCCAGTGGACTGATCTCTTTTGTCTGGAGGTGAGTTGCGATTCCAGGACATCTCCAGGCCTCACCCGGAGTCTGGCAACCTTACTTGCCTTCAGGCTTGGAATCGAAAAAGACACGACGTGATGAGGTTGTCTTAGATCAGTTCAAAGGCTTGGTCTGCAAAGGTCAGTCTTGACTTCTCGGACTGTCGGCGGCTGTCCAAAGTAAGTGCGCACTGACTCAGAAAAGCTCACCCCCCGCCACCAATTCTGTTAGCCTTTAATGTGCTTCTGGACTCTTCCATGATTAGAGGGTATGTCAGAACCAGCCCTTTCTTCTACAGAGGCTGAATTCTTGGGCCGCACCAACTCAGCCAAGAAGGGGCCCCAGAAAGAGTTGAGTGTTTCCTTAGCAGCTATGCAGGCCTCTTCTTTGAGGAGTCCCCCCATCCTGGAGTGGTTAAGACCTGCAGGCTCTAATCTGGGAGAACTGGGTTCGATTCCCCACTCCTCCACATGTAGCCAGCTGGGTGACCTTCGGTCAGTCACAAGTTCTCCTAGAGCTGCTCTCTCACAGGCAGTTCTCGAAAGTGTGCTCTCAGCCCCACCTACCTGGCCGAGAACCAAATCTGGCCGTGAGGCCTTGTTTTTGTCAAACATAACTGCCCAATCTGGGGAGAACAGGCTTGGAGCTTCAAGGCTAAAAATGCCCACTAATTGAAGCACTGTTCCCTCTAAGCTGTGGAGTCTTGTGAGCAAAAATTCAACTTTGAGAGCTACTGGCATTAAAGCTGTGAGCAAGTGATTTGGCTCCTGCATAAATTAGTTTGCTCTGGAGCCACCCCTTCCTGAGCTGAGAAAAAAATGTGTGAGCCGGGGGCTAAAAAATGGTGAGCTAGCTCACACTAACTCAGCTTAGAGGGAACACTGAATGGAAGGTGTTTCCATCAGCAGACCGGAGCTGATCCTGAGGGACCCTCACCCACAGCAGCAGGGGCACTTTATGCTCTGCAAGGGGAGGGGGGGGTTGCCTATTACCCAAGGGGAGAAGTGGTATTTAGCTGCAAACTATGGAGATCTTTTTGCAGATTAGTTTTAAGAGCCTTTGGGTGATTCCAGTGGGAATCCTTCTGTGGCATGCATGTTGTTCCTCCACTTACGGGGCTCTTCTGCATTCTCTTTACTCTATTGTAATGTCCTGTTTCTTCAGGTCCCCTCCCCGCATTCTGCACCTGTCTTGCTCCCTCTAGTGGTCGATACGATATCACACAGGTTTATTTCCAGCATAGCTCCCTGCAGATTTAAACCGCAGGCTTTCATGCTGGAAATAAACCTGTGCGACATCAAATCGACCACTAGAGGGAGCACAGTACGTATGGAACAAACACCCCCCCCCCAAAAAAAGAAGGAGGAATTACAAGCGAGGAAAATACGAATGCGGAACAGTCCGCATTCCCAAATTCTTTAATACCTGTTCTCCTTCCCTGCAAACAGAGTCACTAGAGGAAAATACAATTGATTGCAGCCCTCCATAATACATATACCAATTATCCTGCACGATTTGTATTTCACTGGCAGTGCATTTGATGAAACTGCTACCACCTAAGTATCTAATCAATATTAACAGTAGGGTTCCATGTGTTTACGGAAATAGCCCAGCAAGGAGGAGGCTCTTCAGCTTTGGAATACAGAGCTCAACATTTCTAAAAGAAATCCCCCTCCCTCCTCGAGTGAAATGAAACTTGACTCAGCCACAGTCTGGCACACACTCGACAGCATACCCAGTCATCAAGCATACCGTCCACAAAGAAAAGGAAATCCATAGGTGCTCCATACATGCTGTTCCCTTGGAGAACAGAGGTGGGGGAACGAGTAAGCTAAAGCGGAGAGGGGAAGGGATAGAATAGAAGAAAAGA
Organism: Gekko gecko; assembly: GCA_029375565.1. Lineage (NCBI taxonomy): Eukaryota > Metazoa > Chordata > Lepidosauria > Squamata > Gekkonidae > Gekko > Gekko gecko. Next base: position 227,393,736 of record JAPDNY010000004.1, on the reverse strand, counting down.
TTGGATTTATACCCCACCCTTCACTACCCGAAGGAGTCTCAGAGTGGCATACAGTCTCCTTTCCATTCCCCTCCTCACAACAGACACCCTGGGAGGTAGGTGGGGCTGAGAGAGCTCTCGGGAACTGCCCCTGAGAGTACAGCTCTGAGAGAACTTGTGACTGACCCAAGGTCACACCAGCAGCTGCATGTGGAGGCGTGGGGAATCAAACCCGGTTCTCCCAGATTAGAGTCCGCACTCCTAACCACCGCAACCAAGCTGGCTCTCAGAAAGGCACAGCACTGGCAGAGTGGATGAGCATGAGGGTGATCTTGGGAATTATTTTGCAAGTTGGCTTTTAACTAATATTTGGATTATTTGGGCTGGAGAAACTGGAGTAGACGTCAACCAAAAGGGAGACCGCAACCAATAAATCGGACTGAGACTGGGAAGGGCAACCGTGAAGGAGCTAGAGAAGATCCTAAAATGGAAGGATGTCTTGCTGGCGACCAAGTTCAAGTTAATTCATGCCACAGTATTCCCCGTTGCTATGTATGCGTGTGAAAGTTGGACATTGAAGAAAGCTGACAGGAAGAAAGGAGGAGATTGGATTTATACCCTGCCCTTCACTACCCGAAGGAGTCTCAGAGCGGCTTCCAATCTCCTTTCCCTTCCCCTCCCCACAACAGACACCCAGTGAGGTAGGTGGGGCTGAGAGAGCTCTCTCAAGAACTGCTCTTTCAAGGACAGCTCTGACAGAACTATGGCTTGCCCAAGGTCATCCAACAGCTGCAAGTGGAGGAGTAGGGAATCAAACCCAGTTCTCCCAGATTAGAGTCCGCGCACTTAACCACTGCACCAAATTTGGAACGTGGTGTTGAAGGAGAGTTTTACGGAGACCAGGGACTACCAAAAAGACAAATCACTGAGTTCTAGATCAGCTCAAGCCAGAAATTCTCCCCGGTAGCTAAAATGATTAAACTGAGGCTATCGTACTTTGGTTACACCGTGAGAAGACAGGGCGGTCACTGGGAAAGACAATAATGCTGGGAAAAGTTGAAGGTAGCAGGAAAAGAGACAGCCTGAACATAATTAATAATTATCGTATGGCAGTGTGTGTAGTATAGCTAGAAGAGCCTATGATTGTCTGGCAGTCCGTTCTAATTCTTTAGCACTTTGCACCACTAGGTGGCGACCTAGACTTGTTTTTGAGACAAGAGACGTTTCAGAGGCAGTTTGCCGTTGCCTGCCTCTCCGCAAGGAACCTGGTACTCCTTGGAGGTCGCCCGTCCAAATACTAGCCAAGGCTGACCCTGCTCAGCTTCCAACATCTGACAGGATTGGGCCAGCCTGGGCCATCCATGAACATGAGATGGATGGACTCAATCAAGGAAGGCACAAAGGCCCTCTCTCAAGAACTGCTCACGAGAGAACAGCTCCAAGAGAACTCATGACTGACAGAAGAAGAAGAGGAGGAGGAGAAGGAGGAGGAGATTGGATTTATACCTCGCCCTTCATTTGGAGTCTCAGAGCGGCTTACAGTCTCCTTCCCCTTCCCCTCCCCACAACAGACACCCTGTGAGGTCGGTGGGGCTGAGAGAGCTCTTTCGAGGACTGCTCTTTCCAGAACAGCTCTGAGAGAACCCAAGGTCACCCCAGCAGCTGCACGTGGAGGCGTGGGGGAATCAAACCCGGTTCTCCCAGATTTGAGTCCATGCCCCTAACCAATGCACCAAACTGGCTCTCTGCAGTTGATGCGTACCCGGTCTCTGCCCTGCTCCAGCCACAAGCTAGGCATCAGCTTCCCTACCCACAACCCGACCGCTCTCTGCGTGACCAGTTTCCCCTGGCCTGGTGTTCCTCTGGCACCGAGCGGGAGTTTGAGCAGAGTAAATCAAGGGGGAGAGGCTGGCGGGAATGGCCCAAGGGACACCCCAGTGATCCTGAGAAGGTCTGGAGGGGCATCAAAGGAAGCCCGGATTTTGTGGTTTGTGGGGCAAATTTTTTTCTGGTGGGGCTTCCATTATTTCCCATTATTCTTCTTGTCTGTCTCTAAACAACTGTACTTTTAAGTAATAATAAAGACAAAAACACTGCCACTAGATTAAATTAAATACAGCACAAACATCCCCCACAACAGCCACCCCCGGACATAAATGAAATGCAGAAACGCCCCCCCACACCCTCCCCTCCGTAAAGCAATGAAATCCTTTACTGTTTTCAGAAGGAAATCTTCTGGGGCTGCCCCTTTAACGAAGGGGGCGGAGCTCCCAATAGCCCCACTGTAGCCACGGGCCAGAGGGAGCCAGGGAGCCCCAGTGGGTCAGGAGCAGTGTTCCCTCTAAGCTGAGTTTAGCGTGAGCTAGCTCACTGTTTTTTTAGCCTCCGGCTCCAGAGCAGGCTGGTTTGTGCAGTAGCCAAATTGCTCGCTCACAACTCTAATGCCAGGAGCTCACCAGGTAGAATTCCTCCTCCCAAGACTCCACGGCTTAGAGGGATCGTTGGCTGGGAGGGAAATTCGACAAAGCTATCGGTCCGTAAAATGTGCCATCCCAGAATAGTACGGGAGGCTTTCCTGCAGAAAGAACAAAGCTGCGGGGTTAACGATTCAGCTCAGGAGGAGACTCTTGATTAGGGGTAATGTCTCTCCTACACTGACAGTCCTGTTGCCTTACACAGATACGTTATTTATTTAAACATTTCTAACTCGTCTTTCCTTGTGATCCAAGGTGGCTTACAAAGCACGTTTGCATACACTGTTTGGTCGTAGTGGTGAGGAGCGCGGACTCTAACATGGGAGAACCGGGTTTGATCCCCCACTCCTTCACATGCAGCTGCTGGTGTGACCTTGGGTCAGTCACAAGTTCTCTCAGAGCTGTTCTCTCAAGGGCAGTCCTCGAATGAGCTCTCTCAGCCCCACCTACCTCCCAGGGTGTCTGTGGTGGGGAGGGGAAGGGAAAGGAGATTGTAAGCTGCTCTGAGACTCCTTCGGGTAGTGAAGGGTGCAGTTTAAATCCAATCTCCTCCTCCTCCTCTTCTGGTTTCTGCCCCTGTTCTAAAATCCCAGCCCAGTGGCATTTTTTGTACATGGACTGGGTGGGGAAGAATGCAACGGGGGGGTGGGGATTGTCACGCTATCAGGAACTTTAGAACACCCACAGCTGGCCTGCACATGGCCCAGTTCCCATGTGGGACTTGCACAGAAGGCACGATGATGAACTTTGCCTGTTAGACTGGAATGTTATATGATTTGCTCTTATGATCTGCTTCCTAGTTGACTGAAATCGACTTGTAATTCGCCACCTGTCTCAGTGAGAAAGGGGAACTATACATTCAAATAACAAATATATAAGGAGGGAAAGTGACCGGGGGAAGAAGGCAATTGGCAACGGGAAGCGGGAAGCTGATGGTCCAGTCTAAAATGCTGCAGGTCCGGGAAGAACTCCCAGAGCAGAGGGTCTGAGCAGTCCCAGCTTCTCTTCCACAGCCCACAAGAAAGCCGACCAGTTCCTGGACTGCACCGCTTCAGATGGAGGGGAGGAACTGGTGGAAACCAGGGAACTGGCTGCTCCGTTATCCAAAACAGATCCCCCTTCACGTAGACAAGAAGCATGTCAAGAAGGCTTAAACTAGAACCCTCCCTTGACAGTTAGTTGCCTGAATGCAGGGAGGGATAGAAACATAAGAACAGAAGAGAAGCCATGTTGGATGAGGCCAGTGGCCCATCCGGTCCAACACTCTGTCACTACACAGTGGCCAAAGATACCAGGTGCCATCAGGAGGTCTGTCAGCAGGGCCAGAACTCCAGAAGTCCTCCCACGATTTCCCCCCCAGCACCAAGAAGACAGAGCATCACTGCCCCAGGCATAAGAACATAAGAGAAGCCATGTTGGATGAGGCCAGTGGCCCATCCAGGCCAACACTCTGTGGCACACAGTGGCCAAAAATACCAGGTGCCATCAGGAGGTCTGTCAGCAGGGCCAGAACTCCAGAAGTCCTCCCACAGTTGCCCCCTCAGCACCAAGAAGACAGAGCATCACTGCCCCAGGCATAAGAACATAGAGAGCCATGTTGGATCAGGTCAGTAGCCTCTGTGTCACACAGTGGCCAAAACCCAAGGGCCATCAGGAGGTCCACCAGCAGGGCCAGAACTCCAGAAGCCCTCCCACTGTGCCCCCCCAAGCACCAAGAATACAGAACATCACTGCCCCAGACAGTGTTTCATCTCTACCTTGTGGCTATCAGCCACTCATGGACCTACACTCCATGTTTTCCCAGTCCCCTCTTGAAACTATCTCTGCTTGTAGCCGCCACCACTTCCTGCAGCAGTGAATTCCACGTGTTAATGACTTGCTGGGTGAAGAAGTCCTTCCTTTTATCCATTCTAAAGCTACCGCTCATTCGTTCCATTGAGTGCCCACCAACTCTTGCATTGATTCTGTTTGTTCGTACACAGGGACTGTTCTATTCTCATTGCCTTTCTAGCTCCGTTGTTTTCTCCCTGAGCCATTTTCTTAAAATCTACTGCAAAAATCAAAGGCTGCAGCTATTTACATCTTTCTGCTATCTTCAATCTGCGGATAAGTGGAGTTATTTACCACTTTTTTCAGGATTGAATGTTCCCATGTTAGTGCCACGGGTCGGCGAGTTTCTAATCGATTTTTTCAAAAGCAGGCTGTGACGGCTTCATCCGTGCATTATTCAGAGGGGGGCCCAGGGATGCGGATCTGCTAGCCCCAGCGCGTTGCTTCTGCATGAGCCATCCGCCAACCCACTCATTCTGCATTCCTTTTAACTCTGCCAGCACCAGCGAGGCTCAGAGAAGCAGAAAAGACTTGCCCTCTGAACCCTCCTCCACAAAGATGACGGGCGTGATTGGAAGGGGCTGTACGTGCCCAAACCCGGAGCCGAACCTGCATTTAAGTTTCTACTTAAAATTATGGGGTTATATGTAAAAAAAAACATCATCTACCTTGGAAGAACAGGTGCTTTTTCACAGTATCCCTGATTCTCCACGTTTCTGGGTTAACGGGAAAGATGAAGAAGAGAAGAGATTGGATTTGTACCCTGCCCTTCACTACCCGAAGGAGTCTCAGAGTGGCTTACAATCACCTTCCCCTTCTCCTCTCCACAGCAGACACCCTGTGAGGTCGGTGGGGCTGAGAGAGCTCTTTCAAGGACTGTTCTTGAGAGAACAGCTCTGAAATAACTTGTGACTGACCCAAGGTCACACCAGCAGCTGCATGTAGAGGAGTGGGGAATCACACCCGGTTCTCCCAGATTAGAGTCCGCGCTCCTCACCAGTGCACCAAACTGGCTCCCACATCATCCACCCCCATCAAGCAGGGTTTAGGAAAGGTTTTGCCACCATTTAATACACAGTCCTCAAAAAGAGGACGCTATCAGATATTAAACTGATAAGAACAGATGACTTTATGGAGAATGCTTTCCCAGCCCAAAGGATGAGAAGCGAGAACCAATTACAAAGATGATCTGACTCCAGTGGTAAAAGGAGAAAGAAATTTTTACTTTTGTACACAGAAGCACATCGTACGTGACATAATTCACGTGGGAACTTTTAGCCTGTGAACAGATTAACTTCAAAATGGTCAGCTTGCTACAGAGAAGAAGAGAGGTCCTAGAGAAGATCAAACACAGGAGGCAATCCACGGCTGAAGAGGCTGAACGTCTAATGGATGAGAGGGTTGGGGTCAACAAGTGTACCCGAGCGGGAGAATTCTCTTAACCCTTTCCCTCCCAGATCCGCTGGCATGCCGCATTACGATATCCAACAAGAATCCTGAGTTCCCCCTCCGGGCTGCGTACAGAATGCTTACGGCTAATCCTTGCCCCTTTTAGATCTTTGGCTTTTTCTTTTTCCCACACTGCAATGGTGCTGTTCCCTGACCTGGATCGCTCAGGCTAACCCAATCTCATCAGATCTCAGAAGCTAAGCAGGGTCAGCCCCGGTGGGTATTTGGAAGGGGGATCCCCAAGGAAGACCAGGGTCACGATGTGGACGCAGGCAATGGCAATCCTCCTCTGAGCGTCTCTCGCCTTGAAAACCCGATGGGGTCATCAGAAGGTCACCCTAGAAGGTCAGACCAGAACCAACGGGTTGGAATTAAATCAAAAGAGTTTTCGGCTAAACATTAGGAAGAACTTCCTGACAGTTAGAGCGGTTCCTCGGTGGAAGAGGCTTCCTCGGGAGGTGGTGGGCTCTCCTTCCTGGGAGGTTTTTAAACAGAGGCTTGATGGCCACCTGACAGCAATGCTGATTCTGTGAACTTTAGGCAGATCACGAGAAGGGAGGGCAGGAAGGGTTGCCTCAGGGCTTAGTTCTCCTGGCCCTTTCTCAACACACCCAGGGAAATGCCGATTGTCACTTTGGGGTCAGGAAGCAATTTTTCTCTAGGCCAGTTTGGCTGGAGATCCTGGAGGGTTTTTGGCCATCTTCTGGGCCTGGAACAGGAGTCACTGGGGTGTGTGTGTGTGTGTGTGGGGGGAAGGTATTGGTGAATCCCCTGCCTTGTGCAAGGGGTTGGACTAGATGACCCTATGGGTCCCGTCCAACTCTACGATTTTATGATAAGTCAGCTGGGATTTGACGGCACTTTCCACCTTGGTGCTGTTATGTTCTCTAGTGTTATTGAGATACATGCTGTTTTTATCCACGGTCATTCTTCTTTTCAGTGTGTTGTGTTGATCCGTCTTATGACTCCTGCATTTATTCAGATTCTCATGGGCCATCGCCGAGAGCAGGGGCCCCCCCCCCAATACTTTCAGCACAGAGACCTTGGGAAACCATCATCCTCATGTTTGCACACACACCCATCGCCACTATTAATTTTTCCTATTCCCAAGTAGAAACATTTCCCTGCACATCCCCTCTCCCCTTGAAACTATGAAAGGGGGGGGTGTTTCCCAGTATTTGTGAACCTCCAGCTTCACACTACAGTTTAAGGGTCACAGGGAATACAGTCCCCGACAGTTTGCCTCGAAAACCCTTCCTCACGAACTCTCGTCGCCGCCGAGTTAATGGGCTTCCGCCTGCTTTCATAACCCACAGTTCAAAAGCTGCAGCAGAGAGCTGATTTACATTGTATAACCTGCAAAGAGAGGGAAAACAAACACTTGTTTCTGAGGAAGCTTCTTTCTCTTTTAATCTCCCCCACTCCCCCTTCGTGCCATGAGTCACACTGGGAAAATAGCCTCATTTGTTCGATAACGGTGTTCTGATATCAAAGGGGGGTTGTTTGCGGCTGACTCACAGCCGGTCGCAGGGGCTACTTTGACACCGGTCTGCCTGCCAATAGTCGGCCGAGAGGGTGATATCTGAGGGCGGCGTCCAGGACGGTGTGGGGTGTTGTGACTTGGCAGAAAAACGGACAGAAGCGTAGAAGGTACTGCCGAATGCAAGATCTGAGCGGCTGGGAATCGCTGCTTACTTTCTCTCCCTTTTGAAGAGTAAGGATCTATCCCTGATGGATGCAAAGCTATTGATCTGTGATCAACACCTGCTGAAATCTCAGAAGATGATCTCAAGATGATTGATCGCGGAATGGGATGTTGGCTTGAACAGCCTGCATTGTTCCCTTCCCTTCCACATCACTAGCAGAGCCAGAGTAAACTATGCAAAACGCAAGAGATAATTGACGCACAATATATACACAAGTGGCAGAATTCAGATGACCTCGACGTTTGTAATATTCTTTTATACAGAACATGCCATACTGAAAGAGTAAAGAGGCAGTTTGGTGTAGTGGTTAGGAGCGCAGGGAGGACCAGGTTTGATTCTCCACTCCTCCACATGCAGCTGCTGGTGTGACTTTGGGTCCGTCACAAGTTCTCTCAGAGCTGTTCTCTCACAAGCAGTTCTCAAAAGAGCTCTTTCAGCCCCACCTACCTCACAGGGTATCTGTTTGGGGAGGTAAAGGAAAGGAGATTGTAAGTCGCTCTGAGACTCCTTCGGGTAGTAAAGGGTGGGGTGTAAATCCAATCGCTTCTTCTCTTCTTCTTCTTCTAAAGCAAGACATCTAGGTACTGACGGGCACATACGTCATTACACAACCTGTTGCAGTTCACTTTAATGTGGTTTGCTTTGCTCTAATGCAAGCACAGAGTTAGTACAGAGCACAGATAGACGTGGACAATGCCAGTGTTCTAAACCAAGGGGAAGGCCTCCCCCAAAGCATTCTGGGTATTACAAACCTAGGAACGGAGAGTCAGTTTTCTCAATCAGTGGCCCGTAACCCCATTGGAACGGCTGAGAGGGTGCAACAGGATTGTGAGTCTGAACACGGTGGGCCCCGAAGAACATCCGCATCCAGAGGCAAGGGAGTATCACATGTTGGGATGGAACCGCAGGAGATGGCCTTCGCGTCCTCCATGGGAAAGCACAGACCTGGAGCGGGTGTGTGTGTGGAAAGTGCCCTCGAGTCGCAGGTGACTTACGGCGAACCCCATAGGGTTTTCCAAGGAAGAGACATTCAGAGGTGGCTTGCTGCTGCCTGGCTTCGCATCACGACCCTGGTATTCCTTGGAGGTCGCCCTTCCAAATCCTAGCCACGGATGACCCTGCTTAGCTGCTGAGAACTGACAATATCAGGCTAGCCTGGAACAATAAAAAAACAGTTACATCCTTTCAAATCCATTGACATTTATGGACTTAGGAGGATGTTACTGTGTTTGGGAGAGGAGCAGGAGGAGCAGGAGGAGATTGGATTTCTACCCCGCCCTTCACTTGGCATCTCAGAGTGGCTTACAATCTCCTTTCCCTTCCCCTCCCCACAACAGACACCCTGTGAGGCAGGTGGGGCTGAGAGAGCTCTTTCAAGGACTGCTCATGAGAGAACAGCTCTGAGAGAACCTGTGACTGACCCAGGGTCCCCCAAGCTGGCTGCATGTGAAGGAGCCGGGAACCAAACCCGGTTCCCCCAGATTAGAGCCCACCTCTTTTAACCACTACACCACACCAACTCTTGTTCAATTTGTTTGGCTGGTTCCGTACTCATGCATGAACACAACACATGAATCTGCCTTATACTGAATCTGACCCTTGTTCCATCAGGGTCACAACTGTCTCCTCAGACTGGCTCTCCAGGGTCTCAGGCACAGAGGTCTTTCCCATCACCTGCTGCCTGGTCCTTTCAACTGGAGATGCTGGGGGATTGAACCTGGAACCTTCTGCATGCCCAGCAGATGCTCTGCCACTGAGCCACAGCCCCTCTGTACAGCTCTCCAGGATCTCAGGCGGAGGTCTTTCACATCACTTGCTGCCTGGTCCTTTCAACTGGAGATGCTGGGGGATTGAACCTGGGACCTTCTGCATGCTAAGCAGAGGCTCTTCCTCTGAGCCACAGCCCCTCTTTACAGCCCGCCAGGGTCTCAGGCACAGAGGTCTTTCCTATCACCTCTGACCTGATCCTTTTCAACTGGAGATGCCGAGGATTGAACCTGGGACCTTCTGCATGCCAAGCACAAGCTCTGCCTCAGATATAATTGCCGGGATGGGGGGAGACACACAACAATTAATGCAATGATTTAATTTATTTCCAGACCAGGGAGAAAGCCGTTTCTGGCTCCATTTGACAGAGCAGCCAAAGAACAAGACGGAAGCAGCCCAGCATTAGGGATGGAACATCAGAATTTTAAAAGTCCCTGAATGAACAGATAATTTACCCCTCCCTCAGAGGAAATGCTTCCTACAGGCTTCTCGGAAGTATCTGCTTGGTGGTCACTGGTGGTGATCAGCATTTCCCTGGGTGTGTCAGAAAGGAACACGAGAACTAAGCCCTGATGCAACCCTTCCTGCCCTCCCTCTCATGATCTGCCTGAGTTCACAGCATCACCAAAGAAAGTAGGGAATCCTCAGTGTAAAAGTCTAGCCGCAAACAACACCCACCAAGGGACGACCATCTACAATTCACAGCTATGTTCAAAACTATATATTACATTCATTAAAATACAGAGAAGGGTTAGTGGTCACAACCCAATAGAGTTTATAGACCTTGATCCAACAGATTTCCCAATTTCCAAAATAACATAGGCGCACAATTCAGTAGCTTCTTCTATGGAATCCTAGCTTCAATGGAATCCTAGAGAGAGAACCCTAGGATTCCATTGAAGCTATTGAGCCATACCTATGTTATTTTGGAAATTGGGTTCCGTTTTACCAGCCGCTGCTGGAAGATCATTGAAACGCTTGCTTTATACCTGGGAGAGGCGTTAGGCTGTTATTCTTTCCACAGTGGGAGTCTTCGGCTGCAGTTGCTTTCTGTTTGGAGGTCTATGGACACTATCGATGTATGGAATTACAGAAGAGCCTACTGTTGGTTTTGAATATGTTCTTTGTTTAACTGTGTTTGATTGTTCTGAGCAACCTGTTGGATCAAGGTCTGTACACTCTGTTGGGTTGTGACCACTAACCCTTCTCTGTATTTCAATGAATGTAATATATAGTTTGAACATAGTTGTGAATTGTAGATGGTCTACAATTCCCTTGGTGGGCATTGTTTGTAAGTTCACAGTATCCTGGGGATCCCCTGGAATTACAACTCATCTCCAGGCTACACGAATCAGGTCCCCTGGAGAAAATGGATGCTTTGGAGGATGGACTCTACAGCATTGTACTCACTCACTGGGGTCCCTGTCCGCCCCAGGCTCCACCCCCAAGCCTCCAGGAGTTTATCAACCCAGATCTGGCAACCCTTCCCCCTCATTCCCCCCTCAGTAAGCTGTGGAGTCTTGTGAGCAAAACTTCTACATTGTGAGCTGCTTGCATTAAAGTTGTGAGCAAGCCATTTGGCTGCTGCATAAATTAGTTTGCTCTGGACTGGAGCCATCCTTCCTGGGCTAAGAAAAAAAAATGCGTGAGCCGGAGGCTAAAAACCTGTGAGCTAGCTCACACTAACTCAGGCTTAGAGGGAACACTGCTCCCAATCACTATAACAGGGTTACCAACCCCAGCTCATCTCATGCCCACTATCTCTTTTCTGTTTGGGCGTTTGTTCTTGAAAAAGGCGCTATTACCTGAGCGCCCCGGGTTCCAATCTCCTGTCTGCTATGAAGCTTGCTGAGTGGACCTTCAGTCACGCTCATGGAACTTCTAAAACCACAGACCAGCAGCCAGATGCCAGAACAGTCAACGAGCTGTTGATAAAATGGAATTGCTGGTGAAAATCTAATCTTGCTTTAAAAAGGGCCTTGCGATAACAAAAGGACAGGGAGGATGGGATTTATGCCTTCTGACTTGGCCCCTCACGTAAGGAACCGAAGGCCCGGAGTTGTTTATCCTGCTATCTCTCTCTCGCTTTAGAGAAAAGATCTCAAAGCAGATACATGTTTATTTCTTGAGAGTCTGTTTTTTATATTCTCCCCCCCCTTCACTAATCAGGCGGCTTGACTCAGAGATAAAAGACTCCTGCGGAATAATCAAAAGGGTGTTTTGAAATAAGGAGCGGGTGGGGGCAACTGCCCTCCTTCGAAACGGCACCTCTGGCAACCCCGCGTCCCCGCATTATGCCAATCTCCCCTCCCCTTTCGCCCCCTGTGGCAGAGTCTATCTCCAGCCGGTCAGACTGGGATCAAAGGATTTGAAAAGCGGCTGTCAGAATACAGAGGGGTGAATGAGGGTCACCAGCTCTGGGTTGGGAAATACCTGGAGATTTGGGGGGGGGGGGCTGGGGAGGGGAAGAAGAAGAGATTGGATGTATATGGATGCATACCCCACCCTTCACTACCTGAAGGAGTCTCAGAGTGGCTTATGATCTCCTTCCCTTCCCCTGCCCACACAGACACCCTGTGAGGTAGGTGGGGCTGAGAGAGCTCTTTTGAGGACTGCCCTTGAGAGAACAGCTCTGAGAGAACTGGTGACTGACCCAAGGTCACCCCAGCTGGCTTCATGTGGAGGAGTGGGGAATCAAACCCAGTTCTCCCAGATTAGAGTCATCCATTCTTAACCATTACACCAGGCTGGCTTTCAGCAGGGTATAACCCCATAGAGTCCACCCTCCAAAGCAGCCACCTTCTCCGGGGGAAATGATCTCGGTTGTCTGAAGAGTAATTGTAATAGCAGGAGATCTCCAGGGAGGTTGGCAGCCCTAGGGTGAATGGATGCTAGGTAACAGATTCTATTCTGGTGAGTCCTGCAGCATGGCAAAGGGCAGCTTAAAAACAGCCAAACTCACATCTATGGATGCCACCACAACCGTCTTATCTTGCAGGAGCTCTCTATGAAGGAGAAGAGGAAGACGAGGAGGAGGAAGAGATTGGCTTTATATGCCACCCTTCACTCGGATTCTCAGAGCGGCTTACAAATCTCCTTTCCCTCCCCCTCCCCACCACAGACACCCTGTGAGATATGTGGGGCTGAGAGAGCTCTTCCGAGAACTGCTCCTGAGAGAACAGCTCTGAGAGAACTTGTGACTGACCCAAGGCCACACCAGCAGCTGAATGTGGAGGCGTGGGGACTCAAACCCGGTTCTCCAGATTAGAGTCTGCGCTCCTAACCACTACACCAAATTGGCTCTCACAAGGCAAATCACAAGGCAACCTGCAGACAGGGTTTCGCACTCGGGGTCTGCCATGTCGCAGTTACTCCGTGGAAGATCCTTGAGTGCAGTGCTGGCAGTGGAGCAGCCTCGCTCTCGGAAATCTCCCTGCAGTGTTGGCCTGTGGGTGGAACTAAAAAAAAAGCTGACAGACAGCAGCCTTCAGGCCAAATGCTTTTCCCTTCTCTGGCTCAGACTCCGTTTAGAGAGCGCTCACGCTTTTGGCACCAGTTATGGAACCAACACGCTTTGAATCATTTGTTTGCTTCCTTCACGTTTATGACGCCGCCGGGGAAGAAGCAAATTGGCCGGGAACCGCAAAGGAGTGGAAGCGTCTGGAACGCAAACTCAATTCGCCCTCACGCTCGGCTTTCTAATCCGAGGAGCATGCCCTCCAAAATCTGACAGCTCTCGAGATAATACGAAGGGCATTAAATGGATGAGGCAGGGAAAATGAAATGCTATGATCCGCAAGCCCCCCTATCCATATTTCATGCACTCTTGTTTTTCCCTGCAAATGCCCACTGAGGCATAGAATCATAAGAGCTGCAAGGGACCTCCAGGGTCATCTAGTCCAACCCCCTGCACAAGGCAGGAAAGTCAGAAATACCGCCCCCCCACCTGCTCAGAGGCCCCTGCTCCATGCCCAGAAGATGAGGAAAAACCTCCAGGATCCCCGGCCAAACTCGCCTGGAGAACAATTGCTTCCTGACCCCAAAGTGGCGATCAGCATTTCCCTGGGCGTGTAAGGAAGGGCCACGAGAACTGAACACTAATGCAGCCCTTCCTGCCCTCCCTTCTCGTGATCTGCCTGAGTTCACAGGATCAGCATGGCTGTCAGGTGGCCCTCGAGCCTCTGCTTAAAAACCTCCAAAGAAGGAGAGCCCACCACCTCCCGAGGAAGCCTCTTCCACTGACATTCTTTGCAAGGAGACAGTAGCTTGGAAGGGACACACACACTTGTATCAGTTCAAGTCTGCAGCCCTGCTGATCCCAAGGCGCACTGTAAAGCAGTGGTTTCTCAACCAGTCGTCCAGGTGGGACGCAGAGTTTCCACAGTGATTACTAAAAATCTGCTTTCCTATCCCCACAGCCACCTACAACAGTGATGTCCCATGTCCTGCCAATCTCATCTGCCACAGATTATCGGTGACCTTTTGGCATACTAGAATTAACTTTGGTGTTTGTGTTTACACTCCCATTCCCCCACCCCACCTACCGGGCAAGTGTCTTTGCTTGCCAGAGATTACCTATTTTGTCCTTAAAACTTACCATAAATAAGGATATTGTAACAGAACGCAGGAAGAGGAGGAGGAGGAGGAGGAGGAGATTGGATTTATACCCCGCCCTTCACTACCGGAAAGAGGTCCTTTCCGCATTTGTCTGCCACTCTGGATTTTCTCAGTGTTTTGAGTCGAGGCAATTTAAGTCTGCGGCAAAACAGCACCCAAAAAACCCGGGGCCACAGTGGGTTGAAACCCGGCTGACCACTGAAGGGAGGGAATGTAATACAGCATGGGGGGAAAGCTCGGTATAAAAAGAAGGTTGAACTCGATTTCAGTGCAGAATTGCTAGGAGGACACTCCAGTGAACGTGGATTAAAAGGAGAGTGTAGAAAGGGCCGGAGTCACAGAACAGCTGACAATCTCCTTTCCCTTCCCCTCCCAAAACAGACACCCTGTGAGGTAGGTGGGGCTGAGAGAGCTCTCTTGAGAACTGCCCTTGAGAGAACAGCTCCGAGTGAACTTGTGACTGACCCAAGGTCACCCCAGCAGCTGCATGTGGAGAAGTGGGGAATCAAACCTGGTTCTCCCAGATTAGAAACCGCACTCCTACCCACTACACCCAACTGGCCGTCTTCAACATCCTTCTTGGAAAAAGCAGGCTTATTGTTGCTATCCTGGTGGGACCCAGTCTCTTCGATATTGTTGGGACATGATCCCAAAGGTCGAGATCTTAAAGGGATGATTAAACTGAAAAAGTAGGTAATGTGAACACAAGCAAAGTCCGCTTTACAGAATAAGGGTATTTAGGGGAGCGCATTGAGGGGGGGAAAGTATCGTAAAGCTGTCGGAACAGCGAAAGCATCATTCTGGAAGATGACCTGTGGTCAAAGGCATGTGGGCTGGGAAGGAACGCATAAGCGACTCGAAAGAAGAGGACTCAAGCCCGTTTCTCCCTTTGGTTTGCAGGGGAATGGAGCAGGCTAGCAGTGTCGGGCTACATGGAACGATGCACTGTGAAATCCTACCTTAATAGGACTGCCAGAAACTCAGATCGCTCCTCCTTCTCGTGAAATGATTTTTCCAGCAGAGAAGAGGCGCCTGTGGCAACCGACCGCTCTGTCTCATTGTTCCGGCCGCCGCACCGCCAACCGAACACGATGATGAAGTCCGCAGCAGTCCAGGAGTTAAAGCCACCGCGGTTGTCATCTGCGCTCTGGCATCTACGAGTCAAGCCCGGTTCTGATTGCCGGGCAACTGCGGACATGCAATCCTCTCCCTGACAAAATCAGCATCTTGCTGGGGACCACAAGGAGGAACTTCAAGCCGACAAGGAGGTAGGTCTGGGAAGGCTTAGCCGAAAGCCCATAAAGGCAATGAATCGGTGTGCATAAAGCACAATGGGGACGTGGCAGAAAGCAATTCAAGCTTATAAAGATCGAATGTTCTCTCTTGTTTTTTGCCTCTGAAGGTTGAAAGCGTAGCAGGGTACGACCACGAGATGGGTATTCCCAGCCAAGACACCACTTTGTCTCACTCCATGCTTGCCAGACTATGAGCAGAATTTTCCGTGAATAAGAGATGTGAAACCTACGACAGGACTTTTATTCTGGTTCACTAGCAACGACCTCTTAACTTCAGCCCCCCGCTCCATCCAATCAATTATTGTATTTTCCACTTACCAAAAAAATTATTTGGGGGTGAGGTTGGAAGGGGAGTAGAGTCATCGGTGGACATTAAGCATTCGAGCAGGCGGAAGGTATTGGGACGTGACCAGCCCTTGGGAGGTGGTTTATTTTTGCTTTTGGATGAGAACATTCTCGTGATGAGGATTCCTTTGTGCCCTGGGAGCTTTGGCATGTTGACCCAGTGCCAAGTGGAGATATAATGGAGCCGGAGCAATGTACCAACTCTCTGCCCTGTCATCTGAACACCACCGGCAGTTATTCCAATGACACTTCTGAGGATCTCGGCACTACCGGGGGCGCCGTGGTTACTTCCCTGCTGGGGTGCATCCTGGTCGCTATGTGCCTCATTGGGATGGCCGGAAACATCTACACGCTGGTGGTCGTCAACCTCTCCATGAGACTGACCGGCTCGATGTCGGTGTACATCATCAACCTGGCCCTGGCGGACCTCCTGTACCTCTCCACCATCCCATTTGTCGTCAGCACCTATGTCTTGAAGGACTGGTACTTTGGGGATGTGGGGTGCAGGGTCCTGTTCAGCCTGGACCTCCTCACCATGCACGCCAGCATCTTCATCCTCCTGGTCATGAGTACAGAGAGGTACCTCGCAGTGGTCAAGCCTTTGGACACCATCAAGAGGCCGAGGGATTACCGCAGGATGATCACCTGCTCCGTGTGGCTGGTGTCCTTCCTCTTGGCCTTGCCCACCATGATCCTCATCGACTTGCGGACCAGCATCCAAGATGGGGTTACCAAACGCATGTGCTACCCCACATGGCGGATGGAGGCCTACAAAGTCTACCTCACCGTCCTCTTCAACACCTGCATCTTGGCCCCGGGAGTCGTCATTTGCTACTTGTACATCCAGCTTGCCAGGACTTACTGGAGATCTCAGGTGGCTATCTTCAGCCCCAAGGAAGTGAAGAGATGCCCCCGGCAGAAGGTCTTGTACATGATATTTAGCATTATCCTCGCCTACTGGACTTGCTTCATCCCCTTCTGGCTCTGGCAGCTGCTTGGCGTCTACCACCATCAGACCCACAACATTGCAGGCAACACGGTGGTCAACTTCCTGGTGACCTGCCTGGCTTACAGCAACAGCTGCATAAACCCTTTCCTCTACACGCTGCTGTCCAAGAATTACAAGGAGTACATAAGGAGCCGGCACAAGAACAGCACCAGCCTCTCCAAGATGAAGCCGAGGAGGAGCTCCTCAAAGAGGTCGGTGTTATCCGGAAGCCACCAATACATGGAGTCGGTGGCCGTTGCTCAGGTCAAAGGCATCAATAGTGAAGATGTCATCTCTTTGTGAGCAGGTGAGAAGGAGAGGGCAGAGCGAGGGATGTAAAGAATATCAAATGCCATCCGTTGTCGGGGCTTGCAAAGATTGGAATCCCATGTCTGGAGCTCACCATCGGTTAACTGGTCGTCAAGGTTTGACATAGCACTGACTCAACTTTCTCTGCTCTGTTGCAGGGTTTGCTTGTCTGGGAGCTGTACATATAATGAAATTCCCTTTACTTTCCAGCAGGATTGCAGGCAAATATGTGCAAAGGCATTTAAGGTCTATAATTTAAGGTATGTAATTTATCATGTTGCCCACAATTGCTAACTGCAAGAGCACAGGGTCTTTTTCCCCCCAATGTTTCAGATCATTACAGCACCAAAACTAAATCATCATCAGAGGTCTGTGTGTGTTTTTAAAAAGGAGACTGGTAACTAATAGCGGGCTGAATTGCAAGCCTGTCCTGAAAACCACTTGTTGGGTTTGAAATCTGACTTCTCCAATCCATCCTCTCCTCCTCTTGCTGAACAATGTTTGGATCAGGTCGGTCCTGCTGGATTCCATTTCCTTGCCTTCAGGCTGGTTTCTCATGCTGGGAGCTCCAGTGTGGCTGTCCAAGCAGTGGGGGGGATTCAGAGGACTGAGCATTTTCAGGGTGACAGTTGTCTCCACTTGCTCCACAAAAATGACCCCAAAAATGACCCACGTGGGACCTTGTTGCCAGGGGAAGACCATGGGATAGCGGGGTTTTTGTCAAAACTTCACGTTCAACACAATATTAAACTGCTTCCGTCCCCCCACCCCATATCGTACGCTATGTGGAAGCAACTCGGCACGTTCCCCCACAAACAATCTATGACCAAGTTTGGTGTTTGTTAGAGAATCCTTATGAGAAATACAATATATCCAAGTATGCTTAGACTTGAGCCCAGCAGCACCTTAGAGACCAACAAGAATTTCAGGGTAGCTCTGACCTGGGTAGCCCCAAGGCAAGCCCGATCCCGTCAGAGCTCGGAAGCTAAGCAGGGTCGACTCTGGAAAGTACTTGGATGGGAGACCTCCAAGGAATACCAGCAGTCGGGAGGTGGGGGCAGGCTTCATTCAGCCGCCTCTCCGAATATCCTCCAAGCCCTCAGTAGGGATCAATCACCAGGGGTCGCCATGACTTCCGGGTGTGCATTCACACACACACACACGTAAAAAATACAAATAAAGGGATCTTTGGCTGTATCTGGAAAATGGAGAGGTGCCCTGACCTGGCTAGCCCAGGCTAACCCAATCTTGTCAGATCTCGGAAGCTAAGCAGGGCCGACTCTGGCAAGTACTTGGATGGGAGACCTCCTTGGAATACCAGCAGTCGGGAGGCGGGGGCAGGCTTTATTCAGCCGCCTCTCCGAATAGTCCTCCAGGCCCCCAGTAGGGGTCAGTCACCAGAGGTCGCCAGGACTTCCAGGTGCACACACACACACACACACATGCACATATGAAAAATACAAGAGAATACAAAAAAAAAAAAGAGAGTCTCAGGGTAGAAGTTTTAGAGACTCAAAGCTCCCTTCATGAGACATGACCAGGAACAGAGATTTGAGTCTTTTTATCCCAGTCAGGAGGTAGGAGGGATTTTAAAGAATGCTTGTAATGGACGCAAAGGTACGATGTATATGATGGCTCGGTTAGCTGTTGCCAAGGGAATGGCCTTCTCAGCTGCGGCCCCCTGCCCTGTGGAATGCACGCTCGGATGACACTTGTGTCCTGCCGGGCTTGCTTCATTTCCACAGAGCATGCAAAGCTGAATTGTTTAGGTTGGCCTTTGTAGGGTAACCACGTTTCGGCTGTTTTAATAGTGGTATGGTTTTAACCACGTATTTTAATGTTAATGTTTTATATTTGTTGTTAATATTTTATATTTGTTGTTTGTTATGGTGTTTTTACCTTGTTGGTCTTATTGTTGTAAGTCGCCACAAGACCGTCCTGGTGAGCAGCGACTAAAACCTAATAAATAAAATAAACATGTGCAGCCTGCCCAAGAAGCATATGATAGCAGCTTTTGCAGATGGTCTCTCATCCAGCTATGGACCAGCACCAATCGATTTGGCTTCAGCCACGAAGCATCAAGCACTTTTGAGACCACCCTCTGAACTGGTTCACAATTAGACCTCAAAATGCTATTTGGCCTGAATTGCCTGTGCATCACGAAGATGCACAGCAAGAGTTCAAGTTCTGCCATCAAACGCACCTTTATCATCAAGAGCTGCCTCATACAGTAGCTGTGCTCCATGCCTTACTGCCCTCTTCCTGGTTGCTTTTTGGTTTCGGAGAAAACGACCATCAAAAAGTCGGGTTCTTTCGGGCAGAAGAACAAGTAAAAGCATAGTGTAGGGGCAGGAAGTTTGCATTTTCCCTGGCCCATAGCTACACTGGTGCTTTTGGGGGCTCTGCCCCCTTTCTTAAAGGCACAGCCCCACAAGAATTTCTCCTGTCAATGCTTTTTTCAATCATTTTTTTAAAAAAATTTAAGTGTGTGCTTTTTAAGGACACTGGGGTGCTGTAGTTCACTAATTCCCACACTGAGCAAGGAGGGTTGGAGTAGGTGACCTCTAGGATCCCTTCTAACTCTGTGTCAAGAAATTGGTCTCCTTTAAGAGAGTTTTTCTGCCTCAGTGTTAGCTTTCTTGATTATAGAAATCATCACCCGCACCTGCCAGCTTGTTATGAGAATTGTTGCTTAGGCTGGCAGGAGTGATTAACTAGCAGCAGCTGAGAACTGTCATCCAAAGTGGCTGACAGCTTGCAATTTAGAGATCTATCCTGGGAACAACTTTCTGTTGGCTGAATGGCTTTTCTTTCTGCATGGAGAACAGCCCCACCAGAAAAAAATGTACCCCACAAGCCACAAAATTCTGGCTATGGGCCTGAACTCTCCTCATCCTGCCCTCCCAGGCTGCAGTTTTAAACCACTTCCATGTTACTGCTTTGGCAGCAGACTCAATCCTGCACGGAGATCTGCTGCCATCCAACACCAAAGGTCAGCAACAGCCATGGGCCACCCCTGTTGCCCCTCCCCCTCCACAACAAAAATCTCGCTGGTTTTAGAGGATGCATGCACCAGGGTAGATATCAGCTCATCGGGTGGGGGGGGCACTGTGGTTCAGTGGTAGCCCACCCGCTTTGCATGTGGAAGATCCCAGGTTCAATGCTTGCCATTTCTGGTTGAAAGGTGGCAGCAGCTACTGCAGGCAATCTTTCTCCTCCCGAGGTTCTGGAGACCCGCTGCCTATCAGAAGACACAACACTGAGCTAGACAGGGACCAAGATTCTGACTTGGTGAAAGCTATCTGAGACTTTCCCTATGAAGAAAGTGCTTGGGGCTCTTTAGCTTGGAGAAACGACAGCTGAGGGGTGACAGGATAGAGGTTTACAAGATTATGCATGGGTTAGAGCAGGTAGAGAAAGAAGTGCTTTTCTCCCTTTCTCACAATACGAGAACTCGTGGGCACTCCATGAAATTGCTGAGCAGTCGGGTTAGGAGGGGGTCCATTGATGGGGTCCGAAACTGGCAGAGACTGACCAAGAGAGAGATCTTGGAGTCGTAGTAGATAACTCACTGAAAATGTTGAGACAGTGTGTGACTGCAATAAAAAAGGCAATTGCTATGCTGGGGATTATTAGGAAGGGAACTGAAAACAAATCAGCCAGTATCATAATGCCCCTGTATAAATCAATGGTGTGACCTCATTTGGAGTACTGTGTGCAGTTCTGGTCACCACAGCTCAAAAAGGGTATTATAGCATTGGAAAAAATGCAGAAAAGGGCAACTAGAATGATGAATGGGTTGGAACACTTTCCCTATGAAGAAAGGTTAAAGCGCTTGGGACCATTTAGCTTGGAGAAATGACGGCTGAGGAGTGACATGATTGAGGTTTATAAGATTATGCATAGGATAGAGCAGGCAGAAAAAGAAGTACTTTTCTCCCTTTCTCACAACACAAGAACTTGTGGGCACTCAATGAAATTGCTGAGCAGTCGGGTTAGAAAGGATAAAAGGAAGTCTTTCACCCAAAGAGTGATGAACACATGGAATTCACTGCCATAGGAGGAGGTGGCGGCTACAGGCATGGACGGCTTCAAGAGGGAATTGGATTAGCATATGGAGCAGAAGTCCATCAGTGGCTATTAGCCACAAGGTATAGATAGGAACTCTCAGTCTGGGGCAAGTGATGCTCTATATTCTTGGTGCTGGGGGGGGAACAGTGGGAAGGCTTCTAGTGCCCTGGCCTCACTGCTGAACCCCCTCATGGCACCTGGTATTTTTGGCCACTGTGTGACAGTGTGTTGGACTGGATGGGCCATTGGCCTGCTCCAACATTGGCTTCTCTTATGTTCTTAGACACATAGCAGAAAGAAGTTAACCCACTGTTCATGGATTTGTAAGTTCTCACATTTAAAATAATTTGTAGGAGGGTGAAATAGTTCTGCCGTTCGTTCAATCCCAGCCACCTGTTAATCACTTTGGGGGGAGAAAAGATCAACTGGTTAACTAATCCGCTAAATGTTGTATCCCTACCTGGGGGCCGTTCCTCAATTAGAAGGTCAGTGATGGAAGAGAACATTCCCCAGCCAGGCCAACACTAACCGATCTTTTCCCACAAAGCGTAACTGGAGGGAACTGGGCTGGCTCTAAGGAGCAGTCTTCAGTCCACTGCAGGGCGAATGACAAATCCCAGCAGTGTCATGAATTAGCATCCACAAATCCTGTCCTCAGCAGTCTCTGCAACACACAAGGGGCTTCAGGATCACAACTCGAAAGGGCCTCTGTTGCCTGCCCGGGGGGTGGGGGGAGAGCAATTGTTCCTGAAGCTAGAAAGTCTGGGAAACCATAGTTGTACGGGAAAACACATGTGCAGAGTTTCAACAGGGAATCAACTGAACAAAGGTGTTACCTGTTAGCTTTAGCAAATGCACCCAGAGACCTTCTAGGAGACCGTGGGTAGGGCGATAGTAGAGAATGGAGGGGCTGTGGCCCAGTGGAGGAGGAGGAAGAAGAAGAGGGAAAAGAATAGATTGGATTTATACCCTGCTCTTCACTACCCAAAGGAGTCTCAGAGCGGCTTAGCATCTCCTTTCCCTTCCCCTCCCCACAACAGACACCCTGGGAGGTAGGTGGGGCTGAGAGAGCTCTTTCGAGAACTGCTGGTGAGAGAACAGCTCTGAGAGAACTTGTGACTGACCCAAGGTCACACCAGCAGCTGCACATGGAGGAGTGGGGAATCAAGCCTGGCTCTCCCAGATTAGAGTCTGCGCTCCTAAACGCTACACCAAACTGGCTCTCCAGAGCCTCTGCCTTTCATGCAGAAGGTCCCCAGTTCAATCCCCAGCACCTCCAGTTAAAAGGACCAGGCGGTAGATGATGTGAAAGACCGCTGCCTGAGACCCTGGAGAGCCACTGCTAGTGTGACTTAAAGGTCTCAATCGGTATAAAGCAGCTTCGTGTGATCAGAAGTGAACGGTTTAGTCTGATTTGGGTTGGCGGCCTGGCGGCACGTGCCTCTGCATGCCAGCGGATGCCACTTTTCAGTTGATACAATGGCCCTTTTGTTTTAGCCAAGGAAGGAGGCGGCTGCCCCGCTGGGGGGAAAAGCATAGGGCAGTTCGGGCCTTTTGTTCCTTGAAACCCGAAGCGGCAGGCGGGGTGTGTGTGTGGAGGTAGAGTCAGCGCTGCCAAAGCATCAATAGGCTCCGCCATTTCGCATAGACCATAATCGTTGTTCATCCTGTCCTTGCAGGGAAGGCCTTAAGGGCTGCCTTTACCTCAGCAGCATTTCTATTATTGAGGGCAAGAGAGAGGCACAGCCACGAGATTGCATGTTTGCCTCTGGCCAAAAGGGCATCGGAGCCTTGCGGCGTCTTTGTGAAAATCTGATTTTTTAATAAGTGCATAGGGTAGGCAGTGATGGGGGGGGGGGGAGAGAAGCAGGCAGACAGGCCGTGCTGGGCCCAAGAAGTCCAGAAACAGGGATTCTAAAGTAGGGGTGCTATCCGTCCAATGGGGCGGGGTTCTCCCCACTTTCCGCGTCCCCCCCCAATCCACTGCCGGCCAGCTGGCCAGTGGGTGGAGCCCCACCCCTGAAGAGCCCCAGCGTGCCTGGTACAGTGACATCACCTGGATACGAAGTCATTGCACCGGGTATGTTGGGCAGGGGACGCTCTAGCATTTCAGTAAAAACTCTATAGTGACTATAGAGGTTTTTTTTACCAAAATGCTAGAGTGTTCCATGAATGATGTGCCCGGCACAATGACATCACCTCTGAGTGACGTCATTGCGCTGCATATGCCAGAAGACCCCGGGAGCTGGGCTGGAGCCCCCTGACGGGATGTGGGCAAGACCTGGCAACCCTATTCTAAAAATGGCAGTTTCCCAGAAATCTCTGCAAGTCTACTCCAAAACCATAACGCCATGATGTTATCATTCCCCATTTCGGGCAAGGTCCCGATAACAGGACATTGAGATTAAATATGCAAATTCTCACCCACGGGTCCCCAACCCTTTTGCACCCATGGGCACCTTTGGAATTCTGACCTGGAGCGATGGGCGCAATCACAAAATGGCTGCCATGGGAGGGCTGCAAAATGTCAGGGAGTGTGGCTGTACAGAACTCTTAATGGTAAAATTCGACATTTCAGGCAGAAGCTGCTGTTTAACAGGATGACAAGATTTGCACAGCCCATCAGAAGTCCTGTTGGGCAAACGCCCCACCCTACACACTCCCACTCTCTAAAAGCACTTGGCAGGCACCAGGAAAAGGTACTGGCGGGCACCGTGTTGGGGACCCCTGTTTAAACCTATTAATCCATGCAATGAATCAGTTGCTGGTTGCAAAATCCAAAGCAAAATTTGAAGAAGCTTCCGGACTCTTCTTTTCAGAACTGGTACACGATCCTTGAACAAGTGTCAGATCCCAGTGCTCACGTGGTGAAAACAAGAAGTATTTTCAAATGTAAAAGGGCAGAGAGGTAGAATGTCAGTATGTTTTAATAGCCAGAATGACGGAGGAGGAGGAAGACAAAGATGAAGACCGAGAGATTGGATTTATACCCCGCCCTGCACTACCCAAAGGAATCTCAGAGGGGCTTCCACTCCCCACAACAGACACCCTGTGAGGTAGGTGGGGCTGAGAGAGCTCCGACAGAAACTGCTCTTTTTCAAGAACAGCTGTGCCAGAGCTGCGGCTTGCCCAAGGTCATCCAGCAGGTGCAAGTGGAGGAGTGGGGAATCAAACCCGGTTCTCCCAGATTAGAGTCCAGGCACTTAGCCACTATGCCAAACTGGCTTTGGTGGGAAATGCTTGTCCAAACAGTACCTGCTGGCACTAAGGGGCACCTGGTATTTTTGGCCTCTGTGTGACAGAGTGTTGGACTGGATGGCCTGATCCAACATTGGCTCCTCTGATGTTCTTATCGTGCTGGGATCTTTTTGCTGCTGATTTCAGATTTAAAACTATCTGGGAACGCGGCACAAATCAGGACAGGTATTTCAAGCGTTGGCAGGGCTAGCTAGGAACCACATCGACACCGACAGAATCAGCGGGTTAGGGCGGGCAGACTCCTTTGCCTTTCACAAATCAACAGGGTTTGGAACAGGAGTTCTGCCAGGCTCTCTCCTGCGCTGTCGGTATTAAGCTGTGTTCCCGGCTTGAACACCTGTGACTCAACGTCTCTTTGCCTCCTCCGCAACCCCCCCCAACTAGCAAGCTGCCAGGAGCTGTAAATCCCAGTTGGAACCAAGTCCTCTCGCATCAGGAACAATTTAGGGAATCAAATCGGAAGCCTTTTACGCTTGGCTTCCCGGCAGACCTTGGAGTTCTTTCTAGCCATCCACCTGAGCGTTTGACTCCCCTCTCTCTCTTCACCTTGAGCCCAGGTGATTTCAGGACAGATGCAAACAGCAACAGACGTACCTTGCAAGTTGGCCTCAGATGAACAGGTTTGTCTTCTGTAACAGCGGATCTAGTTGCAGCACCGTCTCAGCTCTTCTTTGCACTTCGCCCGGTGGCAGTGACATCAAGCCTGCAGAGGTATTCTGCTCAAGCCAAGAACACTTTCCGCACAGAGGAACTGTGCTTTCCTTTAAATGAGAAAGCTTTTCTAGTCCTCAAGGTGGCGGAGCCGGCTCTGAAAGTGCGTGGGCAAGCCTGTGAGGCCTCAGGAAGTTTATGGAGGTTGTAGAATGTAAAGTGTTCAGTGCTAAATCTTGATTCCCCCCCCCCCCCCCAAAATCCTAGCTTGAGGAGTTCAAAAATTCATGGGACAGATGCTATGTCTTACCCTATGTTTAGGGTACCTAAGATGGGTCACTGTGTTGGTGTGAAGCAACAGAACAAAGTTTGAGTCCAGCAACAGCTTTTAAGACCAACAAAGTTTAATTCTGGGTATGTGTTTTCGTATGCATGCACACTTTCTTCTGAAGAAGCATGCATGCACACAAAAGCTTATACCCAGAACTGTGAGGGGGAAAGAAAAGTAAACGTAAGGCACTTTTTTACGAATATTAAAGACGATATAAACATGAATGAATTAATAAGTCTTGGTAAACCATTATAACTTTATAGCATTACCAATAACACAGTTTTCCTAAAATGATTATTCACTATTCTCAATCTGATAGGATTTATTTAACACCATATTCCTCCATCTTATCTATCCATTTCTTCCAGTTTTGGGCAGAACTCCGTTTTCCATTTTGCAAACACTACTTGCGCCGCTGTTAACGTATCTCGAAATAGCTTACGTGTTGCTCTTTCAGTATTCATGGGTATACTAATGTTGGTCTTAAAAGGTGCCACTGGACTCAAACTAGGGCCATTTCAGAGAGATTCAGGTGGGTAGCTGGGTTGGTCTGAGGCAGCCGAACAAAGTTTGCGTCCAGTGGCCCCTTTAAGACCAACAAAGTTTAATTCCGGGTATCAGCTTTCGTGTGCATCCAAACGTCTTCAGATATGTGCATGCCCATGAAAGCTGATACCCAGAATTAAACTTTATTGGTCTTAAAGGTTCCACTCTGGACTCAAACTTTGTCCTCTATTACACTCTAATAATCAACATCTCCTGGTGGTCGCTGGCCCAAAAGACCTCCGTCTAGCCTTGACCAGGGTCAGGGCCTTCTCTGCCCTGGCCCCCTCCTGGTGGAACACGCTCCCCATTGAGATCAGGGCCCTGCGGGACCTTAGTTCCGCAGGGCCTGCAAGACGGAGCTTAGTTCCGCCAGGCTTTTGGTTGAGGCAGTGGGTGTCCACATATGGCCTCCCTGAGGTCGCTGCCTCCTACCTGCTAGCCACCCATCTGCCAGCAACCAGCCATAACAATCAGTACTGATGGGCCGGACTTTGCACCAGCAGCTATAACTACAGATTTAAAATGTTTATAATGCCAAGTTTTATTGTGCTTTAAACTTTATTATTTGAGATGATGTGACCCGCCCTGAGCCCACTCACGGGACGGGCGGGATATAAATATGAAAAAAAAATGTTCAGGGCTGAGTCTACCCATAAGGCTGTTCAGAGTAATCAATGTATAGAATCTGTAGCATCATAATCACCCCAACAGGATACGCGTGTGTGTTCTCAGCAGCACATTTCAAATATTACTCAACCAGAAGTCAAGACACTCGCAAGAGATAGGACAGGGAATCTTTACTGGGTTTTTTCTTTCCAGTATTAGTTTCTCGAGAGACGTGTTACTAGAAACTTCAAACTCATTCCTTACGAGGGCCAGATCTGACATGAATGTCTCTTTGTCGGGCCAGGCCATGTGTGCCATAAAATGTTAAGGCCGGGTACCGGAGATAGAAACTGTATAGAGGACAGCAGCTGGTCAGCTCCGAGATGGCGTGTCCTCACTGCAAGGCCCCCTGGGCTGGGAGGGGGGTGCAGAGGAAAACCCACAGGGGCGGACTGGAGAGGCTAGAGTGCTGCACTGGGCAGGCACTCCTGCGATGCTTGACTGCTGCTGGCGAGGTTCTTCTGCTGTGCTGAAGCCATAACGGAGTGGCTCCGCCCACTCCCCCCCCCAGCACTCCCTCCCTTGCATCAGTTGTTCGTGGGCAGCATAAGAGCCCTGGATGGGCCGGATCCAGCCCCTATGTTTGACACCCCTGCTTTACACTCACCACTGTCTCATAGGAAAAGGATGAACAGGGCAATCTTCCAGTCCATCTTGGAAACTGCAGGATGTGATACCGCCTCTAATATCTATCCTAAGAACATAAGAGAAGTCAATGTTGGATCAGGCCAATGGCCCATCCAGTCCAACACTCTGTGTTACACAGCGGCCAAAAATACCAGGCGCCATCAGGAGAACCACCCATGGGGCCAGGACACGAGAAGCCCTCCCACTGTTGCCCCCCCCCAAGCACCAAGAAGACAGAGCATCACTTGCCCCAGACTGAGAGTTCCTATCTATACCTTGTGGCTAATAGCCACTGATGGACCTCTGCTCCGTATGCTTATCCAATCCCCTCTTGAAGCCGTCCATGCTTGTAGCTGCCACCACCTCCTGTGGCAGTGAATCCCATGTTTTTACAATGTATAAATCATACAACTGTGATAAAGAAGCAACCACAATTATTTATCTCAGGTGTTTTATACAAAATATTAATTTCTGAATATAATTATAACAAAAATTAATACAATAGAAACGAAAAGGCGGCGGGACGGTGGTCTCCGGATTAGTGCTGCCGTTTCGACAATATGCCTTCTTCTGACCAAAAATTGTACTAATCAGTGTGAAATATGGAGTTCCTCAAGCAACACAAAGCTGCATACCCATGATTTTTTGAACTCTTATAGCTTGAAAAGCAACATGGCTTATACTAGAACAGGTTCTCCCAGAAGGGCTGAAGTCAAAGCCCATCTGGGAGAACCTGTTCTAGTATAAGCCATGTTGCTTTTCAAGCTATAAGAGTTCAAAAAATCATGGAGGAACTCCATATTTCACACTGATTGTACAATTTTTGGTCAGAAGAAGGCATATTGTCGAAACGGCAGCACCAATCCGGAGACCACCGTCCCGCCGCCTTTTCGTTTCTATTGTATTAATTTTTGTTATAATTATATTCAGAAATTAATATTTTGTATAAAACACCTGAGATAAATAATTGTGGTTGCTTCTTTATCACAGTTGTATGATTTATACATTGTAAGTTCTTCTGACTGTGACCATCTCATTGTTTGCCAGTGAATCCCATGTGCCAATCACTCTTTGAGTGAAGAAGTACTTTATATCCTGTAACAGTCAACTGGCTAGTGGCTGTGCTTGAAGAAGATGGAGGAACTACAACAACAAGGTGTGAACACGAAGGCGGTCGAAGAAGAACTGAGTGGGAGGCAGCTCTCTCTCCCGCTCTGGGCATGCCCAGTGCATGTCTCCTCCCCAGGGCGGGAAGAGAGCCCGCCAAAAGCTCTCCTGAGGTAAAGCTCTAGAAGATTCTCCAAACGAGGTCGTGCACAGGCGCCCAACCCATGTGTGGGACTGCACAGAGACCACGACAAAGATGATCAAGTTACCCAAAAAACACACGAACGCGGGGCTCTGCAGACTTGGGGAACTCCCTAAACATGTCAAAAAAGGAGTTCCTGTGAATTAACTAAAAGAGGGTGCTCGAGGAGACCTGGAATATTGAGAGCAGCTGAAGGTCTATTAGAGCTGGAGTGCAGGAAGGAAAAACAGCCCGTTCAAACCCGAGAGTTTACTGGATTCGGGAGAGATTTCCAAATTTCTTCCCCCTCCCCAAATTCCTCACAGCCACCCCCACACACACCATTTGAATATACGCGTGAAATTGCCTGAGACGTGAGATCTTCCGCATGGGCCCCATTTCATGCCCACGTCCAGATGGGCAACTGAGTGGCCACAAATGACGGAGCCTTTTCCACCCTGGCCCCTCACCTCTGGAACACGATCCTCTCAATTGCACCGACGTGCCAGTTCACACAATTAATCCTTCTTCAACAAGGCTGTCAGTGTTGTACTTTTCTTAGGAACCCTCTGCTCATTTCTGCCCAGAAACCTGCTTCGATGCCATCAAGGTAAATGAATTGGTAAAACATATCACGAGTTTTCACTGACTTCTGGGCAACTCTGTAGGGTTTTTAAGTCAAGAGACAGAGGCGGTTTTGCCATTGCTCGCCTCTGCGAAAGCAACCCGGGACTTCCTTGGTGGTTTCCCATCCAAGTACTGACCAGGACCAACCTTGCTTAGCTTACAAGATCTGGCCAAATTGGGCTATCCAGGTTAGTAGTGCAACAAGCAAAAAAAACGCAGCTTGCTTGAAAGCCTTCCCAGCCGCAGAGAATCCAAGTGCCACCACCCAGGGACAGGCCAATGGTTTTGTGGCGGATAACGGGATTCTTGAAAGTTTGCCAGGAGTTCTTCAGTCAGAATGTAAATTGAATAAGGTCAGTTACAGAGGACAAATCTCCTCAAAAGGCAGCTCTGCTTCTTCTTATCAACTTTCACATGTCTTTTTAGAGGGCATTCTTGGTGAGACACAACAGGTGTGGTTCAGTGATCTTCGCAAGGTGACTCCATGATGAAGAACATGCCCCAGAATCCTCTGCAATGCAGTTTTTTGTGACAGATGCATGCATCTATGGGGGGAGGGGAATGGGTTGACCAAAAGAGTTTTTAAAAAAAATTATATTAAACCGGATCCGATTCAAGGTTCTGGTGTTGACCTTCAAGGCTCTTAGCGGCCAGGGACCCACATACCTTTGCGAGAGCCTCTCTCAATGTGTCCCTGAAAGAGCATTACTCTCCAGTATTAGGAATCTATTTGTGGTCCCCAGCTCAAGAGCAGTCCAGCTGTCCTCGACTAGCGGCAGAGCCTTTTCAGCCCTGGCCCCTGCCTGGTAGAACTCTACTTGAAAATATCCAGGCCCTATTACCTTACCGTAGGGCCTGCAAGGCAGAGATGTTCTGCCAGGCCTCAGGTAGAGGCCAGCAACATTTGGTACTCTCATACCCTCCTACCCAGCCCTCCACACCCCTTCACCCAGGGAACTGGTGGGAACAGAAATCTTCCATCCTCTTCAATAATGATGTTATATTTGTTTGAAGTATACTGTTTTTAGTAGTTTTAATGTTATTTAATCAAGTATTATGGTGTTTGCTTGCAGGGAAGGGCAGCCTAGCAAGCTGAATTAAATAAATAATTTGTGTGTGTGGGTGCTTGCCTGGAAGTCCTGGTTGACTTCTAGTGACCTCTACTAGGGGCTTGAACGTTTTCCAGAGAGGCGGCTTGATTGGCCCACTTTTGTGTCCCGCCACTGGTATTCCTCGGAGGTCTCCCTTCCAAGCACTTGCCAGAGTCGGCCCTGCTTAGCTTCCAAGATCGGGCTTGCCTGGGCTATCCGGGTCAAGGGCAAAAGTGCCTTTT
Organism: Gekko gecko; assembly: GCA_029375565.1. NCBI lineage: Eukaryota > Metazoa > Chordata > Lepidosauria > Squamata > Gekkonidae > Gekko > Gekko gecko. Next base: position 227,363,579 of record JAPDNY010000004.1, on the reverse strand, counting down.
TAAAAAACTGTAATCATGCTCACTGCATTCTTTCACAATGGAAGGGAATTCTGTTTTTGGATTGCAGCTATTTGTAAGTGGTCTTTCTGTACGAACAAAGTTCACCCTTTCCAAATACTGGACGTGCCACCTGGTCAAACGTTTTAGGCTGCTCAATGCGCACCCAGCTCTGAAGTGTGTGCAGTTCCAAGTCTTGTACCATTTACGATTTCAAATCCTGAGCAAGACAGGATTACCTTCCCTGGTCGCATCCAGTTCCGTTCAGGCTTGGTTTGCCAGCACCACCTACTGCTGTATTTTCACACTGACAGTGAAATTTTAAAAATATTGTTTCCCTTAGAACAGCATCCATACCAGCTGGTCTATCTATTAGCCAGCATTGGTACCAGCTGGTCTACATATCGGCTGCTCCAATGTTACCCCATTCACATCAAGGTAGTGTTTAACTGAACAGGACAGAACATAGCATTTCTCCGCCTACAGATTTCCTGTTCCCAAGGCCCACAGAGCAGCGATGAATCCTTCCATCAACTTCAGCGTGAACCAGTTTAGAGTCCTGTCTCCAAAGACTTCCCTTAGGGACCCTTCAGTTAAGACTCCTGCACGTCACATCCAGAATATTCATATCTGGAAAACGGCCAGCTGGAGAGCAGAATTTCTCTTAAAAGCACATTCTGCTGTGTAGTATTAAGTATTCCTGGATTGTCTCAATTAATGTGGAGAGCAAGTGAGAAGTCTGAGACTTTGTTCTGGGGAGGGGATGTAGCTCAGAGACAGAGCATCTGCTTGGTGTGCAGAAGGTCCCTGGTTCAATCCCTGGCATCTCCAGTTAAAAAGGACCAGGCAGGAGGTGATGGGAAAGACCTCAGCCTGAGACCCTGGAGAGCAGCTGCTGGTCCAAGTAAACAATACTGTGATGGACCAAGGGTCTGATCCAGTACAAGACAACTTCATTTGTGTTTTAGCAAGGTACAATAAAGTAAAAAAATTAGCATAGACCAGGTTGCTTGGCAAATATACCTTCACACAGCATCTGCTGCCATGACTTGGAAACGATACCATGGCAGGGCAGTGGTCTTCGGTGGTCATTTCAGAGTGTTCCAGCCCCAGCATGAATACAATTCTAGCGCCGCGAAAACGGTAAAAAAAATACCTGAACTTAAAGTTGTGAGTTTATTGCATATGTAACAAAAAAAAAAGAAAAAGAAAAAAGAAAAAATGAACATGACCTCCTGGGCCCAAGCCTACTATACAATCACTGTTTATTCCAGCCGGCTCCATTTCCACGTTAAATAGAAGTAGTATTTCTTTAAATACTTTGATTTTAAGACATAAAATGGAGAGAGAGAGAGAAAAAAAATTAGTGTACAACTTTTCCACAAAATAAAATCCGCAATTAAAAACAGTGAGAAGAATAACAAGGGTAGCAGCAATACTTTAAAAAAAAAAAACCGAGACGTTACAAAAACAATAAGTTAAAAAATACATTATAAAGTGGTTGAAGGACAAAAAAAAAAAAATTAACGGAGCAAAACGAAAGAGAGACACGAATACATACTGCACGGCCTCCCCTCCCCCACCCCAAACCTTCCTGTGCTCTAAGTCCGTCGATTCTGGGTTCTGGCGAAGGGTCGGTGGCGGTCTGGGAGGGAGCAGGGCATGGGAACGCGCCGAGGGTTTTAACAGCCACGCGGCTTTAGCAAGATGGACACGCTCCCCACGCAGAGCAAGCAGTCTCCTTAGAAGCAAAAGCTGGTTCAGCGATGTTTGTTTGGTTTTACACACTCACGCCTTCCCAACTCACTAAACACACACACACGCACACAAGTGGTCATTTCCTACGTCCCTGAGAGCACGAATGCCAAGATGGTGATGCAATTCAGGGGGAGTAAACGAAGACTGGTACCACTGAACTAGATATTCCTAGCTTTGTACTTGTTGCGGGCGTTGAAAGACCCACAGGAGGCTTTGGATGCCCTAACACGGGGTGCGGGGGTGGGGGCAGGAAGTGCAAGTGCCCCGGTGCGTCCCTCCGTGTCTCTCTGCTGGGGGGAGAGGGGAGCGGCAGGAGGGATGCAAAAAAAAAAAAAAAGTGTAACACCCACTGCAACAACGCAGGCCACGTTAAACCACGTGTGTGCCTCCGGTCCCCCTCCTCTACCATCAACCCCTCACTGGCTCCCTGTGGGCCCGTCCCAGGTGATGTTGGCATTCAAGAGGCTGCAGCGGCCAATGCGTGAGCCGCCACCCCCTTCTGTTTCTGCTGCATATTTTGTCTGGATGGTATAAACGTCAGTGAAGGGAAGATTCAAGCTTAGATCCTCCCCCCCCATTCACAGCAAGAGAATCTGGAGGACCATCCTGCATCTCTTAGGGCTGTCTTCGAGCACAAGCAGATGTGGGATTTTGAGCTCGAGGAGAAACAGGCGCTCTCTAGAGCACTGCTGCCAGCACCCGGGGGGTGGGATATCACTGAGTTTTGCCTAGCATGCTTCTTTCCACAAATCCCAGCTTCTCGACTCAAAACCTTGAGTGCCCCAGGATGACGGAAAAATGGGCCCGTTTGGCCCTCTTGGGTGCTTCAAAAGCTTCAGAGCACCAAAAACAAGGAACAGGAATTAGCTTTGGAGCGGTCACTAAGGAAACAAATGGGCCGTTCCTCCTGTCTCCCACAGTTGAGAAGCCATCCATGCTACATGGCCTGAGCCACACGTGCCCCTGACGCTGCCTTTGGCCATGGCAATTCCACACGACATGGCGCATCCCCTTCTACGGGTCCTCGAAGCCGCAACTTTATTGTGACAGTGGAGGAAGAACTGGCCGGCAGGCCTGCCAGTTGCCAGGGTTTGCTCCGCTAATCTTAAGTGGCTGGCCCATTTCCCTCTGTACTGTGTGTAAAGCCAACTGCTGGGCTGAAGAACGTCTCCCTCGTCCTCCTTCCCCGCAGGGAACAGCCTGCACGGCCTTTTGGTAGCACTCGCGTCTTTCTACAGTACCTCGCAGGTTCCAATTCCATCAAAGAGGCTTAACTGTGCCCAAGGGACGGCATGTCACCCCTACAGGCATTTGGAAAGCTGGGGGCACTTGAGTCCTGTCACCCAGAGGACTGTAAATTGAGCCTGACCAACTATTTTGAATGCCAAAAATGTATGACACCTCCCCCCCCCCCAGTAACGCAGTTCCCTGGTTCCTTAAGTGCGGCGGGGTCCCCAAGGCCCTCCCCTCCCCCAGTTAGGTCTTGAATCCGCCAATGAAATCCAACACTTCAGCCACGTGGTGCAAAAGTTCACAAAACGATACAATTTCCTCTCACAAATGCAAGTCCTCATATCCCCCAAAACATCGAATCACAAAAAAGTTACGGTCAACTGAACGAACAGGAAAGATGTCAGGATTCTGACTAGCTTTAGTGTGACCTATTGCCGTTTAAAGCTATTATCAAGTTATTTTTTTTAAAAAAATGGACCGTAGAAATATTTTTGTGGATCGGAGAACAAGTCTGACCCACAGCTGAAACCTGATACGCTACTTGTCCAGAACACCATCTGTCGGCATGGATCATTGTGTTTCTTTTCTTTAATTAAAAAAGTATTATGAAATCAAGTCTGCCTAGGACACGCCTGATGGTAACTGGGCCTTTCTGCAAAGAAATGGTTAAAAATACTGTGCTGTTGTGCAAACGGTTGAGCGTGATTCGACTAACCGGGTTACTTTGGTTTTCCTCCTCCGGGAAGTCACATGAAGCGAGTGACTTAATACCAGCCTTGAACCATTTCTGCTTCAGAGGGATGAAAATGAGAATAGAAGCAAGAGGCTAAAAAGCAGGACTCCGGGTTGCTCAATCTCTGTAGGCTAAACCCAAGAATCTTTCCCATAGATTTACATTGTGTTAGACATTTATTGTGTCTATATATGCTCTTCCACTCAACTGTGTCATTCTCTGGGCTACATGGAACTTGGTTCCATTTGATTCTAGCCATTTCCTCTTAAAGAGACTTCTGTAAATTGGAGTCAAAGAAAGCATCTGAGAGAGCCACATCAGGGGAAAACCTTCTAGGCTGCTGGATCGCGTCAGCCCGGGCCCGCTCTTTCTCTCTCTGCATTCTCTAACATATGTTACGGAAGGAAGTCCGCAGAACAAAAGTCGCTCTCAGCTTCAGAGCATCCAAAATGGAAAAGGGAGGGGGGGAGCTTACCTCCCTCATTCAAGGATGGCTTGGATTCCTCAGTCTGTTCTCAAAAAGCCAAGCCACTGCAGTCACACAAAGCGCTTCCTATCAAGAAACGGCCCTAAGTTACGCGTGCCTATGGAGCTGCATTCTGCTAACCGTTCCTCAGTGAGTACTCTGAAATGTGCATTCTGGGGCCTTCCGGCGCCAGTCTCCCTTTTCCGCAGCTTCTGGGCTCGGGATGGGGGGGGTTGCCCTCAGGGCTGCATTAAGACAAAACATCCAGGTACACTCGACCAGACCAGTCGAAAGTCCTCAGCAAACCAACCTCAAGACTCTCAACTACAAGTCTGATTACTCCTATTTAGAAAAAAAACAAAAGACCGCAGGTCATCGACCTTATCACAATATGTGTTACGAGTCTAGCAGAATACCTCGGGTAACCAAAACCAAAAACCTGACCCCTGGCTGTCTTTTGTTTTGTGGGAAATGCAGGGGGGAAGGGGGGGAGAAAGAAAAGGGAACTGCTGTAACAAAAGGGAGGAACAGTGTGGTTGGGAACCACCAACAAAACCCCCCAACATCACCGTGGGGGGGGAGGTGGCCTTGTCTCCCCAAGTACTTTTAGTGTCCCGAGGCTTCGGACAACGGAGGGTCACGGTGAGCTTCTTCGCACAAGCTTTTGGTTTGGTGGTCCGTGAGCTAGAATCTGTTTCCTTTGGTGGCCCGTTCACTCCACTGCAAACCCACAGGTCTCTTCCACGGCGGTCAGGAGCTTCTCGTACAGCTTCTCGTACGACTCGTAAGGCGGAATGTCGATTCGGTTAAAGCTACGGAAAGGCAGAGGGCTCAGCGTTAGTGTGCTGCCAGCTCCATCAGACGGCACACCGCGCAGGCGTGAGAGGGACAGTTTTAAAAATTAAGAATGTTGTCATGCGTTTAAGAGGTCAGATACACAGACAGCCCCTGGCCTGAGAAAAACGAGCCCTGATTGGATGGCCAAACACTAAGACAACTAAAGAATAGTTCCAGGTGGTCAGCCGTGTTGGTTTGAAGCAACAGACCAAATTTAGAGTCTAGTGGCACCTTTAAGACCAACAAAGGTTTCAAATACATTGGAATGGAAGGTCAACCCCTTCAGTCAGTCCCATAGTGTTCGCAATCACTCCTTATAACCTTAGCTTGTTATTTAGTTTGTCCTTACACATCTTCATTAAATTACAAGTTCATTTGCTGTTCAGCCTCTGTCTATAAGTTTGAGCCTTACCTGCCATTCCAATGTATTTGAAAAAGTGTGCGTGCACATGAAAACTCATACCTTGAATAATCCTTTGTTGGTCTTGAAGATGCCGCTGGACTCAAACTTTGTTCTACAACTGGCAGATGATCATCAACGACGCTATGAGGTAGGATAGGCTGACAGGATGTGCCTCGCCTAAGGTCACCCCATGAAGCTTTCGTGGGCAAGTGGGGATTCGAACCCAGGTCTCCCAGACCCTAGTCTGAATCTGTAACTACTGCACCATGTTGTTTCTTGAAAAAATGTTAAGCCAGCAAACATAATTGCTGGCACATCAAAATAGGTATTTGTGGTAAAGCAGCAATTGATCATTAGAAAATGGGAGGAGCACACTACTGATGAAGACAACGTTTTTAAAAAGCACCTTCTCTGTTAAGAAAATGGAGAGGGTTTTGTTACAGACATTGCCAAGTAAAGTCAGCTGTGTCCTGGAATACTGAAATGTTGGTTAAAGCATGAATGTTATTTAGACCAGCCGAATGGGCTCTTTTACATATACAGTTTCCAAAAATAATTGCTTCCTTTCCCATTGTTTTTTTTTTTTTCGGGGGGGGGGGTGTTTGCCATCAAATCACAGCCAACTTATGGTGACCTGTGGAGTTTCTCAAGGCCAGAGACATTCAGAGGTGGCTCGCCACTGCCTGCCTCTGCACAGCAACCCTGGGATTCCTCCGTGGTCTCCCATCCAATGCTGACCAGGGCTGACCCTGCTGAGACCTCTGAGATCTGACAAGACTGGGTTCGCCTGGCCCATCCAGGTCAGGGCTCTGCCCTACAACTGCGGAACTGGCTTTTTAATCTCTGGAATCTGCAGGCAGCTGCCTGCTTTCTATGCGGACTCATTGAATGGGCTATCCCGACGAAGCACGGGAACAGAACTTCAACTCTGCACGAATGGGTTTCCAGTAGCTCCGGCGCTGCATAAGCAAGGGTGTCTGAATGCAGAGTCTGAACACAGAAGCAGCCTTACCAAGTGTGAGCTTTCGGCAGGTTGTCCGTATTTGCATCTATCAAGTGGATGGTGAAGAGCCTGGGTCCTGCCGCGCCTGTAGAGCCTTGCAAAGAGACATTCTAGTTAAGGCCCTTCACAAGCGCAGTGATCCCACAACAGTCGTCTATTATCCACCCCACACACACACACACACCCAACATCACCATGGGGTCCCATGGGAAACACAGCTGGGAGGGAAGAACCAAGAGCAAACGCGAGGCTTCCCAAATGCCCAGCCCCGGGAGAAATTCCCTACCCCCGGCACCCATCTCCCACTTTCAAGAAACTGAGGAGCAGGAGGAAGGGGAAAATGGCCATCGGCATGAGACTCTGCCTAGGAATTTCCCCTGGTCTTTACGGTATTTACAGAGATTAGGGGAAATCCCTAGAGCAGGGGTGTCAAACGTATGGTCCAGGGGCCAGAATCAGCCCACCCAGGGCTCTTATCCGGCCCACAAGCAACTTGTGCAAGGGAGGCAAGGCAAGAGGCCACTTGTGTGTGGGGGGGACGGTGCACAGATGCACACGGTGAGGTGCGTGTGGCCGAAGCTGTCAAGAAATTAAAGGAAATGGCTACGGAGGGGGGTATGGTATCCCTTGGGAAAAATATGAGTCTTGCATATTTTTAAATACACTTATGGGAGCTTTTGAGGATTCCCCAGTAAAACAACTGCTTTCCCTCCAAGGAATCAATTGCTTCTGTTTGTATTTTGAGTAAAAACTAATACTGTCAACTGGGTTTGCCTGTGTCATTTATACAGTTTGTATCTCCGGTACCCGGCATTACATTTTATGGCAGACATGGCCTGGCCCGACACAGTGACATTTATGTCAGATCCAGCCCTCGTAACAAATGTGTTTGAAACCTCTGCCCCTGGGGGATGACCCGGAAGTGACATCGCATCCTCCCCAAACTCCACGTTCCCTGGGCTCTGCCCGTCAAATCTTCCAGCATTTGCCAAAGCAGCGTTGGGAATCCTAGTATAGGACACTGTGATTTACTGCAGAAGGGCCCAGAGCTCAGCAGCACAGCACGCACTTTAGGAAAGAAGGTCTCAAAGCTTGGCATCTCAGGGGGCAGCACTGGGAAAGATCCCCTGCTTGAGACCCCGAAGAGCCACTGCCAAATCAGAGCACATAATACTGGGCCAGACAGTCCTACAGCTCTGAATCGAGATAAGGCAGCTCCACACGTTAGACGAGCGACATGTTTCTGCAACAGTTATGAAGCAGAAAATCACCAGAGGGTAGTTAGGAGGTTCCATCAGATGGTGAAGTACCCCAGCTCCAAGTCCTCCCCCCTCAAGGGGGCTAACTCAGCCCCCCTAGCAGTCACCTTGCAAAGCCTTGAAGCCCTGAAGTGGGACCCGCGTGGAGCCCGTCACAAACTGCAGCAGCCTGGCCCGTCTCTCCTCGTCAAAGGCTTCCACCGCTTGCCAGAACCACTTGACAATGCTGCTGTCCGCCATGCAGTGCTTCAGGCGCGTGTTGGACTTCCAGTCGTTCAAATCGATCTTGTCCAGGCCTCCGATGATGAGCTGTCGGAGGATGCAAGTGTTTTAGGTTGCAAGGAACCAGACACAGGGTACAGCATTCACCCCTTTTGCTATTATCCACCATAAACAGGATTCCACATCTAGGCTTTATTCAGAGCTGATGGCTCGGGTTACTGTGAGAATGCACATCTGAAGCCCTGAGGCGCACATGATCCCTCGTTCCTTCTTTTGGCCTCCAAATCAAGGAAAACACCAAACCACAGTTTGCTGTCTTGCTCACAAACCAGGATTCCAAATCGCATCTCAATCCCGGTTTGTAAGCAAGAGAACAAACCATAGTTTGTCACTTCACCCAATCTGGATATCGAAAATGCAGTTTCCCAGGAGCCAGGAGGTCATCAGCATCTCGGCCGCATGTAAACCTAAAAGACTTCTTTACAAGAGTGAGCCCCTGAACAAACCATGATTTTTTTGTTACGGCTGAACTGAGCTCCAGATTATTTCCACAGTCTAATGACTGACTCAGTTCCTTTTCAAGGAGGGACGGCACCCACCTTTTGGCTAATTACACAATCACTCTTGAGTACGAGATACCCTTCCCTATATTAAAAAGATAAAACCAATAGTCTGAAATTTTCACATACACACTGCAAACAACAGTGGTGTTTACTTATATTAAGCAGAAGATCTGACCTCCTCTGATATTAAAAGTTATTTCAAGTCAGAAAAGGGGGGAAGAGACTGCAGCCAACCTCCCGCAGAATGTGAAAACAGATGGCATTTATCTTAAAGTTGGTGATACTCTCCACTCATCTCCCGAGAAGTGTGCAGAAGAACTGAGGAGGTACCAGTAACACCCAGACACAGAAAGGAAGCATATATAATGCAGGTTTGTTTTGCTGTAAGTCACACTTCACAGACATGCTTAAGGGGACAACGAAAAAGGCTGACTATAAATAACAGAAATAAAAGTAGAAGTATAAAAATAGACATATAAATATTAAGAGGCACACAATGAGCCAATGACAATTCTGCTATAAAAAGCAGCTGTATCGTCGCTCTAATACCACAGGGAGAGAAAGACAAGTAGAGGGCACAAAGGATGCGAGTCTTCCTAAGCAGAGAGAGGAGAAAGCAAAGCTGCCAAGAACACTTTTAAGCAGAAAGGTAAAGTAGGTATTTTAAAAATAAAAATAAAGGATTGATCAAGCTGTCCACCCCCCCCCCACTAAAAACATCTGCCCACTGATCCCAAACCCACGCTCAACATCGTACCCGACTACCCCGACGTCTTGCTTAATGTACGCTTGCCTTCCTTGGGAGACTCTAGGGGAGGGCCTGTTAACACAAAGCAAGGAGGCTGCTGCAAGCTGCGTGGTAGTATCCTGCACAGTGAAAACTCTCCCTCCCTCCCAAAACCAGCCCCCACCACCACCCCCAGCAAAAAAGGGGATCCATCTTTAGACGTAAGCAAAACCTCTCTCTTTGCGAAGGCAGGCCGAGCCCAGCAAGGAGGCAATAAAGGGATGAGACCATCTCAGGTGGGTGGCTGTGTTGGCCTGCAGTCAAACAGCAAGACCTGAATCCATTAAAAACTAACCGGTATCAATAAGCCTTTGAGAGTTACATAAGAGAAGCCAATGTTGAATCAGGCCAGTGGCCCATCTAGTCCAACACTCTTTCACACAGTGGCCAAAAATACCAGGTGCCATCAGGAGGTCCAGCAGTGGGGCCAGGACATGGGAAGCCCTCCCACTGCTGCCCCCTCCAGCACCAAGAATAGGGTGCATCACCTGTTCCAGACTGAGAGTTCCCATCTATACCCTGTGGCTAATAGCCACTGATGGACTTCTGCCCCGTATGTTTATCTAATTCCCTCTTGAAACTGTCCATGCTTGTAGCTGCCACCACCTCCTGTGGCAGTGAATTCCATATGTTAATCACTCTTTGGGTGAAGAAGTATTTCCTTTTATCTGTTCTAACCTGACTGCTCAGCAATTTCATGGAGTGCCCACGAGTTCATTGTGAGAAAGGGAGAAAAGTACTTCTTTCTCAACCTGCTCAATCCCATTCATAATCTTATAAACTTTGATCATGTCACCCCTCAGCCGTCGTTTCTCCAAGCTAAAGAGCCCCAAGCGTTTTAACCTTTCTTCATAGGGAAGGTGTTCCAACCCTTTTATCATTCTAGTTGCCCTTCTCTGCACTTTTTCCAATGCTATAATATCCTTTTTTGAGATGTGGCGACCAGAACTGTACACAGTATTCCAAATGAGGTCGCACCAATGATTTATATAGGGGCATTATGATACTGGCTGATTTGTTTTCAATTCCCTTCCTAATAATCCCCAGCATAGCGTTGGCCTTCTTTATTGCAGTTACGCACTGTCTAGACATTTTCATTGAGTTATCTACTACGACTCCAAGATCTCTCTCTTGGTCAGTCTCTGCCAGTTCAGACCCCATCAACGTGTATTTATATTTAGGGTTTTTGGCTCCAGTGTGCATCACTTTGCACTTGGCCACATTGAACCCCATTTGCCACGTTGACGCCCACTCGCCCATCCTCGACAGATCCCTTTGGAGTGCCTCACAATCCTCCCTGGTTTTCACCACCCTGAACAACTTCGTGTCATCTGCAAATTTAGCCACTTCACTGCTTACTCCCAATTCCAAATCGTTAATAAACAAATTAAAAAGCATCGGACCGAGTACTGATCCCTGTGATACCCCACTGCTTACCACCCTCCACTGAGAAAGTTTCCCATTTATACTCACTCTCTGTTCCTAATTATAAGCCAGTTTTTGATCCACAAGAGGACTTGTCCTTTTATCCCATGACTATTGAGCTCCCCCCGTCAGACACAAGGAAGACACCTGTCTCAACTGAATTGCCTAATGTGTTCTTGTGGGAGGACGACCTGCCTGCCAGATGCTTGAGTTCCCTGATCCCTCGCCCCCTGCAGCTGAGGTACAGGCGGCCTCCTCATTTCCACTTATAGCACCTCCATGGCAACTCGGTTGTACACTGCAAACCACGCGAATCAAACCTCCACCTGCAGCCATCCTTAGAGAAGATCACTGCAGGTCATCACGTCTTCTTCTTCAAAAAAATGGCAAGATGCTTTTGGGAAGGTATCAAAACAGCCACGTGGAACCCATTTTGCTCTTGAATGACAGCGTGGGCACTTCCGCACTGTCAGTTTTGTAACTCTTTTGTCCCTATTGCTTTGGGTCCCCCTCCCCCACCTTTCCACTGTGTTTTGCTCCCTCTGGGACTACTAAGGAGAGCAAAACGCATTTTGGGGGGGGACGGGACCTGAAGCAATAGGGACAAACAAGTGACAAAAATGATTTGCGGAAGTGGCAAGTATTCCAGAGCAAATCTAGAAGGCCGGCTTGACGTAAGGGGGGGGAAAGCACCGTTGTAAGAACGCAAAAGAAAGCTCCCTGTTTGTCCCCCGCCCCTTTCCTCTCATCCTCTTTGCCTTTTAAGCAGCTGTGAAAGACCATCTGACAAAACCGCCCCAAATATTCTTAGGGGAGTGACTCTGACATCGTCATTCCAACTTCACAGCTGGGCCTATCCCTGATAAACGTGCTGCTTCTGCGGCAGCAAAGGCAATGGAATCCTGCCCTCCCCCCCCCCCGAAGCTCATCAGACACCCTCCCCGGTGGCTTGTAAACCTGCTGTTCCATCCTGGCACTCTGCCTAGTTTCAAGACGGGCTTCCTCGTGCTCTGAGTTTTAACTCATTTAATCTGTTGGCTGCTACTGGGACCCTCTTCTCACTCATTTTATTTCTGCCCTGTACTGACACTTATTCGTCAGGTTTCCGTTTTCTTTTGCCGTCGAATCACAGCCAAATTACGGCGAGAGATTAATGGAGGTGGTTCTGCCATTGTCACGACGCTGGTATTCCTTGATGGGTTCCCATCCCCGTACGAACCAGGGCCGACCCTGCTTTAGCTCCCGAGAGCTTGTAAGTTGCCTTGGAGGTTTCGCTGAGATGTCAATGGCTGAAAAACTGAGAACTGAAAGAAGAGAGAAACTGGCCCAGCCTGTGGGCCTTGACAGAGAAATTACACCTAGTTTCCAAAAGAGGACCAACGCCTTTAGTACTCCTGGAGTCCCAGAAGCAGCCCCAGGCACAGTTTATCAGTTGCTTCATACAGAACTGTACCCGCCACCAACGCTCCCTCTAAGCTGTGGAGTCTTGTGAGCAAAAATTCTACTTTGTGAGCTGCTGGCATTAAAGTTGTGAGTGAGCCATTTGGCTGCTGCAGAAATTAGTTTGTTCTGGAGCCCTCCTTCCTGAGCCAAGACAAAAACATATGAGCTTAGAGGGAACACTGCCTGCCACCATGTTCAGCGTGAAGAGGGGGAAAGAATTTTTACACGACAATTCTCACTTTAAGGGTCACATCCCAACCAGAAGAAGAGGAAGCCATCTGAACCAGGACGTTTCACAATACCTCAAGCTCCTTCTGGTCAAAAGGCTTCAGGAGGTGTTGAGGAATGAGTTCGTTAAAACCCTTCTGGAGAGCCAGGAACTGGGCCTCGATCCCTCTCATGAACCGCCAGTTAACGTACAGCCTGGAGGGGTGGGGGAGGGGAGGAAAAAAAGAACCCAAATGGAGAGCCGTGCACGCTGGGGGAGTCCAGTGCTGCAAGTGAAATAAAACAGGCATGCTGGTTCTAAACCATGAAAGGTCTGGTGATGAGTCCCAACTTTCTGGAAGCACTGAATGAATGACGATACACCCGTAATCACAGGGAGGAAGGGACCTGGAAGGTAAGGCCGTGAGATGGAATGGCAAGCACTCTCAAACTGAGGAGTCCCATCTTTTAAATTCCTTTGTACTCTACCTCCCCGCCCCCCCAGTGGGGACCCCGAATGGCTTATATAAGTATCCTCTCCACCGTTTTATCTTCACAACAACCCTGTGAGGTAGGTTAGCTTGAGGGAATGTGACTGGCCCAAGGTCACCCAGCAAGCTTTCGTGGCTCAGTGGGGATTCGAACCTGGAGTCATTCAGATACTAGTCCAGCACTCTTAACCACTACACCACACTGGCTCTCCAGTGTACTGTAGGAACAACCCAAACCATCCCTGGTTTCCAATGTAGTGGTAAAAGCTTGGGTGGTATATGCTCAGGTCACTCTGGTGTTGCTGTAGCCACTATAACCACCAGAAAATGGTTCATTAAAAAGACCCTATTAGAAGAAAAAGAGATTGGATTTATACCCCACCCTTCACTTGGAGTCTCAGAGTGGCTTACAATCTCCTTTCCCTTCCCCTCCCCGCAACAGACACCCTGTGAGGTAGGTGGGGCTGAGAGAACTCTCCTGAGAACTGCCCTTGAAAGAACAACTCTGAAAGAACTTGTGACTGACCCAAGGTCACACCAGCAGCTACACGTGGAGTGGGGAATCAAACCCAGTTCTCCCAGATTAGAGACCACCGCACTTAACCACTACATCAAACAGGTGTAGTGCACAAACCCAAGGAGTGACAGCCTTTGTGTGGTGGCTGAAGTATCAAACTAGGACTGCAGAGACCAGAGTTCAAATCTCTACTCAGGGTCAGAACCCAATCTAAGGCTAACTTGTCCTTGCAGCAGAACAAAGTTCGAGTCCAGCCAAGACCAACCAACCAGCCAAGGCCAACCAAGTTTAATTCTGGGCATAAGCTTCATGTGCAGGCACACTTCTGCAGGGTTGCCGACCAGGAGGGATAAAAAAATGTGATGGAATCAAAACTAATCCCCGCTCCCCCAGGATTTCTGGAAGTGTGCACAAAGCTGAGAGTCCAATGCCAGGCCCAGCTACTCAAGAGACAAGATGACAGGTGCATCTTGGTCATCTGTCATGCCTGTTTTGGTATAGTCATAGCTGGGATATCTGGACACCACCTCCAAAGTTGCCCTTATGATTATCTACAGAGTTATGTCCCCTCTGCCTCCACACGGAGTATACAACAACGCTTTTCTAAGGCTGTTTCATTCACAGCCTGCTCATCCTTGTGGCAAAGTCAAATGCTCAGAGCGCCCCCTGCAGGCACATCAGCCACACGCAAGGATGCAAAACAGATCACCATAATACCCCCCCACAGTTGCCACCCGAGCCCGGATGCTGCCCAGCACGCAACCAGGTGCTGAGGGCGGGAAAGAAGAGCACCAGTTCCACTCGACTGACAAAGTGGAGGGGGGCAGATCTTCTTCTCCGGGGCTACCTGACATATTCTTTCTTGTTCTCCTCTGTGACGGGAACGTTTCGGCCATTTGGCTTGAGCTCGTGCTGCAGGATCCTGCCGAAAGCGTTGTGCTCCACGCAAAAGGTATGGTCCAGAACTGGAGTGATGTCGTTTTCTCTGTCAACGAGCCAAAGAACACACCAGTGATTTCTCCATCAGCCAATTCAAAACCCAGTCCACCCCCACCCCAAATCCTAGCTGCACATTTTGACAGCGTGAGCCCTTAGGCACGGCTTTAACGTCTTGACCTTTACAGCTTTCTTTGTGTATCTAACAACCACTCAGAGTGCTTTATCAGAAAAACAGTATGTATTTTAAACAACTAAATAAATTCTATCTCCCCACCAATGCTCCCTCTAAACTGCAGAGTCTTCTGAGCAAAAATTCTAGTTTTGTGAGCTATTGGCATTCAAGTTGTGAGCGAGCAATTAGGCTACTGTACCAATTCGTTTGCTCTGGAGCCATCCTTCCTGAGCGAAGACACAAATGGGTGAGCCAGAGGCTAAAAAACTGTGAGCTAGCTCACACTAAACTCAGCTTAGAAGGAACACTGCTCCCCACTGCCCTGACCTGGGGAGTCCAGGCTAGCCCGACCGCATGAGATCTCCAAAAGTGAGGGGGGTCCACCCAGGCTAGTATTTGGTTGGGAGACCCCCAAGGAAGCCCAGGGTTGTGATGCAGAGGCAGGCAAACCACCTCTGAATGTCTCTTGCCCTGAAAACCCTGCAGGGTCAACACACAAGTCAGCTGTGACTTGACGGCACTTTCCACGGCAACCACCCCACCCCCCTCCCTGTATGGCCAATTGATGCACAGCCTGCTGGACTAGAGACATCTCAGCCATTTCCCTTTTTCTTCCATCAAAGCACTAATTCTGCAGCACACGTGAGAGAGCTGACAGCCTGGGCCGCTCTACAAGATCAGAGCAATTCAGCATCAGAATAAAACCATGGCGCTTAATGAATGATAACAGGGGTTCTAATTAGGCCACTGCTCCCCACCCCCCGCCCAAGTCAGGCAACACACACACGGTTTTTCTTTCACCTCAAACAGCTGGAACTCATCCACAAACCCTGCCTAGGATTTCTTAGGGCGCTGTAAAGATGTCCCTCTTCTGCCTGACAGCTTTGAGAAGCTCTTATGGGTTTGCCCTCAAAATACAGAGGGGGGGGGAGGCAGCAGAATCCAGTAACTTTTGATGAGAGTCAGAGAAACTCGCTGAACCAATTTGCTTCCTTTCCCACCCCCTTGACCCCACTCCAAAGGTCTCTGGCCTCCAACTTGCGTGATACTCACAAAATCCAAACAAGGCTCTTGTGCAGTTCTGGGTCAACGGATTCCAGATCAGATAACTGGATGGGTTTGCCCAGCAGCTGCTTGTAGAAAGGGACCGTGAAACCCCCGTTGATGTAGTGCCCGTGGAACACGGCCAGGCCCATTATCCGACCAACGAAGTGGAAGTAAGACAGATGATCCTGCAAGACACGACGACACAGGAGGCTCGTTTGAGGGCAGGGCGGCGCAATGCTGACATCTTGTGGCTCGATTGATGCCGTTATTGCAAGAGGCCTTTAATTAAATTGTCTGAAGCCCTCTGGGTGAGAAATTGATGGACTCCCTTGTATAAAATTCAGTGTGAAGGATACGCAATGCAGTCAATTCAATTATCATAGTTTGAAAAGAAGAAGAGAAGAAGAGTTTGGATTCATACCCCGCCCTTCACTAGGAGTCTCAAGAGTGGCTTACAATCTCCTTTCCTGCCCCTCCCCAGCAACAGATACCCTATGGGTGGGGCTGAGAGGGCTCTTTTGGGAACTGCTCTTGAGAGAACACCTCTGTGAGAACTTGTGACTGACCCGAGGTCACACCAGCAGCTGCATGTGAAGGAGTGGGGAATCAAATCCGGTTCTCCCAGAGTAGAGTCTGTGCTCCTCGCCATTACAGCAAACTGGAGGCTAACAAATGCTTTAGACAAACAAACCAACCAACCCGACTGAAGAGTTTCCCAGAAGGTCCTCGGCTGGGCTGCCTGGGCTGCAGCTCCCTGCCTCGCTGTCACGAGGGGGTCCAGCCACAGAGAGGGTGGTTTGCTTTAAAGCACAAACTGCACGGGAAGCCAGTGCAGCTAAAGCTTTCCTAGTCGCAGGGCAAGGAGAAATCAAGCCTTCTGGTGGGATGATCCCTCGCACCTGGGCCTCTCAGTAAGGCATGCTGGAATTCTCCTATTTCTGCAGATGCTCAGCACGTTCCAAACCCACAGTTTGTTCCTCCTCCAAGATAAACGTGGGATGAAATGGCCATGTATTACAAATCTCTTTCTGGGCGACTGCCTGCTTACTTTGGCAATCACCTGGAAGAAGCTGAAGCCCAGTTTAAGGCTTTGGGGACGCTGTTACAATAATCAGCCGTATGGGGAGCTCTTTAATCAAGTTGTTAACATGTGGTGGATGTTCCGAGGGGGTGAACTATGCCGTGTGCGTTTAGTGTGAAGCTAAAGAAAAGGTAATTAAAAAGAAGAGAAAAAGAGGTTGGATTTATACCCTGCCCTTCACTTCCCAAAGGCGTCTCAGAGTGGCCTACAATCTCCTTCCCCTTCCCCTCCCCACAACAGACACCCTGGGAGGTAAGCAGGGCTGAGAGAGCTCTTTCGAGAACTGCTCCTCAGAGGACAGCTCTGAAAGAACTTTGTAACTGACCCAAGGTCACACTAGCAGCTGCATGTGAAGGAGCAGTTCTCCCAGGTTAGAGTCTGCGCTCCTAACCACTACACTGAAGAGGCTGTTACAGGCAGCTAACTTTGCCGTGCGCGTTTAATGTGAAGCTAAAGAAAAGGAAGTTAAGAAAAACAGGTTTAATTATTTCTTAGCTGAAAAAGATGAGGCTCTACAAATTAAGCCTGTTACGTGGCTGAAACTGTAACTTCTCAACCCTATTTACTTCTGCTGGTAAGAACATAAGAGAAGCCAATGTTGGATCAGGCCAATGGCCCATCCAGTCCAACACTCTGTCACACAGTGGCTAAAAACACCAGCTGCCACTAGTGGGGCCAGGATGCTAGAAGCCCTCCCACTGTTGCCCCCCCCCCCCCAGCACCAAGAAGTCAGAGCATCACTTGCCCCAGACTGAGAGTTCCTATCTGTATCTTGTAGCTAATAGCCACTGATGGACCTCTGCTCCGTATGGTTATCTAATTTCCTCTTGAAGGCATCCAACTTATATATTTGGCATCAGCTAGAAAAGTAATGGAACAGACAGCATTTCTATACAGTGCTGCCACTCTAAAAAGGGAAGGCTCAGGTCTTGCGTCTAGCCAAAGCTACAGCCCTGGGCAGACATTCCAACTGTTATGGCCAGTGGGAGGGACTGGCATAGCACAGGCCCAGCTCCATGCCCTCTGCCCATGCGTTTTGTCAGCACATCTGAACTTGAGCATGCAGACCACACACACCCTGGCAACTGAGACCAAAGTAAGAAGGCCTTCTTCTGCTTCGGTTATCTGAAAGATTCATGCCCCAAAGAGCTTTCCGATATTAGGCTTTTGAATGAGGTCAAATGTGCAAATGGCAGATGAAGAACAGTAGGTTTTTCTACCCTGCATTTCTCTACCTTAAGGAGTCTTCAAAGTGGCTTACAATTGCCTTTCCCTTTCTCTCCCACGCCTGTAGCCAGGATTTTGTGGCTTGTGGGGTAAACTTTTTTGTGGGGTAAACTTTTTTTTGGTGGGGCTGAAGTTCTCAGTGCAGAAAGAGAAGCCATTTAGCCAACAGAAAGCTGTTACCAGGATAGAGCTCTAGACTGCAAGCTGTCAACCACTTTAGATGACTGATCTCAGCTGCTGTAAGCTAATCACTTCAGCAAGCCTAAGCTACAATTCTGGTAACAAGCTGGCGGGTGGGGGTGATGACTTCTATAGTCAAGAAAGCGAACACATAGGCAGAAAAACTCTCTTAAAGGAGACCAGTTTCTTGACACAGAGTTAGAAGGGATCCTAGAGGTCACCTACTCCAGCCCCCCTTGCTCAGTGTGGGAGTTAGTCAACTACAGCACCCCACTCTGCTTAAAGGAGCACATTTAAAATGATTGGAAAAAAAACATTTGCAGGAGAAATTCTTGTGGTGTTGTGCCCTTTAAGAAAGAAGGCGGAGCCCTCAAAAGCCCCACCGTAGCTATAGGCCTGGAGGTAGGTGATGCTGAGAGAGTTCTCAGAGAACCCCAGCTAGCTCAAGGTCACCCAGCAGGCTTCAGGTGGAAGAGAAGTGGGGAATCAAACCCAGCTTCAAGATTAGAGTCTGCTGCTCTTCACCACTATACCATGCTGGCTGATAGGCGGCCCCACCAAATGGGCCCCTTCTTTTTGGCACAGGGCCTGCAGCGGAGTGTGATTTATTTTTAACCCCCCACACACACTTGAACAGCAGACCCTTCGTGAAAGCTCAAATTGCAATTGGAACTCCCCCCTACACACACACACACATACACAAACCCAGGACCTTCTCACAAGCCTACTGTTGGGGAAACACGAGCCCAAAGGCAGGGTGCGCTCACATAACTGCTGACACCACCGGCCTGCATCATCAGCCTTATTTCCCCAGAAGATGATCTCTTTAAAACGCGCCTTTGAGCCACGCGCATGAGGCTCTACCTTGCAATGCTCCTCTAAGCTGTGGAGTCTTGTGAGCAAAAATTCTCCTTTGTGAGCTACTGGCATTAAAGTTGTGACTGAGCCATTTGGCTGCTACATAAATGAGTTTGCTCTGGAGCCCTCCTTCCTGAGCTAAGACAACAACGTGTGAGCCGGAGGCTAAAAAACGGTGAGCTAGCTCACACTAACTCAGCTTAGAGGGAACACTGCTTGAGAGTTCACTTACGGGATTGATGGAGGAGTCTGGATTTATTTGCAGCATGTAAATGTTATCGGTGGAGTACTGGAAGAGTCCATAATAAGGGTTCAGCATTTCGTGGCACAGCAAATACAGCCATTCCCTGCAAAACAAAATAATTTTTAATTAAAAAATTTTTTAATTTAGAAAAGGAAGCGTTGGAAAAAGTTTTTACTATTACGCAGCTGAGAGGGAGGACAGGCTCTCCTAAACCCTCTTTCTGGGAGAAAGGGAGAAGAAGCCCATCCCATCAGGTAATGCATGGCTCTTAGTCACTGCACCGGTAATGCTGCCTTCAGCAGAAAAGGCAGAAGGGGAAAGCCAGACGGCGCAGCATTTGGAGACAAACTCAGAAAAGGCTTCTTGTTTTTAACTGGGTCAGCATCTACCATGCAAAGTAGAGAACAAGCGCTCTGGTTTCACGGAACCTTCTCTTTGGCTTCCACCCAGGACAACTGCGGTACAGAGGAATCGGGTCACTTCCCATTATGGACTGCCTAATGTGTGTGTATGTGGGGGGGGTTGGGGGGTTGGGTGTGCGCGCACTTCCGACTCATGGCCACCCCATGAATTAAACGACCTCCAGAACGCCCTGTCCTCCGCAGCAGCCTCGCTCAGGTCTTGCAGACTGAGGGGCCCTGGTGGCTTCCTTGACGGAGGCCATCCGTCTCACGCTGGGTCTCCCTCTTTTCCCTGCTGCCTCCCACTGTTCCCGGCACTGTTGTCTTCTCTGGTAACTCTGGTCTTCTCATCATGTGGTCAAAGTACCATAAAGCCTCGGTTTAGTCACTTTAGCTTTTAGGGAGCGTTCAGGCTTGACTTGATTTTGATTTATTTGACTTACAGCCCCCCCCCCCTCGCAAGCAGGCTCAGGGCGGGCGACAACAATAACAATAAAGACACGTAAAACAATAAATATAAATTAACGTTAAGAACAGTGCCCAATGGCATCCAAAACATTAAAACAGATTAATACACCCCAGAGAGGTTTTGCGTCAAGTGCAAATAGATGTTAAAATACAAAAGAGCAGGACAAACAGACAAGGAAAGAGAGAGTGTGGGGAGAGGCCAGTCCAGATGGGTACCGCGGCCTCAACCATAGGCCTGGTGGATCAGCTCTGTTTTGCAGGCCCTGCACAACTGCATGAATTCCCGTAGGGCCCAGATCTCACCCGGGAGAGCGTTCTACAAATCTGGTGCCAGAGCCGAAAAGGCTCTGGCTCTGGTTGAGGCTAAACAGTCCAGAACCCACTGTATTTGTCGTTTTGGTGATACCACTACACCATCACATATACAAGGCACATATACACCATCACATATACAAGAGCTAATCCTTTTGGGGCATCATTTAAAGCTGAGAAGATCCTAGCAGATTTGTGGGGCTTGGAAGTAAAAGTCGAAAGGGCAGGCTTTTCCAAAGAAGCCTTCAGAGCTGAGCTGACTCATACTCCTATTCCGGGGCCATCGGCTTCCTTGGGATTCTCTCGAGCTTATAGAAAAGATGGGAGTCAGGATCCAGGGTACAGAACAGATCACAAACGTATTTAACACCGTTTTTTCATATCGTTCTGACAGTGAAAAAGGAGCAAGGTTCCAAAAAAAGAGACCGCACAACTCTCCCGACAACTGGATGGGGAGACAACTGCATAAAGGGATCCATGACTAATTAATGCGTCTCTAAATTTGCCATACCATGAACCTGTACTGAGTAAATTATCTACTTCTGTTTATCTGTATCTTTTGTTCCTGTAATTACTACTGTAAAAATCCAACAGTCTCCAGACAGCGTCGGGGTGAGTGACAAAGAGGAAGTTGACGAACAAGATGGATAACAAATACATTTCAGAGGCTATTAGTCACCAAAGGCAGCTCCCGACATTGGACAGCATTCATAACTTGGAGGGCCAGAA
Source organism: Gekko gecko (assembly GCA_029375565.1). Lineage (NCBI taxonomy): Eukaryota > Metazoa > Chordata > Lepidosauria > Squamata > Gekkonidae > Gekko > Gekko gecko. The sequence continues at coordinate 227,342,577 of JAPDNY010000004.1, read as the reverse complement.
GACAGTGTGCCGTGAACTGCTACTTGGGATAATTGACTAGCTTAATTGCACAACACAGATCCCCCCCCCCTCTGAAATTGAACAGGCATTTGGGCAAGCTATGCTGGATCATTCAGCAATCGTCTAGACAGATATAAGGCAGAGACAAGATATGAACTCTTGCAACATGCCAGTGGCGACAAAGGGAAGAGCTCCCAGACAAGAATTTCGTCTACAGAATTTAAGATTAGAGAACCTATCAGCGGATTTAAAACAAAAGCAGTCTAAAACAGGGAATGACATTATCCAGTGAAGAGCTCGACCTTTGGAAGAATCACCAGAACCAGGAAGCGATAATTCAGAGGTGAGACAGTGATTGGCATTAAAAATAGAGTACAGAATAGGAGATGGACCTATCACGGGGAGAGAAGGAGGGGGAGGGGGGAGGGGAGGACAGACTGGATTTATACCCTGCCCTTCACTACCTGAAGGAGTCTCAGAGCAGTTTACAATTTCCTTTCCCTTCCCCTCCCCACAAGAGACACCCTGTGTGGCAGGTGGGGCAGAGAGAGCTCTCTTGAGAACCGCCCTTGAGAGAACAGCTCTGAAAGAACTTATGACTGACCCAAGGTCACAACAGCAGCTGCATGTGGTGGAGTGGGGAATCAAACCCGGCTCTCCCAGATTAGAGTCCACGCACTTAACCACTACACCAAACTGGCGCAATGCACAACAGAGAGGCGCAATGCACAACAGACCGACCTGAGAATGTAAAAGGTCCTTGGCCGGAACAAGTTCTGACGTGCATATAAAAACCCTAAAACAATCCAAACAGAGAGCTGCAGTTCGTTTGTAGGAACACACACAACTGAGAATCCCGTGGCATCGTCACGACAGATGCTTATCGTGCAGTGAGGAAACCACTGGGTGACAGTGACCTTTGGCCTGGGAAAAGTTACCGCACAAGACATGCAACAGCCCTTGAGGTGCCATGGGACTGTGGTTGTTTTCAGATATCACCTCCTTTCTGGAAGGTTTTTAAAGAAAAATTACACTAAGTAAAAGCCGGGGGCGGGGGGAATGACATAGCTAGCTCCTTGTAACACCGCGGAATCCTATCTGCTGAAAGCTTCTGAAATCCTACGTGATGCATCATCACGCTGCAAGCCGGTGGGGCATTGAGTCAGATGCATCAAAGGGAGCTAAAAGGAAGGACTGAATGAGAAAATGAAATCAGCAAGTATTTCAGTCCGCTTTGGTACAAGGAAAGACTTGAGAAAACATTTTCTTTATGGTGGGGAGGGACTAGCATGGGGAGAGAAACGTTTTAAGACTTCTACAGCAAAACGAATGCAGAATTGGAAAATGGGTCCTTTTCCAAGTTCACACAGCTTCCATCCTGCCTGAAACTCAAAAGCCCTCCCCTCGTAACTAGTGATGGTAACTGGTTCAAAAAAGACTTCGCTCTGTCCCTACAGTCTCCTGGAGCACTCCCATCCAGGCTCCCGAGTCTGGTTTTTACCTGGCCACACCACCGTAATCTAAGCCCTCTTCCCCTCGAAACTTGACCATCAGTCTCTTCTTCAGGTCTTTCGGCCTCATCTTCATTATCTGACGGTATGACTCCTAGAACAAGGAAAACAAAACAATCATTTCAGGAGACAATCATTAATTTTTTAGCGGGGGGGGGGGTTAGGTTTCACACATGGACATGGACATGTCCCTCCTGATTGCAGAGAAGGAGGAGAGCTGTCCAATCACTGGTGTTCTAAAGGATGGATGTTCTCCTTCCTTGTATCAATGGATTCAAGTCCCTAGGTGTAGGACGCTGCCCATTTCTAGGACAGCTAACCTTCCACATGTTCACACCATTAATATGCCAGATATTGTTAACTCTGCACACAAGAAGATCTGGGAGGGAAAGAAGAAGAAGAAAAAGAAGAAGAAGAGGAAGAAGAAGGAAGAAGAAGAGGAAGAAGAAGGAAGAGGAAGAAAGAAGAAGAAGGAAGAGGAAGAAGGAGGAGGAGAAGGAGGAGGAGAAGAAAAGATTGGATTTATACCCTGCCCTTCACTACCCAAAGGTGTCTCAGAGCGGCTTACAAACTCCTTTCCCTTCCCTTCCCCACCATAGACACCCTGTGAGGTAGGTGGGGCTGGGAGAGCTCTGACAGAAACTGCTCTTTTTCAAGGACCGCTCTTATCAGAACTATGGCTTGCCCAAGGTCATCCAGCCAGGTGGCAAGTGGAGGAGCGGAGAATCAAACCCGGTTCTCCCAGATTAGAGTCCGCACACTTAACCACTACACCAAACTGGCTCTCAGAGTTAAGAGTTAAGACAATTCTCTCACTCAGGTACACTTGGCAATTGGCCCCAACCTCTCATCGGTTAGATGTTGAGCCTCTTTGGCCGTTGCCTGACTTCTGTTTCTTTGTCTTATATAGGACCTCTCTTCTCTCTCTTACCTGGGCTTGGAGCTGTAGCAAGTTAACCTTTTTTTAAAGTTCATCTGTTCACAATCAGTTAAATGAACCTACAGGAATATGTCATGTAAGAGGTGCTTCTGTTTTTGTTAGGTAAAATTTCTTTCACTTTTTACCATTGGAAACTGTTTCAATAGCATTTCCCCCTTAACTGGGAAATGTGGAGGATCGAGGACACAGCGTAAAGCTTCTGAGCTTCCAAGGCAATTCATTTTTTTTTTACATTTAACCCAATATAACAAAGGGACGATGCCAGTCTAGTGAAACTCCTCAGACAGCATTTAACTTTCCCCCCTGCATAAATCCAGGAGCTGTTCCAGCAATGCCCTGCACTATCTTCAATGGAAATCTACATACCTCAAATATTTCTTCCCTCGACACTTCGATGCGGCAGTGACCCGCTTGAGGCTGCTGGAGGGAAAGCTCGTGCCGAAGGATCTTGAGTTTCTGCACCAGGTCTCGCTCGTATCTCTGCGCTGGCAACTCCTCGCTGTCCTCCAACGACCCCTCGTTCTGCACGGACAAAGGCTGGTTGGGTTCTTTCAGCTGGCATTGGTGGCTTTGGGAAGGAGAGAGGGAAGGAGAGAGGAAGAGAAGATAAGGAAAGGTGGAGGGGGAACTGAGGAGCAATGCTGGTCACCACTCCGTCTCTACGTCTTTTGAAGGAACAACAGGAGACAAACTTGTCCTGTCTTTAAAGAATGACCCCTATGAGTTGTGATGGTCCTTCCATACTAAGACTCGGAAGTCTGACTACTTATGTTTCAGCACACCAAAACATCTCTTACAAATTGTCACTTTTCTGGCATGTGTACCTGCTGACCGGTCTCCTAATGAGGCTACTTCCTTTGAGAGCAAGACATGTGAGGCTGCCTTATACTGAATCAGACCATCAAGGTCAGTACTGTCTACTCCGACTGGCGGAAGCTCTCCAGGGTCTCAGGCAGAGGCCTTTCACATCACCTGCTGCCTGGTCCCTTTAACTAGAGATGCCAGAGCTTGAACCTGGGACCCTCTGCATGCCAAACAAGACGCTCTACCACTGAGCCATGGCCCCTCCCCATCCATTACTGTTGAATCCTTTTTAACTGGATATATCGGGGATCAAAAGCCATACATTCTGCACACAAAGCAGGTATTTTGCTAGTGAGGTTCTAACCTTGCTCGCCCCCGTGTACAAAAAAAAAATGTTTCAATAAGGTGTTGGCCACAAGTTCCAGCTAGGGCTTCACCTTCCTTCATGTTTTGTTTTATGGGGCCAGGCCGGCTGCCAAGATTATGAACCTCAAGAGCAAATAGCGTTACACCAATTTCTTACTTCATAATGTGATGCAGTCTCGGGTCCGTGAACTGGGTGGTTCTGTTATTATGATCTACGAAATATATTCTTCCGGACACCGTACTTCTGACTTCCCAACCTGGCGGCAGAGGTCCGAGTTCATCACAATTCACACTGTTAAGGTCTCTACAAAGGGGAGAAGAGGACCGGTTAAAGTATATTATTTGTGAAGCTGTGCCCCTTGTCACTCCAAAGAAGTTCTCAGAGCAAGTCCTGGGCTGCTGAGGAAATGTCCGAGGTGGCAAACGCTTTGTGCAGCATTCAGAAAATAGACCTTCCCCTCCACCCAAACAAGAGGCTCATTGCAAAACTATCTGAGGGGGGCAGGCATCTTTCAGAGCTCACGTGTGCTTAGAAGTTTAACCACCCGCCAAACCCCAAACTCATATTAAGATGCATACCTTGGTATCCTGGGGTCATGCCACGTGCTAACACCAGTTTGCGTATGCAAAAAATACACCTGTCCCTGTACAGTTGTTCTTTGTTCTACAAAGGAAAGCGAAAAGGATAGGGGAGAAAAGAGTTTACAGTGAGAATTTCAAACTCCAATAAAGTACAACTATATCTAGTAACCTCAGCTGAGAACCTAAAGCAGACGTATCAAACTCATTTGTTACGAGGGCTGGATCTGACATAAATGACATTTTGTAGGGCTGGGCCATGTGTGCCACAAAATGTAATGCCAGGTACCAGAGATATAAACTTTATAAGAGACACAGGCAAACCCAATTAACAATAATATTTTTTACTCAAAACACAGACGAAAGCAATTGATTCCTAGCAGTGAAAGCAACAGATTTACTGGAGAACCAGCAAAAGCCCCCATAGACTAGTCTTTTTTTCCAAGGGGGAGTTCCTTACATTTCCATATGCACAAGTAGCTTGCAAGCTGGGTAAGAGCCCTGGATGGGCTGGCTCCCGGCCCCCAAGCTTTATTTCTGACATCCCTGACCTAAAGACTTAGCCATAGTCTTTTTCTCAGTTGTACGTATTTAAAATGCACAGCGTGCTTCAGTGACGTCTGAAAAGAGTAGCAAGTTCAAGAAGGGTTTCATCAGATACCACCGTGAAGCTTGCACATTTCCAAGAACAGTGTACCTGTTTTGCCTTTTCCCCTCCTTTTCCAAATTTGTCACCAACCCTACTCCCAAGAGTTCAGGGTGGGAAAGCGACATTACAGATGCACAGACTACAAACTGCTAGGTGTTCTAATATATTTCACCCTGCACTGGTCCCAATTAATGCAAACAGGCTTTTCTGCACTCTGGATGAATTCCCTCCCTCCCAAACACACACACACTTTGGTTGAACCATTACAATTAAAAATGTAACACCACAGCTTCTTATACCTGGCTTGTTTTGTAGGTGGCTCTCAGGTAATTATCACTTGTCCCCTGCTATCACACCAAGACGGCTGCAGAGCCCAAAAAAGTTAGGCTTTGGGAATGGAAGCCCTTCAGGGAGCTCTTGCTATGTTATTTATATGGGGGGGGGTAGACAAGTCCTAGTGCTCTTAAAAGGGAGACTTGCAACCAATGTTCCCTCTAAGCTGAGTTAGTGTGAGCTAGCTAACAGTTTTTTAGCTTCTGGCTCACACATTTTTCTCTTAGCTCAGGCAGGATGGCTCTAGAGCAAACTAATTTCTGCAGTAGCAAATCGCTTGCTCACAATTTTAATGCCAGTAGCTCACAAAGTAGAATTTTTGCTCACAAGACTCTGCAGCTTAGAGGGAGCACTGCTTGCAACTGGCAAATGAAGTCAGGAGAGCTCTGTGGATGGAAACTGTGGATGGAAAAGAGACAGCATGGTACTGAAAACAAAATCAGAGGAGGGGCTAAAGGACAGAGAAGTGGGCCACACGCCAAACCCAGATTCTGGGCAGCACCGCTCCATGAGGCACTGTTGCAAATATTAGCAGCTACCTCCTCTGCCCCTCTTGCCACCAGGGTTTTGCTTTCTAGGCAACTGAGCCAAGTACCAGGCAACAGAGCGGGCAGGAGCACATTATGGTAGGGCCTGTGTGGCTCATCTGCTCCTGCCCAGGAGCAACAAACAGCCAGTGCTACTTGTGCACCCACAAGACAAATGGGCCACACATGTGATGTACTGAGAAGGGGCATTGCTCCTAATACAGCTGGCCAAATTGCCTCTTTATAAGCAGGTGAGATGCAGAAAAGCACTGCAGAAATAGCGATTTTTTTTAAAAAAAGCTATTTATATTTGTGTCAACAAGAAATGGGTCCCAGTAATTTAAAAAACCCTAAGGAATAGTCCTTTCTTTTTTCCTTCCCTTTAAACTACGCAATAGTGTGGCATTAAGGGGAACAATCCTGAGTTTCTCTTCCTCTCATAAGTTTTGTGTGTGTGTGCACAAGTGTGGTGTCAAACTATACTCTATCAAGGTGAAAATGCAACTGAGTTCTGTTCTCTCAGACTGCTTATGTAGGAATGTGAGGGGTAGGATTATCCACACACTCTGCTTTGTCGCAAGAAAACAGGACAACACGCAATGCAGAAATGGGTCACACAGACTAAGTACTGGCAAGTTTTATTCTGCGCTGGAACGCACATGAAGCTGCCTTAGAGCCTCAAGGTCAGTACTGCCTACTCAAACCGGCAGCGGCCTCCAGGGTCTCAGGCAGAGGTCTTTCACATCACCTACTGTAAGGTTCATTTTTAACTGGAGATGCTGGGGACTGAACCTGGGACCTTCTGCAGGCCAAGCAGAGGCTCTTCCACTAAGACAGGGTCTCAGGCACAGAGGTCTCTCCCATCACCTACTGCCTGATCCTGTTACCTGGAGATACTGAGGATTGTACCTGGGTCCTTCTACATGCCAAGCAGAGGCTCTTCTGCTGAGCGGGGATCTCAGGCACAGTCTTTCCCATCTCCTACTGCCTGATCCTGTTACCTGGAGATGCTGGGGATTGAACCTGGGACCTTCTACATGCAAAGCAGGACCTCTTCCACTGAGCCACAGCCCCTCCCCTAGCCTGAGTAATTTGAACCAGGAACCATATGGATCGCAGCTCATTCTCATTCTCTCCACCTTGAGGCTACTGCAGCTCATGTGCTCAATATTTGCACAATGGAATATGTAAGCATGTGGAACACAACTTAAGGCATTGGCTCTGTCGTAAAAGAGATAAGCTCTCACCATAGCCTTCAGGCAGGTCAGGGGATGGCGACTGATGACCGTGCGGCCTGTTCTGGGGAGTCTGTACATGGCCTCTCACATCAGGAGCCCGCAATCGCTGGGCCTGCAATGTCTGGTCCTGACCAGGAGACTCCACAAATCGACAGTTCCCTCCTCCGGCAGCCCCGGTACTGTCCGTGTACGGTGCCGGCTCCTCCATGTAGCAGCTCAGTGGCCTTCCAGGTCCTGAGTCTTCATAAACGGTTCTGAAAGTGGGGAAACTCTTACAAATCAGAGAAATGTTGGGAAATATTAGCAGAACAGAGATGGCCTTTAAAGGAATGTTTGAACTTCTGAAGTACATGCATCATCCCTGTCAGGGCAGTCAAACGAAGGATCGCTCGGCAACAAGATATTCTCTCTGGAACCTTGGTCATATCAGCACTTGGGGAACTGGGCTGAGGTGTTATGCTTTAAAGACAATTCAACCATTTTCCTCTGAAAAATAAACTAGGTGCCGAGTCTGATTTGTCTGTTGCGCTGTGAGAACAGGGAGGCATTAAACAGCCAACTACCGGGACAGTGGCATGCAGGGAGAAGGAGTTACTACACTCCATTGGAGCATGCAAGTGCAGGGGACTGAAGGAGCCCCCAGTGCAAAGCTGGGTTCTCTCTGCGCCACACTGTGGAACTCCTAGGCCAAGACTGAAGCCGGTCATCATGGGGAAGATGGGGGGAAAGGAGACTGTGATTTTTGAGGATGTCATGAATTGATACCATCCACAAGCAGATCCCTGAATTCCAGGATTATGCACTATCAGCCCTTACTGTACTGAAGCGCTTGATAGCCAGGAGGCTACTGGTTGAAAGAGATTTCCTAGAGCACTGGTTCTGACTTGAATTTGGATCTCCACAATGGAAGGGAGATGCGGCTTTGGAAAAGAGGACAGAAACATGTTTACATGCCTAGGATACATGTTGCTGCATAACTTCCAGTTGTTGATGTTAGATAAGCTTGTCACTGAGAACTTTGGAACTAGTAGCGTTACACTGTAACCCTGATTTATAGCTCATGATGGTTGCATTTTGAGAGTCTGGGAACTTTATGTGTTACACTGTAACTCTGGCCTGGAGCTTTTGGCTTTGTATTAAATACTTTTGGAGTTGGTTACAAGAAAACTTTGATAACTGAATATTTATCAAGAATATACGCTTGTTTGGCGTTTCAAAATATTCGTTTAAAGGCATTGATATTAGATTTGTTAATTGTATTCACGGTGTTCATTTGTTTTTGATTACTGTGAAAGCCGTCAAAGAGCAAACATCAAATGAGTGAGACAAGGCTTTACTCGCTCAAGATGTGTGGAACACCACCACAACCGACTGCATTAGAGACTGATAGTTCTTGAGTATACCACAGATGCATACACCGTATTTTCAAGGATATTGTTCAAATACAACCAATTTGCCCACTGTTTGTTGAGATACACAACTTTACCGTAAGATGCAATACCTACCCTTCATTCTCCAAGAGCCCCCTGCAGTCAACGACAGTCCCTCCTGTGCCTATCCTGTCCCGCGTCTGTAAGCTAACTGGAATACAAAGGAAGGAAAGGCAAAATTAAAAGTCAAAGCAGCGGGAACCCAGGTTAGGCAAAACCAGCAAGCCCCTGAAGAAGTGTAACAAACCGGTTGGAGAAACTGAACTCAAACACAGCAAGCGTCTCTAGAGCTCTTTAAAGCATCTTTATCATTGTATATGCGTGAGGTTAAGTCTTTCCTTTACGGAGGCAGATAGCTGCTGATACTCTTTTAAGCTGCACTTCCTAGGTTTGCCAACACTCTGATAATTCAATACCCTTTTAAGGAGAAACGTGAAACACCCAAGGACAGCAGCTTCAGTTTACGCCGACTATCCTTAAAAACAGTAGCTACGATTTGGGCTTAAACTGTCAATCCACATGCAACAAAGCTCAGATAAGACCGAGATTTCTTGTTGATCACAGTTCACACATTTTGTTAAAAATGTGGTGCGCCAGACCATTTGCAATGATTCCATCTCTTTCAAAGCAACCGGGATGCCAAAAGGTTACCGCTAGATGGCTCTAAATACTAGATGTGAACACTTTCACCTGCTGCGCAAGTGTTACTTCGGAGGAAGCTTCCTCACTTCTCCACTGCTTTCCATACACATTTCCAAGAAAGCAAAACAGAGCAATAACCCACAGAAGACTGAATATGCTGATCCACTTAAAGAAGTCACGATTCAGCAACTCAGTTTACAGGAAAGCCACATAAATACCGTACGTGCGCTGGGAGAAACAAAGCTCACCTAACACGGCAAATCAGCCTTACACTAAATTTTTATCTGCTAGCCAGTGTGAGTTTGACAAGCTGTTCGCCTGGGAAGAACCATCAGCCAACTCAAAACGAGTGGCTAAAGTCAAGGCTCCCCTGTCTGTGCTGTTTCATAAAACAAATCTTTCTCAAAGTTATGCCTTATTAGGAGCCATCTCTTTGATAATGCCGTTTTCCCTCCAGAAAAGGCAGCAATGTGCAGCTGAGCCATTCACTAACAAGTTCCTCTTAATGACTCAAGATTATTTAAGATATAGCTACAGGTTTTAATACGTTGTCGAAGGCTACAGGTTTTGCTCGCTTTCTAAAACTGCCAAAGAACTTAGCCCTTTTCTTCTGTAGGAGTGGAGGTCCTGTAGAAGGGCACAATGTGCCTATTTAGAGAAGGCGTTCAGATGAGGACCCATCCGGGAAGTCTGAGCGATTCGTCCACAGCAGGTGCTTTCTGTGATAAACCTGGAAGACCCCAAGCAGTCCGGGACTGGTATAGCAGCATTGACAAACGTGAATTTTCCACAGAAGCTGGCAGGTAACCAGTGGTACAGGGTCTGCATACCCCAAGAACACATCTCAATCGATAATGGACAGCCAGAGGACCACTTGGAAGATTCCAAACAGTCTGCACCAACAGCCCCATGGAGTGTTAGCCACCCAATTCGACGCATGTTCTTCCACACTATCTTTCCCCAAGATGGTCTCTTCCCCCCCACCGGAACTACAGCTCCTTTCCCCCACCCTCCCTTACCTACTATCTGGCCTCGAACCGCATCGGTATCTGTGGGGTTTAGTTTGCATAGATCCAAACGCTGGTCTGAAAGTGAACAATTAAACAGATTTAGCCAAAGGATGACCCCGATCGAGCAAATCAGAATTCAGTACGCTTAAGAAGCCTCTCGTAAGTAACTCAATGCTTACATCCGGTGTCTTTTAGCCTGCTGATGGCGTTGGAAAGGAGTCGGACACACCCCAGGAAGCCAGCTCCCTGTTTCTTGTGTATTTTCTTGTGGTTCCAGACACTGATGGTGATTGAATCTGACTTGCCAACGTATCTAGAAGGATTGGTTTGAGAGAGATGTTTTAACTCCGGGGCTTATCCTTTGCTCAGATACATTTACACTTGTGAGGGCTAAACTTTTTTTAAAAAATAATGCTTCAGTCACGCCTTTGCTTTATCAAATACAGAAAACGTGTAATTAAACGGTTCGGATCGCTGTAATTTCACACGGCGTGTTGAACCGATAATGCAGCTGCGCTGGTTAATTAATTGCTGACAACCTTCTTACATTAGGGGAGACGAGACACCACTCCCTTCCTTGAGTTTTGAGTCTACTGACACAGCTCTTCCATGGGCAGCAAGAGTGATGTTGGCAGCCTACAGATGGGCTCCAAAAGGATGGGCACAGCTAGTTCCTCACGTTCAAGAAGGGCTCCGGGGCTTGTGCTTTTGGAGCACAGGTTCCCTGGGCCCATATTGCAAACCAAGGAGTCTTTGAAAAGCAGATTGTGACCCAGTGTGGGGTTTGCTCTTCAAAGCAAGCAATCTCACCCGGCACGTCCTTGCCCTTGGGTGGGTCTAAAATAGTTCTCTGGATCCCGGCCAGAAACGTTTAGGCTGTAAGCACGATGCCTTGCCTACGTGCCTCAGATTCAACGGCTCAAAGAAGTGAGGACTTGCCAAGTCTTCAGCTCCAGCTACCCTAACAGAATGTCTAATGGCCGTGCAGGGGAAATGATCTACTAGCGGGACTCCCTTTATTAATGAGGATCCCCCCCCCGCCCAATTTGTGAATCGCCCGTGGCAGAACAGGTTAACTCACAAGTCATAATGCTGGTTCCACTTGGGGTCTAACGTGTTCTTCACAGTGTCAGTTGAGTGGCACTGACCGGATCCGTCCACTACCACCTTTGCAAACGGGTCGGGAAGCCCTGCAGAGAAGCAGCAGAACAGTCAGGACAAAAGACCACGTAACCCACTTGCAAGGAATAAATGCTGCTTTTAAGAAGCCCAGCCTGCTCCCAACCTCACTGGCAAAAGCCAGTTAACAGCACCAGCTACACTGGGAATTGTTAAAATCATCAGGAGAGCACTGGCTGCTCCCCCCAGTCCCACCATGAAATTCTGAAAAAGCAAAAAACCCAGAAAGTACACCTTATATCTAGGGGTGTGCAAAAAAAAAAAAAAATTAACTGGTATTTTTCTCCTCGGGTCTATTGGACACACACACACACACACACTCAAAAGAGTAAATAAATTGGGATTTACGAACAAAACCCAGAGCCCAATGCCAGTACGGTATTCAGTTCTGGGATTTTTCAGAAAGCCAAAATTGTTTTAAGTCCAATGAGAAGAAAAATACTGGCTTAAAAAAAAAAAAAAGCCAGCGCAAAGCTAAAATGGTGAGGAACAATCTGCTCCCTGTGGGCACAGGGGATCCTGGCTGGGCCGACTTCTCCAGCAGTCTGGTTTAAACCGGGCTGCAGGAGAAGCCAGAGCAAAGCCCAGCCTGCAGGGAACAATCTGTTCCCGGCAGCACAACAGATCTGAGACGGCAGGAAGAGTCTGCTCCCCACCAGCACATCTGATCCTCAGGCTGTCTTCGGCAGTCCCTTTAAACTTCTGCAGTCCCTTTAAAAATGAAGCTGCAGTAGAAGCCCGATAAACAGCGGAGGGGGGGAGCAGTCTTCTCTCGCCTCTCTGCTGTTTTTGGATCTGCCCAGTTATTCACCAATATAGTCAGGATTCTTTCCGTTTCCCTGAGAAAACTCAGACACATTTGGGACGCCAGTAAGGCATTTTTGGGGTAGATTTTCAGCTCGGGTACACCTGAAATGCATACCCCTACTTATATCATCCATTCATGATTTAAAGACATAGGAAATGAGAAGGGACAAAAATTAACAGTTTGCCCTTGGCTTGTCAGAGCCACGATAGGATTTTAAGAATTCAACTCATAGAGGGAAAAATAAGCCTCGCCTACAGTCTGCTGAGGAGAAATTTCAGACCATTATACTACTGACTTCCAAGAAACTATCCTTAAATGACCCAACAGAAACATGCAAGAAAAAAGCTGCCATCATCAGGATTTTTTTTTTAAAAAAGCTTAAATATGCACATGGGGGAAAGAAAAGCAGACTTCTGCCAGCTACTTACTGAAGAAATCTTTTTTTGCAAGGTTCTTGGCACAAAGTACTACAAAGAGAGAGAGAGAGAGAAAGGTTATCAAACTCCACCCATATTTGGTTAAAAACAAGTCCAGCAGGGAGAAGGATTCGATCGTCCAACTAAGATTCCTGATTTAGAAAAAGAAATGGAGGAGGAAATGCAACAGGGTTATGAATTACAGGACCACATATAGATTCTTTCGCACACGTGCAGGCAAAGTACAAAGACTTCATTGCTCTCCCCGCCCTGCAAAAAAAACACCTGAGTTCTTATCAATGCCACGCTAATTGGCTTCTAAGGAGAAAGTCTGTATATATACTTATAAGTATTCTTCCCTAGGTTCCACAGGGCCTGTAAGGCTGAGCTTTTCCATCAGGCCTTTCCCAGTTAAGTGTATTTTTGGAGCTTAATGCTATCAGTTATGAACTGTTTGTTTCATATAATTTGCATTTTCATACTGTTTTAACTAAATTTATTATGTCTGTTTTATACTGTTGTGAGCTGCTCTGAGCTCCACTTTGTGGGGGACAGACAGTATACAAATTGAAATGATAATACATAATAATTCTTCTACCTGGCTACTCCTGCGGGGAGCAAGCAGAGATCTGGCTTGTGCCCTACTTTGGCGGCTTATGCAAAACACACCACAGATGTTTCTCGGTATTTCTCTGTCTATTTCTATATTCCATGGCAAAGCTATCATGCATGGTATCATTTCAGAACACAAGTCTGTACCACATGGGAAATATCATTTATTACTTTTTTTAGAAAAATGCACATGTCTCTATGCCACCACAGTGGAGCACTCAAGGAAGCGCATAACAAGTGAAAATACACAGACTATTTTAAAAGGTAGTGGAAAAGCAGCTGTTGACACAGAAAGAACCAAAGGCTCAGGTGAATAAGATGAGATTCCAACTAACGGTACTTTTGTGGTCACATAAGCATCATGCAGGAATCTTTTTGGGGAGGGAAAGAAGTCACACAGTTGGGGTGCCATCACCAAAAAGGCTCTGTCCCTGGGAGATATCAGCCCAGCTTCTAAAGGCAAAGAACCTGGAAAAGGACCTCTGATAATCATCTGAGCTGAAGGACACACTTACGTAGAACTCAGTCCTTTGAATGCCTAAAACCTTAAGTGGTGTGGGGCTGGGGTAAGAATCAGAATTTTGAATTGTGTACAGGAACAAGCTCTGAAAGTCTGTGAAAGTCTCTGAATACCACCAAGCTATGGTATTCCACAACATATTGAACATATTAGGAAGGGAAGTGAAAACAAATCAGCCAGTATCATAATGCCCCTATATAAATCATTGGTGCGACCTCATTTGGAATACTGTGCACAGTTCTGTTTGCCACACCTCAAAAAGGATATTATAGCATTGGAAAAAGTGCAGAGATGGGCAACTAGAATGATAAAAGGGTGGGAACACTTTCCCTATGAAGAAAGGTTAAAACACTTGGGGCTCTTTAGCTTGGAGAAACGATGGCTGAGGGATGACATGATCCAGGTTTATTAGGTTATGCATGGGATAGAGCAGGTTGAGAAAGAAGTACTTTTCTCCATTTCTCACAATACAAGAACTTGTGAGCACTCAATGAAATTGCTGAGCAGTCGGGTTAGAACACATAAAAGGAAGTACTTCTTCACCCAAAGAGTGATTAACACATGGAATTCACTGCCACAGGAGGTGGTGGCAGCTACAATCATGGAAAGTTTCAGGAGGGAATTAGATAAACATATGGAGCAGAAGTCTATCAGTGGCTATTCACCACAAGGTACAGATAGGAACTCTCAGTCTGGGGCAGGTGATGCACTCCATTCTTGGTGCTGTGGGATCAGCAATGGGAGGGCTTGTAGTGTCCTGGCCCCACTGCTGGACCTCCTGATGGCACCTGGTATATTTTGGCCACTCTGTAACAGAGTGTTGGATTAGATGGGCCTTTGGCCCGATTCAACATTGGCTTCTCTTATGTTCTTATGTAACCACCAAGCTGTCTTTGAACAAAAACAAAAATTCCTTATTCATACAAAAGAAAGAAATCAGGGGAAAGGCCTTTTACCTATATTCCATGAATAATGAATTTTTGACATTCCAGCATGGCATCTTCCACTTGCATTTGGTCCTATTCCAGGAAAACAATACTATATGCTTTTCTTAGCAAGCTGATGGGCTCTTAGGGCCAACATAGTGGCTTCTCTTTATGGAATGGAGTGCGTACACATACCAAAGTGTGCAAAGAGGCGCAGAGGCTGGGTGCTTTTGCTTTCCTTACAATGCTTTTATTTGCTTTATGCAGCCTAAAATAGCTGAACATTCATGCCTCCGTCGGTTCTGCTTGACTGATTTAATTAGATTCTCACACCTCCGACAGAAGTGTGGCTAGAGAGCGAGCCTCCATACTGGTTTTGCTGGAGACTTAACAGCAGCATCTTTCTCCCATGCAACATTAATGCAGGAATCCACAGCCAGCAACTGGACTCCTGATGCCCTTCTCACCTGACAGCAGCTTGATTAAGCAGAGCTAGCAAAGACAGACAACAGAATTCACACAGCATCAGTAATATTAGTATTCAACAGGTGCAGCAACGGTCCATAGAACGCAGCAATCCTTGGCTGTGTCTGCACTAGTGCTACCTGTTGTATTTCATCTTCCTGCACCCGCCCCAGACACATTTTTTGAGACGGTGGACGCTGGTATTTCTCTCACTAAAATAAGGCTGCAATGACACTTTGGCAGTCTTAAATCAACACCCGCACACTAACAAGTGTGATGTGTATTAGTGCAAAATCTCCCTAACTTTTTTTTTTTTTGGGGGGGGGGGGCAGGGGATAGCATGCAGAGCTTGAGATCACTATTTGTTACATTTCTATCCTTGTCTCCCTTGTCCCATCAAGGAACACCAGGCAGCTGACAAAGGGATCCTGAGAGAGACCAGACTCAGTCAAGCTTCGATTCAGCTGGGTGGTCACATCATTTACTTTCTACCCAGTACCCTCAAGATGGCAGCAAACAGCCTGATAGGTAAGATCAGGAATGTCATTACAAAGGAAACCTGCTATATATGAAGAACATGTCAATCTTTTTTGGGGCTTTTTTTTTTTTTTGCAGAAACACTGCATACAAGTTGGGGTTAACAGTCAACAGAGATCTACCGATCGTGCATGCGCAACAGAAGAGGTGGTGAAAACTCAGCATGAATAGGGGAACTGGGCATACTGTCCAGTCTACATGTTTAACTTCCAAGATTGGTTGAGGCTTTGACTGAACAACAACAAAAGATCTTTTTGAGATATCTAAAGATACTAAAAGTGCTATATAAAAGACAGGGCTGAAGGGCCAATAATATTTACTTACTTCACTTATACCCCACATCTCTCCCCAATGGGGACCAAAGGTATCTTATGTCTCTGTTCCTCCATTTTATCCTCACAATGCCCCTGTGAAGTAGGTTAGGCTAAGTGTGTATACCTGGCCCAAGGTCAACCAGCAAGCTTCCACGCCAGAGTGGGGATTCAAACGTGGGTCTCCCAGATCCTAAGTCTGACACTCTAACCACGACACTAACAGGATAGAAAGCCAAACAGAGGAAACCTGGGTTGGGGGGTGTAATGATTTCAGGTTTTGGGGTGTTTCTTTAAATATTTAGTGTGAATGCAGTAATGTAAGGCGAGTGGTAGAGGGAGACAAGTATGATATGATTGGATGATGACAGAGTGTGGGAGGAGAGATGTCTATGAGGGGATTCTGTGTTCTTGAAGAGACGAGTGTGGAGAAGAGTTTGTGTGAAAGTCTGTACAACAGACGAAACATATAGCCTGTGTGGCTATGAGCAAGAGAGTTTAGCCTGTGTGGCTATGAGCAAGAGAGTTTAGCCTGTGTGGCTATGAGCAAGAGAGTTCAGCCTATGTGGCTATATATAATAGAGATAAGCCTGTCAGAGTTGAGTTTTGGTGTATAAGTGACTGTGTGTGAGACCAAGCTTTGTCAGTTATATTTTCTTTCTTCAACAACAGTTCAAAAATACCCAGAAACCTATTTTGTTCTTTTATAAATAAATCATTATTTGTTTAAACTTATCCCAGCAATCAGAACAGTCCTTCTTCAGGGCCACATAGTCCTCTGAAGTGCTAAACACTGGGTCATTCTACCAAAATAGAGAGATTTGGAATTTTTAATTCCTGGTGGCAGCAGAAATCTACAAATTTCAGGTACACAGTCTCCCCAATAAGCGAGGATGCCACAGGGGGACACCCTCAAGTTGGCCTTGACCCAGTGGAAGTTTTGGCACACTTCTATAGGGCCTACTGTCAACTAGCTACTTGAGAAATTGCCTACTTAAAAGAATGCCAAGGCTCTTGCCACCAGTACAGAAGGCAAATGGGATTAGAAACACCACTGAATCACAGCACACGGTGAATGATCACTGCAGAACAAAAACCAACTAGACTGGTTCTTGCTGGTCACAGCAATGGAAAGGGAAGTGCCAGTTTTTAACTTTTAAAGGCCTGACCGTTCCTCTCACTGTCATATTTTAATCCTCCCTTTCTTCCATGATGCTCTAGGGGAGAATCAATGGTTCTGGCCTCCTCAGTTTCATCCTCATGACCACACACACACACACACACGTGTGCGCAAATTAAGCTAGGCTGAGGGAATGGCACTGCTCCGTGTTCAACCAGAGAGTTTCATGAATGAGGATGTGAACCTGACCCCCTCCAGTTCTAGTCCAGCACTCTGGGCCATACTAGGGTGTCTTTGTGTATATATATTAAAGCCAAGTTTACTTTTCTCTGAAAGGGGATGGAGTGGACGAAGTTGAGCTGACATTTTCAGAGCAGGTGAAGAACTTGGGGCTGCTTCTAGACCTGAACTTGTTGTTTGAGAAACAGGTGGGCGTAGTGGCCAAGAGAGGCCCTCTGCATCCTGCTCATCAGCTCTCACTCTTCTTAGACTTAGCTGATCAGGCCATGCTAACCTATGCTTCTGTAACCTCCTGGCTGGGCTACTGTAAAGACCTCTATGCTGGACTGTCCTTGAAGGCCACCTGGAAAACTCAGCTGGTTCTGAATGAGACTGCCCAGTTATTGCCAGGGGCTAGGCAGTGCATATCTTTACACAGGCTGTCAGTTTGTTTATGAGTCCAATTCAAAGTGCTGGCTGACACCTTTAAAACCCTTCAAGCCCTAGGACAGGGGTGTCAAACATGCAGCCCAGGGGCCAGATCAGACCCCTGGAGGGCTTCTCTCAGGCCCGCAGTGGAATTGGCTGTCTTCTGCTTCTTCTTCCAGTTTTGCTGCTGCTGCATCATTGTAGGTTTGCAGCTTACAGATACACACCTGAACAGCATACTCAAGATTGCAACAGCACAGACATTTTGATGCAATAACTCAGAGCAAGAGGTGTCAGTTATCAGACACTGTTAAATAAACAAAATATTACAAGAGTGCTAAATGTTTTAAGCATGTTTTTATTTTAAGTTTAAAAAAACCCTTTGTGTTTGCGTCCTTTATAAAGTTTATATCTCTAGTACCTGGCATTACATTTTATGACACACATGGCCCGGCCCAACAAGGTCTCATTAAAGTCAGATCCAGCCCTCATAACAAATGAGTTCGACATCCCCGCCCTAGGACTCACATATCTAAAGGACTGTTTCCTACCATGTGCCAACTGCAGTCCTGTAGCCTGCCTGGCATCAGCCAGAGCTAGTGCCTCCTCCACTGCCATGCCAACTCTGCGGAACAGGCTCCCTAAAAAGGTGGGGTGGGGCCACCATGTATAGAAGCTTTTAGTAGACATTGCAAGGCTGTTTATTTTGCCAGGCTTCTAATTAAATATACACTGCCGATATCTCTTGGGGAGGATTATTTGGGGTTTTTAGTCCATTGCTTTAAAATTGTTAAGGTTTTTAATTATGATCTGTAAGCCATCTTGAGTCATGAGGAATGGCAGACACACATATTTAAATAAACAGGTTAAAGGAGGGGAAAATCAATTTGCAGCACTTCACAGCGTGAGCTGACATGTTGCAAATTTGGAGGATTTAACATTTTAACAGTAGACACGTAAGAGATAGTGTGTTTTTTCCCCTTCTGGCTATTCAATCTCAGTCCAACTGCATTATGTTGATTTGTTACATTCTGTAACGCACTTGTTCACTATCTGAATAGCTTTGCTTTTCTAGGAATCTTTGCCGTTAAGATTCAAATGTCGTCATCTTTTGTAATCGGCTTACTGACTGAATGAACATCTCTATCGTACTAGCAAACCATCCTTCAAGTTCCAGCAAGATAAAATGAAA
This sequence comes from Gekko gecko, assembly GCA_029375565.1. Lineage (NCBI taxonomy): Eukaryota > Metazoa > Chordata > Lepidosauria > Squamata > Gekkonidae > Gekko > Gekko gecko. The sequence continues at coordinate 227,323,814 of JAPDNY010000004.1, read as the reverse complement.
AGGAAATCAAAAGGTAATGATCACCATATTTACATTAAATATCCCAAAGATTGGCTGGCCTCAAACAGGGCCAGGGCCTTTTCCGCTCTGGCCCCAGACTGGTGGAACTCTCTACCAAATGACATCCATGCCCTGTGGGACTTATTAAAATTCCGCAAGGCATGTAAGGTAGAGATGACCCGCCAGGCCTTCGACTGAGGCCAGCGACAGTTCCTGACATCTGCCTGACACCCTCCCCACCATGACTCTGCCATCGGCTTTTAAAATGTCTAAATGCTTTGAATATTTTTTGATACTGAATTGTAATGGTTTTAATCGATTGAAAACGTACTGAGTTAACTGCTGTAAACTGCCCTGAGCCCCGTACAAGCAGGGAGGGGCGGTTAAGAAATCTAATTTAATAAATAAATCACTACTTCTGAGGGAAAGGAGGGGGAAACATGGAAAATAGCTAGCAGACAAAGGGGGGTGGAATTAAAGTCTGTGTGTCATTACTCCGGGATCAAGTCACACCACCATGGTATGGTTTCTGACACTTAGCCCTCCATGCTCAAACAGAAAAGGAAATGTAAAGCTGTGGGAGAAATCTTCTAAGATGCAAATAAAACTCTATAGTTCTGATTAATAGTTGATGTATTCATCCACTGCTAAGTGTTTCTCCTGCAGCTGCTCAACTGGTAAAGATCCATCTTTGCAACGGTGGCCTACTCAGGCTACTAAGCTATTAGAACGCCTAGTCAGTCTACCTCCCCTTAGCCAACAGCACCTATATACTATGAGCTGTCATCAGCGCCAAATGCTGCCTATAAAATATTCCACTTTCAACTAAAATATGTATTGCTTTCTCTGCCCTGCAGACAAACAAGAGTTCAAGATCCTTTTCTGCACCAGACATAGCTATAGCCCTCCTGAACAGTATCCAGGTCTTTATACCACCACAAATACTAAAGGCACTGCTCTAATTTCTAAACTGGATAATTTTTTTTCATAAGAACCATTTTTTTCTACTTGCCTGAAAAATCCACATTTTCACCTAAACCAAAATCCTGAAACTGCTAAGGTGTTTGCGTGCATATATGTGTGTGCACATATCCTCAGAATTGAACAAACAACATCTGTTCCAGAATACAGAATAAAAGTTCAGTCTCAGTTGAAATAAACTAGAATTTGATGTTTTAAAAGCATGGTCTGTTGAAGGCAGGTATAATTTGCATTCAGATAAATGCATGAGGATGGAAAGCCAATGTGTGCACCCCAAAAGATTTTTGCATTTCCCCCAGCCCAACAGCAGGCTTTCCTCCTGCCATATCATAAGCAGCGTGACAGACCCCCACCTCCATTTCAAAAGTACATTGAGGCAGTGGAGGTTTTAGACTTAAAACGTTAACAAATTATGCCAAGAAGGAAATACACTTAGGAACTCAGAAGGACCACCAATTTTTTGCATCCAAAAGGGTAGCTTTACTTGAATATATTGCAGGATTGTCTCTGGATTATCTTTGTACTTTCACCCGGAACCATAAATTGTTTTATGTGTCATTTCATCATTGTATTCCAAGAAATGGTTATTTTCCATTTTTCCATATGACTTTCTCCCTAACCCCAGTTAAACCTATCTTGGAGCATCAAGACTTCCCTTTAATGACTTTCAAATCTGCCTAACATGCAATTCCTCAGAATCAGAGACCAGTGACCTATTTAAGAGGGTAAATAATTTCTGGCAGCAACGTTAGGAGTGGGATTCTATATTCCCAAAGCTATTTCCGGGTTAAAAAGGGCTATTTCTCAAATTAGGACTCTTTGTGTGATTATTCAAAAGAATAAACATTGCCTGTTCCTGCTTAAACAGTTAAGTACAGCATACAAAACTGACAATCTCCCCCCCAAACGGTAAAGAAAACCCAGAGGCAGAAGCAGCCTGGCATATGCTGTATTAAACCCCAAGGCACGGTAGCCTGAGAAACCTAACGACTAATTGCTTCGCAACCAAAATAAACTTCAGGTCTTGGGTGGAGTAAATACCAAATGCCTCTGCATTCTTCGTACAGCAACATTCTCTAATACTTTGTGTTCATGTGCATGAGAGGTTCATGGGTGGTGGAAAGTGCCACCAAGTCACAGCCCACTTATGGCAACCCCGCAGGGTTTCCAAGGCAAGAGACAAGCGGAGGTGGTTGACCACTGCCTGCCTCCATGTACCAACCCTGGACTTCCTTGGTGGTCTTGAATACGAATGCTAACCAGGGATCACCCTGCTTACCTTCCAAGATCGGGCCAGCCTGGCCCGTCCAGATCCAGGAGAAAAGATTCATTACACTGCAGCAAAGGAAGTTTTTAAAGCACCCTTCTTCCCCTCCCAGGAAAATGGAGAACAGAAGCGGAAGAAGAGGAAGAAGGAGATTTATACCCCGCCCTTCACTCAAAGTCTCAGAGCGGCTTACAAAATCCTTTTCCCTTCCCCTCCCCACAACAGACACCCTGTGAGGTAGGTGGGACTGAGAGAGCTTACAAGAACTGCTCCTGAGAGAACTTGTGATTGACCTAAGGTCACACCGGCACCTGCATGTGGAGAAGTGGGAGAATCAAACCCAGTTCTCCCAGATTAGAGTCTGCGCTCCTAACCACAACACCAAACTGGCCTATGGAACAATCTGATCCAACACAGAGCATTTCCAGGTTTCAAGTGTATTCATACAGCAGTACTCAGCTACTAACACAGACTCCAGCCTATGAGACAGAGCAAGACATCTTCCCTGACTTTAATGCCCCATATTCATTCTGCCATGTCACTTCTCCCTCAACAACTCTGTGAAGACTAGCCCTCTCTGGTCCCTCGGGTAAAGCTCTGGTTATCCCCCGCTGCCACACGATCATGTTACAAATAGTTAATATAGCAGTATTTTCACCCAATAATCTCTGGGTCTTCTCTAGCAAGATTAAGCTGTATTAAAGTTACTGGGCAAAGAAATGCATTAGAAACTGAACATCAAAGTTGTGTACTTCCTAGGTTTCTTCAGAGGGTTAATAACAGAGGAGGAGGAGGTCGATGAAAATCCCAATTGAATCTCTCATTCACTCACACACACAGACACGTATGTTAATTATTCACTTATTTCAGTCGGCTGTGAGCAACCCCTACATTATTCAATAAACCATGCCAGAATCTGAGGAAAATATCCATGGTAATATTTCAAAAAGCAAGCTGTTTTAAATGCTCAAACGATTTTTTTAAAAAACAACTTGAACTATAAGAATTGTGTTTTTCCTCCCACTAGCACGCATGGCTCAGATTCCAAGCTGAATTTCACCTGCCAAAAATATTTCACATATTTAACACTTCCAAGATCACTGAAAGCTGTAATTCAGTGCGCTGCTGTACAAACATTCACATGGAGTGATGAAGTTAAGAGACTGGCACACGTTGCCCAAGGCCACAGACAGAAATCTGGGTCAGAGTTGAAATCTGATTGTTTCCCAAACCTTGATTCTATGCCCCCTATTACCACACCTCTAACTTAAGAGAGGCCTGACTTAGACAGCCCAAACTAGCCTGATCTAGTCAGTTCTCAGAAGCTAAGCAGAGTCAGCCCTGGTTAGTACTAGGATGGGAGACCACCAAGGAAGTCCAGGTTTGCTACACAGAGGCAGGCAGTGGCAAACCACCTCTGCTTGTCTCTCGCCTTGAAAACCCCATGGGGCAGCCATAAGTCAGCTGCTACCTGACAGCACTTTACAGACATACAACTCTAGAGGACGCTCAAGAATCAAAGCCACTTTCTCTAGAGATCTGTAACAGGTACATCAAAAGACTCAAGAAGCAAGCAAGTTCCAGGAAATGCATGTGGGGTGCCGTGCTGGGGATTTTCAACTCATTTCATGATAGTCTAATGAAGGAAAGCAATAAGCAGGATGGATGATGTGACAAGACAATGCAAGAACATGCCCCATCTGCAGGAATTTAAGCAGTTTTAAATGCAGAGATTGCAGGGCAATTTAACAAACATACCAGTACTACAAGGAAACACACGGCTGGCTGGCCACCACTATGAGCTCAAACAAATGCAGCTTCCACTGATCTATACTAACTGGCAAGTATTTAGATGGGGGGCCACCAAGGAATTCCAGGGCTGTGACATGAGGCAGGCAATGGCAAACCACCACTGAACCCTACGGGGTTGCCAAAAAAAATCAGCTGTGACTTGATGGTGGCAACAACAAATATCAGCTGCAACAAATACCAAAGCATATGCAGAGAGATTCAAATGTTTATGCTGACACTGCAACCTCCATGACAGCTAGTAGCCCTACAACTTAGGAACACTCCGCTGTCTGCAGGGATGCACATCAAATGAGGCTACTAACCCATTCCCATCTGTGGTGTGGAGCACTCTCACACCTAGTGCATGAAGTTACAGCCACGCACAGAGCACTCATGGGGCAAGATGGTTGTGATGGGGAGGCTGGGACGAGCCAGGCTTGGGCAGGGGAGAAAAAGAAAAGGCAAGGAAGAGCTTTTGTTGGGCAGTGAGGGCTCTGAACCCTAAAAAGAAACCTTCACTACCACTGCCTGACCTTGCCTCATCATCCTACTGCTCCTCTCCATATACATGCGAAGAGGCAGGAAGGCTTGCTCTCTAAGCAAGCGTACTAACAGCAAGCCCTTCACATGAGCAGCGAACAATGGCAGCTCGGTCAGCCATCGCAACTCTGTGGGTCCTAACCAGTGTTCCCTCTAAGCTGAGTTAGTGTGAGCTAGCTCAGTTTTTTAGCCTCCAGCTCACACATTTTTGTCTTCGCTCAGGAAGGATGGTTCCAGAGCAAACTAATTGATGCAGTAGCCAAACTGCTTGCTCACAACTTTAATGCCAGTAGCTCACAAAGTGGAATTTTTGCTCACAAGACTCCACAGCTTACAGGGAGTACTGGTCCTAACCCATCAGTCGAGACCACTGAGAGTTGAAAAAAATGGAAAGTCATCTCAGCTGCCAGCTGAAAAACTGAACAGTTGTTCCAAAGAGATATAATGCACAGCTGAAAAATGGACTTCGGGAAATGCAGGAGATGGTTTGTATTTTCAGCCAGGGAGAGGTGCAAAGTCAAAGTGTCTAAGACAAGTAACTCAAGGTGAAGAGAAAGTTGACGAGCAACTGCCAAGTATCTCAAGTCTGTGGGTGGCCAAGGGTCTTGTTAATATTTCCAGTGGCTTAGCAGTTCAATCTGGTACAATAGGGCTGGTGAATTCTGTATCAGAACTGGCAATTAAAACACACACATACACAAAAAAATACTGTTTCTTTATTAAGCCTATATTTTCCCCACTACATTTTATCTAAAATGAGGGACATTTCTAAAAAAAACCAATAATATACCGAATTTTAGACAAAACCAATAGCACAGCACATAAGGTAGCCCAGTCAACAGCACACACCATTGTGAAAGAGGGCTTTTAAAAATTCAAAGTGAAGCTGTATCAGCCTATGTGCTGCTCTTTTGTTCTTCAAATATGACAGCGTTCACTTCAACAGCCCAGTGAATGACTTCAAATTTGAATCAATACTCATTGTTGACACAGACCAACACTGACCGTCACCAAGGCTGACAACACATAAAAACATTAAGAAGAGCCCAGTCGTCCATCCAGTCCAGTATCCTGGAGGTCTGACAACAGGGCATCTACCCACTGATGTTGCTTCCTGGCACTGGTATTCAGAGGTCTACTGCCTCTAAATGTAGAAGTTCCCTTTAGTCACCATGGCCAGTAGCCACTAATAGACTTATCCCCCAACACCAACTTTGTACCATAAAACGTGCCATCAGAACACAAGAAGTTATACAAGAAATGCAGAAGTCCTGTAGAGCCACAAGAAATCAAGCATGAATGTCAAGTAGACTGCATTCAGAACTGTCACAGTTGCAAAGGACCTTTTACTATTATCCCTTTTAATTAGCAACCAGGATTGTTCAACGTCTACTTGTCTTGCCAGTTTTGACCTCCACATCAACATTTATGCTTGTTCTGGCTTGCAGCCCAACTGCAGGATTAGGGCATTCACGCATAACCAAGCAGTATCGACACAAGTCCAAGTTTCATCCTGTATCACCCAGAAACGTTAATATTTAAATATGTGCTCAGTTTGTACATGGCGAGACGGGACCATTTCCTGCCCGTGGAATGCTAACGTAAGCGGCAGGCTGTCATTCTTCTCACTGAGACGACTGTTAAGAGGCCATTTAGGGCTTTAAACTACATCCTGGAATGAAACCTGCAAAAGCTACGGAGGAATCCTCTTGGGAGTAGACAGAGATGCGCCACTGTCTGAGTTCTGTTAACCAGCACTATAAATCAGACATGCAACACAAAAGCAGCTCAGGATTAAGATGCTAGCTCTAAAAGTTCTGCTACAGCTACATGCAAGGAAACGCTGCCATTTCCCTATATTCACAAATTGCTAAAACAGAGTTAATCTAAAACAGCTCCCTATATGAGGCCACAACTCGGTACTGAGGAGTAGCAACATGTTTGCCTACCTACAATAGACCAAAAATACACCATTAATGCAGTATTGTGATTCAGATTCTACAACATAACATTTCAAGCATGTAAAGATTACAGCTGAAAAAAGGAAACTAGAAATCCTATTGTTAGTTTTTACCCACAGAACCAGTGCACCAATAATGAGTCATTGTTGCTTTGGTTTAAGAACGGAAGCTGCAGAAAAAAGCACTGTCAGTATGGGGGAAAATATATTGGTGTCCTCACCTACCTTTTCTTTTCTTGCCTAGCTGCTTAATTAATGGATCTTGGCTAAGGAAGAAAAAAAAAAGCTGTATAATATCACTAGTACACTCGATTGCCCAAAAGGCTAACAGAACATATGTCCAATTCAGCTTGGGAGGAAATCGCAAACTGTAACTCATTTTAATATTGCTTCTGTTCGTATGTAAACAGGGAACTAATTAATAATACACAGAAAACTGGCTGCAACAACTCAGCGATCAAAAGTCACACAAATGCCGCAGAAATTCTTCTCTTAGCCAAAACAGATCTGCACTGTACTTCTGTATAGTTATCAATCCTAAAAAGACTATTCCAATCATGCTGCCATCTAGGCACTTGCAAATTAATTCCCATCCATCTACTCTTTTGAATGAGTTTTCCTGTACGTTTTATGGTGCTTAGCGATGCAAGATGATAAAAGCCAAACTGTTTACTTTCTTGGCAACTCTTTTTTAATCCATCTTCTCTCCCTTCCACAACCCCAACCATCTGGGAGCAGTTTTCAAATCTGCTCTGGTTCAGTTTGAAATCAAAGCGCTCTGACTCCATCAGAATTCTGCAAAGGAAATGCTTGGGACGGCAGACTATTTGGAACGTTTCTGTTTCCCTTAGCGAGTCTGTATAAATTCAGTTGATGGGCAATTCTGCAGATTTCAATTTCCAAAGAATATAAAAACGAGGTGGCTTGACTGGAGAAGTTAGAACAGGGGGGGGGAAATTGATGGTTACAAAGCCTTACCAAGTCAGGGGAAAAAAACACAAAATGCAGGCTTTAAACTGACAAGCTCAGACTAAGTTATACAGAAAAGATACCAATCACTGAAGGAGACTCTCAAGGAACACACACTTTTCTTAAGTGGTGAGTTGTATAAAAAGTATTATTGTCTCTCACCAACAGTTCAAACTATTTTGCATGGCCGACTGGTTAATGTGCTTATCAAATAGTCAATACTCAAGACTTTCTAAAGCACCGATTGCAACACCAGTGGGAAGGGAAGGGATTTTTTTAAAAAAAGTCCTTGACTACAGTGGACCCCCCCCAACAGTTGCCTCAGCCCAGAGGCCAGCAGCGAAAGAAGTACCAAGAGACAAAACAGTGAGGCAGACAGAGAGAAACCACATGGGACTTGGGTAGAGCCAATGAAGGTGCTAGGTTTGAAGGGGGTGCAAACATAAGAGGTTCGCTGTTCTTGTATCAGACCAGGCAAGAAGTTGCCACTTCTTACTAGCTACTGGGAAACCCAGTCAAGACAATCTCTCAGTTATGCTGCCACAGATACGTGTCCAAATTTTTTATTACATGCTTAACGTAAGTCACAGCTGGCCTGTGTACCTCTTAAGATGTCTCTCTCCAGCTCCTACTTTAACATAGCAACATACAGGCTGAAGATTAAATTATTAACAAAAGCCTCAATGCAATATAAGTATATACTTGTCAGTACTTACCAGTGAAATGCATGTCAAATTATTCTGAATCATGAATGTTGCATTTCCCCTCCCCATACTATATTGCAAACATTACTGCTGGCCATCAGTAATGGGTTGAATGAAGGTGAACAAGCTGAAACTTAATCCTGATAAGACAGATGTTCTCTGAGCTAGCAGAAAGGCAGACCAAGGACTTCAGATCTGCCCAGTCTTAGGGTTATAATCCCCTGGAAAAGCCAAGTCCGCAGCTTGGGAGTGCTGCTTTGACGCAGAAGTCACCTTAGAAGAGCCGGGGGCTACTGTGGCTTAGAATGTGTTTGCTGATCTCCAGCTGGTGCATCAACGGCATCTGTTCCCGGGTCAGTCACATCAAGCCACAGTTCTCCATGCCCGTAAGTCCAAACTGGAGTATTGCAACATGCTCTACTTGGGGCCGCCCTTGAAGAATGTTTGGAAGCTGAGGCAGCTAGTGCAGAATACTGCAGTTAGACGGACCAGCCATGAGAAGCATGTCCCCCCAATACTACAGCAATTACACCAGCTACCCATCCACTGCCGAGCCCCACTGAAGGTGTTGGTTTTGTCCCTTAAAGCCTTACATGGCTTGGGACCGAGGTATCTGAAGGATCATCTTCTTCCATTATGTCCTTGCCTGGGGACTGTTCACTGGGAGAGGCCCTCCTGATTTTACGGCAAAGAAGCTTGTTTGGTGGGTACACGAGAGAGGGACTTTTCAGTGTTGGCCCCACAATTCTGGAATGACCTCTCCAGGGAGGTGCGCCTGGCTCCCTCGACAGTTGACAACAGTTTTATTATGTTGTCGAAGGCTTTCATGGCCAGAGTTCATTAGTTGCTGTAGATTTTCCAGGTTGTGTGGCCGTGCTCTTGGCCAAGACCATGGCCACACAACCTGGAAAATCTACAGCAACTAACAGTTTTATTATTGGCAGTCCTAACCAATGCTCCCTCTGAGCTGTGGAGCCTTGTGAGCAAAAATTCTACTTTGTGAGCTGCTGGCATTAAAGTTGTGAGTTACTGCATAAATTAATTTGCTCTGGAGCCCATCCTTCCTGAGCTAAGACAAAAATGTGTGAGCCGGAGGCTAAAATACTATGAGCTAGCTCACACTAACTCAAGCTTAGAGGGAACACTGGTCCTAACTGAAGATCTTAAATCGTGACTTTTCTGGGTTTTATAATTGTTGTTCTTATTGTGTTTGTTATAATGTTTTATTTACATTGTAAGCCGCCTTGAGTTCCACAAGGGAGAAAAGCTGCTGGTGTCTTAAACAAACATTGGAGCGCTATAAGCACATAGATACAATGCTTCTCAACATTTCATCTTTTGATCCTTTACTCTCTTCATCCTTCCTATCTTTCTCAGTTACAAATCTCTCTCTTACACTCGGGTGGCTAATAAATGCTTTTAATAAGTAATTTTGTTAGCGATCAGGCTGTGGTTCACAGATTTTGACTTTTATATTTTTAGGAACAGACATTATGGAAATGTGAATGATGTACTGCTAATGGTTTCCCTTTATTTTGTAAATAAATATGGTGCCAGCATTCATAAATATCAATATTTAAATTCTCTAAAAAGCTGGTTCCTGTGAGATTAAAAAAAAGCTAAAAGCAGTCTCCAGCTTGTCTAGTGCAAGGGCAGCCACTTCTTCCATTTTCTGTCTTCTTCAAAAGGACCTGTGAGCTCTGGGGCAGAAATAGTGAGATTCAGATAATTGTCGGCTTTTGTGTTTTTAAAGCAAGAGTGAAAGAGAAACAACGGCTGCAGTATGCTTTGTCAATGTTTTATTTCCTCCCCCCCAGCTGGGCTCAGAACTAATCCAGTTTGTCTGCAAAGAGCTTTCTGAATCACAACCTTAAGGCCACAACAGGCCACAAATTAGGCTTCTGTGAGGCCCAGCAACATCTCTCTCTCTTTTCCCTTTATCCTTCAAGATCCTGTGTAACACTAAACCTCAGAAAGAGTTCCACGAAACTGAAAAGCTAATCACTGTTTTGTTCCTTTAGGTAAAGGTAAAGCTTTCCCTTGCTCGAAAGCCAGTTGAATCCGACTCTAGGGGTGCGGTGCTCATCTCCGTTTCCAAGCCCAAGAGCCAGCGCTGTCCAAAGACATTTCCGTGGTCATATGGCCAGCATGACTAGACGCCGAGGCATACGGAACGCTGTTACCTTCCCACCGAAGTGGTACCTATTTAACTACCTGCAATTTCTTGCTTTTGAATTGAGAGGTTGGCAGGAGCTGGGACCAGAGACAGGAGCTCAATCCGTCATGCGGCACTTGGGTCTCAAACTGCTGAATTACCAACCTTCCGGTCTGCAGTTCAGCATCTTAACCACTTGAGCCATCGCAGCCCTTTGTCCCTTTAGCTTGTTTTAATAGATATTACAATAGTTTTTTTCCAGTAGACCAGAACATACAAACAGTATCAAATACTATTCAGGTACTACAGATACTAGCTTATTCTCTGTATAAATGCTACCCAAGACATTTATTACAGTAATTTCCATACCTATAAAATATGCAGCTCCCTATGCAGCTTATTGCTCCTATATGCAAAGAACTCTAATGGAATAACCTGGTAATACATAAACATAAGCTACAACACACTAGCAGCTAAAGCAGCAGAACTGTTCTATGATAAAGTAAGTGTCAGTAAATTGGCATATACCAAACTCTGCATTTTGTAACAAATTTTGTAGGAAGAACACCATAAATTTAATGAAGTCACACAAATATTAAGCTTTACTAAAAAAAACACACACACCCTACTTCACCATCACACAAAAGCCAGCAAAAGTTATTTCTTGTTCATGACACCAGATACAACTAGCATGCCTCACTCAGTGAGAATTTCCTTCCAGCCGCAGAGGTGTGAACACAGCTGGATGCATGCACTACCACGCCCTTTGTGTTTTAGTTCAGCTTCTTTAACAATAATGGATTGTTTTGCCCACAAAGGGATGTACAGACTTGCCAGATATTTTTATCTGTATTTGTAAATGTACATATTGCAACATTATTCCAGGGCAATCATATGAAAAATTATTCCAGTCTAAGACCCTGGATTTCAACAGGTTTAACTGGAGCAACTGTGCATATAATTGCTATAGACTTAACACCAGAGTTCTTTTAAGTGTGTTAAGGGCTGCCCGAAGGGAGTTTTTCCTGTTTGAGAAGATCCCTCTGTGCCATACTACAAACTTTTTTTTTTAATCCCCTCACTTCCCAAAGCTATCTGCTACATGGTGGTGCTGCTGTCTGAGAAGCACAATCCATGTCTTCTTAAGAAGTGTTTCCCAACCTGAGATCAACCAAAAGGGGGTCCTGAAAGCCTCTGAGAAAGGATTATGGGCCAGCCTTCCCTTACAGCTGCCCCTGCCCTTTCCTTTGTTCTCTTTTGTATTTCAGCAATTAAGCTCTGAGCCTGGAAACAGTACCTTCCATGTCATAACAACATAAGAGAAGCCAATGCTGGATCAGGCCAATGGCCCATCCAGTCCAACACTCTGTAACACAGTGGCCAAAAATACCCGGTGCCATCAGAAGGTCCACCAGTGGGGCTAGGACACTAGAAACCCTCCCACTGTTGCCCCCCAGCACCAAGAGTACAGACCATCTCTTGCCCCAGACCGAGAGTTCCTATCTATACCTTGTGGCTAATGTCCACTGATGGACCTCTGCTCCATATGTTTACCTAATTCCCTCTTGAAGCGTCCATGCTTGTAGCTGCCACCACCTCCTGTGGCAGTGAATTCCATGTGTTAATCACTTTTTGGGTGAAGAAGTACTTCCTTTTATCTGTTCTAACCTGACTGCTCAGCAATTTCATTGAATACCCATGAGTTCTTGTATTGTGAGAAAGGTCATATATCAGTTGATAATTTTTTCTTCACTGCATATAGATGTTGGTCAAGTTGGTCAAGAGCCAGTTTGTTGTAGTGGTTAGGAGTGCGGACTCTGATCTGGGAGAACCAGGTTTGATTCCGCAGTCCTCCACATGCAGCTGCTGGTGGGATCTTGGGTTACTCTTAAATTCTTTCAGAGCTGTTCTCTCGAGGGCAGTTCTTGAGAGAGCTCTCTCAGCCCCACTGACCTCTGCTGTGAGAAGGGTAAGGGAAAGGGATTGTAAGCCGCTCTGAGACTCCTTCAGGTAGTGAAGGGTGGGATATAAATCCAATCCCTTTGCTGCTTTTTCTCTTCTAAAATGTTTCCTGATGGTTACTAGAGTGAGTTTCTTAGGATCTTAGGGGGGATTAGATGGATGAATGGAGAAGGAGAAGGTGGTCAAAGGCTGGAATGTAACCTCCATAGGCAAAGGGTTTGCATGTCAGAATGCCACTTGCTTGGGGTTCATAGTGGGAGCAGCTGTGTGCCCTTTGGGCGATGTCTGTCGGTTCCTCAAGAACATCTGCTTAATCACTGCGGAAAATGGAATTGTAAATCAGATGGGTGCCGAGGTCACAGTTTGTCTATGGTGGCAAAAAAAAAACCAAAACACAGGCCAGCCCTGGGTAGGTAACCATAACAAGTAAATTCGGGCCAGTGGGTCATCATACTGAGAAGGCTGGGAACTGCTGCTCTCAAGCACATACAACTAGCTGCACAACTGACTCCCACCCAATATCATCCAAACTCCAAGGAACTTTAATGTCCTTGTATCAGCTATGAATCAGATGGGTCTGTGGGATATGAGTCAGTGGCTGCTGCAGGACCCTTAACACAAGCCAATCTGAATACTCCCCATCACATTAGTGAAGGCTGTTGAACACACACAACAGCCAACAATTCTGCTTCATAGTCTAAGAGATAATCCACCCCAAAATAGAATAGCCAACCATTTTAACTATATTTGGTTACACTCTGGGGCTTAAAAACAACATTTGAATTTCTCAGACCTGTTCTCCTGTCATATTATGACCACATGAGCAACGTCAGCTATTTCAAATATTTCCCCATTTGTTTTACATAATGAAAATATTTTTTCCTGTCTTCTATTATCCACTCCCAAGTGCTTTCTTACTCCAAAACTGAAGGTGTCGGACTACTGTGACAATTCTTGGGAAACAAAGCCATGCAACGGATCAATAGTTCCCATAACCTAGGCATGTCTTTAAAATTCAGAAAAACAAGAGTAGTACATGAACACATGAATCTGCTTAACCTGAATCAGACCACTGCTTTGTCAAGGTCAGCATCGTCTACTCAGACTGGAATTGGCTGTCCAGGGTCTCAGGCAGAGTTCTTTCACATCACCTACTGCCTGGTCTTTTTTTTTTTTTTTACTGGAGATGCTGGGGATTGAACTGGGGACCTTCTGCATATAAAGCAGAGGTTCTACCACTAAGCCACAGCTCCGCCCCTCTGTTACAGTTTACTATCCCCAAAAGGCAAAGTTGACAAGGGACATATGATTAGTAAGGAGACCCTTCAGTATAAACCGCTTTAGAATGCCAGTGAATTGCTAATTACAAGAGCTATATTTGGAAAATTGAAAAGCAGTAAGGAGGGGGGAAAAAAGCATTCAATATACACCTTCCTCGTCATATAATTCATTCAGCTTATAGAGGAATCTGCCTTTGTGCGATGCGGTAGGACTATTATTCCCACTGTACGGGTGGAATACTCAAATTGAACCATTTGCCGAAGAAGCCAGAGTCCAGCTTGTGTGTTTATAAATTGGCTTTCAGTTCTAGCAGACAATGAAGTCCTGTATCTATAACCGTCATCACAAGGTGCTACTGGACTCGAATCCAGCATCACAACAAGGAAGAAAGAAGCAAACCTATCACAAACAAGCGTTCCTGACATGATGAACAGCCCCAAGTAGTTGCCATTTGGTACTTTTTAAAAAATGACATACAAAATTGTCTGGGTAGATCTATATCAGTGCCATCGATTTTCTGCAAAGCTAACTGCATGTTCAATCAATGCAGCATTCATCACACAAATTAAGGAAGAAGTGCCAGTGTACACTGGTCAAAACCTCATCTTCGAAATACCCCACTGGGTGCCTTTTCACAGAGCCTGTTAAAGCACCTTTTTAATACACAAAAGATATTTTACTTTGAAGATAAAAACCAGGCGGTTGCCAAGGGATTCAGATTTACTTAGGTGGACTTAAATTCTTAGCTTAGCTGGCACAATATGCATTAAATACCTCATGCATACATCTAAATTACTCAAAAGTTTTTCTCAGGATCGGGTTTTGATGTATGGTTATACTTATGTTGCTAATAAAACCTCCTGTCCAATAGGATATTTGAAAGACGTTATCCCATGTCTTATTATTGTTTTCTTCTTTCATAGCTGGTCCATAAATCCGTCAACTTCTATTAAACTAGATATTAAATATGTGCCCCCTCCCTCTTCTTATCACAGGCTCCAATCGATACAGACTACAGCAAGCGCCCTATAACAATCTCACTGCATTTTGCTGCCATCATCCTTCCATTCCAAATTACAGTATTAATTGTCCCTTTCCCATTCTAAATCCAAATTTCTTCTCAAACATCACCTTAGGGCTCTCAAACTGTAGGGCAGGGCCCAGGATGTGTGACAGCATGGATGCAAACTTGTTTTCATGGACTGATCCACTCCTAGCATGGGTGTGTAAGATCTCCAGACGCAGACACAAAGAGATGTCAGATCAGGAGTAGCCTGAAAAGCAACAGCTGTAGAATGCACACTCACCGAGTTCTAGAAGTTTGAGAAAACCACTTTAATTTTAGTTGTTGTAGATTTTCCGGATTGTATGGCCGTGGTCTTGGCATTGTAGTGCCTGATGTTTCACCAGCAGCTGCAACTGGCAACCCAGAAAGATGGAGTACTCAGGTACTACAATGCCAAGACCATGGCCATACAGCCCGGAAAATCTACAACAACTAATGAACTCCAGCCATGAAAGCCTTTGACAAGCCTTTAATTTTATTTCCAACTTCCTTCATAACTACCCATTCAGTTGTTAAAGACAGAGCTTCACATTTGATCCTTCACTCCTCTCCTAACCTTTCATGTGTGCGTGTGTGTGTGTGTGTGTGTATTCCTATCCTATTACATCTGAACTTTATTTGCTGAAATGGGAAGTATGTAGGAAAAAACTGAGATTTAAGCCAGCTATTCCTTGCCATGCATAACAAAAATGAAAAAGGGGGAAAAATAATCTTTCATTTGCAAAGTGGCCCCTTAATCCTAATATCCTCAAAACATAAAAATATCTGCACACTGGTATATCTTATTGCACATCCAGATGGTTTATCACCACGGCAAAATAAATTACAAAATTAGTCACAAGGCAATACAGTACTTGATGCTTTGCCTTTAATGTGGGCAGATCGATGGAATTTTGAGATCAACGCAGAATATGGAATCACTGGTTAGAAATGTGCATGTAAACAAAAAAAAATGGTGAAAGTTATATTCAGCAATTCTGCCATGAGGACAAGTATGAGGACCTCTCTTTGAACCTGGTCTCTTAATTTCTTTAGAGTAAGATGCTGGGCTTGCTTTTCCAAGGCTGATTGACAAGACGCCAGATTTCAATATATTAATACTGCCATGTTTAAACAAGCTACAGAATTCCATTAACTGCAGCCTCTCCAATGAAGTGTGCATAATTACAAAGGCAGACTGAACAGCCCCACTGAAAGCAAAGGCACAAATATCTACACTCACCACGCCATGTAAAAATATGAAGCATATAACGTTAGCTACAGATAATTTTAACTTTTTAGATACCTTCCAAAAACAGAATGTGCCAAGCCTCAAAAAGCCAGAGAGAACGTGGTTTTTCCAAGTCTACATAAACCAGAAATGCAACAGTGACCATCTTGGCAAGATAACTTCCCCCCAAAGAACAATGTTTTATGCTGTTATACCACCTCTAGTCATGCATCCATGATTGTGGCTAGTTGGGCCACAATATGAACACATATTCATTCAAATGTACATCCCATCAAACACAATAAAGTGAGGATGTCAGGATCTGCACTTAGATGTTCACTCTTCTGTACATCTCATTTATGCCGGCTAGAGACATGAGCATAGATATACATGGATTCCCTTAACCAGATGAAAGCACCAATTAACAAGACCAATTGCATATTAAAAGTGTTCTGAACCAGCTTTGGTGTAGATGAGGTTATTTTAGAGGCTCTTTTCCTAAAGCAAAACTCAACTTGTGAATTAAAGCTTGATTTCAATCCCACCCAAATTAAGTCTGTCTGCATATAAATGCATCTGTTCATATTTATTGCTCTTGAGTCTTATTCTGCCCTTCTCCTTACTCTAATCGTACACTCCTTGTGGTGGGATCTCTCCTTTGTTTTCATGTAACTTTGGAAAGTGCCCCACAGTAAAAGAATAACAATAATTTACCATTACTTCTTTCTAGAGCAATATCCTCATTTTTACTATTAGTATACAGGTTTTGTCTTATCAGGATTCCTATTTGATTTTGTTTAACTTCTCATGGTACACAATAGCTATGCATCCATAACAACAGACACTTGGAAGTGTCAGTTTCATTCCCTGATATAGAACTAATACTTTCTGCGATACATGCCTTCCAAAGTCTGGTACACATGTGTGACTAAAATCCATACTTTGTACTGCAGCAGATCTCACATAGACGAGATGAAGCTTAATTAATGCCATAAAATAAGTTTCACTGAATTTAATGGAATGCTTCCTATGTACATCAACTTACCAACAATGCAGATCCTAGTAATATTTAGGACACAAAAAAACATGGTTAGTCTGGTGATATTATGGCCATCTCTACATTCCTTCAACAATGAACTTACAGTTAACCCTAAACAGTCGCTATTCGTTGAGCCTAAATCCCCACTCATGCAATATGAGGATAACACTGACCTATTTTACAGAGCTGCTGTAATGCTTACTAGCATGACAATATGAAGCTCTTCAGCACACTATATTGATGCTAACCAATCATAACCTTGAATCAGCTGCAACATGCATCTGCTGAGATCTTGCTTGGCCCTACAATTACTATAAGGTCTTTTGAATATAAATACCACAATACAAACACAATATAATAACTGCATGACATATTTTATTCATTTGTCCCCTGCCTCTATCCCCAACAGGGACCCAAAGTGGCTCACACTCATCTCCTCTCTTCTATTATATCCCCACAACAACCCAGTGAGGTAGGTTAAGCTGAGAGTGTGTGACTGGCCCAAGGTTGCCCAGCAAGCTTCCATAGCACAAGTGGGGATTCGAACACGGGTCTCCTGGATACTAGTCTGCCACTCCTAACCACTATATCACACAGCAGAATGTGCAGTTACCATTTATTTTGAAAGTTTTCCTTCCTTTCTGAGCAGACACTGAGATTTGGAATGTTTTTTCAGTTCTGAATATTTGTTTACTTAATTTTAAAAGCCAAAAATGATGGGAAGGCACAAATAAAGCCCATACAGCAGTGGCAACATGATAGCAAAGAACGAGGAGGCGTCCAACGCACTACCACAGCCACTATCCATCACAAGGAATTTTAAAGTTTGCTTGCAATTTTACAAAAGAAAGCAAATCCCGCAAGAAAATAAGAACAATCGTTACCAGGTGCTGAATGCTTCTCTTCAGCATGTACACAGGTAACCGAAAACACCAGATTCCTGACAGAAATTAACTTGTTGCTAAACAACACACATGAGTGCCACAAAGGGAAAGGCTGATTTTTGCACTGCTTTTGGCAAGAACGGCTGGGAGGCAAGACAGTGTTTTGGGCTCGGAGACAGTCTCTTTCCCACAGGAACAATCTATCAAGGCCTTTGCCAGGCATCTTTTAATGGGATCACTAGACATCCCCCTGGGGGCGTGCAAGTTCCATTCAGAAACAGGAGGGGGCCAGGAAGTTAAACATTGTCTGGATTCCAGTGGCCTCTAGTCTTCACACACAGCAACTATGCTCTGCGACACAAAGCGTGCACAATCCACCTTGCAAAATAATTTTTTTAAAATGTGCTAATATTGAAAGCACATCACATATACTGTCTCAATTATTTGCCTAAGACCATTATTAACAAAGGCATGTTGAAGAATTGATTTTAATGAGGGCTTTCCAGGCTCACAGAGGTCACACTCTTAGCTACTACAGCAGCTCCTGAAATAGGTACATATGACAAAGTTCCAAGTAGGCAGCAATCCCCATGTGGTGAAGCAGACAGGCTTGTGCTCAAACAGTTGACCGCGTACATGTAGCTCCCTTGACCAGAGACAGCCTTGTAGGGAACATCACCATGGGTGAAACAGTTTGACAGCCAAAATGTGCAGACCATACTTGAGAACCAGAAAAAGAAAAATCCAAGGTATACAGTACAAGGAGATAACAATAACGTAAAACTGGAAAGAAGATGGCTAAGAAAAAAGTTGATTAAAACTGAGAAGACAGGAGAGAAAGAGCTTCTGGTTTTCATCACCCTCTAATTCACAGAATTCTTGTGCTACCAGATCGCTTTTAGTAATCAAGCCTTCCTACACACATTACACTTATAGGACACATATGTTAAGAACCTCCTGCAGAGAGAGGAGACACACATCTTAGAAGACCTGCACGTGTGCACCTGGAAAAACTGTGGTTGGCAAGGGCTCCTCACCACACACACATCAATTTCAAAACTCACATTTGTCTTCAGCAACACATGAAGCAGTCCTCTGTGGAGAAACCCACAGTTGTGGTCCCTTGCAATTCATAAAGCCACATTAAGAATCGCCTCAAAGCATCCAACCCACAATCCCCAAAGAGCTCATCCCAACTGTAACCCAACCTTCCCTCCAGGCCCCAAAAAGTCTGGCTGGCCAGACCAAATTTCCACACTTCAGAGCCTGCACACAGTGGCTGGATATGAATTTATTCATTAAGGACACAGTGAAACACCAGGCTTAAATTACATTCCACATTACTACAATATACTGGAATACAGGCTGTGCTTTAAAGAAGGGAGGGAGGAAATCAGAAAGCCTTTCAGTTTTACTTGAGCTTTAAAAAAGCCACTACATTCTTTATAAATTTTACTGAACCCCAGGAAAAACATAAACAAATCTAGATTTAATCTGAAGGGAGGGGAAAGCATAGATTCCTGCCTTTTAACACCCAATTCTCAGAAAAGAATATAAAGGGCACAAATAGGGTAAAACACACACACCACTTATGTGAACTTCTTTACATGACTGGAACAGAAAAACATGACAGGGAAGGGAATAGCAGAAAAGGCTTAACAGCCTCAACATATACATCCTATTCCTTTCCCGCAAGAGGAAATTTCTGGAGATTGGGGGGAAGCAAAAGCAGAAGGGAGAAAAGCAACATAAAATCCACGGCAATGGAAGAAAAGGGATTTTTGGCATCCTTCTTCACACCAAAATACCCCTAATGGTAAATGCAACAAGCATAGCCACCCTGCTCCTGCACCCTCCCCCCCAAAATCTCTGGTAGAACAAATAACTTCTAGCCGTTTTGCTTACAGCAGCTAAAGAGAGCAGTCCTCAGCAGATCTACTCTCAATTCTACTAAGGTCTATTCAACGGGGTTTACTCCCAGGAAAGTGCTCCTAGGATTGCACCATAAGACACTGATTGCATTACACCAAAGCAGCAATACAGTTCCAAGGTAGACCAATGGTATGGGAAAATTTGGGAACATATCTTTACAGAGAAGATCCCTGAAAAAATCCCTATGTCACAACCGTATCTTTTCCAATCTAGATTTTTTGAGAGATGGTCACCCTTCTTAGACGACGCAGTGGAATCTGTTTCATCTACACTGGCCACTTTCACACTGTCACTTTTGTCACTTGCTTGTCCCTATTGCTTTGGGTCCGTCTGTCCCCTTCCACAAGTGTTTTACTCCCTCTGGGACTACTAGAGACAGCAAAACACATTGGGGGACGACGACCTTGCAGCAATAGGGACAAACGACTGACAAAAATGACACTGTGGAAATAGCCAGTATCCCTTCCAAATCGATGCAAACGTCTTGCGCTGGCCACTTCCACACTGTCTTTTTTGTCACTCTTCTGTCCCCGTTGCTGCAGGGTCCTCATCGTCGTCCCCTTTCCACATGTGTATTGCTCCTTCTGGGACTACTAGAGAGAGCAAAACACGGGGGGAGGGACCCTGAAGCAATAGGGACGAATGAGTGACAAAAATGACAGTGTGGAAGTGGCCTTACCTTAACAATCCCGTACACCGGCTTTTAAGCAAGCAGACTCTCAACACCTCTCATCGCTGCTAATGCCTTATATCCTTACGAAACAAGTCTGGCACTTCAGTGTCGAGGATCCTGAAACGCTGTTCTGCATTGCATTGCACTGAAAATTTGAAATAAAATATTTTCTTTTCTTTTTTTTGAAACGCAAAGTGGAGCATTAAGGCGGCGGAGACACCCGAGGCGAGTTAAGTGCAACCAGGCAGCCCCCCCCCCCCCGAAAGGCTGGAAAAGAGCAAAGACCCCCGCCGGCCTACCCGCCCCCCCATTGCATGCAAAATTGGGGGAAGGGGTGGAGGAAGAGAAGTCAAATTATTATAGCTGTTGGGGTGGAGGGGGGGTTAGAAATGTCTTCCCTTCCAGGCCCCCCCCTCCGCCCCGAGCCTTGCGTGGCCCGCAGCGGGGCGGGACGGCGCCCGGCCAGCCGGCCGGCGCCTGCTGTCTCCTTTCCCCGCCGCCGCTCCTTCCTTCCTTCCTCCCTCTCTCCCCTCCCTCACCTGTGAGGCGGACTTTGATACTCGAGCCGGTCCTCCGCGTCCCCGCGTTCGACATCGCTGCCCCTCAGGGGAGCCGCCGGGGACGGCGCGGGGGGGGAAGGGAAGGGAAGGAGGGAGGGGGGATGAGGCGCGATCAGCCGCCGGCCGCCAGGACCGCCATTCCGCGACTGTTACGACTCCCCTTTCCTTTTTTTTTCGCCCGCCTCACAGCCGGGCCTTCCGTTCGTTCGTTCGTTCTTTCTTTCCTTCCCCGTCCTCCTCACGAGGTGGCGGTGGCGGGCGAGGCGGCGGCGGCGCCGCCTCACGAAGCTCGACGCCCGCCCCGCCGGACGCGAACGACAACTGCACGCTCGCGCCGCCTCAGGCGCCGCCGCCGCCCCGCCTTTCCCCTCAGCCAGGCTCGCGCTGCCTCCTTTCCCGGCGTGCCCCAGGGGTAGGATCGGAGAGAGGGGCGGGGGGGAAGGAGGAGGAGGGCGCGGACGTTGCGTCGCACGCGATTGCGTCACGACGCGGCGCCAGCGGCCATGTTGGTGAGGTCGTCTCTCTTTCACCTCCCCCGGAGTTCGGGCTTCACACTCTTAGAGGTTGAATACATTTAGAGCCCCGTGGCGCCTTTAAGACTAATAAAGGTTTATTCGAGGTCTGAGCTTTCGTGTGCAAGGCACACTTTTCCAAATACTCTGGAATGGAAGGTAAGAAGAGTTCAGACTTAAAGAGAGACAGGGAGAGAGACCCAGGTGGATGGGCTGCTGTGTTGCTCTGAAGCAGTGGTCCAAATTTAGAGCCCCGTGGCACCTTTCAGACCAACAAAGGTTTATGCAAGGCACACATTTCCAAATACACTGGAGTGGGAGGTAAGAAGAGTTCGGACGAGACAGGGAGAGAGATCCAGGTAGATCTGGCCGCTGTGTTGCTCTGAAGCAACAGAACAAAGTTTGAGTCCAGTGGTATCTTTATGACCAACAAAGGTTTATTCAAGGTATGAGCTTTCATGTGCAGACACACACTGAAAAGGGAGCGAGATTTCAAACTTGTAGATACAGGCTGAGCGGCAAATTAAACATGTAACATGCAGATGCTTTAAGATATTCAAAGTGAAGCTAAATAACCAGCTAAGGTTTTGATTTAATTAAGAGGGGGAAAGGACAGCGAGGTGCCTCTGGACTCTAAATTTGTTCTAGGGCTTCAGACCGACACAGCTGACCACCTGGAAGGTAAGGGGAGAAAGAAGGAAGCGCGCCCCTAGTGGGGAGGGAAGGCCCTCGCAGCTACCGACCTTTCCTCTCAGGGAATTGCAAGCCTCCCGGTGAGGCCTGGCGTTCTCCCGGAATGACAGCTGATCTCCAGAAGGCAGAGATTACATCCCCTGGAGAAGACAGCGGCTTTGGAGAGTGAATTAGGGTTGCCATCCTCCAGGTGGGGCCTGGAGATTTGGAATGACAGCTGATCTCCAGGTGACAGAGATGACTTCCCCTGACCAAGACAGTAGCTTTGGAGAGCAAATGAAGGGCCGCCAACCCCCAGGTGGGTATGGAAAAATATATGACACTGCGTATAATAGATGCAAGTAGATAAATAGGAAACACTTTGGTGGGAAGGTGACAGCGTTCCATGCACCTTGGCGTTTAGTCATGCCAGCCACGTGACCACGGAGAAGGCTTCAGACAGCACTGGTTCTTCGGCTTTACTTTATAATAGATGTATGCTTAAAAGGTAAAGGTTCCCTTGCTTGAAAGCCAGTCGAATCCGACTCTAGGGTTGCGGTGCTCATCTCCGTTTCAAAGCCGAAGAGCCAGTGCTGTCCGAAGACGTTTCCGTGGTCATGTGGCCAGCATGACTAAACACCAAGGTGCACAGAACGCTGTTACCTTCCCACCAAAGCGGTACCTATTTATCTACTTGCAATTTCTTGCTTTCGAACTGCTAGGTTGGCATGTATGCTTAAGGTAGATCTATTCTGTGCTTTTTTAATTTTTCTTTTCTTAATTTTTCTGTTCTGTTAAATAAATATTGGTGTCAAGTAATAACAAACATAAAGTGAAGGTAAAGATCTCCCTTGCTCAAAAGCCAGTCAAATCTGAATCTAGGGTTACGGTGCTCATCTCCGTTTCCAAGCCAAAGAGCCAGTGCTGTCCAAAGACAGTTCCGTGGTCATGTGGCTGGTGTGACTAAATGCCAAGATGCCCGGAATGCTGTTACCTTCCCACCAAACTGGTACCTATTAATCTACTTGCAGTTTCTTGCTTTCAGACTGCTAGGTTGGCAGGAGCTGGGGCCAGAGACGGGAGCTCACTCTGTCACGCGGCACTTAACCACTACACCAAAGTAGCTCTCAACCCTGCTGGATTTGCCTAGTGGTCCATCTAGTCCAGCACCCTGTCTCACACTGTGGCGAAATGGCTTCCCTGGATGGCCAACAACAGGGCAGAGAGGCCGAGGCTGAAGCAGGGATATAAGAAGGACCCTGCTGGATCATAGCAGCGGTCCATCTAGTCCAGCATCCCGTCTCACACAATGGCCAACCAGTTCCTCTGGAAGACCAACAACAGGCCATAGAGGCCGAGGCCTTCCCCTGATGTTGCCTCCTGGCTCTGGGATTCAGAGGATTAGTGCCTAGGGTTGCCGGGTCTGATTGTCCTGGCAGCAGGGGGTGGGAGGGAGCCGTCTGTGAGTGTGCGCGACCTCGGCACAGTGACGCCACAGGGAAGTGACATCATCACACCAGGGATGTCGCATGTCGACGCTCTAGCATTTTGGCCGGAATGGTTACCATAGAGTTTGGGGCCAAAATACTAGAATGTCCATGTGCAATGTCCCCAGTGTGATGACATCACTTCTATGTGACATCATTGCGCCCAACTACGTTGACACATAACAGGCTTCTTCAGGGGTGGGGCTTCCCCTGTCAGCCAGCCAGCCGGTGGCAGATTGGAGCCCTGAAGATGGGGGGATCCCCTGGCTAAACCGGGGGTCTGGCAACCCTATTAGTGCCTCTGAATGTGGAGGTTCTCCTCAGTCACCCTGGCTAGTAGCCACTGACGAATTCATGGAGGATAGCAAAGGTAAAGGTCTCCCTTGCTCAAAAGCCAGTTGAATCTGACTCCGGGGGGCTGCTTATCTCCGTCTCCAAGCCGAAGAGCCAGCGCTGTCCGAAGACTTCTCCGTGGCCATGTGGCCGGTACGACTAGACGCTGAGGTGCACAGAATGCTGTTACCTTCCCACCAAAGTGGGACCTATTTATCTACTTGCAATTTCTTGCTTTCGAACTGCTAGGCTGGCAGGAGCTGGGACCAGAGACGGGAGCTCACTCCATCTTGCGGCACTCGGGTCCCAAACTGCTGAACTACTGACCTTCCAGTCTGCAGCTCAGCATCTTAACCATGTGAGCCACTGCAGTCCCCCATCATGGAGGATAGGCCTATCTAATCCCCTCTTAAAGCCGTTTATTCCTGTGGCCGTCACTACATCCTCTGCCAGCGACTTCCACATTTTAATCACTCTCTTCTGTCTTGCCTTGATGAGACTCGGGCTGTAAGCTGCCTTAAGCATGATGCATGTATTGTCAAGTCGTAAACCATGTATGACGACCCCAGCAAGGGGCTTCCAAGGTGAGTGAGAAGCAGAGGTGACTTGCCATCGCCTTCCTTGGTGGTCCCCCGTCCACGTATTCTTAGTTTCCTAGATCTGACACTATACCTTCTCATTCCACATCCCCCTTGGGCGTTAACAGTGCAGAAAAGTGAGATAAAAATTGCAGAAAGGGCGGGAAATGCCAAAGAGAGATCTCCCCTACTGGCCAGTGCAAACGATTACTACTCTTGCCTGCCCATCAAAGCTTTTTGCTAGAGTAAGAGCTCTTCCCCCGCCCCCGTGCAAATAAACACCGATCCCTCTGCTACAACGATAACGCAGCCAGCCTCCGCTCTGAAACGCAATTCTGAATCTGTTCCAAGACGCGCCTTCCACGTTAACGCGAGCTGTCATCGCCCAAGACATTCCTGTCGCACCAATGTCCCATCCCGCCTTTGAAACGGTTGATGTCTTTGATCACCAGGATGTCCTCGACTAAAGCGCTTAAACGCGACGTGGTGTGGGGACACAGACGTGATATGGCGAGACGTTTCCCCAGAGTACCAAGTTTGGGGCCGGCTAAGAAAAAGCTGCAGCCCGAATAGAGGCAGAAGCAGAGTTAGCTGTGTTTAGTAGTTGGTTGGGACTGCAACGCTCCCTCTAAGCTGTGGAGTCTTGTGAGCAAAAATCCTACTTTGTGAGCTCCTGGCATTAAAGTCGTGAGTGAGAGGTTTGGCTGCTGCATCAATTAGTTTGCTCTGGAGCCATCCCTCCTGACCGAAGACAAAAATGGGTGAGCCGGAGGCTAAAAAACTGTGGGCTAACTTACAGTAGCTCAGCTTAGAGGGAACACTGGATGGGAGACCGCCGAGGAAGCAGGATGCCAGCCTCCAGGTGGGACCTGGAGATCCCCTGGAATTACTGCTGATCTCCAGACTACAGAGATCCGTTCCCCTGGAAGAAAATGGGTGCTTTGGAGGGTGGGCTCGATGGCATTGTACCCCACTGAGGTCCCAGTCCTCCCCAGGCTCCACCCCCAAATCCAGGCCTGCAGCCAGAAAATTTTGGTTGATGGGGCAGAGGCCACGGCACTGGGGCAAGGGAGTGGGGAACTTAATTAGATTACCCAACAGTGTGTGGCGTGGGGGCTGGGGAAGGAAAGAGAAAGGGGAAAGGCATGCCTTGTCTGTCTCTCTCCCTCTTTCCTTCCCCAGCCTCCCCAGGAAGGAAGCCGCCCTCCCGCTTCCGGTCAGTTTCACTCCCTTCTGGTCAGCCGTTAAATCTGGGTCCCGCATCCTCCTGGGGTGGGGCGGGGCTCATCCGTGGTGGGGCTCCGCCCCAAAGTGCCCCACCGTGGCTACGGGCCTGCCTGAACCCACAAGCATTTCCCAATCTGGAGCCGGCAACCCTGTTACCCACCCCTTGGTGGCTGGGGGGACCTGGCAACCCTGTTGAAAGTTCCAGGTGCGATGTCCCTGCCTCAGCCTCCAGACTTTGTGGCAAGAGAGACTAGATAGCTAGATGGGCACACACTGACCTTTCTTCCTGTCTTTAGCCTTCTGCCCTTTGGAAATGTAGACTGTGTTCTCAGGGACAATTTCCTTCCTCCCAGTTGAAGACGAACTCTCTCCCTCCCCGTACCAAGAGGGGTGACATGCTGTCCTCTCTTGGCACCACAAGGCCCTCTCGCCATCTGCTTCCATCCTTTAGCTAGTAAGTTAGTGCTCTATCCTGTCCCTACTCTTTCCTATCCAAAGTGTACCTCTCAAATAAAGAGAGGAGTATTTCTCCTCCAAACTTGCATCCTGGCTCTGCGTAGCTTTGTAAGCTGAGTAACCCAGTAAAGTGACGCTGCTGCGTTCGTAGCTTTATTTAAGCACTCTGCTAACTAGCAGGAACTGGACTAACCACACCATTTAAACCTCCAATAAACCCTACAGGGAAGATGGGCTGCTACTCAGAGGAAGGCGATGGCAAACCACCTCTGCTCCTAAATTGCCTGGGAGACCCTGTGGAAGGGGGTCACCACATGTTGACTGTGACTCAATGGCATGGTCTTCTCCTTAAGAACAAGCCTTGATCCCAGCAAGAATACGAGAGGACAACAACCATGTTTTTGACGTCGGGGCGGTCTTAGCCAATGGGCTGTCCTGCCCTTGTGCTTGGGGGGCCCTTGGCAGCCCCTTCCCCACCAAATGAGGGAGGAGAAGAAGAAGAGCAAGCTCCTGCCCCATCTGGGGCTCAGGCTGCTGGTTCCTTGCTTGGCCTTAGTGTGTGTGGGAGAGGAGAAGGAGTAAGAGAAGGAGGAGTTGGAGGAGTTGGATTTAGACCTCACCCTTCACTCGGAGTCTCAGAGTGGCTTACAATCTCCTTCCCTTCCTCTCCCCACAATAGAAAGAGCTCTCCAAGCCCCACCTACCTCACAGGTAGTGTTCCCTCTAAGCTGAGTTAGTGTGAGCTAGCTCACAGGTTTTTTAGTCTCTAGCTCACGTTTTGGTCCTAGCCAGGGCTTTTTTTTTTGTAGAAAAAGCCCAGCAGGAACGTATTAGCATAATAGGCCACACCCAACAGCAGAAGCTCATTCGCATATTAGGCCACACCCTGTGCTACCAGAAGTGTGGTCATCCAGCCACACCCACCGTTTTGCTTCTTATTCTGTTCACCTTGTTTGTTGTCAAAACCCAGGGCTTTTTTTGGTAGCAGGAGCTCCTTTGCATGTTAGGCCACACACCCCTAATGTAGCCAGTCCTAATGAGTTTCTGCTGTTGGGTGTGGCCTGTTATGCTAATGAGTTCCTGCTGGGCTTGGCCAACTCGGGAGCCAGCCGGAACTCCGTTCCTGTGCGTTCCTGCCCAAAATAGCCCTGGTCCTAGCTCAGGCAGGATGGCTCCGGAGCAAACTAATTTATGCAGCAGCCAAATTGCCCACTCACAACTTTTAATGCCGGTAGCTCACAAAAGTAGAATTGTTGCTCACAAGACTCCACAGCTTCGAGGGAGCATTGCTCACAGGGTGCCTGTTGTGGGGAGAGGAAGGGAAAGGAGATTGTAAGCCACTCTGAGAGTATTCCGGATAGTGAAGAGTGGGGTATAAATCCAACTCTTCCTCTTCAGTTAAATGGCCCCAACTCCTCCAATGCATAATGGTGTCCTAGAAACTACCAACAGAAGCCCATCTGATTGAGCGTCCTCGTTTACAACACCCAGACACAATGAGAGAGCTGGGTAACATTTTTTAAAAGTCTTTAAAATTTGAGGTGATCTGCCATGGAACAACCAAAACAGTGATTAACACGTGGAATTCACTGCCACAGGAGGTGGTGGTGGCTACAAGCATGGAGGGCTTCAAGAGGAAATTAGATAAACATATGTAGCAGGGGTCCATCAGTGGCTATTAGCCCCAAGGTATAGATAGGGACTCTCAGGCTGGGGCAAGTGATGCTCTGTATTTGAAATATACCGGGTTCAGATGCGTTCAAGTGATCAGCTCATAGTTTATTAGTGATTCAGAAAGAAAAAGAAGACTGAGAAACCCCTGGCCAAGGCCGGTATTTATGCCTGCAAAAGGTTACACCCCAAACACATCCCACTCCCAACTATAGGCTATTTACACTACATTGTTTCCCAACTGGGTTACTCTAGGATACTCTAGGGTTACCCTGTCACCCTACTGGTCCATTCTAGGATCCTAGCAAGTTATTGTTATGCATCCCCAAGCTAAGTCCTTTTGCAAGTACAGTCCAGGCTCAGTACATAACACCATTCTTGGTGCTTGAGGGGGGGCAGCAGTAGGAGGGCTTCTAGTGTCCTGGCCCCACTGCTGGACCTCCTGAGGGCACCTGGTATTTTTGGCCACTGTGTGACAGAGTATAGGACTGGATGGGCCATTGACCTGATCCAGCATTGGCTTCTCTTATGTTCTTATGTCTGGGGTAAGTGATGCTCTGTATTCTTGGTGTTTGGGGGGCAGCAGTAGGAGGGCTTCTAGTGTCCTGGCCACACTGCTGGACCTCCTGAGGGCACCTGGTATTTTTGGCCACTGTGTGACAGAGTGTTGGACTGGATGGGCCATTGGCCTGATCCAGCATTGGCTTCTCTTATGTTCTTATGTCTGGGGTAAGTGATGCTCTGTATTCTTGGTGTTTTGGGGGGGGGCAACAGTGGGAGGGTTTCTAGTGCCCTGGCCCCACTGCTGGACCTCCTGAGGGCACCTGGTATTTTTGGACACTGTGTGACAGAGTGTTGGACTGGATGGGCCATTGGCCTGATCCAGCATTGACTTCTCTTATGTTCTTATGTCTGGGGTAAGTGATGCTCTGTATTCTTGGTGTTGGGGGGGGGGCAACAGTGGGAGGGTTTCTAGTGCCCTGGCCCCACTGCTGGACCTCCTGAGGGCACCTGGTATTTTTGGCCACTGTGTGACAGAGTGTTGGACTGGATGGGCCATTGGCCTGATCCAGCATTGGCTTCTCTTATGTTCTTATGTCTGGGGTAAGTGATGCTCTGTATTCTTGGTGTTTGGGGGGGGGCAACAGTGGGAGGGCTTCTGGTGTCCTGGCCCCATTGCTGGACCTCCTGAGGGCACCTGGTATTTTTGGCCGCTGTGTGACAGAGTGTAGGACTGAATGGGCCATTGGCCTGATCCAACAGCGGCTTCTCTCATGTTCTTACGTTCTTAACATGTAGTTCAGCTCTCAGGACAGGATCGCAACACTGCTGGAAGGGGAGATTCTGTAATGAGGACCGCTGAGCTTCCAAACCTACTTGGCACCGCTTCGCCATCCGCTACAGGGAAAGCGAGGGGCAGCTGAGGCTACGCGTACCCATCCGGAGAGAGCGGAAAGGAAGCCGTGCGGAGCCAACGGCATTTCAGTTTTCCTACAGGCAAGGAGCTGACCTAGTTCCCCAATCCCGCTGATTTATCGAACTGGAAGCTGGAATCAAGGTGACGTGCGGCTGACTTATTAAGGGTCGCTCTGGAGACGACTTCGGTTCAAATCATCGGCGACGGAGCCGAGGTGAAAGCGCTGGGCCTGGCTGCCCGAGACAGGCTACAAATAGGTGTCCTGGGGCTTTTTCTCTCTCTGTCTGTGCATTTTTAAAAGAATTAACCCAGCCAATGAGAGGGCCGCGGCTCCGAGTCAGAGCATCTGTCGCGTCCTTTGCCTGCAAGAATATCCTAGCGTTTGTGGGTTTTTGGGCGGCAATTATTTATCTTTTATTTATTTGGGAAATCTCCACGCTGCCTCTCCAGAGACTGGCTTGAGGCAGGCCGCAAAGTGAAATACAACAGAATCATCAAAACGGCATCACTAAAATGCTTCAATAATCTCTTGTTTGGTGTAGTGGTTAAGTGCGCGGACTCTGATCTGGGAGAACCGGGCTTGATTCCCCACTCTTCCACTTGCAGCTGCTGGATGACCTTGGGCAAGCCATAGTTCTGTCAGCTGTTCTCTCAAGTACAGTCTTGGAAAGAGCTCTCTCGGCCCCACCAACCTCTGCTGTGGGGAGGGGAAGGAGTTTGTAAGCCACTCTGAGACTCCGAGTGAAGGACAGGGGATAAATCCAATAATCTCCTCCTCCTCCTCCTCCTCCTCCTCCTCCTCTTCTTCTTCATTTGCCATCAAGTCACAGCTGACTTAACGGCAGGCTGGCAGTATTTGCAAAGCAAGAGACGTTCAGAGATGGTTTGCTATTGCCTGCCTCTGTGTCACGACCCTGTTGCTCCTTGGTGGTCTCCCATCCAAATACTAGCCAGGGCTGACCCTGCTCAGCTTCCCAGACCTGACGAGAGTGGGCTAGCTTGGGCCGTCCCAGCTAGGGTAATAATCTGCACCAGGGCTTTCTGTGTAGAAAAAGCCCAGCAGGAACTCATTAGCATAATAGGCCACACCCGACAGCAGGAAGTCATTAGCATATTAGGCCACACCCCCATGTTGCCAGAAGTGTGGTCATCCAGCCACACCCACCTTTCGCTTCTTATTCTGTCTACCTTGTTTGTTGTCGAAATCCAGGGCTGTTTTTGTAGCAGGAATTCCTTTGCATGTTAGGCCACACACCCCTGATGCAGCCAATCATAATGAGTTTCTGCTGTTGGGTGTGGCCTATTATGCTAATGAGTTCCTGGCTGGGCGTGGCCAACTCAGGAGCCAGCCGGAACTCCGTTCCTGTGCGTTCCTGCCCCAAAATAGCCCTGATCTGCACAATATAAAAACAAGCAAAGAGCATTTAAAACAACAAAGAACACCAATCAGCATCCCAAAATGATCTATTGGGCTAGAAGCAGAGTATAAAAACAGCTCTAAAACACTGTGGAACCCCCTCAGTTTAGATCCTGAGTAAGAAGAAATGCCATTCTTGCTGTGGTGACATAAGATACGGGTCTAAATGTCTCCCACCACTAGGATTGTCATCTCCCGGTTGGGAAATACCTGGAGCCTAAGGTGGGTGGGGTTTGGGGGAGGGGAGGGGTGGGGTGGGGCCTGAGGAGGGCGGGGTTTGGAGGAGGGGGTGGAGCCTGAGGAGGGCAGGGTTTGGAGGAGGTGATGGGGTGGAGCCTAAGAAGGGCGGAGTCCGGGGTGGGGAGGGACTTCAATGGGGTACAATGCCACAGAGTTCACCTTCCAAAGCGGCCATTTTCTCCAGGGCAGCTGATCTCTGCTGCCTGGAAATCAGTTGTAATAGTGGGAGGTTGGGCAACCCTATCAGCCACCTTCAACATACCTGTGATTAAGATGACTGGGAGAGAACAGCACCCTACTGAGCAATTGGTCATTTGCCTTTTGGAGAAACATGGGATAGTTACCACAGCGAGATATGAGTCCAGTAGCATCTTCGAGACCAACGAGATTTTGGGGTTAAACTTTCAAGTGTTAAAGCCCCCTTCGTCAGATATGTAGTAGGCCTCAAGGCAACCTGCCAAGCAGTAGCGTTATTCCGTAGCAACTGTAGTTAAGGGAGTGGAACAGCGGTCACTGGGGGTGTGTTTGGGGGAGGTATTTATGAATTTCCTGCATTGTGCAGGGGGTTGGACTAGATGACCCTGGAGATCCCTTCCAGCTCTATGATTCTGTGAGCGGGTTTCTCTGAAGTGAGCGTCTCATATTCATAAAGGACAGCTAGGGTTGCCAGCGCAAAGTTGGGACATTCCTGGAGATTTTGGGGTGGAATCTTAGGAGAGGCCTCAGCTAGATATATCCACCATTTTCTCCAGATGGACAAACTGATCTGCCATTTGGAGATCAGTTGTAATTCTGGGAGACTAACAAGTCCACCAGGAGGCTGGCAACCCTAGACAGAAGGGTTCAGACTGCATCCCTTACCACTGGTCCGTTAGCGGATGGTTGGCTCCTGCATAAATTAGTTTGCTCTGGAGCCCTCCCTTCCTGAGTGAAGGCAAAAATGTGTGAGCTGGAGGCTAAAAAGCTGTGAGCTGGCTCACACCAACTCAGCTTAGAGGGAACACTGTTTGTGGGCAGGATAGCTGTCCCTCCCCGTCCACTTTCTATCTCCAGTGCCCCCACCATGACCTAGAAGAGGCCGGAGGTGCCAGCAAAATTCTCTCCATGGTGACCCCAACCTTTTTTGGGAGATGGAGAGCGGCACGGTAGTCGGATCTTTCCTGAAGCTGGAACCCTGGCCCATGTTCGAACTCTCTGCCTTCTGGAGCCTCTCTGGTTTGCTGGATAAGGCCAAGATCAATCTAAACCAGCATTCTGCTTCCAAACAGCAACCAACCGGATGATTCGAGAAGCTCCCAGGGCTGGCTGTAAAGGTGACCGGGAGGGCACCCAGTTGGCCCCAATAGGAGACACGAACCTGGGTGAGATAGGATGGTTGGCTTGATCCAGAAGGGCTCTTCTTACAACCTTCCCTTGTTTGTTGCCAACGGTTGGGATTCAGGCACGGACAGCCTCTTCTGTATGTCACAGGTGATAATAGTCAATTGATATTTCCTCCCCAGATCTGTGGAACCCCCTCTGAGCTAGCAGCCAAAGCAGCCCCTTGGGGCAGCCAATTCCTTGTATCAATTACACATTCGATCCTGCATTGGCTTTCCCCTCCGTTGTTTTAGGAAACCGACGTGGGAGCAGAAATTCCCCTCTGCACTGCATGCTGCTCTCACTTCCTTTGATCACCGGACTTTATGGTAGCCTCCACACTCCATGCCGCTTTCGCTTCCTTTGATCACCAGACTTTATGGCGTCCTCCACACTGCATGCCACTTTCACTTTCTTTAGATCATTGAGTTCTGCATAGATTTATGGCCATTCGGGGGTGACTTCGCAGTCAGTCCAGCATTGCCCTGGGGTATTTGAATGTGGTTTTGAGCTGCACCTTTTCCCTCCCAGTTGAGAAAATATGGAGCGAAAGCCAGATGCAGAATCACCCCTTGGTGGGGGTGGAAAGTGCTGTCCAGTCGCAGCTGACTCTGTAGGGTTTTCAAAGGAAGAGACGATCAGAGGGGGGTTTGCCACTGCCTGCCTCTGTGTAGCGACCCTGATGTTCCTTGGGTGGTCGCCCATCCAAGTACGAATCAGGGCTGACCCTGCTGTCAGGTTCCCAGTCAAATCGCTCTCCCAACACACAATTCTGCAGGGAATGCTTTATTTAGAGATACGAGATGCTATGGGTTCAAACACTTTGTCAGGACTGAATTGCAAAGGCTGTCGATGTGTTATGTCAATAAAGGTCTATGTTATGATGATGTTATGATGGAATTGCAAAGTCGGGAAAGCAGGATATAGGTGCAGCCCCAAAATTCCATTCACATCCACGTCAGCGTTACTACAATGGCTTTGAAAGATATACAGCCGCTATCTAGCCAGCCACAGACTAACTTCGAGGACATTTCTCGTGTGAAAGATGTCTTGAGGCCTCAGGAAAGTTGCCAAGCAAGCCTCCCTCATTCACTACCAACGCTCACTCCCCCCGCCCAGGAATGCAAGGGCAGGCGAGGGCAACGACGAGGGGTACAGAGGGCAAGCAGAATAAATCCGGTTACACGCCACACAATGAATCAGATTCCAACTAGCCAGATGCCTGAGTCTGACACCTGCTTAGCTTCTGAGATCTGACAAGAGCAGTCCAGCCTAGGCCGTCCAGGGATAACCAGCATTAGGAGTAATGGTAGAAAGTGCCATCAAGTTGCCCCCAACTCATGACAACTCCGTAGGGGTTTCAAAGCAAGAGAAGAACACAGGTGGCTTGCCATTGCCTGCCTCTGCATAGCAGCCCTGGACTTCTTCTGTGGTCGCCCATCCAAGTACGAACCAGGGCTGACCCCGCTTAGCTCCTGAGGTCTGACGAGATCAAGCTAGCCTGGGCCGTCCAGGTCAGGGTACGCATTGCGTGAAGAGGCTCAAAAGCAAGCCGTGCAAATGAGTCCTGATCTTTTGCTACCAGCAAGTCACACCCGCCCAGCACCGGGAAGGAAAGGGCTGCCGGTCTGAAAATATTTACACTGCGATCTTGCCTGTGCGTGTTCAGCGATAAGTTCTGTTGACCACGGTGCTTATCCCTTGAGGGCTTCTGGTTATATCAGGACATCTGAAACGGGTGTAGCTGGGATTGTTTTTTCCTTCAGGGGGGCATTTAAATAAGTCATTGGGGGCACCACCCCACACCCACGTGAGCCAACCAGCCCCACGATCCTTCTTGACTCACCCGGGTGGGAGGAGCTGATGCCGCTTTGCACCCATGAGAACAAGAAAGGCCAATTTCCCACCTGCACCCTCTGGGCAGGAAGGAAGTGGCCTCCCCGCCCTGCTTTCCTGGTGGCCTCTCTAGGACTTTAGCTTCACTGGCCTTCCCTACTGTGGGGCCAAGATGGACAGGTCTCCTAACCAAGGTGCCCACCTGCTGCCAATGACGGGGAGGCTGTGAGCTTCTCGGTGGTGGTGGCGGCAGTGCTCTCCACTGGTGTTGCCAGCCTCCAGGTGGGGCCTGGAGATCTCCCGCTTTTACAGCTGATGTCTGGCAGACGGAGATCAGCTCCGCTGGAGAAAATCAAACCCAACAGAAAAAAGTGTAAGAACAAAAGATGATTGTAGCATATAATTTATACGGAATAAACTGAAGAACAAATCCTATTATAATTTATCAAATATTTATCAAACGTATACCCCGCCCTCCCCGCAAACCAGTCAATGAGCAATGTTTCATCGGTACACCTAGGAACGGACTCTTTATACAAGCATTATACTGGGCGTATCCCGAGCGAATGCCAGTGGGTTTATTTACAGCTTGTTAGTGTACAGTGGATTAGTTGGAGTAGGAGTGACTCGTTTATATTTAATGTATCGATACAGTACATATTTCGGATTAGAACAGAATTTGTTCTTCAGCTTTATTCCTTATAAATTATATGTTATAATCCTCTTTTGTTTGTACACGGTGTTTTGCTGGGTTTGGTTCTTAGACTGTGTACCTCCTTGTTGTTTGGCCCCTGGAGAAAATGGCTGCTTGGGAGGGTGGACTCTATGGCATTGCACCACGCTGAGGCCCCTCCCCTCCCCAAACCCCGCCCTCTCCTGGATCCACCCCCAAAGTCTCCAGGTATTTCCCAACCCAGACCTGGCAACCCTATTCTCCATCTGGCCCCCAGGCCCAGCCATATCCTACCCACAGAATTACCTCTACCAGCTGCCGGGCTTGTTGGCACTTGCAGGGCAGAGTGACGGCTTGGCCATTTTTAAAAAAAAGAGTCAGGAGGCCTGGGCGCTAAGTCTGATTACAGCTGCAAAATTTCTGTTGGCCTCTCACTGGAAGAAGACCTCGGTTCCTTCAGTTGCAGAACGGTATGTAAAAACCTGTGAATTCTTCACCACGGGCAAAACAGCCGATCGTATTTCAACCACAGAATCTACTTCAGGTAACCATAATTCTAATTTATTAGACAAGTGGCTTCCCTTTATGGGTTACTCAGCACAGTACCATTCTTTCAAATATCGTAAGACAAACCAATGGTACAATGGGAGTTTGGCTTCTCTTTAAACGTATTTCAAAATATTTGTCGGTAATGATAAAATTGCTGCTTGTCACTTACCGGTTCTCCTGTATATATCATCTTTAAGGAATATGTTTTTAAATATTCAATTATGTACAGTGTGACATAATTCACAAATGGTATAAATAATTGTTATTTATAATTACTGTCTTATAATAAAAGTTATTTTTTTAAGTCAGGGTTCCCAGCTACAAGACGCCCCAGTCTGGAAAGCATGCCATCCAAACATTGGGGGGTTATCAGATTGCACTGAAGTCCTCCTGGGCTGGGACCAAAGGTTAAGAGAAAGTTCATTCCAGTCCCTGAAGGTTCGGAATATAAGAGCAGAGTGACAGCCTGTCAAATCGATCTCGTCTTATTTCCCAGCACCGTGTTTTCCCTCCTGGCATGTTTTCGTCGTCCAGATTGTCAGCCTGATCAGTAGGAGCTGCCAACATCTGTTAGCCGAGGAAAGGGCGGGGACGGATTCAGTAAACAGAAGATCAGCTGCAGCTCTATCAAGGACGATTCCGTCAGGGGGAGACAGGGAAACTGCTTTAATAAGTACCGGGGAGACGGCAGATTGGAATGCAGAAGGGAGCAGGGAAGGGAATCCGGCACGCTTGGTTGGCAGACTGTCAAGAAGGCGGATGGAAAGATGTGCAGGTGGAATCGGAGAGGCAGTCAGATCTGATCTGGAAAACAGCCGCTTCAAGACAAATGTCGATGGTTCCCAGCATTTTCATTCCAGTTTTGAAAGGAGACCAACCATGAAACCACTCTTGACCTTAGATTGCCCTCCGCAAAATGGAACTTGACTGGGACCTACATCCCTGTGAGGTCAAAAATTGTAACGCGCTCTTCCTGTTAATGGCATTATTAAAAATAATATATAATTTTGTTGATGAGACACGGCAACTTCTTCAACACATCAGGGCTCTTCAGATTGAACACAAAAGGGATGCACAATTCAGTCCAAGCATGGTGGCTTCTCAGACCTTACACACTTGGGTATCACGACTGATTTTGCTTGTCGTTTGAAATGGGAAAGGCTGAAATCATACCTATCAAACTTAACCCCCACCCCAACCTGACCATAATAAAATCTTTTTTGGTGTAGAGGATAGGAGTGCGGACTCTAATCTAGGAGAACTGGGTTTGATTCCCCACTCCTCCACATGCAGCTGCTGGTGTGACCTGGGGTCAGTCACAAGCTCTTTCAGAGCTGTTCTCTCATGAGCAGTTTTCGAGAGAGCTCTCTCAGCCCCACCTACCTCATAGGATGTCTGTTGTGGGGAATGGAAGGGAAAAGAGATTGTAAGCCACTCTGAGACTCCTTCGGATAGTGAAGGGCAAGGTATAAATCCAATCTCCTCCTCCTCCTCTTCTTCTTCTTCTTGGGTCAGTCACAGTTCTTTCAGAGCAGTTCTTTCAGAGCAGTTCTCTCAAGGGCAGTTCTCTCAGAGCTCTCTCAGCCCCACCTACCTCACACAGTGTCCATTGCGGGGAGGGGAAGGGAAAGGAGATTATAAGCCACTCGGAGGCTCCTTCGGGTAGTGAAGGGTGGTGGTATAAATCCAATCTCTCGCTTCCTTTGCCACCTGTCTTGTCCCTTGTTTTACGAGATCCCTGACCCTTTTACATACCAGGTCCCTGCTCTTTTTCCTAGAGACGCCGCCAGTCAGGGCAACCCAGTTCCATTTCAGCTGCCCTTCACCCAGATATTCCCCTGAACTATTGGGTTAGGGGACTAAATACTGCTAAATACTACTTCCCTTTCAAGCTGCCACCATTTATGTATCTATGCACGTAGGCTGAGGTCTAACTGGTTTGCATGTGTAGGCACAGAAGCCACGACAATGAACTTCTGGAATGTATAAATATCCTTTAAGGCAAAAGTCACGTACAGAGTTGTGGGTACCAGAAGGCTGCAGCGCCTGTGGAGTCCTGAAGCCTCCTAGGAAACTGAACCAAAGATTCAACTATAGAGGCTGATTTACTGTAGAAATTAGAGTAGCATAGGTTTAACCAGGGCTTTTTTTCTGGGGGGAATGTGCCTGAATGGAGTTCCGGAACCTCTTTGACAAGATTCCTTTCAACATGTTTAAAAGTTCATGAGTTTACGGTATACAAATCGAAAACTTCATTTCCCTCTTGGGAGTTCCAGCACCTCTTTTTCAAAAAACTAAAAAACAACCAGGTTTAACAGAGGACCGAGGCCCTAATTTGGTATAGTGGTTAAGCCAGTTTGGTGTAGTGGCTAAGTGTGTGGACTCTAATCTGGGAGAACCGGGTTTGATTCCCCACTCCTCCACCTGCCGCTGTATGACCTTGGGCAAGCCATAGTTCTGTCAGAGCTGTCCTTGAAAGAGCAGTTTCTGTCAGAGCTCCCTCAGCCCCACCAACCTCACAGGGTGTCTGTTGTGGGGAGGGGAAGGGAAAGGAGTTTGTAAGCCGCTCTGAGGCTCTGAGTGAAGGGTGGGGTTTAAATCCAATCTCTTCTCTTCTCCTCTAATTCTGCAACACTTTTCAGCACCAACTGTCTACAACAAGGAGAGACAGCACTTCCATTCTTATCCTTCCTTTCAGGGTACCCATTACCATCTTGATCAACTGGTATTCCATCACAAACACCTTCTGCAAGACTAACCACTTAAACCCAGATATCCCTGGCATGCACGTAAAAGGCCACAGTGCCACAGATGGAATCAGGAAGAAGGTGATTATTTCAATCACTTTGGACAATTACCATTGCTAACGAGCGGCAGTGCAGACAGCAAGACACCACCACACCCATCTGCAGTGGGAAAACTCAGAAAGGTTCCTTGAAGCTCCTCTCTTCCTTGTCCTGGCAAAGAAGAGAAACTGATGGGAAGATCAAGGTGGGTTCTCATGTAAGTCTGTCTGTGGCAGTAGGATAGAGCAAGAGTCCAGAAGCACCTTAGGTAAAGGTAAAGGTTCCCTTGCTCGAAAGCCAGTCGAATCCGACTCTAGGGTTGCGGTGCTCATCTCCATTTCAAAGCCGAAGAGCCAGCACTGTCCGAAGACGTTTCCGTGGTCATGTGGCCGGCATGACTAAACACCAAGGTGCACCGAACGCTGTTACCTTCCCACCAAAGTGGTACCTATTTATCTACTTGCAGTTTCTTGCTTTCGAACTGCTAGGTTGGCAGGAGCTGGGGCCAGAGACGGGCGCTCACTCCGTCATGCGGCACCCGGGTCTCGAACTGCTGAACTGCTGAACTAAGCCTGCAGTTCAGTGTCTTAACCACTTGAGCCACCACAGCTCCTAGAAGCACCTTAAAGACTAAGAAAATCTGTGGGAGGAGAGGAGCTTTTGTGAGGTACAGCTAGAATGGGAGTCCGTCTGTCCTAAACTCTCCTAAATTTAGGACAGACGGACTCCCATTCTAGCTGTACCTGAAGCAGTGAGTGGGGACTCACAAAAGCTCCTCCCCTCCCACAGATTTTCTTAGTCTTTAAGGTGCCACTGGACTCTTGCTGTTTTCTACTGGCATGTAGATTCTAAGTTTGCACTTTCCTTTCATCCAATAAAAGCTCTATGATGCATAGATCTTGGGCAGTGAGTAGTTATTATTAATCATGTATTACCCAATAGACAAAAGGAGTAAAACATTTTTGTAACTGCTAAGGCTTTTGGGGGGGCCCCCTCGTTATTGGCAAGTAGGGCTGTGGTGGCTCAGTGGTTAAGACGCTGAACTGCAGGTCGGAATGTCGGTAGTTCAGCAGTTCAAGACCCAGGGTGCCACGTGACGGAGTGAGCTCCCATCTCAGGTCCCAGCTCCTGCCAATCTAGCAGTTCGAAAACAAGAAATTGCAAGTAGATAAATAGGTACTACTTCAGTGGGAAGGTAACAGCATTCCGTGCGCCTTGGCATCTAGTAATAGAATCATAGAATGTTAGAGTTGGAAGGGACCCTACAGGTCATCTAGTCCAACCCCCTGCACTCTGCAGGAGCATAGCCAAAAGATAGCCCTACAACATACTCGAAAAATGGTCATCCAGCCTCCGCTTGAAAACATCCAGCAAAGGAGCATCCACCACCTCCTGAGGCAGTCTGTTCCATTGCTCAACCACTTTTACAGTTAGGAAGTTTCTCCTGATATTTAGCCGGTATCGACTCCCTTGTAATTTCCACCCATTAGATCTAGTCTTGCAATCCGGAGCAAGAGAGAATAGATCTGCTCCATCTTCTACATGGCAGCCCTTCAGATATTTGAAGACTACAATCATGTCCCCTCTAAGCCTTCTCTTTCCCAGGCTAAACATACCCAACTCTTTCAGCCTTTCCTCGTGAGACTTGGATTCCAACCCTCTCACCATCCTGGTCGCCCTCTTCTGGACATGCTGTGGAGTCATGGCAAACACATGACCACAGAAATGTCTTCAGATAGCGCTGGCTCTTTGGCTCGGAAACGGAGATGAGCACCACACCCCTAGAGTCGGATTCAATTGGCTTTCGAGCAAGGGAAACTTTTACCTTTACCGGCAAGTAGAGATGTAACTCTCATAGGGATATAAATCAGAGCAAGCTGACAAAGATGGTGAAAGCTCAAAATGTGGATAAATAAAGTTTTTGCAGCATATATTTTCTGACTCTTGTCTAGAAGTTTCATGTATATTAATTTTAGGTTTTGTCACTTAGAACGGTGGTCCACGAACTGTGTTCTAAGGTATCTAAGGAGAGCCAGTTTGGTGTAGTAGTTAAGTGCGTGGACTCTTATCTGGGAGAACCGGGTTTGATTCCCCACTCCTCCACTTGCACCTGCTGATGTGACCTTGGGTCAGTCACAAGCTCTGGCACAGCTGCTCTCTCAAGGACAGTTTCTGCCAGAAGTTCTCTCAGCCCCACCTACCTCACAGGGTGTCTGTTGTGGGGAGGGGAAGGGAAAGGAGTTTGTAAGCCGCTCTGAGACGCCTTTGGGCAGTGAAGGGGGGGTATAAATCCAAACTCTTCTTCTTCTTCTTCTTCTTCATCTTATTGAGCTTCTTCAAGAAAACCATCAGTTTCACAACACCTCTTGCCTCTTAGAGGAGAAGGGTTGTCCGAATACTGCAGACTGCCAATAGGACAAATAAGGGAGTTCTAGATCAAGCCAGCTCTAGAAGCTAAAATTACTAAACTTTGGTCATTTTATCAGAAGAGCCACCGGGAAAGGCAATAATGCTAGGAAAAGTTGCAGGCAGCAGAAAACCAACACGGGATGGATTGATTCCATCAAGGAAGCCACGGCCCTTGACTTGCAAGACCTGAGCAAGGATGTTTTGAAGGACAGTAATTCATAACGTCACCATAAGTCAGATGCAACTTGATGGCACGTAACACACACATACACATTGCATCTTCCCACATAACGTGCTGCTAGAAGATGGTACAGGCGGTCTCTGAGACTATGTTGTTGGTTCCTATGAGGAAAGAGTCAGTGTGGAGTAGTGGTTAGAGTGTCAAACTAGAATCTGGGAGAGCCAGGCTCAGATCCCCACTCTGCCATAAGAAGCTTGCTGGGTGACCTTGGGCCCAGTCACGTGCTCTCTCAGCCTAAACTGCCTCATGGGCCTGTTGTGACAGTAAACACGGAAAGGAGAACTTCACGACTGAGTATTCTTCTCTTGGAAACTCCTGCGTAATGCCTGAGCTGATTTTGCAGTCCCTCCAATGAAGAACTACAAAGTTCTCATAGTCCATGTCATCATTTGCTCCAAAAGGGGGATAAGGAAGTCCTCGTGATCTAGCTTTCTGAGGGCAACATTACAGGAAAGGAAATCCAGAGTCCTTGGGATTGCAAGTCATATTGTCCCGGAGTGCCTAGCTGCTTATGGCTCAACCTGTTTCTTCAAGGAAATGCAGCCAAAGATGGGAGGTAGATCCAAGAGATATTCCCCCTCCTCATGCTGCTGCTGCATAATCTTCCAAATAAGCTGAGTTGACCAACGCTAAGATTTCTTCTGATGTCTCTCCTCAGGAGAGATTTCCTGTCGCTCTGAAGCTCGCAGCCAGGCCTCAGAGTTTTGTTTCGTTTCCCCCTCTCTTCAGGTCTCTTTTCTCTCCCCAATCCCTTCTGAGGCATTTTTTGTGCACCGCCAAGCTGACTTGAGGTGATTCCGTTGTCGTTCTGAAGCATCAAGAGGGGCTTGACAGAACCACCACATTATTGCCACAGGCTGCATGTCATCAGGTAAAGAGGTTGAAGAGGAGAAAGTTGAGGCGCCCCTGGCAGCGGGGGTCATTTGGAGCAGGAGCGTGCAGGAGCGGAGCTCCAGCAGTTAAAAGCACAGGCAGTGGCAAGCCCCGCCCCCAGCTCCCAGCAGGAGCCGTGCAGTATTCCTCCTGGGCCTAGATAGGCTACTCTGGGACTGGAATGACAGCCCCCAGAGTGGAAACACAGTCCCTAGGGGTGGAGCCCGAGTGGGGGGTGTTGCCTTCTGACACACTTCGGGGGTATGGCATATGCAAATAAGTTATGCTAATTAATTATGCTAATGAGCTCCTGCACCTCTTTTTCTCCTGCACCTCTTTTGCTTCAAGTGTCTGTGTCTGGGTTGGAGGGCAGAGAGAAGTGTTGCTTCTTAATGGCGTCACAGTCACTATCCAGTCGGCACTACCCACGACTGGCTGCTCCGAGCTTGTCACTTCTTCTTTTGTTTTTGTTCTCAGAGTCCAGCCTCACAGAGGAGAGACGTCCACACTGAAGGTGGTAGGGCAGGGCACGTGTCAAAGGTGACACGGTGAGGTGCCTGCAGTCTGGCAGACAGCTGAATGGAGATGCCACTTTAGTCCTTGGCATCACTGGACAGTAAGAGAACTGCCAACCAAAGTTGCCAATAGGTTGGGCTTTACTGCTGCCTACTGGGGCACCACTCAGCAGGAAATGGGAATACAGGCACAGGGTAACTGCTTAAACTGTTAATGTACCAGGAGCTTTTTTTATTTACTAATGTAAACCTCACTTTTCCTCACAGTGGGAACC
This sequence comes from Gekko gecko, assembly GCA_029375565.1. Lineage (NCBI taxonomy): Eukaryota > Metazoa > Chordata > Lepidosauria > Squamata > Gekkonidae > Gekko > Gekko gecko. The sequence goes on along the minus strand of JAPDNY010000004.1, from coordinate 227,281,314 downwards.
CAAAGGGGGTGTTCTCTCCCCTCCTCCACGTTATCCTCACAACACGCCTGCAAGGTAGGTTAGGCCATGAGAGTGTGACTGGCCCACAGTCACCCAGCCACCTTCAATGGCAGAGGGGGGGATTTGCTCCAGGGTTTTTCGGCTCCTCGCCTGACGCTCAAACCACTACACGATGCATTCGCTTCCTACTAGGTTATGACTCCAAACCGAGAATTGTGGGCTGTGTAATTTCAGAGATCTACACCCACCAACCATCCATGATTTTTAGAGAGTGGGAACAAGCATAAAAGAAGAAATACTAGCACAACGTGTGCCTCTTGGTTTCCTGCTTGACTTGGGGAAAGCCACCTGTCTGTCCTGGGCCGACCCTATACCCAAAGTGGGGAAGAAAGTAATAACATAATATGGAGGGCAGTGCAAACTATAAACAGCTGTGCAAGAGAACAGCTGTACACTGTCAATGCCTGTGATGGCCCACCACCTCACGTCAACTTCACACTTTTCAGCAGAGGGAATGCTGGGAGGAGTAGACATACTCCTTTTACGCATTGTCACCACTGGTGCACAAAGGAGGAAGAAGAAGAGTTGGTTTTTACACCACAGTTTTCACTACCTGAAGGAGCCTTAGGGTGCAGTCAGACGGAGTGCTGGGAGAGGTTTAAATTGCTCCGGTCCCAATGCGCTTTTTTTTTAACCTGGAGAATTGTGATCACACCCATCTCCTTGTTCCAGATTGCTGTGCAGCCACATCGCTCCCTGCAATCGGTGTTTGTTTTTTCTCTCTCAGTTTGGGCATGTGCACAGGTGGCCATCTGTAGAGTTAAAATTTTCGTGTGCGCACAGAACAGCAATTTCCACTTCAACCCAACTGCTGTAACACTTCCCTTTAAACTTTAAAGGAACACTTCCCTTTAAACTTTTACCCTGAAACCAGCCTCCGTGAGATCCCGAACTCGTCTAACCAACAAAACTAGGCACTATTTAAACATTGTTTTTAATAACGCGGGAGCGGAGCTCCGCCTGTGCGCATACCACCGATGCTAAAATAAAATGGCGGGTGAAGAGCGGAAGCCTTGGGCTTCCGAGCAGAAGCGGCTCAACACCTCAGGAGCGATCAGATGTCAGAAAAGTGCGGCTACAACTGGAGAATCAGGAAAACACCAATTGGGGACCTGGTAACAAAATACTCCATTTTAAAGGGGGTTTGAGCCGGAAAGCAATGGCTGGGGGCGGTGCGCAGATGATGGGTATGTGAACGTGGATATGAAAACAGTTACTGAAGTATACTGAAAGTGGACTAAACGACCCGTCTGAATGCACCCAGAGAGTGACTTACAATCACCTTCCCTTCCTCTCCCCACAACAGACACCCTGTGAGGTAGGTGGGGCTGAGAGAGCTCTGAGAGAACTGGGACTGACAGAAGTAGAGGTTGGATTTATACCCCACCCTTCACTACCCAAAGGAGTCTCAAAGCGGTTTACAATCTCGGTTCCCTTCCCCTCCCCACGACAGACATCCTGTGAGGTAGGGGGGGCGGAGAGAACTCTGAGAGAACTGGGACAGAAGAAGAGTTAGTTTTATACCCCGCTCTTCAGTACCCGAAGGAGTCTCAGAGCTGCTGACAATCGTCTTCCCTTCCTCTCCCCGTAACAGACATCCTGTGAGGCGGGGGGGAGGGGCTGAGAGAGTTCCGAGAGAACTGGGACTGACCCAAGGTCACCCAGCGGGCTTCATGTGGAGGACAAGTGGGGAACCAAACCTGGCTCTCCAGATTAGAGTCCTGCCGCTCCTAACCAGTACACCAAACTGGCTCTCTCCAAGAGGCGTGCATGTGGTTGATGCCACAGATAAAAATGTGTGCTGCCCACTGGTTTTAGAGAGGCACTAATCTGGCTTTTTCTCCCCCAAAAGCACAGGGGTGTGTCCCTCAGCTCTCAACAAAAAGCTTGCAGATTAGCAGCAAAGTTGAGAAGCCCCATGTTAACAGTTGGCACCTTCCGATGACTCCCAAACTGTTGCACTGGCAGGGTTAATTGCCTTGCTCCCTTGGGAAGCACGAGTTGGAAGAATAGAGCACGGCAGTGGCTCTGCTTTCTCCTCTTTATGTTAGATTATCTCCTCCTAGCTATTCAAATCCAGCATTTTCCCACTTGGTAATAAAGCACAAGGTAGAGCTGCATTCCCTCCATGTTGGATGGGTGTATACTAGCTGAGAGGTCCCCAGCTTGGTACCTCTGGGCATCACGACACCCGTGGACACCTTTTTTGATGCCCACCAAATGTTTTTAGAAAGTAGGTGGGGCTTTTACCCAGCAAGGCTTCTGATTGGCTCTGCAGATTAAAAAACAACAACACTGCAGCAGCCACCACAGTACAAGGTTGTTCACTGCGTGATCGAAGGTAGGCTCTGGCAGCAATTTTGTGGGTGGCCCCACCTCCTGCATTTTGTGGCTACACTTACCACACTGGGTGCGTTCAGACGGCATGCTGAGAGTAGTTTAAACTTGTCTGGTTCTGACACGATTTTTTTTTAATCTGGATAATCGCAATCACACTCACCTCCATATCCCGGCTCCCCGCGCAGTCACATCACTCCCCGCCGTCTACACTACTGATGCGCGGGAGCATGTGTTGGTGTTTTTTTTAAAAATCAGTTTGCGCATGCGCATAGGCAGTCATCTGTAGAACTGGAATCTTCGCACATGCGCAGAACAACTAGTTTCCCACCAAAAGCATGGCCTGAGGTGTCTCCAACCGCTGTAACAGAACACTTCCCTTTAAACTTTTGACCCAAAACTGGTCTCCATGAAGGCCTGAACGCGTCTAAACGCTAAAATGAGTCACCATTTAAACTTTGGTTTTTATTACCACGGGAGCAGAGCACCGCTTATGTGCATACCGCCGATGCTAAAAAAAAAAAAAAAGTGGGCGAAAAGCCGAAGCCTCGGGCTCCTGCGGCAGCTTTCCGGAGGGGAGGGGGTTGAAGCACCCGGAAGTGACTCGGCACCGCAGGAGGGATCAGACATCGGAAACTGCAGCTTGAAACCGGAGAATCAGGAAAACACCAGAGGGGGAGCTGGTAACAAAATACTCCAGTTTAAAGGGGGGCTTTGAGCCGGAAAGCGATGGCTGGGGACGGTGCGCAGATGTTGATGTGTGAGGTAAAGGTTTCCCTTGCTCGAAAGCCAGTCGAATCTGATTCTAGGGTTGCGGTGCTCATCTCCGTTTCAAAGCCGAAGAGCCGGCGCTGTCTGAAGACGTTTCCGTGGTCATGTGGCTGGCATGACTAAATGCCTAGGCGCACGGAACGCTGTTACCTTCCCACCAAAGTGGTACCTATTTATCTACTTGCAATTTCTTGCTTTCGAACTGCTAGGTTGGCAGGAGCTGGAACTAGAGACGGGAGCTCACCCTGTCATGCGGCACTCTCGGGTCTCGAACTGCTGAACTACCGCCCTTCCACAGCCTGCAGTTCAGCGTCTTAACCACTTGAGCCACCGCAGCTCCTTGATGTGTGAATGTGCATATAAAATCCGTTACTGAAGCGTGACGAAAGCTGATCAAACAGCCCATCTGAACGCACCCACTGTGTTGAAATTCCAAAGGTACCCACATGCTCAAGAAGCTTAGGTACCCTGTTCTAGCTCTTCAGCAACTACCACTCCAAGGACATTTCCTCAGCAGTTCTATGGAGATGTGGTGGAGATGGGTCCCCTCAGAAAGGCTCACTGCTAACCCCTGAGCCCCTGGTGCTTCTTCACACTGGCCCTGCCCCCTTTGAAAAAGTACTGAGAGCCGCAAGGAGAGAGACCTCCTTTGACCAGTCCTCTCAAAGCCACGTTCTGACCAAACCTCACGAGAAAGCAAGAGCCGACAAGAAAGCTAAAGCGACCTTTCCTCATGAACTGAGATTCTCCAGCTTGCAGAGAGCCAAGTTTGGTGTAGTGGTTAGGTGCGTGGACTCTAATCTCCACTCCTCCACTTGCAGCTGCTGGATGACCTTGGGCAAGCCATAGTCCTGTCAGAGCTGTTCTTGAAAAAAAGAGCAGTTTCTGTCAGAGCTCTCGCAGCCTCGCCTGCCTCACAGGGTGTCTGTTGTGGGGAGGGGAAGGGAAAGGAGTTTGTAAGCTGCTCTGAGACTCCGAGTGAAGGGTCAGGCATAAATCCAATCTCTTCTTCCACTGCTTCCCAGTAGAAGTTGCTGAGTAGGTTAGTCCGCTCTTGGAAGACTGGAGAGATTTGAATCCGGGCCCCACCCTTTGCACCAGGGTCGCCCTGGAAGAAGGGAACTCCCGACAACGGAGAATACAAATCCAGCACAGTGATTTATTGATCAGAAATACAAATGAGATCCTTCCCATGGTGAGCCCCCCCTACTCTAGTGTTTCAACAGTCAGTTCAAGTGCTCTTTTCCCCCACAGCAGCTTTGATCGCTGCAGGATGAGTCCAGGTCCCTATTTAGAAGTCGTAGTGATCCTTTTCCTCGGCTGCGAAAGTGAAGGTCTTGGTTTCTTCGTTTACTTCGGGATTAAGGTTTTCGTCGTCCTGTCATTCAAGGTGGGGTAAGGAGAAGAAAAAAAACAGATGAGGAAATGATCTCAACCATATTGTAGAATATTAAATTCCTTTCTAAAATTTGGGGTGTGCTGCCTGTCAATGCAGCGATGGCCACAGGCATAGATGGTTTTAAGAGGGGATTAGACAGATTCATGGAGGATAGAGGTCTATCAGTGGCTGCTCGCCACGGTAGCTGAGGGGAACCGCCACATTCAGAGGCCTAAGGCCTCTGAATCCCAGAGCCAGGAGGCGACATCGGGGGAAGGCCTCAGCCTTACGATCCAGCGATCAACAACTTTTAGCTGTTCTGCAGCCTGATGGACAACTGATTGGCCTCAACCAGGGCCAAGGCTTTTTCGGCCCTGGCCCCTGCCTGGTGGAACGCGCTCCTGCTTGAGTTCAGGGCCCCACGGGATCTGTTACAGTTCTGCAGGGCCTGTAAAATGGAGCTCTTCTGCCAGGCTTTCGGGGTGAGGCGTTGGATACCCAAATCCAGCTTGGCTTCCCTTACTAGCAAGCGCTGATTTTTATTTGAGCGAATTATACAACTGTGCCACTCTCAGACATTTTTTTTTATTATGTATTATTTGGATTTATATCCCCGTCCTCCCCGAAGGCTCAGGGCGGCTTCTATCCAAGCTCTTTTATCAAAGCAAGCATGCTCTGGTTTGCTGCTGCATACTTGATTTTAATGTTAATTTTATTGTTAAACTTCTATTTCTTGTTCTGTTAGTCACGATTTGTATGTGACTTTGTAACCCGCCCTGAGCCCGCTTGCAGGGAGGACAGGATAGAAATATAATAAATAAATATGGCCAGTTGTTGGAGGAAATGGCTGGCCACTGTGTGAGACAGGATGCTGGACTAGATGGACCACTAGTCTGATCCAGCAGGGCTCTTCTCATGTTCTCATGAAGGCCTTGGCCTCTATGCCCTGTTGTTGGCTCTCCAACTGGTTTGCCACTGTGTGGGACAGGATGCTGGATTAGATAGACCACTGGTTGGATCCATCGGGGCTCTTCTGATGTTCTTGTGAGGAGGAGGCCTCGACCTCTCTGCCCTGTTGTTGGCCCTCCAGAGTAACTGGCTGGCCACTGTGTGAGACGGGATGCTGGACTAGATGGACCACTCGTCTGATCCAGCAGGGCTCTTCTCACGTTCTTATTAAGATTCTGGCCAGCCATAGCTCAGCTAAGTCGCTTTGCAATTCTCCAGCCTCCTTCACAGAATTACAGTTCCCAGAATCCCTAGGGAAAGGAAGCAATGATTAAACTAATCTGGTATTGCCTCGGTTGTCCGTGCTCTGCAGCAATCCAGCCACTCAGTATGTTGCTCAGACTGATGCACCCGAAGAAGGTACGGAGATCAAATGCCAGCAGCTACTTACGTCACCAGAAAAATACTTCTCTATGAGGTTTAAAGCAGATTGGTAGACAGCGTTGTTCTCGTGAGTCTGCAGCGCTTCGATCTTCTCCAAGCCACCGAGCTGTTCCACAAGGACACACAGTTTCTCTGTCTCGCCCAGCTTCTCAGCAGACTGATTTGGGGAGAAAGGAGCGGCACAGCTGTCCAGGAGTGTGTGTGTTCCCACAATGCCAAGCGCCCCCCCTCTGCTATATGGGCCAAAGGCCCACCACCTTCATGTCCATGACTTTGGTGGAGAATCGGCACTCTGAAGTCAGCCCATCAGGACATTTAGTTACCAGTCGAATTTCTAGACTGGTCAGTTCTTTGCATTGATCCTTGTGCTCAATGCATTATGAAGATGCACAAGGTATGCATAGAGTTACCAGGTCTCCTCGTCACACCATTAGGGGGATTTGGTGTTCCAGGATGTCCCCGATGTGATGACATTACCCGGAAGTGACATCACGTTGGGGACATTGCATGGCGATGCTCTGGTCTGAGGGCAGAACTCTATGATAAAACTGGCTTCAAGCCATAGAGTTTTGCCCTCAAACCAGAGTGCCATCACATGATGCCCCGACATGATGACGTCACTTCTAGGTGATGTCATTGTGTTGGGGACATCGCACAGCGATGTCATTGTTTTGGGGTGGCACATACCCCGCAAACTGGGGGAACCCCTGCTGCGACCCGAGGACTGACAACCCTGGATATGCAGGGGAGTGAATGTTAAAAGACTGTGGTTACCACCAGTGTTCCTGCTAAGCTAAGCTGGTGTGAGCTATCCCACAGTTTTTTTACCCTCCGGCTCATGCATTCTTGTCTCAGCTCGGGAAGGATGGCTCCAGAGCAAACTAATTTATGCAGCAGTCAAATTGTTCGTTCACAACTTTAATGCCGGTAGCTCACAAAGTAGAATTTTTGCTCACAAGACTCTACTGCTTAGAGGGAGCATTGGTCACCACTTAAGCATAATATCCAGTTATGACTTATATACATCAGTGACTACATGAAGCTGCCTTATATTGAACTCTTGGCCTATCAAAGGCAGCGCCTGGCAACGAGTAGGAGGGTGGGGGGCAGTATCCCAGGAGAAAACCCCCCGAAGAAAAACAAAGTCTTGGCTACTTACTGGAAGTTCTGACCATAGAGTTGCTAGCAATTGGTAGAGCTACCCTTGTCACGTCCAAGTAGCTCTAGGAATCAAAGGGAACTCTATGGTCAGAACTTTCTGTAAGTAGCCAAGGCCCTTATTTTTCTTTGTAATTTTTCTCCCCAGGATGAATGCACCCTCCCCTCCACCCCAGTTTCCACACGCTGATCAGCTGAGCATTGGCAGGCAAGGGCCGCAATTGGCTGCAGGCCTCCCACCATAAGCGGGCCAATGGGAACCCTAAGGGTCAGTTTTGTCAATTCCAGAAGCAATTCTCAGGTAGACAGCCTGTCACCTGGTCCTTTTAACTGGAGACAGCAGGGATTGAACCTGGGACCTCCTGCATGCAAAGCAGATGCTCCACACCACTGACTAAAGGGAGAGCTAGGCACTGAAAAACCCTGACACTGAGGTTTCTATGGACAAATTCAGTTGAGAGTCAAATGCATTCATCTCATGGCGCCCATGCATAAGTGAACCACCCATAGACTGAGATGCCAGTTCAAATCCTTGACCAGAGCCAGGGCATTTTGTGCCCTGGCTCCAACCTGGCGGAACTCTCTGCCGAATAACATCCTTGCCTCTGTAGGACCTGATGCAGTTCCGCAGGGCCTATAAGGCAGAGATGTTCCACCAGGCATTTGGCTGAGGATGGCGATGGTCTCATCTTTCTGGCACTCCCATCCCCTACTTCCCCGTGAGGCATTGGCGTGATTAGAAATTTTAGTGCCATCCTTCGGTTATCTACTGTATCACTGATTTTATTTGGTTTTATTGATGGATTTATGACACACTTTAATGATGTATTCATTTTATTGTACTCCACCCCGATCCCAATGTTTTGGTGGACAGTAGTTTAAAATCGAATCTAATAAATAAATAAATGAATAAATAAATAATAAATGTCTCTTATTTATGGGAAGCTGAAACTGGCACCCCATGTTCTGAGAGGGGGCTTGAAACATCCTGGAATACCGATTAAGGAACCAAGAACAAGAAGCAGCGCAAATCGTTGGGAGCAGAGAGAGAAAATTCTTACCAAGAAGATGTTGGAGAGGCTATCCAGGATGACTTGGACGGTTTTCCCATCCTTGACGGTCAACAAGTTGAGCAAGGGCAAGAGGGTCCCAGCTTGGACCAGATCAACAATCTGCTCCACAGTGCCCCCGGTGGTGAAGTTGGCAACTGCCCAAATAGCCTCTTTCTGGGCTTTGAAGTCTCCCTGCAGATGGGGAGTGAAAAGCCAGACAAAAATGGTGGGGAGAAATAGCATCAGAACTGTAGGCTATTCTAGTGGCACATCATACCACCAAATACCTGCTTAAGCAAGTAGACCTAACTCCATTTGGAAATCGGGCCTATTTTCTTGTTGTGTGTAATGACAAAATTGGTTATCATGTAGGCATTCCTGGGAAAACCTGAGGAACTACAAAGGGTGCTAAGCCCATGCCGGCGGGGGGGAGCAGGCTCCGCTGGCTACCTCACCCCTGTGGTCTCAAGAATGTTATTTTTTTAAACATTCATTCGCTGCCTTTCTGCTTGCCGTACAGAGCCCAAGACATCTTACAATATAGATGAGACACGTAATAACATCCGTTTAAAAAAACAAAATTTAAAAGCACAGTTTAGAACTGCAAGTAAATAAAGCAAATGTGGTCCTACAATGCTCCCTCTAAGCTGTAGAGTTTTGTGAGCAAAAATTCGACTTTGTGAGCTCCTGGCATTAAATTTGTGAGCAAACGATTTGGCTACTGCAAAAAGGTTTGCTCTGGAGCCCTCCTTCCTGAGCCGAGACAAAAATGTCTGAGCTCACACTAACTCAGCTTAGGGGGAACACTGGTCCTAAATAAAAACATCGTCAGCTGCCTTCTAAAAGTTGAAAGCAAGGGGGCAAGACACACCTCCCTGGAGATTGTTCGGTAATCAGGCCCTCTCCCGTGTACCCACCAACTCAGCTTCTTTGAAGAATAGGACACTCTGTATGGGGCAGTGATGCCCTGTCTTCTTGGTGCTTGGGGGTTAACAATGGGAGGCTTCCTGGAGTTCTGGCCCCGCTGGGGGACCTCCTGATGCCCACCTGGGTTTTGGCCACTGTGTTGGACTAGAGTGTTGGAGTAGATGGGCCATTGGCCTGATCCAACACGGCTTCCCTTATGTTCTCATGGACAGCCAGGAGGGCCTCTCCCTGTGATCTTAATTCCCGGGCAGAACATATGAAAAGGAAAACATGCCTCTTTTAAGGGATAGAAGCACTGCTCTTACGGAGACAACGAAACTAGTCCTTAAGAAGCACGTTCCGCAACTTTCACATGATGACCATGCCCACGGCCAAGGAGTTTGGTCACCGCAAGCAAGATCCATCCATCCCTTCCTGAGCCTGCTTCACAGCTACCCAGGCATAACCCATGCTGTTGACTGGTGGGACTGAACCAAGCACCTAAGGGGTGTCAAACATAAGGCCTGGGGGCTGGATCTGGCCCCTCCAGGGCTCTTGTGTGGCCCACGAGCAGCTGGTGCAAGGGAGAAAGTACTGGGGCGGGAGTGGGCGGAGCCACTCCATTGTGGCTTCAGCACTGCAGAACAACCTTGCCTGCAGCAATCAATCATCACGGGAGCATCTGCCCAGTGCTGCACTGCTGCCTCTCCAGTCTGCCCGTGTGGGTTTTCCTCTGCCCCCCTCCCACCCCAGGGGGCCTTGCAGTGAGGACACACCAACTCGGAGCTGACCAGCTGCTGTCCTTTATACAGTTTCTATCTCCGGTACCTGGCAATATGTTTTATGGCACACATGGCCCGGCCCAGCAAAGTGACATTTATGTCAGATCCAGCCCTTGTAACAAAGGAGTTTGACACCTCTGGCCTAAGTTGTATCGGTCCCATCATCATGCCATCCTAGGCAGCTGCTTCCTCCCGGACAACCAAGCACTTGAGGCAACAGCCTACCAAGCACCTCCATGCATTACCTTTTCCAGAAGCTCCACCAGGGGATGCAGGAGCCCGCAGGTGATAATCTGCTGGATCTGTGAGCAGGGCCCCGCCGCAATGTTGCTGAGCGCCCACGCCGCCTCCTTCTGGATGGAGGACTTGGGGTGCCGCAGGAGCCGGGGAAGGATGGACAACAAGCCCGCGTCGATGGCCAGCTGGGTCTGCTCGTCCGTCCCGGTGACGATGTTGCCAACAGCACGCAGAGCTGGAGTCTAAGGCAGAGATGCATTAAGGAGGGTGGCAGGGGACATGGAACATAAGAGGAGCCATGCTGGATCAGGCCAGTGGCCCATCCAGGCCAACGCTCTGTGTCACACAGTGGCCAAAACCCAGGTGCCATCATGAGGTCCACCAAAAGAACCAGAACTCCTGAAGCCCTCCCGCTGTTGCCCCCCCCCCCGAGCACCAAGAATACAGAGCATCACTGCCCCAGACAGAGTGTTCCACCTACACCTTGTGGCTAATAGCCACTGATGGGCCTCTGCTCCATATGTTTAGCCCATTCCCTCTTAGATAAACATATGGAGGATGATGGGGGACACAGGTGCATCCCAAACCACAACCCAAAGGTGCGCAACATTTCTATGCATGTAGCAAGTGAGCAAGGGTAATTCACAGGGACTCTTCTGAATTTTAGGGGTGAAGGTCATAAGAAATGGCATAGTGCGTTGGAATTTATTCGATAGCTTCTTCTCCCACAGAACTAGGTGCTTGATTTTTGATTAATGGCCAGTTGCCTTCACTAGGAAGGAAGGACTGTCTGTAGGGCGGCTCAGAGGTTAAGACACTGAGCTGCAGACTGGAAGGTCGGTAGCTCGGCAGTTCGAGACCCGAGTGCCGCGTGATGGAGTGAGCTCCCGTCTCTGACCCCAGCTTCTGCCAACCTAGTTCGAGAGCAAGAAATTGCAAGTAGGTAAATAGGTACCGCTTCGGTGGGAAGGTAACAGCTTTCTGTGTGCCTCAGCATTTAGTCATGCCGGCCACATGACCATGGAAAAAGTCTACGGACAGCGCTGGCTCTTTGGCTGGTAAGCGGAGATGAGCACTGCACCCCTAGAGTCAGATTTGACTGGCTTTCGAGCAAGGGAAACCTTTACCTTTACTTAAATCCCAACCCAGTGCTCCCTCTCAGCTGTGGAGTCCTGTGAGCAAAAATTCTACTTTGTGAGCTCCTGGCATTAAAGTGGTGCGCGAGCGATTTGGCTGCTGCATCAATGAGTTTGCTCTGGAGCCCGTCCTTCCTGAGCTGAGACAAAGATGTGTGAGCCGGAGGCTAAAAAACCGTGAGCTAGCTCACACTGACTCAGCTTAGAGGGAACACTGCTGTCAACACGCAGGTGGGCTGTACAGTTTGGACTCCAGCTTATGGGAGGTGGTGCTGAGAGAGGAACCAGACATTTCCACCCATCCCTACTGACAACCAGTGCTGAAGAGGGGGGAAGGCAGAAAGCTCTTCCGTGGCAAGACAATGGATCCAACACCCCTCCCTAAACACCCGTCTACCTACCAGAACGGGCAAGTCCGGACAGGACAAGAGCTGCACCAGCCTCGGCAGTATCCCCGTCTCCACCACGACGTGAATGCGGTCGTTGGTCCCATCGGTCAGGTAGGAGACAGCCCAGCAGGTGTCCGAGATGATGTCCCTGTCTTCATGTTGCAGGAGGCAGATCAGCGCGGGGAGGATCTGCCTCACGGCTTCCAGCGGCGGCCAGGGGTTTTTATTCCTGCAGAGGTTGGACAGCGTCCACGTGACGTTCCTCAGGAACCCCACCTGGAACCAGAAGGTGGCGGGACTCTTCAGAGAAGTGTCATCCCATTGGCTGCAAAGCTGGGGGTGGGTGGGCTCTAAGCAGGGCCTTCTTTGTAGAAAAAGCCCAGCAGGAAGTCATTAGCATATTAGGCCACACCCCCATATTGCCAGAAGTGTGGTCATCTAGCCACATCTACCTTTCGCTTCTTATTCTGTCTACCTTGTTTGTTGTCGAAATCCAGGGCTGTTTTTGTAGCAGGAACTCCTTTGCATGTTAGGCCACACACCCCTAATGTAGCCAATCGTAATGCGTTTCTGCTGTTGGGTGTGGCCTATTATGCTAATGAGTTCCTGGCTGGGCGTGGCCAACTCAGGAGCCAGCCGGAGCTCCGTTCCTGTGCGTTCCTGCCCAAAAATAGCCCTGGCTATTTGAGATAGGGTATGAGCTGGGGTTAAATCAGCTCTTCACTCAAGATTTGTGGGAAAGCAAAACATTAACGGCACTCAAGGACCCATTGCAAGCTGGCAAGGAATGTACATTCATTGTCGGTGGTTTTGCCCAATAGTTCTTACATTTTGGAAAGATATTGTGCAACAACCTGGGACTTTGTACACCGGGTGGGTTTGGGAGGCAAAAGCTGTGCTAGCAGCAGACATTCTACTGGGTCCATGGGCCAAGGCTGGGAAAACAGGGTATCTGGAGCCAGAACCTAAAGTAGGGCTGGGTGGAAAAGGTTAAGTTGCAGCAGTATGGTGCACAACCAATGGCGTGCTTTGCACGCAATTCAGGCTCAGGTATCCTTCCCCCCTACTGCTTCTGCTGTATGGCCAGTTCATTTACATAGTGGTGGTAGAAAGCAAAGCCGTCAAGTCACAACCAGCTTACAGTGACCCCGTAGGGTTTTCAAGGCAAGACGTTCAGAGGTGGTCGGCCATTGCCTGCCTCTGCATTGTGACCTTGGACTTCCTTGGTGGTCTCCCGTCCAAGGACAAACCAGGGCCAGCTCTGCTTAGTTCCCGAGATCAGATGACATCAGGCTAGCCTAGGCTACCCGGTTCAGGGCATTTATATACTCACAAGTCAAGAGGCAGTTGGCTCGTAGTGTTAGAGGGAGGAACTAGATGTCCCAGTTCAAGATATGAGCTTAGCTGTCATTCACCCAAACAAAGCTGGAAGAATACTCACAGGGGTAGTGGGTGCCACCAGAGCCAGGAGAGGTGGGATGATCTGCTGCTGGATCAGAGAATCTCTGTACATGGGGCCATCACCTGCAGGTAAGAGCAGCAGTCAAGAGGATCACTCGCCAAGAAGTGTTCTGTTACCCCTGAAGATGGTAGACACTGAACTAAGAACATAAGAAGAGCCATGCTGGACCAGACTAATAGTCCAGCATCCTGTCTCACACGGTGGCCAACCAGTTCCTCTGGAGGGCCAACAACAGGGCATAGAGGCCGAGGCCTTCCCCCGAGAAGAACATCAGAAGAGCCCTGCTGGATCAGACCAGTGGTCCATCTAGTCCAGCATCCTGTCTCACACAGTGGCCAACCAGTTCCTCTGATGGGCCAACAACAGGGCAGAGAGACCGAGGCCTTCCCCCAAGAAGAACATCAGAAGAGCCCTGCTGGATCAGACTGGTGCTCCATCTAATCCAGCATCCTGTCTCACACAGTGGCCAGCCAGTTCCTCTAGAGGGCCAACAACAGGGCAGAGAGACCGAGGCCTTCCCCCAAGAAGAACATCAGAAGAGCTCTGCTGGATCAGACCAGTTGTCCGTCTAGTCCAGCATCCTGTCTCACACAGTGGCCAGTCAGTTCCTCTGGACAGCCAACAACAGGGCATAGAGGCCGAGGCCTTCCCCTGATGTTGCCTCCTGGCTCTGGGACTGACTGCCTCTGAATGTGGAGGTTCCCCTCTGTCACCATGGCTAGTAGCCACTGATAGACTTATACTCCATGCATCTACCTAATCCCCTTTGAAAGCTGTTTATTCCTGTGGCCAGCATGACATCCTCTGGCAGCGAATTCCACATTTTAATCACTTTGTGTAAAGTAGTAATTGGGAAGCTTAAACTCCTACGGACTTTTCACTGCTCCCTCCCAACCTCTTCAGAAACTCTCTGTCAGCCCTCCGAGGTTAACCTACCTTCACACCAGATGGGTTTAACCCAGGGGTGTCAAACATGCGGCCCAAAGGCCAGAACTGGCCCATCTAGGGCTCTCATCTGCCCCCTGAGCAACTGATGTGTGAGAGGAAAGGCAGGAGACTGATCAGGGGAGCGGGCGCAATGGGCTTACGTGGTGAGGTGTGTGTGGCTGAAGGTATTAAGACATGACACCTTATGCATCTCCTAAACAAACCAGCTTTACAGTTTGAGTTGCAAGATCTGCAGCAAAGAACTCACGGTCTACCCATCAGCTTCTATGGCCCCAAGTGCTTTATGGAGGGGAACCAAAAGATCTTGCCACCCGGTGCCCCTTTCAGAAGGCTGAGAGCATCTCCGCTTACCTGCTATGTTCCCAAGCGCCCACACCGACTGCTCACAGATGTGCAGATGTGGAGACTCCAAGAGGGCTACGAAAGCTGGTATGGCATTGGCCTCCACGACTGCTCTGGTCTGGTCCGACGTGCCGGAAGCAATGTTCGTGAGCGCCCACGCTGCCTCAAATTGCAAGTTCGGGACATCGTGACGACCCAAGAAGGCCACCAGTTTGGGGACGACCCCAGCTTTGATGACTTCATTGATGGGTGGGCTCTTCTGCCTGGAAAGCATTTTCCTGTGGGGAGAAGGTGGACACCACAGCTTTGAAAGGATTCCCAAAAGAAACGGCAATACAAACTAAACTTGAACTTGTTTTCTGACTCCTCTGTGCAGCAGCTTGACGCAATCGGTCCCTCTTTGTGCTCCATACCAGGCAGTAGGTTTAAGAACTGATATTCAGTAAGGCAGGGTTCCCCAACGTGGTGCCCACAGATGGCAGGGCATCCACTGGCACTTCCCTTGGTGCTCACCAAGGTTCCGAGAAAGCAGACAGGGCCCTTGTAAGGCAGGGCTTGTTATCGTCTTCCCTCATTCAAACAATTTTTTTCCCCACTGGTAGATGAGGACTGTTGAACGACTGGGCTTCCCATTCCACCACTTGGGGTCCAAGACAGCCAGTTTGGCGTAGTGGTTAAGAGCACGGACTCTAATCTGGGAGAACCAGGTTTGATTCCTCACTCCTCCACATGCAGCTGCTGGTGTGACCTTGGGTCAGTCACAAGTTCTCTCAGAGGTGTTCTCTCACGAGCAGTTCTTGAAAGAGCTCTCTTAGCCCCACCTACCTCACAGGCAGTGTTCCCTCTAAGATGAGTTACTGAGTCTGGCTCACACATTTTTGTCTTAGCTCAAGAAGGATGGCTCCAGAACAAACTAATTCATGCAGTAGCCAAATTGCTCACTCACAAAGTAGAATTTTTGCACACAAGACTCCACAGCTTAGAGGGAGTATTGCTCATAGGAAGTGTTCCCTCTAAGCTGAGTTAGTGTGAGCTAGCTCACAGTTTTTTAGCCTCTGGCTCACACATTTTTGTCTTAGCTCAGGAAGGATGGCTCCCACGCAAACTAATATATACAGTGGCCAAATTGCTCGCTCACAATTTTATTGTCAGTAGCTCACGAAGTAGAAGTTTTGCCCGAAGACTCCACAGTTTAGGGGGAGCAAACAGGGTGTCTGTTGTGGGGAGGGGAAGGGAAAGGAGATTGTCAGCCACTCTGAGACTCCTTCAGGTAGTGAAGGGCAGTGTAGAAATCCAATCTCCTCTTCTTCATCATCTATTCCATATGTACACTTAACTCAGTCCCACTCCTCTGTCGTGTGAAGAATCCACAGACTGGAGCCTACAGCCATAATTGTGAATCTCCCAGGACCACATTCCCTTTTATAGCCACCCACTGAGCTGAACAGTCCCACACCCTCCCACCCTTGTTTCAGCCCAACACTCCAGAGACAACACCGAGTCTTCCATTAGCATCCAGGCAGAGACCAAGCAAAGTTCATGTGGCTTAACATACCTGGCTGACTGGGCCGCCTTCAGATGCAAGGGAAAGCTGTCTGAGTTTATAGCATTGACTATTTCTTCCAAAGAAAGCTCAGCAACCTGCAACGGGGTAGAAAAGAGATCCAGAATTAGCCACGGGTGGAGAAACTCGTTACTTAGATTCCCAATGCTCCACTTTGCAGCTACGGCTGCTCTCCAGGGGCAGATCTAGAAAGCTCATGAGAGCTTCATAAAATCATAGGAGTTGGGAGTGACCTAGTCCAAACCCCTGCATAATGCAGGGAATTCACAGATACCTTCCCCCCACACCCCCAGTGAGTGCCGTTCCATGCCCAGAAGAGGGCACCCCCCGCCCCCAGAATCCCTGGCCAAACTGGCCAGGAGAAAAATTGCTTCCTGACCCCAAAGTGGCAACTGGCATTTCCCTGGGTGTGTAAGAAAGGGCCACGAGAACTAAGCACTGAGGCGACCCTTCCTGCCCTCCCTCTCATGATCTGCCTAAGGCTGCGATCACACACACTAAATAATCCACTTTCAATTCACTTTCCAACTGAGTTTTGCCAGTTCACACAGTAAAATCCAGTTGGAAAGTGCAATGAAAGTGGATTATTTAGTGTGGATGAGAGCAGCCTAAGTTTACAGAGGTGGCATTGCTGTCAAGATGGCCATCTAGCCTCTGTTTGAAAACCTCCAAAGAAGGAGAGCCCGCCACCTCCCGAGGAAGCCTGTTTCTCCGAGGAACTGCTCTAACTGTCAGGAAGTTCTTCCTAACGTTTAGCTGAAAACTCTTTTTGATTTAATTTCAACCCATTGGTTCTGGGCTGACTTTCTGGGGCAACAGAAAACATCTCCGCACCGTTCTCTATAGGACAGCCCTTCAAGTACTTGAAGATGGTTCTCATATCACCTCTCAGTTATCTTCTCTTCAGGCTAAACATATCCAGCTCCTTCAACCTTTCCTCATAGGACTTGGTCTCCAGGCCCCTAGATCCTTTTTGCACATACTACTACCAAGACGAGTCTCCCCCATTTGATAATTATGCATTTGGTGTTTCCTACCTAAACTTTACATTTTTCCCCATTGAAATTCATTTTATTTGTTTTAGCCCCGTTTTCCAGCCTGTCAAAATCATCCTGTGTCCTGACTCTGTCTTCTACTGTATTTGCTACCCCTCCCAATTTAGTGTATTCATCAAGTATTTCCAACAACCAGCAAGACAGACAAATTACTGCCATGGCTGTCAGTTCTGACTGCGTGCTCTTGCATGCTAGCTAGATCTTGGTAAACGTTAAGGCCTTAAGGCAATTCAGATGTTAAATTGACACTTAAAGGGCAGATCTTAACCTAGCAAGTTTTGACCCCAAGAGACGCATCACTCCCCACCCTAGGCCATGGATCACAGCATGAAACTGACTTATACTGAATCAGACCAGTAGCCTATCAGGGTCAGTATTGTCGACTCAGACTGGCAGTGGCTCTCCAGATCCTTAGATGGAGGTCTTCCACATCACCTACTACCTGGTCCTTTCAACTGGAGATGCTGGGGATCGAACCTGGGATCTTCTGCTTGGAAAGCAGATGCTCTACCACTCAGCCACAGCCCCTTCAGTTCTACATCCCAAGTAATGCCATTTCAGCCCCTGGCATCTCTAATTAAGAACGTCTTTGGTGGTACGCCCTTCTCTGCCCAAGACCATGGGGAGCCACCACCAGTAAGACTAGACAGTACTGTGCTAGAGTTCCATGTCTAGAACTGATCAGCTTCCCAAAGCAATAAGAAATGTAGAAGTATCTTTTCAAGATTGAAGCATATTTCCCATTTCAATCTAGAAGGCAAGGAAAAAACTGTGCACTTGTATCAAGAGTTCCCGGGAACACTTGGCTTTAAGAACATCAGAAGAGCCCTGCTGGATCAGACCAGTGGTCCATCTAGTCCAGCATCCTGTCTCACATGGTGGCCTCAATCAGTTCCTCTGGACAACTGACAACAGGGCTTCAAGCATTTGGGAGACGTATTTCTCCCTGGCATATCTGTACCAGGTTCTTGTCGTCTTTCTCTGGAGACAGGCTGTCCTCTGTTGAAAAAGAGATGTTCCTTCGCTTCAAGATCTGTTCGTCTTTCCTAGCCTTACGAAGTTCAACTGCGACTTCGACTCTTTGTCTTCTCATCGCCTGCAGAAGAGTTGGGGGCGGGGGGAGAGAGCCATCTTGTCAGTCGCCCACAATCCCACACAGTAACAACCTCATCTCCTTCCTCACAAGCATGACCAACAACTGCATTTTATTATAGTACAAGGCTTGAGTCCACTGGCACCTTCAAGACCAAAGGTGCCACTGAACTCAAACTTTGTTTGGTTGCTTCAGACCGACATGGGTGCCCACCTGAATGGATTTTATGTTACATTTAATAGTTACTCAGCTAGCAGTGCCAAGGAAGGTACCAAGTTGAGGGACTGACTTGTCCAGCAAGAACACATTTTACAGTGAGAAAAAGCCAAGAGGTAACCATTGGGGAATGAACCGAACACAACAGAGGTTCAAGCCAGAACAGAGTCTACTCAGGCCAAAGCTCAGAATTTGGTACTGGGCACCTGCGAAGAAACAGCTACAAGTCTTGGACAGAACAGTTGACCTACATAATTTGCTAGCTTCATTTCATACATAAGAGATTGTTCCATATAAGGAAGCTAATGTTGAATATCAAGAAATTGCTATGTTATGAGGTAAATGCAGGGTGATCTTTTGTGAGGGAAGGAAAGCTATGATGTAGGCCTCAAGGCAACCTGCCAAGCAATAGCGTTATTCCGTAGCAACTGTAGTTAAGGGAGTGGAACAGCGGTCACTGGGGGCGTGTTTGGGGGAGGTATTTATGAATTTCCTGCATTGTGCAGGGGGTTGGACTAGATGACCCTGGAGATCCCTTCCAACGCTATGATTCTGTGAGTGGGTTTCTCTGAAGTTTCAGTGAGTGTCTCACATTCATAAGGGATAGCTAGTGTTGCCAGCTCAAAGTTGGGACATTCCTGGAGATTTTGGGGTGGAGTCTTCGGAGAGCCTCAGCTAGATATACAGCCACTGTCCAAATCCACCATTTTCTCCAGATGGACAGATCTTCCATTTGGAGATCAGTTGTAATTCTGGGAGACTGACAAGTCCACCAGGAGGCTGGCAACCCTAGACAGAAGTGTTCAGACTGCATCACTTACAACTGGTCCATTAGTGGATGGTTGGACCACTTTCGTTGGTGCTTGACTTAGAAAGGATGAGATGAAGGTATGAAATCCCTAGCTTCCGTTCATGTAAACCTCTTCAGGAGGAGGAAGAGGAGATGCTGAGACCAATATAGAACCAGAGGCAGATAGGGAACTGCTTATTAAAGAAGTAAGTACTTAAAATATATGAATATCTAATTGACTACTTGTAAAGCAGATATGCATTCTGATTGTTTAGTCTATTGCACTATGGGAGGTGATGGTCCTTGGGTTTTCCCTCCTTAACAAACTCAAAATTGCCAGCTTCCCTCTTTCTGTCCTCCATTCCAAGTTGGCACTTTGAGGCATTGCTCCAGAATCTTCCATCAGGTTGGCTTGTCCATGACCATTCACATCTTGACGTCATAAGTTCTCTCAGAGCTGTTCTCTCAAGGGCAGTTCTCTCAGAACTCTCCCAGTCCCAACCTCCCTCACAGGGTGTCCGTGGTGGGGAGAGGAAGGGAAAGGGATTGTAAACCGCTCTGAGACTCCTTCGGGTAGCGCAGGGTGGGATGTAAATCCAAAGATGTCCAGCTGTCCTCAATTAGGGCCAGGGCCTCCTCAGCCCTGCCCCGACCTGGTGGAACCCTCTGCCAAACACCATCAGGGCCCTGCGGGATTGAATGCAATTCCACAGGGCCCATAAGGCAGAGATGTTCCCTTGTGCTTTTGGCTGAGGACAGTGATGGTGTGAATATTGCTGGCATCTTCCCTCCCTCTCTCCCTGTTTTCATCTATTTCCCTCCTCCTGCCCTGCCCTTGGGATGGCGGCGCAGTCCAGTATGGGAAACAAGATTTATTAAGGCACCATCTTGGATTTTTGGTTCTTAATTACATGTTTAACTGTATATTTGATTTTATCTATTTTTTATTGTTGATGTGTATCGCCCAGAGCCCTGTTTTCACAGGGATGCGGTGATTCATAAACTAAATAATAATAATAATAATAATAACCTTGGGTGTGGTGGGAGGAGAACAAGGCTCCTGTAAGCTACTTTGAGTCAGTGGGATGAGCAAGAAAAGAAGGAAATGTAGATGCTTCAAAGCTCAGAGGACCATCTAGGATCCTGCTTTTTTAAGAGATGGGATTTAACCCAAAACACATGGGCCTACAGTAAAGCCATCTCCTAACAGAGCCAGTTTGGTGTCGTGGTTAAGAGCATGGACTCTAATCTGGGACAACCGGGTTCAGTTCCCCACTCCACATGCAGCTGACCTTGGGTCAGTCACAAGTTCTTTCAGAGCTGTTCTCTCAAGGGCAGTTCTTGAGACAGATCTTGAGAGAGCTCTCTCAGCCCCACCTTCCTCACAGGCAGTGTTCCCTCTAAGCTGAGTTAGTGGGAGCTAGCTCACAGTTTTTTAGCCTCCGACTCACACATCTTTGTGTTAGCTCGGGAAGGATGGCTCCAGAGCAAACTACTTTATGCAGTACCCAAATCTCTCACTCACAACTTTAATGCCAGTAGCTCACAAAGTAGAATTTTTGCTCACAAGATTCCACAGCTTAGAAGGAGCATTGCTCACAGGGTGTCTGTTGTGGGGAGAGGAAGGGAAAGGAGATTGTAAGCCACTCTGAAACTCCTTCGGGTAGTGAAGGGTGGGATAGGAATACAACTCCTCCTCTTCTTGTTGTGTACTACTCCTTGCTGGTCATTGCCTCTGACTGAAATTTAATTGCTTCTGCCCATTGTTTCCCGGCACCCAACATTTAGAGGTATACTGCTCCTATACACGTAGGCTCCCGATCATGCACAAGAAGTTCTGTGCTTCTGCAGTACTTGCAAGGCTGCAGAACAGAGTGTGAACCACGAGGAACCCAAAGACTTAGCCCTGACCCATACTCACTTCTGCATTTTTCCCTTTATTTTTAAATTTCTTCATCCGTTCATCTTGCTCGTTTGTGGTGGGCATTGCCGAGCCAGGAACACAAACACACAGCGATGAAAGCAGGGCGTTTCCACTTCACACCTAAGCAATTAAAGAGAAGGTTTAGTGGGAAATCCAGTTTCCTTGCTGTTATCAAGTCAAACTAAGCATGGTTGATCCCCCAAGGGCAAAAAGTACCAGCCTGTTAATACATGTTATTTGATTTTTGGTGCTTTTTTTTAAAAAAAAAATGCTGGTTTACAGTCCCAGACAACTGCTTTTAAGATCGCAGAGGTGTCCCTGGAAGAAAGAGGATATTTAACCCCTTGGGGTGCCAGAAAAGCAATGTATTTTCCCCCAACAGAGTCAACTTTAGCTCTAGAAAGGAGTTTTAAACTGTAGAACAAGTGCTCCCAAACCTGTGGGTCACAAGGCCTGTGAAAGCGGGTCCCAGGATATGGCAGTTCTCTTGATTTGACCATGCTGTTTTTATTTTCCTTAGTGGGTTATCTTGCCAAAGAAATTTGGACTTTGGGAGCCTTATGCAAGGAAGGCTGGGAACCACTGTTGTAGAAGAGGCCTAGATAGAAATATGTCCCCACTGAAGTTCCATGACTGTTAACTTCATACCAGATGTTCCATATCAGATTAATCAGGGTTACTGGATGTTCTCTTTTTAGAGGACATGTTTTCTTTTTTTGATGTCCGTCCTCTTTGTGGGTCCTTTAAAAAAAACCTGATGGAAATATTCTGTTTTGGGGTTGGAAGGTTAGGAATATTCCCAGATCCAGGTGATCAGCCGTGTTGGTCTGAAGTAGTAGAACAAATTTTGAGTCCAGCGGCACCTTTAAGACCAACAAAGGTTTATTCAAGGTATGAGCTTTCGTGTGCAAGGAACACTTTTTCACAGGTGAAAGCTCATACCTTTAATAAACCTTGGTTAGTCTTAAAGTGCAACTGGATTCAGGAATATCCCTAGTTAGTAGCAGTTCTCACAGCTTAAATAGTAGGGGTATTTCAAATGAGATTCGTCAGAGTGATCACTTGTTTGAGGTAGCCAGTCAGGAAATATGTCCTCTTTTTTTGCTTTTCAGAATGTGGTAACCCTAGATTAAGCATCCCCTAAAGAAAGGCCAAAAGCTGCGGTGGCTCAAGTGGTTAAGACACTGAACTGCAGGCTGTGGAAGGTCAGTAGTTCAGCGGTTCAAGAGCCGGGTGCCGCAAGACGGAGTGAGCTCCCGTCTCTAGTTCCAGCTCCTGCCAACCTAGCAGTTCGAAAGCAAGAAATTGCAAGTAGATAAATAGGTACCACTTCGGTGGGGAGGTAACAGTGTTCCGTGCGTCTTGGAGTTTAGTCATGCTGACCACATGACCACGGAAACGTCTTTGGACAGCACTGGCTCTTCGGCTTTGAAACAAAGATGAGCACCGCAACCCTAGAGTCGGATTCGACTGGCTTTCGAGCAAGGGAACCTTTACCTTTAAAGAAAGGTCTTGAACGCCTTTTCAAGCACACATGAAATCGCTCTATACCAAGGCAGACTACTTGTCTATGATAAGCTATGTCTCCAAAACTGAGTACTTTCTCTTGTTTACTCTAACTAGCAAGAAATCTTTCACATCACATAGAACACGAGTCCCCAACACGGTGCCCACCAAGTTAGGTTAGGAAGTAGGTAGCCCCGCAGGGCTTCTGATCGGCCACTGGAGAGCCCATTCACTGTGCAGATTGTTTAAAACACCGCCTCCGCAACGGCTACCACCACAGCACAAGGAGCATCACAGAGTGACCAAAGGTAAGCTAAGCTGTGCGTATCCAAGGAAATATTTTAGGACTATATGCTTTTTAAAAAGGGCATCCTGTTAAGAATTCCTGCCTGAAATGTGGAAGAGTTTCTAGTAGAGGTATGTTGATTTGCAGTAGAACAGCTACATCCAAACCCATTAGCACCTTGAGATTCAGTTTGGTGTAGTGGTTAGGCGCACGGACTCTAATCTGGGAGAACAGGGTTTGATTCCCCACTCTGCCACATGCAGCTGCTGGTGTGACCTTGGGTCAGTCACAAGTTCTTTCAGAGCTGTTCTCTCAAGGGCAGTTCTCTCCAAGCTCTCTCAGCCCCACCTACCTCACACAGGCAGTGTTCCCTCTAAGCTGAGAACTGTTCTCTCAAGGGCAGTTCTTGAAAGAGCTCTCTCAGCCCCACCTACCTCACAGGGTGCCTGTTGTGAGGAGGTGAAAGGAAAGGAGTTTGTAAGCCACTCTGAGACTCTGAGTGAAGGGCGGAATATAAATCCAATCTCTTCTCTTCTTCTTCGAAACCAATAAGGTTTTGGAGGTATCTGACAAAGGAAAGTTTGATTCTCAAAAATGTTAACGCCCCCAATCTCGTCGTTACCAAGGTGTTACTGGACTCAAATGCAGCTATCATAACTTTGCATAACCTCACTCCCTGATGTTGTGTGGTTAGAACAAAGTTTGAGTCCAGTGGCACCTTTGAGACCAACAAAGTTCTATTCAAGGTATAAGCTTTTGTATGCAGGCACACTTCTTCAGATAACTTCAGGTATCTGAAGGAGTGTGCCGGCAAATGAAAGCTGATACTGAGAATTAAACTTTTTTGGTCTTAAAGGGGCCACCAGACTCAAACTTTGTTTTCTGCTGCTTCAGATCAACACAGCTACCCCCCCCACCTGAATTGACTCTATGGTGAGCTTTACTTCCTATGGTAGCCATTTTGTGGCTGCAACCACTACCCTGTGCCAGGACTCCAGAGGTAAATGCAGGCTCCAAAAGGTTGGGGACTCCAACCTAGAATATAACTTTAAAAAAGAAATGGAGACAGCAGGGATTGAACTCAAGACCTTTGGCATGCAAAGCGGAAGTCCCGCCACAGTGAGTTTCTACCTCACTTGCTTCAAACTGTGAGTTCTCAAAAATGCTTTAGGTGGAAAAAGAAATAGTGATACTAACTTCACCTGACCCATAAACACCTTTTCTCTTTAGTTGACCAATCAGTAGGTTAATGGCCATTAAAAACCACCTCAGAAGTAGATATAATTCCCTTTATTAACCAGCTTCTGGGTTAATAGCTATTAAAAGCCACCTCAGCAGCAAAGTTAATAAGAGTATGGACCTTTTAAATAAGGGGGAAGAGAATTCTCTCCGCAAGGTTTGCAAGCCTGGCTTGAACTTTGACTTCAGGCATTTTATGATACTGCAGAATCCCAGACAGGAAGCAAAGAAAACCACCCCAGTCCCGGAGCAGCAGACAGGAAGGAAAGCAAGCCCTGTAAAGAAAAATAAAAAGCCAAGGTGGCTTTTAATAGCAAACAGGAAAGACTGTAGCTTCTCTTCCCCCAGCACATTAGTACAGCAGCTGAAGTTTTTCAAGGTACAATTAAACGACAGCCTAGAAAACAGGAAACACCCCTTTTTTTGCCATGATAACTACCACACCCCCTTCCCATACTCACTTCTTGTAATCCGCCTCTCAAGCCACGTCAGGTAGGCGTGAGGCTTAAATCTCCCGGGAAATTGAGTCCCCGCCCTTCCTCGCCCTCCATTGGCTTGTCCTCGGCACGGCCCCGCCCCTTTAATGGCGAAGCGTTCCATTCGCCTTGGTCGGCGAGGGAAGTCGATCTGGGCGCAGGATAGTGCGTGGGTTAAGCGTGATCCTGTGCGCGAAGGGCGGAGTGCGCGCGTATTCGGCAGGTTGAGTAAAAAACTGCATAGCTTAAAATATGATTTTGGGTTTTTTCCCCCTTCAAGGAAAACTTTACAACTCCCCCCCCAATAATCCTATACTAAATATTCTTCAATCTTCCAATCACAGCAGAAAAGGAAATCTCGATGAAAATGGTCCATGGGAAACGCTCCAAGAGGGTGACGAAAGATAAATAATAGAAAAATAGAAACATTTCCATATTTACTTGACCCAGGGACTCAGTGCAATTATAGAATCATAGAGTTGGAAGGGACCTCCAGGGTCATCTAGTCCAACCCCCTGCACAAGGCAGGAAAAAGTCCTAAACAGAGTTTTCAGCTGTAGAAGCCTCTTGGCTTCAATGGATTTTAGAGGGGTGTGTAACTCTGTTTAGGATTACAGCTGTAAATTTCACTGGTTTGATTGGGGCTGACTCCAATGTAGAATGTCTAGACTCTTGAACTGCAGCCTTACAGCCTGATGTCTTAGATCATATAGTCTAGCACTGTGTTACCAACACTATTAAGGTCAAAGCACATATTATATTTTTATCTGTGTGCATTCTCTGTGTAGTGGTCAGTGTCGGATGGGATGTGAGAGACCTGAGTTCGAATCCCCACTCTGCCATGGAAATTGCTGGGTGTGGGCCAGTCATATCCTCTCAGCCTGACCTACCTCATAGAGCTGTTGTGAGGGTTAAATGGAGGAGGTGGGGAATCATAGAATCATAGAAAGTTGGAGTTGGAAGGGACCTTTCAGGTCATCTAGTCCAACCCCCTGCACTCTGCAGGAGCAAGTCCTTTGTTATAAGTCCTTTTGGGTCTCCATTGGGAAGAAAGGCAGGGTATCAATGAAACAGGTAAGAAAAGATTTGCTTTTCACTTCACAGAAGAAACTGGATTTATACCCCGCCCTTCACTACCTGAAGGAGTCTCAGAGCGGCTTACAGTATCCTGCCCCTTCCCTCCCCACAACAGACACCCTGTGAGGTAGGTGGGGCTGAGAGAAATCTGAGAGAGCTGCTCTTGAAAGAACAGCTCTGAGAGAACTGTGACTTGCCCAAGGTCACCCAGCAGCTGCATGTGGAGGAGTGGGGAATCAAACCTGTTTCTCCCAGACTAGAGTCCGTGCTCTTAACCTCTACACCAAACAGGATCCCCATCCTGTGCAAAACACAATCACACGTAAGTTGAGGATTCTCCTCGGTTCCCCACATGTGCAGTCCCCGATTGAGAGCAGAGAGAAGGGACATCGTGGAAAAGGGACATTGTCCTTCTCCCCTTGTCAGTCTCCCGTCCTGAAATGAAGGTTGCCAACCTCCAGATGGGGCCTGGAGGTGTCCCAGAATTACAACTGATTGATTGCCACATGACAAAGATCAGTTCCTCTGGAGAAAATAGCTGCTTTGGAGTACGAACTCTATGGCATGGTACCCCACTGAGGTATATCCTCTCCCCAAATGCCACCTTCCCCAGGTTCTACCCCCCAAAATCTCCAAGAATTTCCCAAATCGTATTTGGCAACCTACCTGAAACATTCACCAGGGGTGCTATTTGAGGCCCACCTCATTCCATATCCGATTCAAGCACGGCACGCGCAGTAACTGAGGAGAACCCACCACTCACGTAGGATCGTGTTCCATCTGACGCAGGGTGTTCACTGTAATGTGTGATGTCTATATAGTACATGCGCTAAGAGAGCTCACGCGTGCGCACTAAGGTTGAAGTCCAAAAAGCAGTGTTCTGAGAGTAAGCCCCATTGAATAAAACAGCACTTGCTTCTGAGTAGACCTGGTTAGGATTGTTCCGTAATGGCAGGAACAGTGTTTGGTCTGATCTGCCTAATTGGATCGTGGAAGAAAAAGAACTTGTAAAAGTCATTACTTTCGTATTTGGCACATTTTCCAGAAGAATCAAGCTGGGAAGGAGGAGGAGATTGGATTTATACCCCACACTTCACTTGGAGTCTCAGAACGGCTTACAATCTCCTTTCCCTTCCCCTCCCCGCAACAGACACCCTGTGAGGTAGGTGGGGCTGAGAGAGCTTTCCAGGACTGCTTGTGAGAGAAGAGCTCTGAGAGAACTTGTGACTGACACAAGGTCACACCAGCAGCTGCATGTGGAGGCACGAGGAATCAAACCTGGTTCTCTCAGATTCTAACTACCACACCAAACTGGCTTTTAACCACTACACCAGACCGGCCAGGATGGACCTCTTACTGAGCAAAATATGATTTATATTCATAAAGAGATTCAATCACACCCCTAGCTTGACCCACCTGATAGATCCAGTCTGTTTTCTGGCATCTGATAGTAAGAAAGGAAGTTGCAGAGAGAGTCTTATGTTCAGATCTGTACAAGCAATAGCCTTTATTGGTACTCCAAAAGATCCATATTAAGGCTGCGTTCAGACTGGCAGTTTGAAGTGGGAGGGAGTCGTTGCAAAAAAGACCCGGGACAAAGTGTTCCGGGTTTTCTCGGTCACACTGCGTGGACTGATGTGGGAGCATACTGGGAGGAGGCGCGAGGGAGCGTTCAGACTGCTGGCCCGGAGGCGTGGCTGTAAACAGCTTTTTCCTGGTAATTCGGCTATGTGTGCATATGCACTAATGCACATAAGCGCATCAGGGCAATTTGGGGAGGATCCCATTGCCCTGGTACTGCATTGGTCGGTAGAGGGGAGCACATCCAATCATCGCTGCTGCCTCTCCAGGGTAATCAGGTGCACCTTATGTGCGGAAACACCCGGCAAACATTATTAACTGCAGATTGTTCCCGGCTTTTCGGGTTAGCGTTCACACTTCCTCGAAGCAGAATGAAGCGGGACAAACGCGCTCTCCGGGATTTGCTACCACTTTCACTAGGTATCTTTAAAACATGGGAGCGAAGCGGTACATGACGGGTTGACTATGGGTGGGGAACACCAGGCAGATGTGCCTGTGTGAACGGCACCATTAATCTGCTTGTGAAATGTTGCTCACACGCGGCTATAGCGGGACAAACTGCCAGTGTGAACTTGGCCTGTTTTCAACTTTCTGGAAACTGAGAGGGGATGGAGAAGGAAGGTGATAATGTTTGCCGAATGGGAAGGGGGGGGGAGGTTTCCAGGGAAAGACAGTTTGTCCTTCAGCTGACTGAAAAAGATAGCAAGAGTCCTGGAGAGCTGAAAAGATTCATGTCTCAAATCTGGATGACAGTGTCGGTTTCGTTCAGTCGCAAGTACACTTTTGGAGGAGCTCAGCGTTGACAGCTGCAGAAAACCTGCAGTTCCAGACTAGATCCTTTTCTGGTCACATGGAACAATAAAATGTAGAAGTTTCTAGAACTTTTGATAGCTGAGGTACATATTTCTTTATAAGCTAAGTCCAAAGTCAAACTTTACTGCACCACCCCAAATATAATGTCAGAGCAGGGAAAGTTTAGAATCACTTTTCCTCAGGGGAGTGCGCCTTATGTTTGGAAGGAGGCCAGCTTTGAGCAGTGGCTTGTGCAGAGACACGACAGTCACCTTCTGTTGAAGACAGATAATTCAGCTGCCATTTGTAACACCAGTGACTGAGAGATACAATCTCATCAGCAGTAGAAATACAGCTGAAGTTTCCACTTGTAGCTGACAGGGTGGAGGCAAAGCCAGTATGCTGGATCATACAGAGAAGCAGCAGGCAGCATCCTTTGTGGTTGGCTCTTTGGGGTTTTACAGTTTGGCTTAATCTGTTTCTCATGGACTGCTAGTACACAGTTTGGGAATCGCTTATCTAGCCGGTTCGGTGTTGTGGTTAAGAGAATGGACTCTAATCTGGGAGAACTGGGTTTGATTCCCCACGCCTCCACATGCAGCTGCTGGTGTGACCTTGTGTCAGTCACAAGTTCTCTCAGAGCTATTCTCTCAAGGGCAGTCCTCGACTGAGCTCTCTCAGCCCCACCTGTCTCACAGGGTGTTTGTTGTGGGGAGGGGAAGGGAAAGGAGATTGTAAGCTGCTCCGAGACTCCTTCGGGTAGTGAAGAGCAGGGTATAAATCCAGTCTCCTCTTCTTCTTCAACCTATTTGGAAGGGTTGCAAAGACAGTATTTTATATCCAAAAGGTGTGGGTAGGAAGATATCATAGACGGGGACCTTGGCTGAAACCTCCGACAGGATTCTGGAATCTTCTTAAGAGGGACTTTGGAGCTCCTCCAGCCTTTCTCCTGCCGTTGGCGTTCATGCATGCAACACAGAAAGGCAGTTTGTAAAGTGCTTGGACTGTCTTTCTGTGCCAAGCAAAAAAAGAAAGAAAGAAAAGTATTTATTGTTATGTCTAGGGCTGTGTGTAAGAGTGAGGATGCAAGTTACCAGTTTATATTAGGCACCAAGATATGATGTCTGGGGCCTTAGCCTCTTGCAGGTATCCTGGGGAAATGTGGTGTACCCAGGGCATGGACCCCCAACCTTTTTGAGTCCGAGGCCACCTTTGGAATTCTGACACAGTGTCGGGGTGGGGTGCGGCCACAAAATGGTTGCCACAAAAGGTGGAGTCGGCACAAAATGCTTACCTTCAGATAATTTCCGCAGTAGTGAAATTCTCCCTGCTGATGTTTTTAAAACAGTGTGTCATGTGACATATTCCGCAGTAAATTTTTCCTCACCAGGCGCAAACCCGGAGTTTTCTCCTTCTCGTCCCGCGTTTTCGGAACTCGCTAAAACTGGGGACTGTAAAATTGTTTGAATTAACGTTATTGCTCAATTTTATATGTATTGTTTTTATGGGTTTTTTTGCCATCTTGATCAAGATTTTGGAGGGGCTGGAAAGAAATATTTTAAATAAATAATAAGTAGAAGCACCAGTTACACAGAGAGAGAGATACACACATACAAGTGTATATGTGTGTGCCCACAGCATATAAAAATTGTCATTTCAAGCGCACCGAAGCAATAAATGTTAAATTAATGGGAATAATAATAGTAATAGTAATAGTAATAATAATAATAATAATAATAATAATAATAATAATAATAATAATAATAATAATAATAATAATAATATGTGATGTAAGAAGGAGAAAACTTCAGAAAAAATCTACTGCAGAAAATGTCACATATTGCATTGTTTTAAAAACGTCAATATGGGGAATCTCACTACTATGGAAATGGTTTCAGTCACACAGTTGTGATCCTTGTGCTGTGCGGGCAGCTGCTGCCAAAGCGACATATTTCTAAATCTTCACTGCCAATCACATCTCCAGTGGCCAATCAGAAGCCTTGTTGGGCAAAAGCCTCACCTGGCCCCGCCCATTTTGCTGGGCAGCAGGAATGTTGTTGACGACCGCTGCGGTGCCCACGGGCACCATGTTGGAGACCCCTCCTTAGGGTCTTCTACCCCTTCCCAATACTACATTTCTCTCCAAGAGAGAAGCAGATTCCATAAATAGAACCTGGAAAGAACGCTCTTGCCTTGTTTGGGCCAATACCAGGCTACCATGGAACACCGGTGGGAATACACCGATCCTTCCCAGGGTCAGACAGCGTGCGACAGCTGGGAATGAACGCCAAACCAGGAAACAGATGCATCAGCGTTTCCATATATAATTTTTGTAGCAGTTAATAAAATACTACAAAGGAAGGAAGGGGGTAAAAAGCAATCCTCTCTCCGAGTCCGGAGCTTAATATAACTGCATGACACATGAACCCCTTGCCGGGTTTTCTCGCTTCATTCTTTCTGGAAAGCAAGAAGTGCTTTATTCTGTCAATCCAGCCACTAATTAGCTTCAGCTTCTCCGCTGGAGTAACAAGCTGTGTCAGAAAGGAGCAGCTCCTTTCCCCTCTGGGACCGGCTGGAACGGAGTGACAGAAACAGCAGCAGCCCTGAAGCGTGTGGCTAGCAGCGCAAATCAAATTATCAAAAGGGTTCTCCGGGCCGGCCAGCTGAACTGATGGCAAGCAGAATTCCTGGCTCATATGATTCCCTTCATGTGTGTGTTAGAGAATCCTATATGGGGGGGAAACAATCCTGCTTGACTATACAAGAATAGGATGTCGTGCCTTGAACACTGATCCCTGACAAGCTAGTTTTCTGTGTGAGGAGAGTTCTTAAAAATATATAATAATAATAATGATAATGATAATAATGATAATGATAATGATAATATACTTTATTGTCATTGTACATAGTACAACGAAATTAAACTGCAATCCTCTCGGTGATCTACAACAATAATAATATGCACTCACACTTAAAATTCACATATGGGAAGGATTTGAACACACAGCCCTCTTGCCCACAGCCTGAAGTGATGTAGTCCAGGAAAAGCTTTAATACCTAATTTGCTGAAGGAGCCTCACATTTTTTAGAAAGTTTGAGTAAGATGTATTGTCGTTTAGAGAGCAGGAACTAAAGTGTTCTGTGAGTGGGTACAGGAAGGGAAGAAGAAAAGGAGGAGGAGATTGGATTTATACTCCACCGTTCACTAACCGAAGGAGTCTCTGAGTCGCTTACAATCTCCTTTCCCTTCCCCTCCCCGCAACAGACACCCTGTGTGGTCTCAGAGAGCTCTCTTGAAGACTGCTCTTGAGAGAACAGCTCTGAAGGAACTTGTCACTGACCCAAGGTCACGCCAGCAGCTGGATGTGGAGGAGTGGGGGATCAAGCCCAGTTCTCCCAGATTAGAGTCCACACTCTTCACCACTACACCAAACAGTTCTGGGGAACACTGGTGCAGAATTGGAACCCTGGGCGGCCATTGTTTCGAGATCAGCGGTAGCAATTGTCCCCCAGATTTAAGTAGAATTTGTCTTCTGAGGTAACATTTTGCAGTGCCCAGAGCAGCAAACAGTGTATGGAAATCATTTGCTGGCTTGTTTTTAAATAACACTAGTAACAGTGGTCCACAAGATGGTGTCTGTGGGGACAGTTATGGCGCCTGCCAATGGATTTCCTCGTGCCTGTGTGCTTCTTCCCTAGATTTTCTGCACCTCATTGTGGCTGGACGTGCCTCAGAAGAACTGAGGAAACCTCACCTGTGTGTCTTTACGGAACACCCAGTGGAAAACAGAGGCCTCCATGGCAGGAGAATGCTTGGCCAGAAACATCCCAACCTTTTGTGACTGGCTCCAGCACAGCCCTGACCACGGCAGCCATTTTGGGACCGTCCCCTCAAAATGTTCTCAGAATTCCCAAAGTGCTCTCACACGCCACAGAGTTGGGGACACCCGAGTCACATTATGACTGACACCATGGTTGTCAGTGCAGGGGTCACTCCACAGAGCAACATGAGCACAGAATAAGTCCCCTCTAGTGTTGCCAACCTCCAGGTGAGACCTGGAGATCTCCCAGAATCACAGTTGGTCTCCAGATGACAGAGGTTGGTTCCCCTGGCTGCTTTGGAGGGTGGACTCTATAGGGAATTTCACATTACCGAGACTCTGTCGGTTTGAAGCCGTTTCTGATTCGTCTTGAAGTAAACCGGTACAGGGCTGCCATTTCACACATGGCTTTCCCTGACCGGAAAAGAGCCAAATCAGAAGCGGTTTGGCAATTCAGATTGCACCGCTTTGTTTTCCCGCCGGTTCCCGCCACGCCTTTTTTAAAAAAATGTTCGCTTTAGAGCGCTATAGCGCTATAGTGCTATAAACAACACTGCAGGCATTCCAATGGGGTTGCTATGATGCTATGATGCTATTGTGCTATTGTGCTCTAAAGTGAACGTTAAAAAAAAAAAAAGCCGGAGATTGCCCGCGCGGGCGAAAAAAGGCGGGAAAAAAGCGTATCAGATCCGGGAGAAGAAACTGATGACTACTTGGAAGCGGTTGACAGGTAAAACGCTTCAGCCCCGTTTCCTGAACGGGACAGAAGCGATTCTGTGTGAAATTACAAATATATTCTGGTAGGGAACCGGTTCTAAAACGGTTCTGTCTGAAATGCCAGACCAGAAACTGTTTGGGAACCGTTCCTCTTCCGGATTATATCATCTGTCTGAAATTCCCATATGTGATTATACCTTGCTGAGGTCTTTCCCTGGGCTTCACACCCAAATCTCCAGCAGTTTTCCAACCTGGAATTGGCAGTTCTGTGTCTGCCCTAGGGATGCCAGCCTCGAGGTGGGACCTGGGGATCCTCTGGAATTACAGCTCATCTCCAGACTACAGAGATCAGATCACCTGGAGAAAATGGCTGCTTTGGAGGGGGTCCGATCTGCATCTAGCATTTGCTCCGATCTTCATCTAGCATTTGCTCTGCTGTCTTACCAAACCCACACTGGAACAGAAATCCCTATCTACATTGCATGCCACTTTCACTTTGATTGAGTGTCACATTTTATGGCAGTGTCCAGACTGCATGCTGCTTTCACTTAGTTTGATCTCTGGTTTTATTGTGGTTGTCTGCATAGATTTATGGCCGTTTTACGCCATTTGGGGGTGACTCTGCAGTCAGTACGGTGTTGGCCTGGGGTAGCTGAATGTGGTTTTGAACTGCATCTTGTTCTGTTCCAGTGTGGGTTTGGTAAAAATGCTAAATGCAGATTGGCCCTGTGGCACTGTATTCCACCGAGGTCGAATCTGCATTTGCACTTTTTAAATCAGTTTCGTGCTGCTGTGACGCCGTCTTTCTCTATGCTTGTTGGAACGTTGTTTGGAGAAGATTCTTTTAAAGCAGTGCAGAGGTGCGATG
The DNA here is from genome assembly GCA_029375565.1 of Gekko gecko. Taxonomy (NCBI): domain Eukaryota; kingdom Metazoa; phylum Chordata; class Lepidosauria; order Squamata; family Gekkonidae; genus Gekko; species Gekko gecko. The sequence continues at coordinate 227,247,959 of JAPDNY010000004.1, read as the reverse complement.
ACAGTGGAGCCACCATGAAAGGGCAAATAAACATATGCGGACATGCAAAAGTGCGCTAGCACTGTTGAGGTGTGAAAACGACACCAAATGTAGACAGCTTTTTTAAAGATGGTGTCAGAAGGCTGGGACACCGGTGGGAAAGACAAATGCAGATTTGACCTGAGGTTCCTGTCCTCCCCAGACTTCATCCCCAAGCCTCTAGGAGTTTCCCAACCTGGAGTTGGCCAGCTATACCTCCCACTCCCCACCAGTAGCAAGGGGAGGCTTGGCAACCCTGCTGTGTCCTAAGGGGCTTAGGTTTGCCAGCTCTGGGTTTGGAATTTCCTGGAGATTTTGTGGGTGGAGCCTGTGGAAGATGAGGAGGGGAGGGGCTTCAGTGAGATACAATGCCACAGAGTCCGCCTTCCAAAGTGGCCATTTTCTCCAGTTTGAGAGCCAGTTTGATGTAGTGGTTAAGAGTGCAGACTCTAATCCGGGAGAACCGGGTTTGATTCCCCACTTCTCCTCCACATGCAGCTGCTGGAGAGACCTTGGGTCAGTTACAAGTTCTCTCAGGGCTGTTCTCTCAAGGACAGTTGTGGAAAGAGCTCTCAGCCCCACCTACTTCCCAGGGTGTCTGTGGTGGGGAGGGGAAGGGAAAGGAGGGTGTAACCGCTCCGAGACTCCTTCGGGTAGTGAAGGGCAGGGTATTAATCCAATCTTCTTCTTCCAGGGGAACTGATCTCTCAAGCCTGGTGATCCATTGTAATCCCACGAAATCTCCAGCCACCACCTGGATGTTGGCAGCCTTACTTACCATCTAAAGTCTGACAGGCCTGTAGACAGCAAAGACAGAAGAAGGCTGGGAGAGGCGTTGCTAACAAGTGACGAATGCTCTTTACTAGGTTCTTCCGGGCTTCGTTCGTTGCCAAGGTTTCACAGAGAACACAGCTGTTCAGTGGAGAGAGGTGGGGAAGGCCCATGTGGCGTAATGCCCCAGTCAGGATCCGGGCGAGTTGTGGCCAGATCCACGCGCTGCAGTGAGCTCACTGGGTGAGGTTCAGCCTGGCACTCTTGCAGCCTAACACGCCTCACTGGGTTGTTGTGATGGTAAAATGGGAGAAGGGAGAGCTTTGGAGAAAGGCAGGGTTTAAAAGTAATGAAGACTATGCGCTGGATGCATAAACATATATAAATGTGTGTGCGTGTGTGTGTGTGAGAGAAAGAGAGAATCCAACTTTATATATTTAAAGGTGGAATTACTTTTTTTTTTGCCCTTTAGTCACAAACAACTTACGGCATCTCCATAGGGTTTTCAGGGCAAGAGACATTCAGAGGTGGTTTGCCATCACCTGCATCTGCGTGGCAACCCTAGACTCCCTTGGTGGTCAGTTTGCTGTAATGGTTAGGAGCGCGGACTCTAATCTGGGAGAAATGGGTTTGATTCCCCACTCCTCCACGTGCAGCTGCTGGGTGACCTTGGGCAAGCCACAGTTCTCTCAGAGCTGTTCTCTCAAGAGCAGCTCTCTCAGAGCTCTCTCAGCACCACCTGCCTCACAGGGTGTCTGCTGTGGGGAGGGAAGGGGAAGGAGATGGTAAGCCGCTTTGAGACTCCTTTGGGTGAAGGGTGCGGTATAAATCCAGTCTCTTCTTCTTCAATGCCGACCCAGCTTAGCTTCTGAGATCTGACGAGAGCAGGTTAGCCTGGGCTATCTGTTGGTCCCCAGAGCGGAAACTCAGAAGTGTGACCTGGTTCCGGTGTAACAAAATCTGGACTTAACGGTGAGGACAAAACTGGATTGGTGACTCAGAGGTGTTTGTTTTCCCCCCCACAACGGGAGCGGTCTATCTGAGCAACAAGAACTTTGAATTTTGGCAGCAGTGCCTTCAAAGGAGGACAATTTGCCTCAGTCCCAGTGCCCAGGATGGGGTGGTTGAGATAAAACTGGAAGCCTGCATTGGGTGGGGGAATGAGGAGCTTTGGGCCAGTGCTCTCTCTAAGCTGTGGAGTCTTGTGAGCAAAAATTCTACTTTGTGAGCTATTGGCATTAAAGTTGTGAGCAAGTGATTTGGCTACTGCATAAATTAAGTCTGCTCTGGAGCCCTCCTTCCTGAGCTAAGACAAAAATGTGAGAGCCGGAGGCTAAAAACCTGTGAGCTAGCTCATACTAATTCAGCTTAGAGGGAACACTGCTACGGGGCCCAGGTTGCCAACAACCTCCCACCTTCTGGTTTGCAGCTCTCTGCTTCTTGGATTTTTGTTGGGGAGGGATTGTACCGTTGGGCTGGGAAGCTATGACCAGCCACCACCTGTACAGGTGTGGGCAGCCTCTGGGATACTTCTCACTGGCTACCGCCCTGTTGTCCAAATCCACCCTGACTCTGGCGCAAATAGCCCCTGTTGGCAAAACCTGTCGCTGTCAGCCTGGTGTTAACTGAACCCCGCTCGAAACGGTGCCTTTAGAACAGGGGTGGCCAGACTTGCGTAACGTAACAGCCACCTCGAAGAAATGTTAGATGTTTGAGAGCCGCAAGACACGAACAAATATTACACGTTTTTATTGGAAAATATGCAAATTTGCTTTTTAGCATTAAATGAGACTGTGTGAAAGTGCCGCGTGCGACTTCCGAGCAGCAGTTTGGCCGCCCCTGCCTCAGAAGAGAAATCTGCAAGGCAGAGATACTATTTTGGCCTCCTCTGGTCCCTCGAGCCGTGTGGCTGAATTTGTAAGATGCCCTATAAGGCCGAGAGAAGGAAGAAGAAATCCCCAAGAAACTGGGCAGGACTCGACCTCTCCTGAGGGAGACGCTTCTAGGCCAATCAGCTTTTCCTCCCACAAAGGCCTTGGAGATTGTGGCATCCACGTTCATCACCTCCCTCCCTGCAAGGCAAGTGATATCTTAGCACATCTAACAGGTATAAAAGACTTGAGCCAGTGCCTTTGAAATAAGAGGTGTCTTCCTGCCCAGTCTCTGGTAGGTACTCCCTGTCTGTTGGATGTGATTTTAGGGGATACGGTACCTTAGGGTTGCCAGGCTGGTGGAGTGATTAAGAGTGCGGACTGTAATCTGGAAGAACTGGTTTGATTCCCCATGCCTCCATATGCAGCAGCTGGTGTGACCTTGGGTCAGCCACAGTTCTCTCAGAGCTGTTCTCTCAAGAGCAGAACTGGGTTTGATTCCCCACTCTTCCACATGCAGCTGCTGGTGTGACCTCGGGTCAGCCACAGTTCTCTCAGAGCTGTTCTCTCACGAGCAGAACTGGGTTTGATTCCCCATTCTTCCACATGCAGCTGCTGGTGTGACCTTGGGTCTGTCACAAGTTCTCTCAGAGCTGTTCCCTCAAGAGCAGTTCTCTCAGAGCTCTCTCGGACCCACCTATCTCACATGGTGTCTGTTGTGGGGAAGGGAACAGAAAGGAGATTGGCGGGAAGGGCAGGGTATAAATTGAATAAATAAGCTGCCCAGAGACTCCGAGTGAAGGGCACAGTATAAATCCAATCTCTTTTCTTCTTCAGGTCCCCCCTGTCCACTAGCTGGGATGGGGGGATAGGGTTGTTAGACCCAGGCTGGGAAACTCCTGGAGACTTGAGGATGGAGCCTGGGGAGGGCAGGGACTTCAGTGGGGCACACTGCCATCGAGTTCACCTTCCAAAACATCTATTTTTCTCCAGGGGAATTGACCTCTTTAGTCAGGAGATGAGCTGTAATTCCCGGGGATCCCCAGGCCCCACCTGGAGGTTGGCATCCCTGCACACCTCCAGTGGGCATAAAGGAAAATGGGAGATAATAGTAGCTGGGGAGGGAAGCAACAATTGGTTAATTGTACAAAGTGGATGAAACACGACGCTCTTGCTTTTCCTTCGTGTCAGTTGTCTGTTTTCTCTCTTGCTCGAAGCAGCCGCTTCGTGGACAACACCTTCGCCAGCTCCCTCTTCCTCCTCACTTCTGTGCCCCTGCCCCGTGCCTAAACCGACGCCAACATGCCTGGTGGATACAAAGGAGAGTGTGGGGATGATGTGGACCCCATGCCCTTCCTGGCGCCCACCGAGAAAGAGAAGATCGAGGCGCTCAGCAAGCCGTACGATATCAAGAAATCGTGTTGGGTCAAGGACGACAAGGAAGGCTTCATTGCTGGGGAGATCCAGTCCGAAACCGATACCCAAGTCACTGTGAAGACAGTGACCAATCAGGTGACCCGATGGGGTGTCTCGAGAAAAAGATCTTGCGTCTTGGTTTGATTTGATTTGCTGTAGGCTAGCAACAGGGGTTTTCGAACTGGGGAGGGGGACCAAACAGGGACAACCCTTGTTAGTTATCGTGTGCAGGCATACTTTGTCAGGTGAAGTGCGTATACGCAAGAAAGCGTATATCCAGAATTAAACTTCGTTGGCTTTAAAGGGGCCACTGGACTCGAACTTTGTCCTGTTGCCGCAGACCAACCCAGCCCTGACCCAAATAGCTCAGGCTAACCCGATCTCGTCAGATCTCAGAACCTAAGCAGGGTCAGCCCTGGATAATATTTGGATGGGTGACTTCCAAGGAATACCAGGGGTGTGACGCCGAGGCAGGCAGTGGCAGGGGAAAAAAGCAGAAAAACAGGTGCAAGGTGAAAAAAAATATTTAGAAAATAGTTGAAGCAATTATCTTACCACTCAAGGTGGAAAGTGAATAACTTTGGAAAAGATCCCCCGATGAAGCGAACTGCGCAACACATAGGGAATCCACGAGTACTAAGTTGGCTCAGGGCCGTAGCCGGGATTTTTCGTTATGCGGGGCAAGTTTTTTTTTTTCTTGTGGGGCACCCACTATATACTTAAAAATAATGAATAACTGGAGATTTGGGGAGCGGAGTCTGAGGAGCACGGGGTTGGGGAAGGGGAGGGACTTCAACGGGATATAATAATGCCCTCGAGTCCACCCGGAGATCGGGTGTAATGCCAGGGGATCTCCAGCCACCACCTGGAGATTGGCAACCCCAGGAGAGAGGTTGGCTTCCCCCCACTATCACCAACCCCCCCTTCCATGGAAAGTTATGGGAGAGAGAGATTGGCTTCCCTAACACCATCACTGTCTGAGGACTCTAATCTGGGAGAACCGGGTTTGATTCCCCACTCCTCCACTTGCAGCTGCTTGGGCAAGCCATAGTTCTGACAAAGAGCTGTCCTTGAAAGAACAGTCCTGGAAAGAGCTCTCTCGGCCCCGCCTACCTCCCAGGGTGTCTGTTGTGGGCAGGGGAAGGGAAAGGAGTTTGTAAGCCGCTCTGAGACTCCTTTGGGTAGTGAAGGGTGGGGTATAAATCCAGTCTCCTCCTCCTCCTCCTCTTCTTCCTCCTCCTCTTCCTCCTACTCTTCTCCTTCTTCACTTCCCCAGCCCTCCCCTCCCAGCAGCAGGGAGGCTGGGGAAACAAAGGGAAGCTGCCCTGCTGCTTCCATTCCGTTTCACTCCCCTCCAATGCTCCCTCTAAGCTGTGGAGTCTTGTGAGCAAAAGTTCTCCTTTGTGAGCTCCTGGCATCAAAGTTGTGAGCAAGTGATTTGGCTGCTGCATCAATTAGTTTGCTCTGGAGCCACCCCTTCCTGAGCGAAGACAAAACTGTGTGAGCCAGTGGCTAAAAGACTGTGAGCTAGCTCACACTAACTCAGCTTAGAGGGAACACTGCTCCCCTCCTTTCAGCTGTTGAACCTAGCAGCTGATGGAGGAGAGTGAAACTGACCAGACGCGGCTTCCCTACCGCTGGGGGGCTAGGTGCACTACAGGTGGGGGTGTCTGGCATCATCAGGTGGTGGGGCGGGGCTCATGGATGACGGGGCTTCCCCACCGCTGGGGGCTAGGTGCACTACAGGTGGGGGTGTCTGGCATCATCAGGTGGTGGGGCGGGGCTCATGGATGACGGGGCTTCCCCACCGCTGGGGGGCTAGGTGCACTACAGGTGGGGGTGTCTGGCATCATCAGGTGGTGGGGCGGGGCTCGTGGGTGACGGGGCTCTGCCCCCAAATGCCCCACCGTGGCTACAGGCCTGCGTTGGCTGCACCTTGACGGCCCTTTCGACCACCCCCACCCCCCAAGACGCTGCTAAGACCACTCCAACGTACCACTTAGAAGTAAGGGCTTGAGTAGCTTAGAACGACGCAGATGGATCTTGAGGTTTAATAGGCTGGCTTCCGCTAAATGACCCTTTCACTGCGCAGACCGTCACCATGAAGAAGGACGACGTCCAGCAGATGAACCCGCCCAAGTTCTACCAGATCAGCGACATGGCCAACATGACCTTCCTGAACGAAGCCAGCGTCTTGGACAACCTGCGGCAGCGTTACATCGTCATGAGGATCTACGTGAGTCGAGCAGAGGAGACGGGTCTGGGGTGCCTGAACAGCACAGAGGGCGAGGGTGTTCCAGATACGATGGACAGCTCTCCTCCCAAGTGTCTGAGTGTCTTTGGGGAGAGTTATTGGGCCGGGCAGTAGTCGATGTGAAAGATCCCCAACCTGAGACCCTGGAGAGCTGCGGCCACTCTGAGTAGCCAGTACTGACCTTGATGGACCAAGGGTCTGATTAAGAACATAACATAAGAGAAGCCACTGTCGGATCAGGCCAATGATCCATCCAGTCTGACACTCTGTCACACAGTGGCCAAAAATACCAGTTGCCATCAGGAGGTCCACCAGTGGGGCCAGGACACTAGAAGCCCTCCCACTGTTGACCCCCCCCCAAGCACCAAGCATACAGAGCATCACTTGCCCCAGACTGAGAGTTCCTATCTATACCTTGTGGCTAATAGCCACTGATAGACCTCTGCTCCATATGTTAATCCAATTCCCCCTTGAAACCGTCCTTGCTTGTAGCTGCCGGCACCTCCTGTGGCAGTGAATTCCATGTGTTAATCACTCTTCAGTATAAGGCAGCTTTGTCTGTGTTTGTATGGTCCGTTGGTCAGGGGTAGAGCCTTTGTGTGACTGGCAGAAGGTCCCAGGTTCAATCCCCGGCATCCGTGCATAGTTCTCACAGCCCTTTCTTACGTGCCCAGGGAAATGCTGATAGCCACTTTGGGGTCAGAAAGTAATTTTCTCCAGGCCAGTTTGGCCAGGGGATCCTGGAGGGGTTTTTTTTTTGCCATCTTCTGGGCATGGAGCAGGGGTCACTGGGTGTGTGTGTGGGGGGAGGTATTTGTGGATTTCCTGCATTGTGCAGGGGGTTGGACTAGATGGCCTTGGAGGTCCCTTCCAGCTCTATGATTCTATTCTATTATTCTAGCCCAAAGCATCAGGTAAGTAGGTAATGTGAAAGACCTCTGCCTGAGACCCTGGAAAGCCAACTGCCAATTTGAGTTAGACAATCCTGACCAATCCTTTGTGTTCATGTGAACAGTGTAAAACAACTCTCCTCTCCTTGGCTGCCTGAAGCCAAACCAAGTGAGGAGAAGGGGCGGCTTAAAATTCCAAATGCCCCCCCTTCCTCCACCCCCACTGCAGGTAGATTGATCCCCAGCAGGGGTGTGTGTGTCTTTTGGCCTTTTTAAAGAATCAGCGTTTTAGTAATACCTATCCTTGGCATCTAGTTTGATTTGGGAAGTCCGTCTATCCCTGATTTGTTTGCTTCGCGGGGCCAACCCACAGCACGACGGCTACGGAGTGCAGAAGTGGCTAATAGCCACTGGTGGACCTCTGCTCCATATGTTAATCCAGTTCCCTCTTGAAATTCCCATAAAACCCGATAATCAAAGGAAGCGAAAGCGGCATGTAGTGTGGAGGCTACCATAAGATCCAGTGATCCAAGGAAGTGAGAGCAGCATGCAGTGCAGAGGGGAACTTCTGTTCCAACATGAGTTTTGTAAAACAACAGAGGGAAAAGCCAAGGCAGAATCAGCCTTTGTTCTGTTGTTCTTTATATTTTGCAAAAAAAGGCAAACTAATCAAAGGTCCCCGGAAACTGGCCAGCTGCAGACTCCTTATGGTAGATTTAATATTAGTAGACAACTTCGGTCTCAGATCCGTGCCTCCCATTTCCCTCCTCCCATTGCAAATGCCCCTCAAAACTGGTAGATTTCCGCCTGATCTAGATAGCCCAGGCAAGCCCGATCTCGTCAGATCTCAGAAGCTAAGCAGAGGTGACCCTGGCAAGATCTTGGAAGGGAGACCTCCAAGGAATATCAGGGCCGGGAGGCCAGAGGCAGGTAAAATCAAGCTACCTCTCTGGACATTCCCCGGGCCCCAATAGGAGTCCCTAGAGGTCACCTTGACTTCCTCATACACACACACAAATAAAAATTGGTAGATTGGCCCCCAGATGGGGGACATATGGCTCCTGTTACAAATTGCTATATAATACCTTTTGCTTTTTGTTTTTGTAAATTGTCCCTGAAGGGCTAAGCATGATCAGCAAGATCAGGCCACTGCATGTGTGAATGCTCCTCAGAACTGGTAGACTCCCCCTCCCCCGGGGTCGGGGACTCACATAGCTACTGTTAAGGAGTACTACTCTAGAACATCCTTTGCTTCTTGATTGTGTAAATGGCTGTGCAAGGGTTGACACAATTCACACATGAAGCTGTCTTGGACCCTTGGTCCATCAAGGTCGGAATTGTCTACTCAGACTGGCAGTGGCTCTCCAGGGTCTCAGGCACAGAGGTCTTTCACATCACCAACCGCCTGGTAATTTTTAACTGGAGATGCCAGGGATTGAACCTGGGACCTTCTGTATGCCAAGCAGATGCTCTCCCACTGAACCGTGGCCCCTTAGGGTTGCCGTACCCCCCAGTCCAGCGGGGCTTCCCCTGTTTTTTCAGGGTTTTGCCTGGCCCTCTGTCTGACAGGGACATTGTGCAGTGACACTTTGGTTTTTGGGCACAACTCTATGGTTTTAGGCCAAAGAAAACTATAGAGTTTTGCCCCAAATGCAGAGCGTCACTGTGCGACACTCTGGGCATGATGACATCATTTTCATGTGATGTCATTGCATTGGAGACGTTGTGTGATGTCCCCACCCACCGCGTATAACACCTAGAATGCCCCCCAAGTCCCCCAGCCTGCAAGTCGAGGGGACTTGGCCACCCTATAGCCCCTCCAGGCTGCCGTGTGTGTCCCTGACTAAGCGAGGGCCTGAATATGGTTCTCCCGGCTCTAGAGCCAACCCCGAATCTGCTAACTCCTGACGGGAAAGCTTACACCGCTTCCTTTCTGCTCCCTCCAGACCTACTCCGGCCTGTTCTGTGTCACCATCAACCCGTACAAGTGGCTGCCCATCTACGGCGCCCGCGTGGCTCAGATGTACAAGGGCAGGAAGCGCACAGAGGTGCCCCCCCACCTGTTCTCCATCTCTGACAACGCCTACCACGACATGCTCATGGGTGAGAGCTGTGAAGGATTGCTGCCATTCCCCCCTCCAGTTTCAGTGGCTGGGGAGATTGTGGGGTTCGGAGGCGGAGGACACCACTGTAGCAGTGACAGGAAGCCAGAGAGCCAGGGCCTCGGTTGTCACGGTTACCGGGCCTAGCCACATTCACATGTGGACATACCAGGGAACAGATAAGGCTGCAATCGGCAGGAAGGCCACAATCAGCGGGAAAGGCCACAATCAGCAGGAAGCCTGGGGTGGTACTATTTTCAGGGGCAACCTAGAGGAAACAGGTTGCCTAGACGGCAGGAATGGCGTAGGCCTAGGCCTAATTGCAGAGTCGCAGGCATTGGGCCTTCATAGTAGACAGTGCCCTTTGGTTAGACCTTCTGGATCACCTGATTTCCAAGACCAGGGGGTATTTTCTGGCCTGCAGTAGGCATATCCTGGCTTGAAATGCGGGCAGTTTCCCTCAAGGTGTCCGAGGCCCCGTGGTTCCCAATTTAAGCCCAACATCTCTGGACACGTGGCTTCCATCAGCGTCTGTAATACTGCTCCAGAGAGACAAGATGGCTGTCGACATGGGTTTTGAGCTACCCTCAGAAGACTTCAGGGTTCGATTTTGGGTTGCTCTTGTCCAATTGGGTTGCAGAACTCAACGGGTCATACCTTCCTCTGGGAAGGACAATGGCGCCAGCCCGGTTTTCTTGCCTCAGCAAATGAGACAGTCCTGACACAATTCAAAGGGAACCTGCCGTGGCAGAAGCTGTATAGGATTGCCAGCTCCACACTGGGGGAAATCCCTTGAAATCTGGGGGGTGGAGCCTAGGGAGGGCGGGGTTTGGGGAGGGGTGGGACCTCAGTGGGTATACTGTCATACTGTCCACCCTCCAAAGCTGCCATTTTCTCCAGGGGAACATCTCTGTAGTCTGGAGGTCAGTCGTAATTCTGGGAGATCTCTAGGCCCCCGTGTGGATGCTGGCTGGGATTGCCAAGTGACTTACCTTTAAAAGCAGGGGAGTGCTGGTTCCTTGCCGGGACATGTGCGCGCGCTGTGATGACGTCACCTCCGGGTGATGTCATCAGACCGGGCACGTTGGCCCGAACCAGGCACTTTGGGGCGGAGTTCCCCCCACCGGCCTGATCTGGACCGACGAATTGGGGACCCTTTTGGTGGGAAACCCCCCGCCCCCCAGGGGCTTGACAGACAGTTTGGTATAGAGCCAGTTTGGTGTAGTGGTTAAGTGCGCGGACTCTAATCTGGGAGAACCCGGTTTGATTCCCCGCTTCTCCACATGCAGCTGCTGGTGTGACCTTGGGCAAGCCATAAGATCTGGCACAGCTGTTCTTGAAAAAAAGAGCAATTTCTGTCAGAGCTCTCTCAGCCCCACCTACCTCACAGGGTGTCTGTTGTGGGGAAGGGAAGGGAAAGGAGTTTGCAAGCCGCTCTGAGACTCCCTTGGGTAGTGAAGGGCGGGGTATAAATCCAATCTCTTCTTCTTCTAATGCCGGCTACCCTGTGTCTGTATGCAGGGGGCGATCGCAGCTGCCTCCTGGTCGAAACTGAAAATGCATCCTAACATTCCCCTGCAGCAGGATCTGTCTCGGTTCACGTGCGAAAATCTGTGCTAGATCAGTGCTTCTGGCCTAGCTGGCATAACACATGAAGCGAGGGATCATCCATGACATTCCAGGAAGTTCTGTTTGTCAACACCTTTGTCCCGTCCCCAAATGCCCAGGGTGGCGATAAACTTTATTTTAGCATCATTATGCTTTCCCCAGCTCTGTTTCCCTGCCACCTTCCAAAATCCCACATCTTCACAAAGAAAGGACTGTTCAGTTGGGATGGGAAAGGGGAGATTAGCGAGGAGCTGCTGCCGAGTTGTAAATTAGCTCCACGGGAAGATGAAGACCCTTTATTAACGCCCGCTGTGTTCTCTTTCCTTGTGCTCCACGCAGAACGCGAGAACCAGTCTATGCTGATCACGTAAGTACGAATTTGCGAGCTGCTCCGCTCAGCCACTTGAGACGGGTACTTTTTCGCTGCGGGAAATAAAAACTGTGAGAACGCAGTGTGAGAGAAGCAGAGGAGCGAGATCTCAGCTCTGGGAATCGTCGAGATCTGAGGGGGACTGGTCTCGTCGGCTCTCGCACTCGAGATTCAGGGGGTCGGCATCACTGACCTCCAGAACTGAATCTCTTGCCTATCTGATGCATGAACCCTCTTTTTGCAGGTGGGGTGCCTCTGAGTGCCTTTCTACATTCTGATTGTATCTGTCTCTATATCTACCACTTTTTTTATCGTGCCCTCCCTACGAGGAGCTCAGTGATGTACATACGGTCTTCTTCTCCTCCAGTTTATTTATTTATTCCATTGAATTTCTATACTGCCTTCCCTGCAGAGTGGTGTAGAACAGTTTGACACAAAGGAAAAACGAAAACAATCAAATATACTATCATAAAAGAGAGCCAGTTTGGTGTAGTGGTTGAGTGCAGACTCTAATCTGGGAGAACTGGGTTTGATTCCCCACTCCTCCACGTACGACTACTGGAGTGATCTTGGATCAGCCATAAGTTCTTTCAGAGCTGTTCTCTCAAGCAGGGCTGGCCCCAGGTGTCTGGGCGCCCTAGGCAGGACTGCCTGGGGCGCCCACCCCACCGGGGATGCCAACCTCCTGGTGGGGCCTGGAGATGGCCCAGTGCCTGGAAGAGCCAGGGAAGGGGCGGGCTTAGAAGCCCCCCCTTCCCTCCCGGCAGGGGCGGCGCGCGCGGCTCTCCTGGGTGTCTCGCAGCTGCGAGGCGCCCGGGACGGCCGGGGAAGGGGCGGGCTTAGAATGCCCCCCTTCCCTCCCAGGGGTGGCGTGCGCGGCTCTCCTGGGTGCCTCGCAGCCGCGAGGCACCCAGGAAAGCCGGGGCTGCCGGCATTGGGCAGCCCAGGGGGCTTTTACGGGGGGGTGGGGGGCATTTTGGCGCCCCTGCAGGGCCGGCGGCCTAGGCGAGCGCCTAGCTCGCCTAGTGGGCGAGCCGGCCCTGCTCTCAAGAGCAGTTCCCGAAAGAGCTCTCTCAGCCCTGCCTACCTCACAGGGTGTCTGTTGTGGAGAGGGGAGGGGAAGGGAAAGGAGATTGTAAGCTGCTCTGAGACTCCTTTGGGTAGTGAAAGGCGGGGTATAAATCCAATCTCTTCTTCTTCTTCTAAAACATAAGCCTACATGGCACCACAGTAAAATTTGACCTCCATTAACGTTAACATGGGGGGGAGGGAAGAGTGAGGAAGTAACAGATAGATTCGATTGCTGTTAAAAACTGTTGCTGTTCGCAACCATATGCTTGGTGGAACATCTCTGCCTCTTTCTTGTCAGACCAGACTTTCGGAACCGGCGTGTCTGAATGTCTGCTAAGCTAAGACTGCACATGGCCGCAGCAGATCAGTGTACTTAAGTCTCAGCAGGCCCCAATAGCATTTAAACTGTTTGTGCGTGTGAAGAGGTCAGGGAGGAGATCCAGTTTTAAGAGCAGTTTATCCTCACAACAGCCCTGTGAGGCTGGCTTGGCTGAAAGGAAGTGGCCCGAGGTCACCTACTCGGGAACTGAACCTAGACCTGCCTGGTTCTCATCTGATACTCTAATGCCAGGGGTCCTCAACTTTTCTCATCCTGCGGGCACCTTTGGAATTCTGACATAGGGCAGTGGTTGCCACCTCAAAATGGCTGCCACCAGGGCTATTTTTGTAGAAAAAGCCCAGCAGGTACTCATTAGCATAGCAGGCCATGCCCAACAGCAGAAACTTATTAGCATATTAGGTCACACCCTTGATAGCACAGCTCATTAGCATATTAGGCCACACCCCCATGTTACCAGACACACCCACCTTTTGCTTCTTATTCTGTTTACCTTGTTTGTTGTCAAAACCCACAGCTTTCTTTGGTAGCAGGAACTCCTTTGCATGTTAGGCCACACACCCCTAATGTAGCCAATCGTAATGAGTTTCTGCTGTTGAGTGTGGCCTATTATGCTAATGAGTCCCTGCTGGGCGTGGCCAACTTGGGAGCCAGCCGGAACTCCGTTCCTGTGCCCAAAAATAGCCCTGGCTGCCACGGGAGGCGGAGCCAGCCACAAAATGACTGCTATGGCTTACCTACAGTCACACAACGAGGAACGTTGGCACTGTGATGGTAGCTGCTGCCAACGCAAGGTTATAAAGACCTGCACAGCCAATCAGATCTCCAACAGCCAGCCAGAGGCCCTGATGGGCAGAAATCCCACCTGGCCCCCACCCGCTTTCTAAAAACACTTGGCAGGTGCCAGGAAAGGTGTCAGCAGATGCTGTGGTGCCCATGGGCACCACGTTGGGGCCCCCCCTCTGCTCTAACTCCTATACCATACTGTCTGCCTGCTGCTGATTCCCTTCTCCTCTTTTCATCCAAAGCGGAGAATCCGGGGCCGGCAAGACTGAGAACACGAAGAAAGTCATCCAGTATTTCGCCAACATCGGCAGCACGGGCAAAGCCGCTGCTGATGGGAAGGTAAGGGCTTCGAGCAGGACAAACTGGCGTCCCCCGTTTGATGGTTCCTGGTGAAAACATTCCTCTTTTGCCGTTGAGAAATATCCCCGACTAACAGAGCATTGTATTTAGCTGTTTGATGGTTATGTCTTTCTCAGGGGTCCCTGGAGGATCAAATCATCCAGGCCAACCCAGTCCTGGAAGCCTTCGGAAACGCCAAAACTACCAGGAACAACAATTCCTCTCGTTTTGTAAGTGCCTGATTCTGAACTTGTGTTGTACCCCCCCCCCATCAGTACCACCATTTTCCCTCTATTCCCGTATGATACATTGTACATAGAGCCTGTCGACCAGACATTTTCTGAGTTCTGAGAGTTCCCAGGCATGTGGAGTCTTGGTTTGAACTGGGGGAGAAGAGGCTTAAACCTTCACCCCCGTGCCATTTTCCTGACCTGAAATGGCCTTAGGAAGTCACTGCACATGCTATTGCGGAAACGTCTATTACTTAGTACAATTTATTCCATTTGTACGATTTCTCTTTGCAGAATGTACCTTTCATTTCTGCAGAAACTAATTCCCACGAGTCTGTTTAGCTGTACTTTATAGAATCATTTTGGAGAGCAAATTTTGTCTGCAAATGCAGAAAAGCCTAATGTTTCTGTTCCCGGTTGACAGTTTGTCCCCTGAAGACCATGCTGGTCTCCAGTCTTCTGTCTATTTATTCTTCTCTGCGTGACCATATTTCTCTCTCGCTCAACGAGCCGGTCTCCTTTTTCTCATTGCCTAGGGTAAATTCATCCGAATTCACTTTGGCAGCACAGGAAAACTGGCTGGGGCTGACATTGAGAGCTGTAAGTATCCGAGCCGGTCCAGTCTCTGCTGTAAGAGAACCTTCAAATCTCAGACTGAGATCTGTTTTAGATGGAAGTCAGAAGTAATGTTACTGAGGTTATTAATGAAATTAAATCGAAAGAGTTTTCGGCTGAACGTTAGGAAGAATGTTCCTGCAGGCTTCCTCGGGAGGTGGTGGGCTCCCCTTTTTGGAGATTTTCGAACTGGCTAGATGGCCACCTGACAGCAATGCTCATTCTGTGAACTTAGGCAGCTGATGAAAGGGAGGGCAGGGAGAGTTGCATCCTTGCTTGGTTCTCATGGCCCTTTCTTACACGCCCAGAGAAATGCCAATCGCCACTTTGGGGTCAGGAAGCAATTTTCTCCAGGCCAGTTTGGCCAGGGATCCTGGAGAGGTTTTTGCCGTCTTCTGGGCATGGAGCAGGGGTCGCTGTGGGTGTGCGGGTGGAGGTATTTGTGAATTCCCTGCATTGTGCAGGGGGTTGGACTCGATGACCCTGGAAGTCCCTTCCAACTTTATGATTCTACTGATAGCAGTCATGTGCAAACGCTATCTTGTCTGTCTGTGTATCTCCTGGTTTGTTCTGAGGTGCAATAGAAACGGTTTCATTAAATGGTACACCAGGCCCCGAGTGAGGCTTTGCGCAGCAGAGGAGCTGCCTTCTGAAATATATTTTTGGCTGCTGGTCATGTCTGCATTCTCGCCGCTGAGCCTGGGCTTCTCTCGTGTTCCAGATCTCTTAGAGAAGTCTCGTGTCATCTCCCAGCAACCGGCTGAGCGAGGGTATCACATCTTCTACCAGATTCTTTCGAACAAGAAGCCCGAACTTACTGGTACGGCACTTTGTATGTGTGCAGTTTAACTCTTTGTGTGTGTGTGTGTGTGTGTGTGTGTATACACACGTGCAAGAGAGAGAGAGAGCTCTCTGCTACACGATCGCCAACATGGTGCCCATGGGCATCACGGTGCCTGCTGACACCAGGTCAGCAGAAAGTGGGTGGAGCCAGGTGAAGCTCACGGCCAACCTGGCCCATGGTCACAGTGGGACTATTGGGGGCTCCACCCCTTTCCTTAAAGGGCCCCTGCTTCTTAAAGACCCCCTGCTTCTTCCCAAATGCAATTAAAGGGATCCTTTAAATGCTTTTGGAAGAAGTGGGGGTGGTGCGTGCCCCTCTCCCTCCCCTCCTGCAAAATTTAAAGGGCCCTTCAGCTGATCGGCAGGAAGCACGTGGGATCCTTTAAATGCTTTTGGGAAGAAGCGGGAGGCTTGTTCACTCCAAGCTAGCCCAACCAGAAAACTATTTGCCCCACAAGCCACAAAATCCTGGCTACAGGTCTGTGGCCTACAATACTAGAGAATCGCAGCTCATAGTAACAGTATAACAAGGGAAAAAGCTGTATACATGCCAGTTTGGTGTAGTGGTTAAGTGCGCGGACTCTTATCTGGGAGAACCGGGTTTGATTCCCCACTCCTCCACTTGCACCTGCTGATGTGACCTTGGGTCCGTCACAAGCTCTGGCACAGCTGTTCCTGAAAGAGCAGTTTCTGTCAGAGTTCTCTCAGCCCCACCTACCTCACAGGGTGTCTGTTGTGGGGAGGGGAAGGGAAAGGAGTTTGTAAGCTGCTCTGAGACGCCTTTGGGCAGTGAAGGGCGGGGTATAAATCCAATCTCTTCTTCTCCTTCTCCTTCTCCTTCTCCTTCTCCTTCTCCTTCTCCTTCTCCTTCTCCTTCTCCTTCTCCTCCTTCTCCTCCTCCTCCTCCTCCTCCTCCTCCTCCTTCTTCTAAAGAAAAAGTTATAATATATTAATTTCAATACTGTGTTATGCCAAAAACACCACAATACAGCTCAACAAACATATACATGTGAAAAAAGGAGCCCAAAATTTGAGTTGTTGACAGAATTCTCTGGATTGCCAAGTCGTTTCGCAGAGTTTCATCCGAACGGGACCAGACATATCATTTTATGTCTTCTAGTATTTTTTCATTGTTGAATTAAAACAGCAGTATCTGCAGAGCTTCATAATTTAGTCAAAAGTTTCCATGTTGAGTCTAAAATGCATCGATAGGTGAAAACGGGCCATCTAAGCAGAACGATGCAAAAGACGCAAACTCAACAATGAAAAAATACTAGAAAACATAAAATGATATGTATCGTCCCGTTTGGATGAAGCTCTGCGAAATGACTTGGCAATCTGGAGAATTTTGTCCAATGTGGGATAGATTGTGGGAAAGAAAGAATTCTGTGCTCTCTTTCTCGAAACTCTGTTGGGCCATCATGGTTCAGGGTGTAAAGGGGCCGGTTTTCTCAGGGCAGGGTCCAACAGTGATAAAATTACAAATCCTACAAAGAGGTTTCAAAATTAAAATAATGCGTGAAGTAGAATTATAACAGCCTAAGTCAATCTGATGGCAGTAATTCCTGTCACGTCCTGGAATATCTTTGCCTCATAGAGGAGGAAGGCGGGGAAAGAAAAAACTTGGCATTTCCTCGAAGAACTGGGGCCCAACCAGAGTGGGGAGAGGCCGGTGTGCAAAGGGTGTGTTTTTATGTACGGCAAACAAAATCGACCGGTGCTTGGGCTGGCAGTGTGGCTCGGCCGTGTGGCAAGAAGGCCACGGTTCCCCCCCCCCCCATCTTGACATCCCTTCTCTTCCACAGAGTCCTTGCTTCTCGTGTCCGACCCCAAGGAATACCACTGGACGAGCCAGGGAGTAACTGTGGTCGACAACATGGATGACGGGGAAGAGCTGCTTCTCACTGATGTAAGCCTGCTGTATCCTGATGAGCCCCAGGGGCGGGGCCGTGACTCAGTGGCAGAGCCTCCGCTTTGCGTGCAGAAGGCCCCAGGTTCGGTCCCCGGCATCTGCAGCCGAAAGGGCTCAGGTCATAACCGATCGGGAGCCCGTCTGCTGAATCGGCACTCGTGGTGACGAATGACTTCATCGTCATGAAATACCACATGCTGACCAGGGGTCCCCTGCCCTTTTGAGCCCGTGGTCACCTGTGGAATTCGGACACAGTGTGGTGGGCGCAGCCCCAAAATGGCTGCCATAAAATAGCTGTGCCAGCAACAAAATGGCTGCCCTGACTTACCCTCAGTCGCACCGTGAAGATCTTGGTGCTGTGGTGGCAGCTGCTGCCAAAGCAACGGTTTTTTCTTAAAATTCTGCACGGCCAATCAGAAGCCTCGTTGGGCAAAAGCCCCACTAGGCCCTGCCCACTTTCTAAAAACACTTGGTGGACATCAGAAAAGGTGGCACCATGGTTGGGGGCCCTTGAACTAAAACACAGAATACAGTTATGGCTTCGGTATATCTGTACTTTGCCACCGACCCCATATTTACTCCTCTGAAGCTCTGCCAGTAGGGCCTGACGGGTATACGGACACATTTGCTCTTTGGGCCGTGTGGATCGATCCCGCCGGTTCTTACCGCGTCTCTCCCTTCCCTGCTCTGACAGGTGGCCTTTGACGTCCTGGGCTTCACTCTGGATGAGAAACTCAGCATTTATAAGCTCACCGGCGGCATCATGCACTTTGGCAACATGAAGTTCAAGCAGAAGCCGAGAGAGGAGCAAGCGGAAGTGGACACCACAGAGGGTAAAGGGTTTGCTTCTTAATTTTTTTTTTTTTTAACGGTGCTGATGGAAGTCGGGAGAGCTGATGCAACGCAAGCGACCATCTCCGTAACCCGTCCGTTGGGTGCTTTCTTGGGCCTCTTCGAAATACACGATGGAAGAAGTCGCCATCATCTCCCCCCCACTCCCCATGTTGGTGCCTGCATTGTGCCCTCGCCTGGAGAGCCCAGGCTAGCCCGATCTAATCATCTCTCAGAAACTCAACAGCCCTGATCAGTACTTGGATTAGCCACAAGGTCTAGATAGGAACTCTCAGTCTGGGGCATGTGATGCTCTGCATTCTTGGTGCTTGGGGGGGGCAACAGTGGGAGGGCTTCTAGTGTCCTGGCCCCACCGGTGGACCTCCTGATGGCACTCTGTCACACAGTGGCCAAAAATATCCAGGGCCATCAGGAGGTCCAGCAGTGGGGCCAGGACACTAGAAGCCCTCCTACTGCTGCCCCCCCAGGCACCAAGAACACAGAGCATCACTTGCCCCAGACCAAGAGTTCCTATCTATACCTCGTGGCTAATAGCCACTGATGGACCTCTGCTCTAGAAGTTTATCCAATTCCCTCTTGAAGCCGTCCATGCTTGTAGCCGCCACCACCTCCTGTGGCAGTGAGTTCCATGGGTTAATCACTCTTTGGGTGATTCCTTTTATCCGTTCTGACCTGACTGCTCAGCGATTTCATTGAGTGCCCGCGAGTTCTTGCATTGTGAGAAAGGGAGAAAAGTACTTCTTTCTCTACCTGCTCGATCCCATGCATAATCTTGTAAACCTCAATCGTGTCACCCCTCAGCCGTTGTTTCTCCAAGGTAAAGAGCCCCAAGCGCTTTAACCTTTCTTCATAGGGAAGGAGCAGAGGTGGTTTGCCTCTGTGTAGCGAACTTGGATTTCCTCGGTGGTCTCCCATCCAAGTACTAACCGGGGCTGACCCCTGCTTAGCTTCTAAGATCTGATGAGATGGGGCTAGCCTTGGCTGTTGACAGACCAGTATTAATTACATAACCTTTTAACACTGATAATAACCCAGCTTTGCATTGGCCGGCCTTAATTAATATAATAATTGAGTAATAATATTAATCTATGTCTAGGAAGATAATTTACTTACGAGTCACTTTTCTAAATGGTCCGAAGGACAGGATGGGTGTGGGGAGTGGAAAGGGAGGGGTGAATAGGGGAAGTGGGGGAAGAATAGCAAGAGGGAGATTTTGGGAACGTGGTCAGACGCCAGTCAGTGCTGAAATTCCATCTATGTATCCAGATGTTGTGTAATTTTGCAAAGCTGGTGAATGTAATTCTGTGGGCCATTTTGAAGATCAGGATGGGCCGGAGCAAATCTGTCCCTAATATATTTATAAGTAGCTCTCTGTGAAGGTTATCCAGGTGTCACAGGAGTCTCCGTCTCTGCAGTTTTTAATGAGGGTGAATTTGAAAATGAAAATTGTGGGAAGGGACAGTGATTGTAAACTGCTTTGAGAGTACTTAGGGTAGAGAAAAGCAAGGTATAAAAAAACAACTCTTCTTATGACAATCCCACAGGATTTTCAAAGCAAGAGACAAACAGGACACAGTGTCTTGTTCCAAGACACTGAAAGGCTGGACAACACATCCAGTTACCATGTTGGATTACACAGGGAAGCCATTGAAATTCATAAACATAAACACAATTTCAACAGGAAAGAAGAGCGTTTAAAAATAAATAGGGCGTGGGTTTCCTGTCCTGAAGAACACAAAAGGCCCTACATCTTACAGTAGCACTACAGATAAGATTAGAATTTCAACAAGCCAGTCCATATGCAAAAGAACCTCCTCAGGAAAGCTCCTCCATTAGCATGTTAACAGCCTGGGGAACTCCTACAAGATAATGACTCAGCCCTACCCCACCTTCCTGAGTAGATATTAATTACCTGCCTACCGTTTTTCTTCTCACTCTCGACACAGAGAATACTCTATCTTTCTGTGTTATACCTCTGAGGATGCCAGTCACAGCTGCTGGCAAAACGTCAGGCCCTACAAGACCACGGCCATACAGCCCAGAAAATCCACAACAACTAATGAACAGAGGTTGTTTAGTAACCCTGGACTTCCTTGGTGGTCTCCCATCTGAGTACTAACCAGAGCCAACCAGGCTTAGCTTCTGAGATCGGACAAGATTGGGCTGGTCTGGGCCATCCATGACAGGTCTGCCTTACCCTTAGGATAATATAAGGAGGGGAGAACTGTAAAGTCCCCAAGATTCTTGGAAGGGTAGGGTAGATGCATGATAAGGGGCATTTGAAGCTTCCAAGTTTTAGTGAGTTCCTGTCATCACTGCTAAGACCGCTGTGAGGATTTGTTCTGTCCAGATTAGGTGCCAGATAACGGGGAATGGGTCCCATTAAGCATGTTCTTTATCGTTAAAGTCAGCGACGTTTCCAAAGCTGGGGTTATCCATCCCGTTGAACTCGCTTCTCTCTGGTCTTTGGACAGTGGCCGACAAAGTCGCCCACCTGATGGGCCTCAACTCCGGGGACCTCCAGAAGGGCATCACCCGCCCCCGAGTGAAAGTGGGCAATGAATTTGTCCAGAAGGGTCAGAACATGGACCAGTGCAACAACTCGGTCGGCGCCCTGGGCAAAGCCGTCTACGACAAGATGTTCAAGTGGATGGTGGTCCGGATCAACAAGACCTTGGACACCAAGATGCAGAGGCAGTTCTTCATCGGGGTGTTGGATATTGCCGGCTTTGAGATCTTTGAGGTACCGGGAGACAAGAGCAGCCTCTTGAAGGCCCTGACATTTATGCGTATTCTCCTTGTAGATCCAGAGCCGGGGAATTTGTGGTAGCGATAGGGACTAATATGCGGGGGGAGACACCATCTAGAGCAGAGGTGTCGAACGCATTTGTTATAAGGGCCCGATCTGATATAAATGTCACTTTTTTGGCCGGGCCATGTGCAGACCCGTTGCTACCGTGGGGCATTTTGGGGTCATGCCCCCTTAATTAAAAGCCCTGCCCCACAAAGAAAAATGCCAGAAACCTTACTTTTGCGGAGAGACCAGGGTGAGAACTTGGGCTTCCCTCTCCCTCCCATTGTGGAATTGGGGGGGGGGCATCATGGGACCTGGAAAAAGAAAGCCCAGAGGGCATTTAAATGCCTTTCGAGTTCCCTTCCACGGGGCAAGAAAGTTCAGAAGGGCATTCGAGACTGGTACCTTCAATCCATCTCCAACAATCCATCTCCGACAATCGGAGCCTCCTCCTTTAAAGACAGGTATTCAGGTTAATTTAATTAATTGTGATTTAAATGCCCCCTGAACAAAAAAAATCCTGGCTATGGGCCAGGCCACGTGTGCCGTAAAACGTAATGCCAGGTACCGGGGATATAAACTGTGCAAAGGACAGCAGCTGGTAAGCCCCAAGTTGTTATATCCTGGCTGCAAGGCCCCTGGGCTGGGGGGGGGTGCAGAGGAAAACCCATATGAGAGGACTGGAGAGCCAGTGGTACAGCACTGGGCAGACGCTCCCACGCTGCTTGATTGCTGCAGACGAGGTTATTCCGCCATGCTGGAGCCACAATCAGAGGCTCTGCCCCCCGCCCCGCCCCTGAGTAGTCTCCTGTTCCCTCCCTTACACCAGATGCCCACGGGCCGCATAAGAGCCCTGAACAGGCCAGTTCCGGCCCCTGGGCTTTAAGTTTGACACCCCTGATCTAGAGTTAATGCCAGGCAGGAAAACCCAGAAATCTTACAGGGAGAAACCTTTCTTAAAAGAAAAAAAAAATCAACAAATTACCATTAGAACCTATTTAAACTGTCCCCACCCCTCCAGCGACTGATATTCGGCGGTATACTGTTTCTGAACCTGGACGATCCGTTCAGTCATTATGGCCAGTTTGGTGTAGTGGTTAAGTGCACGGACTCTAATCTGGGAGAACTGGGTTTGATTCCCCATGCCTCCATTTGCAGCTGCTGGATGACCTTGGGGCAAGCCATCATTCTGTCAGAGCTGTTCTCTCAAGGACAGTTCTGAGAAGAGCTCCCGCAGCCCCACCTACCTCATAGGGTGTCTGTTGTGGGGCAGGGAAGGGAAAGGAGTTTGTAAACCGCTCTGAGACTCCGAGTGAAGGGTGGGGTATAAATCCAATCTCTTCTCTTCTTCTCTCTTCTTCTCATAGCCACCAATGGTCTGATCCTTCATGAATTTGTCTAAACTCCTTTCACAGCCATCCTAAGCTAGTGCCCATCTGCTCATCTTGTGGAAATGAGTTCCATAAGCCGATTAGGCATTTTTTTCTGATAGTAGAGTACTTGCCTTTGATGTGCCTTGAATCTATGGCCCATCAACGTCAGAGGCAGTCTCAAAGTTCTAGTATTTTGGGAGGGGTGGGGAAAACCTTTTTTCTGTCCACTTTATCCACTCTTCTTTGTTCTAAGTTCCCAACTACACATCTCATATGTAAAGCTTCCCTGAATTTTAAAAAATAATAATAATTATAATAATAATTATTATTTTTATTAAAAATGCACTGCTGTTGGGAAGAGTGAGGACCACTTTTTAACTTTTTCTTACACGCCCAGGGAAATACCAATTGCCACTTTGGGGCCAGGTCCAATGCTCCCTCTAAGCTGTGGAGTGTTGTGAGCAAAAATTCTGCTTTGTGAGCTACTGGCATTAAAGAGGTGAGCGAGCAATTTGGCTTCTGCATAAATTAATTTGCTCTGGAGCCATCCTTCCTGTGCTAAGACAAAAAGGTGTGGGCCGGAGGCTAAAAAACTGTGAGCTAGCTCACACTGACTCAGCTTAGAGGGAACACTGGTCAGGAAACAATATTCGTGAATTTTATGCCTTGTGCAGGGGGTTGGACTAGATGGCCCTGGTGGTCCCTTCCAACTCTATGATCCTATAACTCTTTGAAAACAAACATGGATGTTCATCGGAGGCTGAACATCTATTTTAATGGCAAACCACAACTGGGTTGCTAAAGTCTATGGGACAAATCTGATCTGGTTGGCCAAAGCCCGATATGCGGCCTGTTGGATTTGTGGAGGCCCCGCAGTGTTTGCAGGCTGTGTTTCTGGGGCAGGCGAGTCCAGCGTAACCAACCACGTTATCTTTTCCCCTTTCAACAGTTCAACAGCTTCGAGCAGCTCTGCATCAACTTCACCAACGAGAAGCTGCAGCAGTTCTTCAACCACCACATGTTCGTGCTGGAGCAGGAGGAGTACAAGAGAGAGGGCATCGACTGGGTGTTCATCGACTTTGGCCTGGACCTGCAGGCTTGCATTGAGCTCCTGGAAAAGGTGACCTTTCCTTTGGGGCCTGCAGAGAGAATGACCCCTTGGAGGCAAAGTTATCCTGTTTCTGATCTGTTGCAATGGCATATGGGTGGGGTTCACGATACCCCGTAGCTTTGTCAACACTGGAAGGAAACCACTATTTAAGAAGGATGAAGAGAAGCTGGAACATGTCCAGAGGAGGGCAACGAAGATAGCAAGGGGTCTGGAGACCAAGTCCTATGCTGGTGTGACCTTGGGTCAATCACAAGTTCTCTTAGAGCTGTTCTCTCAGGAGCAGTCCTCGAAAGAGCTCTCTCAGCCCCCCCCCCCCACCTCACAGGGTGTCTGTCTTGGGGAAAGGAGACTGTAAGCCAATCTGAGACTCCTTCAGGTAGTGAAGGGCGGGGTATATATCCAATCTTCTTCTTGGGTCAGTCACAAGTTCTCTCAGAGCTGTTCTCTCCAGAGCAGTTCTCAAAAGAGCTCTCTCAGCCCCACCTGCCTCACAGGGTGTCTGTGGTGGGGAGGGGAAGGGGAAGGAGATTGTAAACCCCTCTGAGACTCCTTCGGGTAGTGAAGGGCGGGGTATAAATCCAATCTCTTCTTCTTCTTTAGATACTTTGAACACAAGCCATTAAAGGCCTTTTTGGATTCTCCTGTTTTACTAATTTAGTATATTGATTACTGATTTTAGTGAGCTTATTTTTTTCTTAGCACAAGCTACTTTGGGCATTTTTTCTTGGAGGATGTGGTTGGTAAATAAATGGGAGGAATAGTTATTTCATGTGCCTTGTCGTGTTTCTCTGACCGGCTCTTCTTTCTCCCCGCTTCTCCAGCCCATGGGCATCTTCTCCATCCTCGAAGAGCAGTGCGTGTTTCCCAAGGCAACCGACGCTACCTTCAAGGCCGCCCTCTATGACAATCATCTGGGCAAGTCCCCCAACTTCCAGAAGCCCAAAGGCGGGAAGGGGAAGGGGCCTGAAGCTCACTTTGAGCTGATCCACTACGCTGGCACAGTGAGTCCAAACTGACTCTTTTTCTACTGCGGAGGGATTCTTTGTGAATGCTGAGAAGGGGGTGTTATGTCTTACTGGGAACCTTGCCTTTTCATTTCCATGTTAAGCTTGATTCTTAATACAGGATCGTAAGATGTAACATTCTTATTGGCCATTCCTATGGAATTGTTTGAAACAACCAATCACAGTGTAAATATGTTTTATGGAGGGAACAGACCTGATTGGCCTTTATCTCTTTTATCCTATTGGTCTTTAACTTATCTGTGGGTGTGGCTTTGACAGCCCGGATCATTTAAAAGAAGGAGCTGTGCTCCACTGAGTTGTTGTGTGTCGGATCTTCGAGTTTGCTGTTATAATAAAGCTGAATCACTTTTGCTGAAATCACTGCCTCTCGTTGAGTTGCATACTTAACAGGGGGAGTGGATGCTGCCACAAAATGGCTGCCCGTGAGAAGCGGGACCAGTTACAAAATGGCTGCCGTGAGGGGCTGTTAAAAGACGAGGAGTTTCAAGGTGAACCATCCTCCTGCAACGGAGGTGTCTGGTTCTGAAAGGGAACTTCCTGAAGAGCCAAAGGTCTTCTGAAGACCCTCATGTGAGAAGGAGGGGCTGTGGCTCAGCAGTGGAGCCCGAATCCCAGGTTCAGTCCCCGGCATCTCCAGTTAAAGAACCTGGCTGTGGGTGATGTGAAAGCCTTCTGCCTGAGACCCTGGAGAGTATTGAGGTTAACTGGTGTGGTTAGTCCAGACTCTGTCAGTTAGCAGAGTGCTTAAATAAAGCCACAAACGCAGGAGCGTCACTTTACCAGGTTACTCAGCTTACGAAGCTACACAGAGCCACATTGCAAGTTTAGGAGAGAAATACTTCTCTATTTGAGAAGTACACTTTGGATAGGAAAGAGCAGAGATTGATAGATGACTGACTTGCTAGCTAAAAGGTGGAGACAGTGGTCAAGAGGCCCGTCTGCCTCACGGTGCCGAGAGAGGACCGCGTGTCCCTCTCTTGGCGTGCACAGGTAGAGAGCAAGTCTTTATTCAGGGGGAGAGAGAAGCAGGAAAGGGGAAATTGGTCCCTGAGATCACAGTCTGCATATCAAAGAGGACAATGGGAGAAGAGTAGATACAGGAAGAAAGGTCAGTGTGCCCATCTAGCAATCTAGCCTCTCTTGCCACTCAGTCTGGAGGTCTCAGACAGGGGACATGGCATCTGGAACTTCCAACAGAGAGCAACTACCAGTCTGAGTAGACAATACTGACTTTGATGGACCAACTGTCTGATTCAGTATAAGGCAGTTTCATGTACAACCAGTATGTATAAGGGAAGAAAGCCAAGATGGACTCTTTGTCAGAGTTTCTGGTTTGGCACCGACAGGAGTCTTTACCTTAAGTAACACAGTGCTTAAAGCCAACCATGTAGTGAAGCATTAGTGCTGAGTGTGGACTCTAATCTAGGAGAACCGAGTTTGATTCCCTACTCCTCCACTTGCAGCTGCTGGTGTGACCTTGGGTCACTCACAAGTCCTTTCAGAGCTGTTCTCTCAGGAGCAGTTCTCTCAGAGCTCTCTCAGCCCCACCTACCTCACAAAGGAGGGGAAAGGGGAATGAGATTGTAAGCTGCTCTGAGATGCCTTCGGGTAGTGAAGGGTGGGGTATAAATCCAATCTATTTTTCTTCTTCAAAGTGACACAGAGCCTTTTAGTGATGCCCTGTATTCTTGGTGCTTGGGGGGGCAACAGTGGGAGGGGTTCTAGTGTCCCAGCCCCACTGCTGGACCTCCTGATGGCACCTGGTATTTTTGGCCACTGTGTGACACAGAGTGTTGGACTGGATGGGCCACTGGCCTGATCCAACATTGGCTTCTCTTATGTTCTTATGTTCTTAGCCAATTTCAAGCTAATAAGAAATGTTCATTAAAAGAACCACATTTTAGATAGTGCAGGTGAGAGATAGAAATGGATTACCTATTCTAGCTGGTTGGATGTTGCTGGATGCTTGACGCGTGTCTAACCTCCATAGTGCAAGATGGAAAGAGACATGCACCTTCTGTGTGTGTACAGGTGAGAGGAAGTGTGTGGGAAGGGGGGGGAGGAAATTGCTCCCTAAGACTTATCTGTCTGCACATCAAAGGAGACAGAAGAGACAGAAGAGTAAACAGGAAGGAAGTCAACAGTCTGCCTCTCTACTTCACTGACTCTCTTGTAACACCCCCCACCCCCAAGGCAGAAGCCAAAAGGACAGCACCGAGTCCTTCTCTTCCAACGCTCTTGAGTGCCAGGAATTGGGGGGGGCACCATACTGGTGATCACTGGTGTGCAGGATTACTCTCCCATGCCCTCAGCTGTGTTATATGGGAGATCTAAGAAAACCTCCCACAATTCCCGGATTGGTTATGTCCCTGTGGGCTAAAAGAGATTGAAGGAACGGACCATGTACTTCTGACTTGTAGATTTTACCAGGATTTACATGCTTATCACCTCGTCCCTATACTGCGATCCCTGGAGGGCAAATCTAAAGAAAGTGAAAGATAATGAACCTTCTAGCCTCCAACAGGGCCGAAGCGGTGGCAAACTTCCTTTACAGAGTGTACAGGCAGAGAAGTTCTTTTTCGGCAGAAGGGGTAGTGAATTAACTGTTTGGCTTGCTTGCCGTTTTTGCACCGAAGGCTGCTGTTGTTATGCCAATAAAGGTTTACTGTATTGTGTTGTGTTGATCGCTCTTCCGAGTGGCAGATATTGCAGGGGCGGGCCCTTGAAACCTCTCTGCTCTTCCCCCTTAGGTGGGCTACAACATCTCCGGATGGCTGGAGAAGAACAAGGACCCCCTGAACGAAACGGTGGTGGGCTTGTTCCAGAAGTCCAGCATGCCCCTGCTGTGCATCCTGTTCAAAGAGGAAGAGGCCGCAGGTCAGCGAAAGTTTACGGATCCCCTTTGGGACCGGCCTTTACACCAAATGGCTCCCGGGCGAAGGATCGCAGGGCCGTCCCATTTCATGTCCACACCCGGCCCTGTGGGAAATGGCACATGTGGGGAGCAATGTTCCCTCTAAGCTGAGTTAGTGTGAGCTAGCTCACAGTCTTTTAGCCTCCGGCTCACACATTTTTTGTCTTAACTCAGGGAAGGTGGCTCCGGCACAGACTAATTGATGCAGTAGCCAAATTGCTCGCTCACCACTTTAATGCCAGGAGCTCACAAAGTAGAATTTTTGCTCACAAGACTCCACAGCTTAGAGGGAGCGTTGGTGGGGAGACTTAAATTTCCCCCTTTCTCAGTGTCACACCCCTGATCCATATCAGCCCCCAACTAGGGCTGCTAGTGCTGGATTGGGAAATACGTGGAGATTTGAGGGGTGGAGCCTGGGGAGGGCGGGGTTTGGGGAGGGGCCTCAATAGGGTGCCATGCCATACAGCCCACTTTCCAAAGCAGCCATTTTTCTCCAGGGGAACTGAGGTCTGTCATCTGGAGAGCAGTTGTAATTCTGGGGGGGGGTGTGTGTCTCCAGGCCTCAAGTGGAAGTTATGGAAAAATATATAAATTCACTGCCACAGGAGGTGGTGGCAGCTACAAGCATGGACGGCTCCAGGAGGGAATTAGATAAGCATATGGAGCAGAGGTCCATCAGTGGATATTAGCCACAAGGTATAGACAGGAACTCTCAGTCTGGGGCAGGTGATGCTCTGTATTCTTGGTGCTGAGGGGCAGGGCCGGCTCGCCTAGGGCACCGGCCCTGCAGGGGTGCCAAAATGCCCCCCCCCTGAAAAGCCCCCCTTCCCACCCAGCGCCAGCAGTCCCAGCTTTCCTGGGTGCCTCGTGGCTGCGAGGCGCCCAGAAAAGCCGGCGCTGCCACTGGGAGGGAAGGGGTGGGCGTTCTAACCCTGCCCCTTCCCCGGCTCTCCTGGGTGCCTCGCAGCTGCAAGGCGCCCAGAAAAGCCGGCGACGCCACTGGGAGGGAAGGGGCGAGGGTTCTAACTCCGCCCCTTCCCCGGCTTTCCTGGGCGTCCAGGAAAACGGCGCTGGGCCATCTCCAGGGCCCACCGGGAGATTGGCATCCCCGGTGGAGTGGGCGCCCCAGGCTGTCCTGCCTAGGGTGCCAACAGTGGGAGGGCTTCTCGTGTCCTGGCCCCACTGGTGGACCCTCTGATGGCACCTGGTATTTTTGGCCACTGTGTGACGGCGTGTTGGACTAGATGGGCCACTGACCTGATCCAACATTGGCTTCTGTTATGTTCTTAATAATAGAGGTATGCTTAAGGTAGATCTGTTTTGTGCTTTTTTTCTTCTTCTTAATTTTTCTATACTGTTATATAAATACCAGCATCAAGTATTGCCAAACATAGGTTTCACCAAAACAATATATCAAAGTGCAGGTTTACGCTGTGTTCAAACTAGTGATTGTGAAACTGGCAAGGTGCTGTTTGAATACCTGAATATAGTGTAAACCTGCACTTTGATGTATTGTTTTGGTGAAACCTATGTTTGGCAATAGTTGACGCCAATATTTATATAATAGTATAGAAAAATGAAGAAAAGAAAAACAGAAAGCACGAAGGAGATCTACTGTGAGCGCACATCTGTCATCCACAGTGTCGTGTATTTTTGCATCTCTTCCTAACACTGTGACCGTTGCTTCCTCTAAGCTGTGGAGTCCCGTGAGCAAAAATTCTCCTTTGTGAGATACTGGCATTAAAGTGGTGAGCGAGCGGTTTGGCTGCTTCGTACATTAGTTTGCTCTGGAGCCATCCTTCATGAGCGAAGACAAAAATGGGTGCGCCGGAGGCTAAAAAAACTGTGAGCTAGCTCACACTAACTCAGCTTAGAGAGTCATCAGTTTTTGTACTATCTCAGCTGGAGTTTGGCAACCTTCGGTCCCACCTCTGCATTCCCCACCCCGCACCCCCGAGCCTCATTATCCGCTGTGGAATCCAACTGAGGTTTGCTGTGTCGTTTGGGCCTTAGACTGGGCAGGTTTTGCAGGCACTCCAAAGTTATCCATATTTCTCAACAGCAAGCAAACAGGAAGAGGTCACTTGCTTTGTCGTTCCTTGGTCCCCGGCCTCTGTTCGGACTGTGGGAGGCCTCATCATCCACGACAAAGAGTCCAGAAGCGTCCTCTTTGAGAGGCTCCCTTCTCGGTCAGCCTTTTGGTAGCACCAGGAGTGATGGATGTGCCAGACCCGTAGCCAGGATTCTTTTGGTTTGGGGGCATTTAAATTTTTAGTTAATTAAGTTAATCTGAATGTTTAAAGGGGGAAGCTGCAAGCTTATTTCTAGTTTGGTGTAGTGGTTAAGTCCGCGGACTCTAATCTGGGAGAGCCGGGTGCAGTTCCCCACTCCTCCACTTGCACCTGCTGGATGACCTTGGGCAAGCCATGGTTCTGGCACAGCTGTCCTCGAAAAAGAGCAGTTTCTGTCAGAGCTCTCTCAGCCCCACCTACCTCACAGGGTGTCTGTTGTGGGGAGGGGAAGGGAAAGGAGATTGTAAACTGCTCTGAGACTCCTTTGGGTAGTGAAGGGCGGGGTATAAATCCAATCTCTTCTTCTTCTTTCAAGGCTATTTGTGGGGCAGGGTTTTTAATTGAGGGGGCAGGGCCCCCAAATGCCCCACTCTAGCTATGGGCCTGGGATTCCCGCTGATGTTCGAGGCTTGCCTTCTTTGAATGGCAGCAATTTTAGATCCACACTCTGGGGGAAGCCTTCTGTCAGAGAGGAAAAATGGACCAGGGGTGGGGGAGCATCCGGAACAGCAACCCGGCTAAAGAGAAAGACGAGAATCCCCTTGTGGTAGCAAAAGAGCCATCCCTTGGCCAGATAAATGTCAGGCTCCTGTCAACTCCTTGCTGGCCTAGTCGTTATTGCCCAAGCCGCATTGGATGCAGAGGGAGACAGTTATCCGGGAACGGCGTTTTGCATTGCACATGTTGCCAAAATCCTGGATCAGCAACAGGGATATGAATTAAAAACAGATGTGATTTTTTTTTTTTTAAAGTGCGTCTGTGTATGTTAATGCATTCATTTCCATGTGTCCCTTGACTCATCCCCCGTTCGAATGTTGTCCTCAGCTGGAACCAAGAAGCAGAAAAGAGGATCTTCCTTCATGACCGTCTCCAACTTCTATAGGGTAAAAGAACGTTTGCATCGGGAAGCCGCCCGCCTTGATCTGAGTTGGACCCTGTGGTCCTTTCCGCATTTGCCTGCCACTCCGGATTTTCTCTGCATTTGAGTCGAGGCAATTAGAGGCTGATTCTGCATTGGCTTTTCCCTCCGTTGTTTTACGAAACCCACCCTGGAACAGAAATTCCCCTCTGCGTTGCATGCTGCTTTCGCTTCCTTTGACCATCGGCTTTTATGGTAGCCTCCACATTCCAATGCTGCTTTCGCTTCCTTTGACCCTCGGGTTTTATGGTACCTTCTGCATAGATTCTCTGCAGTCGGTACAGCGTTGCTCCGAGGGTATTTGAATGTGGTCTTGAGCTGCACTTTTTCTTCCCAGTTGAGATAATGTGGAGCGAATGCTAGATGCAGAATCACCCAAAGTCCACAGCAAAACAACATCCAAGGTCCTTTCCTCACTTGAATCTCATCCCTGGTTTTATCAGAGTTCAACTCACAACACAATACCTTGCATTTATCCCTGGTTATAACAGCATCCGTTTATCCCGGGCCAAGTGTGGGGCAAAACCAGGGTGACTTCAATGTAATGTGGAAACCAAAAATACCCCGAGATAATTACAGGAGTGAAGTCACGTGTAGTGTAGAATGTAAGCTTGGGGACAGGGTTAAACCAGGATTTAAGGTCTAGTGCGGAAAGGACCTAAATAACCCAGGGCTGAAACAGGGCTGACCACTGAAGGGAGGTAGTGTTATGCAGAACGAGGGGAAAGCCCGGAATAACAAGAAGGTTGAACTCGATTTTAGTGCCGAACGGGGAAGAAAACCTAAATTAAAAAGAGGGTTGAATTGGATTTTAGTGCAGAATTGCTCGGAGGATAACGCGGTGAACATGGATTAGAAGGAGAGGGCAGAAAGGGGGGTCAGGAACTTTGTATGTTTGTAAAGTTCCACTGTGTATAATATGCATGGTGTGCTAGGAAGTGGACATTGGTTGCAGCTTCTTAGCATACATACACCTAATGAAACTTACCGTGCTGTTGTCACATCAGGCTGATCTGCGTGTGGCTTGCATGTGACGTGCTGCGTGGATCAGCCTTAAATAATAACCACATTGCACAGATCGGACTTATGAGAGTGACCGCCGCACCCTCCTCCGGTCCCGTTCACTTCCCTTTTCCCGTTTCAGGAGCAGCTGAACAAGCTGATGACCACCTTGCACAGCACAGCCCCACATTTTGTGCGCTGCATCGTTCCCAATGAGTTCAAGCAGTCTGGTACGTGGTTTGGTTGCTGGCAGCGAGAATAATCCCACACCCCCTTTTTTAAAGGCAGTGTGATAGCCAGCTGTCGGCAGCGGCCCGGTGCTGCATCCTCCAGCTTCTTTTTGTCAGCTGCGCTAGAAAATCCACTCCTTAATAAAGTCTAGACTACTGTAATGCACTGTCTGTGGGGCTGCCCTTGAAGATGATTAGGAAACTTCAAAATGCTGCATCCAAACTTTTAGGTTTTCCTCAACAAAAAAAAATATAACTCTGGCATTGAGCGAGTGCGTTGCTTGCCTATACATTTTGGGGGGAAATTCTACAAGAGCCAGTTTGAGCCAGTTGATGTAGTGGTTACGTGCACGGACTCTAATCTGGGGAGAACCAGGTTTGATTCCCCACTCTTCCGCATGCAGCTGCTGGTGTGACCTTGGGTCAGTCACAAGTTCTCTCAGAGCTGTTCTCTCAAGGGCAGTTCTCGAAAGAGCTCTCTCAGCCCCGCCTACCAGTCACAGGGTGTCTGTTGTGGGGAGGGGAAGGGAAAGGAGATTGTAAGCTGCTCTGAGACTCCTTCGTGTAGTGAAGGGCAGGGTAGAAATCCAGTGTTATTGTCGTCATCTTCTTCTTCTTCTTCTTGCTTGTTTTAGCCTAAGCAATCTGGCTCCTAGGCACTTCAAGGAACATCTGCTGATACCTAGATGTCCTCAACTTTAGAGCACCCAAAGAGGCTGTGCTTCAGATCCCAGCCTGTGGGGATGCCAAACTAGCCCCTGTATATGGCAGGGTCTTCTCAGTGGCTGCCCCGGTGTCCTTGTAACAATCAAGCGGGAGCCCAGCTCTGTAGGATATTTAGTCCCAAAGTGAGACCAACTTTTCAGCTGTTCTCTCACACGCTGGTTCTGGTTACTAGGACTACAAATCTGAGTAGACTCTGTTAACAATATCCATTGTTTCCACTTAGAGGACAGCTACCATAGTACGACTTCTGGGGAAGATATAACGGCTGCAGTCCTGAGAATATTTTCCTGGGAGTGAGGCCCATGGAATAAAATGGGACTTACTTCTGAGCAGACTTGCTCCCAAGGAAACCCAGTGCAACAAGCAGCAGCATGAACGTAATCTTCCTTTTGGGGGGGAACGTCTTTCATATTCTATCACAATGGAGGGCTCTCTCGGTCTGAGACACTATAAGCAGTGTTCCCTCTAAGCTGAGTTAGTGTGAGCTAGCTCACCGTTTTTTAGCCTCTAGCTCACACATTTTTTTGTCTTAGCTCAGGAAAGATGACTCCGGAGCAAGCTAATTTATGCAGTAGCCAAATCGCTCGCTCACAAACTTTAATGCCAGCAGCTCACAATGTAGATGTTTTTGCTCACAAGACTCCACAGCTTAGAGGGAACATTGACTATAAGTATAGTTTACATCCAGGGCCGTGGCCAGGATTTTTCATTTCGTGGGGCAAATTTCTTTTTTGTTGTTGTTGTAAAACTCTCCTGAAAAGGAGAGAATTTTATTCTTTTTATCAGAAAAGGAAGGGGTAGACAGATGGAGAAAGAAAAAAAGATGGAGTGAAGCTTTCTCTGTTAAAATGGGTTAGTTTTAGTTAGTAATTAATACCGTTTTTCGGCATCCATCATGATTAGAAGGTCTTCTTTTTAACTTTGCAACGTCCAGAAACACTCTGTTAATACAGTTAGTAAAGTCCATTGGGGTTAGTAGTTAAACAGCTCCTTACAGATGCGACACAAACAATCCTCAAGGTGTCTTCTTTTTAAAGCTCTTCCAGTTATGGACTAAGTCCTTTTTAACCTTGATGACTTCCTCTCCTTCACCTTCCTCCCCTGGGCTGCTGTCTTCCTCGCTGCTTCTCATGATTTTGAGTGCTGCGTCTTCCCTCACGCTGGCGTGTCTCTTCAGAAGTCTTTGCATTTCAAGGATGTAGTCTTTTTTCTTTCTTTTCTGAGCTTCAAATTTCCCGGGCGCCATAACCACTTCGCAAAGAGTTAGATCTCTGATATCTTGTTTGCTTTGCTCGACCTCCCCTTCTACTGGCAGAGTAATTTCTTTTATAAAAGCGGAATTGGCTTTGGGAGCCATATCCACCTCTTCTTTTAAATCTTTCGCTTCACTGCCAGTCAGGGGTGCCAATACATTCGTCAAACTAAATCCGAGATCCTCTTTCTCTTCTTCTTTTACGCCCTGAGAACTTAAAATCAACGCTTTCTGTTCCATTTCCGCCATCTTCCTTGATGTTTTCAATATCAATTCCTGTCGACTGATGAAGACACTTTCCACTTTAAGCAAAGTTTCATTAATTTTCTGCATTTGCTCCAGCAGAGGGCGCAGAATCTCATTTTCCTGTTGATAGACAGCAAGCTCTGGGGGGGGGGCTACCCGGACCGGAAGTCCCACCTCTCATCTTTTCCGGTTTATGCAGGACTCTTCCCGTAGTCGACATTTTGTTTTATTATTTACTTTTAAAAAGTTCGTGCCGCATCCCCCAGGAAGCAAATACGGTCGTATCTTTTATACAACCCCAACTGTACTTTCACCAACAATCCTTTCTCTCTTCCCCCCTCCGCGCTCCCTTTGTAGATCTTGCTTCTCAAAAGGGTTGGGGACTCCTCCCTCCTCCCATACGCTTAGACGCTTGCGGGGGGATTCAAATTCACGCTTCAAAATAGACCTTTCACTCACGATTCGATGCCACTTCTTCTTTTAATATTAAATCATATCGCTGACTTCACTCCTGGAAGTCGGTGGCGCCGCTAAGTCCCATGACGGGCACGACGCAGCGGGGCCGATTGGGGCGGGGAGAAAGCCTCAATTTCCCGGCTGTCTGCCGGTAAAGAGGCTACTCCCCAAAGCGCCCCCGGTTTGGAGCCTTAACCTAAGGCTCACTAGGGTCTTTCGCACATGCGAAGACCCCCCCTAACTGCGTGTGGGCTAGCTGCCTCCGGGAGCGTCCTGAGACGCGGCCGCCATTCGCGACGCCGAAACCGAAACCTCGTGGGGCAAATTTCTTTTGTGTGGGGCAGCTATTATGCTTACACTTATTCTTAAAAATGATAAATTACCGGAGGATTTGGGGAGCGGAGCCTGAGGAGGACGGGGTCTGGGGCGGGGAGGGACTCCAAGTGGGATACAATGACGTAGAGCCCATCTGGAGATCAGGTGCCAGGGGATCTCCAGCCACCGCCTGGAGACTGGCAACCCTAGTTGTGGGAGAGAGAGAGATTGGCTTCCCCCACCTTCACCCCCCCTTTCCATGGAAAGTTATGAGAGAGCAAGAGATTGGCTTCCCCACCACCATCACCATGCCTTCCCTCAGGGGTCATTTAGTAGAAAAAGAGGTGCAGGAGCTCATTAACATAACTCATTAGCATAACTTATTTGCATATGCCACACCCCCTGAAATCACCGGAAGTGTGTCAGAAGGCAACACCCACCGCTCAGGCTCCACCCCTAGGGACTGTCTTTCCACTCTGGGGGCTGTCATTCCAGTCCCAGAGTAGCCTATCTGGGCCCAGGAGGAATGGTACCCGTGCTGCTTTGCACTCCTGCTGGGAGTGGGGGGCGGGGCTTGCTGCCACCTGTGCTTCTAATTGCCGGAGCGGAGCTCCTGCTCGCTCCTGCTCCAAATGACCCCTGCCTTCTCTCCCTCTCTTTCTTTCCACCCCCCCCCAGCAGCTGGGAGGCTGGTGGTGGAAAGGAAAGCAACCCTGCTGCTTCTGGTCAGTTTCACTCCCCCAGTTTCACTCCCCTAGTTTAACAGCGGATCAGACGGGAGTGAAACTGACCCGAAGCTGGCTTCCCTTTCTTTCCCCAGCCTTGCTGCTGCCAGGGGTGGGTGGGCTAGGCGCATTGTAGGGTGGGGGTGTCTGGCATCATCAGTTGGTGGGGCAGGGCTCATGGGTGGTGGGGCTCTGCCCCCAAATGCCCCACTGTGGCTCCAGGCCTGTTTACATCACAGTCTGGTTAATCCCATCCTAACTGTGTGTTCCAAGTCGATCGCAGTGGAGAAATAGCCCTGAAGATCCGTTGCTGTTGGCTGTCCCAGTATGGAAACGTTGACGGGTCTCTTTCTGGCTTTGCAGGAGTGGTTGACGCCCACCTGATCTTGCACCAGCTGGCATGTAACGGTGTACTCGAAGGCATCCGTATTTGCCGGAAGGGCTTCCCCAACAGACTGCAGTACCCCGAGTTCAAGCAGAGGTGACCTTCGCTTTTTAAAAAAAATTCCCCCATTCCCTCCGTTATCCGAAAATAGGGGTCCCCAACGTGATCCTTGTCCCCAGCGTGGTGCCTCCCAGCCAGCGACTCTTGGTCGTCGTCGTATCACCCCAGTCCTCGTTTGTGTCTTCCTCGTGTCAGGTACCAGATCTTGAACCCCAATGTCATCCCCCCCGGCTTCGTGGACAACAAGAAGGCCTCAGAACTTCTGCTGGGATCTATTGAGATGGGAGAGAACGAGTACAAGATCGGACACACTAAGGTAACGCACGTCCCGGCTTTGGGTCTTGTTGTCCCTGTAGATATCTCGTCCCGTTTTAGGTCAGAGTCGTTGGTATAAGAACAGAGAAGGGAGGGAATCCAAGGAAACATTCACCCGGCACCACCCCAGGGACAAACTGTATTCCTCTTGTGATCTCTTTGGCACTCTCTCGCAGAGAAGGTTGAACCGCGGGAGCCTTGTGGGGTAACCCATGGCAGTTGGTGGTTAAGACGCTGAGCTGCAGACCGTAAGATCGGTAGTTCAGCAGTTTGAGACCCTACCACCGCATGATGGAGTGAGCTCCCGTCTCTGGCCCCAGCTCCTGCCAACCTAGCTGTCCGAAAGCAAGAAATTGCGAGTAGATAAATAGGTACCGCTGCGGTGGGAAGGTAACAGCGTTCCGTGCACCTTGGCGTCTAGTCATGCCGGCCACATGACCACGGAAACGTCTTTGGACAGCGCTGGCTCTTCGGCTTGGAAACGGAGATGAGCACCGCAACCCTAGGGTCGGATTCGACTAGCTTTTGAACAAGAGAAACCTTTACCTTTGCCCTATGGCAGTTGGTGGTGGTGGAAAAAGCCATCAAGTCACAGTCCTGTAGGGCAGAGTTGTTGAACTCATTTGTGACGAGGGCCAGATCTGACACAAATGTCACCTTGTCGGGCTGGGCCACGTGTGCCATAAAACGTAATTCCTGGTACCGGAGATACAAACTTTATAAAGGATGCAGGCAAACCCAAGCAATAATATTATTTTTGTAGTCAAAATACAAACCAAAGCAATTGATCCCTAGCGGTGAAAGCAATTGATTTACTGGGGAACAATGTTCCCTCTAAGCTGAGTTAGTGTGAGCTAGCTCACAGGTTTTTTTTCGCCTCCAGCTCACACCTCTTTGACTTAGCTCAGGGAGGGTGGGCTCCAGAGCAAACTAATTCATGCAGGAGCCAAATCGCTCGCTCACAGCTTTAATGCCAGTCGCTTACAAAGTCGAATTGTTGCTCACGAGACGCCTGAAAAGTACCGAGACCAACGAGTGATTTCAGCTCTCGCATACTTTATTAGTGCAAGAACAAGACAAGGGAAGCCGGCTCGCAGGCCGGCTTTTATTCCCAACGGAACCCACGCCCCAACACACACACGACAGCCCGTGATTGGGCTATATGCAGTGATTGAGTTATTTCCTAGGATTCCCGCTCCCTGATTGGAAGGGAGCTAGGGTCCTTCTGTCCATTGTCTTTTGGGGTGAAGCTCAGGCCCTTCGCCTGGCCGCATGTCGGACCGGCTGGAACCGGTCCGAGCACATGGCTGTCCTGCGCACACTTTCTGTGATGGATACATTACAACACCACAGCTTAGAAGGGAGCATTGCTGCGGAACCCACAAAAGCCCCAGTAAATCCATTCAATCACATGCGAGACTAGTTTTTTTCCCCCAAGGGGTACCATAAAAGGGGGAGCACCTTATATTTCCATACATACTGGTTGCTTACAGGCCGGGTAAGAGCCCTGGAGGGGCCTGTTCCGGCCCCTGGGCCTTATGTTTGACGCCCCTGCGTGTCGGGTTTTCAAGGCAAGATGTGAGCAGAGGAGGTTGTCCATTGCCTGCCTCTGCGTAGCAGCCCTGGACTTCCTTGGCGGTCTCCCATCCAAATGCTTAGCTTCCGAGAGCGGAGGAGATCAGACTAGCCTGGGCCATTCAGTTCAGGGCAAATCATTAATAGGAAACCAATTTTAATTCATCTCCAGGGACTGCCAAGACAACAGGGTGAGAATGCTTAGTAAGGAACCTGTCTCTCCCTAACAAAGGTCCACACCTCCCCCTTAAGGGGGTCCGTTCAGGAAACCAGCTCGGGTTGCCATTCCCCCAGTGTGGCCAGGGGATCCCCTGATTTCAGGGACCCCAATCTGCCACAGCCCAGCTGGCTGGCAGAAGAAGCCCCACCCCCACAGAGCCCCCTGCCAGCGCCACTGGCGCCAGTGCGATGATGTCACCCAGGAGTGACGTCACCACATTTCCGATGTTGGGGGTGACACTCTAGGTTTTGGGCAAAACTCTATGGTTTTGAGGCCCCCAAAACCATAGAGTTTTGCCCAAAACCTAGAGCGTCACTTCAAACATTGGAAATGTGATAACATCGCTTCCGGGTGTCATCGTCGTGGTGTGTGTGATCTACATGTGCACCAGAAGGATAACAGGAAGAATCGGGAGCCCCCCTGCTGGCGGCCAGGAAGTACCTGGCAACCCTGGAACCGGCATGTGTGGTTGAGCAGGTTGTGAGGGCATCACCCTTGTCGTTGAGCTGACGGAGACACAGATCTCTGCTTTCCCAGGTGTTCTTCCGTGCCGGCGTCTTAGCCAAGCTGGAAGACATGCGAGACGATCGGCTGGCAAAGATCATGACCATGTTGCAGTGCCGCGGGCGGGGCTTCCTGATGAGGATCGAGTTCAAGAAGATGCTGGAGAGGAGGTAGGGATGCCCTGCTCTCTCCCCTCCTATAGCGTACCGGATTTGCTTCAAGGTGCTGGTGCTTACCTTTAAAGCCCTTTATGGTCAGGGACCCGCCTACCTGAGAGACTGCCTTTCCCCACGTGTTCCCCAGAGAGCACTACGGTCAGGGTCGCCAAATCGTCTGGCCCTCCCTGGCCCTAAGGACACCAGACTGGCATCGACTAGGACCAGGGCTTTTTCTGTGGCAGCTCCGACTTGGTGGAATGAGGTTCTGGAAGAGATCAGGGCCCTCCGGGACCTTTCACAGTTCCGCAGGGCCGTGAAAACAGAGCTCTTCCACCAAGCATTTAGGCAAGGAGCGGCATTTCACCATCTATGCCCTGCGCCAATATTATTTCCAGCCTGAACCCGCTGATAGTGGAACTTACTGCTGAATGTATGTTTTCATATGCACTTTACCGCAGCTGTACTGCCATGGCTATATAAATTGTTTTTAATAACTATGTTGTGCATTTTTATATTGACATTTATATTGTTGTTTTATCTATTGCTATCTTGTGTAAGCCGCCCTGAGAAAGCTGGGTGACTTGTAAAACTGCAGTTAGATCAGTAGGATGTGGATAGATATACCTGTGAACTGGAATGTTCGCGGGTTTTTCAGGTGAGCTGTGAGCCGTCGTGCCGTCACTCGTGTTAAGGTCTGCACGTCTGACTTCAGGATCAAATCCCGATTTCCTTTTTCTATGACACTTATCCCCATGTCTCAGCCCCCATGCAACCATTTTGCAACCTTCAGCATCTGACACATTTATCCAACAGAACACTTCTTATAAAGCTTTTAAAAGATTTTTTGAAAGGCTTTTAATACTGTCTACAAACTGTATGGAGAAAAAGTTGGCCTCACAAAACAGCATGGGCGTTGGCCAATCAGTCCTGTGCGAAGTGGAAAAAATGAGGTGGTGGCAGTGGTAGCGTCATGAGGTCTGACTAGTCAGTGCTGTACAAATCCAAATT
Source organism: Gekko gecko (assembly GCA_029375565.1). Taxonomy (NCBI): domain Eukaryota; kingdom Metazoa; phylum Chordata; class Lepidosauria; order Squamata; family Gekkonidae; genus Gekko; species Gekko gecko. The sequence goes on along the minus strand of JAPDNY010000004.1, from coordinate 227,208,070 downwards.
GGACCAGAAACTGGGACAGGTTCCCTGAACTCAACCTAAAAGAGAGCAGTTTGACAGTGTGTGCAGAGATTTGTTGCTCCATGAGGCCTAAGCACCTTTTCTCCTTCCAGGTTGGGCCTGATAGCAATCCAGAGGAACGTCCGCAAGTTCTTGCAGCTGCGGTACTGGGGATGGTGGAAACTGTACAACAAGGTGAGGAAAAGGGAGGAGCGGGTGGAACGCGGCAGCCAAACTTCCCACGTGTGGAGGAAACAAAAGAGACAGGGAGAAAGCTGCTTTTGCTATCAGCGGTTGGGTGGGACTGTTGGCTTTTCGAAGATAAGAAGGGGAGAGGAAAACTGAAGTTCTCGGCTGGTTTACTGTGAGATCAGTAATCCCCCGTTGTGAGACTCAGTTAATAATTAACATGGGAAAAGGAAAGTGTGATTTCTTATGGAATCAAAGTTAGTCAATATGACTAGAATGGAAGTACCAAGTTGGAGTGCCGTTCAACGGGATGTTAAGGCACTTCCGTTGCTAATGGGTAGCACCGTGTCCATCCGTTGCTAACGAACAGCTCTGTGTCCATCCCAAGGTTGTCAGCTCACAGACATAGCCCTTTAGATCTCTCACTGATGCTGGCAGCCAGGAAGTTAGGGCTCCCAGGCCTCTACTCCAGGGGCCCTGCTGCCTGACCTCTCCCTCATTTACTCTGTGGGGCACCTGGAATACTGCTTGGCACAGTAGGTGAGGCGCAGTGGAGCAAATGTCTGAGGAGTGGCCTGTGTTTTGGCTGCTCTGAAAGGGCAATCACCAGTATCTCAGCTGCTGGGTTGCCAGGCAACCCATAGAAGGATTGTTGTTGGTGGGAGGAAGCGTTTGGGGAGAAAAATTAGAAAAATAAGACCTTGACTCTTAAAGGAAGTTGTGAGTATAAAGTTTCTGGCGATTCCTAGAGCTACCAGGAGGTGACAAGGGTAGCTCTAGCAATTGCCAGAAACTCTGTGGTAATGTTACCAGGAAATGACAAGGGTAGCTCTAGCAATTGCCAGAAACTCTATGTCCAACTTGCCTCAACTAGGGCCAGGGCTTTTTTGGCCCTGGCCCCTAGCTGGTGGAATAAGCTACCTTATGAGATCAGGGCCCCGTGGGACCTGTTACAGTTCTGCAGGGCCCGTAAGACAGAGCTCTTCCGCCAGGCTGTTAGTCGAGGCAGCAGGCATCCACTTCGATCTGCCCCCCCCCCCACGCCAGTGACCGTAGACCCTAGAAGCCGACTGGAACTACAGCATCACCGGAATTAACACCATCTATTTGTTTTGTACTAAAAACGCACATTGTAAGTTTTTAATGTTCTAGTGATTTTAGCGAGTTTTAGAGATTCTCGTATTGATGAATATGTTCTAATTGTAAATCTGCCTTATTTGCAGATTTGTATGTTTGGAACCTGCCCTGAGCCTGCTATGTGGAGATGGTGGGATATAAATCTAATAAAATAGATGAATGAATGAATGAATGAATGAATGAATGAATGAATGAATGAATAAATAGGAGCCTCTGACGGCCACCTCTTTCATAAGCCCCTCCAGCAAAACCCCTCTCCTGTGGATGGAAAATACTTGAGCAGGACCCGCTTAGCAGCGTTTTTAGCAGACTGTAGAGGTCCCTCCCGGTCACGTTGGCGTCTCGTTTCCCCGCCCGTAGGTGAAGCCTCTGTTGAACGTGGCCCGTCAAGAGGAGGAGATGAAGGCGAAGGAGGAGGAGCTGAGGAGTGCCATGTCCAAGACACAGGAGCTGGTGGACCGCGTCAAAGAGCTGGAGGAAAAGAACGCCACCCTCAGCCAAGAGAAGAATGACCTGACCATCCAGTTGCAGGCGGTGAGTCGCTGAGCCGGGATTCTAGAACGCTGTCACTCGTCGTGCCTGACATGTTCCCGTGTGCATGTAAATTTCACATTCTGTGCACGCCAGGAAACTGTTGTAGTACAAAAACTGAGGGTCACAGGTTCCGTGCGCCTCGGCGTCTAGTCATGCCGGCCTCATGACCACCGAAACGTCTTCGGACAGTGCTGGCTCTTCGGCTTGGAAACAGAGACGAGCACCGCAACCCTAGAGCTGGATTCGATTGGCTTTCAAGCAAGGGAAACCTTTACCTTTACCTTTATTGTATTTTAATTGCTGTTATTTGGTTGTAACCCGCCCTGGGGGAAGGCAGGACAGAAATTTAATAAAATAAATAATAAACAGCTAAGGGTGCAAAGGAGGTAAACTGCCTTGGGGGGTCTTACCAGGCTGAGGGCGAATGAATTTCACGTTCTGTGCACGCCAGGAAACCATCGTGGGCCCAGTCCCACCCTGCATATCCACTTCACACAATTCCCTGTGAACGATAACCAGATGCGAATGTGGTTTTCAGGCAGAGGTAACCAGAACAGAAATCTTTATTACGGTTCGTAGCCAGCACAAACAGTCCAAACATAGCATGTTCCAAGGATACATGCATCCAGCTCAAAATAATTCAAAACCATTTTCGAAATAATACGCTACATTAGCCTAGGTTTCCCTTGCTCGAAAGCCAGTTGGATCTGACTCTAGGGATGAGGCCCTCATCTCCATTTCCAAGCCGAAGAGCCAGCGCTGTCCAGAGACGTTTCCGTGGTTGTGGCCAGCATGACTAGATGCCGAGGTGCACGGAACACTGTTACCTTCCCACCGAAGCGGTACTTATTTATCTACTTGCAATTTCTTGCTTTCAAACAGAAACCGTTCCTAATTCTATGCGCTGCTGCCAAAAATTTGGTGCATGCTAATGTCATCTGTGGATGGGCGTCTATCATAAGTGTAATACTGATATCAGAGTCCGAAAGGCCTAAAAGCCTTTCCTGTATGGGTTGAATAAATGTAGCTCGTATATTTTGATAGAACCTACACGCAAGCAAAATATGGTTGATAGTATCAGCCTCTCCAATACCACAAGGACAAATACGCTCAGCCAGAGGTATCTTCTTGTAGCGACTCATTACGCCCCTGAAGATTGAATCATAACTCCAAGATATTTATAAGCTGCTATCTGTTGTGGCTTATAGCCATTTGTGCTCCATTCTCTGATCTTAGGTTTAGGGCATAAGGCCATTATTTTAGTTTTGTTGTAATTGATCTCCAAATGATTTAAATCGGAATACAGGCCAAATTGATTTAGCGCCCTTTTCAAGCTGACTGGCGTCCTGGATAGTAGCACCGTATCATCCACATACAGTAAGGCTAGGTGACTTGGGCAGCCCACAGAGAAAGAATCATAGAATCAGAGTTGGAAGGGACCTCCAGGGTCATCTAGTCCAACCTGCTGCACAAGGCAGGAAATTCACAAATACCTCCCCCTCCACACCCCCAGTGACTCCCGTTCCATGCCCAGAAGATGGCAAAAAACCTCCAGGTTCTCCGGCCAACCTGGAGAAAAATTGCTTCCTGACCCCAAAGTGGTGATCAGCATTTCCCTGGGTGTATAAGAAAGGGCCACGGGCACTAAGCACTGATGCAACCCCTCCTGCCCTCCCTTCACGTGGTCTGCCTAAGTCCACAGAGTCAGCATTGCTGTCAGCAGCAGTGTTACCTCTAAGCTGAGTCAGTGTGAGCCAGCTCACAGTTTTTTAGCCTCTGGTTCACACATTTTATCTTAGCTCCGGAAGGATGGCTGCAGAGCAAACTAATCTATGCAGGAGCCAAATCGCTCGCTCACGACTTTAATGCCGGCAGCTCACAAAGCAGAATTTTGGCTCCCAAGACTCCACAGCTAGAGAGGGAGTATTGGCAGTCAGGTGGCCATCTAGTCTCTGACAACCTCCCAAGGAGGAGAGCCTACCACCTCCCGAGGAAGCCTGTTCCACCGAGGAACCGCTCCGGCTGTCAGGAAGTTCTTCCTAACGTTTAGCCGAAAACTCTTCTGATTTAATTTCAACCCGTTGGTCCTGGTCTGACCTTCTGTGGCAACTCTGTACCATCCTCTTTATGACAGCCCCTATAGATGAAAAACCATTTCAACCGTTGTTAAAATAGCACTGGACTCCGTGACGCTCTCTGTCTCAGAGGTGCAGTTTCAGGGGAAAGGCGCTAACCCCTGACTCTCTGCCGTCCTTCCTCTTCAGGAGCAAGAGAATCTTTCGGACGCAGACGAGCGCCTGACCCAAATGATGAAGTCCAAGCTCGACCTGGAGAGCCAGATCTCGGACATGAAGGAACGCCTGGAGGAGGAAGAGAGCTCCGCCTCGACCCTGAGCGCCAACAAGCGCAAGCTGGAAGGAGAGCTGAGCGATCTCAAGCGGGACCTCGAGGGGCTGGAGACCACCCTGGCCAAGACGGAGAAGGAGAAACAGGTACGCTCTCCTTTCGGGCTCCGCTTCGTGTTCGTGGGTGCTCACCAGTACAGCAAAGAAGACCGCCTGTGATACACGACACTGTAATGAACTTCAATAAAAGGATACTTACAGATAGTCTCATGTTCAGTTGCTTCTTCGTATTTCATATACTATACAATATTTGTCACAGTTAAATCATAGTTAAGATGCCTCCTGAGAGAGGATTTTTTGTGAGACTTCGTGGTAAGTGTCTGTCGGCTGCATTCAATTATTTTATTGTTATTATGATATGGAGATAAGTTTTCGATATTGGATTGTTATGACAGTCCTTAGCGAGACTGGTGACTGGAGCTGTAATATTGCCTGATGAAGATTCCGAAACGTGACTTGAAAATTCCGGCAATCACGTCCAACTTTGGGAGCAACTCTGTGTCTTGCATCTTTGATCTTCGGACTGTGGAATTTTTTGACGATGGGTGTAGGTTTATTAAGGAATATTGTTATTCTTCGGGCATGGGTTTTTGACATTGTGCAGTATATGAAATACAAAGAAGCAACTAAACATAGACCAGGAAGACTTTGTTTCATGTGAATCGGCCCACAGGGTGACGCCTGATGGTGAAAACCGGTTTCAGTGTCTGACACTGTGAGGAAACAACTTGGGTTAACTTGTCTGGAGTGGCTTTGACTACATGGAGCCCCCTTCCTCTCTTCCAGGCTCTGGATACCAGAGTGCGGGCCCTGACTGGCGACCTCTCAGCCCGGGAAGATAGCCTTGCCAAACTCCAGAAGGAGAAGCGGGCACTGGAGGAGCTTCACCAGGTAGGAGCAGGGCCGTGGCTCAGTGGTAGAGCATCTGCTCGGCATGCAGAAGGTCCCAGGTTCAATCCCCGGCATCGCCAGTTAAAAGAAACAGACAGCAGCTGATGTGAAAGGCCTCTGCCTGAGACCCTGGAGAGCTGCTGCCAGTCTGAGTAGACAAGACTGATCGTGATAGACCAGTGGTCTGACTCAGCAGGCAGCTTCCTGTGTGTTTGTGTGGTCCATTTATCAGTGGTAGAGCATCTGCTCGGCATGCAGAAGGTCCCAGGTTCAGTCCCTGGCATGTCCAGTTAAAAGGACCAGTCAGTGGATGATGTGAAAGACCTCATCCTGAGACCCTGGAAGAGCTGCTGCCAGGAGAGAATATTGACTTTGATGGGCCAAGGGTTTGATTTAGAAGAAGAAGAAGAGATTGGATTTATACCCCGACCTTCACTCGGAGTCTCAGAGCGGCTTCCAATCTCCTTTCCCTTCCCCTCCCCACAACAGACACCCTGTGAGGTAGGTGGGGCTGAGAGAGCTCTTGACGGAAACTGCTCTTTTTCAAGAACAGCTGTGCCAGAGCTTGTGCCTGACCCAAGGTCACATCAGCAGGTGCAAGTGGAGGAGTGGGGGAATCAAACCCGGTTCTCCCAGATTAGAGTCCGCACACTTAACCACTACACCAAACCAGCTCTCTGTATAAGGCAGATTTAGTATAAGGCAGCTTCATTTGTGTGTGTTCAGGGTGAGAAAAAGCAGCTCTGGTTTTTTGTTTGGTCTCTACGCCGCAAGCCACTAGAACAGGGGTGTCAAATCTGCAGCCGAGGGCTCTTATCTGGCCCCTGAGCAACTGATGTGTGAGAGGAAAGGCAGGAGATTGAGCCGAGGGACGGGGAGCAGGCGCATGGGCTTACATGGTGAGGTGTGTGTGGCTGAAGGCGTTAAGAAATGAAAGGGAATTGCTAGGGGGCTGATACGGTATCCCTTGGAAAACCCTAGTCTTGCCCATTATTAAATACACTTCTTGGGGCTTTGGCTGGATTCCCCAGTAAATCAATAGCCTCACTCCTGGGAATCAACTGGTGTTGTGAGTAAAAAAGTAATATCATTAATTGGGTTTGCCTGTGTCATTTATAAAGTTTATATCTCCGGTACCTGGCATTTTGTTTTACGGCAGACATGGCCCGGCCCGACAAAGTAATGTTTAGGTCAGGTCTGGCCCTCGTAACTGACAAGTTTTGACACCTCTGCGCTAGAAGCTATGATGGCGATTCCTTCTGTAGAGAACCCTTGGGAGAAATTAAACGAGCACTTGCTGTGCTTCACAAGGCGCCTTCCCTTAGGAGAACAACAGCTCTGTGTTGTCAAAGCAGATCTTAGAGGGAATATCCAGAGCTTAGAGGCTGGACAGATGCTGAAGCTCTGGTCAAAAGATCTCCAGTCACAGGTGCTGGGAAAGACCTTTCTCTGCCTTTGTCCCCGGAAGAGTCACTGCCAGTCAGAGAGGACTGTACCAGATTAGGTGGGCCGCCGGTTTGACTCGACATACAACTACTTCATGCAACCGTCCGGTCCTCTTTTGGACAAAAGAGTCCTTTCAGCATTCCATAGCAGGTTCTATTAATACTGAACCACCCTCCATTAAACCAAATCTTAAAGTAGAAAGTTCTATAATTTATAAACCGGTTTAACCCCAGGGAAGGTTTCGGAGAGGAGATCGAGCTTCAGGTGAGCTGGCGCACATTTCCCCTCCGTCACTCGCAAAAGACAGGGGAGATTGATTAGTGTCTTCGCTTTCCTCTGGCCGCGACGACTTCCCCTTCTTACCCGCGCCTCTCTTTTCCAGAAAACTCTCGACGACCTTCAAGCCGAGGAGGACAAAGTGAACCACCTCACTAAAAGCAACAGCAAACTGAGCACTCAGATTCACGAGGTCAGCACCGATCAGTCCGCCACCGCTGGCTGTGGATCTTAGAGGCGCATGGGTTCTTAACGAGTCGGGCCTGGGTTCCCCTGATGTTCAACCCACCTCCAGGTCTGGTTCCAGGTTTAAGGGGGGCCGGGCAGAGAGTGCCCGGGTGCCCCTTCCCCTCCTCTGCTTGCCGTTGTACCCCGACCTCCCTGTCCCCCCAGCCTGCGTTCTCCTCCCCGTCATCTGGCCATCTATCCTTCCCTCGTCCACTGGCTCGTTTCCCACTTGCTTGTTTCCCTCGGTTCTTCTGAAAAGCTGGAGGACAACTGGGAGCAAGAGAAAAAGATCCGCGCGGAGGTGGAGAAGGCCCGTCGCAAGGCAGAGGGCGACCTGAAGATGACCATTGAGAATCTCAACGAAATGGAGAGGGCGAAGCTGGACTTGGAAGAGGTGGTGAAAAAGTAAGGGGGCCTCTCAACCCGGACTACAGCAAAGGGAAGGGGGCAGTGTTCCCTCTAAGCTGAGTCAGTGTGAGCTAGCTCGCAGTTTTTTAGCCTCCGGCTCTCGCACATTTTTGCCTCGGCTCGGGAAGGGATGGCTCCAGAGCAAACAAATTGATGCAGTAGCCAAATGGCTCGCTCACAACTTTAATGCCAGTAGCTCACCAAGTAGAATTTTTGCTTACAAGACTCCACAGCTTAGAGGGAGCATTGGAAGGGGGTTAGGAACGCAAGCGAGAAAGCTCAGATGTGGGCTGTGTGTGTGTGTTGAAGTGTCGTCAAGTTGCTTCTGATTTACGGTGAGCCTATGAATGAATGACCTTCAAAAACGTCCTATCGGGATTTATTGGGTTTTTTTTTTAATAAGCTTTTGTGGGCAAGCACATTTCTTCTTTGGGTGGGGAGGGAAAGAGCTAGAGAGAGCACACCAGAGGGAGTCCCATGGCACTTGGAGAGATCCCCCTTTCCATTTCTAACAGACTGGGGGGGGAACCTAACAGCACAGCTTGCATTCCTTATTAGTGAAAGGGAGCAAGAATACAGCAGCACCTTAATGATCAGCCAAATTTGTGGCAGCTTTCATGAATCACTGCTCACTTCTTCAGATACAGCTGGACTGTGAGTCCATCTGCCCTTATATCTTGGAGCGATTTCAGATGCCAAATGGCAATAGCAGGCATTGGTGACGAGAGAAGAAACCTAGGTCTCAATTCAGTCCAGGAGTCTTGCATTGTCTTGAGCTTCAGGATCAGTTGCAGTTCAGCGGTCCTATCGTTAGCAGCCTTACTCAGATCTTGCAAAATGAGGGCCGTCGCTTCCTTGGCCGAGCCATCTCGTGTTGGGTCTTCCTCTTTTCCTGCTGCCTCCAACTTTTCCTAGCATTATTGTCTTTTCCAGTGAGTCTTCTCACAATGTGAGCAAAGTACGATAGCCTCAGTCTGTTCATTTTAGCTTCTAGGGAGAATTCAGGGTTGATCTGATGTAGAACCCACTTATTTGTCTTGTTGGTGGTCCACAGTGTCCATTAAACTCTCCTCCAACACCACATTTCAAAGAGCTCAACTTTCTTCCTATCAAGTGATAGGGCATCTGCTTGGAATATAGAAAGTCCCAGGTTCAATCCCCAGCATCTCCAGTTAAAAAGGTCCAGGCAGTAGGTGATGTGGAAGACTTCCGCTTGAGACCCTGGAGAATTGCTAATGGTCAGAATAGGCAATAGTGATCTTGATAGGGCCTCTGGCTCAGTGGAAGAGCCTCTGCTTGGCATGCAGAAGGTCCCTGGTTCAATCCCTGGCATCTCCAGTTAAAAGGACCAGGCAGTAGGTGATGTGAAAGACCTTTCTCTGCCTGAGACCCTGGAGAATTGCTAATAGAATAGGCAACAGTGATCTTGATGGGGCCCCTGGCTCACTGGAAGAGCCACTGCTTGGCATGCGGAAGGTCCCAGGTTCGATCCCTGGCACCTACAGTTAAAAGGACCAGGCAGTGGGTGATGTGAAAGATCTCTACCTGAGAACCTGGAGTGCGGCTGCCAGTTTGAGTAGACAATACTGACCCTGACGGATCAATGGTCTGATTCAGTATAAGGCAGCTTCACGTGTTTTCAACTTTTTTCATTGTCCAACTTTCACAGCCAGACAAAGGACTACATAGATGTGGACTGGCCAGCAGTAAAACTGTCTGAACCTTACCCGTGCCAAGGGTTGATTCCATTGGGCGGTTTTGTTGATCCTGTAGCCCACGTGTAATCGTGACTATCACTGTGATCTCTCTTTATTTTGTAATTAACAGCTTATTGAAGTTTAGCAAACAACAACACAAACATAGCACAATAAGATCAAACAATGAGGCCCATGCTGTAAGCTATAACAGAGGTGTAAAGGAGTAATTTTCCATTCAACTAGTGAACAGTCATTGTAAGCTTTGAGAAGCGGAATATAACGACCGAGAACCCTACCATTCCCAAAGATGCATCATAAGCCCTGGTCAACAAGCATTCTGGGAATTTCATGCTGAGATGTGAGATATTCCAGTATGGGTAACCAAATCGTGGAGAAGGTAGAGTGTGTAAGAAGGCTGAGAAAGACTTGTCAGATCATCTGTGATTTTTGCCATGATGTACAGATTCCATATCTTTTGGTGCCGTTGGGTAAGGGTAGGAGATTATGATCTCTGAATATATGCACTGGGATGATGAATTCCAAAAAAGCAGTTCAGCATCTCCTGGAAAAGAGGCCTCTTTGGTCCAGTATGGGGCAACGTTCTGAGTCGTTTTAGCTCACTGTCTGTACGGCAGGTTCCCCTGGATAAACTCACGACGCCTTTTCTTGCAGGCGGGACATGGAAATTAACTCCATCAACTCCAAAGTGGAGGATGAGCAGTCCCTGAACTCCACACTGCAGAGGAAATTGAAGGAGCATCAGGTAGGCTGGAAAAGGAAGGGGTGATGAACAGTCCAAACGGTACCCTTCGATTGCACTTGCTTGAACTGACCGTTCCCCCGCAGTCCTCTGGTAACGGTCACATAAGGTCCGGCCTGCTTCTCGGGGGATGTAGCTTTCCCTCATTAACAGCTAGCTGTAGTGGAGTTGGATCTTTCCCCTGGCTTGTCAGCTAGCTGCCAGCTATTGCAGACCTAAGTATTGTCAAGCACTGCTTCAGATCTCTCCATCTTGTGTGTTTCTGGCAGGCCCGGATTGAAGAGCTGGAGGAGGAACTTGAAGCCGAACGGTCTATACGAGCAAAGGTAAACAGGTGCTCCTGTCGAGGTAGATAGGGTCCCCCCCTCCCCGCACAGGTTTGCAGACCAGTAAATGGCAGAACGGAAAACACATCCGTTTCGTTGGTTTTCTCTTTTTAAGCTGCACATGGGTCGGTTCTTGGTAACTCGCGATAAGGACAGGTAATTTTACGAGTTGCATTGAGTTGAACGAAGGGCGATTCTGCATCTGGCATTCGCTCCACATTTTCTCCACACTGAGGAAAAGGTGCGGCTCGAAACCACACTCAAATACCTCGGGGAGACGCTGTACTGACTGCAAAGTGACCCCTGAATGGCCATAAATCTATGCAGAAGGTACCATAAAACCCGGTGATCAAAGAAAGTGAAAGCGGCATGCAATGCAGAAGGGGATTTCTGTTCCAGGGTGGGTTTGTTAAAACAACGGAGGGGAAAGCCAATGCAGAATTGCCCAGAAGGCAGCTACTGTTGGAAAGGAGGCCCCTGGCCTTGAACGATGGCCTTCAGCCTTTCTAGACTGAGGAACCGCCTTTCACTCCTGGCCATCTTGGGGACCCTATTTGGGTGGTAAAGTGGCACAGAAATGTTTAAAATGAATAAATAAATGATGGCAGCCAAGTCCTCCTGAACTGCAAGCATGTTGACATCAGAGTCATGTGACAGGAAGAGGGGGAGCCAGAGTCTCTGAAAAACGCCTGTATGGAAACGGAACCCTCCCCACCACTGAGTGACCTCGCGTGGGGGATCCCTTTGCTCCTCCCAGCATGCGTGCAGAGACAGACGGGAGGCATGGTGCCCTTGTTATGTAGGCCTGGGCCTTAGCAGCCAGTCCTCTCAAAAACGACAAAAAATGGCAGTTCTAGAGGAGCTCATGACCCAGCAGGTGGGGCCCTGCGACTCACGTGAGTGCCCCACGCCAGGGGTTGGACCACTAGTCTAGTAGCCCGTTCCTCCGAACCCTGTATTCAGTGTCCCAAATGGGTGGATTCTTCCATCGGTTGCTTCCAGCATGAGAACCGTACGGGACCGCTCTCAAATACCCTGCAGCTTTTCAAGGGCTCAGTCCCCAGGGTGTCGGACCACATCTCTTCTGCTACATGACCCAGTGTGTCTTCCTTAGTGTCTGTGTTTCTGATGCTGTTTTAAGAAGGTGCCGTCAGGGAAATTTAAGCCAGGACGAAGCAATGCTAAGATTTGGCTTTCCTGGCTTCCCACAGATCGAGAAACAGCGCAGCGATCTCTCCCGGGAACTGGAAGAGCTCAGCGACCGTCTAGAAGAGGCTGGAGGGGCGACGACTGCTCAGGTGAGCAGTTATCAAAGGAAGGGAGTTACTGAATGGCTTTTGTCCGATTGCTTGTTGGTGCATACATACATAGATACTGGGAGGGAATGAACTGCCAAAATTAGATATAATTTGCAACCAATGTCACCATTTGGCTACGCAGTATTAAATGTGCAAGGATCAATCAAACCCTGTTTTGGCATATTATACTAACAGTCATTCTTGGTGCATATGTGTGTCTTTATATTAGTGATCACTGAAGAAAGCTCACAGGGTCAAAATGCATTTGGTCTTGTTTACTATGATAGTGGTCTTATTTGTACGCTATCAACTTGTGGATATTCATAAGTATTATATAACTTGCACGGAGGACTGCTTAGTCCGGTTGATAGTGCTAGGGGCTAAATTCAAGGCTTCAGTTTTTAATTTGTATTTTTAAGTGCACTGTACAATACACTGATTTATTTTGTTTAATTCATTTTTAACATTGTTCCTGCTCAACCTCCGTGGTACCTCATTCTCCTAATGCAGAGGCTGAAGTGTGATGTGATTTATACTGTGAGCATTCGTACCTCTTTCACATCACCTCTGATGTGCTGAAAAACTATTCTGCAAGCACAAACAGAGCATCAGAAAAGCCCTGCTAGATCCGACCAATAGTCTGTCTAATCCAGCATCTTGTCTCACACAGTGGCCAACCAGTTCCTCTGGAGGTCCAACAACAGGGCAGAGAGGCCGAGGCCTTCCCCTGAGAAGAACATCAGAAGAGCCCTGCTGGATCAGACCAGTAGTCTAGTCCAGCATCCTGTCTCACCCAGTGGCCAACCAGTTCCTCTGGAGGGCTAACAACAGGGCAGAGAGGCCAAGGCCTTCCTCTGACAAGAACCTCAGAAGAGCCCTGCTGGATCAGACCAGTGAGGGTCCATCTAGTCCAGCATCCTGTCTCACACAGTGATCAGCCAGTTCCTCTGGAGGGCCAACAACAAGGCAGTGAGGCTGAGGCCTTCCCCCGATGTTGCCTCCTGGCTCTGGGATTGAGATGATTAGTGTCTCTGAATGTGGAGGTCCCCCTCAGTCACCATGGCTAGTAGCCATTCATAGATGTATCCTCTGTGAACCTATCTAACCCCCCTTTAAAGCTGTTTATTCATGTGGCCGTCACTACATCCTCTGGCAGTGAATTCCATGTTTAGTCACTTGTTTTTGTTTTGTTTTTCCCCCGAACATTTTATTAAGATTTTCAAATCACAAACAACTCTGGTCTTGATGGACCGAGGGTGTGATTCAGTGTAAGTCCGTTTCGTGTGTTCCTGTGTTCAAATGTATTAATTTGCATCCCACCCTTTCCATTCCCAGATCGACCAAAACCGCAAGCGGGAGGCTGAACTGCTGAAGCTGCGCCGTGAGTTGGAGGAGGCCGCCTTGCAGAGCGAGGCCACGGCTTCCACCCTGCGCAAGAAGCACACCGACACCATGGCGGAAATGACGGAGCACCTCGAGAGCCTGCAGCGGGTGAAGTCCAAGCTGGAGAAAGACAAGCAGGTCATGAAGGCGGAGATCGAAGACCTCAGCGCCAGCATGGAGACGGTCCAGAAATCCAAGGTGCGGTGAGGGGAACGAAAAATAAGTTCTTCTAAGCCGACAGGTCAAAAACGAGTCCTGAGGGGAAAGGAAAATGAGTTCTTCAAAGTCGACAAGACAAAAACGAGTCCTGAGGGGAAAGAAAAATAAGTTATTCGAAGTAGACGGGACAAAAACAAGTCCCGAGGGGAAAGGAAAATAAGTTCTTCTAAGTCAACAGGACCAAAATGAGTCTTGGGGCTGTTCAGGTTATCGGCTTCCATGCTAGTTTGTGCCTCTCCCTAGAGGCCTGTTCCCCGTTCCCTACTTTGACAAGCCCTTTGGCAATACGGCAAGACATAAGGCAGTCCTGTGGACAACAACCTCTGCTTTTGTGTGTCCCCCCCACAGATGAATGCGGAGGCTCACGTCCGCAAACTGGAAGACAACCTGGCCGAAGCCAACGCCAGGCTGGCTGAGATGGAGAAGAACCAAGCCGAAATCAACGCTATTCGGACCCGGCTCCAAGGTAAGAAGCCCTTCCGTCTTTCTCGGCTCCAGAGGCACCCTCCTGTTGTGGAACTCTTTTCACGAGGACCGATCAGCCTAGGGAACTCTGCACATCCATGTGCCCTGCAGGGGATTCCGGAGCACGTTCTGAAGTGCGCATTAAGTTCTTGAGAAGCATTCAGTGCTCTGTTGAACCTCAGTATCACTCGGATGCTTAATCTTCCCTGTGCAATGTGGGGGGGGGAAATTGGTGGATTAAGGCAGGCTTCCGTGCCATCACTGACATTCTCACTTAAGGAACCCTCACGTGATAACGTGAGTCCTTTTGGTCCCCTTTCCGACTCATTGGCAAGTCTTTCAATGTCCAGACTGATAGATTCAGGCGGGTAGCTAACAAGTTTGAAAAAGCCTGTGAAAAATAACGCTAATAGAGATTACATAAATATTCTTGTGTGTCATCAATTCTCATACAGTGCAAATACAAGATTTTCACAAAACATAAACTCGAGTACAAAAACCCTGTTACAGGTTCACCAGTTCACAATCTCGAATCCGTGAATCCACAGATCCTCAAATTCGCATACAAAACCCTATTACGGGAGTGATGTTATCTTCGGTACTGGATCATGACGTTGACATTTCAGTCCTCCAATATTAATTTCAAATACCATCAAGGCTCCAGTCGCTGAAAAAAATGAACTTTAAGGTGGGCTACCAATCACATTTTCAGACTCGGCGCATCAGTCCATCTCTGAAGGAGACAGTTCAAATGGAAGACTTATCCTGGATCTTCGCTCGGATTTGTGGATTTGTGGGCTAGAAATTGTGAACCTGTGGGCCTGTAATAGAGTTTTGTATGTGAATTTAAGGATTTCCGGGTTTACAGATTAGACATTAGGGAATTTCACATTACTGAGACTCTGCCGGATTGAAGCCGTTTCTGATTCGTCTTGAAGTAAACCGGTACAGGGCTGCCATTTCACACATGGCTTTCCCTGACCGGAAAAGAGCCGAATCAGAAGCGGTTTGGCAATTCAGATTGCACCGCTTTGTTTTCCCGCCGGTTCCCGCCACGCCTTTTTTTTTAAAAAAATGTTCGCTTTAGAGCGCTATAGCGCTATAGTGCTATAAAAACAACACTGCAGGCATTCCAATGGGGTTGCTATGATGCTATTGCGCTATAGCGCTATAACGCTCTAAAGCGAACGTTCAAAAAAAAAAAGCCGGAGATCGCCCGCGCGGGCGAAAAAAGGCGGGAAAAAAGCGTATCCGATCCGGGAGAAGAAACTGACGACTACTTGGAAGCGGTTGACAGGTAAAACGCTTCAGCCCCGTTTCCTGAACGGGACAGAAGCGATTCTGTGTGAAATTACAAATATATTCCGGTAGGGAACCGGTTCTAAAACGGTTCTGTCTGAAATGCCAGACCAGAAACCGTTTGGGAACCGTTCCTCTTCCGGATTATATCATCTGTCTGAAATTCCTCAATGTGAACTGGTGAACCTGTAATAGGGTTTTTGCACTTGAGTTTGCGTTTTGTGAAACATTTTGCATTTGCGCCATAAAAGAATTGACAATACACAAGAATATTTATGTAATCTTTATTAGCGTTATTTTTCACAGTCTTTTCCACACTTGTTAGCTACTCCCTTTGGCTGTGATTCTTCTTTGAGTTATATAGTTCAGGTGGGTAGCTGGGTTGGTCCAAAGCAAAAGAACAAATTGGGGGTCCAGTGGGCACCTTTAAGACCAACAAAGTTTCATTCTGGGTATCAGCTTTCGTGTGCATGCACACTTCTTATTCTGAAGAAGTATGCATGCACACAAAAAGCTTACACCCAGGAAGAGAGCCAGTGTGGTGTAGTGGTTAAGTGCACAGACTCTAATCTGGGAAAACCGGGTTTGATTCTCCACTCCTCCACTTGCAGCTGCTGGATGACCTTGGGCAAGCCATAGTTCTGTCAGAGCTGTTCTCTCAAGGGCAGTCCTTGAAAGAGCTCTCTCAGCCCCACCTACCTCGCAGGGCGTCTGTTGTGGGGAGGGGAAGGGAAAGGAGTTTGTAAGCCGCTCTGAGACTCTTAAGTGAAGGGCGGGGTATAAATCCAATCATCTCCTCCTCCTCCTCCTCCTCCTCCTCCTCCTCCTCCTCCTCCTCCTCCTCCTCCTCCTCTTCTTCTTCTTCTTCTTCTTCTTCTTCTTCTTCTTCTTCTTCTTCTTCTTCTTCACCATTGGTCTTAAAGGTGCCCCTGGACTCAGACAATCTCCGGACTGTAATGACCCACACCTTTCTGTTTCCCTCAAAGAGGGAGTAAGAAATCACATCCCTACAGTAGCCCTTCTTTCCTCAAACCGTGCTTCTCCCCCCCTCACGTCCCACAGCTGAGAACAGCGAGCTGAGCCGGGAGCATGAAGAATCCCAGACCAGACTGAACCAGATAATCCGAGTCAAGACAAGCCTCACTTCTCAGGTGGACGACTTCAAGAGACAGCTGGACGAAGAGTCGAAGGTAAGGGGGGGAACGGCGGCGCTTCGGGGTACAAGAGAACCAAGAACGAACGTTTCTCGATTCTGTTGTTTCTGCACCTGGCGGTTTCTTTAAACCCCTAAAACGTTGCTGCTATTCGTGGTCGGTACCGGGAGTGGCCTGGAGAAGGTGGTGTCAGGTCAGGGGGGGCGGTTATTGAGATTCCTAAACGAGCAAGGAACCAACTGGCGTTTTTAGGCCCGAAGCACGGCCATGGTGAGCCTGGCCAACACCAAGCACGATCTGGACCTGATGAAGGAGCAGCTGGAGGAGGAGCAGGGGGAAAGCCGAACTGCAGCGCCTGGTCTCCAAGCTCAACACCGAAGTCACCACCTGGAGAACCAAATATGAGACCGATGCCATCCAGAGGACGGAGGAGCTGGAAGAAACCAAGTGAGTAGGATTTGAGGGGGGGCGTGTTTCTGCTAAGAGGGGCACCCAGTCCACCTGGGAGGTCTGCGTCGATTGAGTGCAGGGCAAGAGTCCCCTGAAGGGAAGTGTCTTGTTATCGAGTCTGTCCTCAGGGTGCCACTGCCTGTCCCCAGAGGAGGAGGATTGCTTCCAGCAGGCTGAGAGTGGGTGAGGTGTAGTGGTGAAGAGCGGTGGACTCTAATCTGGAGAACCGAGTTTGATTCCCCACTCCTCCTCCACATGAAGCCAGTTGGGTGACCTTAGGCCAGTCACAAGTTCTCTCAGAGCTGTTCTCTCAGCCCCGCCTACCTCACAGGGTGTCTGTTGTGGGGAGAGGAAGGGAAGGCGACTGTAAGCCGCTCCGAGACTCCTTCAGGTAGTGAAGGGCAGGGTATAAAAACCAACTGTTTTTCTTCTTCTAGATTTGGCGGGGGGGGGGGGCAGTTTCAATGAGACCCTGCCTGGTGGGGTTTTTGGCCTTGAGTAGGCCCTGAAAGTAGAAACCTGAAGTCTCCTACTATGTAGAGCTGTGTACAAGGGCCTAACAACATGTTAACATCATTTCTGGTTCTGTCCTGTGTCCTGTCAAATCAGACGTTCTGAACACGGAACTCTGAGACAATCTTTAGGCATATGGGGGTCCCTATTCTTACATGAACGGGAGTACATGGAAGCAGTGTTCCCTCTAAACTGAGTTAGTGTGAGTCAGCTCACCGTTTTTTAGCCTCCGGCTCACACCTTTTTGTCTTCGCTCGAGAGGGATGGGCTCCAGAGCAAACTAACTGATGCAGCAGCCAAATCGCTCGCTCACAACTTGAATGCCAGGAGCTCACAAAGTAAAATTTTTGCTCACAAGACTCCACACCTTAGAGGGAGCATTGCATGGAAGGCTTAAGCCTCCGCCCCGCTGCCATTTCTCTCATCTGAAACGGAGCGGGGATCCACCATTGGCGCTACTGAAGAAACGTCCATGATCAAATGGTTTGCACATAAGTTTCCCCAGTGGGGAAAGCAGCTGTTCCCCTCAGCAGTTTCTGTGGGGAACCAGCACTGGGGGAAGGCTTAATCCCCCTTTTCCTGTGCGCCATGGTCTTGATCCAATCTGGGCCCTGCTAGGGCTGCCAACTCTAGGTTGGGAAATTCCTGGAGATTTGGGGGCGGAGCCAAGTGAGGGCAGGGTTTGGGGAGGGGAAGGGAGGGGCCTTAGCAGGAATGTGATGCCACAGACTCACCCTCCATGGCAGCCATTTTCCCCAGGGGAATCGATTTCTATTGTCTGGACATCAGCTATAATTCCAGGAGATCTCCAGGCCCCACCTGGAGGTTGGCAGCCCTACCCAATACACCTGAAAATTTTCAGCCCAGAAGTCCCAGCGCGTGGACTCTGGACAGACCAGGCCACAGTCTAACATGTAGTCAGGCCCTGATTTGTGATCCCTTCTGCCAAGCAACCTCCCTGGTAATGTCTGCTGTCCAGCCCTATCATTGCCCTCGGCTGCAAGGCTGACAGTGTTGCCCTGCCTTCTTCTTACAGGAGGAAGTTGGCTTCCCGTCTCCAGGAGGCAGAGGAGACAGCTGAGGCGGCACAAGCCCGGGCTGCCAGCATGGAGAAAACGAAACAGAGGCTTCAGATGGAAGTGGAAGACCTCACCTTAGATCTTGAGAAGGTGAGGGAGAGGTGTCAACCGTGGCGTCACTCAACTGGTTATGGAATCTTTTATTGGTGAACCAGAGTGACAGCTCAAACTACTCCCAGCCACCCAGAACCTAGTGCTATTGAGCTAGCAGGAATAATAATAATTATTATCATCGTATGGCATCGTGTGTAGTATTAGCCAGGGGATCCTAAGATTGTCTGGCAGCCAGCTCTTTTAGCTTTATGCACCACCAGGTGGCAAGCTAGACTTGTTTTTAAGGCAGGAGCCATTTCACAGCTGGTTCGCCATTGCCTGACTCTGCATCACGCCCCTGGTATTCCTTGGAGGTCGCTCATCCAAATACTAGCCAGGGCCGACCCTGCTTGGCTTCCGAGATCTGACGAGATCGAGCTAGCCTGGGCTGTCCAGGTCTGGCAGGAATCTAGCGGGAAACTCTGCTGGCCAAATGTACGACGGCCAAGTGAACTGTGAAGAACCGGCTGCGTGCCGGGCAGAAAGGATCCGTAGCGGCAGATGGGATTGTACGTAATGCACGATTGCTCGTTTCCCTTTCCCCAGGCCAACGCCGCCTGCGCGGCCCTCGACAAGAAGCAGCGGGCCTTCGACAAGATGCTGGCGGAGTGGCAGCAGAAGTGCGAGGAGGTGCAGGTGGAGCTGGACAACTCCCAGAAGGAGTGCCGCATGTACATGACGGAGAACTTCAAGCTCAAGACGGCTTATGAAGAAGCCCTGGAGCACCTGGAGTCCGTCAAGAAAGAGAACAAGACCCTCCAGGGCAAGTATAGCGGGGAGGTGATGCGTCTCTCCCGTATGCATCTTAGGGCACACCCAATGGTTGGGGGCGGGGCTTTTCAAAAGCCAAGTTTGATGCTGACTAGACCCTTCTCCCACAATCTCCCTTCAGAGGGGTAGGTGGGAGGGCTGCAGCAACGGCTCCCCGATTTGGCATTTAGCCGTCAGATTCAATATCTTTGCATGCCTGTCTTTGCATCCCCTTTCTTCAGAGGAGATTAAGGATCTGATCGACCAGCTGGGCGAGGGAGGGAGAAGCGTGCACGAGTTGCAGAAGATGAAGAAGAAACTGGAGGTCGAGAAGGACGAGCTGCAGATGGCTCTGGAGGAGGCCGAGTCTTCCCTGGAGGTGGCGTTTTTCTGCTCTATTAGCCCTGATTTATTTAGCGTCTCTGAGTCCCGCTGAGGTCACGACCGACCGTCCATGTATTCCAGCCCTCAGACCCATAGAGGCAGGAAATAGGCTGCACCCTCAGGGAAGTGGAATCTCCTGAGGATTGCAGTAGGACCACTAGGATTCCCATTTAGGACGACAGAGACTAGCCTCACCTAGTGGAGTGCTCCTCCATGCAAGAAGTTCCTTCCACTTAGAAATCTAGCACATCAGGGAGAAGAGCAGTAGTCTAGCCATCTCCCTGAGGTGCTACTTCTCTATGCTGAAGAACGGAAAACTCATCTCTGCTTGCTCCCCCTTTCAGCGTCCTTCCCTGGCCCTTCTAGAGTCTATCATTTGCTTAAATCTTCTCGAGTGATGACATAGCATGCCAGCAGTTGGCAAATACATATCCGTGGCTCTGAGGTGTCAAGATAATCATTTAAAGTCAGGTCGAGTGTTACTCTGGACCCCAAGCCTTCTGTTTCACCTGCGAATGGCTTTTGATTTTTAGCTTTGATGATAACCTGCTAGTAATAAACTTTGGAGGCTATAAAGGTATTTAGCTGGGGTGGGTGGGGGGCTTTGCATTTGACCTGAAAGCCTGCATTTTATATCCCTTTGGATTTTATATCCTTTTCCCTGTTCAAATCCCTTAGGAGCTGTATAGACACACCTGTTTATAAATGGAATGAAATGGAAAACTGATTCCATCACATGAGCCTCCATCTGCTATCCAAGGGGCCATTCACACATTACAAAGTACTGATAGCCCTCCCATCTGTCTATCCAGCAGGCTTGCCAACCTCCAGGAGTAGCCTGGAGATCTCCCAGGGTTACAACTGATCTCCAGGTGACAAAGATCAGTTCCCCTGGAGGAAACAGGTGCTACTTTGAAGGGTGGATTGTATGGCATTAGAGCCTGCTGAAGTCTCTCCTCCAATCCAACCCTCCCTAGGTTTCACCTCCGAATCTACAAGAATCCCCTATCCGGAGTTATCATCCTCCCTTTTGGAGGTTCCTGTCCACTAGATATTCTCTGGGAGTTCCCTGACTGGAGCATAATTCCCAGCTGCACATGAGGCCCGCTTTGGATCAGGACCAGGGAGAGAGAGGGCACGCCTTCCCTCATTAAGTCCTCTCTCCCTGTGTCCCACACCTGACCCAAACCGAGAGTTCTCTCTCTCCTCTTGGACTTGGAGGAGGTTCCAAGCCCTCCGGTCTCACCCTCGCACATTGGAAGCATCGCATCCACAGTGCGATTTGAACCCCCTCTTTCGAAAGCCCGCCATCCAAACCTCTGATTGTGTGTTTGTCGACAGGTGGAAGAGAGCAAACTCATCCGCATCCAGCTGGAGCTGGCTCAAGTCAAAGCAGACATCGACAGGAGGATCCACGAGAAGGAAGAAGAATTTGAAGCTACAAGGTACGGAAGGCGGAAGGCGGGAGATTCAAACTTGGATAGGCTGCCACCCGCACAGGAAGCTAAGACGTCCTGGGGAAAGCTTTTTCTGAACAGCTATCTTTAACAGCATGTTAAAGACCTAAAAATTTTCGGGGTACGAGAGTCCAAGCTCCGCTCGTCAGAAAGCTCATACCCTGAAAATCTTGTTAGTCTCTAAGGCAGGAGTGTCAACCATACGGCCCCCGGGCTGGAATTGGCCCATCCAGGGGTCATCCGGCCCGCGAGCAACTGGTCATTCCCTTTATTGCCAGATGACGGAGGCTGTGCCTTGTGTCCCTGTATACTGTCCCAGGGCTAATGTGTAACGGGCGGTGGAAGTGGGAGGGCGGGCATCAGGGAGATAACTGTAAGGAAAAACTGTAAAGCATGTTAATGTTTTTACGCACGTTTGTATTTTGAGTAAAAAATAATACTGTTCATTGGGTTTGCCTGTGTATAAAGTTCATACCTCTGGCCCAGGCCAACAAAGTCCCTTTCTGCACCGAGAGCTTGCTCTGGAGAATCCAAGGAGTCAAGCCTTAAGGGCTGACTTTGCAGCCGCACACATTCACTCTGCACTGGTTTTTCCTCCTCCGGTTCGTTTATTTGTGTATTCTGTATGCATTCTGCATCTGCAAGCAAAACCCGCATTTTTTTGAGCAAACCAGCTGCCAATCCCTCCCTCCCTCCATGATTTTGCAAAAAGAAAGGGAAGGGAGGGGGAAAATCCAGACCCACACACGGAAGACTGACACATTTGGGAGCAGGGAGTCCCCTAGTCCTTTATATTCACTGATTCTTTCTTATGCTCGCTCTGGCTTTTTAAAAGTTTGCCTGGGCGGGAGGACACGCCCTCTTTTGTCTTTGGAGAAGGAGGGAAAGAAAACAGAACAGGGAGGGGAGCGTCCACCTAAAGAGAGAGAGGTGGAAATGGGAGAGGGGCAGCGGGCTGCCTTTAAAATACCCACAGAAAGAATTCTACTTTAGAAAGTGGATGAGAAGGAAGAATCGCTTCAAGAGGAGTTCCAGTAGCTGCAGGGCAACAGTGTGCTGGAGACGGTCTGAATGCAGATTCCGGCAAAAACAAGAGAAAGCCCCAAAACAGAGTGAAAGTGACGGTG
This sequence comes from Gekko gecko, assembly GCA_029375565.1. Lineage (NCBI taxonomy): Eukaryota > Metazoa > Chordata > Lepidosauria > Squamata > Gekkonidae > Gekko > Gekko gecko. The sequence continues at coordinate 227,186,105 of JAPDNY010000004.1, read as the reverse complement.
GGAGGGAATGCAGAATGGAAGAACAGGACACGCTCAGAGACCAAGGGCCAGTCTGCATTTAGCATTTTTACCAAACCCACACTGGAACAGAAAAAGATGCAGTTCAAAACCACATTCAACTACCCCAGGCCAACACCGTACTGACTGCAGAGTCACCCCTGAATGGCCATAAAACGGCCATAAATCTGTGCAGACAACCACAATAAAACCAGAGATCAAACGAAGTGAAAGCAGCATGCAGTCTGGACACTGCCGTAAAATGCGACACTCAATCAAAGTGAAAGTGGCATGCAATGTAGACGGGGATTTCTGTCCCAGTGCGGGTTTGGTAAGACAGCGGAGCAAATGCTAGATGCAGATCGGGCCTGAGACAAAATACAGGCTCAGAAAGGGCCAAAGTGACATTTATGTCAGATCCGGCCCTCGTAACTAATGAGTTTGACACCTCAGCAAGGTGCGAGTGGACCTGAATTTAGCTGTTCTACCGCAGGCCCAAATAGCTCCCTCTGAAACTACCTCTGTGTGTGAATGTGTGAAACTCTGTCCCCAAATCAGGTTATTTAAGGAAAACACAGATCTGGAAAACAGCTGGGGAAATGGGGTTGCAGATGGAAAGCGTATGGACAGAAGGGTTGACTGAGCAAACCGTCCTGTGACTGCCACTTTTTGGCAGCCAATGCACCCTCCCTTGGCCACTGTGCAGCTGTTCGGTGACAACCAGGGCTCCCAGCTGCCGACCGTGTAGCTTGGCATAGGCGAGACCCATCCAATGCTGAGGTTTCACGTTGTGCAACTCAGCCATCCCCACTTGACTGTGTTTGCTTTCCGCCATAGGAAGAACCACCAGCGCGCCATTGAGTCCCTGCAGTCCAGCCTGGAGATGGAGGCGAAAGGACGGGCCGAGGCCCTCCGCTTGAAGAAGAAGATGGAGACGGACCTGAACGAAATGGAGATCCAGCTGGACCACGCCAACAAGAACAACAGCGAGCTGGTCAAGACGCTGAAGAAGCTGCAGCAGCAGATCAAGGTGGGGGGGCAGATTCACAGGGAAACGGGGCGGGGGGAGACCCCGGCAAAGGAAGTCAGCGCCCGAGAGAAACTCTCGCTGTCCAGGACAAGGCGGAGGGACAGGGTCCTGCTAAGTGTTCTCCGGTAATCAGGGCTGACAAGGTCAAGCCAAGACTGGTTCTGTGGTCAGGCCACCGTCAGGACGCCTGCTTGTGGGCGCAAAATGAGGCCCCCCACCCCCCGCAATGCTCCCTCTAAGCTGTGGAGTCTTGTGAGCAAAAATTCTACTCTGTGAGCTGCTGGCATTCAAGTTACGAGCAAGCAATTTGGCTCCTGCATAAGTTAGTTTGCTCTGGAGCCATCCTTCCTGAGCTAAGACAGAAATGTGTGAGCCGGAGGCTAAAAGACTGTGAGCTAGCTCGCACTAACTCAGCTCAGAGGGAACGCTGCAATACACGGTACAACTCGCTCCCTGTTGCGGTGGAGTCAGTCACCTGATGAGCATCTGCTCCGTGGATCCGTGTCCGTTCAGACCCAGCAGTGCGCCACTCTCCCCTTTTGCGCTCACAGGACCTTCAGACGCAGATGGACGAGGACGCCCGTCAGCACGAGGAGCTCCGCGAGCAGTACAACCTCCAGGAGCGCCGGCTCAGCCTCCTCCAGACCGAGCTGGAGGAAGTCCGCACCGGCTTGGAGGGCAGCGAGCGTTCGCGCAAGCTCATCGAGCAGGAGCTGGTGGATGTCACCGAGAGGCAAAACGAGCTCAGTGTTCAGGTGATAACTATGGGTGGTCATTCTCCCTCTCCGGGATTGGTGGGCACTAGTTTGGGTGTAGCATGTTGAACTTGGTGGCAAAGCTAAAGAAACCTTGGCCGCGTCGGCGCTAGGGCCGCCTCACGCTGCGCCGGCACTAGGGAGCTCTTTTCATTGCAGCTGGCTGCCAGACAGAACTCAAACTGTGGCTTCTACAACCCATAAACCCCCCTATCGTGTCCATTCCCCGCAGGAACGTTCTTGCTCTGCATTTACTCCAAAGTTCAATCCCGTTCTGTAAAAGTTCTTCTCCCCGCAATTTTCCTTGGTAACGTTCCGCTCCCCTTTGCAGAACCAAACCCTGCTGGTGATCAAGCGCAAGCTGGAATCTGACCTCCAGCGCATCACCAACGAACACGAGGAGATCATCAGTGAGTTCCGAGCGGCGGACGAGAGAGCAAAGAAAGCCGTGTCTGACGTGAGTCCCGCCCCTGGGTTCGGTGTGGGCCTCGGGATATGTTGGAGACCCTTTCCAGACAGGGATGAAGGGGCTGTAGCTTGGTGGTAGAGCCCCTGCTTGGCACGCCAGTTAAAAAGACCAGGTCTTAGGTGATGCGAAAGACCTTGACCCGAGACCCTGGAGAGCCGTTCCCAATCTGAGTGGACGATATTGACCTCAATAGACCAAGGGCCTGACTCGGTAGAAGGCAGCTTTTCGCATGCTTCCACACGTGATACATTTCAGAATGAGCTGCCCCATAGTTGTTGATGTTACGGAAAGCCTTTCTGTCCAAAGGGATACAAACTGGTCAGAACCTTCTTATATGCCCAATACTGTGAAACTAAAGACCAGAGAATCTCCTCCTCAAATTCTACACATTACTATCAGGGTTGGGAATACTCTGTGCAAAACGAAACAACATGGTGCCCAGGTAATCAGAGACTGCAATGCCATCCCCGAATCCCACGACCTGCACGAATGATGGACTCTCTCTTATTTTGCCTCACATTAGCAAGTTTTCAGAATATTTTTGTATGTGTAATTTAGCAAGGGAACTCCAGAAGTCACTAAAGGCCTTCCCCCAAATCACTGGGAATCCTGTTTTACAGTTTGGTGTAGTGGTTAGGCCCCATGTGTAATCTGTGGTTAGGCCCTGACCGTAATCTGGGAGAACCGGGTTTGATTGCCCACTCTTCCACATGCAGCTGCTGGTGTGACCTTGGGTCAGTCACAAGTTCTCTCAGAGCTATTCTCTCAAGAGCAGTTCTCAAAGAGCTCTCTCAGCCCCACCTACCTCACAGGGTGTCTGTTGTGGGAAGTGGAAGGGAAGGAGATTGTAAGCCGCTCTGAGGGCCAATCTGCATTTAGCATTTGCTCAGTAGTTTTACCAAACCCACACTGGAACAGAAAAAGATGCAATTCAAAGCCACTTTCAGCTATCCCGGGCCAACACTGTACTGACTGCAGCGTCACCCCCGAATGGTCATAAAACAGCCATAAATCCATGCAGACAGCCACCATTAAACCAGAGATCAAATGAAGTGAAAGCAGCATGCAGTCTGGACACTGCCATGAAATGCGACACTCAATCAAAGTGAAAGTGGCATGCAATGTAGATGGGGATTTCTGTTCCAGTGTGGGTTTGGTAAGACAGCGAGCAAATGCAAGATGCAGATTGGGCCTGAGACTCCGAGTGAAGGGCAGGGTATAAATCCAATCTCTTCTTGTTCCTTGTCCTTCTGGCTCTTGACATTTTGGCAAGCTGTCTTTGAACATTTTCAAGTATACTTACAGACCCCTGAGGGTTAGAAACGTGCTTTTAAAATGTACCCTAAAATTCTTGGGAAGATAAATGCTGTGTCCTATTTCTGCACTTTTCCCATTCTCCTGCAAAAAACCTGGCCGTGTTGGTCATCACACTACAAGACTTTATGCTCTGAAACAAAGCTTTTGAAGTTGCTTGTGAATAATCCTGTCTTGACTCTCTTGATTCCCCCCACCCTTCCCCCTCAATTTCAGGCGACGCGGATGGCAGAGGAACTGCGCCAGGAACAGGACCACTCCATGCACCTGGAGAAGATTAAGAAGAACTACGAGGTCACCATAAAGGATCTGCAAGTCAAGATCGAGGAGGCTGAGCAACAGGCCCTGAAAGGAGGGAAACGCACCATCATGAAGCTGGAAACCAAAGTGAGACGAACATCTTTCCCTTCATTGTCTCCTCCAACAGAGACATTGGTCACTTCCCCCACTTTCAAGAGCATTCAAAAAGACCTTCAGGGGGCCAAAGTTATGTCCCGTAATCCACCCCCCCGGGCTACAAGCAGACCATAAAAACAGCTTTAAATAAATGGAACCTCTCAGTCCCAAAGCCCGGGTAAATAGAAACATTTTGGCCTGGTGCCTAAAGGCCAATAAGGCACCAGACAAGCCTCAAGGCCATTCCAAAGGTGAGGGCCCACCACTGAAAAAGCCCTGTCTATGTTTGCTACCTTCCTCACATCTGTAGGTGGAGGTACAGAATGCCGGGCTTGGGATCATCTGGGGTATCCTTATTTCCATATTTTGGTTAAAGACAGGGTGAAATGCTTTCTTAAATTCTTTAGGAAATATTCCTCTTCCTTCCTTCCTTCCTTCCTTCCTTCCTTCCTTCCTTCCTTCCTTCCTTCCTTCCTTCCTTCCTCTCTCTCTCTCTGACCGTTGATAATCACCCGCTTCCCCAGTGACCTCCTGCCTGTCTTACTTCCCAGCATCTGACCCTCTCTGTCTCCCTTTTCGCTTTCAGATTAAGGAACTGGAGACCGAGCTGGACTCTGAGCAGAAGCGGCACGTGGAGACGGTGAAAGTCCTCCACAAAAACGAGCGGCGCCTGAAGGAGCTGGTCTTCCAGACTGAGGAGGACCACAAGACCAACCAGCGCATGCAAGAGCTGGTGGAGAAGCTGCAGAACAAACTGAAGACATACAAGAGGCAGATCGATGAGGCCGTAAGTATCTCTTTGCTTCAGCATCAGGGGTCCCCAACATGGTGCCCAGGGGCGCCATGGTGCCCCGCCAATACCTTATGTGTTGCCCATTAAGTGGGTGGGGCCAGGTGGGACTCTTGCCCAACACAGCTTCTGATAGGCCACTGGAGATTCGATTGGCTGTGCGGATTGAAATAATGTTGCCTTGGCGGCAGCTGCCACCAACATTGCTTTTATTCTTTCTCTCCCTCCTGTCTCCCAGTATGTTTTAAAAATTATCTCTGTCCTTCATTTGGACTCCCACTGGGTGTGTGTATGGCTCCGCCTCCTTTGGCAGCCATTTTGTGGCTGCGCCCACCACCCCGTGGCAGAATTCCAGATGTGCCCACAGGCTCAAAAATGTTGGGGACCCGTGCTTTAGAACCTCCCTGTGACAATCATACCCAGGCTCAGTTGTTGCTCTCTGTGGATTACACCTCCCATTCATTCTAGTGGGGATTATGGAGAACATCCAAGTCAGTCATGTTCCTGGATTACATCCGCCTGTGGGGAGAGCCAGCATGGTGTAGCGGTTAAGAGCAGCAGACTTTAATCTGGAGAACTGGGTTTGATTCCCCACTTCTCCTCCACATGAAGCCAGCTGGGTGACCTTGGGTCAATCACAGCTCTTTCAGGGCTCTCTCAGCCCCCAAAACAAGTCTAGCTCGCCACCTAGTGGTGCATAACGCTAAATGAGCTAGAACTTCAGGATGCCAAACAATCTTAGGATCTCCTGGCTATACTATACACAATGCCATACGATAATTATTAATTATTAGATCCGCCTGTCTCTTTCTCTGCCTTAGATCCACAATTCAATAGATGTCAGCCACCCAGCACACAGACTGAGAAAACCAACAATAACATAGCCGGTTAATACATATAACTACACTCCTGAACCTCTGTGATGTTCTGCCCAAGGCCTGTGGGGATCCTCGCTGACCCCATTCCTTCCAGGCCTGAGATCTTTGACCTGTTGCCAGCTGCATGAAACCGTTCATCTTTCTAACCATTCTGCTGGTTTACATTTCTGCTGGAGATGTAAGAGTCTTGCTTAAATTAAGGAGGTTCCGTTTTTCTTTCTTCCAGCAGAGGTTTGGAAAAGCGGTTAACATGACCATACATCTGTCTTCCTCAGAATGCCCTCTGTCTTCCTCCGTGTGCCCTCTGTCTTCCCCTGAGTGCCCCCTGTCTCCCCTTCTACCTGTAGCCCAGCACTTAACCTTTTTTGCTCAAGCCATGCTCTTCTGATTTTAACTCCCTGCAGGAGGAGCAGGCTAACCAGAGCATGGCGAGGTACCGCAAAACTGTGCATGAGCTGGACGATGCCGAGGAGAGGGCCGGAATGGCTGAGTCGGCGCTGAACAAACTGCGCACCAGGCACCGGGTGTCAGCCGGCAAAGCGTTCACCTCGGTGGAAATCATCCAGGTCTCCAAGTCTTCCGCTTCCAAGTCTTCGGCAGCGGAGGAATAGAGCCTGCCCTGGAACCCGCTGCTGGTAGGCATGAGGTTTCTTCTCTTCCCTTTCAGGAGGCCGGGGAGCAGAGACTCACTGCTATGGGCAAATGATACAGTGCTCCTTTCTACAAAGAGCGCTTTGCATTAATTGTCGGAACCAGTTTGGTGTTAAGAGTGCGGACTCTAATCTGGGAGAACCCGGTTTGATTCCCCGCTCCTCCAGATGCAGCTGCTGGTGTGACCTTGGGTCAGTCACAAGTTCTCTCAGAGCTGTTCTCTCAAGGGCAGTTCTCAGAAGAGCTCTCTCAGCCCCACCTACCTCACAGGGTGTCTGTTGTGAGGAGGGGAAAGGAAAGGAGATTGTAAGCCACTCTGAGACTCCTTCAGGTAGTGAAGGGCGGAGTATAAATTCAATCTCCTCTTCTTCAAGCAGCATCTTGATGAACACTTGGCAGGGGTGCTCTAGGCTGATCTTGCATCAAGCAGGGGTTGGACTAGATGACCTGTATGGCCCCTTCCACCTCTATGATCTGTGATTTCCCTGCCTGCAGCATGTGGCCTGTTCTCTCTCGCCCAGCGCTCATCCTTCCTCAAACTGCTGTCCCTTCACTGTCCCACACAGGCTGTGTTTGCTCTCTGCTTTCCCACCTTGTCCCAGCCTCCCCCCCACTGCCTCCCCAGTCTAACCTTTTGCTCTCTGTTCACAGGGGGATAGACAAAGCCTCCCCTGGCAAGCGACCCCTTTGAAAGATAGCCACCATAGTGTTGACCGGAGCAGCCCAAGCCTATCGAAAAGACACCTGCATAGAAGGAGACGGAAGGAAGGCCGGAAGTGGAAAGCATCAGCCTCTGGGGGATGGGGAGGAGAAATGGGGTGGGGGGTCTAAGTATCTGCACCAGGCAAGAGCTCAAATCCCCCCACCGTCCCCCCAGAGGGTATTTTGTTTACTGCTGAGGGTTATACAGACACGTTTTCTCCATTGGAACTGAGTACGCGTGTTTCTTTTCTAAACGGCAGTCTGTTTGCATTTTCATGTCAAGGACGGAAAATGCCGCGAAAGGGTTCCCTTGAGCTGTCTCTTGTAAATACCTCTCTCCTGCAAATAGTCCCGAGCGCATAGTCTTAATAAAGCTTTTATCACACCAAAAGGGAACTTGGCGAAGTTGATTCTTTTGTTGCAGTTGATTCTTTTGTCGCTGCCGAGAACGAAAAGGAGTCCGGCCGTGTTTTCCGTAACTTCTTTCACTGCCCGCTCTCACTGACCACTCTAGAGCAGGTCAAAAGTCTGTGGTTACAACCCTTCAGGTAGAACCTGGAGATCTCCCAGAATTATGACGGATCTTCAGACTCCAGAGATCAGATCCCCTGGAGGAAATGACTGATTTTGCGGGTGGATTCTATGGCATTATACCCACATGGAGGTCCCTCCCCAAACCCTGTCCTCCTCGGACTCCTTTATGACCAACAAAATTTAATTCTGGGTATAAGTTCTCATGTGCATGCCCGTGAAAGCTGACACCCAGAATTAAACTTTGCTGGTTTTAAAAGTGCCGCTGGACTCAAAATTTGTTCTGTTGCTTCAGATCAACACGGCTACCCCCCACCTAAATCTATCTCCCCAGGCGCCACACCCCAAATCTCCAGGAATTTCCGACCCCTGAGATGTCAGCTCTTTATGCTCCCATTAACAAATGCGATATCACAGTATACAATATACAGCAAATAAACAAGCACTGCTCAAATGACGCAGATCACGAGTGCTCAAAAAGTTATGCACAAAAATCAATTTATATAAGAGGGCCACATATATCAGTGAAACCAAATGACATCATATAGTGTGCAGGTCCATAAATAGTACAAGTCCATAAATGGTACACAAACAAAATGAATAGTACAAGTCCATAAATGGTACACAGACAAAATGGACGAAGACTCCGGATTTTAATCGTTTCAGTGATTCTTCTTCAAAAAGTTCACATCACTTCACATAGTACTCATAGTGTAGAGAAGGCTCTTAGAAGGAAAAATCCTTAGTATAGCACTCACAGTGTATAAAAGCCTTCAACTCAACATTACAGGAAAAATTCATTCCTATTATAATCATTCAAAGCTGGGCGTCCAATCAACAATAGCACACGCTCTGCAATAGTTGGTAAGCCCTTTATGCTACCCCTGGAGGGGGCACAAGACGAGCAAAGGAGCGAGGGGGAAACTGCCGGGCGGGAGGCACGGTGTCCACAACCCCACTACTTCCGAACTTTGGAAAGAGAAAGCGTCTGCCCCAGACTGAAAGTCAAGACGAGCGTTTCACCACTGCAGGGCTTCTACCGGCTGAGGCCTTACTTTTTAGCATCCTACGCCATCATAATAAAGTTGGAGTCCAGTGGCAACTTTGAGACTAACCAAGATTTATTCCGGGTAGAAGCTTTTGTGTGCATGCGTGCTTCTTCAGATACACCCTCTCTCTACCTGTATGTCAGGCTTGAGGAAGTCGGTTTCAATGGATCTGAAGAAGTGTGCCCTGCGCATGAAAGCTTATGCCCAGAATAAAACTTTGTTGGTCTTAAAGGTGCCACTGGACTCAAACTTTGTTCTACGGCTTCAGACCACCTGAATCTCTCTACCTACATGTAAGGTTGGAGAAGCCGGTTTCAATGCATCTGAAGGAGTGCGCATGCACACAAAAGCTTCTGCCCAGAATTAAACTTTGTTGGTCTTAAAGGTGTCACTCTGGACTCAATCTTTTGTTCTGTTGCTTCCGACCAACCCAGCTACAACCCCCCGAGTGTACCATCACAGTTAATCCAACCAACATTATACCATTTTACAACCGTTTATTTTTTACACTTACAATTACTTCCCCCGTTCCATAGAGACAGTATGATGGGAGCGGTTTAGAAAGGATGATGAACTATTCTTTGAGATCCAGTGTGGTGCCATGGGCGGAGGGGGGGACTAGGACCCCCGGGCGACCTGAGTTCGAATCCCCACTCTTCCACGGAAGCTCGCTGGATCTGCACAAGCTCTGACCCTGGCTTACCTCACTTTGAGTCCCAACTGTGGGGGAGAAAAAGGGGATCTAAAGAAAAAAATAAAAGCAGTGAAGCCTTGGATGCAGTCCATTGCGAAGCGGAATCCCATGCAGAACTCCTCCAGTCTAAGCCCACTGAGTTCAACAGGCTTCAGATGGAACAACTCCGCATAGGATTGCATTGTCAGCCTCCAAATTCCTGTTGTGTGTGTGTGTGTCTACGGTAAAGCTAGCGCTGTGGCTTTCCCCTCCCCTGGCCACAAACGACGGTTCTGAGCGCTAAAGCTGTTCTTACACGCAATTGCATTCCAGTCGGGCAATTTTCAACTGACCTAGTTGCAGAGCTCTTAATCTGCAGAGCGAACTGGCGCAGAAAGAGGGCAAGTGGCCGTCTTTCGCCCGCGTCCTTCAGTGCCCAGCTGGCAAGGTTTCTTGTGGCGAATCAGGGGGCCATCCTATGAATCATTTTGTCGGAGACAGTTCTATTCAACACAACAGGATTCTCACTTGAATGAATGTATGTAGGCTCAAGGCTTTTCAACAGAGCCCCACGCACAAGATTTGGAGAATTTACACCCACATCGGTCATTTTCACTCAAGCGACAGCTCTGTTCCTAACAGTAGCCACTGAATTCTGTGGGGGAAAGTTACCGGGGAAGACCTAGATAATTTTTCATCTTTGTCTCATCAAAAGCTACTTTTAGACCTTTTATTTGACAGATTCCCAAACCTTACCTTTGCTGCTGCGAGATTTTCCCATTGGTTTAGTGTTGTGTCTAGAGATGATGACAGGCTTCCTCGGGAGGTGGTGGGCTCTCCGTCTTTGGAGGTTTTCAAACAGAGGCCGGGTGGCCATCTGACAGCAATGCTGATTGTGTGAATTTAGGCAGCTCGTGAGAGGGAGGGCAGGGAGGGCTGCCTCGGGGCTTAGTTCTTGGGGCCCTTTCTTACACACCCAGGGAAATGCTGATCGCCACTTTGGGGTCAGGAAGCCATTTTTTGTTATCTTCCAGGTGTGGAACAGCAGTCACTGCAGGTGTGAATTTCCTGCATTGTGCAGGGGGTTGGACTAGATGACTCTGGAGGTCCCTTCCAACACTATGATTCTATGCTTCTATGAAAATGTCCTCTTTTTGGGTTAGAAGGTTAGGAATATTCCTAGTTAGTAGCAATGTTCACAGCTTAAATAGTAGGGGTCTTTAAAATGAGATTTCTCATAGTGATCACTTGTTTGAAATAGTCATTCGGGAAATATGTCCTCTTTTTTTGCTTTTCAAAATATAGTAACCCCAACAGTAGAAGTTATTAACAAATAAACATGCAAAGGGATGCTTAGCTCAGACCATCTGGCAGCAATGCTGATTCTGTGAACCTTGGCAGATCATGAGAGGGAGGGCAGGAAGGGCTGCCTCAGTGCTTAGTTCTTGTGGCCCTTTCTTACACGCCCAGGGAAATGCTGGTTGCCACTTCGGGGCCAGGAAGCAATTTTTCTCCAGGCCAGTTTGGGTGGAGATCCCGGAGGGGTTTTTTTTTGCCATCTTCTGGGCATGCAGCAGGGATCACTGGGGGTGCAGAGGGGGAGGTATTTGTGAATATCTTGCATTGTGCAGGGGGCTGGACTAGATGACCCTGGAGGTCCCTTCCAACTCTATGTTTCTATGAATTCAGCTCTGAAGCATCTGGAAGTTTTCCTTTCATTTCTATCCGGTAAACCGCTGAAAACCATCATTTGGCTGCATTTTAGAGAGCCAAAGTGGTGCAGTGGTTAGTGTTGGGCTAGGATCTGAAAGACCTGGGTTCGAATCCCCACTCTGCCACGGAAACTTGCTGGCTGACCTTGGGCTAGTCATAAACATGTTCAGGCCAACCTGCCTCACAGGGTTGTTGTGAGGGTGAAATGCACAGAATTAGGTTAGCTGTTTTGGGTGCCTAGTGGGTAGAAGGCAGGGTACAAATGAAGCTAAATAATTTTTACAAGGGAACAAAGTTAGAGTCCATTGTATGTACATAGAAATGGAATATGTGTCTGAGGAAGTGTGTCTTGCACATGAAAGCTGATAACTTGAATAAACCTTTGTTGGCCTTAAAGATGCCACTCGGGACTCAAACTTTGTTCTACAGCTTCAGACCAACATGGCTGACCACTTCAATCTAAATTTTACAAGGTCTTATGTTCCAGGTGGTCAGCTGTGTTGGTCTGAAGCAGTTGAACAAATTTAGAGTCCAGCCGAACCTTTAAGGCCAACAAAGTTTTATTCACGGTATGAGCTTCCCTGTGCATGCAGACTTTTGCAAATACATTCGAATGGAAGGTAAGAGTTCAAACTTATAGACAGAGGCTGAACAGGAAATTAACATGTAACATGGTGAAGATGTTTTAAGATATGCGAAGACAAAACTAAACAACAAGCGAAGGTTATAAGGTCAACAGTTGTTTTGATTTAATTAAGAGGGAAACAGTTAAGCAATAAATATGTCAAAATAGGAGATAAATATGTAAGGGTATCTTTTCTAATTGTGGGACGTAAACCCAGACTCGTCTCCTCTCAGGCCTGGAGGTAACTAAACAGCATTTTTTCCTTCTTTGAGGTGGGTGCAGTGTTCTATCAGCAAAACATTCCACTAATCCTTGCATTCCTAGCTGTCATTTCTGAACACACTTCTGAATTTCACAAGGTTGTGTGTTTTTGCAAAAACATACACATTTGCAATGCGCAGGATCAGACACGTTTCCTGGCCCAGACATGCAAACTTTCCTCCGGGCACACCGCCCACCCAGTCCCTGCAGCTCATTCACACAATCTTGCCCCTTCTCCAAACACAGCCATCCTTCCCTGAGGTTTGACACAGACCTGGATCCTAACCACTATTAGCCCGCGCAGGCGCACTGTGTCAATTTCACCCCATCCGCCCGTACTCATCTGCGCAAACGCAGCGAGAAGCGCAGCGGCACCTTTCCCACGCTCGCACTTCGCGCAGGCGCACCACGACTCCCGCAGGGCTCTCCCCTCCCTCCCAAGCGCGTAGGCGCCCGCTGAAGATCGTCATCTCGGGCAAAAAGAGGAGCGGCGGCGGAGGAGGGCCTGACCGTTGGGACGCCGCCGCCGCGCGTGCGCAGCAAGGCGCGAGGAGCTCGGCGCTCGAGGCAGGCCGGCGCGCACGCGCAGTGGCTCCCCCCTGACAGAGCCGGGCCCAGTCTGACGGCCGCGCCTTGGTCGCTTCTCCTCAGAGCCCCGCTTGAGGCGGAGTCGCGTTGACTGCCCAGAGTCCGCGATCGCCCGCCTCCCTCGGCCCCGCAGGTGAGTGGACGAAAAGGGAGCCATATTCCCCCCTTCGGGGGTCGTGAGGAAGCCCCTCCCCCTCCGCGAGGCATTGGGTGTGGGGGGAGGGGGACGGACGGGAGGAGCCCCTCCCCCAGAGCCTAGACCCCGAGGCCTTCTGGGAGTGAGACGGGGCGGCGGCGGCGGCGTGCGGGAAAGGCGCAGACTCGGCTTCGAATCCTGAAACTCTCTAGGGGGGTCTTGGGAGGGGCAGTCGCTGTGTCTGCCTGCCCTGCAGGGTTGTTGTGCGGCTAAAACAGAAAGGGGGGAGCCATACAAGTTGCTTGGTAGTCTGGGGGGATAAGCTCTCTTTCAGCTGAGTCAGGGTTGTGAGCAATGCTCCCTCTATGATTCTGTGACATCTAGAGCACCGACGCTTTAGTGTATTGTATTGTATCCTATCGTTTTATTCTGCTTTTACCTGTTTTAACTTTGGCATTTATTTATTTTTTCTTTATTTATTTGGATTTATATCCCGCCCTCCCCGAAGGGCTCAGGGCGGCGAACACGAGGCACAAGTGCCAGAATTAAAACAGATAAGAACAGCATAAAACAGTATAAAACCATATAATACAAACGACAGAGCATCAATGCTCCATTTATCACAAGACGGGGTAGATCTTAATCCAAGGGCAACATACCAGTAGCCTGTCATCCCTTCTCCTTCCAGGGTCACCCCGCACCCCCTGATGGAACCACGTAGTGGTGGCAGTGGTGTGATGATGTCTCTTTGTTAGCCGCCCTGGGCCTTGGGGAGGGTGGGATATAAATCCGAAAATAAATAAATAAATAGATAAATAAGCTGTGGAGTCCTGTGAGCAAAAATTCTACTTTGTGAGCTGCTGGCATTAAAGCGCTGAGCGAGCTAAGACAAACGTGTGAGCCAGAGGCTGAAAAACTGAGCTAGCTCACACTAACTCATGTTAAAGGGAACACTGGGTTGTGAGGATAGAAATGGAGAAGGGAAGAGAAATAGTGGAAGCAGCCCCCAAGCGCCTTGGAGGAAAGCTGGGATAAATGCATAGCTATATTCGTTCTGTTTTGTCAAAGCAAAGATGGATTTGTTTTATTTTTAAGCTAGTTAATGTAGGTATGCACTGCTCTGTGTGTGTGTACAAATTGCACGCCAGTTACATTTTAAAATAGTATAATAGAACAAAACCTTCTGTCCCCCATAAAATTCTCATTCCCCCCCATTCTTAGTTGTAATTGGATGTGCATAAAGCTGAATTTATACTAATTATAATATTATTATTATTAGCCCATTATAAGCATTATGATCCCATCTTGCTTGGCGCTGTCTACTGTGACTGGCAGAGTCACTTTTTTCAAAACTGGTTTACAACCTGCCAGCCCCACCCTGCCCTCTTCCTGCACTGCCTTACTTCTAGGATGTGGCATCACCTCCAGTTGATTAGTTTCTGCTCCAGTTGGCAGAGAAGAACCAACAACTACTTTCTAAGAGTCGATGCTAGGGAATAAACCTACTTGTAAAATACATTTTTTCCCCCTTGGTTGTCAGCCACTGATCCTTTTAGCTGCATTTGCTCCATTCATCTCTCTCTCTCTGCCCACCTCCGCTGTCTTTTTAATGTTGTAAAATAGGGGGCAAGGACTTGGCTATTTTTGCTTATGTAATTGTGTAAAACACCGTGTAGGGCTGTCACCCAGCATAAACACTGTAGTCAGTCAATACTTGATATGCCGAAACCAAGGAGTGAGGCAAAATTTCAGCCGAATCAAAACATCCAATTGAGAGATTTTGCACATCAAATCCAGGATGGATAATATAGCTTAGGCTAATGATCAGAAACCTTCTCATTGCCCTGAACAGAGTTCTGTGCTAGGTGATCACTTGGGTGAAATCAGTGAGGAACGCCTGTCCAGTCTCAGGAGTGGTTAATAGGACTGGGAGACCCCCCCCCCCCCGTTCAGCTCTCCCAGTCTTCCTCAAAGGTTATTACGAGGGTAAGCAGGGGCAAGGTAGGAGTGATGTCTGCTGCCCTGAGCACCTTGGAGAAAGGAGTGTTGAATATTCTTAGAGAACAGGGTTTGGACCTGTAAAGAACCTCCTATTTGCAAAGAGCTGTCAAAGGTCTAAGTGGAACAAGAGATCCCTTGTAGATTTTTGCCAGCTCTTAAAGCAGTGGTGGCATCTACTTCGTACCTACCAAGTCTTAAATTAAAGGATTTGATCTGGAAGAAATTCTCAAAGAGCAAGAGAATCTGGATTAAAATAAGCAGTTTTGTGTCCTCTAGCTGTTATTGCTCCTGCCAACCTAGCAGTTCGAAAGCAAGAAATTGCAAGTAGATAAATAGGTACCACTTCGGTGGGAAGGTAACAGCGTTCCGTGCACCTTGGTGTTTAGTCATGCCGGCCACTTGACCACGGAAATGTCTTCGGACAGCGCTGGCTCTTCGGCTTTGAAACGGAGATGAGCACCGCAACCCTAGAGTCGGATTCGACTGGCTTTCGAGCAAGGGAACCTTTACCTTTACCTTTAGCTGTTATTGTGCAATCGTCAGAAGAGTTTACAGACCCCCTTCTCCTGAAAGAAGAAACAAAACTTTAAAATCCTTTCAGCATTCCTTCCTGCTAAATTCCAGCCAGAGAGTCTGCAATTCAGTTTCCTCAGGAAGTGATGCAAAACTCTGATTCAGAGGTTATTTATGGATTGTATTTATTGAAACACTTATCTCCTGCCTTTCCTTTTGATTCAAGGTGGCTTAGAGGGAATTTATTAACCTACCGTGGTGGTAAGTGTTAGACTGAGGGGCAGGAGTGAGCCACAAAGACCAGACGTAATTAAAATGGCCAGTGCCGTCCTTGACATTTTTCCATTTTATTTTTTTTTTTTTGCTTTTTTCACAATAATGTCCTTTTGGGAAAACAGTGTTTCTCTGAGATTAGACATATTTACATTTGGTTAACGCTCTTAATAGACTAGCTGTTCTTCACAGCCACCAATACGCATGTTTAAGTCATTATTGGTGCCTGGAACAGAGTAAAAGTTGACTCGTTCTTGGCTTTCTTCAGGTTTTCGTTTTGGCTTTCAACCTTGCTCTGCTGTCTGCCCCTTCACAAGACACAGCCAGATTTGGGGGGAGGGCATCTCAAGATGCAGTTACTGAGTCCTTCCTTCCTTCCTTCCTTCCTTCCTTCCTTCCTTCCTTCTTTTCTCTTCAGTGCACAGGATGGGGAAGCATTTCTAGAAAAGCACTTGTTCCGTGATTATGCCGTGCAGCAGGAATGTGGGGGGAAAGAAGGGGGGGGAGGGTCTGAGCTTAATTATAGCATTTAAGCATTCCATTTTTTACCTTGTGTTCTTCATGCCTGGTTTCTGTGCACATTCCAGCCCAGGAGCGTCACTGACTTTACAAACACGCAACGATGATTCAGCTCATTTGCCTTTTCAGGTGTGGTCGCTCATCTAGCATTTGTTTGGCTAGGGAACTGAATGTCATTGTTTCCCATA
Source organism: Gekko gecko (assembly GCA_029375565.1). Taxonomy (NCBI): domain Eukaryota; kingdom Metazoa; phylum Chordata; class Lepidosauria; order Squamata; family Gekkonidae; genus Gekko; species Gekko gecko. Next base: position 227,170,053 of record JAPDNY010000004.1, on the reverse strand, counting down.
GTGCAGAAACGTAGATCGCGCTCTTCGCAGGGCAAAGTCAGGCTCCTGTGCATCGGTATCACTGAATAAGGAATGTCAGAATAATTGTCCAAATTAAAAGTTGGTACATCGTAAAAATGCAGTCCTGAGAGTCTCTCTCCCCCAGCCCAGATCCTGTTTACACTTGCATAGATTTAAGGTCCATTGATCTCATCTGGATGCTGCATGCCCAAGCAAAAGGACTCATCACGATTGATTTAGCCACTGTGTTTGAGAGTGTATTTGACAAGAACAGTTAACTTGTTTTGACCGCCCTAAGCCATCAAAAGTTTATAAAGTAAAGGTTTTCCTTGCTTGAAAGCCAGTCAAATCCAACTCTACGGTTGCAGTGCTCATCTCTGTTTCCAAGTCTGAAGACTTCCCCATGGTCATGTCGCTGGCATGACAAGATGCCGAGGCGCACGGAACACTGTTACCTTCCCATCGAAGTGGTACCTATTTATCTACTTGCAATTTCTTGCTTTTGAACTGCTAGGTTGGCAGGAGCTGGAACCAGAGACTCCGTCATGTGGCACTCGGGTCTCGAACTGCTGAATTACTGACCTTCCAGCCTGCAGTTCAGCATCTTAACCACTGAGCCACTGCTCAATTTATACACGCTCTTAAATTCACATTGCTGAATTTCTTGTAATGGTGTCAAGTACAGTATTCAGTATCAGTTTAAAGCACTGCTTTCTTTCAGCTTCATCCCTCCGAAGACCATCCTTTGGCCAAAATGTCTCTTCACCAGTTCTTATTAGAGCCAATCACCTGCCATGCCTGGAACCGAGACCGAACTCGTGAGTATTCCTGTGATTATCATTCACATTGCTTCATGAGTCTTCAGATATTACAATAAACTTGCCTTGAAAAGCCAACGCGCCTACAGGATTTACACAGTCGGGCAGCTCATTGCTTACTTATTCTACTGAAGACTAGTATTGCCAACATTCTGCACTGAAATTTCTTTTTTGACTCACTTGGCCAGCTAATACTGAAGGTCAGCTATATGTTTTACTACCATTTCAAGTCACATAAACCCAGTGGTCACTTCTTTGCCGCAAAGTAGTGCCAGAAAAGAATGCTTTGGGGGCAGAAGAAGAAGAGATTGGAGATTGGATTTATACCCCGCCCTTCACTTCCTGAAGGAGTCTCAGAGCAGTTTACAAGCTCATTCCCCTCCCCTCCCCACAACAGACACCCTGTGAGGTAGGTGGGGCTGAGAGAACTCTCCCGAGAACTGCCCTTGAGAGAACAGCTCTGAGAGAACTTGTGACTGACCCAAGGTCACACCAGCAACTGCATGTGGAGGAATAGGGAATCAAGTCCATGCTCCTAACCACTACACCAAACTGGCTGACACAGCTGAGTCCCTTTTCCATGCTCTGCTTCACAGGAGTCCCAGATAGTCAAGCCTGCAAGGCCACATCGCCACCCATTTTTCTCTGGCCTCACCAAGAGCAGTCCAACACTAGAAAATTGCAGAGGTTCTCCCAGAAATGCTTAAACCACATTGGCAAACTTCTCTCTTCACCTTGGCTGCCAAAAAAATCAGGGCCAAGACTGTAGTTTCAGGAAATTAACCTTTTTATGTTTAACCAGATTTATTATTTTATAATTTTACTGTTTATAACATTAATAGCTGGTCCATATTTATTTGTGTGAAAATTCTTTTAATCACTGTTTTATCTATGTATGATTTGAATTATTTTCTTTTTATTATCCTAATTCGTTATTGTGACGGCCTTTGGCGATATACACACAATAAAAATTCTGACATTCTGGCACATTGGCAAACTGCATACTTAGCAGTCACAGTCTAGCCAGGAAGAAGAGAAGAAGAAAAGAGATTAGATTTATTTCCTGCCCTTCACTGCCTGAAGGAGTCTCAGAGCGGCTTACAAACTCCCTTCCCCTCCCCACATCAGACACCCTGTGAGGCAGGTGGGGCTGAGAGAGCTCTGACAGAAAGTGCTCATTTTCAAGAACAGCTGTGCCAGAACGATGGCTTGCCCAAGGTCATCCAGCAGCTGCAAGTGGAGGAGTGGGGAATCAAACCCGGTTCTCCCAGATTAGAGTCCATGCACTTAACGACTACACCAAACTGGCTCTCAAGCCAGTTCAGTCTACGATCAGATCAGGGTTCTTCCCCAGAGCCACTGCCTGTGGCTGCCATACCTTTATATCAAGGTTAAACTGTGAGGTAGCTAGACTGTCAGAGTCCCAGGTGATGCAGCCTACCATATTCCCAGCCAGGAACAGTGCGTCAGGAGTCCTAGGTCTTCAGATTGCAGAGAGCCCAGGTTAGCCAGTTAATTCCTCCCCCACTTCCTCCTGCTGGGGCCTTTGATCTACTTTCTCTTGGCCCAGCCCAGTTCCTTCTTCCTTACACCTGAGAAGTTCCTTTCTCCCAAGGAGACCTCTACACAGAGGAGGCTATTACTCTACAGTGCTGGCCATCATTCCTCCCGTTTGCTTTTTGGTCACCTCTGTGGACCTGCCTTGTCCTTCTCTCTGCTATGCTCGTGGTGTCCCTCCCTTCTCCCCAGATTTAGGATGCCCTGGGGCTGTGACATAGACCTGTGTTTCTGTCTGGAATGCACATTTTGAACCCTGCTGGGCTGGGAAGAGGCTGGAGGGGAGGAGTTGTGGGGGGAAATATTGTTCTGTGGGGAAGATTAAGCACCCCTCCCCATACGTGCCTGCATCTTGGCAGGAGATTGAAGGTTGATGCTCTAGTTGAAAAGTGCATTGTGGTTGTATGTTGTGCTGCTGCTATATGGAACTGGCAGTATGATAGCCAAAGTAATCCTTTTCTCCTTGGAGTTTTCTGACCTGTGTTAATCTTTGATTGGCAGGGTATTTGTTGCTGTTGCTGCGTTACTATTTTTCTGCCTGTTTGTTGCATCTTCCACTTGTGTGCCATTGCTTTCAGTTCTGTGTTTGATCTCCGCTTAGCAGAAAAATGTTATCTGTATACTCCTAACCTAATGGGTTTAATTTAAGGGCAGGAAGGTACCGGCTGGATATTAGGAAAATCTTCTTTGGAGTAAGAGTTGTGCAGCAGTGGAATGGGCTGCCTCTGGAGATGGTGAGCTCCCCCTCCCTGGCAGTCTTCAAGCAGCGGCTGGACAAACACTTGTCAGGGATGCTCTAGGCTGATCCTGCACTAAGCCAGGGGTTGGACTAGATGGCCACTATGGCCCCTTCCAACTCTGTGATTCTATGATTCTAAGTGCTTTGTTTTTCCCAGCTGGAAAGGTGACTCCTATATCTACTCCCGTAGATCTGGGATAGATTTGGCATTCTAGGTCTTGCAGTTACTGTTTAATTTGTTTTACAAGACAGTGCTTCTAATGCTGCCGGGTCTGTCCTCTTTGCAGAAATCGCCATTAGCCCAAATAACCATGAAGTTCACATCTATAAGAAGAACAGTAACCAGTGGGTGAAGGCCCATGAGCTGAAGGAGCACAATGGACACATCACAGGTAAAAACCGCGAGCGTGGCAGCCGGCAGTTCTGACTTGAGCAGAAGGTGGCCGCTTTGGAAGCGCCTGCAAGACAGCTGGGATCCTTGCCCAAGCAAAGCCCTTCCGGTGTGAGAGCTAAAGCTGGTATCGTGTTGATACTGTGTCCCCTTTAGAGTAAAACGATTCGGTTGGCTCTTGGAGTCATTTGAGCTGTTGCTGTTGAGAATACCAGCCAATTCCTATTAATCTTTAGGACACCCCCCCCAAGATGTGAGTCCCTTCCATTTTGGAATCTACCCCCATAGAATGTATGTGTGTGTGTGTTATGCACATGTGTCATTATCCAAAGAACAAGTGTGCATATCTTTATTTTAATGTGCTGGGCTGCAGTTAAGCTGAGAATTGTGGTGACTGTCTTGGAGTCAGGCCTGCAGTGTGCCCCTCCCCACCAAAGTTTCACTCCCCTTGTGGATCCCTGAATTGGCAGGAGGCGTTCCCCAGTCCCACAGATCCTGTTTCGTGCATTCTTGACAGCCAGCAGACTCCTGGTGTTGCAAGCCCAGCTGGGAGTGAACGGACTGGGCTGTCCTGTCTTTAAGCCTTTAAGTTGGTTTTATACCCCGTTCTAATCAAAGGAGTCTCAGAGCGGCTTACAATCTCCTTCCCTTCCTCTCCCCACAACAAACACCCTGTGAGTTAGGTGGGGGCTGAGAGAACTGTGATTGCCCCAAGGTCACCCAGCTGGCTTCAGGCGGAGGAGTGGGGAATCAAACCCGGTTCTCCAGATTAGGGTCCTGCCACTCTTAACCACTAGACCAAACTGGAACAGCAGGAGGAAGAGCCAGTGACTCTGCTGCGGGAGGGACTCTCACCAGAACAGTGACAGGTTTCAAACGGTGACGTTTGTCTGGGTGGAACATGTCCTGCTCGTACATGCTGTCAGGGGGGTTGTGGCTCAGCAGCAGAGCGTGTGCTAGGAGAAGCACTGCCAGTCAGAGTATACTAACCCAGACAGTAGAGTGGCATGAATCGGTATCAGTATCTGGCAGTTTTTCAAGCACATGGATGAGGCTGCTCACCAGTGCTGCTGTAGGAAACTAGGCCAGAACAGGACCCCTGTGTTGTGCTAAAACATTATAGTGGTTTAAGTGGAGTTGTGAAGCTGCCTTGGACCGTGGTGATTTTTTCCTCCCAATCCCGCGGGAAGCCATTTTAGCAGCTCGAGAATCCAGCACTTTCCCTGCCTTTCCTCCCTCTGCTTGCCACTCAGGCAGATCATAGGCACATAAAAATCATGCACCATGAGCAACGAGGTCCCGTTGCCAGGAAAACGCTTGCCATTTTTAATATCTTGCAATCTTTCAGACTTTAACCCTGTGCGTATTTCTTGAAAACTGGCTTTTATTCAGAAAATTAATGTATAGCTATTAATATCCCATGTTCTTCGGCACAGCGTTATTGTGTCACACTTGCCCAGCAACTGGGGCACAGAGAGGGAAAACGAGATAGGCCCCCCCCTTAGAAAAAAGGCTCTGCGCAAATATAAAAATATTGGTACAGATGTCATACCGATGAGGCAGCTGAACGCAGTAGAAATTTTATTGTAGATGACATGCTGGGATTTTGATGCTGTAAGCAGAAGGCAAGGTGGCGCCGTGTCCCTTTGGACCACAGGGAGATGTGGGAGAGCGCTGTGGTTCTCGCATCCGAGATGTTGTGTTTAGATCAGATACAATACTTCACTGAGACCAGTGGATTCATTCCAGTATCCAAGATATCTCTGCACTGGCTATGGTTGGCTTCTGTGTTGGAGGCTCCTTCTTCTCCCAGTCAAGAATTAGGATTTAAAAAACAAAAACAAACCAGAGATCTCAGGTTCTAAAGGCACTGTGATTGGGATGAGGGTGAGGAATCCCACATACAGGGCTTAACAAAATCCTTGTCATCTCAACTGCCACACAAGTTTAAGGGAAAATAAGCAGCGCAGCAGGGGTCTTAATTAAAATCTAAGGAGGGAAAACACGGTTTGTTGCTCAGCAGTTACTGCTCTGCTTTAGGGAAACTTCTCAGCTTCAGGCTGTGATCTTCAGGGCTTTTAGCATGGAGTTCTCTTGTTTAAGACCAAGCAAGAATATACCTTTTCTTCCTGGGTTGTGCTGTAAGCCCTGTTAGACTTTTAGATGAAGGAGTTACCAAATAAGGTGCTGGCAAAACAAGTCGACTTTATTCTGGTACTTCCTCTATTCCTTGCTTTTTTAAAAAATGTGATTCAATCTCTGATTTATCCATAGATCCCATAAATTCAAGTTGCACATGAGTATGCCAGATATTGCTTCAGCTATAAAACTGTACACGCTACAGTCAATGCTTCCTCTAAGTTGTGGAGTCTTGTGAGCAAGAATTCTACTTTGTGAGCTACTGGCTTTAAAGTTGTGAGTGAGCAATTTGGCTCCTGCATAAATTAGTTTGCTCTGGAGCCGTCCTTCCTGAGCTAAGACAAAAATGTGTGAGCTGGAGGCTAAAAAACTGTGAGCTGGCTCATACTAACTCAGCTTAGAGGGAACACTGGGTACAGTAGAATTTGGCAAGATGAAGCTACTGTATAAATCTTTAAAAGGGGGACTGAAGGTCCAAGAAGCATTCAGGAGACAAGATTGGAAATATGTTTCTGCACGATGCAGTGTGACAAATAGAGAGTTCAAACTGAGTAGAGGGCCAACGATTAAAACTTAATATATAAATAATATGTACAAATACATGTATTTTATTTGTAAAGGATTACAAAACATATAGGGTGTCAGAAAGTGATGTCTTTGATGTTTCTCACTGCATCCATTGTGTTATGTTTCTACCCCGCTTTGCGCTTGCGTAGCTATGCAGCCTGAAACGTGGGAGCTTCTTCCCTGCCGCTTTTCCTTATCACGGTGGCCTTGAATGTAGGCTTTGGACTATTCTTGTTTCGCTGAGAATTTTCCAGTCCTGGGAAGGCAAGGGGAGGGGGAGTAGTCTCCCGCTCATGAAGTATTTCTCCCGCCGGGAGTTCCCGCGCGAGTGCTCAAGTTTTATTCGCTAGGCGCTTCATTGCATCACACTATAAGTTAGCCAGCTCTGCTTTGCTCCCCATTCCTGACAATGACCTCCTACTGTGGGTTTTAGCAAGTTAATCCTAATAAACCTTTCTTTGTGCAAGAATGACTGGATCTACTTGATTTTACACCTGACAGAAATTGTCAGGAATCCACATCTTTCCCTCACCGTCGACGACCGCCATCCACCACGATGAGCGGGGCGGGAAAAGGAGCCCCGGGCGCAGTCCCGTTGATTACCACCTCGGGAGCCGCCGGGGCAGTTCCACCGATCACTACGGCGGGAGCCACAGGTGTCGTTCCAGTGACTACTGCATTGGGAGCCACGGCTCCCGTTACCTCTGTGGCTGCTCCAGTGGTTACCATTCCGACTACCACCGTGGTTCCTGTGACTACAACTACAGTGGTGACGACGCCAACTGCCTATTCAGCAGCCGTGTTGGCTACCCCACCATCGATTGGCACAATTGGAGCCACGTACGCGCTCCCGATCTACAGCCCGGCCGGGCTGATACCAAGTCAGGGTGGTGCGGTTCCACGAACCTATGTGCCAGGAGTCCCAACACCCTGGGATAAAGGGGTGACATTTCGCAGATCGCGCGATTGGACTAAGAACCTGCTGGACACTACCCAGACTACTTGGACTATGCCGGGAAGCCAGAGCCGTGACAGCCTCCTGGATCCCAGAGGTAGTTTTGGTCTTCCCCAAGGGCGGGTGTCCCGGGGATCTCCCAGAACGGGGTCCAGCCAGGACACTGATGCCCGCATGGATTCTATCCAGGAGGATACCCGACGGCTGGTAAGGGATATGAGTAAACTAATGCAGTCCCTACCCCAGATGATGGACCAAGCTATTAGAGCCCATCCGCTGACACAACCCAGACCTGCCCCAGCACCGGCTCCAGCCCCGGCGCCACCGTTGGTGCCGGGACGGCCACCTCCTCCTCCTCCGGGCCCGGGGCCAGGCCAACCAGTACCGCCGGGTCCAGGGCCGGGCCAACCAGCGGCCCCAGGGCCAGGGCCAGGCCAACCCGCGCCACCAGGGCCAGGGCCGGGCCAGCCAGCACCAGCCCCACCTCCAGTAGTAGCCCCAGTACCGGGAGCAGGGCCAGGGCCACCAGGACCTGTCCAGCCGCCAGTTGTGCCTCCACCTCAGCCTCCGGCTCCAGCACCCCTCATGCAGCCGGTACCGATCATGGCGCCGGCCCCCCCGGTAATCCGCCCCAAAGACATGCTTGAGATCACTTTTGATGGAGATCCAGAGACTGTGTCCTTTTTCATATTACAAGTTGGTAAATTTGTACAAAGATGGGGCTATGTATTCCCAGATGAAGAACAGCAGGTGGAGTTTATTGCATCCAGGTTCCGGGGGAGTGCTACTAGCTGGTATGTAGCCCTTCATGATCTGGAGGCGGAGGAGTTGGGGAATGTGGATGACTTCATGTGGGCTTTGAGAAATCGTTTTGAAGATCCGGGGGCGGCCCAAAAAGCTGAAGCCTTCCTTCGCACTTTCAGACAAGGCAAACTCTCAGTGCGGGAGTACTCCAGGGAGTTTCAAAGGCATGCTGTAAAAATTCGAGACTGGACTGATGCGGTGTTGGCCCAACAATATAGAATGGGACTGGCAGTTGACGTCCGCAATAATGTTCTCAGCTCTCAACAACCTCGTACCCTCCAGGGGTGGATGGAGGAAGCCGAGAAGGCTGAAAGTCGCTTGCAAATGATGAAGCTGGATCTATCCTTGGGTAACAATCGTCCAAGTGTTGCGGCGGGCCAGGCCAGACCCAAACCAACTTCCACCCCAAGTGGCGTGAGGGATCAGCGTATGCGACAGGGGCTCTGCCTGCGATGTGGGGAGAAAGGGCATTTCGCCGCTGCCTGCCCGAAAGGGGATCCCAATAGAGCTCTACCACAAGAAGAGCCTAGAAGGTGGGCAACCTCTACCCCAAGAAAAGGTACCGCCAAACCGCGCAACACACGGGCTCTGTTTGCTAGCCCCGACCAAGTGGATACCTTGATGCTAGAGGAGGAGAGTGAGATGCAGGGAAATGAGATGGTCCTGTTGGTGAACGGCGCTACACAGCAGGACCCAACACCAGAGGTGCCTAAAATGGTGAGCAACTACCCCTCTCTCTTCTTTGTGACTGTTTTGGTGATGAATCCAGCAATGATGACTCACATTCGGGTCCGGGCTCTCATTGACTCAGGGTGCGGGAGGGATCTCATAAACCCTTCCATGGTTTTGGGGTTGGAGGCAGCTGTGGTTCACCTGAAAGACCCAATAACTTTCACACAGATGGATGGGTCTCCGATGAAAAAGCCATGCCAATTTGAGACTGTTCCTTTAAGAATAGGCATTGGTGACCACTGGGAGCTACGCTCATTCGTAATAGCTCCGCAAGCCCAATTTCCTTTAGTATTGGGTAGCCCCTGGTTACATGGACATAACCCGTATATTTTGTGGGAAGAAGGGGAGGTACAGTTTATCTCCCCAAAATGTACAGATCACAACTGGGACCCCGAGTGGGGAAATCCCCCATGTAATGAACCTCCGCGAGCTTGTTTGGCAACGGAGGAACTTAACCGCATCCCTGAGGATTACCAGTATATAACCCGGGTGTTTGAGGAGGAGGAAGCAGATGAGTTGCCCCCCATCGTAACTCCGACTGTGCAATTGAGATCCTTCCGGGTCAAAAGTTACCAAAAGGGAAAATTTATGCCATGAGCCCAAGTGAAAAGGAGGAACTTCGCCGATTTATTGATAAAAATCTGGCCCGTGGATTCATTCGGCCAGCATCATCCCCTTTTGCAGCACCTGTCTTATTTTGTAAAAAAAAGGATGGGGGGCTCAGACTCTGCACGGATTACCGGGGACTTAACGCAGTGTCTGCTACCAATGCCTACCCGATGCCCCTCATCAAAGACCTACTGGCTGAGGTGGCAAAAGGGAAAGTGTTCTCTAAACTGGACTTAAGAGATGCCTACTTTCGGGTTCGTATTAGAGAGGGGGATGAATACAAGACTGCATTTAATACCCCGCTGGGGCAATTTGAATACCGGGTGATGCCCTTCGGGTTACAAGGGGCACCAGGGGTCTTCATGAACTTAATCAATGAAGTGTTACACCCCTATTTATTCAAAGGAGTGGTTGTTTATTTAGATGATATCTTGGTCTATACCCCGGATCAAGAATCCCACACTACCCTTATGCGGAAGGTATTGGAAAAGCTTTTAGAACACAAACTGTTTGTTAAGCTGTCAAAATGTGAATTTCACCAAGAGAGCATTGACTTTTTGGGATACCGCATATCCTCCGCGGGGTTGGAGATGGACCCAAAAAAGGTCCAGGATGTGTTGAGATGGGAACCCCCCAAAACCAGGCGCCAGCTCCAAAGTTTTCTCGGCTTCGCCAACTTTTACCGTCAATTCCTGCCACACTTCGCCCAAGTAGCCCTTCCCCTCACGGAACTTTTAAAAACCAAGGGGAGGGGATCTAAGGCTTCGGTCCCCGGAGCCCCGTTGGACTGGACTCCGCAGTGTCAGCAAGCGTTTGAACAACTTAAAAGATTGTTCACGTCTGAGCCCATACTAGCCCACCCTGATGAAACAAAGAAATTCGTAGTGCAAGTAGACGCATCAGACACTGCTATGGGTGGGGTGATTTTGCAAGAGAATGCTCAAAAGCAGCTACAACCCCTGGCTTATGTGTCGAGAAAATTTAATGACACAGAAAGATTCTGGCCCATTTGGGATAAGGAAGCGGCGTCTATCCGTTTAGCCTTGATCACATGGAGACATTGGTTAGAGGGGTCCCGAATACCTTTTGAAATCTGGACTGATCATAAAAATCTTGAGGTATTGCGAAAACCCCGGAATCTAAATGCCAAACAGTTCCGGTGGGCTGAGTTTTTCTCCAAATTTCAATTTACCCTGCACCACTTCCCAGGGAAAGCCAACCATTTAGCGGACGCTCTCTCTCGCCTTCCTCAGCATTTTTCTAAGAGGGTCGAAGTTCGGGAATCTATGTTCACCCCGGAACAATTAGTTGGTGCAGTTGTAACCCGTAAAGCTAAACCGGCACCTATAAGTCACATCCATACATTGAATTGGGAAAAGCAGTTTTTATCTGACATCACCCCACCAGAGACGAGGGAGTTGCAAGCCAGGGATGATGTAAAGTGTGATCCTAATGGCTGCTGGTACAAGGGAAATAAAATGTTTGTTCCAGAAGCTACCCGAGCCCAGGTTTTGCGCACAGTTCATGATTCAAAAGCTGCGGGCCACTTTGGATATGTAAAATCCTTAAGACTTCTGCAACGGAGCTTCTGGTGGCCCAGAATGAAGCAAGAGTTGTCTCGTTATATACAGTCCTGCCCAACGTGTAATCGTTGTAAAGCCAGACCAGGAAAACCTCCAGGCCTCCTACAACCACTACCCACCCCGAGCAGACCCTGGGAAGTAATCTCTATGGATTTTATCACTGATCTTCCCCCTCTAAACATATGACTGTTATTTGGGTGGTAGTGGACTTATTCTCTAAGCAAGCCCACTTCATACCATTCCCCAGTATGCCAACAGCAAAAGGCCTGGCCAAAGCATTCATTCAACACATTGCCAAATTGCATGCATTGCCCCTCAAGATCGTTTCCGACAGGGGGTTCCATTTGTTTCCAAATTTTGGTCTGAGCTAATGACTCTAATGGGTATTGAACGTGCGCTTAGTACTGCCTATCACCCTGAGACTGATGGTCAGACGGAGAGGGTGAACCAGACGTTGGAACAATATCTAAGGTGTTTTTCTAATTATCAACAAGACAATTGGGTAGATTTGTTGCCATTGGCGGAGTTTGCTTACAACAATTCATGGCATGCTTCCACGAAAATGTCACCATTCAAAGCTGCCATGGGCTATGACAGCCCCCTCTTCCTTTCTTAAAACCTGGTGAGACTGGTGGGAAAGCCTCGACATGGTGTCAAACTCTCCGTGACTCCTGGCCCCTAATTATCGAGACTTTGAATGAGGCCAAGGCACAATATAAAAAACAAGCAGATAAGAAACGGGCCGGGGGATGGAAATTACAACCGGGAGACTCTGTCTATCTCTCAACTAAGAATCTAAGACTAGCGCAACAATCCAGAAAATTGGCGTGGAAATATATTGGTCCTTTCCGAGTGCTAAGATGTGTGAATCAAGTAACTGTACAACTAGACTTGCCTAAGTCTCTTAAAGCAATACATCCAATTTTCCATTACAGCCTTCTCAAGCCGGCCTTTCCCCCAACTAAAGGGCATCCTGAGACGTTGGATCCTCCCCCCTCTGATGGTTGACGGTGAAGAGCACTATGAGATCGCTGATGTTTTGGACTCTAAGATACTTCGTGGACAACTTATGTACCTGGTGCAATGGGTACACTTTGGGCCCCAATACAGGGAATGGGTGAAAGTTTCTGATATCAATGCTCCTGATCACCTTAGAGACTTTCACGCTCGATACCCTGATAAACCTGGGGGCCCCTGTTCGCTCCTTCCTGAGTGGTGGGTGGGTGGAGTTTTGGGAGGGGCAGAATGTCAGAAAGTGATGTCTTTGATGTTTCTCACTGCATCCATTGTGTTATGTTTCTACCCCGCTTTGCGCTTGCGTAGCTATGCAGCCTGAAACGTGGGAGCTTCTTCCCTGCCGCTTTTCCTTATCACGGTGGCCTTGAATGTAGGCTTTGGACTATTCTTGTTTCGCTGAGAATTTTCCAGTCCTGGGAAGGCAAGGGGAGGGGGAGTAGTCTCCCGCTCATGAAGTATTTCTCCCGCCGGGAGTTCCCGCGCGAGTGCTCAAGTTTTATTCGCTAGGCGCTTCATTGCATCACACTATAAGTTAGCCAGCTCTGCTTTGCTCCCCATTCCTGACAATGACCTCCTACTGTGGGTTTTAGCAAGTTAATCCTAATAAACCTTTCTTTGTGCAAGAATGACTGGATCTACTTGATTTTACACCTGACATAGGGCCCCAATCACACCTCATGTAAAGATTCCAAAATCATGTATACACAAGGGCCAATGAACTTGACCTGACGCTTTTCGGCCTGTTAGGGCCTTCTTCAGGGGTCAAACACAATGAGGAACAAATTGGCTTATAGCACAATGCATAATACGATACAGTTACACTTGATCTTAGCATTATAACTTCAGTTTTATGGTTTTATTATATCTTCTATTTTACTCTATACCATTATTCATATTTATAGTATTCCCCTCTGTTGTTATCCTTGGTTTGTAATGGCCTATGGCTAAAGACAAATACAAATAAATAAATTTCAGCACAGTAATACGATACAATTGTACAGCAAAGATACAAAGTGGACCAGAAGGGAATTGCTGTAAAAAATTTAAAAAGTGAAATTAAATATTTATAATAAAATGGATAAATAAACAATACCAGTTTGGTGTAGTGGTTAAGTGCGTGGACTCTAATCTGGGAGAACCGGGTTTGATTCCCCACTCCTCCACTTACACCTGCTGATGTGACCTTGGGTCAGTCACAAGCTCTGGCACAGCCGTTCTTGAAAAAGAGCAGTTTCTGTCAGAGCTCTCTCAGCCCCACCGACCTCCCAGGGTGTCTGTTGTGGGGAGGGGAAGGGGAAGGAGTCTGTAAGCCGCTCTGAGACGCCTTTGGGCAGTGAAGGGCAGGGTATAAATCCAATCTCTTCTTCTTCTTCTACCTCACAGGGTGTCTGTTGTGGGGAGGGGAAGGGAAAGGAGTCTGTAAGCTGCTCTGAGATGCCTTTGGGCAGTGAAGGGCAGGGTATAAATCCAATCTCTTCTTCTTCTTCTACCTCACAGGGTGTCTGTTGTGGGGAGGGGAAGGGGAAGGAGTCTGTAAGCCGCTCTGAGACGCCTTTGGGCAGTGAAGGGCAGGGTATAAATCCAATCTTCTTCTTCTTCTATATTATACTTGAAAAATCTATTGCTCCCAGAGTGGAATTACTTAGGCGTAGAATGAAAGTATAAATGAGGCCTCCCAAGGTTCAGTCGTATGCCAAATGATATTTCGCCCATATCAATCTAGAAGCGAAAGAAGTATTAACCGCTGCACTCTAAAATGAGGAGCCGACAGCCAAAAAGGAAGGCGTCTTCTCCCTTTGCAGGGATCGACTGGGCCCCCAGGAGCGACCGCATCGTCACCTGCGGCGCCGACCGCAACGCTTACGTCTGGAGCCAGAAGGACGGCGTGTGGAAGCCGACTCTGGTCATCCTCCGGATCAACCGAGCCGCCACGTTTGTGAAGTGGTCCCCTCTGGAGAACAAGTTTGCCGTGGGAAGCGGGGCCCGCCTCATCTCCGTGTGCTACTTTGAGTCGGAAAACGACTGGTGAGCGGGCCGACGTCTGAGCGGCCCCCCTGCGCACTCCCTTGGCTTTAGGCCGCGATGTGTCTGGAGCGGCTGGTGGCCGGCGGGCCCCTGCTACTTCTACATTTGGCCTCCTACCAACTGCGTTCATAACGTCCAAGGGGAGCGGAACCGCTGTGGTGGTCTGCCGTTTGGTGTGGCCCCGAGTCGAGACCACCATGGTTGTTTGACTTCCCTGGGTGTGGAACCAAGTGCATTACTTTGGGTGATCGAAAGAGTTTCAAATGCTAGGCCTGGCATCATTTTGGCAGTGGCTAGTCAGTCGGCAGTGAGGCGTTTCTCTTGAGTAATCTCTCCTCAAAAGGCTGGTCCTGTGACAAACCTGCCGAGCCCTGGTTAGCCCAGGTTAGCCCGCTCTCTCGTCAGATCTCAGGAGCTAAGGAGGGTCAGCCCTGACTAGTATTTGGAAGGACAATCTCCAAGGAATACCAGGGTAACGACACAGGGACGGGCAACAGCAAACCACCTCTGAAACGCCTCTTGCCTTAAAAACAAGCCTAGCTCACCACTTAGCGGGGCATAACGCTAAAAGGGCTAGACCTTCTGGCTGCCAGGCAATCTTAGGATCTCCTGGCTATACTACACACACTGCCATATGAGAATTAATTATTATTGTGGCAAAACTGGGCCGTCTGCGCGGCCGTTGTCATGCCGCTTGACGTGACGATCTCAGGGCTTCTCTGTCCCCGTCTCTTCCAGGTGGGTGAGCAAGCACATCAAGAAGCCCATCCGCTCCACGGTCCTCAGCCTCGACTGGCATCCCAACAACGTCTTGCTGGCAGCCGGCTCCTGTGACTTCAAGTGCAGGTGAGAGAAGCCCCCACAGAAGTGGGTTTGGGTCCCCGGTACCAGCGGCCCGGCGGTGCAGGCCCTGCACTCGTAGCACTGCCAGCAACAGGCGGCTAGGGTCGGCTTCTGCAAGGGGGACAGATTTCGGGGGCAGCCTTGGATGGTCAGTCTTCAGATTCTGGGCAAAAAGGGTTGCAGTTGCCAAATCACTTTTCCTTAGCAGCGTCTTACATTTTAATCAACATTAATGACGTTAATGGGGGAGGTAGCTGTGAATCTCCTGCATTGTGCAGGGGGTTGGACTGGGTGACCCCGGAGGTCTCTTCCAACTCCATGATTCTATGAAGCATTTTTGTAACTGCTAATGCAGCATACTAGGAGAGGAAAAACAACAAGGATGGGGAAGTTGAAAAGGAATGTGGGATGGGGAGGGTTCGGGGGAAGGAAACGGCGGCAGATAGGAATGGGCATGCATATGACTGTCCCAAGGGATCCATGAGTTCAGACCAGCTGTTGGGGTCCTGACTTGCTACTCATTGCCTATTTTAGAAAAAAGAAATAGCTTTAACCTGTATCACTATCACTGCAGTGTACAGAACAGACGCTGGGCTGTATTCAGACTAAATTTTCTAGTGGCAGAATGGAACGCCACTGCCTCCCTGCTCCTGCTGTAACCCACTGATTCCCACCGAATGCTGCACTGGGTGGGAGGCGGGGGAGGAGATGGCCCTAGAGGAGTGTCACGGGGGGGGGGGGGGGCCTGCAGTGGCAGAAATCACCAATTTAGTCCGGAGCCAACCCGCTTGTCCCCACCCCAGTACAACACACAACTCACTCTGCCTGATTTGTCTTGGAACATGACCCATCTTTGCCTCCACGATGCCGTTTGTGTCTCTGATCTAAATTTGGATCGTAGCCTCCTTGAGAAAGAAGTCTTGTCTTTTTCTTACATTGCTTTACAAAGCAAAACATGCTTTGACAACGCTATGCAAATTTCATACGGCCAAGTTGGCTTACTGGGGAAATCAGACAGAACAAATGAGATGTAGTTGGCCGGACTGCCTTCTGCGGGGCAGCATTTGCCTTTTGCTTCTGGAACAGTCACAGTTTTTCCTTTCTTGGTTAAAAGGGGCGAGCTGAGTCTGGTGTATTGTTTCTGCCACTGGAGGCACTTTCCTCTGCCATGAGGAGCCCTTTCTGACGCAGGAAGGTCACGGGTACGCTGGGAGAAGTGAGGCAGGCCGTCCCGTCTGTGTGCTGCTCGGGTGAAGGCCTAAATTCAAACACTCCCGAAAGGGACACTGCACTTGAGTTAACTTCCAGGAAACCTCGCGTACAAGACAGCACCCGAACAGCAAAGGGTTTTTAAATACATTTCATGGATAGCTTGTACACATTGTATGTGTACTTGGATAGCCCAGGCTAGTCCAATCTTGTTGGATCTTGGAAGCCACTGCTTAATATCTGGGTGGGAGACCAGCAAGGAGTACCAGGGTTGTGATGCAGAGGCAGGCAATGGCAAACCACCTCCATTAGTCTCTTGCCTTGAGAACCCCATGGGCGTCACCGTAAGTCAGCCGCCACTTGTTGGCAAAAAAAAAAAGAGAGAGAAAAACTCATTTGATTGATGACTTCTTTGTTGAGAAGCAAGCTGTAAAGAAATATTTACTTTTAACCTGGAGACAATGTGCCTGGTGTGGGGTTTGGAAGGCGGGCTACAAGGATTTCCAAAGGCAACTGCTCAATTGCTTCTGAAGCGCCTTCCCATAGAGAGGAATGCAGCCAGGGATTTCCTGGGCTTTCCAAGAGGCCTGGGAGGGCCGCCTTCAGCCTACCTTTCATCCTGTGGGTCCCAGCATGTACAGGGCATGGCTGATGCTGTTTTGAGGATTGCTGTTGTTGTGAGTATTCCAGCTGCTCTCCAGCTTCTGTTAAATCTGGGGGCCTGGAAGCAGAGCAGGGGGTTTTAGGTGGGAAGACCCATTGCATTAAATGAAGCCATATCACATGAGGCGGTTTTGTCCCTCCACCCGCAATGATCGTAGGTACCCGTAGAGTTCTTCCTGGTTCACAAGAGTTACCCATGCCTTGAATTTAAAGCTTTTTGTGCCTTCAGCGTATCAGCCCTCAGCAGCACTCCCTCTAAGCTGTGGGGTCTTGTGAGCAAAAATTCTATTTTACGATGCCGGTGGCGAGCGATTTGGCTACTGCATGAATCAGTTTGCTCTGAAGCCCTCCTCCCTGAGCTAAGACAAAAATGTGTGAGCCGGAGGCTAAAGAACTGTGAGCTAGCTCACACTCACTCAGCTTAGAGGGAACTCAGGTCCTCAGGTCCATACATAAACGCAATGTGAGTGGCTTTTTCGTCAATGGTTCTTCCGATTCAGTCCACCTCCAGCATTCAGCTAATTTTTTTGAATATCTGAAAGGGCTGTAAGCCTTATTTTTCCACAGTCTTGCAGTTTGGCGTCTTCTGCCATCTCCACCTATGTCAAACAATAGGGACCCCAAGTGTATATGATATACAGAAATACAAAACGCAAGGGTAGACCATCAAAAAATGTACAAATTTGACAAATTCCCAGTAGACATTAGTCTGTTGCAACATAAGTACATTTCATAAGTGCCTAGATTATTGTGGAAACCAGGTTCCGTTTTTCAGCTGTATAACTGAGGAAGAATGCCTTGAAACGTCTGACATACCTAGGAAGGATGTTTTTCGGCTGCAGAAGTTTCTTTGTGCTGTGGAACATCCTCTGTCTTGTTTGTGGCCTTTGAGGTCTTTTGGACGCTATTATACTGAAAGGATATAGAGGAGTCTCTTGTCGGATTCTTTTTCTATTATTGAATTGTCGTACCTTTCCTTGTCAGCTTTTTGTATTGCAGCTTGTGTTTTTGAATTGTGGCCGCCAATTCTACTCTGTTAATTGATTTACTGTACTCGCCTTGCAACCGACTGATGTCTACTGGTAACTTGTGAAATTTGTGAATTTTGTGATGGTCTACCCTTGCGTTTTGTATTTCTGTCTCTCCACCTATGTAGCTCTGTGTTTACTGTTTGTTTGAATATAGCCTGTTGGGGGGAGATGCAGCAGGCTTTTGAGTAAAGACAGGAAGAATGACTAAGCTATGCACAGAGGGGAATACATATTGTTGGATCGGGCAGTAACTAAAAGAAATCTTTAGCACCTTCTGAGTAAGTACTCACACTGAGCACACTGCCTTAGAGGAAGCTTCAGAGTACTGGGAAACCCATGTTGCAGTTCCCCCCCTTCAGACTAAACAGTCATGTAGTGATGCTGTTTGTTGTTGGCTGTGTAATCCTTTTCCCTGAAATATGCACTGAGCCATGCAGATGGTGGAACAGCTGTCCTTCACTGGCTTCTGGCTGGCGTTCTAAGCAGCTATTATAATTGAGCGCTTGTGACCTCAGCAGAGCTTTCCGTGGGAACAGTCACATACACTATGGAGCAGTCGTTTCAAACTGGGCTCCGGGCCCCCAAAAACTGGGTCGGTGCTCTGTGACAGAGAAGAACAGTCAAGGCAGAGGACTGGCTTACTTCTTCATGGTCTCCATGTATCACATTGATGGATAACACATCTGCCTAGAATGGGGATTCAGATCAGGCCTGGAGCCACAGAGGGGCATTTGGGGGTGAAGCCCCACCACCCCCGAGCCCTGCCCCACCACCTGCTGATGCCAGGCACCTCCATCCCCTAGTGCCCTACAGCCACAAGGTTCCAGTGCAGATGTTCAGGGGTTCTTCTCCCAACAGGCAAATGATTGCGGGAAGTAGTCCCTGTGGGCAGAAAGTTTCAAATCCTCCCTGTAACGATTTCATATTTTGGTGTGTGTGTTTCTTTAAATGTTTAGTTTGACTGCACTAATGTAAGAAGAGTGATAGAGGGAGACAAGTGCAAAGTGACTGGCTGATGACTGAGAGTGTGGGAAGAGAGATGTCTCTGAGGTGATTCTGTGTTCTTGAAGAGACAAGTGTGGAGTTTTTTGTGTCTGTATGACAGAGGAAGCAGTTGGAGTTTAGTGTAGCCTGTGTGGCTATAAGCAAGAGAGTGCAGCCTGTGTGGCTATGTATGAAAGAGAGTTTAACCTTTGTGGCTCTATGAGAGAGAGTACAGCCTGTGTGGCTATGAGCAAGAGAGTTCAGCCTGTGTGGCTATATATATAAGAGGGAGATAAGCCTGTCAGACTTGAGTTTTGGTGTCTGAGAGACTGTGTGTGATGGCCAAGCTTTGTCAGTTATATTTTCTTTCAGCAAAAAAAATACCCAGAAACCTATTTTGTTCTTTTATAAATAAATCATTATTTGTTTAAACTTATCCCAGCAATCAGAACAGTCCTTCCTCAGGGCCACATAGTCCTATGAAGTGCCCAGACCACTGGGTCATTCTACCAAAATAGAGAGAGTTGGAATTTTTAATTCCGGGTGGCAGCAGAAATCTACAAAGTTCGTGTACGCAGAGTGTGTTTTGCAGGAGAAACAGTCTCCCCAGTAAGCAGGACGTCACACTCCCCCTTTAGGGTTGTCAACTTCCTGGGGCCTGGAGGTCTCCTAGAATTACAACCGATCTCCAGGATGCAGGGGTCAGTTGGAAGGTGGACTCAATGGCGTAATACCCTGATGAGGTCCCGCCCCCTCCCCAAACCCCGCCCTCCCCAGGCTCCACCCCCAAATCTCCAGCTATTTCCTTACCTGGAGCTGGCAACCATATTCATGTAAAGGTGATTTAGAGCAGATTCAGAAGCTGTGCAAAAGGCACCCGAAAATCCTCTTGGGGGAGTTGTAGCACCTGAAGCTCAGGTGGGAGAATCTCACATTTAGATGCTCCTCCAGAATAAAATCACACTTCAGTGTACATAATATTGCAAGGGAAAGACAGCTTGTGCCCTGGCCCTCCACAAAGAGATGGGTTTGGTGTTTTTTTTTAACGACAAGGGAATATTCAGTCTTGTGTGTCTCTTCCCCCCGCCTTGAATTCTGAGATGGTACAGCCTGACTGAGGACTGTTTTTATGTGCCTCTTCTGATTCCCTGAATCGGCCTGTATGTCATTTCCAGACAGAGAGGGGTTGACAAGCATTGGACTTGCTGAGTCTTTGTGGCTGATAGTCACAGTCCAGTGTGGAGGGGTGTCTTTATCCATCCTTATGCTTCTAGTGTAAGATGTGTTGGTAGGACTTGTGCAGGTGGAACCACACAGCACAAAACTCCCTGCCAGTGGGCCTCTCCTCCTCCCTTCCTCCTGTAGCTTTCTGCTTAGAGCTGCAGTTTCTGGGAGACTCCACTGTATCGCTGTACATGCTGGGCCTTCCTGTATCAGCGCATGCACATAAACACACACGGGGCTCTACAGAGACAAGTCATCTCTCCTTCTGTGTTTGTACCTCTTCCTTTGCAGAGTGTTTTCGGCCTACATTAAGGAGGTTGATGAAAAGCCAGCAAGCACCCCCTGGGGCTCCAAAATGCCGTTTGGGCAACTGATGGCCGAATTTGGTGGCGCGGGTAGCGGCGGATGGGTCCACAGTGTCAGTTTCTCCGCCAGCGGCAACCGCCTTGCCTGGGTCAGCCACGACAGTACTGTATCGGTCGCGGATGCTTCCAAAAACATGATGTAAGCCACTGAACAGAGTCTTGGGGCTGGCGGACTCTAAGAGCCTTATAATCATCATCCAGCCTCCTGCTTGATTCCTTGATGCTTGATTCATGCATGCTCTAAATGTTTAGCATGAACGCCCAAAGCTGCCTTATACTGAATCAGACCACTGGGCCATCAAAGTCCGTATTGTCTGCTCAAACTGGGCTCTCCAGGGTCTCAGGCAGGGAAAGGTCCTTCACGTGACCTACTGCCTGGTCCTTTAAATGGGAGATGCTGAGGATTGAACATGGGCCCTTCTGCATGCCAAGCAGATGCTCTATCACTGAGCCACAGCCTTGTATCATGTAGGTAGACCTGTACCTTGATTGTAACTCATTTAGCACTGATTCGGGTATGTGTACTGCCTGATGCCAGAAGCAACAGGCTAATCTGAAGTATAATTTAAGGAAGGCATATGGATGACCTGGTCTGGTCAACCAGGACGGCTAGCAAAAGTGGGTAATTCCATCTTCCATCTTCATAACCTTCTGTCCCACGCTGTTAAATGAAAGAGGCTTCAGTAACAAAGTGTCACTGTGTATGTGCGTTTTTAGGGTCTCGCAGCTGAAAACGGAGTTCCTTCCACTCCTGAGCGTGTCGTTCGTGTCGGAGAACAGCGTGGTTGCTGCTGTAAGCATCTTCTCTCTTTAACCTGCACATACTTTCCGACTCCACCTGCACAGAGAGTTTAGGTTATCCTTTTGACGCTCTAGCTGGGAGCACGGTTCCAAAAAAACCCCCAGGGCCTTGAATGCATAGTTATTATTGCACAATTTGTATTTGCTGGCCTAGACCTCCTCAGATGTTCCGCTGCCTTTATGCAGAAGGCACCACCCATAGAGGAAAGCACCAAGACAGATTATTTGTTTATTTATTTATTAAATTTCTATCCCGCTCTCCCTGCAGAGTGGGCTCAGGGTGGCTCACGTTTAGATCAGACAACATGGGTGTGCAGTAATCCTTCACCAATGGCGCTTCCCAGCATAGGGGCACTTAATGAAAGTCAGAACACAGGGAGTCACAGGAAGTTCCTCTGCTTGTTTTTTCTCTACGTGGAATTGCTTCCTGCATAGGACAGTAGTTGTAAGTAAACAAAAAAACAGCCGTGATATCATTATGCCATCTATTCAGTAATTATTATTAAGCATTTATATTATGGTACAAATAACAAAACACATTCCAGTACAAAATAGGCAAGTATTTGAAGTGCCCTTGTAAACCAAACTGTCCGAGCCCAAAAGCCCTCTGTATAAGACAGCTCAAAGTGGCTTTACACAGTCCTTCTTTGATGTAGATGTAAATTATTCCAAATATCTGATCAGCTGTTGTGACTCCCGACGGGCCAGCCACACACCTGTATTCGGTCCTTTATCATGGCAGTCACTATAAACCATGTAAACATACACGTATGCTTAATATAGCATAGATGTCAAGGTCTGAAATTTCAAGAGTATGAAATTGGATGTGAGTATGTGCTCCTGCACGGACAGTTTGGTTTACAAGGACACTTTAAATATTTGTATGCTGGAATGTGCTTGGCGATTGGTACGGTAATATAAATGCTTAATAATAATTATTGAATAGATTGCATAGTAATATCACGTTTGTTTTTTGGTTTACTCACAACCTATCTTGTGATCTCACATTTGAATAACCTCTGTCTGTTAGGACAATAGCAGAGCAGCCTTTGTTTCAGGCCATAGTTTATTAAAAAAAAAAAAAGCAGAGGTGGCACAGCTCTGCCCTCTTTGGGAGCCAGGCGCTTGAACTCAGAAAGCTCCGTCTCTTACGTTAAGGTGTAAGCAGACAGGATGTGATCACCTCGCGATGATGTGTAGACCCACCTTTTCCTTAAAGCCTTAGGTGGCAGAATTTAGGTCGCAAACTGCTTGGGGCAGAGCTGTCTTTACTGTTCTGTGCTGCACTAGTGATTCTTGCGGATCAAGGGTGTATTTAGTAGAGGGATTTGAAGGTAGAATATTTTGGGAGAGAGCCCCACAGTTATGGGTCAGCAAGCAACAATGGCCAGTTACTTGGAAGTTGGGAGGAAAACAAGGCGGTCGAAGGCAGCAGAGTTGTACTAGCTCAGAGAAGAATCTTTGCCTTTGTTGCTGGCTTTCTAGCTGAGCCTGGCTAAAGTCGCACCCAAACATCGACCCTTAAGAAAATAGATTTTCCCGTATTTGGTGGATTTACGTGAGATTGTCGATGCTTTGTCACAGGGCCACGATTGCTGCCCCATGCTCTTCAACTGCGACGACCGTGGTGCCCTCACCTTTGTCTCTAAGCTAGACATCCCCAAGCAAAGCATCCAGCGCAACATTTCCGCGATGGAGCGTTTCCGTAACATGGACAAGAGGGCCACCACCGAGGACCGCAACACCACTTTGGAGACCTTGCACCAGAACAGCATCACGTAGGTGCCCGCGGGGCCCAAGTTTCAGGCCTTGAAACTCGCAGGGCCCAATGATCGTCTTATCCTGGCACTGATGCACCACTCCTCCCCACCGTGTCAGCTGACATGAGAAACTTACCCAGTGTGTGGGAGAAGTCCAGGCCGCTGCTCTTCCTGACTTCTGAAACTGGCTGAACATCGGTGTGGGGAGAAGCATACGAACCTGGCCTAAAATGCCAAGTCTAACCCTCTGATTCCATAAGGTTTATTTTTAATCTAGAAAAGTGCTCCCAGGTGGTCAGCAGTTACAGGCAAAAAAAGGCTGATGTGATCTTGGGGTGTATCAACAGAATGTTCAGTCTGGAGGAGGTTGAGGGGGGACACGGACACGATTGCTCTCTTGGAGTACCTGGAGGAGGGCAGGGAGCCGTTCCTGTTGGCAGCAGAGGAGAGGACTCACAAGAATAGGTTTAAATTAAGGGCGGGAAGGTACCGGCTGGATATTAGGAAGAACTTTGTTACATTAAGAGTAGCTCAGCAGTGGAACGGGCTGCCTTGGGGGAGGCTGTGAGCTCCCCCTCCCTGGCAGGCTTTAAGCCGCAGCTGGACAAAGACTTGTCAGGGATGCTCTAGGGCTGATCCTGCGTTGAGCAGGGGGGTTGGAATAGATGGCCTCGATGGACCCTTCCAGCTCTGTGTGCTGCTGGGATTCTGTGATCCTCCCAAGTTTAGAAAACGGGAATATAAGGTTAGGGGAGCAACAGTGAAGGTGGCTGGAGTGGCTGTCTCTCCTCTTTCCAGGAGGGGCCCTTCATTCCGGAGTCAGCACTTCCACAGCCAGTTAGCAGCTCCGTTGCTGAGGGGTGGCCCGTCGCTTAGAATGATTGGCCTGCGGCCATGGTCAGAGGCACTGGGCCAATAAGGAGGCACCTTAAGCATTGCCTTACTGGCTGAGGCAAAAGGTCCAACGAGCATTCTCTCTCATAAATCATCCTGCGATCGAAGCACTGGTGGCAGGAAATAATTCATCGGGTTTCCCTCATCCTGCCAGCTGTGCTGTAGTGGTTAAGAGCGGTGGACTCTAATCTGGAGAACCGGGTTTGAGTCCCCAGTCCTCCACGTGCAGCCAGCTGGGTGATCTTGGGTCAGTCACAAGTTCTCTCAGAGCTGTTCTCTCAGGAGCAGTCCTCGAAAGAGCTGTCTCAGCCCCACCTACCTCACAGGGTGTCTGTTGTGGGGAGGGGAAGGGAAAGGAGATTGTAAGCAGCTCCAAGACTCCTTTGAGTAGTGAAGGGCTGCGTATAAATCCAATCTCTTCTCTTCTTCCTCCTCCCAATGGGACCCCAAAGCGGCTGACTTCATTCCTGCCTCCATGTTGAATATTTATTTATACTATCACATAGCAGATTGTTTAAGGCAGTCAATGGCTTTTACTTGGCCCCTTCTTATACGGGTGTTTTGCTTTTCCAGAACATCATTTTTTCTGTATATTGTTACGTTTCTGGGAGCACATCAGAGGCTCCTACATGGGCGGGGGGAGGACTGAGAAAGAGAGAAGACTAGCTCTTGCCTGCTGCCTAACGTGATACATACAGTCCAGAAATTGTAAAAGCTACCTGTGTAAAAGAGGAAGAAGAGGAGATTGGATTTATACCCTGCCCTTTTCTCAAGTTCTCTCAGAGCTGTTCTCTCAGGGGCAGTCCTCGAAAGAGCCCTCTCAGCCCCACCTACCTCACCGGGTGTCTGTTGTGGGGAGAGGAAGGGAAGGAGATTGTAAGCCGCTCTGAGACTCCGAGTGAAAGGCGGGGTATAAATCCAGTCTCTTCTTCTGCTCCAGGGCTGGGCTAGTGTAGAGGTGTGCAAAAAAAAAAAAAATTCGGTAAAATTCGGATTTGGGCATATTGGACCTGAATTTTTTCGGTATTCCCGGAAAAACCCGAATACCTATACCGGTAAAGCATTGAAATCCGAAAAGTTTTGGGATTCCCGAAAAATTCGGGTCCATTATATCCAATGGGGCCATTGACTTCAATGGCAAAATTTTCTGGAAAGTTTGCACGTGGCTGGAGGGGGGGGGTTGAGGTAGAGACTCCAAATTTGGACTGTAGCTGCTGGAGCCTCTCCCCAAAAGACCCCCAAGTTTTGAAAAGATTGGACCAGGGGGTCCAATTCTAGGGGCATCCAAAGAGGGTGCCCCCAGTTCTCCATTGTTTCCTATGGGAATGGATCAGGCAAGCAGATTCTCCCTGTAAAAAAACTTGAGAGGTGTGGTGGTGGTGTGAGGGGGCATGTTTGCCAAGCCAGCAGCAGACCATGTGCAATCACCACCCCACCAACCCCAGGTCTCTCCCAAACCAACCCTAAGGAAGAATAAAATAAAGAGAAAAGAAATTAAATTTAAAAGTGCCCTAATAAATCAAATCAGTCTGAAGTCTTCTGAGGTATTGATCCGAGGTCCATGAAGAGCAGGGAGGAAAGCAGGGCAGACTCAGGCGCAGGGGCAGCAGAAGCCAGCCAGCCACAATCTCCAACAGCCAAGCCATGCAGCTCTCTCTCACCAGCCAGCAGGATCCAGGAACACAGCAATGAGAGTCAGCCCAGAGACTGGCTCCTTTTATGCTCTCTGAGCATACACAGAAGGATTTCAAAAAGGAAAAACCTTCTGTGATTGGCCAGAGAGCAGATGCCAGAACCCTGGGAAAGGAGCAAACCACAGTGCTCCTTCCCTGGGAAAGGAGCAAACTGGTGGTTGGGCTGCAGGCAGCAACAACAGCCTTGCAAGCTTGCAAACTGCAATGCATTTTGCAAATGCATTGCAGTGATTGGCTGTCTGGAGCCTCCTTCCCCCCCCCCCTGGAAACAGGAGGAAAAGGCGGGAAAGAGGGGGAAATGGTGGGAAAAGGAATTCCCGGGCCCTTCAACAGTTTAAAACCCCCCACAATGCCGTTTTTCGGCAATGCCGAAAAATGCCGAAAAAATCCCAAATGTTCCGGGATTTTTTTTTTGGAATTCGAAGATTACAGTGAATAGCCTGTCCGGAATCCCGAAAGCCGAAAAAAACCCAAAAATGCTTTTTGGGGTTTTTTTCCGTTTTGGGATTCCCGAATGCACACCCCTAGGCTAGTGCTGAGAGACACAATGTGGCGAAGGGGTCTGACAAGGACCAGGGAGGTCCAGGTTCAGATTTCCACCGGGCTGAGAAACTCACCGGGTGACCTGGAACCGGTCTCTCCAGCCTACCTACCTCGCAAGACAGTTGTCACGAGGCTAAAACGGAAGTGGGGAGAGTGGCGCACAGCTCTCAGAGCAGGTCAGAGGCACATTTACGGTCGCCACCACCATCGTTCCCTGTGTTCAGGAGAGCAAAGAAGCGACTGGCTAACCCTTCTTGCGCAGTGGATGCTCCCTCCCTAGCACATTTTTATCTGGGGTTGAAGTCTGTTGTAAAAAACCCGCTCTCGTTCTCTCTTCCCCTCATGCGCCCAAGCAAGTCCTTGTTTTTTCATTTTTCTGCCCATAGCCAAGTGTCTGTTTACGAGGTGGACAAGCGGGACTGCCACAAGTTCTGCACCACTGGCATCGACGGAGCCATGACCATCTGGGACTTCAAGGTAGGCTCGGGCTGCCCAGCCAGGCCCCCACGGCACGACTGCCTAATCTTTGGGTGGGGGGGAGAGGATGGGATCAGAATTGGGGACGCCGGGACAGATACCGTGAACGTATTGCTTTCAGGAGTTTTGCTAATCCCCCCCCACACACTTTGCTTTGCGTGGATTTCAGCAGTAACCCAGCAGGGGACAGGAGCAGAGACCCAGAATCTGTACTGGGGTCAAGCCCACCTCTTCTGCCGTGCTGGTGAAGCTGACTTCACACCCACCCGCCAGGTTTTTTATTAAAAAAAGACTTCACATGTCAGGCCAAGGCCAAAATGGAGCTTCCTAAAATTGAAATCACCAAAGGGTTGAGGTGTCACTGTTAATCGACAGAAGCGTCTTTGAGGCAGAAAAAAACAACCGAATTGTGCAAAGCACTTTTTGGTACCGTGACACAGTAATTTGTGTAGCAGTTGTGTCTCAGCGCTCATGCTGGAGTTGTGTGTTACGGCCTGGAAAACTTCCTGATCCTTCTGCTGCCTGGTGCCCCCCCCAATCCAGAGCTCCTGATTGGTGCGTTTATCACAAAGGCGCACCTAGAACTCTAGTGGCCAGGAGAGTGAATTGCAGGCCGAAAATGAATAAAGCAGTTTCTCTGAGGGTTCCCCCACTCCGTCATTAAAGGTGTGTCCTCTTGGGTGCCTAGAGAAAGAGAGAGTTTGGGGGCTGGGATTTGTTCTTCAGACCCTACCTGACCGTGACACTCCCCGACCCAGCACCAACTCTGCCTCACTGGGCTGTTGTGAGGATAAAAAGGGTGGGGTGTGGGAAAACAATGTAATGCTTCCTCAACTTCCTCGGAGGCCAGGTAAGAGAAGAATGTAATTGAATACTGCCAGTCTTCTCCAGCGTCTGCTAATCCCACACCGCAGCCTGCCGAGGGAAAGGTCGTGCCAAACCCCAGACAGCACAGTGTCTCTCCCCCTTCTTTTCTGGAGGGTTCCGCCTTGGCATTAAAATCACTGAATTGGCGAGAAGGCCTCCATGACCTGGTTGGGCCTCAACTCCGCTGTGTGTTGCGCTGCTTTCCTATCTTGCGCCGGCTTGTGCATGGAGTGGCCACCAGGTGTCACTGTTTTTCTATCTTCTCTTAGCTGAGATTGCAACTCTGTATTCCGCACGCTCATGTTTCCTCCTTCCCCCCCTGAAACCACAGTGGTCTTGAGATGCCATGGCCGAGCCATCTTGAAGCACAAGCCTACTCTTGTGTTGGCTGGCAAAGGCTGTACCCGTTGGTCACTCCATGTCCCAGCTGTGTGCGCTTTTGCACTGTTAAAAAAGTTGGCAGCAGCAAAAACCGATTCTCCTGCCGCTGTCCATTTATACAAACGTGCACGATTGCTCTTTATTTGGCATCATTCTGAAATGTTTATGCCGGCTGTGGGGTGGCCAGGAGCCGGAGGGGGCACCGAAGGCCCACCCCCAAACGCAGGGAATTCTTATTCAGCTCCCCCTTGAGCCTCCAAAACACCCACAGGTATTGTCCATTTGGGGCATTATCCCTGCAGCCCAAAAGACTGGGAACTGGTGCACTCGTCCCTGCACTGTCCAGGCTTTGGGATCTCTGCCAGGATACGCCGCTTCAGACTCCACACACAGGTTCAGTAAGTCAGGCAGAAATTCCTTTATTATCAAAGTACAGGCAAAGTGACCCCAATTAACAGTAACAGGCAAAGGGAAGATTCAACTTTTTCTAGAGGTAAACAAAATACAGTCAATAAAATCTGCAAAAACATACTCAGAATCAAAAGGCAGGAAAGATCCTGCCCCAAAGACGTGCATTTCCTTCCCCCACACAAAGCTTTTTTGCCTTTTATCCTCGGAAGGACGTATTAAGATGCTACTGTCAACCCCACCCACCTCATTGGGCTTGGTTGCCATGGGATGTAGGGGGGTGACTGGAATGTACACTTTCGCTTCTGTCTGCTTTTGCTGTTTTATCTCCCTTGGCTCAGCCGTGTAAACTTGAGTCCCAGTCCAGGCTGGTATTGTCTTTCTCCTGGGAATTCTGAGCCGTTATTTCGGCAGGCCTCTAGCTTAGGCGTGATTGCCCCTGGGCCATCAGGATGCAGCTTGATTTAGGTATAATTGCTTGCTTCGCGTGCTTTCCCCCAGTTCTAATGCAGAAAGGTTAAGAGTCTGGATCCTATCAGTGTCTCAATAAACTTTCTATTCTGTTGAATGACTGTTGTTGGGAACTGAATTCTCCTGGAGTCATTCCAGCTGTCAATTAAGATACCCAACTGTGCAGCTCTTGCGAAACTAAAAACTGGGCAGTCCCTGCAATGACTTGCAAGGTCGATCCTCCCACTCCTGCCCTCATTTAGTTCTTCCGTGTTAATGTTTTACTCACGAGTCGGTCCCTTCCTTACAGTCCCCCACCCCATCAAAGCTGTGTTTACCGGCTGGCTTCTGTACCCAGCTGCTGTATTCTGCAAGGCCTCGAAATTGCAGTCTAGCTCTGGTTAATGCTGGTTTGTTTTCCCATTCTTTCCCCTGCCTGCCCCCCCCCCAGACATTGGAGTCCTCCATCCAGGGCCTGCGGATCATGTAAAAGAAGGAGCCTCTCGGTTCGCTAGCAAGACAGCTCGCTCCGGCGCCTGCACAGACTTGAAAAGGGATGGTGAAGATGGGTCGCTTTGAAGCACTGAGGAATCGACAGCTTCGTGGATTTTTTTTTTTTTTTGCCTCCTCTTTTTCATCCCCCCCCCCCAGTTTGGTGAAATGTGTTTGGTTTGCAAATCAGCTGTGACCGTGGTTATATATTTGGGGTTTTTATTATTATTATTGTTATTGCCGGTTGTTTTCATTCCATTCTTTACCAAAGCTGCTCCTGAAAATAGTTCATTGCGGAAAGTATGAATCGCTAACTTAAGTGGGGAATGTTGTGTAAACTGTCTGCTAGAAAATTAAAAAAAGTCGAACACACAAGCACAGCGTTCAGTCGGTTCCTCGCAGCAGATAAAAACTTAACCCTCCGTCTCTTCTTCTCTCTTTTTGCTTGCTTTTGTTATTTAAACTGCTCAACAGGAGGGAAAAGTTTCCACTGCGTGCATTTTGCTCCAAAGGGCTTGACCGCCTTTGGTGCTGCGTTCCCCACCCCCTCACTTCCCATGTTCTTCTTCCGGTCTCAGACTGGGAGGAAGGGGGGAGCTTACATGATTCAAGAGAAGAAGAAGAGATTGGATTTATACCCCGCCCTTCACTACCCGAAGGAGTCTCAGAGTGGCTTACAAACTCCCTTTCCCTTCCCCTCCCCACAACGGATACCCTGTGAGGTAGGCGGGGCTGAGAGAGCTCTTTCGAGGACTGCCTGTGAGAGAACAGCTCTGAGAGAACTTGTGACTGATCCAAGGTCACACCAGCAGCTGCATGTGGAGGAGAGGAGAATCAAAGGTGATTCTCCTAGATGAGAGTCCGCACTCTTAAATAGTACACCCACCTGGCTCTCTGGTTTCCCCCGCCAGCTGCTGCTGACTGAGCCGCACTTTGCAAGGGTGTCCTCAAGGGCAAAATCGTTCCCCCTGTCAGGAGTTCCCCTGTTCCCGACAAAGCTAAGAAGGCGCACGAGTCTTGTGATCTCTCCGCCCCTCTGCCTGCCTGCCTCGAGTGACCGCTGCGGAAAGCCGCTCCGTTCTCTAGTTCTCCCCCAGTCGACCACGTGGACTCCTCGGAGGGGTTGCCCTTCTGAATGCCCTGCGGCAGCCTCAGCGGTCTGTCCTTTGTGTGTGGGGGGGGTCCATTCCCCCCACCATCACCACCAAGAAGCTTACACCACCTTTAAGGATTGACGCTGCCAGGCAACGAAAGAATCAGGGAGAGCCGTGGCCTTTTTGAGAATGAAAACATTCTGTGGCCAGGTCACACCAAAGACCCAGCCGGTCCCACCCAACATGCTGTTTCTGGCAGTGAACGGCTCTGCGTCCCTGGGAGAGCTCCCCGGGAAGGTGTATAATGGGAAACGATTGCCCGCTGTTGAGGTCCCCTTGCGCCTGATTTATTTATATTTATTCATTTATGTATTTATTTGATTTATATCCCGCCCTCCTTGCGTCGCAGGCTGAGGGCGGCTTACAGTAGGTTAAAATACAGATGCACCGAAACAGTGCAATAACGTAGTATGCAGCAAATGGCAATCATAACTACAAATAAATACATATAAAGATAAAATGCTGATGGCGGTAGCGTCCCATAGGGTCAAATTACACTGGCTGTTGTTATTCAGGTTAACAAAGAGGCCTTAACAGTTCAGATGTTAAGAAGAAGAAGAGATTGGATTTATACCCCGCCCTTCACTACCCAAAGGAGTCTCAGAGCAGCTTACAAACTCCATCCCCTTCCCCTCCCCACCACAGACACCCTGGGAGGTAGGTGGGGCTGAGAGAGCTCTTGACAGAAACTGCCCTTTTTCAAGAACAGCTCTTATCAGAACTACGGCTTGCCCAAGGTCAGCCAGCCAGGTGCAAGTGGAGGTGTGGGGAATCAAACCCAGTTCTCCAGAGTCTGCGCACTTAACCACTACACCAAACTGGCTCTAATTAATAGTAATAGCCGATGGTAAAAAATTCCAGGGTAAGGCTCTGATTTTAAGTTCAGATGTTATTTGTGGCTCTCACTCGAGTGTTAATATCGTTCAGCTAGGCTTGTTGCTTGAAACTGGCATCCACCAAATTACCAGCTATCTGCAGCTCAGGAAATCTGCTGTGCTAAGTTGACTCTCTCTTCCCCACCGTTTGGGGGACACACACCCACAATGAATGGTGGACCTAATTCCAGGAGGATGGATGGGGCGAAGGCTGGTCTGCTGCCAGCCTGGCCCACCTTGCTGTCTCTCCACATGAGATCAGAGGGGTGGTGACCAGGGTTCCCTCTAAGCTGAGTTAGTGTGAGCTAGCTCACAGTTTTTTAGCCTCCAGCTCACACCTTTTTTGTCTTCGCTCAGGAAGGATGGCTCCAGAGCAAGCTAATTGATGGCGGCAGCCAAATCACTGGCTCCCAGCTTTGAGGCCAGGAGCTCACGAAGTAGAATTGTTGCTCACAAGACTCCACAGCTTAGAGGGAGCACTGGTGGTGACAAACTCTCCCTAAAAGCGGCAGCTCTCAGCTTGCTGGCAGGGGCAAGATGCATGAGCCCTTACCTTTAGGAACAGGCCTGGATGTCCTCTGTGCTAAAATGTAACCGTATGAATTCTGGGACTTGAACACAAATTGAACAGATTCGCACAACTTTCTCTTGCATAACTGCAGTTTTTTAAAAAAACTTTTGCATAGGGCTTTTTTTTCCTGGAAAAAGGTGCTGGGGCTCTCAAGAGGGAAGTGAAGTTTTCCATCTGTATACTGAAAACTCACGAACTTTAAAACATTTTTAAAAGAATTTTGTCAGAGAGGTTCGGGAACTCCGTTCCATTGCATATCCCCAGGAAAAAAAGCCCTGGTTTTGTATAAGTCATTCTTGCTTTGCTCAGTGGAGGCAGAAGGTGGGTGGGTGCAGAAGAAGAGATTGGATTTATACCCCGCCCTTCACTACCTGAAGGAGTCGCAGAGCGGCTTACAACCTCCTTTCCCTTCTCCTCCCCACAACAGACACCCTGGGAGGCAGGTAGGGCTGAGAGAGCTCTGAGAACTGCTCATGAGAGGACAGCTCTGAGAGAACTTGTGATTGACCCAAGGTCAGGGCTATTTTGGGGCAGGAATGGAGTTCCAGCTGGCTCCTGAGTTGGCTACACCCAGCAGGAACTCATTAGCATAATAGGCCACACCCAACAGCAGAAACTCATTAGGACTGGCTACATTAGGGGTGTGTGGCCTAACATGCAAAGGAGTTCCTGCTCCAAAAAAAGCCCCGGGTTTTGACAACAAAACAAGGTAAACAGAATAAGAAGCAAAAGCTGAGTGCGGCTGGAGGGCCACACGTCTGGCAGCATGGGGGTGTAGCCTAATATGCTAATGAGCTGTGCCATCAGGGGTGTGGCCTGTGAATGAATTTCTGCTGTTGGGTGTGGCCTATTATGCTAATGAGTTCCTGTTGGGCTTTTTCTACACAAAAAGCCCAGCCCGAGGTCACACCAGCAGCTGCATGTGGAGGAGTGGGGAACCAAACCCGGTTCTCCCAGATTAGAGTTCACGCTCCTAACCACTACACCAAACTGGCTCTCGGAAACATGCAAGGGTCAGACACCCTGCTCAGGACTGATAGAAACAGCATTCTGCCACCTCTTTCGGCTTCTGAGATGTAAGGCATTTGCCCATTCAAGCCATGTGACTGCCAGATTATCCCCTACAGAACCACAGTGGGTGTCCCGCTCTCGGCATGGAGGTACTTAATCCTTTGACAGCCTGGGAACTGGTCCTGAAGCCTACTTAGATCCCAACTCCACCTCAAGTTTATCAGACACAAAGCTCGAGCCCCCAGGTTGCTTGCTGTGGGTTTATGGGTCGCACCATTGATTTTGCCAGCCGCATTCTTTCTGCTTGCCCCCTTAGGTAGACTGCCAGCACAAGGGCAGCAGGCGGACTATGAGATGGCATTCTCTAGGCTCCAGTTCTTCCTGTTGTTTTTCTGAATTTAATGGGCCGACAAATGTAGGCAGCGTTATCTGTCCAAAGATAATCTTCTGTGTGAGCAGAAACTCAGAATGGCCTCCATCCTCCTGTGCGGATTTGAGTGGGCTGTATACTAGGGTTACATGACTCGTGGATCTGGGATGAACTGTCTTTCTAGCACCCTTTTGTCCCACTCTTTCTTCAAGGAGAGCTCAGTGAAGCTTACATAGTTTTCCCTTCCATTTTGACCTCACAGCAACCCTGTGAGGTAGGCTACACGGGCAGACTTCAACTGGCCCAAAGTCATAGAATCACAGAGCTGGAAGGGATCTCCAGGGTCATCTAGTCCAACCCCCTGCCCAAGGCAGGAAATTCACAGATCCTCCCCCCCCCCAGTGACTGCTGTTCCATGCCCAGAAGAGGGCAACCCCCCCTTCCAGGATCCTTGGCCAAACTGGCCTGGAGAACAATTGCTTCCTGACCCCAAAGTGGCAATCAGCATTTCCCTGGGCGTGTCAGAAAGGGCCACGAGAACTAAGCACTGAGGCAAGGCAACCCTCCCTACCCTCCCCTTCTCGTGATCTGCCTAAGTTCACTGAATCAGCATGGCCGTCAGATGGCCATCTAGCCCTTTTGGAAAACCTCCAAAGAAGGAGAGCCCACCACCTCCTGAGGAAGCCTGTTCCACTGAGGAACCACTCCAGCTGTCAGGGAGTTCTTCCTAATGTTTAGCCAAAAACTCTTCTGATTTAATTTCATCCCGTTGGTTCTGGTCCGACCTTCTGGGGCAGCAGAAAACAACTCTGTACTATCCAGCAAGTCTCCATGGGCAGAGTGGGCACCAAACCTGGCTTTCCTAACCTGGCTGTCTTTAACTAGCACATTACACTACGCTGATTGAGACTCCAAGAAACCCATCTGGCAGTGGGGGCAGGATTTCACCCGTTGTGCTTCCCCAAACCTCCCTTGTCTCCGCCAAAGTCAGTCAAAACTGACTGCATCTCAGAAACCGGCTCTGATGCATGCACAAATATGGTATGCCTTTCGGCGTAAGTGCTGGCAGGATGTGTGATTTCCCAACTGTTTAGAACTGAGTAACAGGGCGGGGCTAGCCCTGGAGATCAGAGCCTCATCACCCCAGCTGCTATCAGGACATGTGTCGGTCAGCTCACTGCAAATCCCACCTCTCTGAACCGGTGCCATGCTGAAAAGCTGTTTTGCCAGCAGTGTCCAAACTGCTCTAATCGGCTTGCTTTGCAGGATTACGGAACAGGATTGCCCGCCTGCGTCTCTGCGGACGGAGTTGTGTTACCACACAACCAGCTTTTTTGTCGCATTCCTTTTCGGGACAATGCCTGGCAGTCCGTTCCTCCACACTCTGGGGATAATAGCGATTAGGTACTTGGAGGTTGTTTAGGGGCTGTGGTGGGTCAGTGGTTAAGACGCTTAGCTGCAGACCGGAAGGTCAGTAGTCCAGCAGTTCGGGACTCTAATGCCGCATGATGGAGTGAGCTCCCGTCTCTGGCCCCAGCTCCTGCCGACCTAGCAGTTCGAAAGCAAGAAACTGCAAGTGAATAAATAGGTACCGCTTTGGTGGGGAGGTAACGGCGTTCCGTATGCCTCGGCTTCTAGTCACACCAGCCACATGACCATGGAAATATCTTCAGACAGCGCTGGCTCTTCGGCTTGGAAATGGAGATGAGCACCACCCCCTAGAATTGGATTCAACTGGTTTTCAAGCAAGGGAAACCTTTACCTTCACTTGTGGGTTTGCAACCGGAAGCCCCCAGTTCTCCCATTGTGAATGCGACCCTACAGAATCCCCCAATGTACGCTACAGCTACACCACCTTCATACCTAAGATTGCCGGGCCATAATCCGGTGATTGTCCACTTTACCTCACAAATGCTCCACCAACGTGGAGAGGTAAACCGGTGTTGGCTTCTCTCTGCCAGTTCCTCTGCAGGCGCCAAGAACAGGAAAGTGGACTGAAAACAGGCTAACTCATAGAGGCCTAGGATCCTCGGGTGCAGGTGGGGGGCTCACGGTCCAACCCTCTGTCTGAAGCCAAGCAGGGATAGATAAAGTCGGTGTCACGCCTGGAGACCTTCTGGGAACCCCGTGGAAAAAAACACATTTCAATTACATAATGGAAAGGAGATTCAAGCGGATGGCCGTGCTGGTCTGAAGCAAAGGAACAAAGTTGGAGTCCGGCGGGGCACCTTTAAGACCAACAGAATTTAATTCTGGGTGTCACCTTTCACAGGCATGCACACTTCTTCAGATATAGCGAAACAGCATTTCCTCAACCATTACATATAGCTAGATTCAGGTCGGTAGCTGTATCAACCTTTGTGTGCATGCATACTTCCTCAGAGACATTGAAACCGACTTCCTCAAGCCTTACATAAAGGTAGAGAGGTTTAATTTTAATTCTGGGTATAAGCTTTTGTGTGGATACACGGTTCTTCAGGTGCACCTTCTCTCTGCCTATACGTAAGGCTTGAGGAAGTTGATTTCACCGTATCTGAAGGAGTGTGCACGCACACGAAAGCTGATACCCAGGATTAGAGAAGAGAGAAGAAGAGATTGGATTTATTCCCTGCCCTTCACTACCCAAAGGTGTCTCAGAGCGGCCTACAAACTCCTTTCCCTTCCCCACAACAGACACCCTGTGAGGTAGGTGGGGCTGAGAGAGCTCTGACAGAAACTGCTCTTTTTCATGCACAGCTGCGCCAGAGCTTGTGACTGACCCAAGGTCACATCAGCAGGTGCAAGTGGAGGAGTGGGGAATCAAACCCAGTTCTCCCAGATTAGAGTCCGCGCACTCAACCACTACACCAAACTATAAATTTTGTCAGTCTTAAAGGTGCCGCTAGACTCAAACGTTGTTCTAATGGACAGAAGGCAGGGCTAGACACAAAAATAAATAAATACGTTCTTCCCTGCTTTAGCAGGGGAGTCACAAGTCAGAGCGGGTGACCTGGCAACCATACCAATGCCTGCCAAGGCATTCAGACAACATACAAAAATCGCACCAACCCTTAGCACCAAGTGTGGGGTCTACTCTGACCGCCAGCAGCTCTCCAGAGTTTCTCCCAGTCCTGCTAGATCCGAGTCCAAGTAGCACGTTAAGAGCCCAACAAGATGTCCGGGGCAACAGCTGTCGAGAGTCAAAGCTCCCTCGGTCAGAAACCCTCTCCTAGTCCTTGTGCTTGAAATCCTTCCCCTGGCGATGGTGGGCCTTCAGCCTGGGACCCCTTCCTGCCGCCGGGACCCCACCCTGTGAGGCACAGCCCCTTCCCTGCCTAGCTGAGCACACCTGGGAGTTAGTGTGGCGTAGCAGTTAAAGTGTCAGACTAGGATCTGAAATATCCAAGTTCGAATCTACACTCTGCCACAGAAGCCCTCTGGGTGACCCTGGGCCAGTCACACGTCCTCAGGCTCAACTGCCTCACAGGGTTGCTGGGAGGGTAAAACAGAGGAGATTGGATTTATACCCCGCCCTTCACTACCCGAAGGAGTCTCAGAGTGGTTCACAATCTCCTTCTCTTCCCCTTCCCACAACAGACACCCTGGGAGGTCGGTGGGGCTGAGAGAGCTCTCTTGAGAGAACTGTTCCTCCGAGAACAGCTCTGAGAGAACTTGTGACTGACCCAAGGTCACACCAGCGGCTGCATGTGGAGGAGTGGGCAATCAAACCCGGTTCTCCCAGATTACAGTCCGTGCTCTTAAGCACCACACCAAACTGGCAAATGATGTAAGCCGTTTTAGGTCCCCATGCAGGGTTAGCAGGTCCCCCCTTGGGCTCCAGAGGGGAGAATGGGGTGTGTGGTTGCCAGATCCAGGTTGGGAGATTTGGGGGTGGAGCCTGGGGAGGACAGGGACCTCAGTTGGGCACACAGCCCTAGAGACCACCCTCCGAAGCATCTATTTCCTCCAGGGGGAAGAGATCTCTGCAGTCTGGAGAGGAGCTGAAGTTCCAGGGGATCCCCAAGGGTCCCACCTGGAGGCCACAGTGTCCCCTCGAAGCTGAATTCGTGTGAGCTGCATCCTTGTCTTCGCTCAGGAAAGGACGGCTCAAGAGCAACACTCCCTCTAAGCTGTGGCGTCTTGTGAGCAAAAATTCTACTCTGTGAGCTGCTGGCATTAAAGTGGCGAGCGAGAGATTTGGCTCCTGCATCCGCCAGTTTGCTCTGGAGCCCACCCTGCCCGAGCTGAGACAAAAACGTGTGAGAGCCGGAGGCTAAAAAAAGGCGAGCTGGCTCACACGAACTCAGCTTAGAGGGAACACTGATCTAGGCAGGGGCCAGCTCCCTCGCTCACAGCTTCAGTGCCAGCAGCCCCCAAAGCAGATTTGTCGCTCACAAGACTCCAGGGCTCATCAGAGGGCGCATTTCACCTCCTAGGTAAAGTAAACTTTAAAAAATAAAACCGTGTTTGGAAGACTCCACATAACATAGCCCGGAGGAGCGGCTTCCAGTCTAATCGTGCCAGCTCCCGTTGGTTCAGTTGCACCGCTTGGGAAAGAGTGGGAGGTTGGGAGGGAGGGAGGGAGGCCGCTCCGCCTTGCCTTGCCTTGCCTTGCCTTGCCTTGCCCTGCCCTGCCCTTTCGGCCAGCGCAGCACCAGGAGGAAGAGAGCAAACCAGGAAGTGGCTGGGAGCCGCCCCGGGCAGGCGTGGAAAAGGAGCTCCCCTCGCCAGTCGCCGGGAGGTGAGTTGTGGCCTCCAGGGCCCTTCTGAGAAAGGGGGGCAGTTGGGGGGAACTTCAAGGGCAACTCCCGCAGCCCACACCTTTCACCTGGGGAGGGCAAATCCCAGCTCCTTGCCTGCCTGGTAAACCAGGTGTCAGCTTGCAGTCTCCGAGCCGTAGGCGCAGATGGGACTTGTGCCCTGGAGTGTCCATTAGGAAATGTGGTCGTGAAGTTTGGGGTTTTTTTTTACCCCAATGGGAGGGCCTTTCCCGCCCCCGTTTTGAAGTCCGAACGCGACATTCCTTCCCCCTAGGCTCCCCTCCTTTCAGGCTTGTAAACGGGTCCCCCTAGCTGCCCCTTTGGTATTGGGTTTAGGGTTGCCAGCCTCCAGGTGGGGCCTGGAGCAACGCTCCCTCTAAGTGAGCAAAAAATCCTACTGGCATTACAATTGTGAGCGAGCGACTTGAGGACTGCATCAGTTAGTTTGCTCCGGAGCCATCCTTCCTGAGAGAAGACAAAAAGGTGTGAGCCAGAGGCTAAAAAACTGTCAGCCGGCTCACACTAAGTCAGCTTAGAGGGAGCACTGAGAGCTCCCGCTTCTGCAACTGATCTCCAGCCAACAGGGGTCAGCCCCCCTGGAGAAAATGGCTGCTGTGGAGGGCGGACTCTGTGGCATTGGACCACGCTGAGGCCCCTCCCCCTCCCCAGACCCCGCCCTCTCCCGGCTCCAGCCCCAAAGTCCCCAGGTGTCTCCCAGCCCAGACCTGGCTCCTCTATATTGGGTTGGTTGACAGTAAAATCAGGGTTGCCAGCCTCCAGGTGGGGCCTGGGGATCTCCCGCTCTCACAGCCGCTCTCACAGGCAATAGAGGAGGGTTGCCGGCTCCAGGTTGGGAAATACCTGGAGATTTTTTGGGGGGTGGAGCCTGAGGGAATAATGCCACAGAGTCCACCTTCCCAAGTGATAATATGCATAATCCATTGTGTGGTGGCGTTTGAATTACATTGAGGAAACTGAATTTTGGAACAAGAAACTTTCAGTCTGTGGAGACTTTTGTGATGTCACTCATCACAGTTGTTGTTTTCCTTTCTACTTCCTTCCTGTGATCTCTCTCCTTGGTTTGAATCGGCCTGGAGGTTGGCAACCTACAATACAGCAGGGCTTTTTTTTGTAGAAAAAGCCCAGCAGGAACTCATTAGCATAATAGGCCACACCCACCATAAACTTTTTAGCATATCAGGATACACCCTGACCGCACAGCTCATTAGCATATTAGGACACCCCCCCATATTACCAGAAGTGTGGTCGTCCAGCCACACCCACCTTTTGCTTCTTATTCCGTTTACCTTGTTTGTTGTCAACCCCCAGGACTTTTTTGGTAGCAGGGACTCCTTTGCATGTTAGGCCACACAGCCCTAATGTAGCTGATCCGAATGAGTTTCTGCTGTTGGGTGTGGCCTATTATGCTAATGAGTTCCTGCTGGGCGTGGCCAGCTGGGGAGCCAGCCAGAATTCCCTTCCTGTGTGTTCCTGCCCCAAAATAGCCCTGCAATACAGTTCAGTTTCCCCTGGAGGAAATGGCTGCTTTGGAGGGTGGACTCTGTGGCCCAGCTCTACCCCCCCAAATCTCCAGGTATTTCCCCAGGTAGAGCTGACAGTCCTAAGCAAAACAGTGCTCATTTTCACACATTCAAGACTTTTTCCTCCTGGTCAGCTGGCAAACCCTACCTTTACCTCCCGGGCAAGTCCTTAGACTGAAACTCGCTCTCAAGACAAGCAGATCTGTGGGACACTCGTGTGGCCCTTAATGTTTAATTTTTTGAAAAGGGCATAGCCCCCTGGCTTCTGAGCCCCTCTCGTTGGACTGCGCACAGCAAGGCAGAAGGGAAGCGGAAGGCACGATGCTGGCTTCCTCTCCAGCTTACTGGCAAGGGTGCCAGTTTTTCATATGGCTGCCGCTCCTGTGCTCTTAACAGCATCTTGGCCTGCTTGCATTTGGCGGATGATGGCATCTACCTCTGTGACACGGAAAGATGAATGTGCGGGGTGTGTGGCCATTAAAAGCAGAGGAGCAGGCCCTGTTTTCCGGTCATTTGGCAACCTGCTTGTTATCCACTTCCTGGATAAGGTTATCATGCCGTTGGCACTATGTGACTATAGATTGCTCTGTATGTGGGGGAAGAATTTCTCCTAACTCTGAAATTCCTCCACAATTTAGAACAGGGGTCCACAATGTGGTGTCCTTGGGTACTTGCCAACAGCTTTCTGGGTGTTTTTAGAACATGGGCAGGGCCAGGTGGGCCTTTTCCCAGCAAGGCTTCTGATTGGCCACTGATTGGGGTGTTACCATCCATCTACCTGTGCTGTGTGCGCTGCACTGGCTTCGGGTGGAGTTCAAGATGCTGGTGTTAACCTGTAAGGCCCTAAACGTACCCTTGGGACCACCTCTCCTTGTATGTCCTCAGGAGACCATTGTGCTCTGCAGATAAGAAATTATTGGTGGTCCCTGGCCCAAGGGATATCTGGCTTCCTTTGACCAGAGCCAGGGCGTTTTCTGCCCTGGCTCCAAGCTGGTGGAGCTCTCTGCCAAATAACATCTGTGCCCTGTGGGATTTATTGCAGTTCCGCAGGGCCTGTAAGGCAGAGGTGTTCTGCCAGGCTTCTGTCCATGGGATAAAAGCACAGCCAGAAGTTTAGCATCATCGAAGAAGAAGAAGAAGAAGAGGAGGAGGAGGAGGAGATTGGATTTATACTTCATCCTTAACTACCCGAAGGAGTCTCAGAGTGGCTTACAATCTCCTTTCTCTTTCCCTACCTACAACAGACACCCTGTGAGGTAGGTAGGGCTGAGAGAGGTCTTTCAAGGACTGCTCTTGAGAGAACAGCTCTGAGAGAACTTGTGACTGACCCAAAAAGAAGAAGAAGAGATTGGATTTATACTTCGCCCTTAACTACCCGAAGGAGTCTCAGAGTGGCTTACAATCTCCTTTCCCTTCCCCTCCCCTCCCTACAACAGACACCCTGTGAGGTAGGTGGGGCTGAGAGAGCTCTGAGAGAACAGCTCTGAGAGAACTTGTGACTGACCCAAAAAGAAGAAGAAGAGATTGGATTTATACCCCGCCCTTCACTATCCAAAAGAATCTCAGTGCGGTTTACAATCCCTTTCCCTTCCCCTTCCCCACAACAGACAACCCTGGGAGGTAGGTGGGGCTGAGAGAGCTCTTTCAAGAACTGCTTGTGAGAGAACAGCTCTGAGAGAGAACTTGTGACTGACTCAAGGTCACACAAGCAGCTGCATGTGGAGGAGTGGGGAATCAAACCCGATTCTCCCAGATTAGAGTCCGCGCTCCTAACCACTGCACCAAACTGTAGGCCTAGGCCAAGTGCTGTATTTTTATTGTTTTTATCATTGTACACTGCCCTGAGCCCTGTTTCTACAGGGGAGGGTGGTCTGGAAGTTTAATTTAATAAATAAAGCAATAAAGAATCATAATGATTTGATTGGCTGTGTAGATTTTTTGAAAAAACATTGCTCCAGCAGTAGCTGCCACCACAGCGCAAGGCTTCTCAAAAGCTTGACTGAAGGTGAGCCGTGGCAGCCATTTTGTGGCTTGCTCCGCCTCCTCTTGGGCAGCCATTTTGTGGCTTGCTCCACCTCCTCTTGGGCAGCCATTTTGGGGCTGCGCCCGCCACATTCTGTCAGAATTTCAAAGGTGCAGTTCAGGGACCCTTGCTTTAGGACAACAAGGCTGACTTGGAATAGGGTCATTGTCATCTTGGTGTACAGTCAGAGCTCAAGAAAGAAATTCCGCCTTCTCCTGCCATTGAGCTTCGTCAGTCTGAGCCTCGCATGTCCGGTCTCCCTGAGCCCTGGATCCCAGAAACCCTGAGGTGCTGCTCTCAACCCAAATGCTCCATCAGCAACTGGATTCCTGGTTCTGTCTAATCTATTCAAGGAATCTGGGCAGGGCCTGCCTGACTGGGGAGTAACAGGAAGGCCGCTGCTTCAGGGTACAATTTCCAAGATGTACGCTGTTTCCCCCTGCCTTTGCTGTCTTACTCAGAACATCATTTAAAAATGAAAATTAGGACACCCTGCCTTTCTCTGCAATGGGAAACCAAAGCATCTGGAATCCTTCTCCCTTCCTCCGTTTTTATCCTCACAACGACCCTGCGAGGTAGGTTAGGCTGCAAGCGTGTGGCTGGCCCAAGGTCACCCAGCGAGCTTCCATGGCTGAGTGGGGATTTGAACTTGGGTCTCGCAGATCCTAGTTTGACACTCTGACCACTCTCTGATCACGCCTGGCTCTCCAGTGCTAACTGGAGAAGAAGAGAAGAAGAGATTGGATTTATACTCCGCCCTTCAGTACCTGAAGGAGTCTCAAAGTGGCTTACAATCTCCTTTCCCTTCCACTCCCCACAACAGATGCCCTGTGAGGCAGATAGGGCTGAGAGAGCTCTTCCCAGAACTGTCCTTGAGAGAACAGCTCTGAAAGAACTTGTAACATACCCAAAGTCACACTGGCAGCTGCATGTGAAGGAGTGAGGAATCAAACCCAGTTCTCCCAGATTAGAGTCCACGCTCCTAACCGCTACATCGAACTGTCTCTCTGGAGCAGGGGGGGGGCTCTTGGATGTTAGATATGAACATGCTTGAAGCGAGATCCTGAATTGGGGAACGAACCTTCGCTTTCCTCACTTGGGCTGCCAGCTTTGCATTCGGAAATACCTGGAGATCGGGGTTCAGGGAAAGGAGGGGCCACGGGAGGGTATAATGTCATGGACTCCACCGTCCCAAGCAGCCATTTTCTCTGAGCGAAGCTGGTTAAAAGTTTTAAATGCATAAATAATGAATAGACAAGTGGTCTATGTAGTCTGGCGATCAGCTGTAATTCTGGGGAGCTCCAGCCCTCCGCCTGGAGTTTGGCAACCCCAGGTTTCACTAGGGTTGCCAGCTCCAGGTTGGGAAATTCCTGAAGTTTTTGGGGGTGGAGCCTGAGGAGGGCGGGGTTAGGGGAGGGGAGGGGCCTCAGCAGGGTATAATGCCAGAGAATCCCTCCTCCCAAGCAGCCATTTTCTCCAGGGGAACTGCTCTCTGTCGCTTGGAGGTCAGTTGAAATCCCTGGAGGTAGGCCACCCTGGCTGTCATCCATTCTGCTATCCTGAACACTTTGGGCTGGGAGGGCGCCCAGAATTTGCGGGACTCGCTGCCGAACGGACAGTCCTTTTTTGGTCACTTCCAACCCGGTAATCCCCAAAAAGTAATTTTAAAAGCCACTTGCAGTTTCTCCCTCTTGGATCCTTGGAGAGTCAGTCTGGTGTAGTGGTTAAGTGCGTGGACTCTAATCTGGGAGAGCTGGCTTTGATTCCCCACTCCTCCACTCGCAGCTGCTGGATGACCTTGGGCAAGCCTTAGCTCTGTCAGAGCTGTCCTTGAAAAAGAACGGCTTCTGTCAGAGCTCTCTCAGCCCCACCCACCTCACAGGGTGCCTGTTGTGGGGAGGGGAAGGGAAGGGAGTCTGTAAGCCGCTCTGAGACTCCGAGTGAAGGGTGGGGTATAAATCCAATCTCCCCCTCCTCCTCCTCCTCCTTGACTTTAACCTCTGCTTGTTCCAATCCAAACAGCTTAAATCTGTGGGCTTTTTCAATTCCAGACCTGGCTTGGGGTGGTACCCTCCCCCTCCCCCTGGCTTGCAACTGCAAACCCCTGCTTTAAAGAACAGCTTTTGGTTCTGGAGGCAATTCCCTTTTCCTTCTTTTTTTCGTAGAGAGAGGCCTGCCGAGCAGAGCCAGAACAACTCGGCAAACAAGAGAATTCCCCACAGCTGGGACCAAGAAGCCGCCACTGGCCTGGAAAGAGGCAGGCTCTCCCCCCCCCACACACACACCCACGCAAGGAAGTGGTTGCATTTCTCAGAGAGGAAAGGGGAAGTCAGAGGACTTTGGAGCAGCAGACTTCAGCTCTGAGCTCTTCGGCAGCTGCTGCTGCTGCTGCTGTTCATGTCGACTGCCCAGAGTCCATGAACTAGCCAGGCCTCTGGTTCCCGGACGGCAGAGCGAAAGACCAAGGCTCCCTTTCCCCGGCTCCTGCAAGGTAAGTGCCGGAGATGCTCTGCTTTGCTAACAGATGTGCCCCACAGCTCCACCGAACAGCTGGCTCCCCTCCAGCGTCTCTCCAGCCGCTCTCCGGCTTCCTTGCACTCCAGAAGTTCCAGGGTGGCATCGGCCGCGATGGATGGAAAGAAACTTTCTCTCCCCTCTGATATTTTTTTGCTTCCTTCCAATGCTCCCTCTAAGCTGCGGAGTCTTGTGAGCAAAAATTCTACTTTTGTGAGCTGCTGGCATTAAAGTTGTGAGCGAGCAATTTGGCTATTGCATAAATTAGTTTCCTCTGGAGCCACCCTTCCTGAGCCAAGACAAAAAGGTGTGGGCCGGAGGCTAGAAA
Source organism: Gekko gecko (assembly GCA_029375565.1). Lineage (NCBI taxonomy): Eukaryota > Metazoa > Chordata > Lepidosauria > Squamata > Gekkonidae > Gekko > Gekko gecko. Next base: position 227,125,905 of record JAPDNY010000004.1, on the reverse strand, counting down.
ACTGTGAGCTAGCTCACACGAACTCAGCTTAGAGGGAACACTGCTTCCAGTCTGTTCTGAGACTGGTGGGAAGGGCTTAGATTTGAGTCCGGCTGGAGTTCAGTTTCGTGAGGATCACATGAGGGAAAATGGGAGCATCTAGGATTGCGGGCTGTTTCCACAACGCATTTTAAATTCACCAAAAATGCAAAGGGGAACGCCTGGTTTTGGTTCTTTAGACAGCTCAAACGATGTCTTTCTTCACTTCCGCTCCCCCCCCGCGTGCCGCAGTGACTACTTCCCCTCATGGCTACTAACCAATGCTCCCTCTAAGCTGTGGAGTCTTGTGAGCAAAAATTCTACTTGGTGAGCTCCTGGCATTAAAGTTGTGAGTGAGCGATTTGGCTACTGCATGAATTAGTTTGCTCTGGAGCCCTCCTTCCTGAGCGAAGACAAAAATGTGTGAGCTGGAGGCTAAAAACCTGTGAACTAGCTCACACTAACTCAGCTTAGAGGGAACACTGCTACTGACCCTGCAGTTTTTAGGGTCATGCTTATCCCCGTCCCAATAGTTTAAAGAACTTTTTTTAAAAATTAAAATTGCACTTTAACGTCCCCCAAAACTTGCTTTTAAAGCTGCAAGAATAACCATCCCATCTGGCCTGCAGCTGCTACAAGTTACTTTCAAGCCTCTGGCCTGAAAGGAGGGCCCCGGCCAGAACAGCAACTCATTGATTTTATTATTTACTAAAATACATATATATCCTGCCTGGCCCGACTCACGCAAGGCAAATCTGTGAATTGGAAACAATTGGGTCGTTGAATTAAACCAGAGACTGAGACTTGGAAGGGCTTCTGTGCCTCCGCTAGAACCTGAGTGGAACGGGGGTGCGTGCAAATGGCGAACAGTAAATCATGCAGGTGTGCAACAGGGAACCTCTGGGGCTACAAAGTGCTGCGGTTATAAGGAGTCTTTTCTTAAGGCTTTCTGGTATCCTTTCCAGCTTGTGCTAAACACCACAGGGGATGGAAGGGCTTTTTTTTTTTTTTTTTTTTTGGGGGGGGAGGAAAAAAAAAATCTGTTTGGCATGCAGGGAGCCCCTTTCCCCTAGCGCACAACACTACCCCAAAGGGCGAGCACATTTTTGCTTCACTTCTTAAAACCACACAGATCTTCCGCTGCAGCCAAAATGTGACCGGCCACACCCTGCCAGAGCAGAGCCAGGCTTTGGCGGGTTCCAAAACTAACAGACGGAACTTTTACTGCTTCAGCCAGGCCCACCCCGGCAAGCCAAACACCAGTTTTTATGTTCTTTGCAAGCTCCACATTTCTTCCTGAACGTTATTGAAAGACTCCCACCAAACTTCTGTATCTATCTGTTGATAAACAGAGCCAGTTTGGTGTAGTGGTTAAGAGCAGTGAACTCTAATCTGGAGAACCGGGTTTGATTCCCCACTCCTCTGCATGAAGCCTGCTGGTTGACCTTGGGTCGGTCACAGTTTCTCTGAGAGCTGTTCTCTCAGAGCTTTCCAAGCCCCGCCTACCTCACAGGGTGTCTGTTGTGGGGAGGGGAAGGGAAAGGAGATTGTAAACTGCCCTGAGACTCCTTCAGGTAGTGAAGGGCGGGGTATAAATCCAATCTCTTCTTTTTGGATCAGTCACAGTTTTCTCAGAGTTGTTCTCCCTAGAGGAGATTGTAAGCCACTCTGAGACTCCGAGTGAAGGGCAGGATATTCTCCTCCTCCTCCTCCTCCTCCTCCTCCTCCTCCTCTTCCCAGTAAGTTCCATGACAGGGAGGGGACTCGAACTCAGGTCTCCTGCCTCCAAAACTGACCCTCAAGCTGTACGCAGCAAGCCACTATGCTGCACTCTTATCTGCATTTTGTTTTTAAAACCCCGCTCGCCTTATCAGCTGCCAAACGGGCAGGATGAGTTCACTGCCTGGAAGGTATTTGTCATCATTCCTGCTGGAGACCAGCAAACCACACACGTTTGAGGGATGAGCACCGATTATTCCTTTTTTGGGAAGCCTTTGGGCTCTTGCGACCGATGAGGAGGAGGTACAGACGTTTCCCTTCCTGGACACACCTTGGCATGCCGGGTATTCTCATTTCCCCCGTGACACAGTGGCAGGGTGGAACTTGGGGTCATTGCCAAGCCCTTCTTGAGCTGTCGACGGCTGGGAGCAAACTGGGACCCTGCGGGGCACCCACGTCCTTTTCATTGTGGCCCCTCCCAGTTTGGGATGTGGGAAGGGTGTCTCTGTGTGTCAAGTGCCATCAAATCGCTTGTAACTTATGGTGACCGTATGAATTGATGTCCTCCAAAATGTCCTTATCTTTAACTGCCATTCTCTGGGCTTGCAAATGGAGGGCCATGGCTTCCTTGATGGAATCAATCCATCTCACATTGGGTCTTCCTCTTTTCCTGCTGCCTGCAGCTGCCGGTGTGACCTTGGGTCAGTCACAAGTTCTCTCGGAGCTGTTCTCTCACGAGCAGTCCTCAGGAGAGCTCTCTCAGCCCCACCTAACTCCCAGGCAATGCTCCCCCTAAGCCGTGGAGTCTTGTGAGCAAAAATTCTCCTTTGTGAGCTGCTGGCATTAAAGTTGTGAGCGAGCGGTTTGGCTGCTGCATGAATTAGTTTGCTCTGGAGCCCTCCTCCCTGAGCGGAGACAAAAATCTGTGAGACGGAGGCTAAAAAACCGTGAGCTTGCTCACACTGACTCAGCCTAGAGGGAGCACTGCTCACAGGGTGTCTGTTGTGGGGAGGGGAAGGGAAAGGAGATTGTAAGCCTCTCCGAGACTCCTTCGGGTAGTGAAGGGCAGGGTATAAATCCAATCTCCTCCTCCTCCTCCTTTTCCTCGCGTTATTGTCTTTTCCAGCAAATCTTGTCTTCTCATGATGTGGCCAAAGTATGATAGCCTCAGTTTGGTCATTTTAGCTTCTAGGGAGAGGTCAGGCTCGATTTGTTCTAGAACGCCCAAGATTATAAACCATAACCGGGGGAGGAGAGGACTTTTGGGGCATTTTTGTGGGAGAGAGAATTGTGGCGGTAGCCTATCTCACTCATTGGGTGAAACGTCTCCTGTACGCATCTGAGAGGACCGGGAATGCGTCCTCCGCTTTCTCTGGCCACCCCAGCTTCCGACGCCAGCGAACGAACCGACTGTGGGAGAGTTACAGGCCTTTTCAGAACACCTCTTCTGGCTTTCTTTCTTCTTTTTCTTTCTGGGGTTTTAAAATTGAACTTCCTGTTTTGAAAGGTTATCAGGGCCCTGCCGCGCTTCCTCTCAAAGGCCACTCAGAGCCGAAGGAGCTGGGACGGAGAGGAGAGGAGACGTATATTCTCTCCTGACAGAAAGCTGGGCTCGGTCCCGTCGTGCTTTCCAGGGAATTTCTCCGCCCTCGTGTTCAATGGGATCGGGCCAGGTTCAGACGCTCGACAGATCTTGAATTAAACAATACAGCCTCCGCTTGCCATCACACAAAATGCTGAGAGGGTGACTGGAGGAGATTTAAAAGGGTTCAATGCCCTGCAAAATGGCACTGTTTTCCCAGCCAACCAATGTTTGATTTGGAGTACGATTGCCAGGTCTGGGTTGGGAAATACCTGGAGACGTTGGGGGTGGAGCCAGGAGAGGGCGGGGTTTGGGGAGGGGAGGGGCCTCAGCATGGTGCAATGCCATGGAGTCCACCCTTCGTAGCATCCATTTTCTCCAGAGGAGCTGATCTCTGTCAGCTGGAGATGAGTTGTAAAAGCGGGAGATCCCCAGACCCCACCTGGAGGCTGGCAACCCAGATTTAGAGCCTGTTTTCATAGGCCGAAGGAACCCCAATGAAAAAGACTTCTGAGCATGTACAGAGAGCCACATTCTCTCTGCTGAGCAACAAAGATATTCCCCTGACCCATATGGGGTTAGGCCGGGGGAACTTTCCAGCCAGCCTTAGGGTTGCCAGGCTCCAGTTAGGGCCTGAAGGTTTTCCAACGTTACAACTGATCTCCAGGCTACGGAGGTCAATTCCCCAGGAGGGCGGAGTCTATGGCATTATAATGTGCTGAGGATAATGTGCTGAGGTTCCTCCCCTCCCCAAACCCCTCCCTCCTCAGCCAGTTTGGTGTTGTGGTTAAGAGCCCGGACTCTAATCTGGGCGTACCGGCTTTGATTCCCCACTCTTCCACATGCAGCTGCTGGGGTGACCTTGGGTCAGTCACAAGCTCTGTCAGAGATGTTCTCTCAAGGGCAGTCCTCGAAAGAGCTCTCTCTCAGCCCCACCTACCTCACAGGGTGTCTGTTGTGGGGAAGGGAAGGAAAAGGAGTTTGTAAGCCGCTCTGAGACTCCTTCGGGTAGTGAAGGGCAGGGTATAAATCCAATCCATTCTTTGTCTCTCTTCATCAGTTAAATAAAATGTTCTTTTCAAAGCCGTGCCCCTATTTTTCGGTTTTATTATGCAATTAGGGATAAGCAGTCAGAATTTTCTAATCAAGTTCTGACCTAATCCAGGTCCTGTTTGTAAATATAGTAAATCCTCTGAATCTGGAGTTAATTCTACCATTTAGGAGTTACCAGAAACCTTCTGATGGGGTGGTTATTCTGGCTGCTCATTGTCAGGCTTCAGTTTCCCAGATAAAGAGAGGCGGGAGGGGAGAGCTCTCTCTGCCCCACTTAGCTCATGGGGTGTCTGTTGTGGGGAGGGGAAGGGGAAGGAGATTGTAAACTGCTCTAAGATGCCTTCCAGTAGTGAAGGGCGGGGAATAAATCCAATCCTCCTTCTCTCAGGTTCCACCCCCAAATTTCCAGGTATTCCCCAACCTAGTGCTGCACCCCTAAATCTCCTGGAATTTCCCAACCCAGAGGTGGAAACCCTATAAGCCTTAATGGTATCTTTCAACCCAGGCGCTTGAGAAGATACAGCAGAGACGCTCTTGGCTACATGTTAAATGTGAGACCTGAAAAGGAAACTCTTCTTTTCTTCCGTTCAAGGTTGAGAAGCCATGGCCTACCACAGCTTCCTGCTCGAGCCCATCAGCTGCCATGCCTGGAACAAGGACAGAACTCGTAAGTCGGGACCTCCTCCAGCCACCAGGTTGCCACCTTTCCCTCCATAACGAAAAGGGGGGAACGCTCCTCGAGATTTGGAGGGAGGTCTGTTCAGCTGCAAGGTTTATACCTCGCCTCTTTGCCCTCCTCAGAGCCACTAGGTGTGCTGCAGAAAGACATGTGATGTTCAACATGCCACTGCTGCCGAAAAGAGCAACCCCGAGTTTGAGTTCTCCTGCTTTCTGCAGAATCATTGAATCAGACAGGCCCATAGGCAGGATTTTGTGGCTTGTGGGGCACACTTTTTTTCTGGTGGGGCTGAAGTTCTCAGGCCAGACAGAAAGGCCATTTAGCCAATAGAAAGCTGTTACCAGGATAGATCTGTAAACTGCAAGCCGTCAACCACTTTAGATGACCTTTCTCAGCTGCTGCAAGTTAATCACTCCTGCCAGCCTAAGCAACAATCCTGAGAACAAGCTGGCAGGTGGGGGTGAAGACTTCTACAGTCAAGAGAGCTAACACTTAGGCGGAAAAACTCTCTCAAAGGAGACCAGTTCCTTGACACAGAGTTAGAAGGGATCTGAGAGGTCACCTACTCCAACCCCCTTGCTCAGTGTGGGAATTAGTCAACTACAGCACTCCACTCAGCTTAGGGAGCACACACCTTTAAAAAATTGCTTTGAAATGATTGAAGGAAGCATCTACAGGAGAAATTCTTGTGAGGCTGTGCCTTTAAAAAAGGGGGCAGAGCCCCCCAAAGCCCCACCGTAGTTATGGACCTGGAATCATACCTGCCTGTTCTTTCCCTGTGATTCTTCACCCTTTCCCAGTAGCAGCCAGTGACCTGTAGGGGGGAGGGGAATGATATGCAAATCTTATTAGTTTATAAGGAGAGAGGGAGACTGTTTTGTGCTGCTTCCATTTTCGGCAGCAGCCCTGTGGGAAGCACAGTATCTAATTCCTCCGTAGAGACTTGCTGCTTGCAGATTGAGCCTGAAGAGCGCTAAGAGCCCACGGAGGTGGAGGCCCAGGGCGGAGACAGAGAGAACAGAAAGTTACTGTCAACCGCATGAATCCGTCTCCAAGAGAGAATATGGCCATTGTTTGTGGGTCAGTTGGGATGCCCTGGCAAATCACAGCCAGCGAGACTTCCTCCACTCCAGTTGTAGCATTTGAAAGAGTCTTTGTGATTGCATGGCACATAAAGATCTCTCTGAGAGGTTGGCATTACAGAGAGAGGAGAATTGAAACCTCTTGCATGGAAGAGGCTGGACAATATCCAAGGCAGGCTGTGGCTTTCTGCCTCCTTGAGGTTCCTAGGTAGCCTTAAGACACAGTTGTGACATCATGGCTAGATTACTGCCATGTGTTATACATGGGGCTGCCCTTGAAAACTGTTCGGACGTTTCAGTTGGTTTGGAGGACAGCTAATGCGTAGCTGAGCAGCATCTGCTGAGCTGATAATCTCATGCCAGTTTGCAAAGATCGGCTGGTAGATTCCTGGGCACAGAATGGCTCAGGATTAGGGCATGCTAAAACAGCCTCTTCTCACTAGAATCTGCTACCGTTTGGTGCAGGGTTTTGTTTTGGCAATAACCAGGCTGTTGATTCCCATTCCACAGAGCTGGCGATCTGCCCTAACAACCATGAAGTTCACATCTACAAGAAAGACGGGGCAAAATGGACCAAGGCCCATGAACTGAAGGAACACAATGGGCAGGTGACAGGTAAGGGGACGGCGGGCATCTCCTGAGACACAAGTTCAAGAACTGGAGCCTGGATTCTGCTATAGCAGCATGCCGTAAAGACGGGCCTAGAAATGGGGAGGGCCTGGGTTCGAATCTCACCTCTGTTGTGAATTGTCTAGCTAGCCTTAAGCAAGCCATTTTCCGCCACGGGAGGAGCCAGTTTGGTGTAGCGGTTAGGAGCGTGGACTCTAATCTGGGAGAACCGGGTTTGATTCCCCACTCCTCCACATTGAACTGCTGGATGACCTGAGGCAAGCCATAGTTCTGACAACAGCTGTCCTTGAAAGGGCAGTTCTCTCAGAGCTCTCTCAGTCCCACCTCCCTCCCAGGGTGTCTGTTGTGGGGAAGGGAAGGGAAAGGAGTTTGTCAGCCACTCTGAGACTCCGAGTGAAGGGCGGGGTATAAATCCAATCTCCTCCTCCTCCTCCTCGCTTTAATATGGAGGGTATTAACACAAGCCTACCATGCCAAGCAGCATAGCTTACTCATGTGTAATGAAATACTTTGAACACCCAAAAGTGCCCTGGGAATGCTGTGTGGTTATTAGGTGCAGCCCATGGGTTGTCTGTGGGGTCCTCTCTACTTGTCACGAAAACATGGGCACAGCTGGCCCACTCAGTCCAGAAGTCCAGCCAGATGTTTCCAGGAAGCTGGCCAGCGGGATATCAAGACCATGCGCCTTTTGTGTCCCTAGCCTCTAATATTCAGGGGCAGAAAATCTCTGAACCTGAAGGTTTGATTTCACTTACCAAGGCTAGCAGCTATGGCTGTTACTCTTTGCTCCCTGAATTTGTCTGATCCACTTGTTCAAAGTCCCAACAGCCCTGCAAGGTAGGTTTGACAGAGATCAGGGTCGGCCCTCCCTTGTCAAACCTACCTTGCAGGGTTGTTGTGAGCAGAGAGAACTATGTGTGATCGGCCCGAGCTCCTTGAAAAAAGGGCTGATATAAAAAAAAAAAATCTAATGGGAAGGAGGAGGAGGAGATTGGATTTATACCCCGCCCTTCACTACCCGAACGAGTCTCAGCGTGGCTTACATCTTTTTCCTTCCCCTCCCCACAACAGACACCCTGTGAGCAGTGTTCCTTCTAAGCTGAGTTAGTGTGACTAGCTCACAGTTGTTTAGCCTCCGGCTCACACATTTTTGTCTTAGCTCAGGAAGGGTGGCTACAGAGCAAACAGCAGCCAAATCACTCACTCACAACATTAATGCCGGTAGCTCACAAAGTAGAATTTTTGCTCACAAGTCTCCACAGCTTAGAGGGAGCATTGCCTGTGAGGTAGGTGGGGCCGAGAACCGCTCTTTTGAGAACAGCTCTGAGAGAACAGGGACTGACCCAGGGTCACACCAGCAGCTGCATGTGGAGGAGTGGGGAATCAAACCTGGTTCTCCCAGATTGGAGTCCCTGTTCCTAATTACTACCCCAAAATGGGTCTGGCTCTCTCTGCCTCCTGCCACGAAAGGCATCTGAAATACTGCCCTGTGAGGAACCTCTTTTTCCTTGTCTCACTGTTCAGCCCTTGGATTCCACAAAGCTGCGGCTAACAGAAAATATTTTTGCCAATAGAGAGAGCACAGGACATGTAATGGACCAGGGTGCCCCCTGCTGGCCATTTTGTGCAGATCGCATCTTTTCCGCCTCCCCCCCTCTCCATTGCCTTCTTTAAAATATGCTTTGCCAAGAGGCCTGAACTTCACTTTGGCTTCATGGTATTCTGAGAGTTGCAGAAGGAAGGCCCCGATATTGCAAAAGTGGGAATTCTGACGCCAGAAGAAGCAGAGTTGCCAGCAGGGTTCCCTCTAAGCTGAGTCAATGTGAGCCAGCTCACAGTTTTTTAGCCTCCAGCTTGCACATCTTTGTCTTCGCTCAGGAAGGATGGCTCCAGAGCAAACTGAGTTATGCAGCAGCCAAATCCCTCGCTCACAAATTTAACGCCAGGAGCTCACCAAGTAGGATTTTTGTCCACAAGACTCCGCAGTTCAGAGGGAGCCTTGGCGGCCGGGCCCCTCTGGCCACTGGCAGGGACTGGGTTGACAGCTCCAGGCTGGGGAACTCCTGGAGATTGGGGGGTGGAGCCTGGGGGAGGACGGGGACCTCTGTGGGTTACAAGGGCACGGAGTCTACCCGCCAAAGCATCCATGTTCTCCAGGGGAACTGAGCTCTGCGGTCTGGAGATGAGCTGTAATTCCGGGGGATCCCCAGGTCCCACCTGGAGGCTGGCATCCCTAAGACGCAGTGACTGGAACAGGAAGACCTGGGTTCAAATCCTGAATGATAAAGCTTAGAGGGCGAACTTGGAATCTAGCCTACCTTTTAGGGTAAAATGAATGAGCACGCGAAGAGGTATATCCACCCCTCCAAGCCCCCCGATCATTATTATTATTAATAATAATAATAATTTGTTGTTGTTATTTTTAACTGCCCACCCCTCCAGCCCCCCATCATAATCAATAATAATAATAATAATAATAATAATAATTTGTTGTTGTTGTTGTTGTTGTTGTTATTTTTAACTGCCCACCCCCGTAAAACTGGGCTCAGGGCAGAATATAACAAGATAACAACTATAGAACATCAGTACACAAATTAAAACAGTTAAAAACACAACAGTGTCCTACGATGGCGTTATAATTTTTCCTGATGGCCTCACAGGGAGGTGGAGGCAGTGGGAGTGCCAGGCAGATGGAAACCGTCACTGTCCTCAATCGAATGCCTGGCGGAACATCTCTGCCTCACTGGCCCTGCGGAACTGCCTCAGGTCCCTCAGGGGCACGGATATTATTCAGCACAGAGTTCCACCAGGTGAGGACGAGGGCAGAAAACGCCCTGGCTCTGCTTGAGGACAGCTGGATATCATTTAGGCTGGGGACCACAAGCAGATTTTGAGGAGGAGGAGAAGAGTAGGAGGAGTAGTTGAATTTGTACCCCACCCTTCACTCGGAGTCTCAGTCTCCTTGCCTTCCTTTCCACACAGCAGACCCCCTGTGAGGTAGGTGGGGCTGAGAGACGTCTTTTGAGGACTGCTCCTGAGAGAACTTGTGACTGACCCAAGATCACACCAGCAGCTGCATGTGGAGGAGCGGGGAATCAAACCTGGTTCTCCCAGATTAGAGTCTGTGCTGACAACATTACCTCAGAGCCACCTGCTTGATGTTCCCCCCTCAGACAGCTGTATCTCTTTGTCTGCCCCCACAGGCATCGACTGGGCCCCGGACAGCAACCGCCTTGTGACCTGCGGCACGGACCGCAATGCCTACGTCTGGACCCTGAAGGGCAATGTCTGGAAGCCTACCCTGGTCATCCTGCGGATCAACCGGGCCGCCCGCTGCGTGAAATGGTCCCCGAAGGAGAACAAGTTTGCGGTGGGCAGCGGCTCCCGGCTCATCTCCATCTGCTACTTTGAGCAAGAGAACGACTGGTGAGTTTCCCCCAGTCCTGGCTGCAGGAGAGGGGACGATCGGAGACTCGCTCCTAAAACTCCCTGCAAGCGGAAAACTAGCTTGGCAGGGCTAGTTTCCACAAATGCCCGCTTTCCACAGGCAGGGAGATTTTGAGATGGGCGGCACGTTCTGTCCTGCACCAGCCCTTGTGAGCCTCGTGCCTGGGTGGGATGTGAGCGTTTCTCTTAATTTGCCTTATTGTCTCCAAAGCAGATGGGGGGGGGGAGGGCTTGCTCGTTGTGCGAGCAGAGGGCCTTCTCTTCCACAGCCGTCATCAACGTCTTCCTCTCTCCTAGGTGGGTTTGCAAGCATATCAAGAAACCCATCCGATCCACCATCCTCAGCCTGGACTGGCACCCCAACAACGTGCTGCTGGCGGCCGGATCCTGCGACTTCAAATGCAGGTAAATGACCGTTTCGATGGTGCTTGCGACGGTTCAAAGGGCTTGACATCCACAGCCTTATGGAAATCCTTGTTGAGAGCCAGTTTGGTATAATGGTTAGGAGCGCGGACAGTAATCTAGGAGAGCCGGGTTTGATTCCCCACTCCTCCATGTGCAGCTGCCGGCATGACCTTGGGTCAGTCACAAGTTCTCTCCAAGCTGTTCTCTCACGAGTAGTTCTCGAAAGAGCTCTCTCAGCCCCACCTACCTCACAGGGTTGTGGGGAGGGGAAGGGAAAGGAGTTTGTAAGGTGCTCTGAGACTTCTTCGGGTAGTGAAGGGCGGGGTATCTTTTTCTAATCAGCAGCCGCCCTATAAGGCAGGCCAATGTTATGATTGCCGTATCGCAGACAGGTTTGCAGCGTGCAGTGATGGCGAAGAGCGACCCGCTTGCTTGAACCCCCCACCCCTCCCCAGGCCAGTTCCCAGCAGAGGCCAAACTCAACCCCGGGACTTCGTCTTTCCACCTCTCAGCTACTGTCCTGTACCAGCGGTCTCAGCGATTTCTGCTCGAGACCCCAAAGGCCTTGGGAAGGCGTCCCCCTGGGCTCAAAGCTCGTGTCGTTTCCTCGGTCCACGTTCAGCTCTCGTCAGCCGTACGACTCCTTCGAGTGCGAGAGGGAGGACCTTTGTTGTATATCGCCGACGGCCCCTGGCATCACCCCCAAAGAACGTAAAACATAAATGGCATTGAAATGAACCGTGTCTCCAAGAGCTTGCCCTGACCTGGATACCCCGGGCTAGCCTGATCTCGGAAGCTAAGTAGGGTTAGGACCTGGATGGGAGACCACCAAGGAATACCAGGGTCACTGCACAGAGGCAGGCAATGGCAGACCGTTGCTAAATGTCTCCTGCCTTGCTGAGGATGGCTCAGGCGAGCCCAGCCTTGTCAGACCTTGGAAGCTAAGCGGGGCCGGCTGTGACTGATGTTTGGAGAGGAGACTACCAAGGAAGTGCAGGGTTGCTGTGCGGAGGCAGGCAGTGACATGCTACCTCTGTCCACCTCCTGCCTCGAAGAGCCGACGGGGTCGCCCTAACGTTGGCTGGGACTTTACGCCGTTTCGCACCACCACGGAAGTGCTTACCAAGGCAGGCCCCCGTAGCTACAGGGAGCCTGCCTGGCAGGGAGGGCAAGATGTACATCAAACAATAAATAAGTAAATAAATAAAATACAGGGGGGCATCGGGGGCATCTCGGGGCTAGGCCCCCCAACTTGCTGGCAAGCCCCCCTGACTTCCCATCCAACCCAGGGCGTCACGGCCTTCTCCCCTGGATTAATTTGATTAGCCAGTGTCCCCTGAGAAATTTAAATGCTCCCTGACTTTAAAAAATCCTGCCTACGGGCCTGTATAAAGGTAACGGATTTCGCCCCTCCGATTACAATGGTAGCCCATATTGTCTTCACTGCTTCCCTCGCTGCAAACGTTGGGATTGTAAACTAGGTGGGGCAGAGATCTACCTGTTTTCTTTTTCTTCTTTTGGCTTCGGTACCCTGTCATTCACCTGCTGGGGGTCACGGGCCTCAGTGGACCCGCAACCCACGAAGAGACCCTTCTGCCGCATGCAATGTGATGTGCGTGTTCTGTGCCCCCTTGCATAAGAACCCCCCAAGTGCGATCAATGTGCGACAACGTTCCTCTTTCCATTGCCTGACTGAGATGGCTCCCGCTTCCCGTGGGGTCCGTCCAGATCTCCCCCCCCACAGCCCCCCTTTGATTTCTCGCCCAGGGTCTTCTCTGCCTACATCAAGGAGGTTGAGGAGCGCCCGTCCCCGACTCCCTGGGGCTCCAAGATGCCATTCGGGGAGCTCATGTTCGAGTCGAGCAGCACCTGCGGCTGGGTCCACAGCATCTGCTTCTCGGAGAGCGGCAACCACGTGGCGTGGGTGGGCCACGACAGCACCATCTGCCTCGCAGACGCCAACAAGAAGATGGCGTAAGTGGGACGTTCGGGGCAACGGTTCCTATTGGATTCACCCGTCTTCCTTCCTTGGCGGCTTTTGATCCAAGGACAAACACCTTGTTGACTACGCCTTTGTCCTGCTAACGAAAGCGATCTGAAGCTTTAATTTACTGATTAAAGATCACTTTCTGATTAAAAGTGAAAAGCACAGCAGGGAAACGGACACGGCACTAGCACATTTTTGCAAGGGGTGGACTGCCAGCTCCAGTTTGGGTCGCCAGCCTCTAGAAGAGCCAGTCTGGTGTAGTGGTTAAGAGCGCGGCTCTAATCTGGGAGAACTGGGTTTGATTCCCCACTCCTCCACTTGCACCTGCTGGTGTGACCTTGGGTCAGTTACAGGTTCTCTCTGAGTTCTCTCAAGAGCAGTCCTCAAAAAAGCCCTCTCAGCCCCACCTGCCTCACAGGGTGTCTGTTGTGGGGAGGGGAGGGGAAGGGAAAGGGGATTGTAAGCCGCTCTGAGACTCCTCTGGGTAGTGAAGGGTGGGGTATAAAACCAATCTCCTCCTCCTCTCCCTCTTCTTCTTGAGGGTAAATACAAGAAGAAAAACCATGAACAAATTACAAGAAATGTATTGTAAATATTCAACACTTATTAAAGAGACTAATATCCATGTACTTTAGTCATAACAGTTCCAAAGTCTAAGACATATAGGTTCAGTCCATTGTCATTTCTGTTCTCATCCAAGGGCCTGTGTCGAAAAACGTTAAGTCGTCGTTTTCAAAAAACATCTCAACTGCTATATTTTGAAAACGACAAATTGACAACGTTTTTCGACCCGGGCGCTTTATTCCTTTAAATACATTGGATGAGAACAGAAATGGCGATGGACGGAAACTATGTGTCTTAGACTTTGAAACTGTTGTATGAATAGAGTACATGGGCAACAGTATTGTTAATAAGCATTGAATATTTATAATATATTCATTGTATTCTTGTATTTCACTTCTAAGAGGGGCCCGGGGATCTCCCAGAATTACAAATTTATCGCCAGATTACAGAGATCAGATCCTCACCAGGAGAAAATGGCTGGGCTCTAGGGCGTTAAACCCCACCCCGCGGAGGGCCATTCCCTCCCCCAAAGCTCCAGGCATTTCCCAACCCAGAGATGGCAACCCTGCCCCTTCTCCAGGCTAACGGTTCCCGCCACGTTTCCCTCCACAGTGTGGCTTCGCTGTCCACGGAGACGCTGCCCCTCCTGGCCGTGACCTTCATCACCGAGAACAGCTTGGTGGCCGCGGTAAGTTGTCTGCCGGCTTTTTCCAAGACGGAGAGCGCGTGGGTATCTGAAGGCATGAGCAGGGACTCACAAGAGAGCTCCTCCCCTGCCACATATTTTGTTAGTCTTTCCGGTGCTACCTGACTTTTGCTCTTTTCTACGGCTTTGGACAGACAAAAACGGCTACGCCTCTGGATCTAGCACACAGGATGTTTAGCCCTGCCGGGATCAGGCTACTGCAGACTGCGGGGGGAAAGTCGCGTGGCTTGACGTCCACTTGTTTCAAAACTCGAACTCCCTCCCCCCGTGCACCTTGACGTAGAAAACATCGCTAGAACAGGGGTGGCCAAACTTGCTTAATGTAAGCGCCCCAAAGAAAAAACGTCAGATGTCTGAGCGCCACATGACTTGAACAGATATCGCAGACGTGTTTTTATCGAACAAGATGCAAATTTGCTTTTTATTAACATTGAATGAGACATTAAAGCTAAAGTTGCTTTCTTTCTCTGCTCCCCCCGCCCGCCGCCTCAAGCCCACCCAGGGAGGGGAACACTGGCTGGGGAAGGGAAGACCGATCGAGGAGGCATGCCTCTCCTTTGCTTCCCCAGCCACCCGGCCGGGAGCCACACAATATATGTGAAAGAGCCGCATGTGGCTCCCGAACCACAGTTTCGCCACCCCTGAGCTAGAACTAAATACTGTAGGAGGGGCTGCCTGGCTTCCTTGCACTGAGAAAGCAAGCGGCTCGGGGAGAAACTTTTTTTTTAAAAAAAGAATTTTACTAGTAGGATATATTGACATGTTCCATATTTCAAAATATTCTAAAATACATCCTTTTCCGTTTCCCCTACCTCCCCCACCAGGCTTCCAGCAATGCTCTACCCCATTAAAGTTTCCTTTAAAACTCATTAACAAAAAGAACAAAAGAGAAACTTGACTTGAAGCGAACATGTTGTTTCCTGTGTGGCCTCGCTGCTTCGCTTGCTGAACAAAGCATGAGTCCAGCAGGGCACCTATAAGACCAGCGAAGTTTCATTCCTGGTATAAGCATTCGTTCGCATGCACACTTCTTCGGATGCACACATCTGTATACATGTATCTGACGGAGTGTGTCTTGCACACGAAAGCTGATATCCAAAATCTTTGTTGGTCCTAAAGGTGCCACTCTGGACTCCCAGACTTTGTTTTCTGCTGCTTCCGGCCAGCACGGCTACCCGCAATGCTCCCTCTAAGCTGCGGAGTCTTGTGAGCAAAAATTCTACTCTGAGCTCCTGGCATTAAAGTGGTGAGCGAGCAGTTTGGCTGTTGCATAAATTAGTTTGCTCTGGAGCCCAGCCTTCCCGAGCGAAGACAAAAACCTGTGAGCCAGAGGTTAAAAAACTGTGAGCTGGCTCACACTGACTCAGCTTAGAGGGAACACTGGCTCCCCACCCCACCCCCTCCTGAATCTCTTTCACCTGCTGTTTGTGAGAATCGGACCTCTTCGTGAGCCGACAGAGCTCCAGGGACTGCCAAGAGGACGTCGAGGAAAACGTGTTGTCCTTGCGAAGCGTGCCTCGTCGTTCCTCTGACCCGCTCCCCCCCCCCCTTTCCCCAGGGCCACGACTGCTGCCCCGTGCTGTTCACCTACGACAGCCAGCAGGGCTCCCTGAGCTTCGGGGGGAAGCTGGACATCCCCAAGCAGAGCTCCCAGCGTGGGCTCACGGCCCGCGAGCGCTTCCAGAACCTGGACAAGAAGGCCAGCAGCTCCGACACCAACGGCAGCAACTTGGACACCCTGCACAAGAACAGCATCAGGTGAGCCCCGACGCGTGTCGAGAAAGGGCGCAAGGAGCTGCCCGAGATCAGCTCACATCATGGGGCCGCCCGGCTCTGGCTGGCAGGGAGCGTCTTTCTTATCACCTTCTGCCTCTGGTCGTCTTAACTGGAGATGCCGGGGATTGAACCGGGGACCTTCTGTATGCCAAGGAGGAGCTCTGCCACTGAGCCACGGCTCCTCCCCTCTGTCATAGGCCCCACCAGGATCACTGTTGTCTAACCTGATTGTCGGCAGCTCTCCAGGGTCTCAAGGTAGACATCTTTCGTATCGCCTACTACCTGGTCCTTTTAAATGGAGATGCCGAGGATTGAACCCGGGACCTTCTGCACGCCAAGCAGAGGCTCCAGCTCTGAGCTACGGCCCCTCCCCAACTAAGCTCAGAGGTCCCAGGTTCAATCCCCGGCATCTCCAGTTGACTTCTGCATGCCAAGCAGATGCTCCACCCCTGAGCTGTGGCCCCTCCCCAACTAAGCCCTGACCTGAATGGCCCAGGCGAGTCCGAGTTCGGAAGCTAAGCTGGATTGCCCCTGGCTAGTACTTGGATGGGTGACCTCCAAGGAATACCAGGGGTGTGACGCAGAGGGAGGCAAGAGCAAACCACCTCTGAAACGTCTCTAGCTTGCCACCTAGTGGTGCATATTGTTTACTGTATCTGATTGAACCCACCCTGAGCCTGCTATGCAGGGAGGGCGGGATATAAATCTTATACATTAAATTAAAATAAATTAAAAAATAATGCTAAATGAACTAGAACTTCGGGCTGCCAGACAATCTTAGGATCTCCTGGCTATTCTACACACCATGCCATACGATAATAATAATCCCCAACTAACTCTGACTAGGCGAACTCTGGCTGGACCAGGGTTCCCTGCTTTTTTGAGCCTGCGGGCTCTGTTGGATTTCTGACACAACGTGGCGGGCACAGCCACAGAACAGCTGCCACAGGCGGCAGAGCCAGCCACAAAAACGGCCGCCACAGCTCACCATCGGTCACGCAGGTGAAGAAGACCCTTGTGCTGTGGTGGCAGCTCCTGTCGAAGCAACATTTGGCTGCACAACCTACTTCCTGATAACACTGGGTGGGAACGAGGAAAGCACAGGGCTGGTTTCTTGCCAACTTTTGAGCACAACCTAATGTGATCCTCTGGGCGCTTTGCCTTCCTTTTTCTTTCTTTCTTTTTCTTTTTAGCCAAATATCTGTGATCGCCGGTGGGAAAGGCAGCTGCTCCAAGTTCTGCACCACCGGGATGGACGGGGGGATGAGCATCTGGGACGTCAAGGTAAGCCGCGGCAGAGCAGGACACGAACTCTTAAGGCATGCGGCGCACCTAAACATCAAGACGGGGACGGACACACGTTTCCCACGGGCAAGAGTGACGGGACGACACGGCCTCCCCCATCCTCTGCCGTGCTGACGTGGTTTTCATGGGAGACACTCACCCACATGGCCTTTGGATCTATGATGTGCCCTGTGATGTGTCCATGCTGAACCCCAACGGCTGGTGTCCCGGTCGGGCGATCTGTGCCCACAGCACTCTTGTGCCCCTCCCCGGATCCTCCTCCGGCAATGATTACAAATTAATTTTAAAAATCTGCAAAACAGAGAGATCGCCAGTATGCCAGCCAAGCACTCCAAGTTGTGTGTTGTAACTTTTTGCCCTCGGAGTGCGCCTGTTAGCACTCTCTGCCTAGATGCCTTTTTCTGGGTTTGGGGACAAAGAACTGCCCCCCCCCAAGGTGTTGTCGAGTTTCTCAGCATTTTGCAGTTGCTCTGTAGCCTGTTTTTAGACCATCCTTCCTCCCAGGAGGTCAGGGGGAAATATGTGGTTCCCCCTTCCCCCATCTTATTCCCACAACCACCCCGTGAGGACGGTTAGATTGAGGAAAGGTTAGCTACGAGGAGGCTGAAGAGCCTGGGACTTTTCACTTTAGAAAAGAGACATCTAAGGGGGGGAGGGAACAGGAGAGAGGCTTATAAAAAAATGCAGGGGGTGGAGAGAGTGGACAAAGAGATATTTTTCCTCCCTCTCCCAAAAGACTAGAACTCGAGGGCATCCAATGAAGCTGATGGGCAGGAGGTTCAGGACGGACAAAAGGAAATACTAATTTACACGGAGAGCGATTAAAATGTGGGATTCTCTGCCTGAGGATGTCGTGCTGGCCACAGCAATAAACAGCTTTAAAAGGGGATTAGATTCATGGAGGATAACTCTATCAGTGGCTACTGGTCAATGGTGACTGAGGGGAACCTCCACATTCAGAGGCAGTTAACCTCTGAATCCCAGCGCCAGGAGGCAACAGCAGGGGAAGGCCTCGGCCTCTATACCCTGTTGTTGGCCGTTCAGGGGAACTGTTTGGCCACTGCGTGAGACAGGATGGTGGACTGGATGGACTATTGGTCTGGTTCAGCTGGGCTCTTCTTATGTTCTTCTGAGAACAGGGATGAGCCAGCTGTGGTGTAGCGGTTAAGAGTGGCAGGACTCTAATCCAGAGAACCGGATTCAATTCCCCACTCCTCCACATGAAGCCAGCTGGGTGACCTTGGGTCAGTCACAGCACTCAGAGCTCTCTCAGCCCAAAAAACAAGTCTAGCTTGCCCCCTAGTGGTGCATATTACTAAAATATTTGGCTGCCAGACAATCCTTAGATCCCCTAGCTATACTACACACACTGCCATAGAATGATTAGCAGTGCTTAGGAGTGCAGACTCTAATCCGGAAGAACCAGGTTTGAGTCCCCACTCCTCTACATGCAGCTGCTGGTGTGACCTTGGGTCAGTCACCAGTTCTCTCAGAGCTGTTCTCTCAGAAGCAGTTCTCGGAAGTGCTCTCTCAGTCCCAACCTACCTCACAGGGTATCAATTGTGGGGAGGGGAAGGGAGAGGAGATTGTAAGCCACTCTGAGACTCCTTCGGGTAGTGAAGGGCAGGGTATCAATCCAATCTCTTCTTCTATTGTGTGGTCACCCAGTCAGCAGGCATTTGAAACAGGGTGCCCCCTGCTTCTAGCACACCACTCTAACCACTATGACCACACCGACTTCACCTACCTGCCCACTCTTCTCTCCCTCCCTCCCGTTGTCGTTGCAGAGCCTGGAGTCGGCCATGAAGAGCCTGCGTATCAAGTGAAGGAACTGCCAAAGGAAAGGCCGTTTTAGCCGTGCCTTCCTGCCCGCCAGCTCTCTGCTTCCTTAACCTGCTTCCTTCCCGCCGTTCAGCAAGCGGCCTGCGAAGACAAATCCCGGCACAGCGACAAGCTTTCTCATTGCGCCTCTGCTCGCCGATGTCACGGGAGAGGAACTTACTAGCCAAGCTCAATAAAAAAAAGAGAAATGCTGGTCATGAATAGCCAAACGGAAGCTGTTTCCCCTTGTGGCAATGGGCAGGGGGGACGGTCTTCTTCTATTCGAGCTGCTCTTTCGGTGTGGTTTGGCGTCGTGGTGTGGAGCGCGGACTCTAATCTGGGAGAACCAGGTTTGATTCCCCCACTCCTCCACATGCAGCCAGCTGGGTGACTCTGAGTCAGTCACAAGTTCTCTGAGGTGTTCTCTCTCTGCCCCACCTCTACCCCAAGGTAATGCTCCCGCTAAACTGTGGAGTCTCGTGAGCAAAAATTCTCCTTTGTGAGCTGCTGGCATTAAAGTTGCGAGCCAGTGATTTGGCTGCTGCATAGATTAGTTTGCTCTGGAGCCCTCCTTCCTGAGTGAAGGCAAAAATGGGTGAGCCAGAGGCTGGAAAACTGTGAGCTAGCTCACACTAACTCAGCTTAGAGGGAACACTGCTCACAGGGTGTCCGTTGTGGGGAGAGGAAGGGAAGGAGATTGTAAGCCGCTCTGAGACTCTGAGTGAAGGGCGGGGTATAAATCCAATCTCCTTTTTCTTCCTCTGCACATTATTATTCGGTATTCAATACTGATGCGAGTGATTATCTACAGGATACGTCTCACAGAGAAAAGCCTGTCCCCGAGAGTGCGGCAAGCAAGACGCTCAGCGGGACAGGAAGCCGACATTTCTGCCAGCTAAGACGAGGCCCCCCCAATCTCTTTGAGTCTGTGGGCGCCACGGGAATTCTAGCACGGGGGAGGGCAACCATAAAATGACTCCCACGGGAGGCAGAGTGTCTCACACACAGAAGCCCCAAGGCAGGGGAGAACAGGGATAATTAAAAAAAAATACTTTGGGAAAGAAGAGTGAGAGCAGAACTGTGGTGGCGGCTGCTCCAGAAATGTTATTTTAGTCTGCCCAGCCAATCAGATCGCCGGTGGCCAGTCGGAATCCCTGCTGGGCAACAAGCCCCACGCAGCCCCAGCCACTTTCTAAAAACACTTGGTGGGCACCCCTGAGCCCAGATGTTTCCCTCTCTTCTCTGGGTAGCCGTGAGAACTGGCAGAATTCGGTACCGTATGAAGTGGCCCGTCAGAACGGTGACTCACTGGCAGAATCTGAGCTCCTCAGAGAGAAGGGAATTCTTCATGCTCTAAAAAGCAGGCCTTTCCAGGTGGTGGGTGAAGTCATGACTCCAGTTTTAATTTAGAAACAGCGCCTCGGGCTACTGGAAACCCAGGAAATATGTTCTGGATCACGCGCGTGTGTTTTAATGTGCCAGCTGCTGAGCGTCAGAGAAACAAGCCCCAACTCTGGCAGTGTCCAGGAGACAGACGACATAACGGGTGAGGTATAGAAGCAAGGGATGGCAGCAGGAATAGCCCAGACTAGCCCCTAAGCCGGTTAGAGCTTGGAAGCTAAGCAGGGTCAGCCATGACTAGTACTTGTATGGGAGACCTGCAAGGAAGGCCAGGGTCTGGGCGTGGAGGCAGGCAATGGCAAACTACCTCTGCTTGTCTCTTGACAACCCCATGAGAGGTTGCCATACGTCTCCTATGCAGGCCCACAGCTACGGTGGGGCTTTGGGGGGCACCGCCCCCTTTCTTAGAGGCACAGCCCCACAAGAATTTCTCCTGTAAATGCTTTTTTCAATCATTTAAAAATATTTTAAAGGTGTGTGCTCCTTGAATCAGAACGGGGTGCTCTAGTTGACTAATTCCTGCACTGAGCAAGGGGGTTGGAGTAGGTGACCTCTAGGATCCCTTCTAACTCTGTCAAGAAACTGGTCTCCTTTAACAGTTTTTCTGCCCAAACGTTACCTTTCTTGACTTGACTGCAGAAATCATCACCCCCACCTGCGGCTTGTTCTCAGAATTGTTGCTTAGGCTGGCAGAAGTGATTAACTTGCAGCAGCTGAGAACTGTCATTTGAAGTGGTTGACAGCTTGCAATTTAGAGATCTATCTTGGTAACAGCTTTCTATGGGCTAAATGGCTTTTCTTTCTGCACTGAGAACTTTAGCCCCACAAGCCACAAAACCACAGCTATGGGCCTGTATGACTTGACACCCCTGAGTATTACAGATGCAAGGAAAAGAGTATACAGATTAGAAGCAGGAGTAGTAAAGCCACCTCTGTGAGTAAGGTGTAAAGAAACCTCCTGAGTCACCATCCCCGTGTGAGTGGGGCACACCCCTGGTCTGAGCAGGCCGAAAAGTCTTGTCTGGCCTCCCATCTCAGTGACCTGCCCGGGAATAACCCTTAAGCCACAATTCGAACGGCTACCACGCTCTTTGACGGAAAAAACCCCCAGACCAAGCAAGTTTACGATAATTTAAACTTTATTCAGCCAAATATACAAGTTTTGTTTTCCAATTTGCATCTCATCCAACCTGTCGCGCTATCGAGAAGGGTGGTTTGTTTGTTTGCAACTAAAAAGTCACCATCCTGGTTTTTGGAGAAGGGGGGTGGGGAGAGAGACTGCGGATGGCTTTCAAAAAGGGGAGATGGGGTGGGGCGGTAAAATGGGAACGAAACCCAAAGGAGCGGCACGGGTCAGCTCCGAACCCTTTCTTGCTGCTCTGCAGCTCGAGTCCCAAGGGCTGGTCTGCGGGCAGACACATCCCACCCACCCCCCGCCCCTTGGGATCTGCACACCGAGTCTACCGTCCCCACCCCATTTCTGCCCCCTGCTTTCTCCCCTGTCCTTTTTTCCATCCTACCCCCGGATATGTGATCTGTACGCTTAACACACAGCAAAAGAAAAACCGGAAAGAAAACCAAACCGTTTGGGTGGAATCCCCCTCGAAACGGCTCTGTGGAGAACGGCTGCTCCTCACAATTCTGCGCCGGGAGTTTGATAGCTGCCCCGCCCCCGCCCTGCTCCCCCACCCCATCCCCCTGCCCTCCCAATGGAAATTCTGTGCCCAGATGAAGACAAACGTGTCGCTGTCAGTGTCTCTTGGAGGTGAAGACGACGCCGGTGCCACAGCGCTCTCCGCCCGGCCTCGCGCGGGTGTGTGATGCGGCGGAGTTCCCGGCAGGCATCCGCCAGGCACGGCTCCTGGGAATTCCCTCCTCTCGCCTGGCCCGCGCTTACTTGTTGAGGGACAGCGACTGCAACCGTTTGCCGGCCACGGAGGCTTCGTCTTTAGCTTAGGGGTGTTAAAAAAAAACACAAAGGGAGATGGAAAAGTCTGAAAGGATGCAGGGGCCATCGCTAGGCCAAACGGCAGGTAAGGGCACGCAGGTTGGCCAATCTGACATTTGTACCGGT
Source organism: Gekko gecko (assembly GCA_029375565.1). Lineage (NCBI taxonomy): Eukaryota > Metazoa > Chordata > Lepidosauria > Squamata > Gekkonidae > Gekko > Gekko gecko. The sequence goes on along the minus strand of JAPDNY010000004.1, from coordinate 227,103,656 downwards.
GGGCCAAAATGACCGTGGTGGTGCAAAGGACACGTCCACAAAGGACGTGGAGGGACATGGTAGTGAATGAGCAGGGTAGAATTGCTCACGTGGCAAAGGCTTGAACTTTCTGGACCCTCCTGAGAATGTGACTGGCAGGACAGACAGGAGGAAGGGAGCAGGGGTGTGCCTTCGGTATAAACCGAACCAAACAAATACCCAAATAATACCTTATTGGTATTTTCTTTGGATATTTATTAAGGTGAATACATCAGAGAGATGTATTCAACTACTGATACGGCTGAGCCCAATAAAAGCCGATTTTTTTTTTTTTTTTGGCTTTTCCCCGGGCGACCCAGCCCTAGCCAGAGTGGAGCTATCAGCTTTAAATGGCTTTTGCAGGCCTCGCATGAGTGACCCCGGAAGCAATGCACGTTCCCCCTCCCCCTTCTCCATTATACCCTATGGGGATGGTCCCCATAGTGTATAATGGAGCCGAATAAATTCGGTAATCCCGATTTCAAGAATATTAGGAAATACCAATATTTTTTGGGTTCAATGTACCCAAACCCGAAAAATACCAATGGGCAGTGGGCACAATCAAAGCTGCTGCCATCAGAGGCTGTTAACCAAAAGCCCTAGCTGACAGGCAGCCCAAAGCCTCACTGTGAAATGGCAGCAGAGAGTTCAAGACATCCCTTATCTGAATGTCAAAGGATGGAGGTCAATGGGCTGGAGATTATGGATCTCTTGTGCTAATGTCGGTGCCCACCCCTAGCACGAGGACACTCGCCCTGCTCTAGTGCCTGGGGAGGGAAGCACCACCATTTGGGATCTGACAGATCTGACCAACTGCCTCCAGTCTAAGCCTGCATCGCGAGGTTGTTGGCGACCCCATTTCTCTTGGCTTACAATCTCCTCTCCCCCACAACAAATACCTTGTGTGTTAGGTGGGGCTGACAAAGCCCTTGAGAGTACAGCTCTGAGAGAACTTGTGAATGACCCAAGGTCACACCAGCAGCTGCATGTGGAGGAGTGGGGAATCAAACCCGGTTCTCCCAGATTAGAGTCCACGCTCCTAACCACTACACCGAACAGGCTCTCCTGTAGTGGTTAAGAGCGTCAGGCTAGTACCTAGGAGATCCAGATTCGAATCCTCACTCGAGCCACAGAAGCTCACTGGGTGACCTTGGCCCAGTTGCACAATCAGCCTCATCTACCTCACAGGGTTGTTGTGAGGACAGAATGGAGGAGAAGAGAACGGTGTAAGCCATTTTGGGCTCCCAAAGGGGAGAAAAGTGGGGTATGAATGAATTTATTTACACTGTGCGTTTGTCAAAATACCATCGAGCAGCCTCACCTTTTCTTTCCTCCTCCTTTTTCTTAGCTGCTTCCTCCCGCTGTTTCCGGATGATTGCTAGCCGGGCGAGGTCCGCCTTGGCCTGTTCCGTCTTTCCGGCGAGGTGCATTTTCATGTAGCGTTCTTTCGCTTTCTGTTTTTCAATTTCTTCGCTGTCAAGAGTACAAAAAGGTGGCAAAAAAACACAAGGCCTTTTAGGAATGAACACAGAGAGCGTCCAGTGGACCCTCACTTACTGGGGGCGGGGGGCCAAATACCTTCTGAGAGACAGAAAGTATTGAAAACCACCTGCAGACTTTCCCCAAAACATCTAGGGGGGCTGTGGCTTAGTAGCAGAGCATCATGCTTGGCATGCAGGTCCCGGGTTCAACCCCTGGCATCTCCAGGTAAAAGGATCAGGTAGAAGGTGATGGGAAAGACCTTTAACTGAGATCCTGGCTCAGTGGAAGAGCCTCTCTCTTTTGCATGCGAAAGGTCCCAGGTTAAATCCCCGGCATCTCCAGTTAAAAGGGTCTGCTAGTAGGTGGCGAGAAAGATCTCTGTGCCTGAGACTCTGGCTCAGTGGAAGAGCCTCTGCTTGGCATGCAGAAGGTCCCAAGTTCAATCCCCAGCATCTCCAGGTAAAAGGATCAGGTAGCAGGTGATGGGAAAGACCTCTGTGCCTGGGGGCCCTGGCTCAGTGGAAGAGCCTCTCCTTGGCATGCAGAAGGTCCCAGGTTCAATCCTCGGCATCTTCAGGTAAAAGGATCGGGTAAGAGGTGATGGGAGAGACCTCCACCCAGGACCCCAGGGGAACCACTGCCAGTCAGAGTAGACAAGACTGACTTTGATGAACCAAGGGTCTGATTCAGACTAGGGCAGCTTAATGTGGAAAGGCGTAGCACACAGCTTCCCCAAATTTCTACCTAAATTCACGTCGAGCTTGCAGAAGTGATAACCTGCTGTGATTGGGGCGCTCCTGAAGCACCAAAGAGGAAGACTTTCTTGAGGAGAGAGCAGCACGCTCTTCCCGGACTCAACAGCACCGCCCAGTGGCAGAACACCTGTACTGCATGCAGAAGGATGCTGATCAATCCCCGAGTTCAAGTACCAGGAAGAGTCCTCCTCTGCCCAAGAGCTGTTGCTCATCAAAGAGGAGACGGCACTGGGTGGATGGGCCGGGGTCCAACTCGGGATAAGGCAGTCCGGTCCATCCCAGTGAGACCGTCACCTACATTCTCAAGGCTATGGTGTCTGAGGATGAACAAGAGCTGAGATGAAATTCATCTCCCTTCACTCCTAAAAAAAGGCCTCTGCCGTCCGAACTAGCAATTTCACCACATCCCTGCAGATGGCGCCCCCCCCCACCCAGTTCGAGAGTCACAGTGTTTCAAGGGAAGGGAGACCACCTTACCGCTCCCTCCGCGATAGTTCCCGGGGACTCTCCATATCTATCTGAGTGACTTTTTTGGCCGTCTGTCCAACGCGATTGGGGTTCTCGATGTCTATCATGCCTTCCACTCCTTTGTGCTTTGGCTGAAAACGAAGAACAGGACAAGGGCTCATTGGTGACGGCTCCTTTTATCGATTTAAAGGCTCCGTTTTCTCATAGGGAGGAGAATCTCAAGACAGATTACACAGAATGGATCAGTACAATCAACAAAACAGGACACTCAATAACCAGCACATTAGGATTTCAGAAGTCTGGAACCACCAGAAAGAACTGCTGAAGCATAGCGTTAAGTACCAACATGACCACTAAACGGCACAGGAGAAGAAGAGATTGGATTTATACTCAGAGTCTCAGAGCAGCTTACAAACTCCTTTCCCTTCCCCTCCCCACAACAGACACTTTGTGAGGTAGGTGGGGCTGAGAGAGCTCTCTCAAGAACTGCCCTTTCAAGGACAGCTCTTGTCAGAACTATGGCTTGCCCAAGGTCATCCAGCAGCTGCAAGTGGAGGAGTGGGGAATCAAACCCGGTTCTCCCAGATTAGAGTCCACGCACTTAACCACTACACCAAACTGGCTCTTATATAATAGAATCCTACTATCCAATAAGCGATATGCAGCAGTACGGATCACAGCCCCAATCATATGTCCAAGTAGGCTTGGGAACCATTTTGTATAGCACAACCCCATTACCTGTGACCGGTGAGGGGTGTAAAACGCACTTGAGTGCAAAAGCCTGGGGCCTCCCTCTGCGGGAACTGCCACCAAGGCTCACTGCTGCAAAACCTGATACCTTTAATCAAGGGGTGGGCAACACCTTCCATCTGCGGGCTGAGTTTTTCTGGACCAGAGGATTTAGACCGGGGAGCCCAAGAATCCAGTCCATCCCAGGACCCCTTGGCTCGAAAAAGGCCAGCGACTCTAACCTGAAAAACCCTCTAGGAGCTTGGGAAAAGCCCTCTGAGGGGCTCCTTTCAGGGGAAGTTTCTGAGGGCAGCCATATTGGTCTGGATTCGAGTCCAGCAGCACCTTAGAAACCAACAAGATTTTGGGGGTAGGAGGCTTTTGAGAGCCCAAGCTCCCTTGGCCAGAAACTATATAATAAAGAAGAAGAGATTGGATGTATATCCCACCCTTCACTTGGGAGTCTCTAGAGCAGCTTATGATCTCCTTTCCCTTCCCCTCCCCTCCCCACAACAGACACCCTGTGAGGTAGGCGGGGCTGAGAGAGCTCTCCTGAGAAGTACCCCTGAGAGAACATCTCTGAAAGAACTTGTGACTGACCCAAGGTCACACCAGCTAGCTGCATGTGGAGGAGAGGGGAATCGAACCCAGTTCTCCCAGATTACAGTCCGTGCTCCTAACCACTATACCATATTGGCACTACACCAAACAAGGGAAGCTTTGATTCTCAAAGGCTAATACAGAGCCAAATTGTTGACAGGCCAAGGTAGCAAAACTAACGCGATTTTGAAGCTAACTTCATCTTCACATTATTGTGTGTTGCTCGTGTTGCTGAAACTAGCAAAGTCCAGTAAGCCAGCTAATTCCAGCTTCAGTGCTAAACAAGCATACATGGAACACGGGACGTAGTAAAGTGGGCAAGATGTCCCACAATTAAGTCATTTGTCGGAACAGCTGCCCTAGACAGGAAAGTGGTTTTTCAATGCTAAGGGGTAAAATGTGTTTAAAGAGAAGGAAAGATACATTTGCTTGGCAAAAATATAGTCATGTGGGTACAAGGGAAGTCCAAGTTCTATAGCAAAACAGACATCTGCGCATGTCTAAAAGTTGTTTATTTCACTGTATAAGAAGCCGATGCTGATGCAAGTATAATGGACTCCCTGGGTTTTTGCTGCTGGCAGTGTTCCTTCTAAGCTGAGTCAGTGTGAGCTAGCTCAGTTTTTTAGCCTCTGGCTCACACATTTTTTGTCTTCGCTCAGGAAGGACAGCTCCAGAGCAAGCTAATTGATGCAGTAGCCAGATTGCTTGCTCACAACTTTAATGCCAGGAGCTCACAAAGTAGAATTTTTGTTCACAAGACTTCACAGCTTAGAGGGAGCACTGGCTGCCGGGATCCCCTTTATTGCAATAAAGTTCTGTCCCCTTCTGGAATCTCCCTGTTGCATTCTGCATTGGGCGTTGGCACACCAGGCCACAGGCTCATTTGGGCAACATCTTATTGGCCTCTAAGGGGCTACTGGATCCATATCTTTGTCAGATACGTAACTGGCGAGGGGAACTTTGACCCCCAAAAGCTTAAAGACCCCAAAATATTCCTGGTCTCTGACGTGCTACTGGACTTTTTATCTTTGCCAGATGCATATTAGATGAAGGAAGCTTTGATTTTCAAAAGCTTAAACACCCCAAAACGTTGCTTGTCTCTAAGGGGCTGCTGGACTAATCTCTTTGTCAGATAATCTGACGAAGGGATCTTTGACTTTTGGAAGCTTATACCCTCCAGAACCTTGTTGGTCTCTAAGGAGCTCACACAAGAGACAAAGGGCAAGAAAACATCGCACACATCCTTTGACTGCACATACATCCCCCCCCGCCCCCGAGGATAAACTTACTCCCTTGGTAACATTATAAACAGCTGTTTACGGTCCAGGGCAGAACAGAGAGACACGCAGTACCAAGGGAACCTTTCTGCTCTTTTTATCATGTGCTAAGCAGACCGGGACAGGAAAGACACACAAACATATACACACCATGTCTCTGAGGACAGAAGAGCACACGTGCACCTGTATAACTGGGCTGCGGAGCCATGCCAATGGGCACACACGACTTGTGATACGGCCCACGTCAAAAAAACACCAGCCACGCCTGAGACAGAGAGTTCCCTGGGGACGGTTTCATGACAGCAAACAGCTTGGAGATGCAGAAACCTTCACAAGAAGTTTAGCACTGACAGTCCACGGACAAGGGACTGACAAGTGTTTGGCACCGGGTAAACTCATCTTCCAGGAGATCTCCCCCCTACCTGGTAATCTTCGTCCTCCTCCTCCTCGCTCTCGTCGGAATCTAGTGACTTCTTATCCTTTTTGGGCTCTGCTGACGCCCCATCACCTCCTTCCTCCTGGTCTGCCTCCTCTTCCTCCTGCGGAAGTTAAAACGCATTACCGTGGTTAGAAGGACCGTGTGAAAATTGCTGATGGACCATCGAAGGCAAATGCCAGCAGCTAAAGGAAAAAACAAATGAGGCCCTGGCTCGAAAGAGGGCTGGCCCAAGACAGTCTGGTTCCTTCAGAGACAGTCTGTATCTACTGGTTCTTGCAGAATGTGGTGGAACAGTCCTGCTCTGGCCTGCAGGCCCCGTTCCACCCTGCCCTCCAAGGTTCTCTCAACACCTGGAGAGGCTTTTCTCTGTCTCTGGTAATCCGCCACCACCACCTGACCTCTGTAGGAATTTCCCACTGGGAGGGTCAGGACTCCCAACTTCCCGTCCACGTTCTGCGGCTTTGCCCCTGTGTCTCCTGCTGCCCAGTGCCTGGTCACCGCGGGGACTGTTTACTGCCTTGTGCACCCTGGAGGAATAGTCGCTGGTGAACTGCTGGCCTTCCCCCGGCGCCCCTTTCAAAATAGTGTGTCCAAGATGGTGGAGATCTATGTGGTACAGAGAACCACTCCCAGCATCAAAAGTTATAAAGTATTTATTAAAAAGAAAGTGTTCATAAGCATACCCTTAGCACAGCACCAGATTGAGCAAGGGATTCAAAAGAAATGGGTGAAACACAAATCCTCTGTCCCTCTCTCTATACATGCACTATCAGATACTAAAATACAGGACAGCCTCCTTAGCTTAGGAAGTTACAGATCTCTACAGAATTGCCATTACCTTCTGACTTCTTTCAGCTCTTCATGCCAGCACATGGCCGCCTCCTCCAGACCTCAGTTAAGAGTTCTGTCTGCTCTGATGGACTCAGCACAAGAGACCTCTCTCCTTGCTTCCAGGAGTTTTATCACTTTTCCCACTGACCAGGTCAGGCTGGGTCAAAAAAGCTTTTCCTAAAGTTTCCAGAAGTTTTTTGAAGTCCTTCTAGTCTTTAATACCTCAAAATCTCTATTCCCTGCTGGGAGGGGGGGGACTTGACTATCCCACTGTCTAGACCTATTAGCATTTGTATGAAGGTGGGCTGAGGTAACTCTGGAAAGCAATTGAACGGACTTCTCCCCTTCCTGCCAGTCCTCTGCCTAGCAAGGGGGGGGAAAGCTTTTAAAACTCAGAGCGAAGGTTTTGCTCATTTCAAGCCTCCGAAGGAAAAAATGCATTTCTTCACATGGAAGGATTAGATCTGAATGATGCAACAGGAAATGCCAACAAGACAGATAAAGCTAACAAAAACAGAATTACGCTCCCCCAGAGGGGAGATGGAGCAGTTCGAAAAGCAACGCTGCACACCGAGGGCAGAAGCAGGGTTTGGGCTGGGCGTCTCATACCTAAGAAGATAAGAAGAGCCATGCTGGGTCAGACCAAAGGCCTGTCCAGTCCAGCATCCTGTCTCATGCAGTGGCCAACTGGCTCCCTCTAGGAAGCCCACAAGCAGGAAGTCCGCGACAGCATCACCCTTCCTGTGCTCCCCAGTTATCGATTTAAAGAGGCACACACCTCCTACTGCCCCATAGATCGGCTTTTGGACTAGAGGGGTCTGACAAAGCAGCTTTCAACAGAAGATTTTTTTTTTTTAAAAAAAACCCATTCAACAAGAGACCAATAAATTAGTGAGAACAACAGATAGGATTCTGCAGATCTGCCCTGTTCACGTATTCCTTTTTCCTCTGGTGCATAAGAAAAAGAAGAAGAGGAGGAGACTGGATTTATACCCCGACCTTCATTACCCAAAGGAGTCTCAGAGTGGCTTACAGTCTCCTTTCCCTTGTCCTCCCCGCAACAGACACCCTGGGAGCAGTGTTCCCACTCAGCTGAGTTAATGTGAGCTAGCTCACTGGTTTTTTAGCCTCCGGCTCACACATTTCTCTCTTCGCTCGGGAAGGATGGCTCCAGAGAAAACCAATTTATGCAGCAGCCAAATCGCTCGCTCACAACTTTAATGCCACTGGCACGCAAAGTAGAAGTTTTGCTCACCAGACTTCACAGCTTAGAGGGAGCACTGCCTGTGAGGCAGGTGGGGCTGAGAGAGCTCTTTCACGAACTGCACTTGAGAGAACAGCTGTGCCAGAGCTTGTGACTGACCCAAGGTCACATCAGCAGCTGCATGTGGAGGAATGGGGAATCCAACCCGGTTCTCCCAGACTAGAGTCCACGCTCCTAACCAGTACACCAAAAAGCTAAAAAAAGACCAGTGCCAGGTAAACTTAATTCATCTCCGGAGCCCTCCGGAATAAGGTTGGCTGGACCTGGAACCTCAAGGGCACCTAACTCCTATGGGGTGGGAACTCCCCAGGTCTCAGGCTCCCACCCAGTGTTCCCTCTCAGCTGAGTTAGTGTGAGCTAGCTCACAGTTTTTTAGCCTCTGGCTCACACATTTTTCTCTTCACTCGGGAAGGAGGGCTCCAGAGCAGACTAATTGATCCAGTAGCCAAATCACCTGCTCACAGCTTTAATGCCGGGAGCTTGCAGAGCAGAATTTTTGCTCAAGAGACTCCACAGCTTAGTGCCCCCCACCCTGTGTTCTTATTTAATTCATTTATGTCCTGCCTTTCTCCCCAGTGGGGACCCAAAGCAGCTTAACATCATTCTCCTCCCCTCCTTTTTATCCTCACAACGACCCTGTGGTGTAGGCTAGGCGGAGAGCGCGTGATTGGCCCAAGGTCACCCAGCGAGCTGCCGTGGCATGAGTGGGGATTCGCACCTGATACCAGATTACAAGACTGATAAGCTTATACGTGGGACAGAGCAGGTCGAGGAAGAAGTCCTTTTCTCCCGTTCTCACAACACAAGAACTTGTGGGCACTCAATGAAATTGTGGAGCGGTTGGGTTAGAATGGATAAAAGGAAGTTCTTCACCCAAAGAGCAATGAACACATGGGATTCCCTGCCACAGGAGGTGGGGGCAGCTACAAGCATGGACGGCTTCAGGAGGGAATTGGATAAACATATGGAGCAGAAGTCCATCTGTGGCTATGAGCCACAAGGTATAGATAGGAACTCTCAGTCTGGGGCCAATGATGCACCGTATTCTTGGTGCTTTTGGGGGGGCAACAGTGGGAGGGCTTCTAGTGTCCTGGCCCCACTGCTGGACCCCCTGATGGCACCTGGTGTTTTTGGCCACTGCGTGACAGAGTGTTGGACTGGATGAGCCACTGGCCTGATCCAACTTTGGCTTCTCTTATGTTCCTCTGTTCTTATTTTAAGACACCTTTAATGGCATGATAGTGTTTAACAAATATATTTAAGAAGGTACGCTTAATTCCAATAAGTAAGTTTAGACAATAAAATGTATGCATTATGTAATAAGATTGCATCTAAGTGTGGCTGATTCTGCTAAGAATTATGCATCCATCACTGTAGCATCAGCGTTCACATCATTAAGAAGATATTGAACCGTTTTAAGATTATTAGTAAATAAGCGTGGCCAAAGGGGTAAAATTTGCATACGTGAGGATGTGTGCAGCCGGCAGTCCAGAATAATACAGAAGACTGAACCTGGGGCCATGCTGGGACATTTACAGATTCCTTCTTGGGGTAAGGGGGAGATGTTGTTAAATCAACCCCACAACATGTCTGAGGGAAAGATGTTGAGCCGAGCCGCCTTTGGGAAGGAAGGCTGAGATTGTGTAAATAATGGGCCATTTGGCCATGTTGGACTGAGAGGTTAAGATGAGCTTGTGAATAAATATGCAGATGTGAAGGACGAAAATTATAGAATCCTAGATTGAACAGTCTTTGTCTAACAGATACTAGCCCGATTACACCACACTGGCTCTCTCGAGTCAACCTCTAGTGTGGTGGGGGAAACTGTGCAGCAGAGCTTCCACAGACAAGCATACAGGAAGGCACATCAAGGGGGGGGGCGCAAGATCCAGGAGGAGGCTTACTCTGGCCTTCTGCTTCTCGGCTTGGAGCTGGGCGTCGATCTCCTCGGGGCTGGTGTACTGCCTCGCTCGGCCCTTGTGGCCTCCTTTTCTCCCTGCAAAGGAAAGAGCCGGTTTAGCAAAGGACCGCCTCCGGGCCTCACTGCCCCTGCCCTCACTTGCCCTCACCCACAGTCACCCAAGGAACACCCACTTCCATCACCGTCTTCACTTCAGTGTCAGCACCAGCTAGATGATGGAAACGGCTGGCAGATTCTAAAATACATTTATTTCTTTAGTTGTTGTAGATTTTCCGGGCGGTGTGGCCACGGTCTTGGCATTGTAGTAACTGATGTTTCGCCAGCAGCTGCGACTGGCATCCCCAGAGGTATAGCAGAAGTATAACATACCTCTGAGGATGCCAGTCACAGCTGCTGGAGAAATGTCAGGTCCTACAATGCCAAGACCACGGCCACACAGCCCGGAAAATCTACAACGACTGACGAACTCCGGCCGTGAAAGCCTTCGACAACATATTTCTTTCTTTATTAAATTTGCTAGGCCACCCTTCCCTGCAAACAGGGCTCTGGGCGGCTTATGACAAGGCAGAGTACAAATAATTTAATTTGAAACCCACATTAAAAATTACCTACAAACGTGTCAAGAAATAAAAACAACAGACACTCTTAAGATGGTGGCAAAAAGAAATTCAGCGCCCCGGCCTCCCGGGGGGGACATAGGAGAGGGCCGGGTGTTGTACTGTCCTGTTGCTGTCTTCATCCATAGTCCTGGTGGAACATCTCTGCCTCACAGGCCCTGCGGAAAGGTAGTTCTCCAGCAGAGAGTTCCACCAGGCGGGGGCCAGGGCTGAACCCCCCCCGGCCCTCGTTGAGGACAGCCGGACCTCTCTCGGGCCAGAAGGTTCTTATTTCCTGAGCGTAATGCTCTTCCGGGGGCATACTGAGGAGAGGCACTCCCAAAGGTAGGTAGGTAGGTAGGTAGATAGGTCCCTGATGGTTGAGACACGTTGATCTGGCACCCAGCCCAAAACACGAGATGTCGTGGAGACTGCATGAGTTCTGGCCAGAGCCTGGAAAGTGTGCTTGCAGAGCAATTGCGAGAGTGGACCTTGACCGGAATCTGGAGAAGTGCCCCGAATGGGGATCCCCCACCCCACCCCGTGGGGAAGCGTGTGGGGTACGAAAGCTCCAGCCCCCAAGGCAGAGACACAAGGGCCTGCGTCTGATTCCCGAGCTCCAGGGCTTGTGAATTCCCTGCATTGTGCAGGGGGGGATTGGAGTAGATGACCTTGGAGGTCCCTTCCGACTCTGTGATTCTGTGACCCGGCTGGTTCTAACTGCTGCCCGGCCGAGATCCAGGCAAGCCTCCATTCCCACGGCGCCCGGTTTGAGACTGTGGAGGGAGGCCTAAGGTGCTGAGGCCAACATGCCCGCGTGTCCACAGCCTTACTAGGCACCAGCCAGCCCGTGTGTCAGTCTCCGCCCCCGCCTCCCCGCGCACGCTGCTGCCTGACTCACCCTCTGGGCTGGCGCCCAAGTGCAAATTCTGCAGCTGCTCGTAACACTCAGGCGCCCACGTGGGATATCACAGGAACGCACTATGAAAGCACCGCTCAAGATCCTCAGCTATGGGCAGGGACCACGGTCTACCCTTGTCCTGGCCTCTACCGAGGAAACGCACACACCAAAAGGCTGGCTTAGGCCTGCGTGAGTCAGCCAGTTAGTATCTGGACTCCAGTGCTTCAGACTGCAAGCGGCCGCTCATGCAACAGACTGCACCTCCGTACCAAAGGGGTGGTGGGGGGGAAGGCTCCACGCACGTAGAAAACTAGTGTTTCAGGGAGTCGGCAAGAACAACCACAGAGGAAAGGACCCACGGGAAAAGCAACGGGCCGCATTGAAGAATCAGCCGTATGAGAATTTAAATGAACATAAGACATACAAGACAGTATAACGCAGGCTGAGCCATCGAGTAAAATAGATATAATTATGTCAGTACAATAAGTATATTGTAGAACTAGCATGTCACACTGGACAACAGATGTAAATATACTGACTACTGACTGCTGAGAATGATAGAAATACATTTACAGCAATATAATCTGTGATCATTTTCAATTATTTATGTCATTTATACCCAGCTTTTCTCCAGTTTGGCATAGTGGTTAGGAGCACGGACTCTAATCTGGGAGAGTTTGATCTCCCCAGTCCTCCACATGCAGCCAGCTGGTGTGACCTTGGGTCAGTCACAAGTTCTCTCAGAGCTGTTCTCTCAAGAGGAGTCCTCGAAAGAGCTCTCTCAGCCCCACCTGCCTCCCAGGGTGTCTGTTGTGGGGAGGGGAAGGGAAAGGAGATTGTAAGCCGCTCCGAGACCCCTTTGGGTAAGAACATAATAACAGCCAATGTTGGATCAGGCCAACGGCCCATCCAGTCTAACACTCTGTGTCAAACAGTGGCCAAAAATACCAGGTGCCATCAGGAGGTCCAGCAGTGTGGCCAGGACACTAGAAGCCCTCCCACTGTTGCCTCCCCCCAAGCACCAAGAATACAGAGCATCCCTTGCCCCAGAGTCCCTATTTATACCTTGCAGCTAATAGCCACTGATTGGTGTAAATCCAATCTCTTCTCTTCTTCTTCCTCCCAATGGGACCCCAAAGCAACTGACCTCTTTCCTGCCTCCACGTTGAATATTTATTTATACTATCTCGTAGCTGATTGTTTAAGGCAGTCAATTGCTTTTACTTGGCCCCTTCTTATACGGCTGTTTTGTTTTTCTAGAGCACCATTTTTTCCCTATATTGTTACGTTTCTGGGAGCAGGTCAGAAGCTCTTACGTGTGTGGGCGGAGGATTGAGAATGAGAGAAGACTAGCTCTCACCTGCGGCCTAAAAGGATACATACAGTCCAGAAATTGTAAAAGCTACCTCTGTAAGGAGGAGGAAGAGAGTGAATTTATACCCTGCCCTTCACTACCTGAAGGAGTCTCAGAGCAGCTTACAATCTCCATTCCCTTCCCTTCCCTTCCCCACAACAGACACCCTGTGAGGTAGGTGGGGTTGAGAGAGCTTTTTTGAGGACTGTTCCTGAGAGAACACAGAGTGTCAGACTGGATGGGCCATTGGCCAGAGCTAACGTGGCTTCTTATGTTCTTAGGATATTCAAACTAAGGTGCCGGGGAGGGGGGGGGAAGAGGGCAAAAGGGAGCATAATTTAACCTGGTTTCCTAAACAGAGACCACTCAGGGCAAAAGATAATCAACTGGTATTAAGCTGTTCTGTTTCCACATCCATGCTTTAACAAAGGGCAGAAGCGGGCAATTCGCATATGGACCCGGAAGCTATTTAGTGAGAGGCTAGAACGGCCAAATTCCAGATTTTGAGAGAACTGCGTTGGTACCCCTCCGAGCAAAGGCAGATTGCAGTGCCTTCTGGCACACATCTGAGCCAAACTGTGCTGCGTTCTCCGTGGCTACCGTATTGTAGAGAAGGCAGAAATTCCAAGCGGCGAATGGAACTCCTTGACAACAGAGATTTTACACGCAACAGCTCGGTGCTCCGATTTGCATTTAATCCAGCCTTGCCAAGTCTGTAGGTTTTTATTGTGCACGTATGTGTGAGTGAGAGAGAGAGAAAAGCAGTTTATGTTTCTTTCAACGGCCTTCCCACCCTTCCTCACTGCACATCCAGTGGAGCAGAGGAGCTGTGCATTTGACACCAGGAAATACAGGTTCTGGCAGAGCATGTCCGGGGGGAAAGTTGTGCTGGCGGCATCCTTTGGAGAGAGTCCAAATCGGGTGCGGCCCAGCTGCAGCCCGACTCCCTAGCGGCTCACCCTCCCCGGTCCCGGCTAGGTAGCAATCTGCCACATCGCTGTCACACGCGGCACAGCGAGGAAAGCTCCTCGCTCGCGTGGGGCAAGCCCAGGCACGTCTCCGCCGGCACCTGACAAAAGGTCAGCTTCCAAACAAAAGCTCTCTTTCCCACACTGCTTCCCTTTCCCCTGGCTTTGGGGGGACCACTTCAAAGCCTCTCAGCCACGCAGCCTCCCCAGTTGAGGAGCTGGGCTGACTTCTGACAACCGGCTTATTCAGGCAAGTCAGACTCAAACGCGCATCGCTGCACTGATGCGGACTGGAACATGGTCATGCACCAACACCTTCAAGAGGAGAGAAGCTGCTTATCAGAGAGCCACCGTAGTGCAGTGGTTAGAGGGATTAAGATCAGGGAGACCCAGGTTCGAGTCCACCTTCCGCCGTGGAAGCTGCCTGGGTGGCCTTGGACAGTCTCTCAAACACTCTCAGCTTAACCTGCCTTGCCAGGTTGCCATGAGGACAAAATGGAAGAGAAGGGAGCAGGGATGCCAGCCTCCAGGCGGGACCTGGGGATCCCCCAGAATTATACTTCATCTCCAGGCTGCAGAGATCAATTCCTCTGGGGGAAATGGATGCTTTGGAGGGGGGACTCTGTGGCATTGTGCCCCACGGAGGTCCCCGCCCTCCCCATAGCTCCATCCCCAAATCTCCAGGTGTCTCCCAACCTGGATCTGGACACCCTAGGGGGAATGCTGTAAGCCATTTTGGGCACCCAATGTGGAGAGAAGCACGGTACAAATGAAGTAGATAAATGGATCAGTAAGAGCCAGCACAAAATCTCACAGCAAATGAGACACCCTGGTGGCCCCCTCGCATCCTCTCCAGTTGCGCTGGTCGGCCTCACGCATGACACTGCTTTATACTGAACCAGGCTCATGGTCCAGCAAGGTCAGTATTATCTACTCAGACCGGCAGTGGCTCTCTGGAATCTCAGGCAGGGGTCTTTCACGTCACCTTACTGCCTGCTCCTTTCAACAGGAGATCGAACCGGAGACCTTCTGCATTCCAAGCAGAGGCTCTCCCACTGAGCCACAGCCTCTACCCTGTGCTCCGGCTCTCTCCACCTGTACTGTGGAGAAAACCACACTGGCAGGGGAAAGCGGTCTTTGTAAGACTAGAAACCGAACCCTTCCCGGAACCGCCCTGAAAAGTCGTACCGATCTATTATGCCGGCCTCTCAGGGACCTACTTTCTACCTGGCTTTTTAAATCCCTCCAAGAACGATCCAGCCTTGTTTTGCAAAGCCCTGCTGGACTTTCAACCTAAATTCACCCAGGGGAACTTTGGCCGGCAAGCACATTTGAAAACCCAATTCAGACAGTGAGAGGGACAAGTTGTCACAGTCACACTGTGTTTTCCTTGGCAAGTTATGGATGGATCGTTTCAGTTTCATTTCTCGAAACGCCGTCCCTGAAAACACTTGCTGGGCAATGGCTCTCATGAACAACACTCTGTTGTCTTCTTCCCATGGGACCCCACTTGCAAATCCACCAAGGCTCAAGTATCATTGGCTGAAAGTGTGCCACTCCAGATGTAGTACTCAAGAAGACCACTTCTGGTTATGGTTATTTACTTACCCTGTCTTTATTCCCAGTGGGGACCCACAATGGCTTACACTGATCTCCTTATTTTATCAACAACCTCGTGAGTTAGGGTGAAGCTGAAAGAGAGTGGCTGAATGACCATCTTTCGGGTATGTTGTAGGGCTACCTTTTGGCTATGCTCCTGCAGAGTGCAGGCGGTTGGACTTGATGACCTGCAAGGCCCCTTCCAACTCTAACATTCTATGATTCTATGGCTAACCCAAGTTTACCCAGAAAGCTTCCATGGTAGGGTGGGATTTGAACCTGCATCTCCTAGATCCTATTCTGATGCTCTAACCACCACACCAGGCTGTCTCCTATTGTACATGAAGAAACTGTTTATTCCAGCATCACCTTACACATAGAAGAAGAAAAAGAGTTGGTTTTATACCCTGCTTTTCTCTACCCAAAGGAGTCTCAAAGGGGCTTAGAATTGCCTTCCCTTCCTCTCCCCCAACAGACACCCTGTGAGGCAGGTAGGGCTGAGAGAGCTGTGACTGACCCAAGGTCACCCAGCTGGCTTCATGTGGAGGAAGAGAATCAAACCCGGTTCTCCATATTAGAGTCCACAGCTCTTAACCACTACACCAAACTAGAAGGTAATACACCAAAGAAAACAGTTTTCCATATACACAGAAGGAGGTGCTCACAAACACACACTATCCCCCTTATATGTTTCAGCCAATGACAATTACTGCATCACAACTGAGCCCCTCCCCATTGGTTCCAGTCTACGCAAGCATCAGATGAGAGCGAGCTTGTTCCTACATCACTTTGGTGCTGCCAGGTAGGAGATAAGAAAACCCTGCAGGATCAGACCAAGGTTCCATCCAACCAAACATCCAAGATTGGCTCGGCAGAAGCCCACCAGCAGCACTTTCTAGCCCTAAAACCTGGGATTTAACAGGTTAGACACTTAATGAGGCCGCCTTATACTGAATCAGACCCTCGATCTATCAAAATCAGCAATGATTGCTCAGACTGGCAGCAGCTCTCCAAGGTGGCAGGATGAGGACTTTCACATCACCTGCTGTCCGATCTTTTAACTGGAAATGCCGGGGACTGAACCTGAGACCTTCTTCGCGCCAAGCAGATGTTTTACCACCAAGCCACTGTCCCCACCCCCCACCCCCAGTATCAAACTGGCCGACGATGCAGGCTCCTTCACCCAGGCATCTCCCTACTAAACTAGGGTAAGAGCGAAAGAACACTGTTTGATCTGCAACCCCTCCCCCCACAAAAGAGGCAGTCCAAGGAGAGCTTCATCCCATC
Source organism: Gekko gecko (assembly GCA_029375565.1). Classification (NCBI taxonomy): domain Eukaryota; kingdom Metazoa; phylum Chordata; class Lepidosauria; order Squamata; family Gekkonidae; genus Gekko; species Gekko gecko. Next base: position 227,087,167 of record JAPDNY010000004.1, on the reverse strand, counting down.
ACCCACCCTTTGTACCGACCCAAGTCCACTCTCAGGGCTGGGAAGACCCGTCGCACGTGGAAGAGGCAACTCAAAAGCCCCGTCCTACTTGGAACCCTATCCCGGGAGATCGTCGCCAGCAGAACCCCCTCCAGCTGCTGTAAGTTCCCGAGAACCACCTTTTAGGGAGTTGGAGGCGGAATATTAGAGTTGCCAGCTCTAGGTTGGGAGATACCTGGAGATTTTGGGGACGGAGCCTAAGGAGGGCAGTGTCTGGGGAGGAAAAAGGCTTCAACGGGGTACAATGTCAAATAGTTCGCCTCCCAAAGCAGCCATTTTCTTCAGGGGGACGGATCCCTGCCGCCTGGAGATGAGTTGCAATGGCGGGAGATCTCCAGCCGGCAGCTGGAGGTTGGCAACTCTATGGGAATACCGCCTGCGGAACTCGCTGCCGCGAGGCAATCCAAAGAAGCCCACCTCACCCACGTTGGGTGTAGTGACTGACCGTGGGAGGGAAGAAATAAGAGAAAGCCGCTCAGTCACGGCGCCCGAGAGAGGGGGAGAGGAAGGGCGGCGGAGCCCCCCCAGCCTTGCCTCCCCCCCGCCCCACGCCCACCAGCTAGGCCTCAGCCTGCCCTTCCTCACCCACCTCCTTTGGGCATGGCGAAGGCGAGGACGGCGGTCGCAGCTCCAGCGGCGAGTGAATCTGCCTCTCGCCCCGCCCGCACCTCGCTTCCACACCAGCCAGGAGGCGACCCGGAAGCGGAAGCTGCCACCAGCCGCCGCTGTGGACGGGCCTTCTCCTCTTCCCGCCGGCCCCCCCCTCAGGCCAAGTGCGCACGCGCGCGCGACGTCGCGGCGCCTTGAGGAAAGGAAGGCCGCCGTCGGCCCTGCCTGTTCAAAAAAAGAAATCGTCGCCCCCCCTATTCGACACCGTTCGCGCCATTTTGAGGAGTCCGCTTCTCTCTAGGGAGGGCAGAATATTTTTAAACTTTTATGTCGGAGAAGGAGTGAAAGGTTGCTTTTAATTAAACAGTAAGGCATTGGAACAGACAGATCTACCGGCTTGAGAAGGCCCTAAAAACGACGGGGGAAGGAACTAGGGCCTCGCTGTCTCTCGGGTGACGTCACTGTGTTGCGACAGAAGGCTGCGGAGAGACGGAAGAGAGAGACAAGGGAACGGGGGTCTTAAAGGCGACGGAGTCGCTCCCTGGAGGGTGTTTTTTGCGGCGGGCAGCCGGAGGACCCTGTGAAGTGGAGAGTCTCCAAAGGTTTCGTTAGAGGTTTGTTTTCCGTTACTGTCTCTTTGACATTGCGTCGGCCAGAGATGTGGCAGGAAGAAATTCAACTGGTGATGATGTCCTCGGTCGCAGGGACGGGCCTCGCCTGTGGCACTCCTGCCTGTCTTCTAGCCGGTGTGGAGCGTTAAAAGTGGGGAGGCGGCGGGCGATTTGGAACACCTTTAAAGAGATCTGTCATCGCTCCTGGCTCTATGGCCTGCTTGTTTTTAATAACTCAGTATGGCTGGAACCTTACAGATTCTCTAGTGCTGTATTGTCTGCTATTTTAACTGTTTTAACTATTTACTGTTAAAATGCTTTGATGCTTTTGTATTGCCATTGTTGCCACCCACCCTGAACCCATTTGCAGGGAGGATGGGACACAAATTGAAACAAACAAACAAATAAATAGTTTTGTCCCGGTAGATAAAGCCAGTAGATAAAGCCTGACAAACAAATAAATGAATGGTTTTGCCCTCGTAGATGGTTGGGTGCCAGTCCTTGAGAGAGGATGTTTATTTTAAAACATTCTATGGGAAGAACTGGGGTTAGCTGTCTCTAAGGGGAAGGAAAACCCATGATAGATTAGCTGAGCTGAGACTGAGCATATTGGAAGCTAGTAGGTGCCAGTATCCTTTAATTCCATGCTGAAAGGAGATAGGATGTGAATAGTGTAAACAAAAGGGAATGTAATGCATAATTAGCAAAGTAGATGTATTTATTATATATTCTCCACCCTTTCCCCCCCCAGTGAAGACCCACAGCGGAAGACTTCATTCTCCTCCAGTTAGTCATCACAATAACCCTATGAGGAAGGTTAGGGTGAGAGTGTGTGGAGGCCAAGGTCACCCAGCGAGCTTCCATGGCAAAGCAGTGGATTCAAACATGGGCCCTCCAAATCCTAGTTGCAGTCCAGCCTCTACAGCACAACTGGCTGCCTGTGATTTAATACTTTCCCTCTTAGTCTATCCACTGGGCAAATTTAGAGTAAAACAAAGATGAAGAAACAAATTGGTGTAGAGGGAAATAGAACCTTTGTTCTAAAGATTGTTTCCCACTGCACCAATTTGTTTCTTTATCTTCGTTTTGCCTTGGTGTGCCCCCTTTTTCTTCGCAAATTTAGAGTAGCCAGATGCAAAGAATGAGCTAGACCAGGGGTGGTCAAACTTGCTCAGTGTAGGAGCCACATAGAATCAACGTCAGATGTTTGAGAGCCGGAAGACATGTACAGATATTACATGTCTTTATTTTTAAAATATGCACATTTGCTTTTTATTAACATTACTTGAGACTGCCAAAAATAAAAACAAAAGGGGTCAAAACAGATATTGATAGAAGAAGAAGAAGAGGAAGAAGAGTTTGGATTTATACCCCGCCCTTCACTGCCCAAAGGCGTCTCAGAGCGGCTTACAAACTCCTTTCCCTTCCCCTTCCCACAACAGACACTCTGTGAGGTAGGTGGGGCTGAGAGAACTTCTGACAGAAACTGTCCTTGAGAGAACAGCTGTGCCAGAGCTTGTGACTGACCCAAGGTCACATCAGCAGGTGCAAGTGGAGGAGTGGGGGAATCAAACCCGGTTCTCCCAGATAAGAGTCCGCGCACTTAACCACTACACCAAACTGGTGATACTTATTTGTCCAATGATATTTATTTGTTTGCTAATGATATTTATTTGTCTAAGAGAGAAAGAAAGAGAGAGAGGTGGAAAGAAAGAAGGAAAGAGATGGAAAGAAAGAGAGAAACAAAGAAAGCAAATAGATGGGAGGGAGCCGCACAATATGTGTGAAAGAGTCGCATGTGGCTGCCGAGCTGCAGTTTGGTCCCCGCTGAGCTAGACTGAGACTCAGTGGTAAAACATTTACCTCCCATGCAGAAAGTCACCATTTTGCTCCTCTGGCATCTGAAGTTAAAAGGATCCGGTAGTGGCTCATGTGAAAGACTGAGAGCTTGGAAAGCTACTGCCAGGGATGGAACCTGGGACCTTCTGCATGCCAAGCAGATGCTCTTCCACTGAGCCACAAGCACCCTCGCCTGGCTCTGCATTGGATCATTCTAAGCAAATCTGTCACCAGCTTACAGTCTCATTTTCTGAGTTCTGGGAGACTGAAGAACAAGCACAGGCAGTCTAGAAGTACGCTCATTACTTCGAGGATGAATTTGACAACTGTTGTGGTTTTTCTTTGCCTAGGCAGCTCCTTTTTCCTCTTGAGATGCCCAAGGTGAAAAGGAGCAGAAAACCTCCTCCGGACGGTTGGGAGTTGATTGAACCAACCTTAGATGAGCTGGATCAGAAGATGAGAGAAGGTGAGGACTGAAGTTAAGTACTGGGTTGGTGATGAGAATTAACACTGCCTAATAAAATAGGGCTGTTGAGGTCTGAGGCCTGGCCTCATTGGGATCACGTTATCTGAAACCATTGAAGTGGTGAGGCTGGAGACCTGGGGGTGGTAGAGCAAATGCTTTGCATGTCAGAAGTCCCACATTGAATTCTTGCCATCTCTAATGAAAAGCATCTGTTCTTTCCCTCTCCCTGCCACCTTTGGTTCAGCCTCCTCCTTGTGCCCTCCGTAATGATTTCATGTTTTAGTGTGCGTGTTTCTTTAAATGTTTAATTTGACTGCAGTAATATGAGGAGTGATAGAGGGAGACAAGTGTGATGTGATTGGCTGATGACTGAGAGTGTGGAAGGTGTCTATGAGAGTGACTCTGTGTGAAGTTTGAAGAGAGAGCATAGTCTGTGTAACTATGGCTGCGGTCACACACACTAAATAATCCACTTTCAGTCCACCTTCAGTGCACTTTCAAAGTGGATTTTGCCAGTTCACACAGTAAAAATCCAGTTGGAAAGTGCATTGAAAGTGGGTTATTTAGAGTGTGTGACCACAGCCTTTGGGAGTCTTTGAGTCTATTCTGTGTGAATAAGACAAACAGTTTTGCCTGTGTGGCTATGAGAGAGAAAGAGATTAGCCTGTTGGAGTGGAGTTTGATGTTTAAGAGACTGAGTGTGACACCAAGCTTTGCCAGTTATATTTACAAGTTCCTTTCATTGGTAACAGTTCAAAATAACTAGAAACCTATCTTGTTCTTTATTAAATAAATCATTATTTGTTTAAACTTATCCCAGAAATCAGAATAGTCCTTCCTCAGGGCCACATAGTCCTCTGAAGTGCCCAAACCCTGGGTCATTCTACCAAAAGAGAGAGATTTGGAATTTTAAATTCCTGGTGGGAGCAGAAATCTACCAAGTTTAGGTACACAGAGAGTGTAAAACTGTCTCCCCAATAAGCGAGGACGCCACACCCCATACCCTCAACTCTTCCCCTTTGCCACCTTCCCCTTATTCCCTATTGGCTTTCCTCCCCCAGGTTTCCCGCTCCTGCTTCTGGTCTGCCTCACCTTCCAGTAAAACACTGTGTGAGAGTGCCAAAGTACTCCCAGCTGTCATTTTGAGCTTCCTAGACAATGGCAGCTGAGATCTCACAAAGAAATCTCACGAGATCTTGATGCTCTTTGTACTTTGTTATTCACTGCTTTTCTGCAACTCTGAGGGTTTCCCTGGGTTTGTCCAGACATGGACCATAGACCTGACTGGCCTTGCCTTGTGGATTTCTTTGATACACACAGGGATGTAGGACAAGGGGAAAAGAATGTGATTTCTGAATGTGATCTCTGACACTCTCTCCTTGAGATATACACACACACACATATATAAACAGCTGTCACTGTGCCTTCAAAAGTTTAATCATAATAGATCCAGATCTTGGTATGTAACCTAGAACCTTCTGATGAGAGTAACTTGTAGTAGAATATATATATATATTTCTGTATAAGAAGCTGTATTAAGCAAAAATATGATTAGAAGCCTGTCTAGATGGAATTCGGATGTAACAGAATGGAATGCTATTTGGGAGTTGCAAGGATGCCAAGAGCTAAGGGTAATGGGAATCACAGCCCTTATCAGCTAGCTCTCCATAAGCGAGGCCAGAGAGGGTCCCAGTGTTCTTGAATGTTTCCCATTGTTCTGAAGACCTGATAGACAAATGCAATCATTGACATACATGACCAGTATAAGGAGAGACCAATAGTAAGGTTTAGAGTCAAGTGATGCTTTTGGTGTAGTGGTTAAGTGTGCAAACTCTAATCTGGGAGAACTGGGTTTGATTCCCCACTCCTCCACTTGCACCTGCTGATGTGACCTTGGGTCAGTCACAAGCTCTGGCACAGCTGTCCTTGAAAAAGAGCAGTTTCTGTCAAGAGCTCTCTCGGCCCCACCTACCTCACAGGGTGTCTGTTGTGGGGAGGGGAGTGGAAGGGAAAGGAGTTTGTAAGCCGCTCTGAGACTCCCTTGGATAGTGAAGGGCGGGGTATAAATCCAATCTCTTCTCTTCTTCTTTATGATGTTAACTGCTTGGTACCAATTAAAGTTTCTTGAATGTGTAAATTATACGTGATGTCACTTGGGGTATCAGACCCTCTGTTCTACCTGGTTATGGCAGGATACAGCTTGGTGTTGCTGGTGGCCCAAAGGTACTCAACCCTGTATTTCAATTGCAATAAACAGATATTCATCTAACTCATTGGACTCTGACAGTGTGATTCCAATTTGGCCAAGGGGTCACACAGGGCACAAATTTGTGCGTAAGAACCCATACTTGGCTATTAGGTATGATATGGAATAACAGGCATGTGATGGAGATGGCTTTGGGTGGAAATATCACCTTTCCTTTCTCCATGGGCAGCTGAGACGGAACCACATGAAGGGAAGAGGAAAGTGGAATCCCTCTGGCCCATTTTCAGAATCCATCACCAGAAAACTCGTTACATCTTCGATCTCTTTTACAAGAGGAAAGCCATCAGTAGAGGTAAGCCAGCCATCTTGATTTTTTCCTTGCGAAAAACACTTTTGTTCTGGAACGGGAAATCAGTTGGTGCCCATCTCGGTGAAAGAAAAATAAACGAGCGCTCTTCTTTCTCAGGAATGCAGTTGGTGCATGTCTTGGTGAAGGAAAAATGAATGGGTGCTAATTCTGACTGTGGGTGGATATATTTATTTAAACTATTTATATGCCACCTTTCGGTCTGACAAGAAGTCTCCAAAGTGGCTTGCAAGGAGAGGGAAATTATGGTACAATAAGATCTTGTTTTTAAAAAATGGTAAATTAAGACTGATATAGATGCTTCCTGTTCCTTTTTCACTGCTGCCCTTTAAAAACCCCGCAGAGGCCACAAAAGAAATAGACTCCTTCCCTGGTGTGCTACCTGACAAGGAGATATTTTCACCCCCTCCAGATGACACTGTTTTTCATCCAGGCGTCTGGAGAGTCTGATCCTCCTGATAGTGGTTTGGGGGGGTGGGGTCGTGGCGATATAAAATTTATATTCCCACCGACCACGATATTCTTTGTCTCCTTTCTCCACCCTGCAGAACTGTACGAGTACTGCATCAAGGAAGGATACGCTGACAAAAACCTGATCGCCAAGTGGAAGAAACAGGGCTACGAAAACCTCTGCTGCCTGCGCTGCATCCAGACGCGGGACACCAACTTCGGCACAAACTGCATCTGCCGGGTTCCCAAAAGCAAGCTGGAAGTGGTAAGGATGCAACGCAGACCCTTTCTTTGAGTGCTGCGGTGATTCTTTCTCTCTTAGAACTCCCTGCCCCTCCCCCCTCCTGAGTTTCAACCAGGACCTCATTTGTCCTGCAGGACAGGCTGACCGGAGTAGCTTTGCCATTGAGCAGGGCTTGGATTTGTCTCTGATGTTCCCAATTGGGAAACAGGTCTAGGCCGACTGTTATTTATGTGTTTTTATATTCACGTAAGCCACCCTGAGCCGGCCTCAGCTGGGAGGGTGGGGTGTAAATGTGAAAAATAACCGTTAAAAAATCCTAAAACCTTCTAACATTATAAAGAGCTAGTAAACATTATTGTTTAACATTGACGGCCATTATTCAATGATCTATCCTCACAGTTGGCTCCTAGATCTTTTCCTTGATATGGCTGGCACAGGCTGTTGTTGGGGGCTCCAGGGTTCTCTGTCTTTCAGCTATTGGTTGGGCGGCTCCTTGATTGAAGGCCTGGTGGAAGAGCTCCGTCTTGCAGCCCTTGCGGAACTGCATAAGGTTCCGCAGGGCCCTGATCTCTTCTGGGAGCTCGTTCCACCAGAACGGAGCCACCACCGAGAAGGCCCTGGTAGTAGCAAGCCTGGCCTCCTTAGGGCCAGGGAGGGTCAGTCGGTTTTGAGACCCCGACCGAAGTGCTCTCTGGGGAACGTGTGGGGAAAGGTGGTCCCTCAGGTATGTAGGCCCCTGACCATAAAGGGCTTTAAAGGTAAGAACCTCATGATGCTCCTGCATTGTGAGGCCCATCAGGAGCCTAGCCGCAGCATTTTGCACTAGTTGTAGCTTCTGGATTTGAGACAAGGGCAGCCCCATGTAGAGAGCATTACAGTGGTCCAATCTCAAGGTGGCTATCACGTGGATCACTGTTGCCAAGCGGTTGCGGTTAAGGAAGGGAACCAACTGCCTGCTCAGCCAAAGGTGGTAAAAGGCTGATTTGGCAGTGGCTGCTACCTGGGCCTCCATTGTTAAGGAGTCGTCCAAGAGCCCTCCCGATATGTGGACTAGGTGGCCTGTATGGCCCCTTCCAACTCTATGATTCTGTGTTGTAATGGTTTTATCTGCTTGTCTTTTATGGATACTGTACATCGCCCAGAGCCCGGCAATAGCAGGGGATTGGGCAATTAATAAAACCAATAAATAAATAAAGCGCCATCGCACAGCGCTCTTGGGGAAGCAAATGCCATCAGCAACTGAGAGAGGAAACTTAGCTTAGTTCTACACAGTAAGCATTTTTGGCTGCCGTCGCTCGGTAACAGCAGAGATGTTTCCGCACAGGTCAGCAGGAAAGCAGGCCTCTGTGAATCCATTTTGGTTCCACTCAAGAGGTCGTTTCTCTGGTCCGGCAGGGCCCGCTGGCTCTCTCTCTCAGCCATTAGTTCCTCTGCACCTCTGACCCGGGGCTGATTTAACATGCTGGTTTTATTCCACAGGGAAGGATCATCGAGTGCACTCACTGCGGATGCAGGGGCTGCTCCGGATGAAGCCCCTCCTCCGGTGACGCCCCCTCCCCCCGTCTGCGGGGCTGCTGACTCAGCATCAGTGACTGTTCTTAAGAGCGATACTTTGCCTTCCGTAAACCCCGACGGTGAGCGGTGATCTCCTTACAAGCCGGATGACGCGGCAGTGACGTGTTAGTTCATTCCCTGTGATCATTTTATTTTAAAATAAAGCCTCGTCCCCCTCCTCCAGTGTGTGGCCCCCGGGCCCCGTTTCTGTGGTGGCGTCTGCATCGGTGAGGTCAACTGAGCAAAACAAAAAGATGTGCACCTCTAGCCTGGAGATAGAAAACAACCTGTTAGCAGCAGCAGGACCAGTGGTAGGGCGGTGGTGGCGGGGGTGGAGCCCAGCTGCTCAACCTTTCTTATCCAGCAAGCAGAGAAGTGGGGGGGGGGAAATGGGGGAAACAGGTAAGAGCAGAGGAGTCGAACTCAATTGTTACAAGGGCCGGATCTGACATAAGAGAAGCCAATGTTGGATCAGGCCGATGGCCCATCTAGTCCAACACTCCATGTCACACAGTGGCCAAAAATACCAGGGGTCATCAGGAGGTCCAGCAGTGGGGCCAAGACACTAGAAGCCCTCCCTCTGCTGCCCCCCCAAGCACCAAGAATGTCTCTGTCGGGCCAGGCCATGTGTGCCATAAAATGTTATGCTGGGTACTGGAGATAGAAACTGTATAAAGGACAGCAGCTGGTCAGCTCCGAGTTGGTGTGTCTCCACTGAAACGCCTCCTGGGGTGGGAAGGGGGGTGCAGAGGAAACCCCCAGAGGCAGCTGTGCAGATGCTCCCACAATGCTTGACTGCTGCTGGCGAGGTTGTTCTGCCGTGTTGAAGCCACAATTGGAGTGGCTCCGCCCACTCCTCCCCCCAGCACCCCCTTCCTTGCATCAGTTGCTCGTGGGCTGCATAAGAGCCCTGGACGGACCGGATCCAGCCCCCGGGCCTTATGTTTGACACCCCTGGGTTAGAGTCCACTGAGATTCTTTCCCCCTGCAGAAAAGGTCACGGTGGGAATCTTTTGTCCTGACCTGGATGCACCAGGCTAGCTGGATCTCAGAAGCTAAGCAGGGTCAACCCTGATTAGTATTTGGATGGGAGACCTCCGAGGAAGTCCTGGGATGGTATGCAGAGGTGGGTGGGGAATGGCAAACCACCCCTCTTCCATCTCTTGCCTTGAAAACTCTATGGGGTCACATACAGATCAGCTGTGATGACAGCCAGTGTTCCCTTTTCGCTGCCACCAGAGATCTTTTGGGAAGAGCTCCTTTGCTATATCCAATTACAACTGCTATCCTAAGCTGAGCTGCCCCAATCTAAGCTCACTGATTTCAGTAGATGTAGAAAGGTGTAACAGTTTTAGGACTGCATTGTGAAGACCACACTTGAATGAAACACACAGTCATTTATCACAAAAAGCCTCCCACCTGTTCATGTATCTGCTGATATAGAACAGAAGATAGCACCTCAAATGCCGCAGGAGCCTCTAAAGGAATTCCACATTTTCTCCTTTAATTTTTTTTAATTAAAAGCCATCTGTATTGCCAAAAGGGAAGTCTCGCTTTTCTTCTCAGAGTTTTATTTACATGCTTTGTGGATACCAACTTTTACAATGTCAAGGACACATTCAGTGCTGCAGAAGGGTGAAGGGAACGGCACAGAGCGCTCCGTAGCGATGATGGTGCCGCCGCACGGGCAATCAGCTGCTTCTCCGTACCTTTCCCGCCGGTCCACTTGGCAGCTGTGTTGTTTATTCATCTCCGGTGCTGGCTTGGGTTTGGGACCGCTTCCCCGATCGGTATTTGGCCCACGGGTGGGGCTTTTCCTCTGCGGCCATCCACTTCAGCCAGCGGAAGTAGTACTTTCTAAAGCCGTTGATTTTTTCCAGGTAGGGTTCTCTTTTCTTGTACTGCAGAAGGGGAAAAGCGAGAGGGTGATTAACTCTTCACCAGAGGACAGCTTGTCCACACAGAGAATGAAGGAGCGAGGAACACTCCTTCCTGCAAATTGCCAGAAACCCGGTAACCTTGTTTTAAAACACTGTACACTTTATGGGAAGGAGCGGATGGATTTTCTGGTGGTTTGGCAGAGTTCCTACTGCGGGGAGGTCCAGGCAAGCCTTTTGCTCCCTGCCAGTGTTCCCTCTAAGCTGAGTTAGTGTGAGCTGGCTCACAGTTTTTTAGCCTCCGGCTCACACATTTCTGTCTTCGTCCAGGAAGGACGGCTCCAGAGCAGCAGCCAAATAGCTTGCTCACAACTTCAATGCTGGTAGCTTGCAAAGTAGAATTTCTGCTCGCAAGGCCCCACAGCTTAGAGGGAGCATTGCTCCCTGCCTCGGAAAAGACAAATGGACTTTGAACTGAAATCCACCTGCAAAACTTCTGCAGGCAAGTACACAGTAAGGGGAGGGTACCACAGTAGCTTTGAGGTTTATGATTGGATTTGTACCCCTCCCTTCACGCGGAGTCTCAGAGCGGCCTGCAATCTCCTTTCCCTCCCCCTCCCCACAACAGACACCCTGAGAGGTAGGCGGGGCTGAGACAGCTCTGAGAGAACTGCCCTTTCAAGGACAGCTGTTGTCAGAACTATGGCTCGCCCAAGGTCATCTAGCAGCTGCAAGTGGAGGAGCGGGGAATCAAACCCTGGAAAACCCTGCATGGTTGCCAAAAGTTGGAGGGGGAGGAAAGAGGCCGGTGGGCTCCTCTTGCCCAAAATAACCATATTGCTTAGCCTGCTATAAACAACTTAGTACTTATGTAGTCAAGGTGGTGGACAGTGCGGTCAAGTTGCAGCCGACTTTTGTCAACCACGCAGGGTTTTCCAGGCGAGAGATGCAAAGAGGTGGTTTACCACTGCCTGCTCTAGGTGCTAACACTGGACTTCGTTGGTCTCCCATTCAAATACTAACCAATGCTTGGGGAGGGGCAAGAGTGGGAGGGGTTCTAGTGTCCCAGCCCCACTGCTGGACCTCCTGATGGCACTTGGTATTTTTGGCCACTGTGTGACCCAGAGTGTTGGACTGGATGGGCTGCTGGCCTGATCCAACACTGGCTTCTCTGATGTTCTTATGCCTGGGGCAGTGATGCTCTGTCTTCTTGGTGCTTGCGGGGCAACAGTCGGAGGGCTTATGGATTCCAGGCCCCACTGGTGGACTTCCTGATGGCACCTGGTATTTCTGGCCACTGTGTGACAAGAGTGTTGGACTGGATGGGCCATTGGCCTGATCTGACATTGGCTTCTCTTTTGTTCTTATGATTTCGCGTCTGGGATCTGACAAAATCGGGCCAGCCTGGGCCATCCAGGTCAGGGTGAAAGGCAAACAAAAGTGGTCTGCTATTCTTTGCCTCTGTGTTGCAACCCTGGACTTCCTTAGTGGTCTCCCATCCACATACGGACCGGGGGCGACCCTGCCTAGTCGCTGGGATCTGATGTGACTGGGCTAGTCTGGCCCATCCAGGCCGTGGGCAATCAACATAAGGGCGTTCAGAGCATTTTACAATCGTAACCTGAAATTTCTTTTAAAACTCCGAGCTAAAAGGAGTGGGTTGGGCATGGCAATCGATTTTATGTAATGATCAGGAATCTTTCCAGGGTCCCTTCCCCATTGCAGCCAATGTTCCCTCTAAGCGGTGGAGTCTTGTGAGCAAAAACTTTACTTTGTGAGCTACTGGCATTCAAGTTGTGAATTCGACTACTGCATGAATTAGTTTGCTCTGGAGCCATCCTTCCTGAGCGAAGACAAAAAGGTGTGGGCCGGAGGCTAGAAAACTGTGAGCTAGCTCACACGAACTCAGCTTAGAGGGAACACTGCTTCCAGTCTGTTCTGAGACTGGTGGGAAGGGTTTAGATTTGAGTCCGGCTGGAGTTCAGTTTTGTGAGGACCACATGAGGGGAAATGGGAGCGTCCAGGATTGCGGGCTGTTTCCACAATGCGTGAGAGGCATTTTAAATTCACCAAAAATGCAAAGGGGAACACCTGGTTTTTGTTCTTCAGACAGCTCAAATGATGTCTTTCTTCACTTCCACTCCCCCCACCCACATACTGCAGTGACTACTTCCCCTCATGGCTACTGACCAATGCTCCCTCTAAGTTGTGGAGTTTTGTGAGCAAAAAATCTACTTTGTGAGCTCCTGGCATTAAAGTTGTGAGTGAGCGATTTGGCCGCTGCATAAATTAGGTTGCTCTGGAACCCATTCTTCCTGAGCGAAGACAAAAATGTGTGAGCCGGAGGCTAAAAACCTGTGAACTAACTCACATTAACTCAGCTTAGAGGGAACATTGATTGCAGTCCCTTCTGACTGCCAGAAAGCTGATGCCCAGAGTCATGGTACCCTTGGGGGATGAGGGAGACTTGCCTCAGCCGTAGTATGTGTGAAAAGGATCTAGGGGTCTTAGTAGACCATGAACTGAACATGAGTCAGTAGTGTGATGCAGTAGCTCAAAAGGGAAATGCCATTTAGGGCTGTAGCAGCAGAAGTCTAGTGTCCAGATCACGTGAAGTGAGGGTATTGCTTGACTCTGCTCCGGTTAGACCTCACCTAGAGTACTGTGTTCAGTTTTGGGCATCGCAGTTCAAGATGGATGTAAACATGCTGGAACGTGTCCAGAGGAGGGCAACAAAGATGATGAGGGTTCTGGAGACCAAGTCCTCTGGGGAAAGGCTGAAGGAGCTGGGTATGTTTAGCCTGGAGAGGAGAGGACTGAGAGGTGATATGAGAGCCATCTTCAAGTACTCGGAAGGGCTGTCATACAGAGGATGGGGCGGAGTTGTTTTCTGTCATTCCAGAAGGTCGGACCAGAACCAATGGGTTGAAATTAATTCAAAGGGGTTTCCGGCTAAACTTTGGGAAGAACTTCCTGACAGTTGGAGTGGTTCCTCAGTGGAACAGGCTTCCTCGGGAGGTGGTGGGCTCTCCTCCTTTGGAGGTTTTCCAACAAAGGCTAGATAGCCACTTGACAGCAATGCTGATCCTGTGAACTTGGGCAGATCACAAGAAGGGAGGGCAGGAAGGGCTGCATCAGTGCTTAGTCCTTGTGGCCCTTTCTGACACACCCAGGGAAATGCTGATCACCACTCTGGGGTCAGGAAGCAATTTTTCTCCAGGTCAGTTTGGCCGGGGATCCTGGAGGGTTTTTTGTCATCTTCTGGGTGTGGAACAGCAGTCACTGGGTGTGTGAGGGGGAGGCATTTGTGAATTTCCTGCCTTGTGCAGGGGGGCTGGACTAGATGACCCTGGAGGGGTGCAACACTGACTCTATGTGGACATGTAGGTACAAGGTTGGGGGCGCACACTGAGGATGAGAAGGGTGGTAACTAAAGGAGGATCACAGGAAAGTTCCAGGACCGTCTGCACACATCCACTGAAGGATTGCTAGATCCAATTCAATGGTTTTGAATTTTTAAAAAAACCCAAACACCACTACGGTATCTTACTGGGTCATAGTCCGGAGGATACTGAGCCGCGAACTCGAGCATCTGCAAGACAAATTCATTTGGGGCCGTCTGCGTGTTGCTCATGTCCCGGAGGATCGCAATGAGGTACGCGTAGTCCAGCTTCCTCACAGCCGCTTGGATGAGTGCGCCGTAGATGTTGATGTTGGGGTTTATCCCGGATCGCTGAAAGACACAGACAAGAACAACGACACAAAAGGAAGTTGAAAGAACTGACAGATTTGGCCACTGTCCCGCCAGCGGGCCTCCCACACCCCGTGCTGCTGCCGGCCGGTCTCCCAAGGGGTCCCCCCCCCGCTGCCATCATCAGCCACCGCTGGTGGGCCTCTCACGGCCCCTCCGCCATCACCTGCCACCCCAGTAATGCCAGGCCCTTCCCCTGCAGGACTTCCCCCACTCACCCAGAGGCTCGGGGGGGGCATGAAGCAGGGCAGCTGAAAACACCAATAGCAAGACAGCCGCGCCATGGCGCCCTGAGGTGTGCTGACTGAATGTCCACGGCTACAGGGAGGGAGGGGAGGCACCCCCTGGGCTGGAGACGGCCGCGCCTCAGAGCCCGACGGCCTGAGCCAGGCAGGGAACAGCAGCATCCCCCCAACCAGCAGCCAGAGACGCCCGGAAGCAGAGCCTCTCCCGAGGCTCCGTGTCTTCCTCTAAGTAGGGGCGGGGTGGGGCCAGGCTAGGGGAAGGCAGGGAGAGGGCCCCTGAGGAGGAGCCTGGGTGCAGGGAGGGATAAAAGGAGGGCAACACGCAGGGGCCGAGGAGGACTGCCTGAGTCGGTTGTGCCATCGCCCAGGGAGAGAGGAAGGCCAGCGACACAGAGAGAGTCAGGGCAGGGGTGGTGACGGAACCCCCCCTCCCAGCTCATGCAGTTGTGGCCCCGCTGCCCCTGGGGATGCGCCACCAACGTGGCAGGACTTCTATGAGGCTTGGACTCAAGCGATAGCAAGGAGGGGTCCATGGGCTCGTGTGACAGCCACGAAGCAATTCAGGTGCGGGCCACGGTTACTGCCTAGTAGCACCTCAAAAGACTAACAAAATTGGAGCGCTGACCTGAATAGCCCAGGCAAGACCGATCTCAGAAGCTAAGCAGGGCCGACCCTGGCAAGTGATTGGATGGGAGACCTCCAAGGAATACTGGGGCTGGGAGGCAGAGGCATGTTATCAAGGCACCTCTCTGAAACGCTCAAATCCCACCAGGGGTCTCCAGAAGTCGCCATGACTTCCAGGCATGCAAGCACACACACATACACAGAACCCCACCAAAAAAAAAAACCTAACAAAATTGGTGGCAGGGTGTGAGCTTTTGTGAGTCGCTGCTAACAAGAAGTGAGCAGTGACCCAGGAAAGCTCCTACCACTGGACGCTGCTCTTTTCTACTGCTGCAAAGAGACTAACGTGGTTACTCATCTTGATCTAAGGTTATCGCCTGTACTCAAGGGCTGCTCTGAAATTCGACATGCAAAACTGGCATGAAAGATCGGCTGGCGGAGAATCTAGGCAACCAGGGGCTGCTTCGAACCCCTTCTGGAGCTTCAAGGGAGACCCTTTGATTTATACAACATGCACATGACGGAAACGCCACAATCCAAATTAAATTAATTAAATCCTTAATTATCACAAGTGGACACTGCATATAGACGTCAATAATGTATTTCTCTGACATTCTCACCAAACGTGAAACACCTTCAGCAGTTCAGAAAGCCGGAAGGGCTTCCATGTGACTCAAGTCAAACCTGGTTTCTGCTAATTGTGTGTATTTCCCCCCACCGTGATAACTGTGTGGGCCTGCTGATTTTGTTTGTAAAACAAGCTGTGGTTATACCATCTATTAGACTGCTCACTGAAAGAGCAAAGCAAGGATTATTCCCCCCCCTTTTTTTAAAAAAAACAACAAACCAAATTTCTTTTTGGACTGATCAAACAAAAACAGGAAAATAATCACACCCTGTGCAACTTATCAGTGGAAGGGATCGCCACAGATGCCGACAGAGGTTAGAGTTCAATCTATATTATCTATTTCTTGAGTGTAGCCTGGATCTGCGGATATCTAAATCCATATATCGGGGTGATGCTTACCATAACAGACGTTTCTGCAAACTTTGCCTCCCCCCCCCCAAGTTTGCGGGAAAATCAGACATCTTTCAAAAAGCACATTGGTGGGTGCAAATCCCCGCCCCCCCCAAATAAAAGAGCGATCTCTGCAGAAGCGCAAAGTTCACGGGTACTTCTAGCGTGGTCATTGGGGGCTGTGGTGGATTCCACGAGCCACGCTGGCCCAGCAGCCTCTGTGCTGGAGCCGGAGAGCCATGGTGGGCATACTGGCAGATGCAGCAAAGCCCAGAAGCCCAGCTGAGCCTGGGGAGAAAGGGGTGGGGGGGCGGGATCCCCCGTGAGTCTCGTGAGTCCCCCACCTGCAAGTCTCGTGGGTCCACACTTGTCTGTTTCTATTCTAACACTCCTCAAAACTCTTGGAAGTCAACATCACCGAGTCCACCACACACCACTCTGACCTAGAAGCTATAGCTTTTTACCTTCATGTCGGAGAGTAACTGCATTCCGTGCTCCTTTTTGTGGCAGGCTATCGCCAGGTTGCAAAAAGTATGCAGGTTCGGGGACAGCCCTTTCTTCACCAGGATGGGCAGCAGGCTCTGCAACAGACAAAGAGACATATTCACTGGGCTGCGTGCAGTCTGTGCTGAAAGCGTCTGTGTCAAAGATTCTGCAATTAAACGGAACTGAACAAACATGCATCCTTTTTCTCAGCTCAGTGCTTTTTCTGCTTTGCACAATTTGTTCTGTTTTTTCCCCTCTCTGGGGAAGAAGAAGAGATTGGATTTATACCCTGCCCTTCACTACCCAAGGGAGTCCCAGAGCGGCTTACAATCTCCTTTCCCTTCCCCTCCCCACAACAGACACCCTGTGAGGTAGGCGGGGCTGAGAGAGCTCTTTCGAGAACTGCTCCTGAGAGAACAGCTCCGAAAGAACCTGTGACTGATCCAATGTCACACCAGCAGCTCCATGTGGAGGAGTGGGGAATCAGACCCGGTTCTCCCAGATCAGAGTCTGTAAGGAAACAGGAGCTACGCACAGCCCCGAAGCTGTACCCCGAGTACAGGAAACCTTCTGGTTTCTGAGATTTCAGCAGAAGGACTCATGCTCCAGTATATCTTGGCATTCATAAGGGCTAGAGACTTGCTATTTTGAAAGCAAAGACCTTTGGGAACATATGGAGCAGAACATATGGAGCAGAAGTCCATCAGTGGCTATTAGCTACAAGGTATAGATAGGAACTCTCAGTCTGGGGCAGGTGATGCTCTGTATTCTTCGTGCTGGGGGGGGCAGCAGTGGGAGGGCTTCTGGTGTCCTGGCCCCATTGGTGGGACCTCCTGATGGCCCATGGTATTTTTGGCCACTGTGTGACAGAGTGTTGGACTAGATGGGCCATTGGCTTGATTCAACAGTGGCTTCTCTTATGTTCTTATGGGAAGCCAAATTCTCTGTATTCACCTTCCATGCCTTTGCAAAACCGCAGCACAGTACAGTGGCACACCAAAACATTACCTTTGCTCCCTCCAGATCCGCTAGTTTGCTCTTCTTCCTCACCAAGGTATTAAAGAAGGTCAGGTCGGGTTTCACTTTGTGCTCCTCCATCAGGGCCAACAAGGACGATTCGGACGGGCTGCTGGGCTCCACCAGCTCGGCGAGCAACGTGAACGTCTTGATATTGGCTGCCGCGTCGTCCTCCTTCATTTTCTTTAGGAAGCCCTCCAGGTTCCCCATCAGGGCCAGCCTGTCGGAGGGGGTGGCCACCGTCCCGAAGGAAACCAGGTGGTCGTTCATGGTCAGCAGGTCCAGCAGGTTGGGAGGGGAGCAGGCGCCCGGGGAGAGCCCTACGTTTGCCGTTATAAAACTCGGAACGGGTGGGCTTTGACTGGAGACTGGCAAGTTCTCAGGAGCACTGGAATCCGGCGCGGTACAAACACTGCCAGCCTCTTCCTCGGCAAGGATCTTGCCCGCCCCAGTTCCTTGGCTGACAAAAGGCTCCGCGGGTTTGACGGGATTACCTGGAAACATGCGTCTTTCCAGGACTTCTACATCCAACTGTGGCCCAGCCCGGGGGCCGGATTCCTTCCCCCCGCGGCCCTTTGTCTTCTGCCGCTGTCTGCCGGGCCTCTGCCTCAGCGCAGCCGGGCTCTCCTCGGGCGCTCTCAGCAAGAGCTCCGAAGCCACCAGCGGGTCGCCCAGGCTGCAGTCTCTGGCGGCGGCCAGCATCAAGTTGTAGGTGTAGCTGTCGGGTTTGATGTCCAGCTTCGCCATCTGCTGCCACAGCTGTTGGGAGGAGGGAGGAAAGTTCAGGCAGAGCTAAGGGCTATGGGAAACACAGCTAACTCCAGGCGGTCAGAGGAGGCTGTGGCTGTCACCCAGGAGGGGACTACAGGCAAACGGCAAGTCATTCCTGCTGAGCTCTAGTTATCGATTCATTTAAAACATCTGTTAGCCACCGTGGGTCCTTACGCAGCTCAAGGCAGCTTACGGTACAAACGAATTAATTATCGTATGGCATCGTGTGTGGAATAGCCAGGAGATCCCAGAAGGGACTGTTTGGCTGCCGAAGCTGTAGCTGTTTTTTGGCACCACTAGGTGGCGAGCTATGCTTATATTTAGCTTGAGAGGTCCGCGACTTGCCTAAGGTCACCCAGCTAAGCTGCAAGTGGGGAATCAAACCCAGTTCTCCAGATTAGAGTCCACTGCTCTTAACCATGATGCCAAACTGGCTCTCTGCACGATATAAACAAAATCCATAAAACAGAGTATGGGAAAATTCGTAAAACCAAAATATCGAAACCACAATTTAGGACTGCTTTACTCCAGTGCATTCCTAACTAAAAAATGTCTTCAGCTGCTTCCTAAAGACTGAAGGGGGGGGAGGCACACCTCCCTCGGGGGTTGTTCCATAATCGTGGGGCTGCCACCGAAAGGGCCCTATTTTGTGCACCCACCAAACGAGCGTCTTTGATTGATGGGCCAGCAAGGAGGGCTTTCCCCCAAGGCTTATGCCTTTAAGATGACAACTGGAGAGACAGGAATGACCACCAAACCAGATGGTGAATCCCCTGCCAGTTAGAACCACTCTAGTTCCCTGTTTACCTCCAGGACTATAATCAGCTCATGTAACTACCAGCCTTATTCTACCTCCTAGGTGATTTCATTTTATAACCACTGATATTAAGGGGGGGCATGTGGCATCCTTTGTGTATAAGGGCCACAGCCCCCCTTCAAGGGCACCATCAGCCAATCTGCTAGCGAGGGAAGATTTGGGGGGGGGGGGGGAGAATCTGAAATTACCAAGTAGTATTTCTCTACAGAAAGACATTTGACCATATCCCTGTTGTACAATAGCAGCTGGTGTGATCATGATAACCTCCTGTATTTAGAACAGCTGCATTCGAGTCCAGTAGCATCTGAGAAACCGACAAGAGATTTGGGTTATGAGCATCTGAGAGTTAAAGTTCCCCTTGTCGGATACAAGGCAGAATGGAGATATAAGAATTCAGGGATCTCCAATCCTATTTGTATCAAAGGGAGTGTGGACTCTTGGAAGTTTATATCCCGAAAATCTTGTCGGTCTCTGTGGCATCCTGCTTATTGGGGAGACTGTTTCTCCTTTAAAACACACTCTGTGTACATGAACTTAGTAGATTTTCTGCTGCCACCAGGAATTAAAAATTCCAACTCTCTCTATTTTGGTAGAATGACCCAGTGTCTGGGCGCTTCAGAGGACTATGTGGCCCTGAGGAAGGACTGTTCTGATTGCTGGGATAAGTTTAAAACAAATAATGATTTATTTATAAAAGAACAAAATAGGTTTCTGGGTATTTTTGAACTGTTGTTGAAGAAAGACAATATAACTGACAAAGCCTGGCGTCACACACAGTCTCTCTTGCTCATATAGCCACACAGATTAAACTCCAACTGCTTCCTTTGTCATACAGACTCTCACAAAAAACTCTCCACACTCATCTCTTCAAGAACACAGAATCACCTCGGAGACATCTCTCCTTCCACACTCTCAGCCATCAGCCAATCACATCACACATCTCCCTCTATCACTCTCCTTAAATTACTGCAGTCACACCAAACATTTAAAGAAACACACGCACCGAGACTCAAAATCATTACTGTCTCTCAATTGCTCCTGGACTCAAAGTCAGCTGTTCTACCGCAGACCAACAAGTTCTCCTTGGATTAAAGCAAAGTGGAGGGCCGGGGCGCTGTCATGAACTTAGTGCGATGTTCCCAGCCTATGAGACCTCTGTCCCGCTATACAGTATGTCGGGAACAGCGATGAATGGGTCTGCAGCTCTGGCTGGCGGGCCAAAGCTCCCCCAAAACAGCATCCCTCGTGAAGCTATTCAGGTGATGCTCTTGGGCTGAAAGGTCCACCCACCCCAGTTCTAGGAGCACACAGCTCTCATGTTTCGTGCGCACATGAACTCTGGAAGCTCCCCAAGTGAAGAAAACTGCAGCTTCAACGGCCACGCCGGTTGGAAGCTGGGGCATTTGCACTGCTGTAAAGAAGAGAGGCAAAAAGACAGACCTGCAGGGCGTACCGGAAGCCGTCCTCTTTGTCTTTGATGCAACCCATGAGCAAAAAGTTGAAAGACTCTGTGGTGATGCTATGGCCTTTCTGGACCATTTCCTAGAAAGGGCAAAAAAAAGGGAGAAACTGGTTTCCCTCACTATTCTCTAGCACAGCTTTTGACAAAAGGAGTGGTACTTCTATATTCCAAATTAATCATCCCCCCAAAAAAATCATTAGCAACGCCCAGGAACTACCAAGAAGGAAACTCCCACAGTTAATTAGTGAAGGGAAACCATAAATCAACACTGCACAGTGATTGTGCCGGGAAGGAGCCATGTCAGCAGACTCCAAAATGCGTGTACTTATTTATTATTTATATAAAAAAAAGATTAGCTGCCTTCCTTCCATGTGGAGCTCAAGGCTGCTTACAACAGAGAAAAAAACCCCCACAGAGAATAAATTAAATTAAAGACACGAAAGCCAAAATTTAAAATCACAACTCAGGACTTGCCGGTGAACTTTACCAAATGCGGTCCTGAATAAAACGAAAAGATCGGGAGTGAGGGGGTCCAGGCACCGTTCCCTGGAGAGGCTGTTTCATAATTGTTGGGCTGCCACCGAAAAGGCCCTGTATCGCGTATCCACCGAACAAATCTCTTTGATTGGACAAGAAGGAGATGCTCTATCTGTGATTTTAATTTCCCGGGCAGGAACATATGGGAGAAGATGGCCCTTCAGATACTGACACCTCAGGTAGCGCTGTATACATCTCTGCACCCCGGAAGAAAGAATGCCGTGCACCCAGGAAATCTTTCAGTGCTAGAGATGGGCCTCTGTCATCTGGGACTCCAATTCCCAACTCCATGGTCAGCCGGAGGAGGTTTTGCTCCCATTCCCATTCAAACTTTAGGGACCAATAGCATCTGCGGCTCTTTAACGTGAGCAGTACATAATTCTGGGACAAGAGAATTAGACTTGTCTAGCATTGCTAGCGGTCGGGTTGGGTCCCTACATTAGAATCCCCGTAGGTTGTCAGCAAACATTTGGAAGGCCTTGGGGTTTGGGGGCAGAAGAGCAGATCTGCCCCAAGCCCCCATTCTTATATTTTCACTCACAGTTCATCCAGGAGAAAACACTGCACAACCTTCACATCCTTTACATTTTTTATTCTTTCTGCTTTGCAACGAGTGAATGCGCATGAAGCTGCCTTAGACTGAACCAGACCCCCTTGGTCCATCGAAGTCCGTATTGTCTACTCGGACTGGCAGCTGCTCTCTAGGGTCCCAGGCACAGAGGCCTTTCCCATCACTTACTGCCTGGTCCTTTTACCTGGAGGTGCCAGGGACTGAACCTGGGACCTTCTGCATGCCAAGCAGAGGCTCTTCCGCTGAGCCACAGCCCTGCACGATGCCCCCCCCCGCCCCCAATTGATTGGGTCCAGCTGCTCTGTTCCCCTATGGGCAGTCCTCTCCTCCACGGCACAAGGCTGCCTGTGCTGGAGGAATGGGCGGCCATTCATTGTATCCACAGGGCCCATTCCTCTACCCCGTGGTTAACTGGAAAGGTTTTGCTGGGCCCCCACACGGCGCTTTTGCGGCGTTGCTGTATCAGACTCCTTTCCCTCCCCCTCCCCACAACAGCTCGGCTTTACCTTGAACACCTGCAAGCACATCCGGAGGTCGGAACAGAACGCGCAGACTTTCAGCAACGCGCGGTAGCTGATGACGTTCAGCTCCAGGCTGCGGCCCTGCAGCTGCTCCCGCAGCTTGAGCGCCATCTGCAGGCCCGAATCTTTCCAGGGCGAT
Organism: Gekko gecko; assembly: GCA_029375565.1. Classification (NCBI taxonomy): domain Eukaryota; kingdom Metazoa; phylum Chordata; class Lepidosauria; order Squamata; family Gekkonidae; genus Gekko; species Gekko gecko. The sequence goes on along the minus strand of JAPDNY010000004.1, from coordinate 227,064,946 downwards.
TGCGCACAGGCGTTGAAGAGGGCCGTGTAGGTGGCGTCGGTGGGGGTCAGGCCTCGCTTCTTCATCTGCCTCCCACGACGGAAAAAAAAAGGGAGGCAAAAAACTTGCGTTAAAATACATTGAAAAGAACACCAGGCCCACCATTATGCCAACGTTTGAGAAATATTAGAGACAGCTGATGCTGGTGCAGAGCTTAGAGCGGGGGTCCCAAGTGTGGTGCCAGTGGGCACCATGGTACCCGCTGACATCTTTCCTGGCACTCACCAAGTGCAGGGCTAGATAGGACTTTTGGCCCAGCATACATTCTGATCGAATGGGCAGCCATTTTGTGCCTGGCTCCGCCTCCTGCGGCAGCCATTTTGTGATTGTGCCCACTGCCCCATCTCAGAATTCCAAATGCACCTGAAGGCCCAAAAAGGTTGGAAAGCTCACTGTTGGACCAGGAGCCAGGTTCAGAATCCCCACACTGCAAAGAAAGTTCTCAAGTTCTCGACCTCACGAAAGGAGGAGAGAACCATGTGGGCCACTCTGCGCTCCTCAGAGCAAGGACAGGTAACCCCTTTTATTTATTTACTTCATTTAGACCCCACCCTTCTCCACAATGGGGACCCAAAGTGGCTCACGTCATTCTGCTCTCCTCCATTTTATTCTCACAACAACCCTTTGAGGTTAGCCAGGCTGAGAGCATGCGACTGGTCCAAGGTCCCCCAGCAGGCTTCTGCAGCAGAGTGGGGATTCATTAATTAATTTTCATATGGCACTGTCTGCAGAATAGTCAGAAGATCCTAAGATTGTCTGGCAGCTAGAAGTTCAAGCTCTTTTAGTGTTTTGCACCACTGGGTGGCAAGCTAGACTTGTTTTGAAGGCAAGAGACGTTTCAGAGGTGGTTGGCCATTGCATGCCTCTCAGTCGCAGTCCTGGTATTCCTTGGAGGTCAGCATTACAAATACTAGCCACAGCTGACCCTGCTTAGCTTCTGAGATCTGACAAGATCCGGCTAGCCAGGTCAGGGCAGAGTGGGGATTCGAACCTTGGTCTCCCATATCCTAGTTCAACACTCTGACTACTATGCCACACTGTACCAAATAGTTAGTTAGTTAAGAGTTTATTTTGGTATGTAACCAGCACAAATCAGTTAAAAACACATTTGGATATCCTACTATAGGTAGCCATTAAATTGGAAATAATTTGATAAAAACTTTTAAAATACAAGCATTTTAAAAAAGAACAGAATTTTTAGTCTTTCAAAAGTTAAGAAGTTCAAAAGACTCAAGCAGACAGATGTCACTTATAATGGAAAAGGGTCAACTAAGCCAATCCCCGTTAGACAGAGAAGGCAATTTTTCTTTTTCTTTTTTGTCAGTCTGGAAATTGTCACACAGTTCCAGGAGAAAGGTGCCCACAGCCACGCTGCCAACTATGAGATAAATCTGCCATCTGCTCGGAGGGTTGGGATAGCGCCAGGATCAGTGGCAGTTCCTACACCCTCCTTATTCCGTTCAGATCTCATTACAAGAAGCACAACACTATGGACCCGCTGCTCCAGTCTTCCCCATACATTTGCTAATTAACCTACAGAAATATATACTCAGGTTCCCCAAGTCTATACAGTCTGCGTGGCCAGAATTTTGGAGAAAGCACCGCATGGATAGATTCTTTTTCTATTTCACATATTCTGGGCGAGTCCTCCGGGAATTCTTATTGCAGTTTTGAAACTGGCAATAAAGAAGCAGCCGGGAGGCTTGCTGGTGAGAGATCCAAGGGCGGGGGGAGAGCAGGAAAGTGGATGATTCGGTGCTCCCCCGTGCCATACCCTGAGTAAGAGCGAGTTTGGTGCAGTGGTTAAGAGCAGCGGACTCTGATCTGGGAGAACCGGGTTTGATTCCCCACTCCTCCACATGCAGCTGCTGGAGGGACCTTGGGTCAGTCACAAGTTCTCTCAAGAGCAGTCCTCGAAAGAGCTCTCTCATCCCCACCTGCCTCACAAGGCATCTGTTGTGGGGAGGGGAAGGGAAAGGTGATTGTAAGCCGCTCTGAGACTCCGAGTGAAGGGCGGGGTATAAATCCAACTCTTCTTCTAAGCTGCTGCAGTTGCATTTATTTATTTATATCCAGCTGAGACTCAAATAAGCTTTTACAACATTGGTCCTCCTTCCTCCATTTCCTAACAACCACCACACCCCAATCAGGTAGTCCAGGCTGAGAGTTGGGCTGTGACGGCCCCGAGGTCACCCAGCGAGCTTCCAGGGCGGAAGCGGGGATTCGAACCGGTATCTGGAGCAGTGAGCAGTGACTCACAAACGCTTGACCCCTGCCACAAATTGAATTCTCATCAACAGTCAGGTCTACCAGATCTGTGGCAGGTGATCTGAAGCAGTGAGCGTTGACTCACGAAAGCTCCTCCCCTGGATAAGAGGGGTACATAAACATCCATTTCTTTGGATAAGGGAGAAACACAGTTCACAGCTGTTTAAAACTATATAAATGAGTCAAAACATGAGAAAATATACTAGAAGAGTATAATTTTTTTTTTGAAACGTATGTGAAAGATTATTTTAAGAATACAAGGTGAAATTTGAAAAACAATTTTCGAGGTATTTAAACAGGTAACCTGATGAGGTAATCAAATCCCCTATTATTTAGAGACCCATGTAAATGCTTGTGTATGTAGGAAATTGCATGGTTTTAGATTTTGAAATGAACTGAAGAACACAATAGAAAAAGTATACAAACATATAACCTTTCATAGGTTATAAAAACGGATATTTAAAATACTTTGTCGAAGGCACAGAAAGATGGAGTGCTCTTTGTGTCAAGGTGAGCTCAGAGAGAGCACTTCAGAGAGAGTCCTCCATCACTCTGTGTTATACCTCTGAGGATGGCAGTCACAGCTACTGGCGAAACCTCAGGTCCTACAATGCCAAGACCACGGCCACACAGCCCGGGAAATCTACAGCAACTAACGAATATTTAAAAGCTTGTTCTAAGAACATAAGGTGGAACAGGGGAAACAAATGTGCGACAAAGCATTCAAGCCCGTAAACTGATGATGTAATCGAACCCCCCACATTTCACATTTATGTACTTGTGTGTTATGTACTTGTGTGTCTGGTCGTTGTGATGTTTGTCTTTATAAAAAATAAAAAGCTTGAAATCGAAAGCTCGTCCCCCTGCCACAAATCGAATTCTCAGCAACAGTTCTTGTCAGCTTGACAAAATCTGTGGCAGGGCGTCTGAAGACCTGAACAGTGACTCACAACAGCTCATCCCCTGCCGCACATTTTGTTCGTCCCTGAGGTGCTTCTGGACTCCTGCCCTTTTTCTACCCCTACTGTGAAAGGAGACCATCCTTCCACCCTCCTGCGGCACCTGGACTCGCCCTAGTTGAGTGCCACGAATCCTCCCTATGCCGACCACCAGCTCCCTCCCGCGCTGAAAAGCCGCTGGGCCGGAAGCGCTTACGTTGTTGTAGAGCTGGAAGGCCTTCTTCACGTAGCCCGCCCGGCCGCAGCCGCCGATCAGGACTGTGTAGTTCATCTCCTCCGGCTGGAGGCGCTCTTCCTTCAGCATCTGCACCTCAAACAGGTCCAGGGCCTCGGCCAGCTGTGGGGAAGAGAGGGCGGGGCTGAGAGGGCATCGGGATTGGCCACGGGAGTCACATTTCAAGGCCCAGGGGCGATCCCGCATCGATGGCCGTTAGCCGTTTGCTGAAATAACCCCGGGCCGAGGCTGCCTGGATGGTAAAACAATATTCTCCCCTTCGGTTAGGCAATTTGCAGATGGACGAACAGACAGACAGGTGCCACACACACAAACACACTTCTATCAGGTACTGGTCAATACTGTGTTCCGTTTCGTCGCTCTCCACCGCATTACAGCCATTTAAAAGGCACTGCTTTCTTTTCTTGCTCCGCTCTATCGTATGTAAAGGGCACAAATTTGGCTCCCTCTGTTTGTAACATTCTGGGCCTTTTGTTAAATGTAAACTTCTGAGGAATCTGTATTTAAGCAAATATAGAAAGGGTTTTTTTTTAATGGCCTGGAGAATTATATGTGTATGTGTGTATAAACACACACACACACACAAAATGAAAAGGGACAAAGGGAAAAGTGAGAAGCGCAAAACATCATTTGTCAAACACATTTCAAGGACACTGCATGATATAAGAATATCAAACATGAAGAAGTGCCACAGCCAATCAAAATACGGCACGATAATCAATACTTCAACATAGTATATTTCCGTTATTTCATATCAACTGGGCTAGGTCGGAAATCATAAATAAGCAAGAAACATAAAAAAGACAAAGTAAAAGAAGCCATTTTCCTTATCTTCATACTATCGTGTAATAACTAGTAAAAATATCAGTGTAAACGATTAATGACTGTGAGAATAGGATGATACGATTTGAGTATCAATTTAAATTCCTTTGTAACTCCTCTAACAGCTTTATCTCATCTATGCGGTCTGTCTGTATTAATTATGAAAGGCTCTCCACTTATTCTCTGGAGAATTGATTTTTTTTTATCTCTCTGTCCCCAAAACTGCCTCTCTGAGACAGATCAGGAGGCCTTCCTGCAACAAGGGTGAGCGGGGCTAGCTCATTTACATCCAGTTTGACAAGAAGCTGGGATCAGGCCTCCGCAAGACAGAATTCAGCTGGCTTTCTGTTCTCTCCACCTTGTCGTATTCGAGGAAGACAGTACGTTTTTGGTGCGTTTTTTCTCCAGCAGAGTTTGGGCTGAGAGCTATGGGAAAACAACGCAGGCAGGCTGTGCTGTTGCTAAAAAAAGAGTAATCATGAGATGGAAGAAAAAACAAAGTGGTCGGGAAAGCATTAAAGGAAGGTGGACAGCTAAATTCAAATCCAGTAGCACCATAGAGACCAAGACAATTTTCAGAATATGAACTTCTGAGAGTGTGAAGAAGGGAGCTTTGACTGTCAGAAGCTCATGCCCCATAGTGGTTAGGAGCGCGGACTCTAATCTGGGAGAACTGGGTTTGATTCCCTACTTCTCCACATGCAGCTGCTGGTGTGACCTTGGGTCAGTCACAAGTTCTTTCAGAGCTGTTTGCTCAAGGGCAGTTCTCTCAGAGCTCTCTCAGCCCCACCTGCCTCACAGGGGGCCTGCTGTGGAGAGAAGAAGGGAAAGGCAATTGTAAGCCGCTCTGAGACTCCTTCTGGTAGTGAAGGGTAGGGTATAAATCCAATCTCTCCTTCTTGATTTCCAAGGTGCCCAGTAGACTTGAAGCTAGCTACATGCCTACCCTCTGGAAGGAAAGTTAAGTAACTTCCGCAAATCTCATTGAATATAAATATTATTTCTATTAACTGACAGCAAAGGCCAAGCAGATAGCTACAGTTCTATTTCTGGCTTATCATTCCGTGCTATAACACCTCGACTGGTCAGCCAGTGCTATGCAGTTTCTTTGATATAAAAAGGCTCAGGCTACAGACCTTATCTTCCTTGATCAATGCTTTGCATTGTAAGAAATACCAATAGGGAGTATTCCGACGACCTTGCCAGGGTTTGGGCTTCAGCTCTTCTTCCTCCTCCTCCTTCGCCACCCCTTGTGTTTGGAGCCGCAAGTCGTGAAGCTCTGCTGACGCTTTTCGGAAAAAGCGTCGGGAAGAAAACCTGTCGGAGAGCATCCCAAAGTCTTCCTCTGTGTCGTCTTCCTCTGTGTCATTTTTCTCTTCCTTGACTGTTTCAGAGGAATAGGCAGGGAGATTCTCACTCAAGTCTCTGCCCTTGCCGACCGCTTGGGATGAGCTGAAAGGCCTCAGGCCCTGGAAGTTGAGTGGAGGTGGCAGGTTTTCGGCCCATGCCAACTGTTTCTGTGCCAGAGTCCACAGCTTGCAAGCAGGGCACGTTGAAGGGTAGAAAGACGCTTTCAGGGCATGAAGTCCTGCAGGGAAGTAATGGGATATGAGCTGCGCAGCCATCGGGAGACTTTTGACGTCGTCGCCTGGTTATGCAGCCATCTCCCAAAATCAAAATCCTGAAATTCGAATGAGACAAAGTTATGTGATGTCCTACAATCGCATGAAGCTGCCTTGTACTGAGTCCTGGCCCTCTCTGGGACTTCCTTGGTGAATGCAGAAAGTGCACGCACCACGATGACATCACCTGGAAATGACATCGTTGTGTTGGGGGTGGGACCACCATCATTCAAGGGGCAATCATAGAGTTTTCCCTTGAATGATAGAGCGTACGTCATCGTGATCCTGGCGCTTTGGGGGTGGAGATCCCCCCGGCGGCCCAATTCGGGCCCCTGGGCAAGGGGCCCATCGAGAGGGTAAACCCCTGCCCTCCTGGGGGACCTGACAACTCTAGCGCATCAGGGTCAGCTCTGTCTATTCCCCCTGGCAGTGGCTCTACAGGGTCTTAGGTGGAGGTCTTTCACAACTCCTGCTGCCCAATTCCTTTCCTGGAAGCTGGAGACTGAACTGGGGAAGTTCTGCATGCCAAGCGGCTGCTCTGTCACTGCAGCATGGTACGTGCTCGTCATTTCGAGATGCTTCCTGCAGTCGCACTCACAGGATGGCAGCAACCTGTCACACAAATGCACGGAGCTGCCTTTTGCTGAGTCTATCAAGATCAGTGTTGCTCACTCAGACTGGCAGCCTCTTTCAACCCACCGGCTCTGACCCTTTCAACGGGAGATATCTATGAGGAGCAGGTAGGCATGAAGCCATGCCTTTCTGCAAGTGTGTGTGTGTGGGTATCCTATGGTGCACAAGCTAGGCTTGCCAACCTCCAGGTAGAACCTGGAGATCTCCCAGAATTACGACCAGTCTCCAGACTACAGAGATCAGTTCCTGTGGGAAAATGGCTGCTTCGGAGGGTGGACTCTAGAGAAATACATCTTGCGGAGGCCCCTCCCGTCCCTAGGCTCCACCCCCAAATCTCCAGGAATCTCCCAACCCAAAGTTAGCATTATACCTATGGCGTTAGATCACACTGAGGTCCCTCCCCCAGGCTGTACCCCTCCAAATCTCCAGGTACCTCCCAACCCAGAGCTGGTATCCCTAACTGTATGGCAGCTTTCCTCCGAGGCATTTCGCCTCCGCAGGTTCCATCCCCAAATCCCCAAGAATTCCCCGACCTGGAGTTGGCAACCCCAGCAGGCCAACTGGCTCCCTTGTCCCCCAACCCTCTCAAGGGGCGTGGCCGCACGCCAGCCCCGCCCACGCGAAAGAACCGTTCAAACCCTCACCGGCCTTCAACGTCCCTCACGCGCCGGGCGACCCGAACTCCGCGCCCCTCGTGCGCGCGACACCGCCTTCCCCGCCGCGACCCAGCCCACAAAAGGGGCGGGGCGCCTTTTCACGCCCGCCTAAGGAGAGCTTCCACCGCGGCTTATTTCTCTTTCCACCGCGCCGATTCGCCTTTCCCACAACGTCTCCGCCTACAAAGGAGGCGGGCCTCCGTCCCATTGGCTGATGCGGGGGCGAAGCGACCGTCGCCGCCTCCTCCTTCTCCACTCCCTCCCCGCAGGGAAAGGGGCGGAGCTTTCCCCCTCATTGGTTGAAGTGGACACGTCATCACACTCCGCCGGGGGTCGGAGGTCAGATGTCCCAGCATTCTTCGCGGGAGCGGTTCGGTACGGATTGAAAGAAACGGTGCCGTTTCTCTCCTGCCGGTTACCTCATTTTTCTCCTCCAGTCTGTGCCGTTAGGGGCCACCGCCGCCATGCAGGAGCTCATCGCCAGCGTGGACCACATCAAGTTCGAGCTGGAGATTGCGGTGGAGCAACAGCTCGGCGCGCAGCCGCTCCCCTTCCCGGGCATGGACAGTACGTGAGCCGGAGGCACTGGCCCTCAAGCTTCTTCGCGTGCTCTTTGGGACAGCTAGTCCGTTTTATAGTGCTAGCGATAGTGGCGAGGGGGCCGAGTTCAAATCCCCCCCCAAGCTGCTTCCTCTTCTTTGGGGCAGGTGTCTTCTTGACAGGGTTGTCAATTTCCGGGTGGTCAGCAACAAAAACCGGCACTGTAGGACAAGGGACCAAGTGGATGTGATTTCTGAATGTGATTTTTTAAATATTTTCTTTGACATATATATCGGCAGCTGTGACTGTGCCTTTATAAGAGTTTAATCATAGTATATCCAGGTTTTGGTATTCAGCCCAGATGGAAGAAAGTTATAGTAAAATATGTTTTTTTTATAATTGTAGTTTCCCGTATAACAAGTTATATTAAGCAAAAGTATTATTAGAAGCCTCTGTAGATGCAGTAGAATGGAGTGTGTATCTGGTGGTTGCAAGGACACCAAGCAGTGGAAGTTATGTGATAAAAGAGCTCTAAGTGTTTCCAAAACAATATCTCCTTTTGTAAGAGAAGAGGATCTGGTCCCACTGAGTTTGCCCAGAGCTAAGTTTCATGAGTTTGCCCAGAGCTAAGTTATCAGAAAACTCCCTAGCTCCAGGCTGCAGCAAAAAAGCCAGGAATTATGCCAAAAGAAGACCTCATTGTTCCCAAAAGCCCCTCTGTCTTCCATGACCAGATAAGAAAACATGAAGGCTTGTAATTCTGATCCAGATCAGAGCTTGCCAATAGAGGCGTGTTAAGTCAAATGACGCTTTAATTATGTTACTTGTTGGGTACCAATTAGGGATTTCTCAATGTATAAACTATAGTGATGTCATTTGGGGTATGAGACCTTCTACCCTTCCTGGTTATGGCAGAATACAGCTTAGCGTTGCTGGGTGCTAAGGTTTCCAGCCCTGTATTTCCTGTATATTGCAATAAACAGTTAATCATCTAATTCACTGGACTCCCGACTGTGTGTTCCATATTTGGCCCTGGGAGCACACAGGGCACAGATTTGTACTACAGTCCCTACAGTTGAAGAGCTAAAAAATAACAAAGGTGTACAACAAATTTTGTACATTTTGGACTCTTTGTGAACTTTCCTGTACGATTGTATCTCTACAGTTTGTATAAGATTTCTGATGTCTCTCTATTTTTTGTTTTTTGCAACAATCGGACAAATGCCCCAGGCGACAGAGATCCATTCACGGGGAGAAACTGGCCACTTTGGAGGGTGGACTCTATGTCATTGTGCTCTCGTTGAAGTCTCTCCCTCCCCAAACCCTGCCCTCTTCAGTCTCCACCCTCCAGATCTCCAGGAATTGCCAAGCCCAGACCTGGCAGCCCTACTTTCTGATAGCGTAACCCGCCTCATGAGGTTGTTGTGACAGACAAAAGGGAGGTAGTGTTTGAGAAACAAACATGCAGGGAGAAAAGCTCAATTCTAGTCCAGTAGCTTCCTAGAAATCAACAAGATTTTCAGGGTATAAGTTTCTGAGAGTCTTAAGTTTCTGAAAGAGACATAAAAGTAGCTGTGAGTCTGGTCGTTCTAATGTTTATTGAATAATACCTTTTGTCAAGGAGAATTGCATGTGCAGCTTAATAAACCTGCTGGACAGTGCTGCGTGTGTGTTAAGTGTTGTCAAATTACTTGGGAGCCAGTTTGGTATAGTGGTTAACTGCGCAGACTCTTATCTGGGAGAACCGGGTTTGATTCCCCACTCCTCCACTTGCATCTGCTGATGTGACCTTGGGTCAGTCACAAGCTCTGGCACAGCTGTTCTCTCAAGGACAGTTTGTGTTAGAGTTCTCTCGGCCCCACCTACCTCACAGGGTGTCTGTTGTGGGGAGGGGAAGGGAAAGGAGTTTGTAAGCCGCTCTGAGACGCCTTTGGGCAGTGAAGGGTGGGGTATAAATCCAATCTCTTCTTCTCTTCTTCTTCTAACTAATGGTAACACTATGAATTAATGACCTCCAAAGTCCCCTGTGCTTAACAGCTTTGCTCAGGTCTTGCAAACTGATTGACAGTGCTACTTATTCAGTAATCTCAGAGGTAGGCAAAGCACCTTAAGAACATCAGACTGTCCTACTGTCTCTTTATGTCTCCCTCCCTGTGTCAGTCTGCAAAGGATTTGTGCCTGTTTGCCAAAAATCAGAAATCTGCTGGGGTCAGCTTGTGTTTGTGCAGCATGATGTATGCTTTCAAGTTCTTATTTATCATTTATTGTATTTATGAATCGCCCAAACCCTGCCACAGCAGGGCTCTGGGCAATGTACAAAAGCCATAAAACAAAGATGAGATAAAACCAGTTAAAGCGTTAATAAAGCGTTTCAGCAACCAGATGGTGAATAAATAATCAATCCCAATTCCAGCTGCCGGGCTGAATTGGGTAGGCTGGCTGGGTAAAAAGAGAAAAGGTCGGGGGAAACTTTCTTGGATTTCTCCTCATCATACCCCTGATAAAATGGACTGGTGCACTAACCCTGCTCATTTTTTGTCCTGTTACTGCTGTGTGCCTTCTGTGTTGCTTTTAAAAAACTTAGTTTTGGAAGATCTGCTCAGCTATGAAGATATAGGAAGCCTCTATCTGAGTGAAGAATTGCTAGGCGTGCTGAACTGTGTAACTCATTAAAAATAATGGTACTTCTAAACATAACCCTATTGGACAGAGGAATATCTGGTACTTCATTATGCATCTCTTTCTCTCCACAGAATCGGGGGCTGCTGTCTGTGAATTTTTTTTAAAGTCTGCCTGTGGGAAAGGTATGCTTCAATTACAAATACCTTATGCTAGGAAAAGGCAGACGGAAAGCCATTCATTAACACACGATCCTTCCCATTGTTGTGAACCCATGTGCAACGGTATCTCCCCACTCTTGGTTTCCTGCACTTTAGGAGGCATGTGTCCCTTCCGACACATCAGCGGCGAAAAGACGGTGGTTTGCAAGCACTGGCTACGGGGGCTATGCAAGAAGGGGGACCAGTGCGAGTTCTTGCATGAGTATGACATGACGAAAATGCCTGAATGCTACTTCTACTCAAAATTCGGTAAGGGGAACTGTGGTGGCCATCTGGCTCCCATTGTGGCTTGTTTTGGAAAGAGCGACTTTTGGGCTGACCCTGTGCACAGACATGTGGGTATAAGCCTTGTTGGACAAGGGGCTATTTGCTTCCAAGAAAATATGCTTGAAAGGAGGGGCTGTGGCTCAGTGGTAGAGTATCTGCTTGCCATGCCTAAGGTCCCAGGTTCAAGCCCTGGCATCTCCAATTTAAAGGATGAGATCATAGGTGATGCGAAAGACCTCAAGTGTGAGACCCTGGAGTTCTGCTGCCAGTCCGAATAAACCTCGATGGACCAAGGGTCTGATTCAGTATAAGGCAGCTTCATATGATTGCACTGTGGGTCACCTTTGCCCTCGATAATATCTTGAACTGTAGCATTCAAAGCAGTCTACCGTAATCTTCGCAGTAACCTGGCAAGGGACATCAGAATTATTAGTTTCCCCATTACAGATTTGGGCAGGGGCTAACTTTTCTAAGGCAGGGATGAGATTTGACTTCCTGATTGGTAGTCCGTGCTGTGGCTGCTGCACTCGTTCCTTCCTCCACCCCACAGAAGGCTTTGTTTCTCTTGTCCGGCTTTGACCGGTATGCTCAGCAAACAGTGCATAATCAGCTTGGTACTGGAGGTCTACAGATGCAAAACAAGATTTTAATAACATTAATGCAGCACTGTTTTCAAGGGCTACTTATTCACTTACTTGGTTGGGGAACGCCAAAGTGTCCTTAGCCTGTTCCTTGTTCCTGCTTTGCGAGTGGGGAGGTGTCACGACCCCCTGTGGGTTGCCACCTTCAGCTGCCACCACTCAGGACTTAGGGTCCCTTGAGAAGGCCCAGAGTACCCTCCCAAGCCCAACCAAAATGCCCCTTTTTAAGCCGAGACACATGGGTGTGATGACCAGGCAGAGAACAATAAACAAATGGTTTATTAATACAGTAATGGGGCAAGAAAAACAAGTCAAGGTGCTTTAAATATATAACAGTGTTTAAAGGTAAAATAAACAAATCTAACGCGACAGCCTATTTCTCTTAACTGGCTACTGTTCCAAAGCCCACAGCCCTCTTATACCAGGCTTGTGCCTGTTCTCACTCTGTCCCAAGTGAGGGATCTTTCTCTCACATCAGATTGTCCCCTCAGTTTATCTCTGTGAGAGGGAAGACTGCAGAAGAGAAAAGAACACAGTTTCATGGCCCACAAATCTTAAGTTCCAATCTCCTCACACAATTCCTGGACACCGATTGGTTACAACCGTCGCTAAGCATTGTGGGGATTGTAGGCTGCCTGCTTTCCACTCCCACACAAGTCTCCTGGGGCCTAGGCCTCTAGGCCTTGTCTCCCAGTCCCACAGAGATCATGACAGGAGGTGAGGTAGCGGATCTTGCTGCGATAAAGGAAGTGTATTTGAGAAATTCCTAATACTATTTGGCTTTTGGGGGGGTGGGGATTTGTTCCTGACGGACAGTCCTTTTTTCACCCTTCTACCTTCAGTGAAGCATGTGCTTCTCTACTGCAGGGGAATGCAGCAACAAAGAATGCCCGTTCTTGCACATTGACCCCGAGTCCAAGATAAAAGACTGTCCTTGGTACGACCGAGGCTTTTGTAAACATGGTACGTATGTATTTCCTTTACCTTCACTAGTAACTTTTTGTCTTAGAAGAGGAATGTTATAGCTGCAGCCTCTTGCATGGGAGGGCTGGAGCCAGCAGTTTGGTACATCCATTGGAGAACCTGCCTTAAATTGTAACAAGTTGTTTGTGTTCTTGGTTGTGACCAGTCATTTGGGTCACCTTGAAGGTTTGAAAGCCAAAGGAGGCATTGCAGTAGTGAGTGGGGGCGGTGTTCTATGTCAGAAACATTACCCTGATGTTCTATATTGCAGGCCCCCTCTGCCGGCACAGACACACCCGGCGTGTTATCTGTGTGAATTATCTGGTGGGGTTCTGTCCAGAGGGGCCTGCTTGCAAATTCATGCAGTGAGTATATTCCAGGATTGTCTCCATGGTCTTCAGCTTTTCCCCCCTTGAATCAGTGCTCCTTGTAGATGGGGAGGAATTTTCAGATTGGCAGCGACATATGAATGTAAAGATGAGCCCTGCTGGATCGGACCAGTGAGGGTCCATCCAGCCCAGTCTCCTCTCTCACACAGTGGCCAACCAGTTCCTCTGGAAGGCCGACAACAGGGCATAGAGGCCGAGGCCTTCCCCTGATAAAAACGTTAGAAGAGCTCTGCTGGATCAGATCAATAATCCACCTAGTCCAGCATCCTCTCTCACACAGTGGCCAACTAGTCCTCTAGAAGGCCAACAACAGGGCAGAGAGGCTGAGGCCTTTCCTTGGTGTTACCTCCTGGCTCTGGGATTCAGAAGACACCTCGGAATGTGGAGTTTTACCTTCATCACCACGGCTAGTAGTCATTGATAGGCTTTTATCCTCCATGAATCTATCTAATCCCCTTTTAAAGCTGTTTATTCCTGTGGCCATCACTACATCCTCCGGCAGCAAATTCCACATTTTAATCACTCTCTCTAAAAGGCAGTATTTAATTTTGTCCGTCCTGAACCTACTGCCCATCAGCTTCATTGGAGGCCCTCAGGTTCCAGTATTTTGGGAAGGAGGGGAATTCTCTTTGTCAGCTCTCTCCACCTCATGCATAATTTCATAAACCTCTGTCATAACGTCCCTTAGTCATCTCTTTTCTAAACTGAGCAATCTCAGACTCTTCGGCCTCTCCTCCTCGGGAAGGTGCTCCAACTCCCTTGTCATCTTGGTTTGCCCTCCTTGGTACATTTTCCAGCTGTGCAGTGACCTTTTTGAGATACGGTGACCAGAATTGTGCACAGTGTTTCAAATGAGGCCGCCCCATAGGTCTACACAGGGGCATTACAATATTGGCCGTTTTATTCTCAATCCCTTCCCTAATAATCCCTAACACCAAGTTTGCCTTTTTTCAGCACGCTGGGTCGACACTTTCATTGAGCTATCCACTATGACCCTGGATCTTTTTCCGTCTCAGTGTCAGTGAGTTCAGACCAGTGCTCCCTCTAAGCTGAGTTAATGTGAGCTAGCTCACAGTTTTTTAACCTCCGGCCCACAGATTTTTGTCTTAGCTCAGGAAGGGATGGGCTCCAGAGCAAAACTAATTTATGCAGCAGCCAAATCGCTCGCTCACAACTTTAATGCCTGTAGCTCACAAAGTAGAATTCTTGCTCACAAGACTCCACAGCTTAGAAGGGAGCCTTTGTTCAGACCCCATGAGCCTACACTTGAAGCTGGGATTTTTTTGCCCCCGTGTGCATCACCTTTCACTTACTGATACCGAACTTCATTTGCCACATTGTCACCCGCTCTGTGGAGGTCCGCTTGGGGCCCTTCACGGTCAGCCTTGCTGGTCCCAACGCTGACTTCCCCTTCTGTATTCTCTTTCATGCATAACTTTGCGGTATTTCCCCCTGCAAGCCTCTTGTTCTGTTGCGAAGACTGATCAGGGCATGTGTGCCTGCGCGACAGCAATGGGCCTCGGGCGTAGTGGCGATGTCTTTTTAGGTCCCTTCGGAGGATGGGTTCCGGCCGGGGTCAGCTCCGCCTTTGTGTAAAAAGTGTGTTTTTCTCTTTCTTTGAAACCAGCCCTCGATTTGAACTGCCCATGGGAACCACGGAGCAACCGCCGCTGCCTCAGCCGGCGCAGCCACAGCAGAAGGTATGCAGCTTTCTGGCTCGCATCTCCCGCGAGCATTTCTTGGTTATGCTTCTGACGTACAATGGGATCACTGAGCTGCCTAGGTCTTCTGTAACGAACAGAGCTAAATATAATCTGATCTGAATTGTGGCAGGTTTTGTGGGGTTCACTACATATACTAGAGAGCGGAAAGGTTGAATGTGTTAATGCAATTTTGTGCATTATCTGAAGTTTGTGTGTATCTTATTTACTGCCTGGTTCAATGGTTGTTTACATTGTTATTTGTATTTGTTACACTGTTATTTGCATTTGTCTTTCAATAAAAAACTGAAAAAGTTAAAGAAGAAGAGGAAGATGCTTCTGGGAGATCCTCTGTGACTACTGGACGGCATTTGGGGCTGCGTAGGGGGACTCACAGTATATCCACCCCTTGGGATGACATCACAGCCTATAAACGAGGGAGGGGCAAAATGATTGCGTAAGAAGAGCCCTGCTGGATCAGACCGATGGTCCATCCAGTCCAGCATCCCATCTAATACAGGGGCCAACCAGTTCATCTGGAGGACCATCAACAGGGCACAGAGGCCGAGGCCTTCCCCTGACGTTGTCTCCTGGCTCTGGGATTCAGAGGATTAGTGCCTCTGAATGTGGAGGTTCCCCTCAGTCACCGACTTATCCTTCATGGATCTTTCTAATCCCCTTTTAAAGCTGTTTATTCCTGTGGCCGTCACTTCCGGCAGTGAATTCCACATTTTAATCTCTCTGTAAAGCAGTATTTCATTTTCTCCATCCTAAACCTTCATTGGATGCCCGCGAGTTCTAGTGTTTTGGTGTAGTGGTTAGGAGACTATACCAGTTTGGTGCCGTGGTTAGGAGGACTGGGTTTGATTCCCCATGCCTCCACGTGCAGCAGCTGATGTGACCTTGGGTCAGTTACAAGTTTTCTCAGAGCTGTTCTCTCACGAGCAGTTCTCTCAGAGCTCTCTCAGCCCCACCTGCTTCACAGGGTGTCTCTTGTGGGGAGGGGAAGGGAAAGGAGTTTGTAAGCCGCTCTGAGACTCCTTCGGGTAGTGAAGGGCGGGGTATAAATCCATTCTCTTCTATTCTGGGAGAGAAAAAGTTCTCTTTGTCAGCCCTCTCCGTCCCATGCATAATTCTGTAAATCTCTATCCTGTCCCCTTCCTCCCTTAGTCATCTCTTTTCTAAACTGAAGAGTCCCAGACTCTTCAGCCTTTCCTTATAGGCCATATTTGTCTTGCGGGCCATGGAGTGGTAGACAGAACTTTAAAATACACTTTTGAGTGTGCGTGTTCCTGAACATCCCAGGAGATGTGTGGTGGTTACAGCATCCACTCCTGCCAACCCAGCAGTTCGAAAGCACGAAATTGCATGTAGATAAATAGGTACCTAAGGAGCTGCGGTGGCTCAAGTGGTTAAGACGCTGAACTGCAGGCTGTGGAAGGTCAGTAGTTCAGGAGTAGTAACAGCGTTCCGTGCACCTTGGTGTTTAGTCATGCCGGCCACATGACCACGGAAACGTCTTCGGACAGCACCGGCTCTTCGGCTTGGAAACGGAGTTGAGCACCGCAACCCTAGAGTCGGATTCGACTGGCTTTCGAGCAAGGGAACCTTTACCTTTACCTAAATAGGTACCTCTTCAGTGGGAAGGTAACAGCGTTCCGTGCGCCTCGGCGTCTAGTCATACCGGCCACATGACCACGGAAACGTCTTTGGACAGCGCCGGCTCTTCGGCTTGGAAACGGAGATGAGCACCGCAACCCTAGAGTCGGATTCGACTGGCTTTCGAGCAAGGGAAACCTTTACCTTTACCTTCAGCAACCAAGGCCCGGAGTTACGGATAACAAGACATACTGAGGAAGTCTGGGTTCTTGTGCAGGGCTCTCTTACTGTCGGGCATGTGATACTTAAGCTAGTCAGGTGCAGTGCCTTTGGAAAGGCCGATGACTGAGCGTGTGGGCTGTTCTTTCTCCTGCCCTCAGCAAAATAACAACCCGCCACTGCAGAGGTCGTCATCCCTGATCCAGTTAACGAGCCAGAACTCTTCTCCCAACCAACAGAGGACCCCGCAGGTCATCGGAGTGATGCAGTCTCAAAACAACAGTATCGGCAACAGAGGTCCCCGGCCGCTGGAGCAGGTCACTTGCTACAAAGTAAGTTGTTGAAGGCGGCATGGTGTTGAGGGAGTGTTCTTAATTTGGAGACTCTTACCAGTGGAATCACACCATTCACAGCTATGTAATTACAGTTTGATGTAGTGGTTAGGATCACGGACTCTAGTCTGGGAGAACCGGGTTGGATTTCCCACTCCTCCACATGCAGCTGCTGGCGTGACCTTGAGTCGGTTACAAGTTCTCTCAGAGCTGTTTCTCTCAACGGCAGTCCTCGGGAGAGCTCTCTCAGCCCCACCTACCTCCCAGGCAATGTTCCCTCTAAGCTGTGGAGTCCTGTGAGCAAAAATTCTACTTTGTAAGCTACTGGCATTAAAGTTGTGAGCAAGCAATTTGGCTACTGTATAAATTGGTTTGTTCTGGAGCCATCCTTCCTGAGCTAAGACAAAAATCTGTGAGCCGGAGGCTGAAAAACTGTGAGCTAGCTTTACACTAACTCAGCTTAGAGGGAACACTGCTCACAGGGTGTCAGTTGTGGGGAGGGGAAGGGACAGGAGATTGTAAGCAATGCTCTCTCTAAGGTCTGGAGTCTTACGAGCAAAAAAATTCTACTTTGTGAGCTGCTGGCATAAAAGTTGTGAGCGAGCGTTTTGGCCACTGCATAAATTAGTTGGCTCTGGAGCCCTCCTTCCTGAGCTAAGACAAAAATGTCTGAGCCGGAGGCTAAAAAACCGTGAGCTAGCTCACACTAACTCAGCTTAGAGGGAACACTGACTGTAAGCCGCTCTGAGACTTCTTTGGGTAGTGATGGGCAAGGTATAAATCCAGTCCCCTCCTCCCCGTCCCCCTCTTCTTCTTGGAATTTGGATTTTTAAATGGGATGAAGAGTGCAAGTGCTGGCCAATGCGCCCCCAAACCAGTGGAATGACACCATTCACAGCTGTATGTAATTCTCATGCTTCTATTTAATTACAGTTCGGTGCAGTGGTTAAGAGCACTAACTCAGCTTAGAGGGAACACTGGTGCTGGCCAGAAGACAGATGGGCTGGGCCATGTTGAGAGTAGTAACCTTGCTTTCACCCGTGCAAAAGGGCCTATTTGTGGAAGTCACTCGTGTGTTTGATGGTCCAGATCCTAAGGGCCCTGTGTTTTATCCAATGTATATGAATCGATTTTAATTATTGTATATTATATTTGATGGCACCTGCCCCGAGCCCACTACGCGGGGAGGGCGGGATAAAATGCCAATAAAATAAAATACAAACGTCTGCAACAGGATTTGATAAGGAAGACATCCTGCTCTCTTATCTCTGAAGTGGCTACCAGTTCCTCCCAGGATTTTGCGACCTATTGTATTGAAAGGGCTTCACGTCTTTCTTCTTCTCGTCTTCCCCTAGTGCGGCGAGAAAGGACACTACGCCAACCGGTGCACGAAGGGACACCTGGCTTTTCTTAGTGGACAGTGAGCCAGCAGCCATACCGGGAGACAACCGCACAGCACAGTTTTAAGAAAAATGGGAGCAGAGTGACGCCGACCACCCGTCCAGACTGTTGATAAGCACCTGTACCAGAAGGGCTGCCCCCTCCTGTTTTGAAACACTTTTGTAATTTCATCTCCTCTTTTAAACCTTTTAAAAATAGAAATTGAGCCGATACCGAGCTACACCCCGGCGGCTGGGGGGAATACACAGGCCTCGGATTGCATTTGGAATCGATACTTTTTTGTGTGTGTGTCTGCTCCTAACTCCTCAGTGGTTCAAGCAGAGCCTGGACACAAGAGGAAGATGAGAAGTGCTGATATATGAAGGGGCCAGTCTGTGTTGCGCACCGACAGGAATGAAGCACCACACATCTGTATTCTCTGCAAGGCATTTGGAGGAGCAACGTGGAAGTGAAAGTGTGCATAACTCTGTGCAGTGTTTTGTTTTGTTTTTTTTTGGTGCTCCCTTGGGAGCCGACCACAGTGCAGGCGTAGCCAGCGCAATGGGCCTGCCTTTGCATTCTCAATTGGAGCCACGAACTTATTGCTGCTCGCGTCACTAAATGGATCGGCTCAAAAACAGGCTCAGGATGAACAGCGAAGGAATTTTAAAGTTCCGACTGTGAGTGGGCAGGAACTAGAAACATGTCTGTATTATAAAAAATGAACTGGTATTTCTTTAACCAGCTGGCTTCAGTGGGCCTCGATTAAGCGTCTGTTAGCCGAACACACACCGTCCACCACTGCCAATAGATTCCAGAAAGTTCCTTCTGTAACACCAACCTTAGCTCTCAGCAGCTAACTACCTTGAAAGCATTTGTTTTTGTTCCCTTAAATGGATGTACCCCTGAAAAAAGTTGGAGTATTTTGATTTTTTTTAAATTACTTTTGGAGGGGAAAATGTGCCTACAAAGAACACAACTGGAGTCCTGCATTGTATGGAATACACAGGCTTCTTACTTGATTAAAGGTTCTTTTGTTTCCAAAAAAAAGCCCATGGTGTCATCTTATGGAGAAAACAACTCTTCAGCAAGATATTATTGTAGTCCAGAACAGTTTTGCTATTGAAAATAAACAGCTAGTTTCAAGGAGTGGTGGTATACACGTTTTACAGACCAGGACAGGTGTGACCAGTTACTAGATCTGCAAAACACAACTCAGTTCCAAAGCTTGGCCTTAAAGTGGTACACTCTGGAATGTACCAACTACTGATTTATGATGGAATGTATGGCCTGCACACTTGTCTGTTGTGTGAGAGGAGGGAACACAATAGAGGCTTCTGCTTGGGATAACTACACTCATGTTTACCCTAAGAAATAGTTCCCAGTAGTACTCTGCAATTGAGTTAACACTTTGAATCTCTACACCTGTCATGCAAGCCAGCTACTGGTAGTTACAAAATTACCTTATGAATACAGCTGACTTGGAAATTAGTTTCCTCACAACCTTAAGAGCAATGCTCCCCCCAAGCTGTGGAGTCTTGTGAGCAAAAATTCTACTTTGTGAGCTACCGGCGTTAAAGCTGTGAGCGAGCCATTTGGCTACTGCATAAATTCGTTTGCCCCTACCACCGTCCTTCCTGAGCTAAGACAAAAATGTGCGCGCTGGAGGCTAAAAAACCGTGAGCTAGTGCACGCTAACTCGGCTTAGAGGGAACACTGCTTAAGAGTTTAGGAAACTTTTTGAAATTGACGTGATACTTTGGACCTGGTTGAGCCCCCTGCCCGAATCCCACTCAAGTCCTATTGCGTAGCACTGTCCCGCTTTGAGAAAGAAAGAAAAAAATCTTACAGGACACGTTAACAATAAATGTTTTATTATTGGTCACGACACACTTGGCTCGTGCTGGAAGAGAATTCCACATTGGCGGGCCAGGAGCCGTCAGCGCATGGGGTCTCTCCGCTTCCCTACTGCCAGTCAGGTGGTGCCAGGATTCTTCTGGGTTCCTTTAGTCTCAGTGATGCTTCCTCCAGCGGTCGTGCTCTAAATGATGAAAACAAGCCAGTTTGCTTTGGGTTTAACATATTCACCCGCCAGGGGAGGGGCAACTTTCCCCCGCTGAGTGAAATACTAAGCAGAAACCAGGGTCTCTACAGCAGCCAGTATTAAAATCAGAGTTGGAAGGGGTCATACAGGCCATCTAGTCCAACCCCTGCTCAAGGCAGGATCAGCCTAGAATACCTCTGACCAGTGTTTGTCCAGCCGCTGCTTGAAGGCTGCCAGTGAGGCTCACCACCTCCCTGGGCAGCCCGTTCCACCGCTGAGCTACTTTGACTGCAAAATTTCCCCCCTGTATCCAGCCCTGTACCTTTCTACCCACAATTTAAACGTATTTTTGCAAGTCCTGTCCTCCGCTGCCAACACTACAGGTCCCTGCCATCCTCTTAAGTGACAGCCCTTCAAATGCTTAAAGAGAGCAATCATATCGCCCCCCCCCAACCTCCTCTTCTCCCCAAGTCCCTCAGCCTTTCCTCAGAGGGCTTCTTGGTCTCCAGGCCCCTGATCGTCCTCGTTGCTCTCTTCGGCGACTCACTCCGTTCTGCCCACATCCTTTCTGAGGTGAGACCTCCAGAACTGCACACAATACTCTAGGTGCGGCTTGGCCAATGTGGTGCACAGTGGGGCTATGACAACCTGTGATCTGGCTGGCTGTTATGTTGCTAACTCAGGCAAGAAATAGTACGCTTGCCCTGATGCAAGTAACTGGAGATACACCCCCCCCACACAAACACATAGCAGGCCTAGTAGATCAGGTCAAAGGCTCAATTTAGGCCAGTAGCCCTGCTAGATAAAACTAGGAAACCAGTACGCTAGGCAGGACTACTTTGGAGGCACAGCGGAAACATGGGCGTTCTGTTAACAGGATTTCCTAGGAGCCCTGTTTTCTTTCTCGGTATGACGCTTCTCTGCCTGCTCAGCCAGGATCAATTGGGACACTCTTGCTCTGTCTTGCCAGAAGCATATACATCGCCATGCCTCTTCCAAACATTTCAGGCTCCACTCCATCCCCTGAAAGGTTGTTGACTTAGACTCCAGGACGGCCACAGCCGCATGCTCTCGCACTCAGATGGGAAGGATCCTCTACCTTCTCCGATTTTTTTAAAGCGGACCTTCCAACACGCCATGTAAGGTTTTACTCACTAATATGGTCGTAGCCCCAGATATAGCTGATCAACACATAGCCCGTTAGCACCATCGCGATACCCCCGATGCCGCCTTTCTTCACATCGATGTACTTATTGTAAAATCGGTTGTAACCTAAACCAAGGGGGAGAAATTTCTCAGCTTCAAAAAGTTGCCTTCTCAGTCTACGTCTGCTGGCGGTGCCACCTTTACAGCAACGGGTGGGGGTTCTGAATTGCTTAGTACCGGCCGGGCCCACAGCAAAACAAACACATGCAGAAGCCCGCAGGCTGAGCTGGCTCTCACACCTCCAGCAGCGAGGGATTCAGCAGGGCTCGGGAAGTCCTCTTCCCACAACCCTGAAGAGCCAACACCAGTTGCAGTTCCCGATTCTGGCCCTGGGGAACCAACGTCAAGCCCACAGGCTCATAGAAATTATGGCCTGCAAAGTTTACTAATTTTCTTTTGTGTATGTGTGCCCGTGCCTGGAAGTAATGGTGACCTCTGGCGACTCCTACTGGGGCGTGGAGGACGGTCAGAGAAGGGGCTTGATTGCCTGCGTCTGCCTCCTGGCCTTGGCATTCTTTGGAGGTCCCTCATCAAAATACTAAGCTTTCGAGATCTGATGAGATCGGGCTTGCCCGGCCTATCCAGGTCGGGGCAAAGTTTACTAATGTTCAAGTCATTCCCACCGCTCAGCACCAATGCTCCCTCTAAGCCGTGGAGCCTCGTGAGCAAAAATTCTACTTTGTGAGCTACTGGCATTAAAGCTGTGAGCGAATTATTTGGCTCCTGCATACATTAGTTTGCTCTAGAGCTGTCCTTCCCGAAGACAAAAAATGTGTGAGCTGGAGGCTAAAAAACGGTGAGCTAGCTCACACTAACTCAGCTTAGAGGGAAGAGGCCTCAGACCCCAAACCTCAAAACACTAAAGTGATCGCAGCTTGCGTGGGTGATGTGCTGTCAAGTCGCAGCTGACTTATGGCGACCTTTCATGGGGTTGTCAAGGCAACAGACATTCAGAGGTGGTTCGCCATTGCCTGCCTCTGTGTAGCGACCCTAGACTGACGTGGTGGTCTCCCATCCAAGGACTAACCAGGGTCGACCCTGCTTAGCTTCTGAGACGTGACAAGATCAGGTTAACCCAGGTCATCCAGGTCAAGGCAACTTTGACTTGCAAAAGCTTCTACCCTGGAAAATTTTGTTGGGCTTTAAGATGCTACCGGGCTCAGCTTTTATTCTGCCAATAATCAGAGACAGAAGTCGTTCCAAGGTTGCAATCCTACATGCCCGTTTATTGCCAAGTTATGCTGGAACCAACACAGGAGCGGGATGTGCGATTTAAAGACAAACGTGGTGCTCAGTCCTGTACAACTTTACTCAGAAATCCAATGAGCGGCTCAGGCAAGCAGGCAAAGGGTCACACTGTGGCATCGAACAAGCCCCAAAACACACGAAGGCTGCTAAGAAAATACTGGAACTGGTAGTGTGTAGTCCACTGAATGCCTTCAGCTGCTCTCAGATGTAGCACTGCAACTCGGGATCCATACCGCCCCCCCCCCGCCAACTTCTCCACAACACTCACCTTGTCCGCAAGCATTAACAAACCCCGTAGGGGTGTAATTTCGTGACGCCAACCACCCCGGGAGCTGGCCCAGTTTGACATCCAGAAGCTTCAAGTCTTTAACTGGAACTAGAAGAGAAGAATACAGGCAGGGAGAGCAGGACTCTGTGAACTGAGGCAGGTCATGAGAAGGGAGGGCAGGGAGGGTTGCCTCAGGGCTTAGCTCTCGTGGCCCTTTCTGGCACGCCCAGGGAAATGCCAATCGCCACTTTGGGGTCAGGAAGCAATTTTCCTCCAGGCCAGTTTGCCTGGGGATCCTGGAGGTTTTTTGCCATCTTCTGGGCGTGGAGCAGAGGTCACGGGGGGTGTGGGGGTATTTGTGAATTCCCTGCCTTGTGCGGGGGGTTGGACTAGATGACCCTGGAGGTCCCTTCCAACTCTTTGATTCTAGGATGGGTGGGTAGGCAGGTGCGTCATTTTAAAGGCATGCATTAACACGAAGAAAGGGGTGGCGGTACTGCTGTGCCTGTTGGATTTCGGCCTGTCTCGCACCTCGCAAGAATCCCTGGCCGTCCGTTCAGCTTGGAATCAAAGGGACAAGGACGACTGATACGCGCATGCGCATACGGCCAGGGGGCACAAACCGGGCCTCGTTATTCGGAGCCCCCCACCCGGCCGCCTCCAAGGACCAAGGTAGAGCCAAGTCCGAGGACTTGGACGCAGGAAAGGATTCCCCTCGCCGGACCAGGTCGCCACGGAGACGGGTCACCTTGAAGCCTCCCTTCCGCCAACAGCCCCTTACCGGGTCGGTCCGCCATCTTGCCGCTGCCAGTGAGCAGTCGCCTTTACTCGCAAAGGCCTCTGGGGAAAAGGAGGAGGGGAAACGGCTGCGCCTAGAGGCTCACGGGAAGGAGGGCAATCCGTTTCGGGCGCCATGATGGGCAGGTCGGCAAGGTTGGGGGCGGGGCTGATTGGCGCGGGAATGAACATTTAAAGGAATAAGAAGGCGCTTTTTAAAGGCTATATAACGCGATTGTTGTTCCCGCAAAAGCTTTCGTGGGCTGGACCCTATTTCTTCAGGTGCAATGCAGACGTTTTAGGCGTGTTTGCGGGGAGGGTAAGGTCTATGGGTGCCAACTCTGGATAGGAAATTCCTGGAGATTTTGGTGTTGGAACCTGGGAAATTTAGGGTTTGGGCGGGGGGACCTCAGCGCCATATAATGCCATATTGTTCATTCCCCCAAAGCAGCCGTTTGCTCCAGGGGGACTGTTTTTTGTTGCCTGGAAATCAGTTGTAATTCTGGAAGATCTCCAGACCCCAGCTGGAGGTTGGCAGTTCTGGATTGTGAAATTCCTGGAGTTTTAGGGGCGGTACCTGTGGAGCAAGGAGCTTGGGGTGGGATTGCACCTCGGATCTACCATAGAGTTTGCCCTCTGAAGACGACATTTGCTCCAGGGGGGCCTGATCTCTGCACTCTGACATTCTGGGAATCTCCAGATCCTTCCTGGAGGTTGGTAACCCTAGCTCTTCTTTTATGTCTCCATGCGAACAGTAGTTAACTGCAAGCAAGCTGCGGCTTATTTTGGAATACCGTGTCCAATTTTAAGGTGCTGATGAAGATCCAGAAACTGGATGATGTAATAACATTTTGTGCACAGCTGGACTAGCTTGTACCTACAGGAAAATCTGGTTGCAAATGACTCCTGTTGTGGCATAAAACTGGAGCCCTGCTTTAGACCGGTGACTCAGCCTCACAAGGTTGTTGTGAGAATAGGATGGTGGAGGAGGACCTATCTGCCCTGAGCCACTTAGAGGAAGTGTGGAGACAATGTGACAAATAAATTATTTAAAAATCCCTTTCTCCCTCTCCTACCTCATTTCCCCTATTTTTCTGTTGCTTTTGTCCTTGTATATTTTCTTGCACACACTGCCTTTATATGCCTATAGACTGTTTTTCTCCCCAGTTGGGACTCAAAAGGGCTTAGAGTCAGTGGTTCAGTGGTAGAGCATCTGCTTTCCGTGCAGATAGCCCCTAATTTGATCCCTTCCCTCTCCAGCTAAAAGGATCAGTTGAATGAATCCGTCATCTCACGGTGAGCCATTTCAGACCACCCAGCAGAGGTCAGCCTTGGCTACCAAAGTAGGACACTTCAGCAATTATTTCTAAGTTGCTTGGGGTCTCCAGGGATTTCAGAAAAGCAATAGAATCGTTGGAAGGGACTTACAGGGTCATCTAGTCCAACCCCCTGCACAATGCAGGAAATTCACAAATTCACCTGCCTCCCACACACACCCAATGCCCCCTGCTCCATGCCCAGAAGATGGCAAAAACCCCTCCAGGACCTCCAGCCAAACTGGCCTGGAGAAAAATTGCTTCCTGACCCCAAAGTGGTTATTGGCATTTCCCTGGGCATGTAAGAAAGGGCCACGAGAACTAAGCCCTGATGCTGCCCTTCTTGCTCTCCCTCTCATGATCTACCTAAGATCACAGAATCAGCATTGTTGTCGGGTGGCCATCTAGCCTCTGCTTGAAAACCTCCAAAGAAGGAGAGCCAACCACCTCCCAAGGAAGCCCGCTACACTGAGGAACCGCTCCGACTGTCAGGAAGTTCCTCCTAATGTTTAGCTGAAAACTCTTTTGATTTAATTTCTACCCATTGGCTCTGGTCTGACCTTCTGGGGCAACAGAAAACCAGCTCCGCACCATTCTCTATATGACAGCACTTCAAGTACATCAAGTTACGGAGACTCATAAAAACAGAGAGACTAGGCTTTGTCCACATGGACATCACTGGACTATTCTCCACGGTGGCTGGCAGCAAAACGTCCAATCCGGCTCCAGCTGTTGAGCATTGAATGTAAACCAGTCCAGTGATGCTGCCCGCTGTGGTCAGTACTTGGAATAAATGAGTTTGTGTCAGGTTGTTTTGGAGGATGAGTGGGGAAAAAATGTTCTAGGGAGAGAATTTCTCTCTCTCTTGTTTTGGGATGGATGCTACGCGTCCCAACCCTATCCAGTAGCCCTGGAGGCCAAAAATTTGCCCTGCATGAGGAGCTAGAGGGAAAGCAGAACCACGAGGCCTTACTCACACAGCACCCCGCTCTTGAGTATAAAAATACTGTTTTGTCTTGGAAAGGTGTCTGTTGGATGGTCTTAACTGGAGGTTGGTTTTGCAGTGGGTGTTAGAGGAAAGAGGCTTGCATTTATGAATGGGGATGGCCGATACGCTGGCTGCAGCTGTAGCTAGGGTTGTCAGCCTCCAGGTGGGGTCTGGAGATGTGCTGCTGTTAGAACTGATCTCCAGGCGGCAGAGATCAGTTCCCCTGGAGAAAATGGCTGCGTTGCAGGTTTGCCTCAATGGCATTGTAACCTCCTGAGGTCCCTCCCCTTCCCAAACTCCGCCCCCCAGGCTCCACCCCCCCCCCAATATCCAGGTATTTTCCCACCCAGAGCTGGAAACACCAGTTACCAGTCTGAATTTCTGAAAGGAATCCATCTCTCACTAAAGTTGCTAACATATAAGAACATAGGAGAAGCCAATGTTTGGATTGGGCCAATGGTCCATCCAGTCCAACACTCTGTCACACAGTGGCCAAAAATACCAGGTGCCATCAGGAGGTCCAGCAGTGGGGCCAGAACTCCAGAAACCCTCCCACTGTTGCCTCCACAGGCACCAAGAATACAGTGCATCACTTGCCCCAGACCGAGAGTCTCTATCTATACCTTGTGGCTAATAGCCACTGATGGACCTCTGCTCCATATGTTTATCCAATTCCCTCTTGAAGCCGTCCATGCTTGTAGCCACCGTCACCTCCTGTGGCAGTGAATTCCATGTGCTAATCACTCTCTGAGTGAAGAAGGACTTCCTTTTATCTGTTCTAACCCGACCGCTCAGCAATCTCATTGAGTGCCCACAAGTTCTTGTCTTGTGAGAAAGGGAGACAAGTACCTCTTTCTCTGCCTGCTCTGTCCCATGCATTATCTTATAAACCTCGATCATATCACCCCTCAGACGTTGTTTCTCCAAGCTAAAGAGCCCCAAGCGCTTTAACCTTTCTTCTAGGGAAAGTGTTCCAATCCTTTTGTCATTCTAGTTGCCCTTTTCTGCATCCTTTCCAGTGCTATAATATCCTTTTTGAGGTTTGGTGACCAGAACTGTACACAGTACTCCAAATGAGGTCGCACCATCGATTTATACAGGGGCATTATGGTCCAGTCTTCTGGACTTCGGTGAGGTCTGGAGATCTAGTATTGCAAACTGGTATCCAGACTACAGAGATCAGTTCTCTGGAGGAAATGGCAACTTCAGAGGGTAGGGTCTATTGTAGGGTTGCCATCTTCAAGATGGTGGCTGGAGATCTCCTGAGATTACAACTGATTTCCGGGCAACAGTTCACCTGGAGAAAATGACTGCTTTGGAAGGTGGATTCTAGGACATTATGCCCTGCTGACTGCCTCGCTTTACAAATCCTTGCCCATGTAGCCTAATCCTTACTCTAATGCTCAAACCTCTAACCTCATCGTCTTTTTCTGCTCAGCTTCTCCAACACGTATATATAACACATACACCCAGACATATATACAGTGCTTTTTTAATAAAAGGTGCCAGTATTCATACATAAGGTTGCAGTGATTTTTACCAATTTTACCAATTTTTACCTCAGGACTTGGAAGACACCCTTCCCCAAGATGCTGGTACTTGTGGTACTGAGGAGTACTACCTCCACAATATATATCTCCTTTCAGGTACTACTTCTTGTCCACTCAAAAAACATCAGTCCTGGCTCTCTCTTTTTCTGTCACTCAAAACCACTCCACTTCTTAACCCCCCCTCACCGCCCCCACTAACTGCCTTACCTTTTAAACTGCCTGCCAAAGACTATGTACAAATTTCACAACATTTTAGGGCTGTGTGAACAGGTGTCACATGCCTTACTACGTAACTTCATGTTGGCCATTTATGGAAAACACCCATCAAGATAGCTCATGGGTCATGTTGCCAGAATGACAGGAAGCCATCCATCCCAGAGCATTGCTGCCCTGCTGGGGAGACCGAGTGTCAAATCCTGCCTTGACCAGGAGTACCTGGCTGCTCCCTCTTTTTCGGCCTAGCCTACCTCACAGGGCTGTTGTGAGGGCAGAACAAAAACCATCTCCGCTGAGTTCTTTGAAAGAAGGGTGGCTGAACAGAGGATAAAACATACAGGATTGTTTGCCCTGGCCATATGAGGATTCTAAAACTATGGAGAGCATATTTTGAGAGCTCTAGCAACTTCCTGCGTCAGGGACGTGATTTTTTATCCTGTACACATTGCATTTGTTGTATTAACTGTTCTGTCAGTTATTGAAACAGAGCCCTGGTTTATAGCGGCACACCCCAGCTTTCCGTCCTTTTCATTTCTTTTGCATTCTGTTTTGCTGTGTAAGCCAAAGACAGAGTTGCCAACTCCAGCTTGGGAAATTCCTGGAGATTTGGAGGTGGAGCCCAGGGAGGGTGGTGTTTGGGGAGGGAGATCCATGTGTTATGATCTCGTAGAGGCCACCTTCCAAAGCCTCTATTTGCTCCAGGGGGACTGACCTCCAAAAGCAGGCTGCTTAGTGCACCAAATTCAGAGAGCCGGGAGATTAGGGGTTAATGCCTCAATGTAAAGCCCAGTTTGATTGACAGGCTGTTGCCTTGCATGCACAAACACCCTCTCTCGGATTGGTCAATGCCAGCTAAGGAGAGCTTTAAAAAGTCTTGTCAGTCTTGTCAGAGGGAGTCAGTTGTCATTTGGACTTCGGTGTGGCAGTTGCCAGTCAGGAGGAATGTGTGTGTCAGTCTGAAGGAAACGGACAAGTTCACTTGAGAAGTGAAGGGACACAACTCTGTGCCTTTACTGTGTACCAACACATTTGAGGAAAAATTCAGAAAATATCACTTGAAGTCTAAGTGTCAGCCCTAGCTGAATTCCGTTTATTCACAGTCTCCAGAACTGAGGTTTAGGTTTGACAGAAGAGACTGGAGAGGAGGTTGAAAACTGCCAGTCAGGGATTATTGCTCTTAGAAAGAGGAGGATATTTCATACCTATTCAGAGGGTTCAACTCAGAAGGGACCCCTGGTTTGTGTGAAAAGGGAAATGGTCTTAGACTCCTCAAGAGAAGAAAAAGGGAAAGCTGTAGTCCCACAAGGGAAGTATTTGAATGCAAGAAGAAAGTACTAACTTCCAGGAAACCAAAATAGGTTTCCAGGAAACCAAAATAAGGTTTTGAAACCTTATTAAGACACATTGTTGCTGAAAGAAATCTCTAAGACGAACAAACCTCTCACAGTCAAGAACTGAGTCTCTAAGAATATGAGCTTCAGCTATACTCTGTTGCCTGTTCAAAATATTCTAATTTATATAATCAGCAACAGTTACCTCAACTCATCGTCCCCTGCCCTGTTCCTAATCCAACTGTGCCTATTCAATAAAATCAACCTTTTTGTTTTAGCTTTACTTTGTGTCAAGTGCCATTTCCAAAAGGGATTTTATAAGAGGGCTCCTGCTGAGTTACAAAAAATCTCTGACCTGGCCAAAAGACAAATAACTTCTCTATCACAAGGTGGGAAACGCAAAAAGCTATAATTCTATAATTCAAATATGCTACTAAGGCTGCTCAGTCAAAGTGGGGAACAGTGCTTTGGCGGGAAGATCAGCCTCACAGAGAAGAAGACGCAGGGGTCCATCATACCTACAACCTAGGAACAGGGAAGGAAAGAGTTACAAGGGATGGATCAGATATGGCTTTGGAAGTCTTTGCGGTCCCATTTGACTGTCTGTGCTTGAGATTCAAAGCAGTGTAAAGTGGCCTTCTCCCCAAGGCCAGCAAACTCCCACGCTGCAGCCTGAGAAATGGCAAAACGATGTCTTGACAGTTACACTTTCTTACTGGCCGCCCAAGCAAAATCTCCTGGGAACTTTAGCTGCAAAAGGTGAAACAGAAGAGCTCTGTCACAGACTCCAGGCATGAGCCAGCGGGTGGGAGAAGCTGGTATTTTGTGGTCTGACCTTTTGGCTTCTCGTTGTCCTTTGTCTTCAGTACATAGTGTGGTGATGAGTGTGGATTTTTTAATGCCAAAGTGAGACGGCACCCCCTCTTTTCCATAGGGTAATCATATGCCCTGCCCTAGACAGCCCATGCTAGCCCAATGTCGTCACTTCTTGGAAGCTAAGTAAAGTTGGTCCAGGTTAGTATTTGAATGGGAGACCATCAAGGAAGTCCAGGGTCATTACACCGAGGCAGGCAATAGCAAACTACCTCTGAATGTCTCTTGCCTTCTACAGGGTCACCAGTCAACTGCAACTTGATGGCAAACAAAAAAAATCATATGAATAAGAAGAGCGGGGTTTTAAGGCCTGTGGAGGCACTGTGGTGGCAGATTACTTCCTCTCCCTCCCTTTGTACATCCATACATTTCTACATTTCTAATCCATTTATTCAGTTTGGTGTAGTGGTGAAGTGCGCGGACTCCAATGTGGGAGAACCGGGTTTGATTCCCCACCCCGCCACTTGCAGCTGCTGGATGACCTCGGGCAAGCCATAGTTCTGTCAGAGCAGTCCTCGAAAGAGCTCTCTCAGCCCCACCTACCTCACAGGGGGTCTGTTGTGGGGAGGGGAAGGGAAAGGAGTTTGTCAGCCGCTCCGAGACTCCTTTGGGTAGTGAAGGGCGGGGTATAAATCCAATCTCCTCTTCTTATTCTGCACACTGATTCAGTGTATATAATTTAGTGTATAGAATCAACGGGTTTGAAATGCTGGTCCCAACTCAGTGTCTGGAATCAATGTGCTGGTTGGAAATTTAGGTGCATGCTCTTTCCATGTGCACTTCCCGGATCTGATGTGCAAAACACGTAGGCGGAAAGCACAAATCCCCTTGACTTTAAAAATCAGTAACTGCAGATCCCATGTAGGGTTTAACCGCTCAATGCAAGTCTAGTCGTGTCTTAGAGACCAACAAAAATTTCGGGTTATAAGCTTTCAAGAATGAAAGCTCCCTTCATCAGGTAGGGCATCAGAGCTTTGACTTTGGAAAGCACATACCCCGAAAATCTCATTGGTCTTTAAGTTGCTACTGGGCTCAAATGTAGTTTGTTCTACTGCAGAGCCACATAGCTACTCTCTAAAATCATCTTCTGGTACAGTTTGTATTGGCAGAGAACAGCCAAACCCCAAACGCCTCTTGGGAGTTTAGTAGTTTTTACTTTTTATAAATCTTGTTTTTTAATTAAAGAAATAAAACCACCAGGCAGGGCAAGTGAGACGGAGAGTTCCTTTGGAACTTGGGTTAATACAGCGTACAGTAACATTCAGCCCTGTAGCCAGGATTTTGTGGCTTGCGTGGCAATTTTTTTCTGGTGGGGCTGAAGTTCTCAGTGCAGAAAGAAGAGCCATTTAATCAATAGAAAGCTGTGACTGGGGTAGCGCTCTAAATTGCAAGCTGTCAACCACTGTCGATGACAGTTTTCAGCTGCTGCAAGTTAATCACTTCTGCCAGCCTAAGCAACAATTTTGAGAACAAGCCGACAGGCGGGGGTGATGACTTCTGTAGTCAAGAAAGCTAACAGGCTGAAAAACTCTCTGAAAGGAGACCAGTTTCTTGTCACAGAGTTAGAAGGGATCCTAGAGGTCACCTACTCCAACCCTCTTGCTCAGTGTGGAAATTAGTCAACTACAGCCCCCCACTCTGCTTAAAGGAGTGCACGCCTTTAAAAAAATATTTTTTTAATTATTGAAAAAAGGATTTATAGGAGAAATTCTTGTGGGGCTGTGCCTTTAAGAAAGGGGGCAGAGCCCCCCAAAGCCCCACTATAACTGCAGGCCTGGTAACATCCCAATGGTGAAAAGTAGTTAGGTTTCTCCACGAGCAGTACATAGTTGCATTTCAGGTATGGCACTGTCTTGTACAGAGTCAGTCCATTGACCAACTAGCTCAGGATTAGCACTTAGCTCTTAGAAAGAGCCTTTTTCTCTTCCTTCAATATAAGACAGGCCTGTAGATATGGTGGGGCCTCCTGGGGCCTGGCCCCCCAACTTCCTGCCAAACCCTCCCAACTTTTAAATTAAAAACATGAGGTTTCTTTTGTATTTTTATTTCAGTGTCCCCCGACTTATTTAAAAGCCCCCACCCCCCCGAATTTAAAAATCCTGGCTATGGGCCTGATAAGAAATCTTTTGACCAGGGATGCCAGAGATCAAACCTGGGACCTTTTTGCATGCCAGGCACATGCTCTACCACTGAGCTACAGCCCCTCCCACATGGAATAATCTCTCATATCTCCTAAGAGGCTGTGTGCATACTTCATACTCAAATTCTGTTTGAGTATGAAGCGTTTTGAGCCTGTGGGTGCCTTTGGAATTCTGACAGAGTGTGATGGGCAAAGCCACAAAATGGCTGCTGCAGTTTTCATAGTTATCATGCTCGGTTTTTGCAGTTATGGAAATTGTCATAATTAATGTTAGGTTTGAATGATATATTTTAAATTAAGTGAATGGTAATTTTTGCCTTACTTTATACTAGATCCCTTGACAAAGCGAGTTTTGAAACACGTAGGGATCCACAAGAGCTAAATAAATATATATTTTTTTCACCTTGCACCTGTTTTTCTACTTTTTCTCTGCCTACTGTTTTTCTTCTTCTTGTTTTCTTTACTTCTTGTCTTCTTCTTGTTTTCTTTGCTTTTAAGTCAGTCAGTTTCCCAAATGGACTGCACGCCTCTTCCACTTGGCCTGGAACACTGTTTCTGTCTTAGCCGGATTTTGAACAGAAGTAGCGTAGAGGTTTGGGATGCTCCATCTCTTCCTTTGCATTCGTTTTCCTCGTTTTTAGGAACAGCCAAAGGTTGGCGTGTCCTCCAAAACTCTTTCCTCTTATTATTCATGGGAGAGACGCCACGTAGACAGGCTCATAATTCACTTCACAACCGCAGTGTAGTTGGTTGAACCCCACCATGTGGGAAGCAGCAAGGGATGCGTGTTCTGTTTATCATAACACTGAAGGAACATAGCGGCGCGATGGAGCATGGACCAGCACAAGGAAGAATGAGCTCTGCGTGAGATAATTTACTACCGAATATCAAAAGAAAAACCACCACTGGGATCTTCTTTGCGAGATTCTCATTAGAACCCTCCTGTTGTCAGATTGAGGGCTCTCAAAAGACAAACAAGCATGTCCTTAACTTGTATCCACGATGTGAGCTGAAGTCGGCCTAGTTGCCGTGACTGAAACCATCGAGAGGCCGACTGATCAACAGTGCCGCCATCTTGGGTCTTGACCGGAATGTTGGAAATCCAGGGGAATCTGGGGTTGGTGGAGCCAAGTGACCGACTAGTGAATGAAGAATCCTTTGGTTCAAAGCCCATTTCAGCCATGAAATCACCACTGGAGGGGTTAACTGGTGTGGTTAAATAAAGCTACAAATGGAGCAGCGTTACTTTACCAGGTCACCCAGCTTACAAAGCCACACAGAGCCACGTTGCAAGTTTAACAGAGAAATACGTCTCTCTTTATTTGAGAAGAACTCTTCGGATAGGAAAGAGCAGAGAAAGGATAGAGTACTAGCATACTAGCTAAAGGATGGAAGCAGGTGGCGAGAGGGCCATCTGCCTCATAGGGCCAAGAGAGGACAGCATGTCATCCAATTTGGTCCATGAAGGGAGACAGTTCATCTACAACTGAAAGGAAATGGAAGGAAGGAAATTGTCCCTAAGAACACAATCTACCTTTCAAAGGGGACAGTGGCAGAAGAGGAAAGACAGGAAGAAAGGTTAATGTGCCCATCTAGCTATCTAGTCTCTCCTGCCATGACGTCTGGAGGCTGAGGCAGGGACGCCGCCCCTGGAACTTCCAACAATCACTTGGTGGTCGTCTTCAGCAGGGTGCTCCTCCTCTATGTCCCCCGTCTGCAACTCTGAGGCAGGGTCGTTGTAACAGTCACAACAAGATAATGTAATCTGAAGAGTTCTGACCTCTCTCAACCGGTGGTTTTTCTGCCTCTCCGGGCCTGGGAGCTACCTGTGACATAAGGCCGTCCAGCGATACCTCATTTTGTGGATAGGGCTGCCACCCTCCAGGTAGCTCCTGGAGATCTTCTGCTATTACAATTGATCTCCAGGTGACCGAGATCAGTTCCCCGGGAGAAAAGGGCTTCTTTGGAGGGTGAACTCTCTGGCATTATACCCTTCTGAGGTCTCTTCCCCAGAGTCCATCCCCAAAATCTCCAGGTATTTCCCAACCCAAAGCTGGCAATCCTATTTGTAGAGCTGTGTCAACAGAGATGAGATTGTAAAAAACGTGGGACCTGGGTTTCCCCCCCGCTGCCCTGCTCTCCCAGACTGTGGGATTCCCTGCTCAAAAAGCTCCATCAACCTTCCTTCCTTCCTTCCTTTTTGGCCTCCTGGAAACCTGTGAAACATATTTTATTCCAGAAGCAGTTTTGTTCTGTAGAATTTTTGGCCGATTATAGAGCTCCCCTCCCCAGTTGTTTTTATATTCCTCCTGGTGGCTGGTTTAGATATTTTAGATTTTTTTTTAAAAAATACGTTTTATAATGTTTTCGTGTTTGTGTTGCAGTCTGCCTTGTTACACCATTTGTGTGACGGGAACTCGGAGGGGGCGGGATGTGAATTTCCCAGACAAACACACACTGCCCGAGGACCAGTCCAACAGAGAAAGTGAGAGAAATCAATTTGCCACCTACAACTCCCAACTGAAAATGGTCGGGTATTAATAATGACTTACAGCCTCCGTCTGGGACGAGGATGCTTCTCTTTTGTGGGCCTTCGAGAACAGTTCTTGCTTACAGGCAGCTGTCTAATCTTAAATGGATCTCCACTATCCGTGACAAACTGTCTAGAGGCACGAGTTCAGGGAGTAGGTTTTGCACAACAAACCCAGAGGCTGACACTGTCCCCATTTGACTCAAGGAAACGTTATTACAGGATCTAATATCATCAGCCATGCTATCATTCACCCGCTCATCCTCCACGGTGATACATGCCGTCACTTGTCATCCAGAGCTTTTTACTGTCTACATACATTAGCCATGCCATCATTCTCCTGGTCACCCGCCAGTATGACACATTCCATCTCTTGCCATCAGTGCCCTTTTGTGCTCCACATACATCAGCCATATAATTATTCATCCTCCAGTGTGATACATGCCATCACTTGCCATTAGTGCCCTTTTGCTTTCCACATTCACCATCCGTACCATTGTTGTTCTGCTCATCCTCCAATGCAATACATGCCATCACTTACCGTCAGTGCCCTTTCACTGTCTAATCATCCATACCATTGTTCCTCTTCTCATCCTCCAACGTGATACGTACCATCACTTGCTGTCAGTGCCATTTTGCACTCCACATACACCATCCGTACCATTGTTGTCCTGCTCATCCTCCAATGCAATACATGCCATCACTTGCCATCAGTGCCCCTTCACTGTTTGATCAGCCACACCACCAATCACCTGCTCATCTAGTGATGTGCAGATACCGCCTCAAGTCACTCTGCGGCTCGTCTCAACGTCGGCATCCACAAACTTGGAAAAGAGGCTCCACGGTGAAATTGTTGCACTAGAATTTATCAGCAATTTTGATTCTAATCAGTTGGGACTTAAATGGGGCCCAGGATTAATTGTATTGCAGTCACTTGCATTTTGTGGCCTTTGGACCCCTGTTTTATAATCCCCTTCTCATCATCCCATGTGTGTTGTTAACACTTAAGCTGCCATTCGGTTGTGGCTCACTGGTGTATGCTGTGAAAGTGTAATGCACCCGCTGAAAACCTATGTTAATCTTCATTCCTAGAAAAGGATTGAAATCCCACACTTCTGATTGGTTGTCTAGGAATCGCTGTCCAATCCGGATGAACCGCAAACTCTTGGGGGGGAACGAACCTTATTGGTTGTTATCCGAGTAATCGCATTGGTTACGTTCTATAAATAGGCGTGGCTACATTAGCCGGGAATGTTTAAAAGGAGCAAAGCTCCACTGTTTGTTTGTTATCTGTTCGAACTGTTGTTTGCTGTTCTGGTTGACTTGAGCTGTTGCTGAATAAAGCGGAATCACTTACCTGAAATCGCGTTAAGTGTCATACTTAACAGTTTTATTTTATGAATCTTTTGGTGGGAGTTCCTTCCTTCACAAGACAAGAGCTCGTGGGCACTCGATGAAATTGCTGAGCAGTCGAGTTAGAATGGATAAAAGGAAGGGCTTCTTCACCCAAAGAGTGATGAGCACATGGCATTCACTGCCACAGGAGGTGGTGGCAGCTACAGGCATGGACGGCTTCAAGAAGGAATTGGATAAATATATGGAGCAGAGGTCCGTCAGTGGCTATTAGCCACAAAGTACAGATAGGAACTCTCGGTCTGGGGCAAGTGACGCTCTGTATTCTTGGTGCTTGGGGAGAGGAGCAACAGTGGGAGGGCTTCTGGTGTCCTGGCCCCACAGGTGGTCCTCCTGATGGTACCTGGTATTTTTGGCCACTGTGTGACACGGTGTGTTGGACTGGATGGGCCATGGGCCTGATCCAACATTGGCTTCTCTTATGTTCTTATGAATTGCCCAGTCCCTTGAAACAGAAGGCTCACAGCTTGAAGGTTCGTGACAAAGAACTGATATTTTCTAAAGAGTTCCATGAGGCACTGCCGCAGTCATACAAGCCTTCCGCAAGAAAATCTTATATGTGTAAATGGGAGCAATTTTGCAGCTGGTGCAGTCAGAGGGGCATACCTTTAGGTGCCGTTCCCTTGCAAGTTATATTTGATCATTGATTACATCAGGACACTAAAGACCTAGCGTTCTCCTCCTTAAAGGTCTGCCTGGCCACTGTTTCCTGCTATCACAGGGGAACTGAAGGGGAATTGGGTTTTCTTATCATTTATCTAAGAGGTTCCTTAAGGGGCTGGGTAACCTCTGTCCACCCCGTGCTCCTCTAGTGTCCCGACGGTCCCTTTCAGTTGTATTAGCACAGTGAATGCTCAAGCCTTTTGAGCCCCCGGCTACCTGTTCATTAGCTGAGCTATCTATGTTTTTTAGTGCTGTGACTTCAGCTAGGAAGAAGAAGAAGAAGAGAAGAAGAGGTTGGATTTATACCCCGCCCTTCAGTCAGAGTCTCAGAGTGGCTTACAAACTCCTCTCCCTTCCCCTCCCCACAACAGACACCCTGTGAGGTAGGTGGGGCTGAGAGAGCTCTGAGAGAACTGCTCTTTCAAGGACAGCTCTGACAGAACTATGGCTTGCCCAAGGTCATCCAGCAGCTGCAGGTGGAGGAGTGGGGAATCAAATCTGGTTCTCCCATATTAGAGTCCATGCACTGAACCACTACACCAAACTGGCAGCTAATGAATTGGCAGCTCTTCAGACTGATCCACCGTTTTTGAAGTCCCCCCTACCCTCCCGAAAGGATAGTTCTTTGACCTAATCTTAAATTCCTTACAAAGGTAGTCTTGAGATTCCGTTTATCTCAGGGTATTATTTTGCTCGTATTTTTTCTCTGCAGCAAGTTCTGAAAGCAAACGCTGGCTGCACTCCTTAGATATCAGAAGAGCATTACTGTTCTATCTCAGGAGGACAGATAAGAATAAAAAAAGGTGGGGGGAGAGAATCTAACCCTGTAGAGGAA
Organism: Gekko gecko; assembly: GCA_029375565.1. Classification (NCBI taxonomy): domain Eukaryota; kingdom Metazoa; phylum Chordata; class Lepidosauria; order Squamata; family Gekkonidae; genus Gekko; species Gekko gecko. The sequence goes on along the minus strand of JAPDNY010000004.1, from coordinate 227,027,444 downwards.
AGGCTGGGTGGGAGGGAAGGCAAGGTACAGTCATAAATATATATTTGTAGAATTTCAGAGAGCCCAGGATCTCTTGGAATTTTATGCCTGCATCCTGGCTAGAGAACTGCGGTGGCTCAAGTGGTTAAGACACTGAACTGCAGGCTGTGGAAGGTCAGTAGTTCAGCAGTTCAAGACCCGAGAGTGCCGCATGACGGGGTGAGCTCCCGTCTCTAGTTCCAGCTCCTGCCAACCTAGCAGTTCGAAAGCAAGAAATTGCAAGTAGATAAATAGGTACCACTTTGGTGGGAAGGTAACAGCGTTCCGTGCACCTTGGTGTTTAGTCATGCCGGCCACATGACCACGGAAACGTCTTCGGACAGCGCTGGCTCTTCGGCTTTGAAACGGAGATGAGCACCGTAACCCTAGAGTCGGATTCGACTGGCTTTCAAGCAAGGGAACCTTTACCTTTACCTGGCTATTAGGGGCCGCTTTTTCTCTAACCTCCTGCCAACCTAGCAGTTCGAAAGCAAGAAATTGCAAGTAGATAAATTGGTATCACTTTGGTGGGAAGGTAACAGCGTTCTGTGCACCTTGGTGTTTAGTCATGCCGGCCACATGACCACGGAAACGTCTTCGGACAGCGCTGGCTCTTCGGCTTTGAAACGGAGATGAGCACCGCAACCCTAGAGTCGGATTCGACTGGCTTTCGAGCAAGGGAACCTTTACCTTTACCTTTACCTTTACTTTCTCTAACTGCTAGAAGTGTCTCTCTGTGTGTGTGGGGGCGCATGAATAACTTTCTTCCCCCTTTCCTACCTTTACTCAAAAAAGTCTAGAGCCACAAAGGATAAAATTGCTCGGGATTCGCTCGGATGAACTTGCTCAGAGAGCCAGTTTGGTGTAGTGGTTAAGTGTGCAGACTCTAATCTGGGAGAACTGGGTTTGATTCCCCACTCCTCCGCTTGCAGCTGCTGGTGACGACAGGGACCTCCGTGGGATGCAACGTCATAGAGTCCACCCTCCAAAGCATCCATTTTCTCCAGGTGAACTGACCTCTGTAGTCTAGAGATGAGCTGCAATTCCAGGGGATCCCCGGGCCCCACTTGGAGGCTGGCACCAGTGTTCCCTCTAAGCTGCGTTAGTGTGAGCTGGCTCACGGTTTTTTAGCCTCCAGCTCACAAATCTGTGTCTTAGCTCAGGAAGGGGTGGCTCCAGAACAAACTAATTTACGCAACAGCCAAATGGCTCGCTCACAACTTTAATGCCGGTAGCTCACAAAGTGGGATTTTTGCTCAGAAGACTCCACCGCTTAGCGGAAGCATTGGTTGGCACTTTTATGCTTTGTGGCTGTGGGGCTCCTAAAGGGTTTGGGCCAAAGGAAAATCGCAACCCGGGGGTGGGTGGGTGGATTGTGAGCTTCTGGCAGCGAGATTAGCGACGGAAATATTTCCAGTCAGGGCCAATGTCCCTGTATCTAATTGTTTTACCTCTTTCGAGACATCCTGCCTATCTTTGGCGTTTGTGTGCAGGGTAAACATCTAATAAATGGCACGAGGATAGTGGAATCACGTTTAAATTATCATTGCACTTAATCGGATCGAAGGGCACATTTGACTAATTGCTTTCCACTCTCTTTCCGGTGTGTGTGTGTGTGTCAGCCCTCTTGATTTTTGTTGAAAGGACACCTACTAATGCTCGCTGGGTTTTATCTTTCCTTGCGGGAAGGTGAATGGAGCTCTTCCTGTGCGCTGCGGGAGAGGATTTGAATGTTACTTTCCCCTGTGGTGCGTTGTGGTTAAGGCGTGGCTCCCGTGCTACTTTTGGGTGCATTTACAACACCATCGAAGCAGTGTTCCCTCTAAGCTGAGTTAGTGTGAGCTAGCTCACAGTTTTTTAGCCTCTGGCTCACGCATTTTTGTCTTAGCTCAGAAAGGATGGCTCCAGAGCAAACTAATGTATGCAGCAGGCAAATCGCTTGCTCACAGCTTTTAATGCCAGTAGCTCACAAAGTAGAATGTTTGCTCACAAGACTCCACAGCTTAGAGGGAGCATTGCATGTGAGGTGTGGCAAATAATAAGTTGCATGAAGGTGCCTTCATGTGGCGAGAGTCGGTGCCAGCGATGCTGCTGCTGAGGATGGTCCGACCCGGACCTAGTCACATAGATATGCAGGGCTATTTTTAGGCAGGAACGCACAGGAACGGAGTTCCGGCTGGCTCCTGAGTTGGCCACGCCCAGCAGGAACTCATTAGCATAATAGGCCACACCCAACAGCAGAAACTCATTAGGACTGGCTACATGAGGGCTGTGTGGCCTAACATGCAAAGGAGTTCCCGCTACCAAAAAAGCCCTGGGTTTTGACAACAAAGAAGGTAAACAGAATAAGAAGCAAAAGGTGGGTGTGGCTGGATGACCACACTTCTGGTAGCATGGGGCTGTGGCCTAATATGCTAATGAGCTGTCCTTTGGGGTGTGTGGCCTTTCTGCTGTTGGGTGTGGCCTATTATGCTAATGAGTTCCCGCTGGGCTTTTTCTACAAAAAAAAGCCCTGTAGATACGTATTCACACTACATATTCGACACACAGAACTGGCTTTATCACTCTCCACACACAGCACAGAGAAGGAGTGCCGCATGAGCATGCTGATGTCTTATTGCCTGTGTTCGACACAGAGCCTCCTCACGTAGGAAGCATATGCCCCGCAAGGGCGGAAATGCTTGAAAAAGCACAGTTCGTAATCACAGGCAGGATCTGAAGCACAGACCCTCTTTATACGTGCTGCCCCCTGCGCATGGGGTGGAACTTGCGCATTGGCGAAGGGTAGGTGCATATACCTGCTCCATCGACATGCATTGATTTCAATGTGCGCGGGGTCATGAGAGGATGAGACTGGGAGAAAAGCAAACTGAACATGCCCCCAGGAGAAATCTGCACCTATTTGGCTTTGTCCTTGATCTATACAAAGACTTGCCTTTTCTTGCTCTTAACTCGCTTCTCGAGGACAAAAGAAGGGGGAAATAATGCTGGGTCTGGCCATGGGCTTTTGGGCAAGAGAGAATCTTGCCTGTGTAATTTTTAAAAAGGCGATTTCTTCTTTTTTCCTTTTTAGAGCTGTTCCTTTGCAGAGGCATGATATTGACTGAACCCAAGAAAAGAGGGAAAGAAAAACTAAACCAACCAGTTGGCGTAGTGGTTAAGAGCACAGACGCTACTCTGGGAGAACCGGGTTTGATTCCCCACTCCTCCACTTGCAAGTTGCAGCTGCTGGTGTGACCTTGGGTCAGTCACAAGTTCTCTCAGAGCTGTTCTCTCAAGAGCAGTTTCTGTCAGAGCTCTTTCAGGCCCACCTACCCCACAGGCAATGTTCCCTCTAAGCTGAGTTAGTGTGAGCTAACACACTGCTTATTAGCCTCCATCTCAGGCATTTTTTGCCTTCGCTCGGGAAGGACGGCTCCAGAGCAAACTAATTTATGCAGCAGCCAAATCGCTCTCTCACAGCTTTAATGCCAGGAGCTCACAAAGTAGGATTTTTGCTCACAAGACTCCACAGCTTAGAGGGAGCATTGCTCCCAGGGTGTCTGTTGCGGGGAGGGGAAGGGGAAGAGATCGTAAGCTGCTCTGAGACTCCTTTGGGCCAGTGAAGGGTGGGGTATAAAGCCAATCTCCTCTTCTTCCTCAAGCATAAACCTCCAAAGGAAGTTTAGAAAACTAGTAAGGGGCCAAAAGTTAAAAACATCAGTAAGAACGGACAAAAGTACATGTGTTTATTTTAAAAAACATTTCAAAACCTTGCAGGAGCCCAAATAAAGTCTCATAAAATAATCAAAGTGACCAATGCACAAAAGGAGCCGTGTATGATCTGACACGTTTCAGCCCACAAGAGCCTTCTTCAGAGGTCAAATAGTACAGAGTACAACACGCAACAAAGCCCCTGTGCCACTTGTGAGGCAGTCAACAATTGATTTAGTACCCAAAATGGAATGTTCCGATCTGGAACTGAATGACGCACACACAAAAAATTTGTTTGTGGGGCCACAAATGTATCTGGCCTTGTGTCAGAAGCAATTGCATATATTGGAGATAGTGGTATTGCCCGTACAAGTAAAATCGCCTTATCGGGGCCAAATGTGGGCCGAAACGCATCAGGTCATATATGGTTTCTTTTGTGCTTTTGTCACTTGGATTATTTTTTATGAGGCTTGATTTGGGGCCCTACAAGGTTTTTACATGTTTTTGAAATAAACACAGTGCAATGTTTCCTCTAAGCCGCGGAGTCTTGTGAGCAAAAATTCTCCTCTGTGAGCTCCTGGCATTAAGGTTGTGAGCGAGCGGTTCGGCCGCTGCATCAGTTCGTTTGCTCCGGAGCCCATCCTTCCTAAGCAAAGACAAAAATGCGTGAGCCGGAGGCTAAAAAACTGTGAGCTAGCCCACACTAACTCAGCTTAGAGGGAACACTGATTCACCTATTGATGTTTTTTTTAAAAAAAAACTTTTGGCCCTTTACTAGTTTTCTAAACTTCCGGATGATGTTGATTGAAGCCTGCTTCCTTATTGTGTCTTGCGGCCTCACCAATGCAAAATAAGGACGTTCTGCCAATCGATATCTGGTCACCTCCCTAAAACGGTGCAGAGGACAGAGGGAAGGGCTTGAGCTCACAAGGGAATCAGATATTTAGTACTACGAATTGCCCCGATTTCCGAAATCAGACCGAGACCGATCAAGTCCAATATTCTGTCAATAGGACTGGTTGGCCTGCTGGATACCGCTGGGAAACTCACCAGGTGTAGACAGTCTGGTGTAGCAGTGAGAGTGGCAGACTAAGATCTGGGAGACCCAGGTTCGAATCCCCACTCTGTCGTGGAGGCTTGCTGGGTCATCATTTGCCCTCAATGCCCTGGCCTACTGCACAGGGTTGATGTGAGGATAAATTATAGGGGAGGAGCCACTTTGAGTCACTACTGGGGAGAAAGGCGGGTCACGTGTGAAATGAATAAATAAACGGGAGGTGGCTTTTCCCTCTTATTCATCTCCGGCATGTAAGTCACTTTCCCTGTGAAGAAAGGTTGAAGCGCTTGGGGCTCTTTGGCTTGGAGAAACAACGACTGAGGGGTGACATGATCGAGCTTTACAAGATTACGTACGGGATAGAGCAGGTCGAGAAAGAAGTGCTTTTCTCCCTTTCTCACAAGACAAGAACTCCTGAGCTCTCAATGAAATTGCTGAGTGGTCAGGTTAGAATGGATAAAAGGAAGGACTTCTTCACCCAAAGAGTGATTAACACATGGAATTCACTGCCACAGGAGGTGGTGGCAGCTAAAAGCATGGGTGGCTTCAAGAGGGAACTGGATAAACATATGGAGCAGAAGTCCATCAGTGGCTGTTAGCCACAAGTTATAGCTAGGAACTCTCAGTCTGTGGCAAGTGATGCTCTGTATTCTTGGTGCTTGGAGGAGGCAACAGTGGGAGGGCTTTTGGTGTCCTGGCCCCGCTGCTGGACCCCCTGATGGCACCTGGTATTTTTGGCCACTGTGTGACGCAGAGTGTTGGACTGGATGGGCCATTGGCCTGATCCAACATTGGCTTCTCTTATGTTCTTAAGTCTCAGGTATGCTGCTTCCGAACTCTCTATCGTGAATCCTTTTCGAAAGCCATCTGGGTGAGTTGGCATCGCTGCCATATCTTGCGGCAGCAGACGCTACCAGATGCGGTTCTGCCAGATGTGGTTTTCCTAATCTAGCCTAGGCAGTTTATGCAACGCAGAAATGGCCGTGACATTGTTAACTGCTAAAGACTAAATGTTTCCACCAAAAGCACAAATAAATAGACAGAAACAGCAATTGTCATTCTGCCCTGTCCTGCGTAGCCCAGGGTAGCCCGATCTCGCCAAATCTCGGAAGCTAAGCGGGGCCAGCCCTGGCCAGTATTTGGATGGGAGACCGCCAAGGAATGCCAAAGTCACAACACAGAAGCAAGCGATGGGCAGTCACCTCTGAATGCCTCTTGCCTTGAAAACTCTGCAGGGTTGCATCAATCAACTATGATTTATTGGCAAAAAACCCCCCACAGCAAACCTAATTCTGCTAAAGAACACAAAGTAATCTTGGCAGGGCGACAATGGCGGTATTTATTTGCAGATACCAGTCTGGCTATATTTATTAGCTGTTGCTTCCCTGTCGGGTATGCGGCAGGCTGCCCCGCTGTTTCTCCTAACTCAGGCTTCCAATGTGAGCATCTGGAATTACTGCGGCATAAAAACTGGTTTCATGGGGCCATAAAACTCGGCTGGAACAAACATTCAACCGGTGTTCTGTCTCCTTGATCCTCCCTTTCCATTGCTGTTCAAACTCCGTAAAGAAGAAATAAATACTCAAAACGGCCATTTTTTATTTATATATTTGTCACCCTGCTTCACTCCTCCGGGGCATATACTGCCCTGCCCTGGACAACCCAGGCTAGCCCAATCCTGTCAGATCTTGGAACGAAATCAGGGTCGGATGTGGCTAGTATTTGGATGGGAGACCTCCAAGGAATACCAGGGGCATGAGGCAGATGGCAAACCACCTCTGAAATGTCTCTGCCCCTAAAAACAAGCCTAGCTCGCCACCTAGTGGTGCATAACACTAAAAGAGCTAGAACTTCTGTCTGCCAGACAATCTTAGGATCTCCTGGCTATACCACACACAATGTCATACGATGATGATGATGGTGATTAATTATTGTTTCCCCCTCCTCTGTTTTACAACAACAGCCTTGTGAAGTAGATTCGTCTGAGGGAGTGTGACTGGCCCAAGGTCACCAACGAGTTTCTAGGGCACAGTGTGAATTTCTTAAAAAAAAAATCATTTAGCCCAACAGAGACCCAAAGCAGCTCACATCACTCTCCTCTCCTCCATTTTATCCTCACAACAACCCTGTGAGGTAGCATAAGGCCGAGTGTGTGACTGGCCCAAGGTCACCCATGGCAGAGTGGGGATCTGAACCTGGGCCTCCCAGATACTAGTCCGACACTCTTAACTGCTACACCACACTGGGATTTGAAACTGGGTCTCCTGAACAGGCGTCCAGAGAAGACAACGAGACAGATGAGGGCCAGTAAACTGAAGTTCCATCCAGACAGGACAGAAGGATTGTTGGTCAGGGCTGCTGACCCCTGATGGGGGTGGATTTCCCCCCGCTTTCCAGCCCCCCAATCCACTGCTGGCCAGTGAGGGGAGCCCCACCACTGAAGAACCCCATTGTACCCAATGTGCCTGGCACGATGACGTCACCCAGAGGTGACATCATCGTGCTGGACACGTCATGCAGGGGACTCTCTAGCATTTGGGTAAAAACCTCTATGGCGACCATAGAGTTTTTTACCCAAATGCTAGAGCATTCCCCGTATGGAATGTCCAGCATGATGATGTCACTTCTGGGTCACTTCCAGAAGACTCCAGGAGCCAGTCTGGAGCCCCCTGCCGGGACCCAGGTAAGACCTTTACAAGTCATCCAGTGAGTGAGGCATCAGTAATACATCTGATTTTCCTTGCTGTACGTCACAACTCATAATATCTGACAAACTCAGTGAATCTATATTTTCCCCTATCCTTTCTTCCCTTCTGCATCCCACTTTCTTTTTTTGGGGAGAAAATTAAAAAAAATAAGAAAGAAAGAAAGAAAGAAAGAAAGAAAGAAAGAAAGAAAGAAAGAAAGAAAGAAAGAAAGAAAGAAAGAAAGAAAGAAAGAAAGAAAGAAAAAGAAAGAAAGAAAGAAAGATTGTAGCTCGGGAGCTGATAGATCCAGGCCTCCATCTGCAGCAGTTCTGGCCCTCTCTGGGGCACGTCGTGCCTTTTATCCATTCCAGAAGTGAGATTTGGCCTCGGCGATCCGTGCTCAGAGATCACATCCGGATTACAGTGCTCCGAAAAGCCTCCTTTGAAGACGTTTCAGAAGCGTCGTCGGCTTCAAAACTCGGCGGCTGAGTTATCGCCAGGGGTTGGATGCCGACAACTTACCCACCGCTGCACTGAGAAGTCTGTCTTGGCCGCCTCTGTGTTTCCGGGCACGATTCAAAGGGTTGGTTCTTACCGCTGGAGCCTGAAGTGGCAGAGCACCAGAGGACTGGAAGGACCATCCTGCCTGCCAGTCAAGATCCTCATCTGAATCCCTGCTTTGTGGGGCCCAGTCCTCAAAAAGTGAGGTTTCTAGCCACCAAAGATGGGGCTTTTTCAGTTCGGGTCCTTCCTGTAGAACTCTTGGTGGTGGTGATGGACATTGGTGTCAAGTTCCAGCCAACATATAGCAACCCTGTAAGGTTTTCAAGGTAAGACATGTCCGAGGTGGTTTGCCATTTTCTACTTCTGAGTAGCATCCCTGGACTCCCTTGGAGGTCTCCCACCAAAACACTAACCAGGTCTGACCCTGTTTAGCATTTGAGATCTGACAAGATCAGGCTAACCTGAGCTATCCACTCTCACTCCTGGGAAATCCACTTGGCATCTATTCTTCCAGCCTCCAGACACCAGATTATAACATTTCTATTTTCCTGGCCTTTTATCTGAGTATTCTCCTTCACCATATCTTGGTTGTTAGCTTAGATGGAGCCAGATATGTTGGAGGTTGGGTATATGGTCTCTGGCAACCTCCATGGGCAACCAAGAGCACATTCATGAGGGTGCAAAACTGATAATTTTGGGGGGGTTTCTGCTTCCAGCTTTTCCCCAACAGGACTCCTTGTTCAAGATGGCAAAGGAGGCACTGACCTAGGGAGGAAAGAAGAGGGTGTCTCATGGTTAGAGTGTTAGACCAGGCTGGGGCCTGCTTGGTTGAAATCCTCATGAATTCCAACCTACTGAAACCCAGTTTGGTGTAGTGGTTAAGAGAGCGGACTCTACTCTGGGAGAGTAAGGTTTGATTCCCCACTCCTCCACATGCAGCTGCTGGTGTGACCTTGGGTCAGTCACAAGTTCTCTCAGAGCTGATCTCTCAGAGCTGATCTCTCAGGAGCAGTCCTCGAAAGAGCTCTCTCAGCCCCACCTCCCTCACAGGGCGTTTGTTATGAGTAGGGAAAGGGAAAGGAGATTGTAAGCAGCTCAGAGACTCCTTTGGGTAGTGAAGGGGTGTGTGTATGAATCCAATCTCTTCTTCTAGATCAAAGTAAAAAAATGACAGAATGAGCTGAATTTTGCGCTATCCCTTGTTAGGCATTTGATGGCCATCCAGTGGCAGATTTGCCTGGGTGTCAGCCAAGGGAACGAGGGAGGTGCCAGAGACCTCGATGCTCAGCTGATTGGAGAGACACCGTTCCCCCGACATCAAATGCCATTTCCGTGCTGCGGTTTAGACTTCTTCATATCTGGGAGGCAATATCTGGGTCTCGTGGGAAACCAAAAACTATTCCCTCCCCCCCCCACTAGCTCCAGCAAATGGGTCTGTAGCATCCTCCGCTTTTGTTTGCATGCTGTCAGGTTAATAGGTTTATTAATTTAACTGTCTGAGCCTTTATCGTAATGTATTAGCAAGTACCTGTGAGCTTTAATGTGCCTGGCAGCTCGATTTCCTTCCCGGTAATTGGTTTAAGAAGTTTCCATTACATTGGAATAGCAGACAGATAAGCTTTCAGGCCTAAGTTTGTTTCTCTCCCCACCCCCCATCCGTTCAGAGTGTGTTTGTTCCCCCCACTGTGCAGAATAATCAGCCCAACTTTTTGAGTTGTGCACTGTTGGAGCCTGACTTATCAAATTGTGACCTGAAGCGAGCCCATTTTTTGTAATATAAGTGCTCTGAATCCAAGAAGAATTGTTTCCAATGTTTGAGAACGGCTGGAAAAAAACCCCTTCCAATCTGACAGTTATTCTAGTACCTCGCTGTTTTTTTATTTTCGTTAAGAATGGGAGCAGCAGCAAGGGGAAAGACTAACTCAGCAGGTATGTATCTGACAGGGACATGTTCCAACCAGCACAGTCTGCTGATGTTCCCATCGAACAGGATTATCTCAGTTAGAATTTCTGGGTGCCGAATTTCCACTTGCTGCTAGCCATGATACCGTCAGCGATTTGGAAAGAGCTTTCTGATTGGACCAGGGTCTTCATCAGGTGCTAACCTGCAAATGGGGGGGGAATCAGCAACTGCCTGTCCACATGCCTTCTCTGTTGTGGTCCCCACCTTATGAAGAAGTCAGGAGGGCTCCCACTCTCCTAAGGGGAGGCACATGGTACAAACTTATAAAAATGTATAGCGATAGAGTGAATAGAAAGATCCCCCTCCCCATAATACTTGAACTTGGGGACGTCCAAAGAAGTTAATGGGCTGTAGATTCCAGATAGACAAAAGAAAGCACTTCTTTACTCAGTGAGCAAGTGAAACTGTGGAGCTGACTGCCAGTACTGGCCACAAACCTACAGGACTTTGAAAGGGGACCGGACAGATTCAGGGTGGGAATATGGGAATTCATGGGCAGAACAGAGAAGATGCTGCCCGGAATCTCTGTTAAGTGCCATACTGTGTATACTGCTGAGGTTGCCCAATGGAGCCAGTGGTGTGCTCAAAATCTGGGTGGAGCTGAGCTGCACTGCACATAGTTTGTGATGAGAGAAGCATCTGATCAAACGTGAAGGGGGGGAGGAGAAGGAGGAGAAAGAGAAGGAGGAGGAGAAGGAGGAGGAGGAAAATGAGGAGAAAGAAGAGAAGGAGGAGAAGGAGGAAGAGGAGAAGGAGGAAGAGGAGAAGGAAGAGGAGAAGAAGTGTTGGATTTATAACTCACCCTTCACTCAGAGTCTCAGAGCGGCTTACAATCACCTTCCCTTCCCCTTCCCACAACAGACACTGTGAGAGGTAGGTGGGACTGAGAGAGCTCAGAGAGAACTGCTCTTTCTTGAGAGAACAGCTCTGAGGGAACTGTGACTGACAGAAGAAGTAGAAAAAGAGTTGGTTTTTATACCCCACCCTTCACTGCCCAAAGGAGTCTCAAAGGGGCTTACAATCTCCTTCCCTTCCTCTCCCCATAACAGGCACCCTGTGAGGTAGCTGAGGGAGCTCTTTCGAGAACTGCTTGTGAGAGAACAGCTCCGCGAGAACTCGTGACTGACCCAAGGTTGCCCCAGCAGCTGCATGTGGAGGAGCGAGGAATCAAACCTGGTTCTCCCAGTCTAGAGTCCGCGCTCCTAACCACTACACCAAAGAGATGTTCCACTAGCAATCATAATAGGGGCACTCCTTCTCTTCCCTGCACTCCCTCACACCCGAAAGGAATGAAAGACAGAAGCTCTTTCGCCAGCTGCACCCCAGGGCTGGAGTCAAAGGGTGGTAATTGCGATCTGACATCTCTCCTTAACACAGTTAACTTGTTTGCGTTCTGCTCCCCTTCTGGCCTTTATTAAGAGGGGCTGATATTGTTCTTGGCAATACAATTCGGAAAAGAACTTCATTGATTCACAGGCAGGGAATGCCAAGGGCGGAAGATGAAGGGGCTCGGGCCGCCATGATAGGCCGCTGTGGTAGGCAGAGTTATGGGAGACAGATTCGATCACCTAGCGATGGCCATCTGGTTGTCAGAAAATTGATGTTTCTCACTGCATCCATTGTGTTATGTTTCTACCCCGCTTTGCGCTTGCGTAGCTATGCAGCTTGAAACGTGGGAGCTTCTTCCCTGCCGCTTTTCCTTATCACGGTGGCCTTGAATGTAGGCTTTGGACTATTCTTGTTTCGCTGAGAATTTTCCAGTCCTGGGAAGGCAAGGGGAGGGGGGAGTAGTCTCCCGCTTATGAAGTATTTCTCCCGCCGGGAGTTCCCGCGCGAGTGCTCAAGTTTTATTCGCTAGGCGCTCCATTGCATCACACTATAAGTTAGCCGGCTCTGCTTTGCTCCCCATTCCTGACAATGACCTCCTACTGTGGGTTTTAGCAAGTTAATCCTAATAAACCTTTCTTTGTGCAAGAATGACTGGATCTACTTGATTTTACACCTGACAGAAATTGTCAGGAATCCACATCTTTCCCTCACCGTCGACGACCGCCATCCACCACGATGAGCGGGGCGGGAAAAGGAGCCCCGGGCGCAGTCCCGTTGATTACCACCTCGGGAGCCGCCGGGACAGTTCCAACGATCACTACGGCGGGAGCCACAGGTGTCGTTCCAGTGACTACTGCATTGGGAGCCACGGCTCCCGTTACCTCTGTGGCTGCTCCAGTGGTTACCATTCCGACTACCACCGTGGTTCCTGTGACTACAACTACAGTGGTGCCGACACCAACTGCCTATTCAGCAGCCGTGTTGGCTACCCCACCATCGATTGGCACAATTGGAGCCACGTACGCACTCCCGATCTACAGCCCGGCCGGGCTGATACCAAGTCAGGGTGGTGCGGTTCCACGAACCTATGTGCCAGGAGTCCCAACACCCTGGGATAAAGGGGTGACATTTCGCAGATCGCGCGATTGGACTAAGAACCTGCTGGACACTACCCAGACCACTTGGACTATGCCGGGAAGCCAGAGCCGTGACAGCCTCCTGGATCCCAGAGGTAGTTTTGGTCTTCCCCAAGGGCGGGTGTCCCGGGGATCTCCCAGAACGGGGTCCAGCCAGGACACTGATGCCCGCATGGATTCTATCCAGGAGGATACCCGACGGCTGGTAAGGGATATGAGTAAACTAATGCAGTCCCTACCCCAGATGATGGACCAAGCTATTAGAGCCCATCCGCTGACACAACCCAGACCTGCCCCTGCACCGGCTCCAGCCCCGGCGCCACCGTTGGTGCCGGGACGGCCACCTCCTCCTCCTCCGGGCCCGGGGCCAGGCCAACCAGTACCGCCGGGTCCAGGGCCGGGCCAACCAGCGGCCCCAGGGCCAGGGCCAGGCCAACCCGCGCCACCAGGGCCAGGGCCGGGCCAGCCAGCACCAGCCCCACCTCCAGTAGTAGCCCCAGTACCGGGAGCAGGGCCAGGACCACCAGGACCTGTCCAGCCGCCAGTTGTGCCTCCACCTCAGCCTCCGGCTCCAGCACCCCTCATGCAGCCGGTACCGATCATGGCGCCGGCCCCCCGGTAATCCGCCCCAAAGACATGCTTGAAATCACTTTTGATGGAGATCCAGAGACTGTATCCTTTTTCATATTACAAGTGGGAAAATTTGTACAAAGATGGGGCTATGTATTCCCAGATGAAGAACAGCAGGTGGAGTTTATTGCATCCAGGTTCCGGGGGAGTGCTACTAGCTGGTATGTAGCCCTTCATGATCTGGAGGCGGAGGAGCTGGGGAATGTGGATGACTTCATGTGGGCTTTGAGAAACCGTTTTGAAGATCCAGGGGCGGCCCAAAAAGCTGAAGCCTTCCTCCGCACTTTCAGACAAGGCAAACTCTCAGTGCGGGAGTACTCCAGGGAGTTTCAAAGGCATGCTGTAAAAATTCGAGACTGGACTGATGCGGTCTTGGCCCAACAATATAGAATGGGACTGGCAGTTGACGTCCGCAATAATGTTCTCAGCTCTCAACAACCTCGTACCCTCCAGGGGTGGATGGAGGAAGCCGAGAAGGCCGAAAGTCGCTTGCAAATGATGAAGCTGGATCTATCCTTGGGTAACAATCGTCCAAGTGTTGCGGCGGGCCAGGCCAGACCCAAACCAACTTCCACCCCAAGTGGCTTGAGGGACCAGCGTATGCGACAGGGGCTCTGCCTGCGATGTGGGGAGAAAGGGCATTTCGCCGCTGCCTGCCCGAAAGGGGATCCCAATAGAGCTCTACCACAAGAAGAGCCTAGAAGGTGGGCAACCTCTACCCCGAGAAAAGGTACCGCCAAACCGCGCAACACACGGGCTCTGTTTGCTAGCTCTGACCAAGTGGATACCTTGATGCTAGAGGAGGAGAGTGAGATGCAGGGAAATGAGATGGTCCTGTTGGTGAACGGCGCTACACAGCAGGACCCAACACCAGAGGCGCCTAAAATGGTGAGCAACTACCCCTCTCTCTTCTTTGTGACTGTTTTGGTGATGAACCCAGCAATGATGACCCACATTCGGGTCCGGGCTCTCATTGACTCAGGGTGCGGGAGGGATCTCATAAACCCTTCTATGGTTATGGGGTTGGAGGCAGCTGTGGTTCACCTGAAAGACCCAATAACTTTCACACAGATGGATGGGTCTCCGATGAAAAAGCCATGCCAATTTGAGACTGTTCCTTTAAGAATAGGCATTGGTGACCACTGGGAGCTACGCTCATTCGTAATAGCTCCGCAAGCCCAATTTCCTTTGGTATTGGGTAGCCCCTGGTTACATGGACATAACCCGTATATTTTATGGGAAGAAGGGGAGGTACGGTTTATCTCCCCAAAATGTACAGATCACAACTGGGACCCCGGGTGGGGAAATCCCCCATGCAATGAACCTCCACGAGCTTGTTTGGCAACGGAGGAACTTAATCGCATCCCTGAGGATTACCAATATATAACCCGGGTGTTTGAGGAGGAGGAAGCAGATGAATTGCCCCCCATCGTAACTCCGACTGTGCAATTGAGATCCTTCCGGGTCAAAAGTTACCAAAGGGGAAAATTTATGCCATGAGTCCAAGTGAAAAGGAGGAACTTCGCCGATTTATTGATAAAAATCTGGCCCGTGGATTCATTCGGCCAGCATCATCCCCTTTTGCAGCACCTGTCTTATTTTGTAAAAAAAAGGATGGGGGGCTCAGACTCTGCACGGATTACCGGGGACTTAACGCAGTGTCTGCTACCAATGCCTACCCGATGCCCCTCATCAAAGACCTACTGGCTGAGGTGGCGAAAGGGAAAGTGTTCTCTAAACTGGACTTAAGAGATGCCTATTTTCGGGTTCGTATTAGAGAGGGGGATGAATACAAGACTGCATTTAATACCCCGCTGGGGCAATTTGAATACCGGGTGATGCCCTTCGGGTTACAAGGGGCACCAGGGGTCTTCATGAACTTAATCAATGAAGTGTTACACCCCTATTTATTCAAAGGAGTGGTTGTTTATTTAGATGATATCTTGGTCTATACCCCGGATCAGGAATCCCACACTACCCTTATGCGCAAGGTATTGGAAAAGCTTTTAGAACACAAACTGTTTGTTAAGCTGTCAAAATGTGAATTTCACCAAGAGAGCATTGACTTTTTGGGATACCGCATATCCTCCGCGGGGTTGGAGATGGACCCAAAAAAGGTCCAGGACGTTTTGAGATGGGAACCCCCCAAAACCAGGCGCCAGCTCCAAAGTTTTCTCGGCTTCGCCAACTTTTACCGTCAATTCCTGCCACACTTCGCCCAAGTAGCCCTTCCCCTCACGGAACTTTTAAAAACCAAGGGGAGGGGATCTAAGGCTTCGGTACCAGGAGCCCCGTTGGACTGGACTCCGCAGTGTCAGCAAGCGTTTGAACAACTTAAAAGATTGTTCACGTCTGAGCCCATACTAGCTCACCCTGATGAAACAAAGAAATTCGTAGTGCAAGTAGACGCATCAGACACTGCTATGGGTGGGGTGATTTTGCAGGAGAATGCTCAAAAGCAACTACAACCCCTGGCTTATGTGTCGAGGAAATTTAATGACACAGAAAGATTCTGGCCCATTTGGGATAAGGAAGCGGCGTCTATCCGTTTAGCCTTGATCACATGGAGACATTGGTTAGAGGGGTCCCGAATACCTTTTGAAATCTGGACTGATCATAAAAATCTTGAGGTATTGCGAAAACCCCGGAATCTAAATGCCAAACAGTTCCGGTGGGCTGAGTTTTTCTCCAAATTTCAGTTTACCCTGCACCACTTCCCAGGGAAAGCCAACCATTTAGCGGACGCTCTCTCTCGCCTTCCTCAGCATTTTTCTAAGAGGGTCGAAGTTCGGGAATCTATGTTCACCCCGGAACAATTAGTTGGGGCAGTTGTAACCCGTAAAGCTAAACAGGCACCTATAAGTCACATCCAGACATTGAATTGGGAAAAGCAGTTTTTATCTGACATCACCCCACCAGAGACGAGTGAGTTACAAGCCAGGGATGATGTAAAGTGTGATCCTAATGGCTGCTGGTACAAGGGAAATAAAATGTTTGTTCCAGAAGCTACCCGAGCCCAGGTTTTGCGCACAGTTCATGATTCAAAAGCTGCGGGACACTTTGGATATGTAAAATCCTTAAGGCTTCTGCAACGGAGCTTCTGGTGGCCTAGAATGAAGCAAGAGTTGTCTCGTTATATACAGTCCTGCCCAACGTGTAATCGTTGTAAAGCCAGACCAGGAAAACCTCCAGGCCTCCTACAACCACTACCCACCCCGAGCAGACCCTGGGAAGTAATCTCTATGGATTTTATCACTGATCTTCCCCCTCTAAACATATGACTGTTATTTGGGTGGTAGTGGACCTATTCTCTAAGCAAGCTCACTTCATACCATTCCCCAGTATGCCAACAGCAAAAGGCCTGGCCAAAGCATTCATTCAACACATTGCCAAATTGCATGCATTGCCCCTCAAGATCGTTTCCGATAGGGGGTTCCATTTGTTTCCAAATTTTGGTCTGAGCTCATGACTCTAATGGGTATTGAACGTGCGCTTAGTACTGCCTATCACCCTGAGACTGATGGCCAGACGGAGAGAGTGAACCAGACGTTAGAACAATATCTAAGGTGTTTTTCTAATTATCAACAAGACAATTGGGTAGATTTGTTGCCATTAGCGGAGTTTGCTTACAACAATTCATGGCATGCTTCCACGAAAATGTCATCATTCAAAGCTGCCATGGGCTATGACAGCCCCCTCTTCCTTTCTTAAAACCTGGGGAGACTGGTGGGAAAGCCTCGACATGGTGTCAAACTCTCCGTGACTCCTGGCCCCTAATTATCGAGACTTTGAATGAGGCCAAGGCACAATATAAAAAACAAGCAGATAAGAAACGGGCCGGGGGATGGAACTTACAACCGGGAGACTTTGTCTATCTCTCGACTAAGAATCTAAGACTAGCGCAACAATCCAGAAAATTGGCGTGGAAATATATTGGTCCTTTCCGAGTGCTAAGATGTGTGAATCAAGTAACTGTACAACTAGACTTGCCTAAGTCTCTTAAAGCAATACATCCAATTTTCCATTACAGCCTTCTCAAGCCGGCCTTTCCCCCAACTAAAGAACATCCTGAGACGTTGGATCCTCCCCCCCCTTTGATGGTTGACGGTGAAGAGCACTATGAGATCGCTGATGTTTTGGACTCTAAGATACTTCGTGGACAACTTATGTACCTGGTGCAATGGGTACACTTTGGGCCCCAATACAGGGAATGGGTGAAAGTTTCTGATATCAATGCACCTGATCACCTTAGAAACTTTCACGCTCGATACCCTGATAAACCTGGGGGGCCCCTATTCGCTCCTTCCTGAGTGGTGGGTGGGTGGAGTTTTGGGAGGGGCAGAATGTCAGAAAATTGATGTTTCTCACTGCATCCATTGTGTTATGTTTCTACCCCGCTTTGCGCTTGCGTAGCTATGCAGCTTGAAACGTGGGAGCTTCTTCCCTGCCGCTTTTCCTTATCACGGTGGCCTTGAATGTAGGCTTTGGACTATTCTTGTTTCGCTGAGAATTTTCCAGTCCTGGGAAGGCAAGGGGAGGGGGGGAGTAGTCTCCCGCTTATGAAGTATTTCTCCCGCCGGGAGTTCCCGCGCGAGTGCTCAAGTTTTATTCGCTAGGCGCTCCATTGCATCACACTATAAGTTAGCCGGCTCTGCTTTGCTCCCCATTCCTGACAATGACCTCCTACTGTGGGTTTTAGCAAGTTAATCCTAATAAACCTTTCTTTGTGCAAGAATGACTGGATCTACTTGATTTTACACCTGACACTGGTCTCCTGTAGCCGGAACGGGATCCCCACGCGGCTCCCGTGCTCCGAGGCCTTTGTCTCTGCTCAGCCTATGAGAATCGCTCTCTCTCTCTCTCCCAGTCTAATGTGCCATCCAAAAGGACTGTTGCCAGGGCAAACGATACCAGATAAGTGCCTGTCAGTCTGAGGGAAATTAGGAGTGAAAGATCAGGGTGAGGCAGAAGCAAGATCAGTCCGTTTCTTACATTGCTCGCAACAGACACCCCACAACAGACACCCTGTGAGGTAGTTGGGGAAGAAGAAGAAGAAGAAGAAGAAGAAGATGATGATTCCAGGTTAGGGTTGCCAAGTGACTTACCGGCTGCAGCGGGGGAGCTTTCAGGGTGATTGCTAGAGCATCGCCCGGCAACGTGCCCAGCTTGATGATGTCACTTCTGGACGGCATCATCACTCTGGGCACAATGGCCTGATCTGGCCCCTTCGGGGGTGGGGTTCCCCCTGCCGGCCAGATCTGGACTGGCGGATTGGGGGCCCTTTGAGCAGGGGAACCTCCACCCTCCCGGGGGACCTGGCAGCCCTATTCCAGGTTGGGAAAGTCCTGGAGATTTGGGGATGGAGCCTGGGGAGAACAGGGACCTCAGTGGGGTAACAGTGCCATAGAGTCCGCCCTCCGAAGCATCCAGTTTCTCCAGGGGGAACAGATCTCTGTAGTCTGGAGGTGAACTGTAATTCTGGGGGATCCCCAGGTCCCAGCTGGAGGATGGCATCCCTGCCTCACAGCCAGGAATCCCTACTCACAGTCCGAGTTCTCCGAGAACTCGCGGGCCCTCTGAAGGGCATAACCCGGGAGTGATCCATTTGGTCCGATGTCCCCGCGAGGTGGGACAGGCCGTGCCCACCACCTCTCCCTGTTCTCATCTAATGGCTGACGTCCTGCATGGTTTGTGTGTGTGTGAAAACACCCTGCTTTCTGGCCAAAAGTTGGCTCCCAAAGCAGACTGGTATAAATAAATATTTAAATAAATAAATATTGGGGGGTAACATAGTTGGGACTTCTGTTCCATTTCTAATCTGTCATGTCTTTAATTATTACCTGTAAGCTGCTTTGAATCAAGAGAAAAGGCGGGGTGCAAATATTTTAATGAATAAAATAGATCACGGTACTACCGAACTGCGTGGAGGGAAGGCGGCCTGGTAAAGCTCGATCTCGTCATGTCTCGGAAGCTAAGCGGGGTCAATACTTGCATGGGGGAACCACCGAGGAAGACTCTGCAGAGGACTGTCAAACCAACAAAAGTATCAGTTCCGATATCAAAAGCACCCGAGGAGGAGATTCTCAGCAAGGGCTCTGTCTAAGCACAAGGGGAAAGCACCTGACAGTGGCTTCATCTTCCGGCTCTCTTGGAGCCAATTTGGCATAGTGGTTAGGACTGTGGACTCTAATCTGGGAGAACCAGATTTGATTCCCCGCGCCTCCACATGCAGCTGCTGGTGTGGCCTTGGGTCAGTCACAAGTTCTCTCAGAGCCGTTCTCTCACAAGCAGTTCACAAAAGAGCTCTCTCAGCTCCACCTACCTCACAGGTTGTCTGTGGTGGGGAGGGGAAGAAGGAGAGGAGGAGGAGGAGATTGGATATATACCCCACCCTTCACTACCCGAAGGAGAGCGGCTCCGAAGAAGAAGAAGAGAAGGAGGAGGAGGAGAAGAGATTGGATTTATACCCCACCTTTCACTGCCCAAAGGCATCTCAGAGCAGCTTACAAGCTCCTTTCCCTTCCCCTCCCCACAACAGGCACCCTGGGAGGTAGGCGGGGCTGAGAGAACTTCTGACAGAAACTGCTCTTTTTCAAGAACAGCTGTGCCAGAGCTTGTGACTGACCCAAGGTCACATCAGCAGGTGCAAGTGGAGGAGTGGGAAATCAAACCCGGTTCTCCCAGATTAGAGTCCGCGCACTTAACCACTACACCAAACTGGCTCTCTTTTGGGTAGTGAAGGGCAGTGTATAAATCCAATCTCCTCCTCCCCCTCCCCCTCCTCTTCTTCTTCTCCTCCTCCTCCTTCCCCTCCCCACAACAGACACCCCGTGAGGTAGGTGGGGCTGAGAGAGCAACTTGTCTCTGGGAGGGTGGGTGTTTTTGGTTGGAGCCAGGTCCAGCCACAATGCTATTGGCCTGAATGCTGTGATGTCATGGAGAGCCATGCAAACAGAGAGCTCTTGGCCTTCCTCACAGCACTGTGGCGTGGCAATAAGACTGTGAACTCTGCCAGTGAGGTCCCCAGGGGAGGAGAACCAGGAGGAACAGTAATGACAGAGACGCTTTAAAAATGTTTCCAAAAGCATGGATTCTGCGGCAGTCGGCCGGTGTGGCTGCTAAACCTCATGTTAGTAGTGAAGTCCTTCAGCTGCCGCTGATCACAGGTAGCTTCCCTCCGCCCTGGCGTAGAGCAGAGATCCCCCGATGCGGAAACTCTTTTGAGAAATGGGGCGTTTCATGATGCCAGGGTTTTTACTGTAGGTCTTGGCTCCACTGGCACTGTTAAAACTATTAGAGTTCATGACGGTTTGGGGGGAAATAACAAAACCACACAATGGCAGTTTCCCCTTCAGAGGTGCCGCCGGAGGCTGGATTCCCTATTATCTGTCAGGGATAATTGAGCAGAAATATTTTCCCAGATCATGAAGCGGACGGGCAACTTGGCTGCCGCCGGTGCCGGTGATTTGATCAAGGCCAGACAGTGTTATGAGATACAAAGGCCGCGTGGAATCGGGAAAGGGGGGGGGGGAATCCGATTTCCCCTTTTCATTTCTCAGCCCGTCGAGACCCTCTGGATTCTCAATCGCCGGCACTGCGACTTCAGCGGCTGGAAAGACCGAGAGCTTAAGGGAAGGTTCGTGCGCGGAAACGTGGCTTTATTAATTGCTCTGGGAGACGGATGCGCTGCCCGTCAGCCGTCAGGCGCCCGAGGCAGCAAACGGCAAATACAAGAATCGGACAATAAAGCACAATCTATTGCGACGCTCAGCCATGCGTGGGGTGGGGGAAACACACACAGCAAATTCAGTAAAAGCGGGATTAAAATGGCTCTTTGCCCCATTAGGCAGGCTTGATGTCTGTTTTATGGACTCCAAAGGGAACCAGCTCAGAGGAAGGATTGGCACAGGGGGTGCCAACCTTCAGACGGCGGCTGGAGGTCTCCTGGGATGAGCGCCGATCTCCAGATGAGTGAGATCAGTTCCCCTGGAGAACACGGCAGCTTTGGAAGATGGACTTTGTGGCATGATACCCAGTGAAGCCCTTCCTCTCGCCAAACGCCACCGTCCTGGCACCACTACTTGGTGTAGTGCAGGGGTGTCAAACATGTGGCCCGGGGGCCGATTCAGGCCCCCCAGAGGGCTTCCATCAGGCCCACAGTGGAACTGGCCATCTCCTGCTTCCAGTTCTGCTGCTGCTGCTGTACCATTGCTTCCTTCGCCAGACTCCTTTAATCGCTCAGCCATTTCATGTTTCAACCTGGGTCCTGGACTCAGAACTCTGAGCATGAGATTCCTGTGGCGAATGTCAATAAAGCAAAGGTAGGTTTGCAGCTTACAGAGCTAATGTTTTAAGCATGTTTTTATTTTAAGTAAAAAAAAAGAATCTTTGTTTTTTTGTGTCCTTTATAAAGTTGTTTAAAGTTTGTATCTCCGCTACCTGGCATTACATTTTATGACACGCATGGCCCGGCCCGACAAGGTCTCGTTGATGTTGGATCCAGCCCTCATAACAAATGAGTTCGACACCCTTGGTGTAGTGGTTAGCACCGTGGAATCTAATCTGGGAGAACCAGGTCTGATTCCCCATTCCTCCATAAGCAGCTGCTGGATGACCTTGGGCAAGCCAGAGTTCTGTCGGAGCTGTTCTCTCAGGAGCAGTCCTCGAAAGAGCTCTCTGAGCCCCACCTACTTCACAGGGTGTCTGTTGTGGGGAGGGGAAGGGAAAGGAGATTTTAAGCCACTCTGAGACTCCTGCAGGTAGTGAAGGGCGGGGTATAAATCCAGTCTCTTCTTCTTCTTCCTCAGGTTCTACCCCCCCCTCCCAACCTCCAAGTATTTCCCAACCTGGAGCCGGCAAACCCTATGCTAGTGCCTAGAATTTGCACAACTTGGGGTGATACGGAGGAGAATAATGTTGTAGGGTTGCCAGTGCTGGTTTGGGAAATCCCTGGAAATTTGGGCAGGGGAGGGAGCCCCGTTGGCTGTTATTCTATCAATTCCAACCCTCCAAAGCAGCCATTTTCTCCAGGGGGACTGATCTCGGTCATCTGGAGGACAGCTGCAATTCCGGGAGACCTCCAGACACCCCCTGGAGGTTGGCAACAATATTTAAATAAAGTTGTTGGCATCATTACAAAACGACAGTTCAGAGTGGTGATGGAAAAGGACAACTCTTCGGAAGTCGTAAGACTGGGCGGCCCTCAGACAGATATATCAGGCGATGGGGTATTACAAAAACCTGTCGAGGCTTACTAAACCATGACTATGAGTTGAGCAGCTTATGGGACTCGGAAGCCCTGGCGTCTGCATCCTGGGTTCCAATCCTGGTGGGCCCACTGACAACAAGTGGAATTATTTTTTAAAAAATGTTTCTGTGTCTATTGAGAGCCATTTGGCGTAGTGGTTGGATGTGCACACTCTGGGAGAACCGGGTTTGATCCCCCACTCCTCCACATTGAACTGTTGGATGACCTTAGGCAAGCCATAGTTCTGACAACAGTTGTCCTTGAAAGGACAGTTCTCTCAGAGCTCTCTCGACCCCACCTGCCTCACAGGGTATCTGTTGTGGGGAGGGGAAGAGGATGGTGTTTGTAAGCCGCTCTGAAACTCCGAGTGAAGGGCGGGGTATAAATTCAATCTCCTCCTCCTCCTCCTCCTCCTCTTCTTCTTCTTCATCATCATCTTTGTCTTCCTCCTCCTCCTCCTTCGAAATGCGGCAAGGGAAATGTGATGTGAGGACCAAATGCCAGCAGAACAGGCCTGCGTGCGTGCCTGCTCCAAAACAATCCACTGTTCTTTCGAGAGGCCTCTCGGAGCGTTCAGCAGGGAGTTAAGAGAGATGCGCTGAGAGAGGGGGCGGACGGAGGGGCGAGAAGGGTTCCCAGCAGTTCGCTCACCACGGCTGGGGACAAGGGGACGGCATCCCAGGTGGACAATGGAGGATGCCTGACCCTGAAAAGGAGGTTAATCAGAACCAATATAATGGAGATGAGTGGAGACATAATAGAGAGATGCTCAGCGTGGAAGAGAATGGAGAACGCACTGAATTGAGCTGGGGGATCAAATTGGAGCAGGTGCAGCCCGAGTGGAAATCAGAGACAGCCAGCGTGGCACAATGGTTCAAGTGTCAGACTAGGATCCGGGAGGCCCGGGTTCGAGTCCCCGCTCTGCCACGGAAGCTCGCTGGGTGAGCTTTGGCTAGTCACACAATCTCACTCTAACCTATGCTATGCTGGGGATTATTAGGAAGGGTATTGAAAACAGATCAGCCAATATCATAATGCCCCTGTATAAATCAATGGTGCGACCTCATTTGGAATACTGTGTACAGTTCGGGTCACCACACCTTGAAAAGGGTATTATAGCTTTGGGAAAAGTGCAGAAGAGGGCAACCAGAATGATAAAAGGGTTGGAACACTTTCCCTGTGAAGAAAGATTAAAGTGCTTGGGGCTACATGATCGAGGTTTACAAGATCATGCATGGGATAGAGCAGGTCGAGAAAGAGGTACTTTTCTCCCTTTCTCACAAGACAAGAACTCGTGGGAACTCAATGAAATTGCTGAGCTGTCAGGATAGAACAGATAAAAGGAAGTCCTTCTTCACACAAAGAGTGATTAACACACAGAACTCACTGCCACAGGAGGTGGTGGCAGCTACAAGCATGGACGGCTTCAAGAGGGAATGGGATAAACATACAGAGCAGAGGTCCATCAGTGGCTATTAGCCACAAGGTATAGACAGGAACTCTCGGTCTGGGGCAAGTGGTGCTCTGTACTCTTGGTGCTCGGGGGGGGGAGTGTCACAGTGGGAGGGCTTCTAGTGTCCTGGCCCCACTGCTGGACCTCCTGATGCCCCCTGATATTTTTGGCCGCTGTGTGACACAGAGTGTTGGACTGGATGGGCTGCTGGCCTGATCCAACATTGGCTTCTCTGATCTTCTTATGGTTCTTATGTTACCTCGCAGGGTTGTTGTGAGGCTAAAACGGAGGAGAGGAGAATGATGGAAGTTGTTTTGGGAAGAAGGGCAGGGTAGGAATGAAGGAAATAAGGAAAATGGCTTAACAGATTCACCACTTGGAAGCCAAAGCCGCCTCAGAGTTTCACAAAGTGCCTGTGGTCAGATGCTAGAGGGTTGCCAACTCCAGTCTGGGGAATTGCTGGAGATCTGGAGGTCCAGCCTGTGGATCCTGGAGAGGGAAGGGACCTCAACGGGGCTTAATGCCATAGAGTCCACCCTCCAAAGTGGTCATTTTCTCCTGGGGGACTGATCTCTGCAGTCTGGAAGTCCATTGTCAGAGAGCCAGTTTGATGTTGTGGTTAAGTGCGCGGACTCTAATCTGGGAGAACTGGGTTTGATTCCCCCACTCCTCCACTTGCACCTGGCTGGATGACTTTGGGCAAGCCATAGTTCTGATAAGAGCTGTTCTTGAAAAAGATCAGTTTTTGTCAGAGCTCTCTCAGCCCCACCTACCTCACTGGGTGTCTGTTGTGGGGAGGGGAAGGGAAAGGAGCTTGTAAACCGCTCTGAGACACCTTGGGTAGTGAAGGGTGGGGTATAAATCCAATCTCTTCTCTCTTCTTCTACCAGATTAGGATTGCCAGTCTTCAGGTGGGGCCTGGGGATCTCCCGCTTTTACAACTGATCCCCAGCTGGCAGAGATCAGCTCCACTGGAGAAAATGGCTGCTTTGAAGGGTGGGCTCTCTGGCATTGAACCAAGCTGAGGCCCCTCCCCTCCCCAAACTCCTCCCTCTCCTGGCTCCACCCCCAAAGTCTCCAGGTATTTTTCAACCCAGACCTGGCAACCCTATTCCAGATCTCCAGACCACACCTGGAAGTTGGCAATACGACAGAGTTCAGAGTTCAGATGTGGACGTTTGAATGCTCGTTCACTGGATCGAACCACTGGCTGCCGATGCACAACTTGAAGTGCACAAGAACTCTTGGGGGTTCAGTCTGAATCTCTGTTTCCAAAAAAGCACATTGTTTTTATACCCCCCCCTTATTTCTCTTATTGCCCTTTGTTCCTTTTCCTCCTCTTCCTCTTCCCGGGCACCCTCTGAGTGCTTTGAGAAAGTGGGTGGGGCTAGGTGAGGTTTTTGCCCATCGGGGCTTCTGATTGGCTGTGCAGATTAAAAAGCCTCCCTTTAAACAGAGCTCCTGCCCCGAAACAGAGCTCCTGCCCCGACTATGAGATGGAGGCGTAATTTTGCTCCCCGCTACTGTGCGGTCGGCTCTGCCTTCTGCAGCAGCCATTTTGTGATTGTGCCTCCCAAATTCCACAGGTGCCTGCGGGCTCAAAAACATTGGAGGCCCCCTGGTCTACTCTGACTGGCAGGTGCTCTCCAGGTTTTTCAGGCAGAGGTCGATCACCTACCACCTGATCCTTTGGACTGGGGATGCTAGGAATCGAACCTGAGACCTCCGACACCTCAAGCAAGATGCTCTGCCCTGGAGCCACCCCGCTACAGAGGTGCCAGTGGTGCTGTCTAAGGTGACATGATTCCCATTATATAGGTGTTTGCTACTATGGATGCAAAGGAAAGAGGAACTGATGAAAGTTACTAGGTTGTGGATTGATCTTGAAGCTGGTGGGTCATGAACAGCAGGGCTATTTTGGGGCAGGAACGCACAGGAACGGAGTTCCGGCTGGCTCCCGAGTTGGCCACACCCAACAGGAACTCATTAGCATAACAGGCCACACCCAACAGCAGAGACTCATTAGGATTGACTACATATGTGGCATAATATGCAAAGGAGTTCCTGCTATTAAAAAAGGTTTTGACAACAAACAAGATAAACAGAATAAGAAGCAAAAGGTGGGTGTGGATGGATGACCACACTTCTGGTAACATGGGGGTGTGGCCTAATATGCTAATGAGTTTCTACTGTTGGGTGTGGCCTATTATGCTAATGAGTTCCTGCTGGGCTTTTTCTACAAAAAAAGCCCTGATGAACAGAGTAGGTGGACCAATTCAGTATTTGCTCTTAGATTCGTATCCCTGTTGGTCATGCGCCTGCTTGTCATTTTTACCTCACGCTTCCTCTGAGGGGCTCTGCCCGGCCTTTATTTTCATGTACAACAGCCCTGCGAGGCAGGTGGGACTGAGAGAGACAGAAGTGTGCTTCATGAGATGTGACGTCAAGTGTCCCTAACCTTCGTCCACACCTTCTAACTGCGGGGTCCCCAACCTTTACGAGCCTGTGAATACATTTGGAATCCTAATACAGTCTAGTGTGCACAGCCACAAAATGGCTGCTGCACGAAATGGAGCTGGCCACAAAATGGCCGCCACAGATTGCTTTCAGTCAGCAAGGGAAGATCCTTGTGCCGTGGTGTCAATGTTTTTTAAAAAAATCTGTATAGCAAGTCGAATCGCCAATGGCCAGTCAGAAGCCTTGCTGGGTGAAAGCCCCACCCATGTTCTAAAGATACCTGAGCTCAAGGAAGAGTGTTAGCAGGAAACATGACGCCCACGGGCACCATGTCGGGGCCCTCTGTATAACTGACTATACTATGCTGCTGGTTTCTCATTCTTATGTTCCAGTCACCATTCAGCTTGGTGCCAAAATGCATTCTGACAGCGGGGAGCCATAGCTCTAAAACTGAGCTGTTCGTATTCTGGACATCGAAATCTCTCTCCGTCCTGTAAATTAATTCCCGCAGGCGTGCGCCCCATTGAGAAACATCTCTCGTGCGCCGTCAAAACGTACTCCTGGTGATTTATTTTTATTGGCTTTATCCGTTGTTAATTCGCCATTAAAAAAAAAGGGACACCAACCCGTGTGGAGTGCGTGGGAGAGGAGAGAATAAAAGATTGCAAATGTCACTGGCTGAAACTACAAATAATACTGTGTTTTTCAGGCAAATTGTAAGCGAGAGGGAAACGTTTTTAAAGTGAGGCTTACCCGGGCGAGGCGTGTGCTGGGACCAGCAGCGAATGGACTGTCTTTCCCCCCCTGAAATCTTAAGGCAAAAATCAGCATCTCCAAAGGGCAGAAGATTGCTATTTAATCAGATATTCAGGGAACAGTCTGTCTCCTTGCATGCAAACTCCACACCTGCTACTCAAAGCATGAACGTGTTCTTCGGGTAGAACGATTCACTACGCACTCAGTGGCCTTGGCCACTGGCAAAGAGAACCGAGAGCCGATTCTCCGTTTTAATGACGAATGTATTCCGAAGACTCTCCGGGGCCAGGGTTCAGAAGACATCCGGTGATTATCTGAGAGTTGCCATCTGTGTGCGTCTCTCCTGACAGTATTTAACTCCAACATTTACGTTGCTTGGTATCTGCCTGTACTGGAGGTTGTTATTTCATAATTTCAGTCCTGCTTTTCCTCCCAGCGGAAGTGGTTTTTCTCTCCCAGCCAACCCAAGTGAGGCAGGTTCAGCTAAGAGGAAGTGGCTGCCCAAAGGTCATGCAATTAGCTACATGGGACACAGTAGGATTTGAACCCAGGCCTCCTTGGTCCAAACCTCTAACTCAGGTGTCCCCAACCTTCCTGAGCCTGTGGACTCCTTTGGAATTCTGTGACAGCATAGTGGGCGCGGCCACAAAATGGCGGCCACAGCTTTACTTTTAGTCACACTGTGAAGATCCTTGGGCCAGAGCAACTTTTAAAAAATATCTGCCCAGCCAATTGAATCTCCGATGGCTAATAGCCCTTCCTGGCCCTGCCTACTTTCTAGAAACACTTGGCAGGCACCAGGAAAGCTGCCAGTGGGCGCGATGGTGCCCATGGGCACCACATTGGAGACCCCTATGCCCTGGTATTGTCTACTCTGACCGGCAGCTGCTCTCCAATGGCTCAGGTCAGATCTTTCCCACCACCTACTACCTGATCTGTTTAACTGGAGACACTGGACGGAGGACCTGGGACCATCTCACGTGCGAAGAAGATGCTCTGCC
The DNA here is from genome assembly GCA_029375565.1 of Gekko gecko. Lineage (NCBI taxonomy): Eukaryota > Metazoa > Chordata > Lepidosauria > Squamata > Gekkonidae > Gekko > Gekko gecko. Next base: position 226,999,513 of record JAPDNY010000004.1, on the reverse strand, counting down.
ACGGAGCCATGGCCCCTCCTGGTGAGCAGGCCACTGGCCAATATTAGAGGACCTCCAGCAGGGGGTGAGATCATGACTGTTTGGAGGCATGAATGAGAGGCACGGGTCCTACCAGAGGGGTCATTCCCACAAGACAGGCGATGAGGCAAGCCCCCTTTTGCAGATCTCATGGGGAGAGTGTCTTGAAGTCCAGGCAGCCAGCACTTTGGGCTTGTCCCCTTGGGGCTCTCTCCAAGTGGGTTGGGCCCATAGCTGGATTCTACTCAGAGAACAGGAGCCAAATGGAACGCTCATAACAGGGGCCAGGACACCTCTGAAGGGCGAATGGGGGCCCTTACAACAGTCTGGGAGCAAGTCAAGCTGAGCGGCTTCCAACAGAGCTTGGAAATACCAAGCAGTACCAATGAAAACAGCCATGAGCTCCCCTGCTGGGATGGGAGGAGAAAACAGGAAAGCTTATAGCTGTGGTTGTCAGTACTGCTTGACTGCCGTGAGCCAAGCAGTTCCCGTGGGTCTAAGGGCCGGCGTTTGGCTGGGCTTGCTGCTAGTATGTTCGGTGGGATAGCGACCCTCTGAGAACTTTCAAATGCTGGGGAAAACTCTCTCATGTTCTCCCCACCACATACACACCCCACTTCTGAATGCAAAAAAGCATTTGGCAGGCAACAGGATACTGGGCCAGCTGGATTTGGGGGAGGGGGTGTTGATCCAGCAAGCTTGCTCTTAGATTAAAAACAGCACTCTGCGTCGTAGTCAAGCAATTGCGATTTACTGGGTTGAAAGTTCTGTTTCAAACAACCTTTCGCTGGATGGCCGCCCTAATCTCCGCGCAGGCTTCCTTTGAAAGAGAAAATCAAACCGGGCACCCTCTGGAAGCTGCCTTTGAAGAGAGATGAATCGCTCCGAGGCCCTTCTCTGGAGAGGAATATCACAGCAGGTGTAAATCGCTGTTGAGTTTGGGATTTTTTTTAAAAAAAAAATTAGCAATGAAGCACTGTTTTCTTTTCTTTTCTTTTCTTTTTTTAAAAAAACAAGCCACCGGCTTTCTTTACAGCTGAAGCCGTGAGAGCTTTCCCCGAGCACGGATCGTAGCTGCGGCAGTTCAGACAAATCAAATTGGTTTTGGAAAGGTAGAGCTCAGAGGGCAGCCAGTTTTTTTTGGGGGGGGAGGGAGAGGGAACATGTCTAAGGAAAGAACCCCGGTGTCTGTTTTTGGAGGGACCCTGAGGCTGGATTTACTTCATTTATCCCCCACTTTACTTCGCAACAGGGACCCAAATTGGCTTACAACGACCCCGCGAGGTAGGTTAGACGGAGAGTATGTATCTGGCCTGGGGTCTCCCAGCGAGCTTCCATGGCACGGGAAGGATTCCAATGTGGCTCTCCCAAATCCGAATCCAATGCTCTAACGACGACACCATGCTAGTTTCTCATGGCCTTGCTCAATTTGAGACCCAGAGGGTTACTCTGATCCACATCTGGCATCTCCCTTGGCTACACGCTGGCCCGCCAGCTCAATGCTCACCTCACCTCACTCTCCAGTACTGCCCCCAAGGAAACTAAGGGAAGGGCAGACTTGGACACGTGGGGGAGACCCCCTTTGTGCCTTTCCTTTAGCCACTGGGGGGGATCTGCTTTTTCCTGATATTCAATCCCAGTTTTCTGTTCGTTCGTTCATTTGTTCATTCATTCATTCATTCATTCATTCATTCATTGCTGCCCTGATTTGTTTGCTCTAATTCAGGCCAGTGGGCAGCGAGGGAGGGGAGAGGGGGCCAGGGAGGGCAGGAGATGGGGCATTGCCCCCACCGCCCCCACCTGCCTACAGCCCTGACACAGGAATCGTTCACCCCAGCACAACAAGCAATACTGAGCATTTCCCTCCTTGCAGACTGAGTTCTCGAATTACCAAGTAGATCACCCCTTTTTAAACAAATGACTGTTACTGAGGCTTAGTCAACGTGAAACCATTTAATACATTCCTGGCTGGGAGGCCATGCCTGTTCTTTCCCTGTGGGTTGATGGTTGCAAACATTACTCTGCACTGTCTTGGTCTAAAGGATTCATCTTGGAAACTTTCCCCAGGGCTGTGGGGAAATTATCCCCTAAGCCATTGCAAGCTTCCTAAAGGAAGCTGTAGAAGTCAGTTCTTTGCAACAAATCTGCTCTTTCCTGCTGCTTGATCCCAGTTTTCTGGTCACTCACTCATTCATTCAGTCTTCGCCCCCCTGATTTGTTTGCTCTAATTCAGCCCGGGGGGCGATGGGAGAGGGTGGGGGCCCGGGGGCCCGGGAGATGGGCATCACAGAATCAGGAGGGGGCACCGCCCCCACCCAACTACAGCCCTATGCTGGGAGCACAGGTGAGAAAGCACCCATGGGCAGGCAATGGAAGGAGCATTGTCAGGAGCACGAGTCCGGAGCAGGCCTGTAGCCAGGATTTTTTAAATTCAGGGGGCCTTTAAATAAGTCAGGGGGCACCCTGCACAGACACCCCCAACACACCTCCAAGGGCTGGATGGGAAGTTGGGGGGGCCTTGGTGGTAAGTCAGGGGGCCAGGCCCCAAGAGGCCCCACTGTAGCTACAGGCCTGGTCAGGAGTCAGCAGTGGTGGGCCCTCCCTGCCCAAATCCATCGGCCACGCCCCGGCAGCTGCCCTGCTTCAGCATATGGGAAAAGGTAAACAACTGATTGGCCCCTGTGCTTCTAATGCAGCGTGCCTGGTGTCACTAGCTGTCCAAATGGGTGCCCTATAAGCCGTGGGATGAGCTGTCAAAGCAGGTGAGGACATCTCCTTCCTTGGAAGGAGGGCCTGTCAAAGATTGTTTAAATATGGAATGGGTTTGCTTTGAGGGAGACGCGGGGTCAGTCACTGTCCCCAGGGTTGTGTCCTGGGGGGCAACTGGCCGGCGTTGCCTTCCGTGGCCACCTAGGAGAGGAGATTTCAGTGCCTGGTGCTTTGCCCGCCACGAGCCTGGCCTTCAAATCCCCCCTACCGCTCGTCCCCGAAAGGTACAGAAATCCTTTTGCGTTTGGTCATCCTGCAGAGGAAAGGAGAAGAACTGGTAAAGATAGTCTAAAAAATGTAAAGCGCGTTCTCATGTCAGATGGAGCCGAAGGTGAGTTTGGGGGAGTCCGGGAAAGAAAGCCGAAGTCGCCTCGGATGGACGATCCGCTGCACCTCTTCTTGCTCGCTGGACAGGAAATGCCTTCCTGTTCGAAATCGCTCAGGGTAGAAAGTACAGGCTGGGACAGAAATTGGACTGGAGGCTGACCCCAAGTCAAGAGCTCTCTTTTCCCTAGTCCATGTGAATGAAGTGAATATACAAGCCACCCGTCTACCCTTCCTGTTCTCTCCCCTGCTTTTGTGGACCAGAATTTCCTAAGTTCTTCAAAAGCCCGAGGTTCAGACAGGAGTCTCAAGCAGGAGCCTGTAGAGCAGTGGTCCCCAACATGGCGCCCACCAAACACATTTTCTGGTACCTGCCAAGGATTTTTAGAAATGGAGTGGGGTCAGATGGGGTTTTCGCCCAGCAGGGCCTCTGGTTGGCCACTGGAGGTTTGACTGGCTACACAGATTTTGAGAAACAATGCTCTGGCAAAGGCTTCCACCACAGTAGAAGGATCTTCACTGTATGACTGAAGGTTAGCTGTGGCGTTTGTGGCTGGGTTCCGCCTCCTGTGGCAGCCATTTTGTGGATGGGTTTTGCCTCCTGTGGCAGCCATTTTGTGGATGGGTTCCGCCTCCTCCTGAGGAACCCATTTTGTGGCTGTCTCCCCCTCATGTGGCAGCCATTTTGTGGATGGGTTCCGCCTCATGCGGCAGCCATTTTGTGGTTGGGCCCACCACCCAGTTTCAAAATCCCAAAGGCTCGAAAACGTTGGGGACCCACGCTGTAGAGCCCTTCCACTTGTCTCTAACAGACCCTGATTCTTACTCTCTGAGGATTACACACAATCCTCAGGATGGAGGGTCGTGTTTTTCGGAGAGGAAGAGCAGAAGGGCAGTTTCACACCTGTGTCCTAGGATCACAGTTCTCCTGGTACTCATTTCCAATCGCCACCACGATGTTGGGCTCTTTGCTTGTGGAACTCTTGTACGAGAGCAGCTCGGGGACGGAGGAAGGCAGGCTCTTCTCGGACAGGGAGAAGCTGAGGAGAGAGGCCATCTTCTTGTGGTACCGGCTCTTCATCTCCTTGGCCGAGCGGTAGAGGTTGCCCACGAAGCAGTAGCAGATCGGGTTGAGGCTGGAGTTGGTGAGGCTGAGCCACTGGGCGAAGGGGCGGAGCTGCAGGACCCAGGGGGGTGGGACCACGTCCTGCAAGGATTTGGGGCTGTTGAACTCGATCCAGAGGTCCATCATGTAGATGGGCAGCCAGGAGACGGTGAAGAGCAGGACCAAGGCCACCACCATCTGAGCCACCTTCTTGCGGATCCTCAGCCGGGATGCCGGCAAGACCTGGTTGAGGGCGCCGCGGTCCCTCAGCGGCCGGGTGGGGCTCCACAGCCGGTGGACGGTCAGGCAGCAGATGACCATGTTGAAGAGGACGGGCAGGCAGTAGAGGGCGCAGAAGAGGAGGAAGTTGTAGGCCTGCTTGATCCTCTCCTGGGGCCAGACCTCGGTGCAGATGGGGAACACGACGGGAAGGCCCTGCACCACCCCGATCTCGTCCCTCTTGTTCATGAAGATGAGGGGCATGCAGATGCCTGAGGACAGCACCCAGACCACCAGGATGGTGCCCAGGATCTTCCGGTGGGTGAAAAACGACCTGGCGTTGAGTGGGTTGTGGACGCTGTAGTAGCGGTTGAGGCTGATCACCGTGAGGCTGAGGACGCTGGCCGAGACGGACACCGCCTGGACGAAGGGGACGGCCCGGCAGAGGAAGTCCCCGTAGACCCACGCCTTGTAGATCAGGTTGCCCACGGTGATGGGCATGCAGACGCAGACCACCAGGAGGTCGCAGACGGCCAGGTTGATCAGGAGGCTCCGGGTGGCGCGCAGGCTGGGCACCTGCCGGTTGCGCCTCCGGGTCAGCATCCTCAGCGACATGACGTTGCCCACGAAGCCCACCACGAAGGAGACCAGGTACATGGCGGTGAGGCAGATGGCGACGGGGTCCTTGTCAAACAGGAAGAGGAGTTTCTCCAGCTCCTCCCAGCCCAGCTGCCGGCTCCCGTTGAGCAGGCCGGGGAACGAGAGGTTGTCTCCGTTCAGGAACTCCAGCAGGCTGTGGATCTTGGAGAGGCGGAGGGAGGCGTTCATCGCTCTCCTCTCAGTCTGTCACATGAGGGCGACGGAGAAGGGGGAGGGGGAAATCCGACGCGTGGGAGGCTCCGTGGCTACCGCAAAGCTCTAGGGACATCCACCGAGGTTAGGGGGAGCTATCCAAATCTGGAAAAAATAAGTGTATTTTAAGAACAAAAGAGAACATAAGAGAGAAGCCAATGTTGGATCATGCCAATGGCCCATCCAGTCCAACACTCTGTGTCAAAAATACCAGGTGCCGTCAGGAGGTCCAGCAGTGGGGCCAGGACACCAGAAGCCCTCCTGCTGTTGCCCCCCCCCCAAACACCAAGAGTATAGAGCATCCCTTGCCCCAGACTGAGAGTCCCTATCTATAACTTCTGGCTAATAGCCACTGATGGACCTCTGCTCCATATGTTTATCTAATTCCATCTTGAAGCCGTCCATGCTTGTAGCTGCCACCACCTCCTGTGGCAGTGAATCCCAAGTGTTGGTCGCTCTTTGGGTGAAGAAATACTTCCTTTTACCTGTTCTAACCTGACTGCTCAGCAATTTCATGGAGTGCCCACGAGTTCTTGTATTGTGAGAAAGGGAGAAAAGTGCCTCTTTCTCTACCTGCTCTATCCCATGCATAATCTTGTAAACCTCAATCATGTCACCTCTCAGCTGCTGTTTCTCCAAGCTAAAGAGCCCCAAGCACTTTAGCCTTTCTTCATAGGGAAGGTGTTCCAACCCTTTTGTCATTCTAGTTGCCCTTTCCTGCACTTTTCCCAATGCTATAATATCCTTTTTGAGGTGTGGTGACCAGAACTGTACACAGTATTCCAAATGAGGTCGCACCATTGATTTATATAGGGGCATGATGATACTGGCTGATTTGTTTTCAATTCCCTTCCTAATAATCCCCAGCATAGCGTTGGCCTTCTTTATTGCAGGGGCACACTGTCTTGACATTTTCATTGAGTTATCCACTACGACTCCAAGATCTCTCTCTTGGTCAGTCTCTGTCAGTTTGGATCCCATCAACGTGTATTTATATTTAGGATTTTTGGCCCCAATGTGCATTACTTTGCACTTGGCCACATTGAACCCCATTTGCCACATTGACGCCCATGCGCCCATCCTCAACAGATCCCTTTAGAGTGCCTCACAATCCTCCCTGGTTTTCACCATCCTGAACAACTTTGTATCATCCACAGATTTAGCCACTTCACTGCTTACTCTCAGCTCCAAATCATTAATGGAGGACAGGCTTAAGTTTTTCCCCATCTGATTATAGTAAAAGGTAAAGGTTTCCCTTGCTCAAAAGCCAGTCGAATCCGACTCTAGGGTTGTGGTGCTCATCTCTGTTTCCAAGCTGAAGAGCCAGCACTGTCCGAAGATGTTTCCGTGGTCATGTGGCTGGCATGAATAGATGCTGAGGTGCACGGAACACTGTTACCTTCCCACCAAAGCAGTACCTATTTATCTGCTTGCAATTTCTTGCTTTCAAACTGCTAGGCTGGCAGGAGCTGGAACCAGAGATGGGAGCTCACTCCATCATGCGGCAGTCGGGTCTCAAACTGCTGAACAACCAACTTTCTAGCCTGCAGTTCAGCATCTTAACCACTGAGCCACCACAGCTCCTGATTACAGTCAATCAGTAAATCCATGAACCTATTTCCGAGAAATGCATTCCCCAAATTCTGGATTTCTCCATGCTTGCATGGAGGAGGAGGAGAAATTGAATTTATATCCTGGCCCGTCACTCAGAGTCTCAGAGCGGCTTACAATCTCCTTTCCCTTTGGTTGTTATAGCGGTTTTTAAAGTTATAATGTTACACAATTTTCCTAAAAATTCAAGTATTTGAATCAAGGATTGCCCTTTATACTTGCAAGAAATGCCCTTTATACTACGTTTGGGTAATTTTACCTTTTATTCTTTCCCCTTACCTCCTTTTTTATTTTGTATTCCCTCAAAAGTTCAAAATAAAAAATTATTATATAAAAAAGCCTCCTTTCCCTTCCCCTCCCCACAACAGACACCCTGTGAGGAGGCAGGTGGGGCCGAGAGAGCTCTTTCAAGAACTGCCTGTGAGAGAACAGCTCTGATAGAACTTGTGACTGACCCAAGGTCACACCAGCAGCTGCTGCAAGTGGAGGAGTGGGGAATCAAACCCTGGTTCTCCCAGATGAGAGTCCGCGCTCTTAACCTCTACACCAAACTGGCTCTGAGATCATAAGGGATTTCCAGGCTCCACATGATCCACCCCACCCACTTTCAATCTTGAAAGGAGTTAGCGGTCAAAGAACAGAGAGGATGTGAGGAACTTGCAAAAAGCAGATAACGATATTCTCAGAGGACGAAGAGGGTGAGGAGGCCCGCCCACCCAAACATAAGCACTTCTAAGTCATGTTGATTTCAGTTAGAAGGCGTTAAGTACAAATCTTAAATCTTAGCCATTGAAATGGAGGGGGTCTTTAGAGGGCTTAGCTTTAGCTAGTTTGCGGTCAACTGTGCAGGTGCCATGCCATTGCACGAAACCCCAAGATTGCTGCCCGGAGGAAGCCGTTTCCATGCATAACACCAAAAGCCAGCGTATTGTGTTGCTTGCGTTGTTTTGTACTCTCGTCAGATCTCAGAAGCAAAGCAGGATTGGCACTTGGAATGGAGACCTCCAAGATGATTCGGCACAGGCAGGCAATGGCAAACCACTTCTCCTTCTCCCTTGCCTTGGAAGCCCCATGCTGGAGATGCCATGAATCTTGGATAGGAGACCACCAAGGAAGACTCTGCAGAGGAAGGAAATGACAAACTACCTCTATTTCTCCCTTGCCTTGGAAGCCCCTTGCTGGGGTCCCCATAAGTCTTGGATGAGAGACCAAGGAAGGCAGTGGCAAACCACCTCTGCTTCTCCCTTGCCTCAGAAGCCCCTTGCTGGAGATGCTATGAATCTTGGATAGGAGACCACCAAGGAAGACTCTGCAGAGGAAGACAATGGCAAACCACCTCTGCTTCTCCCTTGTCTTCAAAGCCCCTTGCTGGGGTCACCATAAGTCTTGGATGAGAGACCACCAAAGAAGACTCTGCAGAGGAAGGCAACAGCAAAGCACCTCTGCTTCTCCCTTGCCTTGAAAGCCCCTTGCTGGAGTTGCCTTAAGTTATAAGCTAAGCAGGGTCAGTACATGGAAGGAAGACCTCCAAGGAAGACTCTGCAGAGGAAGGAAATGGCAAACTACCTCTGTTCCTCCCTTGCCTTGAAAGCCCCTTGCTGGGGTCACCATAAGTCTTGGATAGGAGACCACCAAGGAAGACTCTGCAGAGGAAGGCCATGGCAAACCACCTTTGCTTCTCCCTTGCCTCGGAAACCCCATGCTGGAGATGCCATGAATCTTGGATAGCAGACCACCAAGTAAGACTCTGCAAAGGAAGGCCATGGCAAACCACCTCTGCTTCTTCCTTGCCTCGGAAGCCCCTTGCTGGGGTTGCCATAAGCAGTGTTCCCTCTAAGCTGAGTTAGTGTGAGCTAGCTCACAGTTTTCAAGCCTCTGGCTCACAGTTTTTTGTCTTAGCTCAGGAAGGATGGCTCCAGAGCAAACTAATTGTTGCAGTAGCCAAATTGCTTGCTCACAACTTTAATGCCAGAAACTCACAAAGGAGAATTTTTGCTCACAGGTCTCAATAGCTTAGAGGGAACATTGGAAGTCTTGGATGGGAGACCACCAAGCAAGACTCTGCAGAAGAAGGTGATGGCAAAATACTTCCACTTCCTCGCTTGCCTCAGAAGCACCTTGTTGGGGGTCACTGTGAGTCGGCTGTGAGACATACCCACATAGCACAAGTGTCCCGGATAGCCCAGTCTAGCTCCATCCCATCAGATCTCAGAAGCTAAGCGGCATCTGCCCTGGTCAGTACTTGGATGGGAGACCACCTTGGAAGTCCTGGGTTGCTGTGCAGAGGCAGGCAGTGGCAAACCACCTCTGAACCTCTCTTGCCTCGAAAACCCCTTGCTGGGGTAGCCATAAGTTGGCTACGACTTGACTTCACTTCCCACCACTGCGATAGCACAAGGATGCTCTCAGCTTTGCGTAGAGAAAAGGAGCGGTCCTAGAAACGAGGACTGCCTGCAACTTTGGTTCTTTTCAGCTGCCGGCCTTTCACGCATCTGACAGAGTGACCCCAAAAGGGAATAAACAGGTTTGTAGTATAATGGGAACGGTTCAAGAGGGTGCTCGTTAATAAAAAGGAACAGAACTGTTGTCTGTTCCAAGGTTTATTGTACGTTTCCTCCCTCTTGGATAGCCTCACCTTCTACCTTTATAACTCCATTTTCTGCATTGTTTATGATATGTTACTTCTGATATCTCCCCCCCTTTTCTGCAATGCTTTTTTGCAATGCTTTTTGCATTATTTTCCTACCTTTTGTGATCCTCATCCTGTTGCAACACCTATCAGTATGATTGTGTATGGGTAAAGTAAACATATGGAATTCACTGCCACAGGAGGTGGTGGCAGCTACAAGCATAGACAGTTCCAAGAGGGAATAAGATAAACATATGGAGCAGAAGTCCATCAGTGGCTATTAGCCACAAGGTATAGATAGGAACTCTCCGTCTGGGGCAGGTGATGCTCTGTGTTCTTGGTGCTTGGGGGGGGCAGCAGTGGGAGGGCTTCTGGTGTCCTGGCCCCACTGCTGGACCCCCTGATGGCACCTGGTATTTTTGGCCACTGTGTGACAGAGTGTTGGACGGGATGGGCCATTGGCCTGATTCAACAGGGGCTTCTCTTATGTTCTTATGTTCTTAAGTGCAATCACAGCCGACTCATGGTGATCCTGTTGGGTTTTCAAGGCAAGAGATGCTCAGAGGTGGTTTCCCTATGGCCTGCCTGTGCGTGGCAAGCCGGAACTTCCTCTGTGGTCTCCCATCCAAATACTGACCAGGGCCGACCCTGCTTAGCTTCCAAGATCTGATGAGATTGGGCTCGCCTGGGCTATCTAAGTCAGGCAAGGGACGAGCAGAGGTGTTTTGCCGTTGCCTGCCTCCGCGTCACAGCCCTGCTATTCCTTGGAGGTCTCCCATCCAAAGACTAGCCAGGGTCAACCCTGCTTCACTTCTGCTGTCTGATGAGATCGGGCTAGGCTGGGCCGTCCAAGTCAGGCAAGTGGTGTTTCCTCTAAGCTGAGCCAGTGTGAGCCAACTCACAGTTTTTTAGCCTCCGGCTCATGCATTTTTGCCTCAGCTCGAGAAGGACAGGCTCCAGGGCAAACTAATTGATGCAGCAGCCAAATCGTTCGCTCACAACTTTAATGCCAGCAGCTCTAACAAAGTAGGATTTTTGCTGACAAGACTCCACAGCTTAGAGGGAGCATTGCAGGCAAGGGATGAACAGAGGTGGGTTGCCATTGCCTGCCTCTGCATCACAACCCTGGTATTCCTTGATGGTCCCCCATCCAAGTACTAAACCGGGGCCGACCCTGCTTAGCTTCCGAGATCTGATGAGATCGGGGTCGCCTGGACCGTCCAGGTCAGGGAAGGGACGAACAGAGGTGAACATTACATAAGAGAACATGAGAGAAGCCAATGGTAGATCAGGCCAACAGCCCACCCAGTCCAACACTCTCTCACACAGTGGCCAAACCTTCCAGGTGCCATCAGGAGGTCCAGCAGTGGGGCCATTGCCTACCTCTGTGTCACGGCCCTGGTATTCCTTGGCAGTCTCCCATCCAAGCACTTGCCAGAGTCGACCCCACTTAGCTTCTGTGGTCTGATGAGACCGGGTTAGCCTGACCCATCCAGCTCAGGGTGCAGTATGGTTACATTTTTTAAATATCGTGTGATCCGCCTTCACTGCCTGCAAGAAAGGCAGGCCAGTAATAAAGCAAATGAACAAACAAAAGCTCCTGCTGGAATAAAACCCGGTTAGTCTTTTGAAGTGCCACCAGGCTCCGGTTTGAAATCCGGCAGGCGTGAGGTTTCAAGAGGCTAGAGCTTGCTTCTCTCCCAGAGTGTTTAAGTAAAAAGAAATATCTTTCTATCCATCCATCCATCCATCCATCCATCCATCCATCCATCCATCCACATCTCTCTCCTGCTCTCTCTCTCTCTCTCTCTGTCTCTCTCTCTGCAGGCACTCAATGAAATTGCTGAGCAGTCGGGATAGAACAGATAAAAGGAAGTCCTTCTTCACCCAAAGAGTGATTAACCCATGGAATTCACTGCCACAAGAGGTGGTGGCGGCTACAAGCATGGACAACTTCAAGAGGGAATTAGATAAGCATATGGAGCAGAGGTCCATCAGTGGCTATTAGCCACAAGGTATAGATAGGGATAGATAGGCTGCAGTGGCTCAAGTGGTTAAGATGCTGAACTGCAGGCTGTGGAAGGTCGGTAGTTCAGCAGTTCAAGACCTGGGTGCCACATGACGGAGTGAGCGCCCGTCTCTAGTTCCAGCTCCTGCCAACCTAGCAGTTCGAAAGCAAGAAATTGCAAGTAGATAAATAGGTACCACTTCGGTGGGAAGGTAACAGCGTTCCGTGCACCTTGGTGTTTAGTCATGCCGGCCACATGACCGCGGAAACGTCTTTGGACAGCGCTGGCTCTTCGGCTTTGAAACGGAGATGAGCACCGCAACCCTAGAGTCGGATTCGACTGGCTTTCGAGCAAGGGAACCTTTACCTTTACCTATAGATAGGGACTCAGGCTGGGGCTTGGGGGGGGGTCAACAGTGGGAGGGCTTCTCGTGTCCTGGCCCCACTGCTGGACCTCCTGATGGCCCCTGGTATTTTTGGCCGCTGTGTGACACAGAGTGTTGGACTGGATGGCCATTGGCCTGATCCAGCATTGGCTTCTCTTATGTTATGTTCGTCTGTTCTCTCTCTCTCTCTCTTTCAATCTGTCCCGCTTTAAAAGAACAGAGTTGGACCATCTGGTCCGTGGGCGGAAGGTGTTCATAAGTGAAACTGACCCTTGCGGTAGGACTGATTTGGTTGCGTTGTGGCCTCTGCCGGGACGCCTGGATTGCGGTACAGCGTCTTTCCCAGCGTCCCTGGTGCTGAAAGGACAGCTCCCCTCTCCCCAACCGACCTTCGTCTTTCTCCGACCGGGGGCGCTCCCCCCCCCCCCGTTCCAACCCTTCCTTCCCTTAATAGCCCTTCTCCCCCGACGGCACACACCTCCTCTGTGCACTTACTTCGAGCCGGGCGAGGAGCAGGTCTGGAGAAACGGCAGCTTCCAAATGTGCGCGGGGCCGACGTCATCTGGGAACAGCGCGCAGTTCTGAGCCGGTCGCGTTCACTGCGCTCTCCCAGCCGCTTTGGGGGAATCTGCAGGGAGGGCTCCAGAACTTGACCGTTTCCTTCTGGCTTGGAGGGAGAGAGGGTGTCGCTGGCGGCGTCCTCTGCTCTCATTCAAACTCCCTCTCCCGTGCATCCCGACAATGCTCCGTGCGCATTCTCCCAGCCACAGGCGAGCCGGCTGCCGAACTTCCCCCCACACGTACAAAACCTCTTCCCTGCCCGCGGGGTCCCTACGGCACCTCCAGCTCGCTTACACAAACCCCGGCTTCTTTGGCCAGCTTGGAGAACCACCTACCCTCTGTCCGATTTCCCACGCCTCAGGCTCGGGGGTTCATATTCTCACGTGCATCTTCAGTGCTCTGCTAGCCACGGGCACGCCAGCGCCTCTCCTGCATCCCTAGCTGCACCCCCACACCACACACTGGCAGCTCCGCTAAGCGGGCGCACACAGGAGCCTGCACGCAAATGCCTTTTTCCTTTCAACAAAGAGCGAACTTTCGGGCTTGCCTTTTGCGGATATACGCGCTTCCCCCGTCTCACATTGTCCTCCCAGTACGAACAGCCCTGCCTCTCACAAACTCAGCCGCGCGGCTCTGCGCCTCCTTCACACCCATCCTCTCTCTCCCCCCCTGCACGCACCAACAAACACTTTGCACATGAATCGCTGCTTCACAGATGCGGAGTTACCCTTTTGCATAGAGTGGGCGCGCTCTCTCTTTCTCTGCTGGTGAAACTTCCCTTGATCCTGCATCTGCGCCGGCCCCTTCTTTCGGCTCTTAGCTGCGGCGCTGCCGGGAACAGCTGCTGGCGTGATTGGCTCTGGCACGGCGGGATCCCAGCAGGAAAGTCTGAAATGAGACCGTTTGGATTTTGGGCTACAGCTGCCGTTTCCCCCGTGTGCGTCTTCTTGGCCGGTGCCTCGCCCAGCACGGGGCTGCGGGCAGCTTTCCACAGCCGCCCGCTTGGCTAGAGAGCCGCGTGGTGCTGAAGGGACAGCTCCCCGCAGAGGCGCACCGGGGTGATCCCTGTCTTTCCTTACAAAACAGTGGCTTCCTTAAAGGCGCCGTCCCCTACACAACTGATTGATCTCCTCTTGAGGAAAGAGCTGTGTCCCTCTGTTTATTGGCCGACTTCGTTCACACCTTGCCTTTCTCCCCCAGGGCTGACCCCCAAGTGGCTCTGTGTCTCCATTTTACCCTCAACAGCCCTGAGAGGTAGGTGAGGCAGAGAGTGCGTGACTGGCCCCAGGTCAGGTGGAGAGCTTCCATGACACAGTGGGGATTCAAACCTGGATCTCCCAGATCTTAATTCGACCCTCTTGGACCGCTATGCCTGTCTGGCTCTGAAATACAGCATTGATTGAAGCAGCTCTGCACCCAGTGACCAGACCCAGGTCTGTGGCTTGTGGGGCAATTTTTTCTCTCTGGTGGGGCTGAAGTTCTCAGTGCAGAAAGAAAAGCCATTTAGCCCACAGAAAGCTGTTGATCTCTAAACTGCAAGCTGTCGACCACTTTAGATGACAGTTCTCAGCTGCTGTAAGTTAATCACTTCTGCCAGCCTAAGTAACCATTCTGAGGACAAGCCAGCAGGTGGGGGTGATGACTTCTGCAGTCAAGAAAGCTAACACCTAGGCCGAAAAACTCTCTGAAAGGAGGCCAGTTTCTTGACACAGAGTTAGAAGGGATCCTAGAGGTCACCTACTCCAACCCTCTTGCTCAGTGCGGGAATTAGTCAACTTACAGATCCCACTCTGCTTAAAGGAGTGCAAGTCTTAAAAAACTGTTTAAAATGATTGAAAAAAACATTTACAGGAGACAATCTTGTGGGGCTGTGCCTTTAAGAAAGGGGGCGGAGCCCCCAAAAGCCACACTGCAACTATGGGCCTGACCAGGACTAAGTTCAGAGGAATTTCCCCTTCTCTTTTAAAACACTTGGAAAAAATATTTTTTTGTGACCTCCAACCTGAAGAAACATTCTGGTGAACTGGAAAGCTTGCAGACTTATTCTGTGTCATTTGGCTGGTCCTGATAAATGGTATTACTTATTTACTTTTGTATCTCACCTTTCCCCCCAACAGGGAACCAAAGCAGCTTTGATTCTTCTCCTTTCGTCCACTTTCAGATCAGATCAGATAACCTTATGGCTTCAGCACAGCCCTAGCAAACAACAAAACGCAAAAAGAAGGAAAGTACAACAATATTAATACCAGATTACAATGCCCACACAAACTATCACACAGACTGGCCAATGAAACAATAATGCAAGTTAACATAGCCCTCTCAATAAGTCTAAATCCATAGAATCCATACGATCAGATAGGATGTAATAAATCCTACCCAAAGGATCTTATTCCATAAATTTATTTATAAATATAATTTACTTCAAATTCAATCATCTTAACCGTGTCTTGGTAATTGATGCTGCAAACTTTGCCGTTTACATTGTGATCCATCTGTCCTTATCTGTCGGTGACACGACTCATTTATCTTGCTCTGACCGCGCTGAGAAATGCTGTAAAACATTTCTAAGATACTGCTCCAGAACAGTCACGAATCTTGGGCATGGAAACGTAACGCGAGCCAGATCTTCAATGGATTTGTGGTCACAGGAGCACACTTTTTAATTTTAAAAAACTTTTAAAAAATTGTAATAATATCGAAAGTTATATAACAGTTTAAACTAATAAGCACGTGTATAACAATTAGAACCAGCTGTTACAGAGAGACATACAGGATTATTAGTGATAGTGGTTAAGGCATGGACTCTAAATCCGAGAGAACCGAGTTTGATTCACCATTCCTCCATGTGCAGCTGCTGGTGTGACCTTGGGTCAGCCCCAAGTTCTCTCAGAGCTGTTCTTTCATGAGCAGTTCTCAAAAGAGCTCTCTCAGCTCCACCTACCTCACCAGGTGTCTGTTGTGGGGAAGGGATGGGAAAGGAGATTGTAAGCCACTCTGAGACTCCTTTGGGTAGTGAAGGGCAGGGTATAAATCCAATCCCGTCCTCCGCCTCCTCCTCCTCCTTCTTCATAACTGAAACTAAGTAACCAGTTTACAACTGCAGCAGATCAATAGGGTAGGTATGTTTTGGAACCTTCTCTATTGATACCACATAATTCTAGCAATGGAAGCCAAATTGCAGGAAAGCGAGAACTACGTTCTCTATTGTCATTTTGAATGTTATGATCGGAGATTTTTTCCCCCCATTACATAAAACCTCCATATTTTTTCAAACCGTAATGAAACCAATGGGGGCGATCTATCCTTCCATTTGGTGGTAATTGCCGCTCGAGCTGCTGCTAATAAAAACTCAAAGTTTTTGTGGGCCGGCGTATGTTGCAACCTAACCATAAGGAGAACGATAATACATCTGGTCGCTTCGACAAAGAGACCCCAGTGGTGGAATGAATATGGTCTTGTCTTAAGCTCCAAAAGTGTTCGATGTATTGACAGGTCCACCAACAATGAATAAAAGAAGCTGATACTCCACATTGCTTCCAACACTGGCGGCTTAAGGTCAGATCAATATGGCGCAGTTTCCTAGGTGACTAATAACACCTCATCAGAGTTTTGAAAGTTTGCATTCTAATATTAATTGAGGGCAATTTAAGAGCAGCGTAGTTCCAGACAGACTGCTGCTAGGGCTGACTGGTGAACTCAAAACCGCATTGTTGTGGTTTAGAATATATTTAATTTAATTTCAATTAAACTAAATCTTCAAGCTGCCCTAACATAGGAGCACACTCAATCATCAAACGGGATCTTATCATAGCATCCCTTTGCTAGTTTGGTGTCGCTAGTTTGGTGTAGTGGTTAAGACCACGGACTCTAATCTGGGAGAACCAGGTTTGATTCCCCACTCCGCCACATGCAGCTGCTGGTGTGACACTGGGTCAGTCACAAGTTCTCTCATGAGCATTCTCCCAAGGGCAGTCCTTGAAAGAGCTCTCTCAGCCTCACCTGCCTCCCGGGGTGTGGGGAGGGGAAGGGAAAGGAGATTGTAAGCTGCTCTGAGACTCCTTTGGGTAGTGAAGGGCTGGGTATAGTTTGGTGTAGTGGTTAGGAGCATAGACTCTAATCTGGGAGAACCAGGTTTGATTCCCCTACTCCTCCACATGCAGCTGCTGGCGTGACCTTGGGTCAGTCACAAGTTCTCTCATGAGCTGTTCTCTCTAGAGCAGTCCTTGAAAGAGCTCTCTCAGCCCCACCTGCCTCACAGGATGTCTGTTGTGGGGAGGGGAAGGGAAAGGAGTTTGTAAGCCGCTCTGAGACTCCTTCGAGTCGTGAAGGGCGGGGTATAAATCCAATCTCTTCTCCTTGTCCTTCTTCTGCCAATTTTAAAATATCCATCTGAGCCCTAGTATCTTGTTCATTCATTCAGATTTACACTCCTCCCTCCCCACGAACAGGTTCAGGGCAGCTCCCATCAGCAGTCCAAACAACAATTTAAAACAACACAAAAAGATAAAGAACTGAAAACATTTAAAACAAAGAATGTGAGTTGAGAACAGACGGCCCTGTGATTTACAAATGCAATGTTCTCAACGTCGGAGCAGCTGGGCCATAAACCAGGCTGCAGGATCTGCTTAGATGGGCCGCGTCAGACGGAAAAAGCTCCCACAAGCTTCGGCGAGGGACACCACAAGATGGAATAAGCATTTTCCTATATTCCGTGACCATCAGGTCATCAAGCTAAATCAGGTGAGCTATAGGAAAAGGTATGAGATGTTGATATGAAGTGGTTGAACTCATGGTAGCAAGTAACCCACGATCCTCCACTTTATCCTCACAACAACCCCATGAGGTAGGTTTGGCTGACAGGGCTTGATTGGCCCGAGGTCACCCAGCAGGCTTCTATGGCAGAGCAGGAATTCGAACCTGGGTCTCCCAGATCATAGTCCAACACTTCACCCTCTACACCACACTGGCTCTCTGTGGATTGCATTCTGGTTGTTGTTTTTTGAATTTTACTTTTGCACAGACGATGAAGAAGAAGAGATTGGATTTATACCCCGCCCTTCACTACCCAAAGGAGTCTCAGAGCGTTTTATAATCTCCTTCCCCTTCTCCTCCCCACAACAGAAATCCTGTGACTGGTAGGTGGGGCTGAGAGAGCTCTTTTTAGGACTGCTCCTGAGAGAACAGCTCTGAGAGAACTTGTGACTGACCCAAGGTCACACCAGCATACCTTACAAGGCATAGTCTGAAATTCAGCTCATTCTGTCACTTTGTGACTTTCATCTAGAAGAAGAGATTGGATTTATACCCCGCTCTTCACAACCGAAGAAGTCTCAGAGTGGCTTACAACGTCCTTTCCCTTCCCCTCCCCACAACAGACACCCTGTGAGGTAGGTGGGGCTGGGAGAGGTCTCTCAAGAACTGCCCTTGAGAGAACAGCTCTGAGAGAACTTGTGACTGACCCGAGGTCACGCCAGCAAGTGGAGGAGTGGGGAATCAAACCCAGTTCTCCCAGACTGGAGTCCATGCTCTTAACCACTACCACTAATAATCCTGTACATCTCTCTGTAATACCTGGTTCTAATTGCTATATATATGCTTCTTAGTTTAAACCATTCTATAACTTTGGACATTGTTACAATTTTAAAAATTTAAAAATTCAAAAGTGTGCTTCTGTGACCACAAATCCATTTAAGATTGGACGGAGGAGAAAGAACCACGCGTGCCTTCTTGAGCTCCGTGGGGGGTCTGTGAAAATGTTCTCCATAATTAAATTAGGCAGAGGGTGGGGGGGAGAGAGAGAGATGAGTCAAAGTTTACCAGTAAGTGTCCTGGTAGTGTGGAGATTCGAATCCAGGTCTCATCAGCCGTAGGGCAGTCTAACTAAGTTTGGTGCAGTGGTTAAGTGCGTGGACTCTAATCTGGGAGAACTGGATTTGATTCCTCACTGCTCTGCATGCAGCTGCTGGATGACCTGGAGCAAGCCATAGTTCTGTCAGAGCTGTCCTTGAAAGAGCAGTTTCTGTCAGAGCTCTCTCAGCCCCACCTACCTCACAGGGTGTCTGTTGTGGGGAGGGGAAGGGCAAGGCGATTGTAAGCTTCTCTGCGACTCTGAGTGAAGGGCGGGGTATAAATCCAGTCTCCTCCTCCTCCTCCTCCTCCTTCACCACCTTCCAGCTCATTTAACCAGCCACAGAACTTCCACCTGCTTCTCTTTGATAGAGCATCGCCCCCAAATTGTGTCCCTCCTCAGCCAAACAGGTTGTTATGTATTGGAATGGCCACACGTACTTGTGCACGAACTCCTACCGCTCATGCGAATAAGTGTGGCTTCGGCCGCGTAACAAAAGCTGGCTAGGATTCTGGAACAGACCTATCGGCTCGCCTGGACCCTAGAATTAACCAATGGTTGAACCTTGCACTGTAAATAGCCTATCACGGGAAGTGGGTGGGTGTCTGGGTGTGGTGTGTTGCAGGGGATCTAAGCAGGCCTCGGACCCAGCTTGTCTGTCTTGAGTTTGAGTTGAAACCACAATAAACCATGAGCTGATAGCTCTACGCCTCTGAACCCAGTATATTCCACAGGTCCCACCTGGTTATCTGGCGAGCCACCAAACTTTTCCTAGATACCCATTTAAAGAAATGTCATTTGCTCCTCCATGAGCCATGGAGGGACCAAACGTGCACGGCCGTGACACATGCTCCGGTGGGCTGGATATCCGGACTCTGACTCACCTGCGGCCGGCCGGCACCACAGCTTGTCTGCTTTCTGTTTGCGATTCCACCGTTGCCTTGAACATGGATCCTGTCTTTGTTTTCCCATGTGCTGCGGCATGTGGGCTTGTTTTATTCATATCCCAGGAGCATTGTGTCGGCTGCGTGGCCGGCCCTGTGCTCTGGTCTCTCTTCTCCTCTGATCTGCCTCATTTTGTCGGCTACCATGGGTGCTGGAGGCCTGCTTGTGTTCTGCTCTCGATCAGAGAGCCAAGCTGACATGAATGATAGTTTGGTTTGTTTCTCGGTGGCCTAGTGGCCATTGCAGAAAGGGGGCCGATGTCGCTGTCTCGAGACAATACCCTCCCTGGTCTTGCAAAACAACTAGCAAAGACTGGATGGAAATACATACTGAAATTCAAGACATGCTGCATATTAAATTTGCTATGTCACCAGAGACAATGCTATCAGGTATCCTACCAGTGAATGAGGATAGAACAGTGCGTGAACTGTTCAGATACACGTTCACTGCAGCACATTTGCAGCTAAGTGGGAAATCGAGGGTTGCCCAGCTCTTGAGAACTGGACAGAGAAGACATAAGAATATGCAGTGATGGCAAAACCGACAAACTACATTAACCAAAGACCGAAAGATGGATTTGAAAAGAACTGGCGAGTTTGGTGTAGTGGTTAGGAGCATGGGCTCTAATCTGGGAGAACTGGGTTTTATTCCCCACTCCTCCACAAGCAGCTGCTGGTGTGACCTTGGGTCAGTCACAAGTTGTCTCAGAGCTGTTCTCTGAAGAGTAGTCCTCAAAAAAAACTCTCTCAGCCCCACCTACCTCCCAGGGTGTCTGTTGTAGGGAGGGGAAGGGGAAGTGTTTGTAAGCTGCTCTGGGACTCCTTCAGGTAGTGAAGGGTAGGGTATAAATCCAATTTCTTCTTCTTCTTCTCTTTCTTCTCCTCCTTCTCCTCCTCCTATGATTATTATAACCAATCTCTCTAGTTATACATCTGATTGTCTAATATTATATGATAATACTTTACGACAGTTTTAATATGAAATGTAAACGGTATTATTTGTATGTGTTGTTTACTATAACAATCTGTTGTGTGACAAATTTACAGAAGCTTCTGTGAGGCTCTGACTTGGCATAACACCGTTTCATTTTGAGATGCCAGGAGGGTACATGATTCAGGCATCTGGATTCGAGAGCCCTGGGAATCCCAGGTTTGCTGCCTATTTCTGCACTGAGATGGAGGTTGGACTAGATGACCTCAAGGGTATTTTCTAACATACAATGACTCTGTGCATTCATATGAGGATATTCAGCTGCTTGGGAGTGATGCTGCGGCTCGGTGGCAGAGGTGCAATCTTTGCATGCAGAAAAACCCAGGTTCCGCCCCCAGCGAATTCAGTTAAAGGATTTCAAGAGCAGGTTTCGGTAAAGACTTTCGCCTTCCTGAGACCCTAGAGAGACACAGCCAGTTAGGGCAGACAAGAAGAAGAAGAAACGAGATTGAATTTATATCCCACCCTTCACTACCTGAAGGAGTCTCAGAGCAGCTCACAATCTCCTTTCCCTTCCCCTCCCCCAACAGACACCTTGTGAGGGAGGTGGGGCTGAGAGAGCTCTCTCGAGGACTGCCCTTGAGAGAACAGCTCTGAAAGAACTTATGACTGTCCCAAGGTTACCCAGCAGCTGCATGTGGAGGAGTAGTGGGGAATCAAACTCGGTTCTCCCAGATTAGAGTCTGCACTCCTAACCACAACATCAAACTGGCTTTTGATAGGCCTGTGTTCCGATTCAGCACAGCAGCTTCCTAGATCCCTACCACGAAGCATCTATGGCAACATCTAAAGCTCCTGATACCATAAAAACAGGAACCCCCCCCCAGGTTTAATTCTCTTGCACATTAGTTGTTGTAGATTTTCCAGGCTGTATACGGCCATGGTCTTGGCATTGTAGTACCTGACGTTTTGCCAGCAGCGGTGACTGGCATCCTCAGAGGTATGACACAGAAAGATGGAGTACTCTCTGTGTCAAGGTGAGAAGAAAAATGGCAGGCAGGTAATTTATATCTACTCAGGAAGGTGGGGTATCTTGTAGGGCTTCCCCAGGCTGCGACCTGCTAATGGAGGAGCTTTCCTGAGGAGGTTCTTTTGCATATGGATTGGCTGTCGAAATTCTAATCTACTCTATAGTGCTGTTGTAAGATGTGGGGCATTTTGTGTTTTTCAGGACAGGAAACCCACGCCCTGCTTGTTTTTAAACTCTCGTCTTCCCTGTTGAAATTGTGTCCACGTTTATGAATTTCAATGGCTTCCCTGTGTAATCCGACATGGCAGTCTTGCACATTGCTTTGCACTAGCATTTGTTTGCCTTCTTTTCCAGCAGATTCATTAATAAAAGAAGGCTTGCCGACGGGAGGCGAGCCATCTCCCGAGCCGACCTGCGAGGAGCGTGAGCGTGAATCCAAGCCACGGAACAGAATGTCTTTGCGAGAGGGACCGCGATCGCCTCCGGCTGGCCTGTTGCATTAAGCGCTCGGTTGGATTTGTTAGGATGCAGACGGGTGGGAAGTTTGTATATGTGTGAGAATTAAAATCACTGGCAGGCCGGGTTAACGTTCCCCCTCCGCGTAGGCGCTTTTGGCGTTCGCCAGCTGTACGACGCGGGGATTTAACTGAGGCATCTGCCCCCAGCATGGCAGTCTGCAGGCCAAGCTGTGGCGTTTCATGTCCTAGCCGCCCTGGCATAGGAGAAAATAGCTCCCCCCTGCCTCACCCTTGGAAACGCAAGGTGGGAGCCAAAGCCATTATCCTTATGGAGACACTATGAATTACTGTTCCCCCAAACGCCCTGACATTAACAGCCTTGTTCAGGTCTTGCAAACGGAGGGCCGTGGCTTCCTTGGTCAGGTTCGTCCATCTCACGTTGAGTTGTCTTCCGCTTTTCCTATTGCCTTCTGTCAGTTTGGTGCAGTGCTTAGGAGCGCGGACTCTGATCTGGGAGAACCGGGTTTGATTCCCCACTTCTTCACGTGCAGCAGCTGGGGCGACCTTGGGTCAGTCACCAGTTCTCTCAGAGCTCTCAGGAGCAGTCCTTGAAAGAGCTCTCTCGGCCCCACCTCACAGGGTGTCTGTTGTGGGGAGGGGAAGGGGAAGGAGATTGTAAGCCACTCTGAGACTCCTTCGGGTAGTGAAGGGTGGGGTGTAGTTTGGTGTAGTCATTAGGAGCATGGACTCAGATCTGGGAGAACTGGGTTTGATTCATAAGAACATAAGAACATAAGAGAAGCCAATGTTGAATCAGGCCAATGGCCCATCTAGTCCAACACTCTGTCACACAGCGGCCAAAATATACCAGGTGCCATCAGGAGGTCCAGCAGTGGGGCCAGGACACCAGAAGCCCTCCCACTGCTGCCCCCCCCAGCACCAAGGACAGAGTGCATCACCTGCCCCAGACTGAGAATTCCCATCTGTTCCTTGTGGCTAAAGCCACTGATGGACTTCTGCTCCATATGTTTATCTAATTTCCTCTTGAAACTGTCCATGCTTGCAGCTGCCACGACCTCCTGTGGCAGTGAATTCCATATGTTAATCACTCTTTGGGTGAAGAAGTATTTCCTTTTATCTGTTCTAACCCGACTGCTCAGCAATTTCATAGAGTGCCCACGAGTTCTTGTATTGTGAGAAAGGGAGAAAAGTACTTCTTTCTCAGCCTGCTCAATTCCCCACTCCTCCACATGCAGCTGCTGGGTCAATCACAAGTTCTTTTCAGAGCTGTCCTTGAAATGGCAGTCCTCGAAAGAGCTCTCTCAGCCCCGCCTACCTCAAAGGGTGTCTGTTGTGGGGAGGGGAAGGGAAAGGAGATTGTAAGCCGCTCTGAGATTCCTTTGGGTAGTGAAGGGCGGAGTATAAATCCAATCTCCTCCTCCTCCTTCTATACATCCAATCTCTTCCTCCTCCTCCTTCAACTTTTCCTAGCATTATTCTCTTTTCCAGTTGAGTCATTCTTCCCATTATTTTTAATGGAAATAATTCTACAAATTGTAAATGCCGGACATCGTCTTAGAAGGGCCATTCCCTCTCGGGCATAAGGGAAGAGCGATAACTGTTGTTGAAAACCTAGTTGATTTCTTATCCAACTCTTCCTCCAAGCTAAGGGTAGGGCACCGAGTCCTCCTGCCTTCCATTTCATCTTCATAATGACCCTTGTGAGGGAGGCTAGCTGGACGGAACCCGATCAGACCAAAGCCAGCCAGTGAGGTTTATGGCAGAATTAGGATTTGAACCCCAAGCTTCCCGGGTTCTAGTCTGACACCTTAACTACTCCTCAAGAAGGAGGAGGAGGAAGAGGAGGAGATTGGATTTATACCCCGCCCTTCACTACCCGAAGGTGGCTTACAATCTCCTTCCCCTTCCCCTTACCACACCCTGTGAGGTTAGGTGGGGCTGAGAGGGCTCTCTCGAGGACTGCCGTTGAGAGAACAGCTCCAAGAGAACTTGTGACTGACCCAAGGTCAACCTGCTGGCTGCATGTGGAGGAGTAGTGGGGAATCAAACCCGGTTCTCCCAGGTTAGAGTCCGTGCTTCTAACCACCACACCAAACTGGCTCTCAGAGGTCTCTCAGCCCCCCAAACCAAGTCTAGCTCGCCACCTAGTGGTACATAATGCAGAAATAGCTGAGAACTTCTGGCTGCCAGCTAATCTTTGGATCTCCTGGTTTTACTACACCCACTGCCGTACAATAGTTAATTTAATTACCTTAACCAGTACACAGCACTGATTTATTATCTTCTAAGAAAATGTCTGCCAAGAGACAATTGTGCATGGCTTGAAGACAAAGGATTCTTAGAACTATTCTTTTCCTTGTATGCAAATTTAATTTGCTTAAGTGATACAGTCAAACCTATGTTTAAAAACCAGTTAAATGTGGTTGTTTCTCTCAGATAAATGGCAGTGTACTCCAGTGACTCCAGTGTCAGACTAGGATCTGCGGGATCCAGGTTCGAATCCCCTCTCTGCCATGGAAGCTTGCTGGGTTATCTAGGGCCGGTCACATGCTCTCAGCCTAACCCTACCTCACAGGGTTGTTGGTATGGACAAAGTCAAGGAAGGGAGACCCATCTATGCTACCGTGAGCTCCTTGGAGGAAGGTGGGGAAAAAATGAAGGAAAATAAAAATAAATCTACAATCAACAACTTAGATAATTGATTGTCTTTTAATGGTGTGACGGTTCCAGTTTTTAGAAAAAGTAGCCTGCGTTGAGAGAGCCAGTTTGGTGTAGTAGTTAGGAGAGCGGACTCTAATCTGGGAGAACCGGGTTTGATCACCGCACTCCTCCACATGCAGCTGCTGGGTTGACCTTGGGTCAGTCCCAAGTTCTCTCAGAGCTGTTTTGTCAAGAGCAGTCCTCGAAAGAGCTCTCTCAGCCCCACCTGCCTCACAGGGTGTCTGTTGTGGGGAGGAGGGGGAAGGGGATTGTAAGCTGCTCTGAGACTCCTTTGGGTAGTGAAGGGCAAGGTATAAATCCAATCTCCTCCTCCTCCTCCTTCTGAAGCACTTTGAAGAATGACTCAACATTTCTCTCTAATGTTCTAGGATACCACATGGAGTAGTTTGTTGTGCCATCCTATGCCGAGTTGTACCCTTAGAAAGCTGTAACTCTGTGCAGAATAGCACTGTTAGCTCTTTTCCGCACTAGACATTTAATCCGGGTTCAAGGCTGTCTCCTACTCGCTATTCTGCACTACAATCGAGTCTGCCCCTCTTTTTATCCCAGTGGGTTTTTTTGGTCAATTCTGCATTACATTGTGGTCACCCCGGGTTTGAACTGCCTTCACCCCGGGGTATATGGATCCTGTTTTGCCTCGACCTGGAGTGGCCCCGGTGCAGATCTGAAGGTAGAATTTTAAACTCGGTTCTGATCCTCCCTGCCCCTTTCCTGCCATACCTAGGACAAACACCCCGTTTCACAGTGCAGAATTCATAACCCCGGGCCAGTGGTAGCCACGCCTCCCCCAACGTGCCAGTCAGAGGGAGGAGGTGGTGGATTCCATGTTCCCGCCCTCTCAGCTGGGTGGGGCTGTATTGATGCGCAGCCAAGCGAAGGCAGAGACTAGTGGGGGGAAGAGCCATGAATGGATCACAAAGTTTAAAAGGCTTTCACGGATGCTGACAGGGATGAAATCTCCAAAGACTCTTCCGTTCAATCGGAAACCAATGGGGGCTGGTTTTGGGGTGTGGGGCAGGCTTTTTGTACCAAAGGCCCTCTGCGGGGGAGGTTCTGCATTTCAGGCATGACTCCAGGCTAGCTGGACATTTTGGGTATCTAAAAACCCTTCACCTGCTTCAAAGGCAGTTCTGGTGGCCTCACATGCAACCTGACATCTCTCAATATGTGGAGTTGGGTCAAACATGCCTGATGAGCAGGGCTTTTTTTGTAGAAAAAGCCCAGCAGGAACTCATTCGCATAATAGGCCACACTTAACAGCAGAAACTCATTAGCATATTAGGTCACACCCCAAGTTGCCAGAAGTGGGGTCATCCAGCCACACCCGCCTTTTGCTTCTTATTCTGTTTACCTTGTTTGTTGTCAAAACCCAGGGCTTTTTTCGTAGCAGGAACTCCTTTGCATGTTAGGCCACACACCCCTAATGTAGCCAATCCTAATGAGTTTCTGCTGCTGGGTGTGGCCTATTATGCTAATGAGTTCCTGCTGGGCGTGGCCAACTCAGGAGCCAGCCGGAACTCCGTTCCTGTGCGTTCCTGCCCAAAAATAGCCCTGCTGATGAGCAAACGGCAGCCAGGCAAGCCACGCGGGACTCTCCGGCCTCTAGAAACTCCTAACCGACCCTGGGAGGTGATTTCTATAGACTTTACAACAGACCTGCCCCTCAGCAGGGGCAAAACAGTGATGGGGGGTGGACTTGTGTTCCAAGCAGGCGCATTTCATCCCTTGCAAGCAGCTACCCACGGCTAAGGCTCTCGCTAAACTGTTTGGCTGCATTCAGTGCCAGCCAAAATAATATCCGACAGAGGAGCCCAGGTCTTTGCCAAGTTCTGGAAGGAACTCCTACAAGTATTAGGCATTGAACGGGGCCTCAGCAGCGCTGACCACTCTGAAACTGATGGTGCGAGTTCTGGTCTAGACACTGTTTCCACTGGTCTCCCGGATAGACAGATGTCGAGCTCAGGTTTGGTGGGACTGCGAAATTCCCAGAAAATGAAGTCTGTGCGCTTCTGGATTTTGTGGACAGAATAAAAATGTTTCTTATTTATGCGAAGGGAAAGTCTGGGGTTTCTTCTGCATCTGATACGGCATTCAAGGCCAAGGAGAAGTACAAATGGGGGGAGGGGGAATGTGATAAGAATTTTAAAAATCTATGGGTTGCCTCCCAAATGCATTTGTTTTGGATCTGCCAGATGCCATTTCTTTACTGGCATGCATTGATAAATTTATGTCTTGGCACCAAAGTCAACTCTGCCTTTCTCCTCCCAACACACCAAACAACCCCCTCTTTCATCTTCTGCTACTATGTTTAGGGAGAGATTGGCTGATTCTGCATTGGCTTTTCCCTTTGTAGTTTTAGCAAACCCACACTGGAACAGAAATTCCCCTCTACTTTGCATGCCACTTTCACTTCCTTTGATCATCGGGTTTTATGGTAGCCTCCACACTCTGTGCTGCTTTTGCTTCCTTTGACCATCAGATTTTATGGTCGCCTCCACACTCCACACCGCTTTCGCTTCCTTTGATCATCGGGTTTGATGGTACCTTCTGCATAGATCTATGGCCGTTTTATGTCTGTACAGGTGTGACTTTTCAGTCAGTACAGAGTTGGCCCAGGGTTGGCTGCACTTTTTCCTCAGTGGGCAATTCTCCATCTAGCATTTGCTCCACATTTTCTCAACTGGGAGGAAAACATGCAGCTCAAAACCACATTCAAATACCCCAGGCCAGTGGTGCCGTACTGACTGCAAAGTCACCCCTGAATGTCCATAAAATGGCCATACATCTATGCAGAAGATACCATAAAACCTGATGATCAAAGGAAATGAAAATAGCATGGAGTGTGGAGACTACCATAAAACCTGACGGTCAAAGGAAGCGAAAGCAGCACGGGGTGTGGAGGCTACCATAAAACCCGATGGTCAAAGGAAGCGAAAGCGGCATGCAATGCAGAGGGGAATTTCTGTTCCAAAGTGGGTCTCATAGAACAACGCAGGGAAAAGCCAATGCAGAATCAGCCCAGTGCTGAGAAAATGTGGAGCAGATGCTAGATGCAGAATTGCCCATTCAAAGGGACTCTCTTCATTTCTCTCGTTTCCCACCCACACCCCCACCCCTGAAGCCATTTGGTAGCTCTCTAACTGCCAGCTCACGGAGTCTCGCAGCTTGTGAATTATTTTGAAAATGGTGTCTGGCCAGCTGGCTTGGGTTTCGGCCTCTGCGAAGGAAAAATCAGAGCGAAAAAGAAGACTTCGGAGAGACCGGGAGAGAAGAACAGCTGTTTCTCCAGCAGCAGATAATGAGCAAGAGATTGCTCTGCACAGACGAACCCAGGGGAGTTGATTTGAAAGAGAGACCGGCTGAATCGAAAGTACCTCGGGGTGGGGGGGGCTTTTGTGTTTGTACAGTGTCCTGTTTAAGCCGGACAGGTTCACGTGCAGAATATCTAGGAGAAGTTTCAACTTCCGGGTAGGACTTGGAATTCTCCTGGAATCAGGGCCCAGCATCAACATACCAGAGCCAGTTTGGTATACTGGTTAGGAGCGCGGACTCTAATGTGGGAGTACTGTGTTGGATTCCCTACTCCTCCACTTGCAGCTGCTGGATGACCTTGGGCAAGCCATAGTTCTCTCAGAGCTGATCTCTCAAGAGCAGTCCTTGAAAGAGCTCTCTCAGCCCCACCTACTTCACAGGGTGTCTGTTGTGGGGAGGGGAGGAGAAAGGAGTTTGTAAGCCACTCTGAGACTCCAAGTGAAGGATGGGGTATAAATCCAATTTCTTCTTCTCTTCTTCTTCTACCCTGAGGCGGGGCAGCTACCCATGGTCGGGTCTTCCAGTGGGCCCTTCATCCTCTGTTGCTCTGTGGGTTGCCAACCTCCAGGTGGTGAGCTTTCATAAGGTTATTGGAGCTTCATGCCGGATTAAGAGATTTTGTGCTTTCCCCCCCTGAATTGAATGACTACTGGGTTCTACTTTTGAAGAAGCCTTCTGCAGAACGTGATATCCTGTGGCTAGCCATCGGGTGAAGGGAATCGCTGCAATCTACAGTCTTTTTTGGTGTAGGCTACACCGTGTAGTGGTTAAGAGAGGTGGGCTCTAACCTGGAGAACCGGGTTTGATTCCCCACTTCTCCACATGCAGCCAACTGGGTGATCTTGGGTCAGTCACAGTTCTCTCAGAGCTGTCTTCTCAAGGGCAGTCCTCGAAAGAGCTCTCCCAGCCCCACCTACTTCCCAGGGTGTCTGTTGTGGGGAGGGGAAGGAAAAGGAGTTTGTAAGCCACTCTGAGACTCCTTCGGGTAGTGAAGGGCAGGGTATAAATCCAGTCTCCTCTTCTTCTTTTCAAAGCCTAAGCTTGGGCATATCCAGAGGGGATGCTGTGTATAAATAATGTTTACATCGGTTATCTAAGTGCTTTCCTTGCGTCTTACTCCGTTTAGTAATGTAAAGGTTTCCCTTGCTCGAAAGCCAGTCGAATCCGGTGCTCATCTCCGTTTCAAAGCCGAAGAGCCAGCGCTGTCCGAAGACGTTTCCGTGGTCATGTGGCCAGCATGACTAAACACCAAGGCGCACGGAACGCTGTTACCTTCCCACCGAAGTGGTTCCTATTTATCTACTTGCAATTTCTTGCTTTCGAACGGCTAGGTTGGCAGGAGCTGGAACTAGAGACGGGAGCTCACTCCGTCATGCGGCACTCTCGGGTCTCGAACTGCTGAACTACTGACCTTCCACAGCCTGCAGTTCAGCATCTTAACCACTTGAGCCACCGCAGCTCCCTTATTCTGTTTACATTTTTGTTAAAAAAAGGTTTGGGAATCCTTATAAAAACACTTACTTCCTTTGTATTATAATGAGTTTTTCATAGATACTAACTGAAGGGTTCCCCCACCCCCACCCGGATTTATATACACGGTTTTTTGCCTTTGGTTTCCCATTCCCGACTGTGTATCTCTCTGTTTGATTGTTGTATCCTCCAAGAGGTGGCTAGAGATCTCCTGGGATTTCAACCTGTGGCTCTTTCTCATAATGCCAAGTGCCACTTTGGGGCCAGGAAGGGATTTTCCTCCGGGTCGATTGGCCAGGGATCCTGGAGGGTTTTTGCCTCCTTCTGAGCACACAGTAGGGGTCACTAGGGGAGTGAAAGGGGCGGTTGTGGATTTCCGGTGTTGTGCATAGACCAGGGGTAGCCAAATGTGCTTAACGTAAGAGCCACATGGAGAAAAGCCAGATGTTTGAGAGCCACAAGACGTGGACACACACATTTTTATTAAAATATATATATACAATTTTGCATATTAAATTAAAGAGACCTATGTCTTCTCAGAGCCAAGCCAGTCTGCAGGTATGGCGGGGCTCGGAGCACAAATTTAACTTTAGATGGGGAGGAAGAAGAAGAGGAAGAGGAGGAGGAGGAGGAGACTGGATTTATACCCCGCCCTTCACTCGGAGTCTCAGAGCGGCTTACAATCTCCTTTCCCTTCCCCTCCCCACAACAGACACCCTGTGAGGTAGGTTGGGCTGAGAGAGCTCTGAGAGAACTGCCCTTTCAGGAACTTTGGAAATGCATTTGACATTAAAGTTGCTTTCTTTCTCGGCCTCCCCACCTCAAGCCTCCCGAGGGAGGGAAACACCGTCTGGGGACAGGAAGACCGATCGAGAAGGTATGCCTCCCCTTTGCTTCCCCAGCTGCCCTGCCAGGAGCCGCACAAGATGTATGAAAGAGCCACCTGGGGCTCCCGAGCCACATTTTGGCCCCCCCTGGTCTAGATGGAATGCCGGTTAATATCCCGTTTCAAAATTATCTTCTTCAGACTCTAACCTTGTGCTTTGTAGCCTACAGCCATATTGAGCAAAAATGTCCCGTGTCCAACACAAGCTGTAGGTTACATCGACAGCCAGTGAAGAGATCATCTTGTGTGCAATATAAGTAATATAAGATGTGTATATGCAACATATACAATCTGGAAGGTAACGAGGCTGAAGGCAATGGGAAAGACCTTCTCCCTCAGACCCTGGAGAGCTGCTGCTGGTCAGCCACGAAAGATCAGAGATCCCTCTCCCCAAGTCCTCGAACTCGAGGGCCTCCAGTGAAGCTGATGGGCAGTAGGTTCAGGATGGACAATAGAAAACACTACTTTAGACAGTCAGTGATTAAAATGTGGCATTCGCTGCCAGAGGATGTCCCAATGGCCACAGGAATAAACACCTTTAAAGGGGGATTTGATTAATGGAGGAGAGGTCTATCAATGGCTACTAGACATGGTGACTGAGGGGAAACTCCACATTCAGAGGCAATCCCAGAGCCAGGAGGCAACATCAGGGGAAGGCCTCAGCCTCCATGCCCTGTTATCGACCCTCCAGAGGAACTGGTTGACCACTGTGTGAGACGGGATGCTGGACCAGATGGACCACTGGTCCAGCAGGGCTCTCCTTATGTTCTTATGAGGGGAAGGCCTTGGCCTCTATGCCCTGATGGTGACCCTCCAGGGGAACTGGTTGGCAACATCGGGGGAAGGCCTCAGCCTCCATGCCCTGTTATCAACCCTCCAGAGGAACTGGTTGACCACTGTGTGAGGCAGGATGCTGGACTAGATGGACCCTCACTGGTCTGATACATCAGGGCTCTTCTTATTACGGGAAGGCCTCGGCCTCTCTGCCCTATTATTGGACCGCCACATGAACTGGCTGGCCGCTGTGTGAGACAGGATGCTGGACTAGATGGACCACTGGTCTGATCCAGCAGGGCTCCTCTGATGTTCTTATGTCTTTCTCAGCAGAAGGTTGATACACGTTTACTGTGAGCCTAGTTTGCAATAAGATGTGAGCATACAGCCCTTCACTTCAGATATTCTCTTTTAGCGTTGTGTGCAGAGTGAGGAAGGCTTTATAGAATTATTACAGTTGGACTCTAGAGATTTCAAGGGCCACTCAATGTGATGGGAAGGGCGGGCAGGGATATCGATGCTTCAAAATTGAAATATGCTAGTAACACAGCTCCCTTGAATAAAAAGAAAAAGAAAGACGCCAAGTAGTGGCACAAAACCTTTTATCGGGCCTGACTAAAACGCCGCAAAATAGCGAGTGAGCTTTTGAAATCGGCTGAACTTTTCATCTGGTTGGGTACTAACAAACAAACATAAAAAAAAATAGCTGGGGGGAATTGGTTGGGCACGACGGGAAAGGAGGCCCCCCCCCAGATCGTATCCCTCTTCTGATGGAGTGCCAGAGCTTTTGATCAGACTAAATCTAGCTTCGGTGCAGAAAGGGATCTCTAGAGGAACCGAAAGCTCCTGGGACACGGCAGTGAGAACTGTTTGAAAAATCTAAAAGCCAGCAGTCGCTTGGCTGGGTCTCCCGTGCCGCTCAGAATACATACGTCACGAAACCAGGCAGGGAGCCGAATGAAAGAGAAATGGATATTTCACAAAGCCAGAGCAGAGCCCAGGGGTTTTTCCTGGCTCCTTAGATGAATTATGACTTTGGCGCACACTCCCATTCAGCAGAGAGAAAAGTCTAGAGTGACTGTCTTACTTACTAGTGGAGTTGCCAAGCTGTGCCCAGCGACTGGTGAGAGATGTGGGGCATGGGGACTTAAGTTGGGGTTGGCCTCCCTGCCATGAGGATGTTAGTTCTGGTGCGACCTGGAAGGTGCTGTGGCTCAGTGGTAGAGCATCTGCTCGGCATGCAGAAAGTCCCAGGTTCAATCCCCGGCATCTCCAGTTAAAGGGACCAGACAGCAGGTAATGTGAAAGACCTCCGCCTGAGTCCCTGGAGAGCAACTGCCAGTCAGGGTAGACAAGACTGATCTTGAGAGACTAATGGTCTGACTCAGCTGGCAGCTTCATGTCTGTTTGTGTGGATTGGTTGCAGGAAGGACAGAATAAAAATGTACTAAACAAAGAAATAAAGCCTGGGCCCCGAGGTACCTGTTTGAAGAAAACAGAAATCTGGAATTGCCTCGGAAGAGAAGGACACTACTGCTGCTTATTCATAGATTGTTCCACTGACCTCTAGTGGTAGAGTTCAAGTATTGCGGAGTGGATTGTTAATTCCAGCCAAGTAGCGGCGAACACACCTGTGGGGGAAATGGCATAGCCAGTACATTTTGTACATAGCGCCGCGGGGAAGGGGGGAAGGGAATGAACGGCGCTTACAGCATTTCCCAAAGACCACAGGCTGGCTTCTTCTCTGGGCTGTTTCTTCTGCCAACTGCAATTATCTGGCCGTTCTTTGTTCTGTTTACGTGGTCAGCTGTGTCCTGCGTAGAAGGAAGAGTAGTCCTAGTAATTACTTGTGACCTTTTGTTTGACTCTCCCAGAGTTCCGTTTCACACTGTTTAGGGAAGCTTGTTTGTTCATAAAGGACATCGATTCACAATCAAATTACAGGAACCCCGTAGGGTTTTAAAGGCAGGAGGCATACAGAGGCAAGAGACATAACCCTATACTGTCTACTTTGACTGGTACTGATTATTCAAGGTTTCAGGTAGAAGTCTTTCATATCACGTTCTGTGTTTAGAGATGCTGGAAATTGAACCTGGGACCTCTTGTGTGCAAGGCAGGAATTCTACCACTATCCCACTGCCCCTCTCTAATATGATAACAGGCAGGATTCTATTGGGGCAAAGAGGATGCTGTGGAGTTGTTCTCACAGCATGGGGAGGTATCCAGAAGATGTTGCAGTCTGATGAGCTAATGGAGGTGGGGGACACATCTGGTGGGGGGGAAACCTGGGGGGAGCAATTAGATTCAGGCTGAGTGTGTTACACCTAGAGAATTAATTTGGGGTTAACAAGGAAGTCCTTTGAGTAGGCCTGATGAAGTCAATGGGGTGAAGTTTACTGTCCCAGCTAGCAGGCACAACAGGTACCTGAGCAGAGAGACAGTGCCAGAGCAGTCCAGAACGCAAAGTCAAAGCCAGTCCAAGGGTCAGTAATTCGTTAGGTGCAGACAGGTCCAAGAAGCAGAACCCAAAGGCCGTCCAGATAGCAAAGTCCAAGGTCAGTCCGAAAATCACAGGGTGCAAGGCGGGAGTTGGGGTGGTTGGGTTGACAGATGTGTGACTGGTTGCTCCCACGGGTGGAAAGGCATGCCAGCTTGGTTTAAGTAAGCCTTTCACAACAAGCTGGGATACACAAGGCAAGGTCCTACAATCACTCAGGGCACTCAGAGAGCCAGTTTGGTGTGAGAGCCAGTTTGGTGTAGTGGTTAAATGTGCGGACTCTAATCTGGGAGAACCGGGCTTGATTCCCCACTCCTCCACTCGCAGCTGCTGGATGACCTTGGGCAAGCCATAGTTCTGACAAGAGCTGTCCTTGAAATGGCAGTTCTTGAAAGAGCTCTCTCAGCGCCACCTACCTCACAGGGTGTCTGTAGTGGGGAGGGAAAGGGAAAGGAGATTGTAAACTGCTCTGAGACTCCTTTGGGTAGTGAAGGGTGGGGTATAAATCCAAACTCTTCTTCTTCTGTCAGCTAAACGCCAGTGCTGAGCCAAGAGACGTGCACCGCGCCTTCTCTCTGTAAGTTGCTGGCGAGATCGCTCCCACGTTGGTCTGCTGCTGAAGGGGAATCAGAGAAGTCGTCTTGCTCCAGCTGGTCTTCCTCATTCTCTCCTGTAGTCTGCCTGGAGGAGTCGGGGTCAGCTGTCAGTGGTGAATCCTGGAGCTCCTGTCTTTCCTCATCTGTTTCTTGTGAGCTGGGCCCAGGTTCTGTGACACCCAAGGAGTCTTCCTGCAAGATGAGTTCTGACCAGGCTTCCCAAGTACTTACCATAATTCGGTGGGGACACACAGGACCATTCCCGGGGGAGGGAAAGACATGGCACACGATGCCGTCACCAGGAAGTGATGCCTGGTGACGCTCTGGCAATGGGGCTGGAAACTCAAGTTTCCAGCCCCATTACCAGAGCGTTGCCCAGTGTCTCTTCCTGGCGACAGCATCGTGCAGTGTGGGTGTTCCAAGGAGGAATGTTCTGGTTGGGGACTGTGTCCCCCCACCGAATTACGGTAAGTACTTGGCAACCCTAGTTCCGACTGGTCAAGCTGACCCATGAGATTTATCATTAGTGTGAGAGGGGGGTGCCATTGTGGTGTAGAGAGTGTCTGACTAGAATCCCCACTCGTGCCATGGAAGCTCTATGAACCAGTCCCTCTCTCCCAGCCTAATCTACTTCACAGCTTTATTTAAACTGCGGAGAGATAAACCTGAAATAAAGTTTTTTGATATCTGATTGACCACAAGAGGGAGCAAAATGCATGTGAAACAGGGGGGAAAAAGCACCCAAAGAAACAGGAACTGAACAGTGAATGTTTGAGAGAAAGGAAAAGCCCAGAGTAGACAACATTGAGCTTGCTAAAACCACGGACCTGAGTCCTAGGGTTGCCAGCCTCCAGGTAAGACCTGGGGATCCCCCAGAATTACGGCTGATCTCCAGACTGCAGAGATCAGTTTCCCCTGGAGAAAATGGATGTTTTGGAGGGTGGACTCTGTTGCACTGTACCTCACTAGGAGTGTCATTCCCCAGTTGGGGGGTGAGGGACTTTTCTGGTTCTGTGGGCTCCTGCCTGCTGCCAACCAGCTGGCCAGTGGGAGGAAATTCCCCCCCACAGCAATGTTGCGTGGCGTTAGGGTTCCCAAGTACTTACCGTCTGGTGGCGGGGGACGAATACTCCCCGGCTGGACCAGTCTTCCTGGTAATGTACCATGCCGTCACCAGGAAGTGATACAAGGTGACGCTCTGGCAATGGGGCTGAAAACTCAATGGTACCATTGAGTTTCCAGCCCCATTGCCAGAGCGTCACCTACCATCCCTTCCTGGCGACGGCCTATATCACTTCTGGGTCACGTAGGCATGGTGTGTGATGGCACATTAAGCAACGCTCCCTCTAAGCTGTGAAGTCTTGTGGGCAAAAATTCTTCTTTGTGAGCTACTGGCATTAAAGTCGTGAGTGAGCAATTTGGCTATGGCATGAATTAGTTTGCTCTGAGCGAAGAGAAAAATGTGTGAGCCGGAGGCTAAAAAACTGTGGGCTAGCTCACACTAACTCAGCTCAGAGGGAACACTGCCAGAGGCTAAAAAACTGTGGGCTAGCTCACACTAACTCAGCTTAGAGGGAACACTGGTTGTGGGTGATGCTTCCAGCCCCTGGAACGTCCCCCCTACACCCCCACCAGGGTCTCTGACAGACCCGACAACCCTATGCCCCATGGAGGTCTCGGTCCTCTCCAGGCTCCATCCCCAAATATTCAGGAATTTCCTAACCAAACCTGGCAACTCTACCCCTCCATCCCCTGCCGGTAGCCGGGGGGAGGGGAACCCAGCAATCCTAGGCCTGACTCACTCTAACAGAGCTTCATGTGTCCACACATCCACAGATGACTCCATCGTAGGCAGGATTCTGCTGGTAATTTCCCCCCTCCGACCAAACTCTGCAACATTTATGTAATATATTTGCACTTCGATTCTTTGGGGGGAAACGTTGGTGGGAAAAGAAACAGCCGGCTGTGTGTCTGGGAAAAAACCCCTACAGTTGTTGCTGGGAAATACCGTCTGGGGCTCTGGGGGACGCGGAGGGGCTGGCGAGGGTCCCCAGCTCCGAGGACGAAGCCTGTCAAACTGGCCGGCGGCTCTGACAGACATGGCACCGGTTCTCGGCTCGCGTTTCTCTGGGCAGATGGTAAACGGGTCCAGGCCTTTGGCTCTCGTGCAGAGCGTGGGAAGCAAACGTCTCGGAGGATCGGCCTGTTTCTCCGAACGGCCAGGGTTTTTTTGTCTGCACGATGGCTCATTTTTTAATCTCTCCGGCTGCATCCTCCATCGGTGTCCCTTTCTGCCTTCTTTGCAGACGCCATTTCGCAGTGATGGCCTCTGGCCTCCCAAAGTATTCATTTAGGGTCGGAGAATCAGACCTGCATATCTTCCAGCCATATAAGAGCAAAACATTCGAACTGTCCTGCTCTCTGTCGCCCGTTATCGCCACGTCCTCGGAACATCCCCACGGGGAGCAATAAAAAGAGCAATTTCAGCCGGCTTTATAAAACGAAACACACACTCGAAAGAGGCTTTGATACGTTTTAAGAGGCCGGCGGCCTTTATGGAGCGTGACTGGGTCGATTCCAAGGGCTGAGATAACCGGAGGTCTCTGCCTTTGTGACAGCCAGACAGTCAAACGATCTTTCTCCACGTAGTCCTCAGTGAAATGGACGTGAGGTCTAAAAGCATTCTGTACTGTCCCAGATGCAAGAGACTCTCGCACCCGACGTAACAGTCGTTGTGTTATGTGCTGTCCAATTGCTTCTGACTTACGGTGACTTTATGGATTAACGACCTTCGAAACGTCCTGTCGTTGTAACAGCTTTGCTCGGGTCTTGCGAACTGAAGGCCGTGGCTTCCTTGATGGACTCAATCCATCTCCTGTTTTCCTGCTGCCTTCACATTTTCCTAGCGTTATTGTCTTTTCCAGTGAGTCTTGTTTTCTCATGGGACCGTGTAACAGTTGTATGTGTGTAAAGTGTCATCAACTTGCAGCCAATTTATGGCGACCCCAGCCAGGGGCTTTCGAGGCAAAGGAGAAGCAGAGGTGGTTTGCCATGGCCTTCCTCTGCAGAGCCTTCCTTGGTGGTCTTCTATCTACGTACCAACGCTGTTTAGCTTAGATTTATGGCGACCCCAGCAAGGGGCTTTCCAAGCAAGACAGAAGCGGAGTTGGTTTGCCATTGCCTTCCTTTGCAGAGTCTTCCTTGGAGGTCTCCCTTCCAAGTACTGACCCCGCTTAGCTTGTAACTTAAGGTGACTCCAGCAAGGGGCTTTCAAGGCCAGTGAGAAGCAGAGGTGGTTTGGCCATCACCTTCCTCTGCAGAGCCTTCCTTGGTGGCCTCCCTTCCAAGTACCGACCCTGCTTAGCTTATCACTTAAGGCAACCTCAGCAAGGGGCTTTCAAGGCCAGTGAGAAGCAGAGGTGGTTGGCCATCGCCTTCCTCTGCAGAGCCTTCCTTGGTGGTCTCCCTTCCAAGTACTGACCCTGCTTAGTTTACAACATAAGGTGACCCCAGCAAGGGGCTTTGAAGGCCAGTGAGAAGCAGAGGTGGTTTGCCATCGCCTTCCTCTGTAGAGCTTTCCTTGGAGGTCTTCCTTCCTTCCTTCCTTCCTTCCTTCCTTCCTTCCTTCCTTCCTTCCTTCCTTCCTTCCTTCCTTCCTTCCTGCCTGCCTGCCTGCCTGCCTGCCTGCCTGCCTGCCTGCCTGCCTTCGCTTGTAACTTATGCTCCATAGGCACCATTTTAGGGACACCTGCCCTGGGCAAACTATGACTTATTCACTCCTGATTAATAGAGAGAAAAGTGAATGATCTAGAACAAATGTCATACTTTCTGTGCAGCAGTAGCAGCAACATAGGAGGAGGAGGAGTGCCCAGGAGGAGGAGGAGGCAGGCAGGAGGAGGATTGGAGGCATGGAGGACATGCCCATCAGAAGCTACGATGCACTGGTGACTAAAGGGGATCTCCAGATTCATGGAGGACAGGTCTATCAGTGGCTACTAGTACCTGGTGACAATAACAGGGAAGGCCTAGCCTCTACAGTTGTCGCCCTCCAGATGAGCTAGTTGGCAACCGTCTGAGATGGGATGCTGGACGAGATGGACCACTGGGTCTGATCCAGCAGGGCTCTTCTGATGTTCTTATTGGGGGAAGGCCTCGGCCTCTCTGCCCTGCTGTTGGCCCTCCAGAGGAACTGGCTGGGGCCACTGTGTGAGACAGGATGCTGGACTAGATGGACCACTGGTCTGATCCAGCAGGGCTCTTCTGATGTTCTTATGAAGGCCTCTCTGCCCTGCTGTTGGCCCTCCAGAGGAACTGGCTGGGGCCACTGTGTGAGGCAGGATGCTGGACTAGATGGACCACTGGTCTGATCCAGCAGGGCTCTTCTGATGTTCTTATGAAGGCCTCTCTGCCCTGCTGTTGGCCCTCCAGAGGAACTGGCTGGCCGCAGGGTGAGGCAGGATCCTGGACCAAATGGATCACTGGTCTGATCCAGCAGGGCTCTTCTTACGTTCTTATGTTATGTTCTCTCTTGGGGGGCAGGTGGTTGTCCCTGTTTACTATATTGAAAATATTTTAAAATCCCATGCTCTTAACATGTCTCCTTCTGAAGGCAGCTTCCAGTTTCAATCCGCTTTCAATGCACTTTCCAACTGGATTTTGCCAGTTCACACAGTGGAATCCAGTTGGAAAGTGCGTTGAAAGTGGATTGAATGTGGATTATTTAGCGCATGTGACCACAGCCATAATCTATGGGCCCCTTTTGGCCCCAGCCAGAGGAAAAGGAGCGTAACTCACACCTTCTTCATCCTCTTCTGGCTCCTGGTTCTCTCTAACAGAACTACAGAGCTCTTTTTTTCGGCCTCAGATCTGCCCCTTCCCAGCTGCGACCCCTTCCTGCTTTGCCCCCACGCAGGTCATTCTGTTCCCAGCAAGATTTTCCTTGGGAGTGGGATACTGTCTGTGCAAAGATCTCCCTTCTAACCTGCTCAGGATACGAACGGACATCCCCTCCTTTTCTGAAGCAAGACTACTGGGTCCCATAGATTCTCATCTCTGCTCATCTTTCTGTCTTCTTCATCCCCCCTCTCTGTGTGGGGGGCACTAACAACAGTGAGATATCCCTCCCCCCCTTTGTGTTTAGTTCTTAATTCAAAACACTTGTGTGCCACCTTTCTGTCATACTCTTGAACCCATTTCCAGATGTACGAGTAAGACCATGAACGCTGACAACAGACTCCAAATAACTGGCCTAACACTTTGGTGTAGTAGTTAGGAGCGCGGACTCTAATATGGGAGAACCGGGTTTGATTCCCCCACTCCTCCCCATGCAGCTGCTGCTGCGACCTTGGGTCAGTCCCAAGTTCTCTCAGAGCTGTTCTCTCAAGAGCAGTCCTCAGTAGAGCTCTCTCAGCCCCACCTACCTCCCAGGGTGTTTGTTGTGGGGAAGGGAAAGGAGAGTGTAAGCCACGCTGAGACTCCTTCGGGTCATGAAGGGCAGGGTATAAATCCAATCTCTTCTTCTTCTTTTCGTTGAGTATTTGTGTGTGCTTGAATGTGTGCTTCTGCCTGGAAGTCATGGGGACTTCTGGCAACCCCTAGTAGGGCTCAGACGTTTCACAGAGGTGGCTTGCTATTGCCTGCCTCTGCATCCCAGCCCTGGTATTCCTTGGAGGTCACCCTTCCAACTACTTGCCAAGGTCGGCCCTGCTTAACCTTATGAGATCTGACAGGATCAGGCTTGCCTGGGCTATCCAGGTCAGGGCTGCAAGTCAGTTTTGAAAAGTCATTTTAAACCCAGCCTTACATTTTCCCCTCTGAAGATCATAAGAGACGACGCTCCCCCTGCGCTTCTCTAAGCACCCTTTAACAAAGGACTTCTCTGCCACTGAACAAACCCCCAGTGTGAACTGAAACCATC
The DNA here is from genome assembly GCA_029375565.1 of Gekko gecko. Classification (NCBI taxonomy): domain Eukaryota; kingdom Metazoa; phylum Chordata; class Lepidosauria; order Squamata; family Gekkonidae; genus Gekko; species Gekko gecko. The sequence goes on along the minus strand of JAPDNY010000004.1, from coordinate 226,959,626 downwards.
ATGACCAGTTTGGTGTAGAGAGAGCCAGTCTGGCGTGGTGGTTAGGAGCGCGGACTCTAATCTGGGAGAACCGGGTTTGATTCCCCACTCCTCCACGGGCAGCTGCTGGTGTGACCTTGGGTCAGTCACAAGTTCTCTCAGAGCTGTTCTCTCAGGGGCAGTTCCCGAGAGAGCTCTCTCAGCCCCACCTACCTCCCAGGGTGTCTGTTGTGGGGAGGGGAAGGGAAAGGAGATTGTAAGCTGCTCTGAGACTCCTTCGGGTAGTGAAGGCAGGGTATAAATCCAATCTCCTCCTCCTCCTCCTTGGTGTTGGGACTGTAAGCATCCCCTTTGAGGATGAAAGCTGCAGCCTCGGGGACTCATACCAGGTCCAGTAATATGTAGCGCCTGGGCCATTAAGAGCTTTAAGGGTTAAAACCCACCCTTCCAATTGAACTTTGAAACAAACCAGCAGCCAAAGTAGATGTCTCAAGACCTCAGAAAAATGGCTGAATTTCCTCATTCCTATCAGCTGCAGGCAGTGCTAACTGAAGTTTCTGGGATATCTTCAGGGGCAGCCCCATGTGGTGCGCCTTGCAGTAGTCTAGCCTCAAGGGTGACAGTGCTGTGAATCAGCAGAGCTAGACTGGCTGCAGCCAGGAGAGGGGTAAAATTTTTGAGCCCTCGTCAGACAATTTTGCTTGAACTTCTTTCCCTCAATCCATTTTCGTTTGAACTAGGAGAGAATGTCGTGGCTCACGCCTCGATCTGGGGGCAGGGGCGCGAAATGGAGATGGTACGTCAAACGTGGTTGTGTCTCCTGGACCATCCTGGGATTCTCAGAACAGTTTGTGCTGTCGAAAACATTTCTCCTCAGATTAACGGCCTTCTCAGTCTGAGGGGAAAGCCGTAAACTTTTAATAGACTCATAAAGGGGGGGCGTCGCAATATTCCATCGTTTGATTGGCTGACCCCTTTTCTCCTAAGGTGGCTGAGAAGAAATAAGAGCGGAGGAGAACGGCTTTGGCCAGTAAAGATAAAACCTGTTCTGGAAAGATCAGAACTTCCCCCATAGGAAAGTTAACGGTTCTTTCAATTATCTGGGTTCCGTAAGGGCCGTTATCATCTAGGCCAAGATGGAGGTCAGAGAGGCAGGCCCTGAGATGTACCATAAAACACTGGCAAGCCATTCTTAAATCTGCAGGGCAGAAGTAATTGCATTGTTGGGTCAGATCCCATTCGCAGCATGTCACGTTAACAGCCCCCATGGTGGAAAAGTTTGGCCAACGGCAAGTCCCTTTTCTCCAGCTGCGGTTTATGAGGGACTGTGAGGCTCTTAATGCCGGGGGAAGAAAATTCTTCTCTCGTGAACGGACTCCGAGAAGATAAGGGAACGGGGAGGGGTCATCTGGCGACGGGCCAGGCTGGGATTTTCGAGGGGGAGGTAAACGGCATTGTGGACGTCATGGAGCCTGAGGGAGGGCGGGGTTTGAGGAGGGGAGGAGCCTCTGCAGGGTATAAGGCCATAGAGTCCCCTCTCCAAAGCAGCCTTTTTCTCAAGGGGAACTGATCTTGGTCAATTGAGATCAATTGTAATAGCGGGAGATCTCCAGGCACCACCTGGAAGTTGGTGACCCTATTTCAGCACCAGGGCAAGATAAGAACATAAGGCAATAAGGAGAACCCCATCCGGCCCCACCCACTTGATGGGCACTGGAGAAGGTCTCAGCAGGTGCCATGCCATGGGGGAGCACCTGAAATGTAATCCCTTTCTTGACCAGTCTCCCGAGAGCTAGGCGGACAGAAAGGACCATGGATTAGAGACTGTGCTGCATCTGAGATTGTGAGGGGCCGTCGTTTTGGGATGGACGTCAAGGCGGGCCTGTGTAGGTTCCGCCTGCCTGCCTGTTGCTGTCTCAGCCTTCCGTCGAACTGTTTTCTTGTCTTAATTTTTCACCGTTTACCCTTTTCCCTGACTTGGCTTAACAGAAAACAGCGGAAATACTGAGAAAATTAAATTTGGGTGGGTGTTTTTATATTAATCAGAGGATTATACACGGAGTATTGAATATACTACAGAGTTATTGGCTCTCCACATATGTCTAGTTTTGCGCTTGGGGCGCAGGGTACTAATTTTATGGTATGGTTGTAAGGGTCATCTATAGGAACCGGCCTTCTCAAGTCTGAAGAACTTTGGCATTTAAATTTGGCAGCAGCGCCGGCATGTTTCGAAATAAGTGAGGAGACCCTGCTCAAGTAGATTAACCGAAAAGTAAATCAATGCAAGTGTCAACTTGAAAGTAATATCGAATGTAAGATTCCTATATAGGATTTGTTCCTGAGGAAAGACCAGAGGTCTGAAACACTTGAATATCCAGAAAAAGTGTTGAGGTACAGATTGATTGAATTTGGAGCGGACTGCCTTTGAAAATACAGGACTGTTAGAGGGATATAGACTTTGAGAGTGTGGAGTAGGCTGCTATGTGAAATGTCATCGACCTTCGTATTTGTTCTACGAAGGAATAAGTGGTTGTTTTCTGTTACCAGACACTTGACATTATGGCTTCAAGCTAGTCTCTTGTATTGTATTGTACTATGGGCATCTAGCACACATCTGTATATATATTTTTCCATATCCGATTGGGTTAACAGAAAACAGCAAAAAAACTGAGAAAATTAAATTTGGGTTTATTTTTTTTTATATTAATCAGAAGTTTATACACAACATATTGAATATGCTACAGAGTTATCGGCTCTCCACATATGTCTAGTTTTGCGCTTGGGGCGCAGGGTACTAATTTTATGGTATGGTTGTAATGGTCATCTATAGGAACCGGCCTTCTTCCCGAGTTCAAATTCCACCCCTGGCCAGGCTTCTCTTGGGGGCAACAGAGGACTGGCAGGCGAGTGGGAATTTGACAATGAGATGAGAGCACCCTTTGCCCGACGAGGAACGCTGGCTGTTTCGGCTCTGCTTCGTCCACTAGTAGAGACCTCGTCTGGTGAACTCCACCGAGGAGATGTGGATGTCGTTCAGGATCTGCACTCTGGAGATGGCAGAGAGCTGCTTCTGTCGGTGCTCATACTGGAGGACCTTGCTGTCATCCACGAAAGCGTGGAAGTAGTCTTGGTCGGAGGAGATTTCGATCTGAAAAAAAGAGGTCGGTTGGTCCCTGGTTGAGAAGTGCACAATCACTGTAGAGCCCACGCCCTGTGCCAAATGACACACCTTCAGCTGCCTCCTAACAATCAAAACGTGAGGGGGGCTGGGCACACCTCCCTGGGGAGGTTGTCCCATAATCGAGGGGCTGCCACCAAAAAGGCCGTCTCAGATGTCCACCAGACTAACTTCTTTGGTCAATGGACAGTCAGGTGGTTCTGTGTGCCTCTGAAAAGAGCGATGTTGTTGACGGAGAACTTCAATACAATACAACACAACACCCTTTATTGGCATTACGCACTAAGAACTATACAAGACATAAGGAGTCCTCAGTACAGCTAACACACAACTTGCCTTTTAGAAGCCAGATATAGAAAAGTTGCCACTGTTTCAATAGTTGCAGCATTTTTTTGAGGAAAGAAGAAAAAAGGACTTATAATTATCCGGTTGGCCGATTAAATCCATTAACAACTCCTTGGTTAGGCAAACGAGGGAAGGCAACTGAGATTTACTGGTATTTGTACTGGGAATCCAGTGCGCCTGGTTGGTTCACAACTTGGGAATCTGGTGATGAACAGGGCAACGATGTTCAGTTCCCCACCAGCAGGCAACACCACGACTTCCTGATGACCACGACCACGACCCACGGATTTGGCTTCGGGGCAGACTTGGCTCCTGGGACCCAAGCCCCAGAACCTGCCTTGTGGTTCCGTTCTGTTTTTTTTCCTACTTGTGAGTTTCCCCAATTTCCCCTTTCCCTGTGTTTGGACTTCTCTCTATTACTCTTTGCTTGGAGTAGACTATCTACCTAGTCACAGCCTCGGTTCATAGAATCCTAGAATCCTAGAGTTGGAAGGGGCCAGAGAGGCCATCTAGCCCAACTCCCTGTTCAATGCAGGACCAGCCTAGAGCATCCCTGACAAGTGTTGGTCCAGCCGCTGCTTAAAGACTGCCAGGGAGGGGGAGCTCACCCCCCCCCAGGCAGCCGATTCCACTGTTGCACAAGGCTTCCCATAGAAAAAGTTTTCCCTAAGATTCAGCCGGTACCTTCCCGCCGGTAATTTAAACCCATGATTGTGAGTCCTCTCCTCCGCTACCAACAGGATCAGCTCCCTGCTCTCCTCTAAAGGACAGTCCTTCAAATACTTAGAGCAGGGCTGTCAAACATGCGTCTCGGGGGCTGGATCAGGCCCCCGGAGGGCTTCTCTCAGGCCCGCAGCGGAACTGGCTGTCTTCTGCTTCGGCTTCCAGTTCTGCTGCTGCTGCGTCATCGTAGGTTTGCAGCTGACAGATACACACCTGAACAGCAGACTCGAGATTGCAGCAGCACAGACATTTTGATGCAGTAATTCAGAGCAAGGGGTGTCAGTTGTCAGACACTGTTAAATAAGCAAGATATGGCAAGAGTGCTAAATGTTTGAAGCACGTTTTTATTTTAAGTAAAAAAAAAAGGCCATTCGTGTTTGTGTCCTTTATAAAGTTTATATCTCCGCTACCTGCCATTACATATTGTGACATGCATCGCCCGGCCCGACAAGGTCTCATTTATGTCAGATCTGGCCATCATAACAAATGAGTTCCGCACCCCTGACTTAGAGAGAGCAGTTCTGTCTCCCCTCAACCTCCCAAGTCCCTCAGCCTTTCCTCACAGGGCTTGGTTGCTCCTGACTTCGGCTCCAGTTCTCAACCGTGCTTGGTCCTTGACCGGAACCTGGTTTTCCACCACCTCCAATGGAATCCTCATGGGGAAATATCTTGGTGTTCCACCAGGATCTGCTCCATCTTCTGTCGGGGCCCCTGCCTCACGTCCCGTCATCTGGCAGCCCAGCATGCACAGTTTTTGCAACAGGGTCCTTCTTAGCTACGCCGGGCGTGGCGTGACTTTGTGTGTACGGGGAAGGCATTCGGAAAATTACCTGGAAGGGCTGCTTGGCTTCCAGTGGGAAGGTGTCGGTCAACACTTCCTGCCCCCATTGGTTGTCGAGAAAAGAGTTGCAGACGATGACCGAGTCTTTGAAGCGAGGGTTAAAGTGGAACGCGATCTGCTCTCCTGCGCCACAGAGGAAATTGATTTGGAACCTACAGAAGAGATTTTGGGGAGGGGGAAGAACCGCTTAAAGCAGACTCTGCTTGGGTGCATGAACACACAACGCTGCCTTATACTGAGTCAGCCCCTTGGTCTACCAAGGTCAGTATTGTCCACTCTGGCAGGAGGTCTCCAGGGTCTCAGGTCCAGGACTTTCATGTCACCTGCAACCTGGTCCTTTTAGCTGGAGATGCCGGGGATTGAACCTGGGACCTTCTGCATGCCAAACAGAGGCTCTTCCACTGAGCCAGGGTCTTCAGGCGCAGAGGTCTCTCCCAGCACCTCCTACCTGATCCTTCTACCTGGAGATGCTAGGGATTGAACCTGGGACCTTCCGCATGCCAAGCAGAGGCTCTTCCACTGAGCCAGGGTCTCAGGCACAGAGGTCTTTCCCAGCACCTACTACCTGATCCTTTCTACCTGGAGATGCTAGGGATTGAACCTGGGACCTTCCGCATGCCAAGCAGAGGCTCTTCCACTGAGCCAGGGTCTCCGGTGGAGGTCTCGCCCATCACCTACTACCTGATCCTTTTACCTGGAGAGGCCAGGGATTGAACCTGGGACCTTCTCTGCGCCAAGCAGAGGATCTTCCACTGAGCCAGGGTCTCAGGCACAGAGGTTTTTCACATCACCTACTACCTGACCCTTTTAACTGGAGATGCCAGGGATTGAACCTGGGACCTTCTGCATGCCAAGCAGAGGCTCTTCCACTGAGCCAGGGTCTCAGGCGGAGGTCTTTCCCATCACCTACTACCTGATTCTTTGTAGGTGGGATTGAACCTGGGACCTTCTGCTGACAGAGCAGATGCTCTACCACTGAGCCACAGCCCCACCCCACATAGAAACAGCTGGAGATGATGGCCTTACTCATTTGCCCTGGAGCCCGTTTCACCTTTGACCCTCACATTCCAGCCAGGACACAGCCCATCTGGGAATGAGGCTTCAAACTGTAAGGGAGAACAGAGGGACAGTGAGGTGCTACAACAGAATAACGCATTGAGGCTGCTGGACCTGCCTGTACTGGAAACAAAATCAAGGGGGAATTCTCCAGTGCCCCTCTGAGGCAGAGGAAGAGATCGTGCTGGACTTTGTCTGCAAGGTAGATAGACTGGACCTTTAGGTGTAATGTAGGAACTGACACACCAACTCCCAAAGTTTGCTTGCTTCCCTAGAGCAGTGTTTTTCAACCTTTTTGTGCAAAGGCACACTTTTTCATGAAAAAAATCACGGGCACACCATTAGAAAATGTTAAAAAATTAACTCTGTGCCTATATTGACTATATATAAAGTAATTCTCTTGAATAGGAATCAAATAAACACAAAGAAATTATTTTATAATTACTTTATTATGAAATAATAATACTTTATTTTATAATTGTTCATATGTTACGGATGAAATTGGAATTTTCCCACGGCACACCAGACAATATCTCACGGCACACTAGTGTGCCACGCACAGTGGTTGAAAAACACTGCCCTAGAGGTCCCTGTCAGAGAAGGCTCAAGGAGTCATTTCAGGCTAGGAGGAGGAGGAGGAGGAGGAGGAAGAGGAGGAGATTGGATTTATACCCCACCCAGCCTTCACTACCCAAAGGAGTCTCAGAACAGCTTACACCCTCCCCACAACAGACACCCTGTGAGGTAGGTGGGGCTGAGAGAGCTCTTTCCAGAACTGCTTCTAAGAGAACAGCCCTGAGAGAACTTGTAACTGACCCAAGGTCACACCGGCAGCAGCATGTGGGGGAGTGGGGGATCAAACCTGGTTCTCTCAGATCTCGCAGACTGCACTCCTAACCACTACACCAAACTGGCTCTCTTTAAAACCTCTTGCAGTGGACCCCAAGTTGCAACAGGTTTATTTGTGACCTTCCTCGGAATAACTTCTCTGATAACCATGGAGCTGTCCCTAGTGCTGAAATTCAATTAACCCACCATATAGCTTTGTCTGATATCTTGCTCTCTTCAAACAGGCTGTTTTGCAACCCAGCAATCCAATCGCCCCTTATTTGAGCTTTCAACCTCCCATTGTTGCTGACCTTCCCATGTTGCCTGTGAGCCACGGCTTTGCTGGGACGCAACAGCGACTTGGCTACAGGCAATCATTTTATATAAAAAGCAAAGAGAAGCGAAGGACAACATTCCTGCATGAACGATCCCTCCTCTTCATAAAAGAACCAGTTTTTAATGAGAAGCTGCACTTGACATTTTGCTGCCGTTGCTCTAGGCTCTTAGGAAAGAGCTTTCATGTATGATAACGGAATGGCTATTTACTCTGTGCCTAGTACCTGGCAGAAGGTTCAGACCTTGGGAGACAAAGCAACCTTTTCTGCTGTCCCTTTCATATATATTCTGCAGTAGGTGAGCGTTTCTCAGACCTGGTACACCAAGCCCTGTTATGTAAGGTGGGCCCTCTTTACTCTACTCTAGAAGAACCCCAAGTCCAGGTCTTCAGCATGGCAGGGAGAAGCAGCAATCCAGTTTGAAAGCAAGTGTGGTGCAGTGGGTTAGACTAAGGTCAGGGAGATTCAAGTCCAAATCCCTGCTGGCCTGAAACTACCGGGGTGACCTAGGGCCAATCATTCTTTCTCTCTCTATCTCTGCCTACCCTACCTCATAGGGTTGTTGCATGGATAACATGGAGGAAGGGAGGAGGAGGAGAAGAAGAGGAGGAGATTGGATTTATATCCCACCTTCATTCAGAGTGTCAGAGCGGCTTACAATCTCTTGTCCCTCCCCCCCACAACAGACACCCTGGGAGCAGTGTTCCCTCTAAGCTGACTTAGTGTGAGCTAGCTCACAGTTTTTTTAGCCTCCAGCTCACATATGTCTGTCTTAGCTCAGGAAGGGTGGCTCCAGAGGAAACTTATTTATGCCGTAGCCAAACCACTTGCTCACAAGTTTAATGCCAGTAGCTCACAAAGTAGAATCTTTGCTCACAAGACTTCACGGCTTAGGGGGAGCATTGCCTGGGAGGCAGGTGGGGCTGAGAGAGCTCTTACGAGGTCTGCCCTTGAGAAAACAGCCCTGAGAGAACTTGTGACTGACCCAAGGTCGCTCCAGCAGCTGCATGTGGAGGAGTGGGGAATCAAACCTGGTTCTCCCAGATTAGAGTCCACACTCTTAACTACTACACCAAACTGGCTCTCAATCCTGTGTATGCCTCCACCAGCTCCTTGAAGGAGGTGAAGAGTAAAAAAATGTGGAAATAAATGTGAATACGTAAGAGGGATGGAGGCGGGGTCTGTCTTCCCCTGTTTGAAAGGACTTCTTCTTTTTTAATTTAATTTTTTTATTTCAAAAATAGGACATAACACATAAACCTTATAAGAAGAACAATTAATCAACACGAGATAGTAGAATATTAACAATGACATTAGTAAGAAATGACATGAAAAGTAACTAATGACCAGTCTCACCAAGTAGTAGTGGTATAAACCAACATTCACCACCACAGCTTATTAATAAAATACAAAGAATGTAAACCATTTATCCATAAAATTGTGTCCACATGTCCACAGTTTCCATTGCTAGCAACTGGGTTGCAATTTTGTCTGAAGCGGCAGTGCCCCATACTTTTGCCATCCATTGTTTTAAAGTAGGTACTTTAATGAATTTCCAATTTTGCACTATCAGAATTTTTGCTGCCATTAACCATAGAGAAATCAATTCAGCATTCTGCTTCGTTAAAGCTGTCTTGGGCCAATAATGAAGGAAAAGTGATTCAGGAGAGTTAGGTAAGCTGTGGCCTGTTATTTTTTGCACTTCTTCTAAAACATAGTTCCAGGATGCAGTGGTTTTGGGGCAGGCCCGCCAGCAGCGGAGAAAGAATCCAGAAAGGATTCACTGCCACAGGAGGTGGTGGCAGCTACAAACATGGACAGTTTCAAGAGGGAATTAGCTAAACATAGGGAGCAGAAGTCCATCAGTGGCTATTAGTCTAGATAGGAACTCTCAGTCTGGGGCAGGTGATGCTCTGTATTCTTGGTGCTGGAGGAGGCAGCAGTGGGAGGGCTTCTAGTGTCCTGGTCCCACTGCTGGACCTCCTGATGGCACCTGGTATTTTTGGCCACTGTGTGACAGAGTGTTGGACTAGATGGGCCGTTGGCCTGATCCAACACTGGCTTCTCTTATGTTCTTATGTTCAGTTTTACCACACTCCCATCCAACACAGAGGCGTTGATTTAAACTTAAACATTGAAAAGGACTTCTGATTAGGCCTCAGGACTTCCCGGAGTATTTTTTAAAAATTATCTCTCTTCTCCTCTGCACTTAGGTTTTCTTCTGTGCTTGTGGATAGGCCATCTGTGGCAGCAGTTTTGTGGTTGTGCCCACCACCCTAGAATCACAGAGTTGGAAGGAACCTCCAAGGTCATCCAGTCCAACCCCTGCACAATGTAGGAAATGCACAAATACCTCCCCCCAAACACCCCCAGTGATCTCTTGCTCCATGCCCAGCAGGTGGCAAAAATACCTCCAGGATCCACGGCCAAACCGGCCTGGAGAACAATTGCTTCCTGACCCCAAAGCGGCAATGGGCATTTCCCCAGGCGTGGTAAGAAAGGGCCACCAGAACCCCGTGGCAGAAGCCCAAAGGTGCCGGCAGGCTTAAAAGGGTTGGGAGAGGCCCAGTCCCTAGGAAGGTGTCGAACTCAACAAATGCCGCGCCTCGTTGATCACACCCCCGCCTTCCTCTCTCCCTCCTGCCTTTTGGGCAAGGAGCGTTGCAAGGCAGCCTCCAGTCCCAGGCTCGGCCGGGGTCTGCCGCTCTCGTGTCGCCTGTTCCGGAGGGATCGCTCATCCAACGCCTCTCTTTCACACCAAGGCGACGAAAATTCACATGGACGTGCCAACAAGATGGAAGGGAAAGAGAAAGATTTTTAGGCGCCACGTGTCCTGTTTGCGCAGACTTGCTGCAGCTGGGTGGGGAGCTTAGGCATTGCTTGGCTTGCATTCGAAAGATACCACCCTGTTTCTCTTCTCCGGCTGTGAGCAAATGCCTCGGCAGAAAGGTCTGCTTAGAGGTCTGATACTCATGCTTAGCATTTATACAGCGCTCCCATCATGTGTTCAAAGCGCTTCACATATATTATCTTACAACAATCCAGTTAGGTAGATTAGTATTATCAACCCCGTATTGCAGATTGGGGAAGCGTGTTTTTAAAAAAGAGAGTTCAAAAACCTTTAAGGGTCAAAAAGTGACTGTATATCAAATAAAAATATTTATTTTGAATACTGAGTTCATGAGAGAGGTACAGTTTGGACAAGTTTGTATTTAGTTGTTGGAAGCCGCCCTGAGCCCTGCCTGGCAGGGAAAGGAGCGGGATAAAAATGGAATGAATAAGTAAATCAATAAAAGTAACTTTCTGGGTCATAGCTGAGAGCCAGTTTGGTACAGTGGTTAGGAACACGGACTCAAATCTGGGAAAGCCAGGTTTGATTCCCCACTTTTACACATGCAGCTGTTGGTGTGACCATGGGTCAGTCATAAGTTCTTTCAGAGCTGTTCTCTCAAGAGCAGTCCTCGAAAGAGCTCTCTCAGCCCCACCTACCTCACAGGGTGTCTGTTGTGGGGAGGGGAAGGGAAAGGAGTTTGTAAGCCGCTCCAAGACTTCTTCGGGTAGTGAAAGGTGAGGTATAAATCCAATCTCCTCCTCCTCCTCCTCCTCCTCCTCCTCCTCCTCCTCTTCTTCTTCTTCTTCTCCTTCTTCTTCTTCTTCTTCTTCTTCTTCTTCTTCTTCTTCTCCTTCTCCTTCTTCTTCTCCTTCTCCTTCTTCTTCTTCTTCTTCTTCTTCTTCTTCTTCTTCTTCTTCTTCTTCTTCTTCTTCTTCTTCTTCTTCTTCTCCTCTCTCCCCATCTATGCCATGTTAGCCTTAATTTACTTCATTTATACCCTTCTTTTCTTCCCACTGGGGAACCCAAGTGTCATATGACATTCTCTCCATTTTACCCTCTCCACAACCCTGTGAGGTAGGTTAGGCACGAGAGCCTGTAACTGGCCCCAGATCATCCCAGCGAGCTTCCAAAGCAGAGTGGAAGATCGGAACCCGGCTCCCAATCGGATGCTCTAACCACTACGCCCAAGTCTGTTTTCATGCCCACTGCATGCCCCTGCCGAGAGTGAGTTTTCTGTTCCCCCTTACCCGCAGCACCATCCTGTTTGGACTCCTCTCTGCCTCCAGACCCGCGAGGAGACGCACAGTCCGTGCAGCTGGATATATTTATGAGATCCCCCAAAATCACATGTTTGCACACGGCTGATTAACCGAGCCAGAAAATAACAAAAGCGGGCAGGAAGTGAGAAAAGAATCCTGCTCTCTCAGCAGATTTGGGAATCCCGGCTCTAGCAGTGTCCATCTCAGTTCATGATTAGGGCATTTGATATGCTTTTTTTGGGAGGGGGGATGTGGATTTCCTGGTCAAAGCTGACTGCAGCTGGCAGGCCTGGTTAGCAGGGGAGGGGGTTGGGGACCCAACGCAGTCCTGAGCTGAGCGAGTGTTGCTTGGCTCAGACCCGGGCCACTTGGCTACGATTACTCTTGTGCTGGCCACCAGGGGTCTTTCAGAGGGGTGGCCCACCAGCCATGTCCCGGTAAGATAGTAGGGTGAGTCCATCCCTGCTGGTGAGGCCTGGCCTTTGGGCGATTCTGCATTGGCTTTTCCCTCCGTTGTTCTATGAAACCCACGTTGGAACAGAAATTCCCCTCTGGCATTGCATGCTGCTTTTGCTCCCTTTGATCACCAGATTTTATGGTAGCCTCCACACTCCATGCTGCTTTCGCTTTCCTTTGATCATCAGGATTTTGTGGTGCCTTCTGCATAGATTTATGGCCGTTCCTGGCTGACTTTGCAGTCAGTACAGCATTGGTCCAGGTTGTCTGAATGTGGTTTTGAGCTGCATTTCTTCCTCCCAGTTGAGAAAATGTGGAGCGAATGCTAGATGCAGAACTGCCCTTTGAAGAGAGGCTAGATTTCAGGAGAGATGGAAGAGCTCTCACATAGCATAAGTGGTTAGAGTGTTTCAGAGGGTAGACATGTTGGTCTGCTGCAGAAGAGCTGAATTCGAGTCCAGCAGCACACTAGAGACCAACTAGATTTTGGGATATAAGATTGGAGAGTCAAAGCCCCCTCAGTCAGATACAAGTTACAATGGAGATCCAAGTGAAACAACGACAGAACACCACTAGTAGTCACATACAGCTCTCAGTTCAACGAATCATTATCAACAACGTCAGATCTCGGAAGCTAAGCAGGGTCGGCCCCGGCTAGTATTTGGAAGGGCGACATCCAAGGAATACCAGGGTCGTCATGACACTGAGGCAGGCAATGGCCAACCACATCTGAAATGTCTCTTGCCTTAAAAACAAGTCCAGCTCACCACCTAGTGGTGCCTAACACTAAAAGAGCTAGAACTTCTGGCTTCCAGACAATCTTCAGATCTCCTGGCTATAAGACACACACTTGTCTCAAGCTGATGGCCACAGTCCCTGAACAAACCGAAGAGATAACAGAAACTGTGCAGAATATTGCGCTAATAAATTTTAAATATTGGTCAAAAAGATTTCATACAAAAAAGTGTACTATGTTTACATAACATATCAAATGTAGGCGAGGACGGTGATCTCCGGAAAGTTCTGCCATTTCAACACAAGTCTTCTGAACAATAATGTCTGACCTTACAAAGCAGTATAAAACATGTTTACATTAATGTGGAGGAATCTCAGGTAAGTACACAATCAAATCAAAATAAAACCGATTTGATAACCTGAGAGATCCATGAAACTAGTTGATGATGAATCAGTTGACATGATATAGAGAAACACCACATGTAAGGTTATCATATCAGTTTTATTTTGATTTGATTGTATACTTACCTGAGATTCCTCCACATGAATGTAAACGTGTTTTATACTGTTTTGTAAGGTCAGACATTATTGTTCAGAAGAAGACTTGTGTCGAAACGACAGAACCACAAGCACTCAAAATCCAGTGGGAGAACATTTTGGTCTTCCAGGGCGTTCCATGGCTGATCTACGAGTGGCAGTCCTCAAACAAAGCTTCAAAGAGAGATTGCAATGGTAGACTGCTCAACTTGAGTTCATTCACAAGTTCAGAACAAGGGGCATAGAACTTTTAGCTCACTGCAGATGCTAAATTTCTGCCCCCAAGCATTTCTCCTCTGTTCTAATCATGAAGAAGGAGGAGGAGGAGGAGGAGGAGGAGGAGGAGTTGGATGTATACCCTGCCCTTCACTACCCGAAGGAGTCTCAGAGTGGCTTACAATCTCCTTTCTCTTCCTCTCCCCACAGCAGACACCCTGAGAGAACTGCCCTTGAGAGAGCAGCTCTGAAAGAACTTGTGACTGACCCAAGGTCACACCAGCAGCTGCACACAGAGGCGTGGGGAATCAAACCCGGTTCTCCCGGACTAGTCCATGCCCCTAACCACTACACCAAACTGGCTAGAAAAGCAATGCTCTGATGCGGACTGTTTCCTTGATTTACCTTCGATGTGCTTGGTGATACTTTGGGGAGACATCCAAAATGGATGGGAAGGAAGATCTCCTTGCTCTCTGGCTTCCCCTTTGTTATCACCTGACTCGGTGTGATCCTAAGAAGTGTTGCATCCTGCAAAGTCTGTTGAAGTCAGTGGCCTTAGATGGGTGGAACTCTGCTTAGGATGTCCCTATTAGCCTGTCTGAAGAGCTTTTACGCTTCACAGCTTCCCGGGAGTTCCAGCCAGCAAAGAATGACAAAGCCCGGATTGTTGGTGAAAGACCAGGACTTTGCTGTCCTCCCAACGCGGGCACATTCCGCTGATGTCTCTTTCCAACTTGGTACAATGCAAACCGCATGTGACTCTGGGTGCCGGGAGCTGATTCGATATATTTCCCCCCACGTTAGAAAGGTTTGAAAGGACAAGTAAGTGAATGGTTTCTAAATGAGCTGAGCGAGTGAATCGCTTTAATCCATTTGGAAAAGTGCTCAGATCGAATAATGGATTATACCAGGGATTCTGGGCCTGCGCCAGGAAGGGGAGGGGGATGTGGCTCAGGCTGAGAGCGTCTGCTTGGCATACAAAAGGTCCCAGGTTCAATCCCTTGCCTCTCCAGCTAAGTTGGCCACCCTGAGCCTGCTCGCCGGGAAGCCAAGTTATAAATTGAATTAATAAATCATAATAAATAAATAAACGAGGAGGAAGAGAATATTGGATTTATACCCCACCCTTTACTTGGAGTCTCAGAGTGGCTTACAATCTCCTTTCTTTTCCCCTCCCCACAACAGACACCCTGTGAGGTAGGAGGGACTGAAAGAGCTCTCTCGAGAACTGCCCTTGAGAGAACAGCTCTGAGAGAACTTATGACTGATCCAAGGTCACACCAGCAGCTGCATGCAGAGGAGTGGGGAATCAAACCCGGATCTCCCAGATTAGAGTCTGCGCTCCTAACCAAATGTTGCGGCAATGTGAAAGACCTTGACCTGAGACCCTGGAGAGCTGCTACCAGTTGAGTAGACAATACTGATCTTGATGGACCAATGGCTTTGTTACCCAAAATAGGCAGTCTCCACTAAGTTTTGGGCAATTAGCTTGGAGACAGAGTGAGTGGTGGGTAACAAGCATCGAGACACTTATGTATACAGAGATAGTCCAAGTGAGAACTCTTGAAATAACCATGCCGTTATTCTACTGGAAAGGTTTTATTGGACAAAATATTTTTTTTAAAAAAAGGATAAAAGAAGGGCACACAGAGCAAACACATACAAGAACTAACTAGGAAAATCAAGAAGACTGGGGATATCATTGTAGGGATGGGTGATATTTACTGGTCTCAAAGAGGTCCGCGGAAACAGCAAGTCAAAGAGGAAACCACCAGAGTTTCAGGAAGCGAGAGAGAGTGGGTGTGTGCGGTGGGATCCAAGAACGCACAGACACTGCCAGGTCAGGAAGGTGACATATTTATAGGACAAAAACGTATCCTGAGGCAGGTGGACACACCCCCAGAGGACAACGAATTGATTGTTCTGCCGGAGGTAGACAAATGGGTGGGACAGGTTTGATGGCCCTACAAGCACCGGGCAGGAAGGATGATGGGGAAGGTGGATAGACTTAAGCATTGCATGAACGGCGCATAATCAAGGATAATGCATGGAGAATTTCCCAGGAGAATTTCCTGGCTGTTGTGTGACTGGTCTCCATCTTGGTTCACTTTCGCCCTGCAGTGAAGGTTTTATGGCGATGTACAGAGGGGTGCTTTTGCCTTAGGCTGCCCTTCAGCGGGAGTTCAGCTGCTAAAAGTCGATGGCCACTTCACGGATTCACCCGAGCACCAGGGCTACCTGTGGTCCTTTGTGTCCAGACCTTAATGCTCCCTCCTGGCCTGGAAAGAAATAGGGATGTGACGACAGTTCATGCAGTTGGCAGACAATGTGAAGTCTCTGGCACTTATTAAGGAATTTATTTATGGAGGAAATGTGCGTCTTGCTATTCTCTGTTTAAAATGAGGCTCAAGGCAGCTCCCAACAACAGTTTACTTTTGCCAAAAGATGGAAGGATGAGGATATACCTACTAAGGAAGAGGTGATTTTTAAGATATTAGATGTAGTGGAATTAGAGAAATTAACTTTTATACGACAAGAAAAAGACCCTGAAACTTTTGAAAATTATTGGTTGAGTTTTTATAGGTGGCTAGAAAGGAGAACTTAGTATTTCATGTTGGATTTTTGGTGATGCATGTAGATTTAAAGGTATTAAAGGAGTTAGGCAAATAGCTAATGTCAGTGAAAAAAGAAATATTAAATGGAAATGGAAATTTTCTGCAAATGTAAGATAACGAAGTAACGAAAAGGTGATAATTTATGTTGTGGTTGCTTTTTGTTTGTTTGCTTGTTTGTTTTGTTTCAGTTGTTAATGTCAATGTTGTCTCTTCTTTGTATGTGTGTTTAGTATGTTATAAAAACTATAATAATAATAAAAAATGTAAAAAACAACAACAGTTTTTGAAAGTGAAAAAGCACACGGTTGGGGAGAAAAATCACAGTATAAAGATGTAAATAAAATTGGAGGCCCAAAGGTATCTTGAGGGAAGACTAAGTACGGAACCGGTATGGATCAGCACCGAGGATTTGGGACTCAGACCCGAAATGCCTGGATTGTACCCCTGCTGTGGTCTTCAGCCCTGGAAACCTACTGGAGTTGACTGGAAGGTCATGAGAGCCGTATTCAAAACCTCCCAGCTTTTTGTTTCTTTGTCTGCAAAATGGGAACAATAAGCTTGGGTGATGGGGAAGCTGGGAGGGAAGGCGGCATGGCATAGCCTCATCTTGTCAGGTCTCAGAAGCAATGCAGGACTGGGACTTGGATGAGAGACCACCAAGGAAGACTCTGCAGAGGAAGGCCGCCCATGGCAAACCATCTCTGCTTCTCACTTGCCTCGAAAGCCCCTTGCTGGGGTCGCCATAAGTTATAAGCTAAGCAGGGTCAGGTACTTGGATGAGAGACCACCAGGGAAGGCTCTGCAGAGGAAGGCCGTGGCAAACCACCTCTTGATTCTCACTTGCCTCAAAAGCCCTTTGCTGGGGTCACCACCAGAGGTCGGCTGCAGCTTGACACCACCACCAGAGGTCGGCTGCAGCTTGACAGCACTTGAGACTTGAGATTGATCCACACTCAATAAGGAAGTTCCCCATTCCAATCCCCTCTCTGCCACAAACTCAGACAGTAGGTGATTTTCAGCAAGTAACTACTGCCTCCTAGAGATCCTGAAAAGCTCCTGACAGTCCAAGTAGACCAGACTCATCTAGCAGGAATAATTTACTTTCTTTGTCTTCATTTATACCCTACTCTTCTTCCCAAAGGGGACCCAAAGCGGCTTACAGCATTCTCCCTTTCTCCTTTTTATCCTCACAACAACCCTGCGAGGTAGGCCAGGCCGAGTGTGTGTGATTGGCCGAAGGTCACCCAGCAAGCCTTGCATGGCAGCCTGAGGGCCTGAACCTCTGATTTCCCAGAGCCCACTTTAACCACTACCCTACACTGTCCTGACTTGGGATCATACATCTGTGATAGGGGTGTGTGTTTTACCTATAAACCAACTCCCTCCCAACAGATTTCACATCAAGGCAAAAAACAGATCTGGTGAGTTCCAGCGAGGTAGTGCGGTAGAAGCAGTTTGGTGTAGCACTTAGGAGTGCGGACTCTGATCTGGGAGAACCGGGTTTGATTCCCCACTCCTCCACATGCAGCTGCTGGTGTGACCTTGGGTCAGTCACAAGTTCCCTCGGAGCTGTTCTCTCAAGGGCAGTTCTCAAAAGAGCTCTCTCAGCCCCACCTAACCTCACACGGTGTCTGTTGTGGAGAAGGGAAGGGAAAAGAGATTGTAAGCCGCTCTGAGACTCCTTCGGGGAGTGGAGGGTGGAGTATAAATCCAATCTCCTCTTTCTTCTTCTTCCTCTTCCTCCTCCTCCTCCTCCTCCTCCTCCTCTTCTTCTTCTTCTCGCTTTCCAACACTACCCAGTTTGTTGTAGTGGCTAAGGGCACAGAATCTAATCTGGGAGAACCAGGTTTGATTCCCCACTCCTTCACATGCAGCTGCTGGTGTGACCTTGGGTCAGTCACAAGTTCTCTCAGAGCTGTTCTCTCTAGGGCAGTTCTCAAAAGAGCTCTCTCAGCCCCACCTAACCTCACAAGGTGTCTGTTGTGGGGAGGGGAAGGGAAAGGGATTGTAAGCCACTCTGAGACTCCTTTGGGTAGTGAAGGACAGAGTATAAATCCAGTCTCCTCTTCCTCCTCCTTTTCTTCTTCCTCCTCTTCCTCCTCCAACAGTAACCTACCTTATAGGGTTATTGTAAAGATCACGGAGGCAACATAAATGAAGGGCTTTGAACAGACTGTGAAGCACTTTGTGTCTATTAAAATTGTGGAATGCCGTTTTCTACAGGCTCTACAGCACAGGTAGCCAGAATTTGTAATACCGTGGATTCTAGGGGAAGAAAAATGTCCTGGAGTTATACCACTTTTCGGACTGCAGGTGGCGCTCCAGGGCAACTTAAAGACACTCCTCGGTTTGGCCTATTGTGCGAATGTGGCGGTTCGGAGTGAGCTGAAACTCATCCGGGGAGACAGAGAAGAAAGTCTGGAGCCTTTCCAGAATCACAGGGCTGGACACGATGTTCTGGGAAAGCTCCGGACAGTTCACACACCCTAATCAAAACTTTCTCACTCTTTTTGTGTCCGTGTGGGGAATCTCTAGCCAACGTTTCCCCTTGTGCTGTGGACGGTTTCAGAGATTTTTATCGTCCCAAGTTGCTTGTCATACAGCCCACAGTCCTTCGTGGCAGACAGCTGGGCCAAATTGCCTCGCTGCTTTGACTTTCGAGGACGGGAGCTCTGAGAACGAGTTTCTTCTGTCTGTGTCCAAAAAAGTAAACAAATTGCATCATCTTCCCACTATTAAGGGAGGGTTTTTGTTCTCTTTTTTTAAGGTAAAAGTAAAGGTTTCCCTTGCTCGAAAGCCAGTCGAATCTGGCTCTAGGGGTGCGGTGCTCATCTCCGTTTCCAAACCGAAGAGCCAGCACTGTCCGAAGATGTCTTTGTGGTCATGTGGCCGGCATGACTAGACACCGAGGCGCGCGGAACACTATTATCTTCCCACCGAAGTGATACCTATTTATCTATTTGCAATTTCTTGCTTTCAAACTGCTAGGTTGGCAGGAGCTGGGACCACAGACGGGAGTTTGCCCCAAATATTGGTAAATTGATTTCTACTTCCACATAGTTTCCTGGCTATTCAGTCATGCATCCTGCACAGTAACGGTGGCATCCATTGCTCATCTTCCGTATGCCTACATTTCTTCAGCGTTCCAGACTTGGCAGCTTTAAAAAAAATGTTGTTCCCGAGTATGGGTTGCTGGACATGCAAATAGGTCTGAGCTGCGGGCACAGAGAAAGGTCACAAAAACAATGCTGTTTTTCTTAAGCAGGAGAAATGTGGGGAAGGAAGGTAGGTAGGTAGGTAGGTAGGAAGGAAGGACGGACGGACGGAAGGAACTTCTGCATCTTGAAGGTCCATTTCAGTGTAGCTGGAATATATACATATAGGCATTTATATTCCGGTTTGCTCCCTGTCTTGGGACTTAAAATGGATCACATAATAAATGCAAAATTAAAAAAATAGAGTACACAACACTTTGCTGATTTCAGGAGTTCAGCTCCCTCAGGGCCTCCAGTGAAACCGACCAAGAGGCCTTTGGCTCTTTCCAAGGCCTCTGACCATACCCAGTAAACATCTGAAATGGAGGAGGAAGAAACATAGCTCAGTATACAATATGTTGCTGATTTTGGGAGTTCGGCTCACTTAGGGCCACCAGTGACACAGACCAAGAGCCCTTTGGCTCTTATCAAAGGCCTTTGGCCACACCTGGGTAAATGTCTAAAATGTAGGAGAAAGAAATGTGGTCTAGTATACAATACTTTACTGATTACAGGAATTCAGCTTGCTCAGGGCCACCAGTGACACAGACCAAGAGCCCTTTGGCTCTTACCAAAGGCCTCTGACCATACCCAATAAATACCTGAAACTGAGGAGGAAGAACCATATCTCAGGCTACAACATTTTGCTGATTTTGGGAGTTCAGCTCACTCAGGGCCACCAGTGACACAGACCAAGAGCCCTTTGGCTCTTACCAAAGGCCTCTGGCCAAATCTAGGTAAAGAGAAAAGGAAGAAGCTCAGTCCAGATCTTCATCACCTTTCTTCCCTGGAAGTGAACTTAGTCCAGTGAGTCCCAGCGGTGGGGTGGATTGAACAGCTGGGAACTCCACAGATCCCGGAGCTTCGGCACGCGTGCCGCTTTCTAATCTTTTTTAACCGTGTTTACCCTAACCCTCCTGTCACTGCTGGATAAAGTATTGCTAAGATAAACGGGGCAGGGAAAGGCTACAGGTGGGTAAACAAAGGTGCCCCTGATAAAACAGGCCTACAGTCTGGAAATGTTTGGCCGGCATTGTTTCCCGAAGTTTTGTTGCGCCACCCGGATGAAATTGCCCGTCTCCCCCACTGGAACCCTTTTCTGTGCCCCCGTGGGGACCTTTTTCCCATCCCAACAGTGCCGAAAGCAAAACAGAGGTCCGCTTTCTCAGAAACCGATCTGCGACTTTGGGGTTTCAAGCCTATAGTTAAGGCTCGGCTATAATTATCTCCCGAGGGCTCCCCTCCAGACCGTAGGAAAACTGACTCATCTCTGGGGTTTTGGGACGTGTCGGTCTTTCCAAATCGTTGCTCTGTCATTACGGAGGGTCCCATAAGCTCATCGATTAAGCATTCGCGTGAGAAGGCAGCTAAGGAAAATACCAGGCCATGAGGGTTTTGATTGTCGACCGAACATGGAGCGGGAAGGCGTTGCGGTGGAAGGACAAAGTCCCCGTGAGGCACTTGGAGCCGAAACAAAGGGTTTAAGGTTGATTGACAGGCCCTTTGTGATGCCTTGACCCTTCGTGATGTCTTCGCTCACAAATGTCAGCATCCGCGGTACGCCCTGACTTGGAGGGCCGAGGCTCGCCTGATCTCACCAGATTTTGGAAGCCAAGCAGGGACAGCCCGGGTTAGTATTTGGACGGGAGACAGCCAAGGAGGGCCACGGCTGCTGTGTAGAGGCAGGCAATGGTGAGGCGCCCCTGAATGCCTCTTGCCTTGAATACCTCAGTCGGTTGCCATAAATCAGCCCCCTTCCAAATACTAGCCAGGGCCAATCCTGCTTAGCTTCTGAGATCTGATGAGATCCGGCTGGCCTGGGCTATTCATGTCAGGCCCATCACCTCCTGCCTGGCCCTTTTAACTGGAGATGCCAGAGACTGAACCTGGGACCTTCTGTACGGCAAGCAGAGGCTCTTCCACTGAGCCAGAGACCCTCCCAAGTTACTACCTGTTCTCTACTTGCAAATAGCCCTGACCTGGATAGCTCAGGCTAGCCGGATCTCGTCAGATCTCAGAAGCTAAGCAGGGTCGGCCTGAGCTAGTATTTGTAATGCTGACCTTCAAGGAATACCAGGGCTGCGTCACAGAGGCAAGCAATGGCCAACCGCCTCTGAAATGTCTCTTGCCTTAAAAACAAGTCTAGTGGTGCACAATTCTGAAAGAGCTAGAACTTCTGGCTGCCAGACAGTCTTACGATCTCCCGGCTATACTACAGACACTGCCATAAAATAGTAATTATTAATTATTGTTATCAGATTGGCCTGCCCTGCCCTGGATAGCCCAGGCAAGCCCAGTCTCGTCAGATCTCGGAAGCTAAGCTGGGCTGTCCCTGGCAAGTACTTGGATGGGAGACCGCCAAGGAATACCAGGGTCATGACGCAGAGGTAGGCAATAGCAATCCACCTCTGAAACATCTCTTGCCTTAAAAGAAAGTCTAGGTCTCCACCTAGTGGGGCATAATGCAAAAAGAGCTAGAACTTTTGACTGCCAGACAATCTTAGGATCTCTTGGCTCTACTACACACACTGCCTAATAATAATAATAATAATAATAATAATAATAATAATAATAATAATAATAATAATAATAATAATAATGGTAGTGAGGAGGAGGAGGAGTTGTAAATAGATATGCCCACTCTTGGACAGTGATGATGAAATTTCTGTCCAAAAAATTCCTGTGATGCAAATGTATGCAATTGTTGGTAATGGGCCCATCTTCAAAATACATCATCCTGCCACACTGACAGGGCACTTGGCTGGACATCAAGACACACAGAAAGTCGGCTGGTTTTAAGGAGTGACTCTCCCAGTGTCTCATCCGCTGTAAAGTTGAACATTTGCAAAATAGCAAGGATCTTGCTGTAGCCCATATTTTTAAAAGCCTGGTAAATACAATTGCCCCCCCCAAAACCCT
Source organism: Gekko gecko (assembly GCA_029375565.1). Lineage (NCBI taxonomy): Eukaryota > Metazoa > Chordata > Lepidosauria > Squamata > Gekkonidae > Gekko > Gekko gecko. The sequence goes on along the minus strand of JAPDNY010000004.1, from coordinate 226,937,517 downwards.
CCCCCAAAGTTAAAAAGGTAAAAGTAGATCAAGTTAACATTTTTAGAAGTTATTTTTTTGCAAAGGTTAATTTATCTACTTCATTTATTTACGAAAATTCTATCCCAGCCTTCTGCCCCCAGAAGGGCCACTCAGGCGGCTAATAATTTAGAACATATGTGAGAGAAATCCCATTTTCACACCATTAAAATTAGCCCCGCCAAAAAACATGCATCATTAAAACAAATTAAAAGCAGAGTTAAAATATGTACAAAGACGTAAAAGCAGCAGTTAAAATATTGGTCAGAAGACTGGCAACCGAAGGAGACCGATGAATCTCCTGGGTACAGAGTTCTGAAGAAGAAGAAGAAGAAGAAGAAGAAGAAGAAGAAGGAAGAAGAAGAAGGAGGAGGAGGAGGAGGAGGAGGAGGAGGAGGAGGAGGAGGAGGAGAAGGAGAAGAAGAATTTTATTTATTTATTTGATTTTTACCCTGCCCTCCCAGCCTAGGCTGGCTCAGGGAGGCTTACAACAGAGTAAAATTCCAACAATACAATACCTAAAATCACATAAATTAATATAAATACAGTGTCGAAACTCCAACATAGTAAAGTGCTAGCAACATCCTCAGTTTACGGTCAGCCTCTTCGGTCTTCTTCGGCTGTCTTAGGTGATTGGCTCCGGCAGTATTTAAAGGACCAATGGGGTCAGGGTCCAGCCAACATAGGTATTAATTGTTGTTGGTAGGAGTATTAGGTGGTGGCAGCTCCGAAAGCCTGGCGGAAGAGCTCTGTTTTACAGGCCCTGTGGAACTGTGAAAGGTCCCGCAGGGGCCTGGTCTCTCCTGGGAACTTGTTCCACCAGAGGGGAGCCACCGCTGAAAAGACGAGGAAGAAGAGTTGGATTTATGCACTGTCCTTCTCTCAGAATCTCAGAGCAGTTTATAATCTCCTTTCCCTTCCCCTCCCCACAACAGTCACCTTATGAGGAAGGTGGGGCTGAGAGAGGTCTGAGAGAACTGCCCTTGAGAAAACAGCTCTGAGAGAACTTGTGACTGACCCGAGGTCACCCAGCTGGCTACATGCGGAGGAGTGGGGAATCAAACCCGGTTCTCACAGATTAGAGTCCGCCGCTCTTAACCACGACACCAAGCTGGCTTGGAGTTCCAGAGCTTTGCAACATACTTAAGAAAGGCCGAATAAAACATGTGGAATGATTCGGTAATGAGCATTTTAAAACCCCCTCAACAAATCAATACATTTAGCACCAGCAAGTTAACATGCAAAATGATTGCGAGTCACAGTTGTGATCCCCAGAGCGGCATTTTCGGTGATTTTTCTTCCTCCTGCTTTCACCAGCGGAAAAGCTGATAGGATCAAACCCTGCGTGCCCCCTCCACGCACCCAAGACAGGACGACTTGATTCAAAGTCCCTACAGCAAATGGATTTTTTAAAAAATGTGGATGCACATGGATCTTTTTTTAAAAAAAATCTATAACTTTGCCGACCCAGTTCTGCCGATGTTGTTTCTCTGTGCTCCGTTAGGAAACCAAATCAGAGGGAAAACATCTTAACATCTCTGCTGAGAACTAGGGTTACCAGCTGCAGGTTGGGATTTTGGGGGCGGGGCCTGGGGAGGGTGGGGTTTGGGGGCAGGAGGGATTTCAGTGGGGTACAATGCCACAGAGCAGAGGTGTCAAACTCATTTGTGACGAGGGCCGGGTCTGACATAAATGTCACTTTGTCAGGCCGGCCCATGCGTGCCATGAACATAATGCCAGGTACCGGGGATAGAAACTGTATAAAGGACAGCAGTTGGTAAGCATCGAGTTGGCGCATCCCTCACTGCAAGGCCCCCTGGGCTGGAAAGGGGGTGCAGAGGAAAACCCCCAGAGGCAGACTGGAGAGGCAGCAATGCGGCACTGGGCAGATGTTCCCACGATGCTTGACTGCTGCAGACGAGGTTGTTCTGCCTAGATGAAGCCACGATGGAGCAGCTCTGCCAACTCCCCCCCACCAGCATTTCCTCCCTTGCGTCAGTTGCTTGCGGGCCGCATAACAGCTCCGGGGGGGCCGGATCTGGCCCCCGGGCCTTACGTTTGACAGCCCCTGCCATACAGTCCGCCTTCCAAAGCGGCCATTTTCTCCAGGCGAACTGATCTCTGTCACCTGGAGATCGGTCGTAATAGCTGGTGATCTCCAGCTACCACCTGGAGGTTGGCAGTACTACAGACATCTGCATGATTTCATCCGGGGAGAGTGAACTGGAAGCGTTGGGTGGTGAAAAGAGAATGGGTTCTTTCGCTCTGAGAATTTAGAAGAATCTGATTTGTTCCCTGCCAACCCTTTAAATCATGATGAACTCCACCTAGGCCATCTGGCCCTGGCTGTCCCCGGCCTCCAAGCCTCCAATGTCGACTAGGAAAGAATTTTCAGCGGCAGAAACTTGGTTAAAAAGGGAGTCTTGGAACTGTACAATCGTCCCTGTTGGGAAAGGCTCGGGCCTGTGCCTCCAGGCATCGAAGGAAAGCTTAGCCAGCGTATCTACTGATCTAATGGGAGAGACAGGAAATCAGGGAAACTCATCCGTGATGCCTGTGCAAACACTGTGTGGAATAAGAGATGTATTCACCCGCTGCTAAGGTTTAAGGCAGGAATTTTCTCCCCCCCTCCCAGTAAAGGTCTCTGTAAAGCCCTGGCCTGGGCGGCTGGACTGATCTTGTCAGATCTCGGAAGCTAAGCAGGGTCAACCCTAGAATCACAGATCATAGAACCCTAGAGCTGGAAGGGACCCCAAGGGTCATCTAGTCCAACCCCCTGCACAATGCAGGAAATTCACAAATACCTCCTCCACACACACACACCCAGTGACGCCTGCTCCATGCCCAGAAGAGGGCAAAAAACCTCCTGGCCCCAAAGTGGCAACCAGCATATCCTTGGGCGTTGTCTGCCTACATTCACAGAGTCAGCATTGCTGTCAGATGGCCGTCGAGCCTCTGCTAGGAAACCTCCAAAGAAGGTTTGTGCTTTGGATGGGAGACCTCTGAGGAAGCCCAGGGTCGCTACACAGAGGCAGGGAAAGGCAAACCGCCTCCGTTTGGCCTGGAAAACCCTACAGGATTGCCACAGGTCAGCTGCGACTCGAAGGGTTTTTCCGCCACCACAAGATTGGTTTGACCCCAAAAGTAGGGAGCCGGGGGGGGGGGCAGGAGGATCAGTAAATATCTCCCTCCCCCAGCCCATGGGAATCTAGGCAGAATCCAAGCCAAAGTTTGCTTTTCTCTGCCTTGCATCTGTGCAGAAGGCCGAGTCTACAACAACTTGCCTCTCAGGAGAATCTGAGCGTTTAATTAATAGGGAATGAAACTGACATCCTGGTTTTCCAGTCATCAGAGCTTCAGATCAGCGGTGAGAGGGAGAGAACTAGGTCTGATCAGGAGACGTGAACTGACAGGGATGTTTTCCAACCGTCAAACTCACCGGTTTTGCAACCGAAGAGCATCGTGCGGATTGAAAGCCAGTCCACTGGGGAACTTTCATTGCCGATTCGGTAGTTTTGGAAGGAATCGTGTGGTGCCCCTTTTCTTCCTAAGGCACCACCTGCAACTTTCTGCCCAGTCTATTGATTTACACACAAAATTTCAGTGGGTATAAACATAATCTACCGCCAAGGAAAATTTCCAGAAGGGCAGCTGCTCTGTCCTTTCTCTCTGGCTGCAGTTCTATTCTTGATCACGGCTACCATCGCTTTGCTCAGTTTTAATTGCTGGCAAATCCAGGACTTGGGAAAGACGGGCTCGGGCACTCCATCTGTCATGAGGAAAAGGATGTTGAGTTCTGCCCAAAGCAAAAAGGCTGGAATTTTAATTTCAGCAGCCGTTGCTTGTTTATCGAGCTGGGGCGATCTTTCTTGTGTGTTAATCTTTGGCCCTAAGAACTCACAGCTGCCAAATAGCGAGGGGATCCCATAAACTGCTCCACGGGAAGCCAAGAATGGGGTGGCAAGACCTGCCGCTCGGCTTGTCTCTTGCGAAATCCTGTTGTATGCTGAGAAGAGGATTTCGCTGTTGTGAGTAAGCCTTAAGTGTTCTTCTTTGAGTATACATCTTCGAGGGTACTTTGAGTATACGTCTTTCCCCGATTGTACCAGTCCACGTGTCTGATGAAGTGGATTCCGGTTCACAAAAGACAAGGCCACAATACAGCCTTTAAGATGCTGAGGAAGACCTAGTGTTGCCACCCACCAGTTTGGTGCAGCGGTTAGGAGCACGGACTCTGATCTGGGAGAACTTCACCCAAAGAGTGATTAACCCATGGAATTCACTGCCACAGGAGGTGGTGGCAGCTACAAGCATGGATGGCTTCAGGAGGGAATTAGATAAACATATGGAGCAGAAGTCCATCAGTGGCTATTAGCCACAAGGTATAGATGGGAACTCTCAGTCTGGGGCAGGTGATGCACTCTATTCTTGGTGCTGGAGGGGGCAGCAGTGGGAGGGCTTCTGGTGTCCTGGCCCCACTGCTGGACCTCCTGATGGCACCTGGTATATTTTGGCCACTGTGTGACAGAGTGTTGGACTGGATGGGCCATTGACCTGACCCAACATTGACTTCTCTTATGTTCTTATGTTCTAATTGCATTTGATTCCCCACGCCTCCATGCGCAGCTGCAAGTGTGACCTTGGGTCAGTCACAAGTTCTCTCAGAGCTGTTCTCTCAGCCTCACCTACCTCATAGCATGTCTGCTGTGGGGAGGGGCGCCATCAGGAGGTCCACCAATCTCCTCCCCTCCCCCTTCTCATCTTCTCCTCCTTCTCTCCTCCTCCTCCTCACCCCTCTCCTGACTGCCAAGATCCGTTCCTCTGGAGAACACGTCTGCTTTGGAGAATCCTGCCCTCTTCAGGCCCCATCCCCCAATTCTCCAGGTATTCCGCAACCTGGAGCTGGCGACCCTATGAGGATCTGACCAGGTGGCTCCCACCATGGATGCAGTTTGGGAACTGTTGCTTTCGCTCCCACGCCTGAGACCTTTAAAGAAGGAGGCTGAATACTGCAAAGCTGATTCTGCTTTGGCTTTTCCCTCCACTGTTTTACGAAACCTGCGTCGGAACAGAAATTCCACTCTGCACTGCATGCCGCTTTCGCTTCCTTTGACCGTCGGGTTTTACGGTACCTTCTGCATAGATTTATGGCCATTCAGGGGTGACTCTGCAGTCAGTCCGGCGTTGTCCCGGGGTGTTTGAATGTGGTTTTGAGCTGCACCTTTTCCTCCCAGTTGAGAAAATGTGGAGTGAATGCTGGCTGTGGAATTGATGTCCAAGCACAGCCAGACCTCTGCTCTTTTTCCCGAGGCGTGTTTAGACCAACCTCCTCCTCCTCCCCCTGATGCGTTCAGTGACTTCTGTCGTCTTAATCGGATGAAAAGCCGCTCCTTTCGTGCCAGGAGTGGGGCCCCGCCAGCCTTACGCATTCCTTCCAGCTGTTCTTGCCACTCCCAGGTGTTGTAAGGACCTGCAAAGCAAACCCAGGATGTCGACTCTCCGTAAATCAGCAGCTGGAGAAGTTGGGGGCGGGGGGGGGAGAGAAAGGAGAAGGCGTCACAGGGGGAGAAATAACTCACTCGCCATAATCTATCGTCCTGCCGACATCTTCTCGGTTGGAGAACGAAGTCATGCTGAGATAAAAATCTGTTCTTCCTTACTTGGAAGGGTATAGAGACATGATAGGCCATGAACTGATTTCACAGGCGTTCGGAGATCTTTGGGAACTGTAGCTGGGGCGGGGGAGAGAGAGGAGGACAGGGATCGCTCATTGGGAAGTTCTCATGCCCTTTGCAAAGCTACGACCCCCAGGTTTCTTCAGAAGGACATGGCTCCTGACCTGGATGGCCCCGGCTAGCCCGATCTCATCAGATCTCAGAAGCCAAGCAAGTAGGGTGCCAGGCCGGCTCTGGGTTCAGAAATATCTGGAGATTTTGGGGGGTGGAGCCAGAGGGGAGGATCTTAGAAACTTCCTCAGGAAACAATCCCTATGCAAAAGAACCTCCTCAGGAAAGCTCCTCTATTAGCATGTTTCATAGCCTAGGGAACTCCTACATGATAATGACTCAGCCCTACTCCACCTTCCTGAGTAGATATAAATTACCTGCCTACCAATTTTCTTCTCACCTTGACACAGAGAGTAGTCCGTTTTTCTGTATTATACTTCTAAGGATGCCAGTCACAGCTACTGGTGAAATGTCAGGTCCTACAATGCCAAGACCATGGCCACACAACCCGGAAAATCTATAAGAGCTAATGATCTTAGAAGACTGTGTCAAATCAGAAATTCTTCCCCAAGGTTGCCTTATAATGAGGAGCCAACGCTTTTATCAATATTCCATGTAGAGAAAGCTATTCATCGATTTTGTAGGTATATACGCTCCAGATGTGTCCGTCGTCCCATGACAAAGCCGCATGATTTCTAAGAATTTCTTGTCGTGAAATTAACAAAGAAATTCCGCATTGAACTTTCTGTCTGATGGACCTTGTGAGTGTTTCAAACTATTGCAATCTTTTATGAATGTTGTAATATATTGAAATTGCTCAATTGATTAGCCCTTGCAATAAGACACTACAGTGTTTGTTTTTTAATCTCCAGGTGGTGGCCCAGAGATCTCCTGGGATTACAACTGAACTCCAGGTCAAAGACTCAGACTCTTGAACAGATGGACTCCCGACAGCACTTTCTTGGCAGTGATTTGTTTGTTGAGAGAAGCAGATGTTTCAAGCTAGGACAATCTGTGTCAGAACTGCCCTTCTTGGTGCCAGTTCAGATAATATACAGAATTCAAAAGATTCCCCCCCCTTCATACCAGGCCAATCACACCCCTACATCCAGCTCGCCAAAAGCTACTATGCACCATTTGTTCTCCCCCAGCACCTGCAAGTATAGTATCAAGCAGTGTGTAGCTTCCAAGGTCACACATCCATTCTTCCCAGGGAAGGGAGGCCCCCACTTAACTCCATTACAAACTAGCGTGCCTTTTAGCCAAGCGGTCCTCACACCCACACATTCACATGCTCTCCGACTCCCCCCTTCCAACTGGAATGACACATGACAGTAGGTGCGAGAGAACAGCAAAAAGAGAGAACAGCAAAATCATGGCAAACTAGAGACGAGGTTGACACACCTGGAGAAAACGGCCACTTTGGACAATGGTCTATACCCCCAAACCCCGCCCTCCTCAGGCTCCACCCCCAAAACCTCCAGGTATTTCCCAACTCGGACACCCCAAAAAAAGAGAGGGGGGGAATCTAAACCAACAAAGTGCAAACCTCCAAAAGAAGTTTAAAAAACTTATTGAGGCCCAAAAATTAAATACATAAGTAAGGGTACAAAAGAGGGTTTATTACAAAGACATATAAAAACCTAGTAGGGGCCCAAATAAAGCCTCGTAAAATGTTCAAAGTTACGAATACACACACACAAAAAGGACAGTGTATGACCTGACGCATTTCGGCTCACAGGAGCCTTCTTCCGAGGCCAAATAGTGCAAAATACAGCTAGCAACAGAGTCCCTGTAACGCATCGTTAGGCAATTAACAATAAATAAGACAGGATCAACATTGGAACGTTCCAATATGGAACTGAATGGCGCACAAAAAAGTTTCTATTTGGGGTCACAAAAATATCTGGCCTCGTGTTACAAGTAGTTGTATATACTGGAGATAATATGCACCTTCCTAGTTTAGGTCCTAAGAGTGCAAATAAAATTGCCTTGTCGGGGACAACGTGCCATCGATAGGCAACAGTCAATACGGAACAGTTGCCGGAACTGGCAGCCTGAATGACAACTGATCTCTGGACCTACGGAGACCAGTTTTCCTGGAGGAAATGGCTACTTTGGAAAGAGGGCTGTATGGTATTGTATCCTGCTGAGGCCCCTCCCCTCCCCAAACTCCACCCCCCAGGCTCCACCCCCCAAATCTCCAGGTATTTTGCAACCCAGAGCTGGCAACCCTGCCCTTGGAGTATGATTTTTTCATCCCCCCCCCTGATTTTCACACCACTGTTGCCTAATGGAACGGACAAGCCCATTTTGTGTGCTTGGTGTAGTGGTCAGGAGCATGGACTCTAATCTGGGAGAACCGGGTTTGATTCCCCGCTCCTTCACAAGACAAGAAATTGCTGAGCAGTCGGGTTAGAACGGATAAAAGGAAGTCCTTCTTCACCCAAAGAGTGATTAACACATAGAACTCACTGCCACAGGAGGTGGTGGCAGCTACAAGCATGGACGACTTCAAAAGGGAATTAGATAAGCATATGAAGCAGAGGTCCATCGGTGGCTATTAGCCACAAGGTATAGATAGGGACTCTTGATCTGGGGCAAGTGATGCTCTGTATTCTTGGTGCTTGGGGGGGGGGGCACTGGGAGGGCTTCTGGTGTCCTGGTCCCACTGCTGGACCTCCTGATGGCCCCTGGTATTTTTGGCCGCTGTGTGACACAGAGTGTTGGACTGGATGGGCCATTGGCCTGATTCAACATTGGCTTCTCTTATGTGTTTATGCAGCTGCTGGTGTGACCTTGGGTCAGTCACAAGTTCTTTCATAGCTGTTCTGTCAAGGGCAGTTCTCTCAGAGCTCTCTCAGCCCCACCTACCTCACAGGGTGTCTGTTGTGGGGAGGGGAAAGGAAAGGAGATTGTAAGGCGCTCTGAGACTCCTTCGGGTAGTGAAGGGCGGCATCTGAATCCAGTCTCCTCTTCTCCTGGCAATGTGCAAATAGGCAGCGACCCTCGGAAAGCAAAGTTGTCACGTGCGAAATGGCTTTGGGAATGTCAGAAAGTTGGGAGTGGCCCACGAATCTACCCATTTCAGTTCCCATGTAACGACGACGCTCATTCCTTGATCTCTGCACAGTTTAATTGGCCTTTCTCTAATCCGTCTGCATACAAAGCCATCGCGAGGCCTGCGCCTTTTCTTCGGTGCACAGAGAAAAGCTGGTATTCTTTACCTAGAGACTGGTGTCCCGAGCTTCGCTGTTGACACAGTGACCTCGAGGCCGCCGAGCGAGCGGCAAGACGTCCGCAGGTGGAGTCCCTCTGTCAACAACCATCTCTGTCTTTCTCTGTTTTCTTTTCTCTGTCTCCTGCCTGGGAAAGAGGATATGCAGGCCGAAAGACCAGGATGTCGTGTGTTTTCAGTCTGGTCCCAGGATGTGCCGTTTTGCCTGGGGGCGCATCCGTCATGGGACCTGGGAAGACACACATTGCACTGTTGGTTCCTGTGCTGGGAAGTTGACGCGGAGCCCGATGCTGGGAAGGATTGAAGGTAAAAGAAGAAGGGGACGGCAAAGGATGCGATGGTGTGACAGTGTTATCAATGCAACAAATATGGGGTTGAGCAAACTCCGGGGGACGATGGAGGCAGGCCCGTAGCTAACGTGGGGCCCACGGGGCCTGACCCCCTCACGTTTCTTCCCGGGCCCCCTCCCTCCTGGGTTGGCCCCCAAATCGAATTAATATAATTAACTTTGATTTAATTAGCTGTGCCCCCCCGAGGCCCCCTCTCCCAAAAATCTTTAGCTACGGGGCTGGATGGAGGACAGGAGGGCCTGCCATGATGTGATCCATGGGATCGCAAAGAGTTGGACTCGACTGTGCAACTGAACAACAACAACAACAACAGCAACAAATAGTGGATCTGGATTTTGGTACAGCAGATCTGGATTTTGGTATAACATTAGATGCTTGTAAATATATAGCTGCTGCAATTGAGCATTGTTTGTCTTTAATGACTATTGAATAGCGATAACTTATTGGTTATACTGCTGTCTTTTTCTGGTCAAACAGCCTATTGGCTTTATGACCTAGACGGGAAAAATTATTTATCTCACTGGAACACAAGGCAGATTACACCAAGTGATTCAATACAATCGGCGGATGGGATAGTCAATTAACAATGCAATGGGATTTGGGTTGTCGATTCAACCAGAAGTCTAAAGAACAGAACCGAAGCAAAGCAGAAGTGTTAACGTGGTGCATTAAGCGATGCAAGATTACACAGTAGGATGCAACTTACAGTAAGCTATTGTCAAGTCCTGGATACAATTACTCCCACATACACTCTTGTAGCAGCAACCTTTGTTTATTAGTAGACAAAGAGGTTCCAAGCATGGACACCGCCTGTGTCGGAACTGCGGCCCAGACGCCAGTACCCCCAATATAGTAAAAGCAGGAAAAACCCCATATGCCGAATGACCAATCACTTCTCACACTCAGCCTGCCACACGTCTGCCTCTGCCCCTGTGACTGCCCCTAACACCCGCAAGCTAACCATTACATTGTCTAGAAGCTCTGCAAACTACAAGGTCACACCGAACGGTGAGAGCATACATATTGCAAGATGTTTGCAGCACACTCAGGAGGCCCCTGCATGAGAACTGTTAAGAGGCAGGAACAAGGTTACATAAGAAATACATAGGAATCCGTATGGAAATACATGGCAAGCAAGGCCTGAACTTGACAGCTATATGGAGTAGTACAGACCACAGTCCAAGTGACTTTGTAAAAGATTTGGTGCGGTGCAGGGCGACTGCATTGCCTATCCAGGTCTGGGCAACCAGGATTAGCAGAAGTAGCACTGCCATTGTCTACAAAAGACCCTCCATATCTCTGTCACCTTCTCCTACTGCTGCTGCTCAACAACAACCCTCCAAGGATCCCTCCACCCCCATCCCATTGAAACTGTCAGTTCTGCTCTATGATGTGGTCCTCGATCCCTGGAGGGGGGCGGATGCATCTTAGTCTGGAGTCGCCGCTGTGAACATGGAGCCTTGAGTCCCTCTGCTAGGAGTAACTGATTAATTAATTATCATATGGCATGGTGTGTAGAATAGACGGGAGACCCTAAGATTGTCTGGCAGCCAGAAGTTCTAGCTCTTTTAGCGTTGCGGACCGCTAGGTGGTGAGCTAGACTTGTTTTTAAGGCAAGAGACATTTCAGAGTGGGTTTGCCATTGCCTGCCTCTCTGTCATGACCCTGGTATTCCTTGAAGGTCGCCCTTCCAAATACTAGCCAGGGCTGACCCTGCTTAGCTTCCGAGATCTGATAGGATCGGGCCAGCCTGGGCTATCCAGGTCAGGGCTCTGCTAGGAGTTTAGCCTCTTGACAAAGTCTAGACCTCCTAGGGTATTGCTCTCTTACACTCTCTCTTACACTCTCTCCCCTTACACTAAAGAGAGCCAGTTTGGTGCAGTGGTTAGGAGCGCAGACTGTAATCTGGGAGAACTGGGTTTGATTCCCCACTCCTCCACTTGCAGCTGCTGGGTAACCTTGGGCAAGGCACAGTTCTCTCAGAGCTGTTCTCTCAGAGCTCTCTCAGCCTGGTTTAGCTCCCAGGGTGTCTGTTGTGGGGAGGGGAAGGGAAAGGAGTTTGTAAGCCACTCTGAGACTCCAATCTCCTCCTCCTCCTCCTCTTCTTCCTCATCTTCTTCTTCTCCTCAGCTTCACTGACACACACAGTCCTCCTCACCACATTAAGGTGTGGATCCAAGAGGGGGAGCACAGGATATGCCCCGGTAAGCGAGCAATGCCCTGTAATGCCTGTACAGAATGACAATTTATTTAGTCTCATGGAGACTGAAGGTGGATTACACACAGCATAAATCAATCCGATTAATAGGATGGGGAGTTGGATAAGCCGTCTACTAGGGCTGGTATTATTGAAACCTGAAGCGAGCGTGATCCATAGCGTAGATGCAATGCAGAAAAAAATGGCATTGTGTCATATATAAAAGCGATCTATAACAAATGGCTACGACGGTTAGAACATAAAAACGCCGGTCGCCGTAATGAGGGGTTTGCATTTTTGCGGCTGCTGGTAATGGGAAGGCTTTCCAAAACATCTGGAATAGTTCACCCAGTGCTTCTTGCAGTGGAAACGGGTTACAGAGGACAGCTCCCTGCTGCTTTCAATCCGCCCACAGCATCACCTTTGGAGATCTGGGTTCAGATCTCGACATCAGTCAAAATGAAATTTAATTTCGAAGGCTTTGTGTTCCCTTCGGGGGGGCGGTGGTGGTACTGGACCGCGTCATCCGAAAAGCATGCGGCTTTGGTGTCGCTGTGACTGGCGGTTTGTTGAAGGTGAGAATCCTGGCTGGGAGACTTGAAAGGGTGTCAAGAAAACAAGCCAGTGAGGAGCGGCAGCCGTGAAATGGCAGGAGGCGCGTTGTGACCTAATGGAAAGGCATTTGGGGTGTATCTGGGCTGCAGATATTGGTTCCGTAGTTTCCCCTCTCCCCCGGGAACTCTGGGGATTGTAGTTCTGCTGGGGATGTTTTGGCAGAGTTCTCTGCCCCTTTGCCAAGCTGTGATTCTCAGGAATAATTCTCCTTTTCGTGAAGCTTGCGTGTGAAATGCTGTCGAGTTGCAGGCGACTTACAGAGACTCTGTAGGGTTTTCAAGGCAAGAGGTGGACAGAGGTGGTTGGCCACTGCCTGCCTCTCTCTCGGCAATCCTGGGCTTCCGGAGTGGCCTCCCATCCAAGTGCGGACCGTGGCTGACCCTTCTTAGCTTCTGAGATCTGATGAGAATTGGGCTAGTCTGGGCTCTCTAGGACAGGTTATCTCAATGCCGACAGAGCGGTTCCTCAATGGAGCGGGTTTCCTCGGGAGGTGGCGGGCTCTCCTCCTTTGGAGGTTTTCAAGCAGAGGCTCGGCGGCCATCTGACAGCCATGCTGATTCTATGGACTTATCAACAATGGTGTGACAACGCCGTATACAGCAGGGGTGTCAAACATAAGGATCCGGCCCATCCAGGGCTCTTATGCGGCCTGCGAGCAGCTGATGCAAGGGAGGCGGTGCTGGGGGGGACTGGGCAGAGCCAGTCCGATATGGCTTCGGCACAGCAGAACAACCTCGCCTGCAGCAGGGGGCCTCTGTGGGTTTTCCTCTGCCCCCCCCCCAGCCCATGGGGCCTTGCAGTGAGGACACGCCAACTCGGAGCTTACCAGCTGCTGTCCTTTATACAGTTTCTGTCTCCGGTACCCGGCATTATGTTTTATGGCACACCCGTCCTGTCCCGACAAAAAGACATTTATGTCAGATCCGTCACTCGTAACCAATGAGTTTGACACCTCTGGTATATAGTCTCCACAAGTGAAACTGATAAAGTATGTTTCTATTTTATCAAACAGGGAAGCCCCTGTAAGAAGAGCTCTGTAAGTTCTTGGAGGATTGGCTACATTAGGGGTGTGGTGCCTAACAAGGCTCTTTTTGTAGCAGGAACTCCTTTGCATCTTAGGCGGCCCACCCCTAATGTAGCCAGTCCTCCAAGAGTTTACAGCAGCCCCTGTAAGAAGAGCTCTGTGAACTCTTGGAGGATTGGCTACATTAGGGGGTGTGTCGCCTAAGATGCAAAGGAGTTCCTGCTACACGAAGAGCCCTGATGCTAGGGTTACCTACTCTAGGTTGGGAAATATCTGGATATTTTGGGGGTGGAGCCTGAGGAGGGTGGGGTTTGGGGAGGGGAGGGGCATCAATGGCACATAAGACCACAGAGTCCACCTTCCAAAGCGGCCATTTTCTCCCAGTGAGCTGATTTCTACCACCTGATCCAGCAGGGCTCTTCCCATGTTCTTATGAAGGCCTCAGCCTTTCTGCCCTGTTGTTGGCCCTCCAGAGGAACTGGCTGGCCACTGTGTGAGACAGGATGCTGGACTAGATGGACCACTGGTCTGATCCAGCAGGGCTCTTCTTAGGTTCTTCTCAGGGGAAGGCCTCAGCCTCTATGATCTGTTGTTGGACCTCCAGAGGAACTGGTTGGCCACTGTGTGAGACAGGATGCTGGACTGGATGGACTATTAGTCTGATCCAGCAGGGCTCTTCTTGCATTCTTATCAAGAATAGAGGCCTCTCCAGAGGAACTGGTTGGCCACTATGCAAGACAGGAAACTGGACTGGATGGACCACTAGTCTGATCCAGCAGGGCTCTTCTTAGGTTCTTATATCGGAGAAAGGCCTCGGCCTCAGTGCCCTGTTGTTGGACTTACAGAGGAACTGGTTGGCCACTGTGCAAGACAAGATGCTGGACTGGGTGGACCACTGGTCTGATCCAGCAGGGCTCTCCTTATAGTCTTATGTTCTTATCTTGCCATCCTTATCTTGGACCACGGGTCTGATCCATCAGGGCTCTTCTGATGTTCCTATAAAAACAAACTGGAATGGGCTGCCACAGTCTTCACTTTCTAATAGGAGGGTCTCTTTGTCTTAATCTGGAAACTGCCCTCTGACCTCTTCTCCTCTCTCTCCCTATCTCCTCTCCCTCTCTCCTCATGGCCTTCCATAGAGACACATGTCTCTGCAGGTCTCCCCTCATCCTCCCACACACATGATGCCGGACATGCCTGGTCATCTGTGACAGGGAAAGCACTCTTTCGGTTAGGCTTCTCTCTCTCTCCTTTCGACTGCAACCTGAACGGGATCTACTTGAATAAATGTACGTTTACCTCTCTTTTTTTTTGCAATGTACTCCTGGGGAGATTTATTTACTGTGTCTCCCGGAATCACAACCTATCTTCAGACTTATTTATTATTTTTTGATCTAACACGCGTATTCCGCTTCTCCTGAACGGCTGCTTTGGAAAGCGGACTGCATGGCAGGATACTCCACCCTGGTCTGTCCCCTCCCAAAACCCCATCCTACCAAGCTCCGCCTCAAGTCTCCAGGTATTTCCGAGCCTGGAGTTTACAGACCTAAGCACAAGGCTCCAGTACATAAGTTTTGCAAACAAGGAACTCTGCAAATATATCCAAGCGTTTCTCGGGCTGCTCAGATTTCCATCCGGGAGGAGGCCCTTCGCATCCTCTTTTGACCTTTCTGCAGGGAAAACCCCCCCTCTGAATCAAGCCGAAAAAGTGAGCACAAACGTCTGTTGTTGTTGTTTTAAAAACACCCCAGGGGGAGAAAACCACTTCCTTCCAAGCTGGTGTCTGTATTCAAGCAAGACATTCCCCTGCTGTGGTACTGAACGCCATCACGTTGGCCAGGACTATTATCAATACAGCCAGATCCCAGGTCCTTTTGGGTCTCAAAGGAAAGGACTTGGCCCAGAAAGCCAAGGAAACAGTAAGGGTGGCCTGTTCTTTTTTTCTCACTCCCCGACTGGCTGGGGACCCTGTAGATAAACATCTGGATTCTGGCTGTAATCTGTTGCCAACAGCTCCGAACGGACAACTGTCCAGCCCAAGCTGATGTGACTGTCGTTCTGGCTTGGAATATTGGTAGAGATTGGGGGGGCGGGGCCTGAGCAGGGCGGAGCTTGGAGAGGGGAGGGAGCTCAGAAGGGATATGATGTCATAGATGCCAGCCCCCGGAAGCCGCTATTTCCTCCAGGGGAATAGAACTCTGCTGCTCGTCTCCAGGTGGGAACTGGAGATCCCCTGGAAACACAACTGATCTCCAGGTGACAGAGATCAGTTCCCGGGAGAAAATGGCTGCTTCGGAGGATGGTCTTTAGGGTTCCTGGCTCTGGGTTGGGAAATACTTGGAGATTTGGGGGGAGGATCCTGAGGTGGGCGGGGCTTGGGGAGGAGAGGGGCTTCAGTGGAGTATAATGCCACAAAGTCCACCGTCCAAAGCGGCCATTTTCTCCAGGGGAATGGATTTCTGTCAGGGGATCTCCAGCTACCACCTGGAGGCTAAATGCAAGAGAGGAAAACCGTGAACAAATTACAAGAAATATATTATAAATATCCAACAATTATTAATGATACGAATATCCATGTACTCTATTGATACAACAGTTCCAAAGTCTAATATATATATATATATATATATATATATATATCTCCAGTCCGTAATTATTTCCATTCTCATCCTATATATTTAAAGGAATACAGTGCCTGTGTCGAAAAATGTCGCCAATTCATTGTTTTCAAAATATAGCAGCTCACTCTTTCAAAACAGGTTGTTGTTTTCAAAACTTAGCAGATAAGTCTTTATTTATTTATTTATTTGATTTTTATCCCACCCTCCCTACCACGGCAGGCTCAGACATAAGAACATAAGAGAATCCAGGGCTATTTTTGGGCAGGAATGCACAGGAACGGAGTTCCAGCTGGCTCCTGAGTTGGCCACGCCCAGCGGGAACTCATTAGCATAATAGGCCACACCCAGCAGCAGAAACTCATTAGGACTGGCTACATTAGGGTTGTGTGGCCTGACATGCAAAGGAGTTCCTGCTCCAAAAAAAGCCCTGGGGTTTTGACAACGAACAGAATAAGAAGCAAAAGGTGGGTGTGGCTGGATGACCACACTTCTGGCAACATGGGGTTGTGGCCTAATATGCTAATGAGCTGTGTTCTCATGGGTGTGGCCTAATATGCTAATAAGTTTCTGCTGCTGGGTGGTGCCTATTATGCTAATGAGTTCCTGCTGGGCTTTTTCTACAAAAAAAGCCCTGAGAGAAGCCACTGTTGGATCAGGCCCATGGCCCACCCAGTCCAACACTCTGTGTCACACAGCAGCCAAATATACCAGGTGCCACCAGGAGGTCCACCAGACAATACAATCTCAAAATGTGTGCGTGGAGACTGTAGAAAGGACACTGCCGTTCCACCCCTGACAGAGCCTGCTGGCCTTTACACACCTGTTTCCAAAAGGCCTTTTCAAAGAGGGGATAGGGCGTCATCCATCCATACAATACTGCCACTCCAATATGAATATCCCAAATTCTCACAAGCGCAATTTACAGAAGAATAATATGTCAGTTCCCATATGTAGCTACTGCATTGCCTGGAGATCACTTGGAATGCTGGGAGACCCGCAGCTGCCGCCTGGAGGTTGGCAACCTGCCCCCCCCGAATTTCTCAAGCTGGAGTTGGTAACGGTAATTCTTCTTGTGCCCCCCCCCCAGTTATGGTAAGGGTGGGGGTTTCAGAACAATCAGCCTTCAATGGTTATCTGGGCAGGCGAAGAGATCAAAACATACCGCGTCAGAAAGATCAGGGATGTCTCCAGGACATGATTTAGGTTCCAGCTATTTCCCCCTGATTTTATCCTCCCCTTCTTCAAAGAGCTCTGGGCAATGTGAAGAAGAAGAGAAGAGAAGAGAGAGAGAAGAAGAAGAGAAGAGAAGAGAAGAGAAGAGAAGAGAAGAGAAGAGAAGAGAAGAGAAGAGAAGAGAAGAGAAGAAGAGATGGGATTTCTACCCCGCCCTTTCTCAGGCCGGCTTACAATCTCCTTTCCTTTCCCCTCCCCACAACAGATACCTTGTGAGGTTTGGTGGGGCTGAGAGAGCTCTCTTTTGAGGACTGCCCTTGAGAGAACGGCTCCGAGAGAACTTGTGACTGACCCAAAGTCACACCAGCAGCTGCATGTGGAGGAGTGGGGAATCAAACCCGGTTCTCCCAGATTAGAGTCCACACTCCTAACCACTGCACCAAACTGGCTCTGTGAACGCATACACACGAAAGCTGATACCCAGAATTAAACTTTGTTGGTCTTAAAGGTGCCGCTGGGCTCAAACTTTGTTCTGCTGCTTCAGACCGACCCGGCTACCGAAATCTGTAAACAGACACTGTTGTTATGCACTAATTTGGGTTGGTTATTTTAACATCTAAAGCCTTGTTGGATCGGACCAAAGATCCGTCATCCGGGGTCTAACCAGACGGCCCGCCAACAGTCCTGCTGTTCCAATTTGGGGGTGCACTGCCTCTGAGTATGGATGCTCCATTTACCCATCAGGGGTAACCAGTCCACCCGTCGCTATCTTCTTTCTGACACTCTACCCCCTATCCCACACGGGCACACGCTGAGCATTGAAAGCATTCCTGCAAACCACCAGCAGCCTCTCTGCCCCTTTTGCACCGTTGAGGCAGCCGGAGAACGGTTAGGGGACCAAACACTATCTGCTTGCTCTTTTCGTTCACACTCTGACCCCGATACTGTTTATCTAAGGGCTTGGCACCAGTGCCTGCCCTATCGCGTTCCCCCGGCTACTTCCTGTGATTGAATTGCCGCCCCCATGCCCGGTTGTGTGCCGAAGATTAGGAAGGGGGTGGCCGGGGGGAAGGAGAGAAGCTTGGCAGTGCCACTTCTGCACAATAAATCTTGTCAAAGTCTTTCCCCGCTGCTGGAAATGAAGCCCAAGTTTATGTAATCGCCGGCACTTTTCAAGTCGTCCGTTATCTCCCTGCCAACCAATGCTCCCTCTAAGCTCTGGAGAGTTGTGAGCAACAATTCTGCTTTCTGAGCCACTGGCATTAAAGTGGTAAGCGAGCGGTTTGGCTCTGGAGCCCTCCTTCCTGAGCTAAGACACAATGCGTGAGCCGGAGGCTAAAAAACTGTGAGCTAGCTCACACTAACTCAGCGTAGAGGCAACGCTGCAGCCGCCGCTGTCAAATATCTAGATTTCAAATCTCCTTTGGACAAAGATCTGTCTTCGTTTGAGTTCCTCCGCTATCTACACTCTTTGCAATGTATCAATAATACGTTAGCACGGCAGTGACAGTAGTTTTGTATACGTTAAAAAGCTGTGCTTGTTTCTGTTTCTATCTTGCCATTCCCGGCAAAGGCTCCAGCCAGCGCACGGCATTCTCTCCTCCCTCGTTTTGTTCTCGCAACAGCCCCCCCCTGCAAAGTAGACTACTTTGAGGGAGCATAACTGGTCTAAGAGCTGGATTCAAATCCAATAGCACCTTAGAGACCAACAAGATTTTCAGAGGGTAAGCTTTGGAGAGTCTAAGCTCCTTTCATTAGATACAAGATATCCGGAAACGAGTCTTGTATCGGATGAAGGGAGCATTGACTTTCGAAAGGTCGCATCCCGAAAACCTTGTTGATCTCTAAGGTGTTTCTGGATTCGAATCTAGCTCTTCGACTGGAGACCAGTGCAGCTGCCCTCGGAAACTAACTGGTCCAAGGTCACCAAAGGAAGTTTTAGTAGTCAGGCAGGGATTTGAATCCGGGTCTCTCTGAGTTTGGTCCAACACTTTAACCTCTACACCACGCTATGGTACTGTTGTTGTTGTTGTTGTTCAGTCGCACAGTCGAGTCCAACTCTTTGCGACCCCATGGACCACATCACGCCAGGCCCTCCTGTTTTCCGTCGTGCTCCGGAGTACTGTTTTTTTAATGTAAAAAAATTGTATCTCACCTTTCCACTCAGTTAAGGTCCTCGAGGTGGCAAACAAGTTAAAAAGTTGGGAAAGAGAGAAGAAGGTAGGTTTGCCAGGTCCCCCCGGATCACTGTCAGGGTTTGGGGGGGTAGGGTTGCCAAATTCAAGTTGGGGATGGAGCCTGGGGAGGACAGGGACCTTAGAGGGGCACGATGCCACAGAGCCCACCCTCCAAAGCATCCCTTTTCTCCAGGGGGGCTGACCTCGGTAGTCTGGAGGTGAGCTGCAATTCCAGGGGATCTCCAGGTCCCACCTGGAGGCTTGGCATCCCCACATTACTTGGCCATCCCTGTTCTAGAGCATCGCTGCCCGATTTTTGTCCCCAGCGGCGTGCAACTTAAAGGCCTCCAGGTTTCTCAATGGGGACCGATTTGGCGGCGAGCAGTTTGGACCGATCCATTCCTGACGCCGGATGACGAACCAGTTTAGAGAGCTGGACTGTCCCCTTTCCTGCAGTTCTGGGAAAGCCCCGTCAGCATAATGGAGAGGTGTTTGAACATCCCAACCGCACGTGGACTGTTCGCTCGGCCAGAATTCCTCCGTCTTCTGCGGATCTGTGCATTCTTGGCCATTTGAGCATGTTTCCCAGGTGACCGTTTAATCTGCCTCGGCTAATCTGTCAGGGAAGACATGTCATGTGTCACCCAGCTGTGGCCCTTTGGGACCGCTTTACGCATTCCCCTCTCTCTGGTCTCAGCGTGGAAGTTTTCAGGGCGCTAATAAGGCGGAACCGTCTGGCCGTGAGGCTGGAGCGCCGGGGCACGCCGTGATCCGTGACATCCCGAGAGGCAGCCGTGGAGGGTTAATAGACACCAGCAGTTTTGGAAAACCAAACAATCCAGGGTTAACTCCCCCTCTTCCTGTCATAAGGACTTGGAAGCCAATTTGGAAGACATTTAAAAAGGAATGGATGGAAAGAATTCCTGGAGGATGGGGGGCTGTCAGTGTCCACCAATCACGATGGATTTTGGCCCCCGCCTCCAGTACCAGAGGTAGTACGCCTCCTTAAAACAATTGCTGGGGAGCGCATGCTGGACTTAGGGTTGCCAATCTCCTGGTAGGGGCTGGAGATCTCCCAGGATTACAACTGACGTCCAGATGACAGAGATCCGTTCCTCTGGAGAAAACGACTGCTTTGGAAGGTGGACTCTGTGGTATTATGCCTAACCTTCCTAAGCTCCACCTCCCAAATCACAAATCCTGACCTCCCTAGGCTCCACCCCCAAAATCTCCAGGTATTTCCCAAGCTGGAGTTGACAACCCTGTGACGCTGTTGCAGTCATCCTGCTAGTGGGCCAGTCAGGCATGGTGGTTAAGAGTGAGGACTCTAATCTAGGAGAACTGGGTTGGATTTCCCCGCTCCTCCAAGTGCAGCTGCTGGTGTGACTTTGGGTCAGTAACAAGCTCTGACAAAGCTGTTCTCTCAAGAGGAGTCCTTGAGAGAGCTCTCTCAGCCCCACCTGCCTCATAGGGCGTCTGTTGTGAGGAGGGGAAGGGAAAGGAGATTGTAAGCCCCTTGGAGACTCCTTCAGGTAGTGAAGGGCGAGGTATAAATCCAGTTTCCTCCTCCTCCTCCTCCTCCTCCTCCTCCTCCTCCTCCTCCTCCTCATCTTCTTCTTCTTCTTCTTCTTCTTCTTCTTCTTCTTCTTCTTCTTCTTCTTCTTCTTCTTCTTCTTCTTCTTCTTCTTCTTCTTCTTCTTCTTCTTCTTCTTCTTCTTCCCAGAGGCAGCTGGTCAGCCACTGTGTGAACAGAAAGCTGGGCTGGATGGGCCTCGGGTCTAGGGCTGCCAACTTCCAAGTGCCACCTGAAGACCTCCTGCTGTCACAGCTGGTCTCCAGACAATAGAGATCAGTTCCCCTTGAGAAAATGGACACTTTGGAGGGGGGCTCTAAGGCCAGGTACCCTGCTGAGGCCCCTCCCCAAATGCTCCCCTCCCCAGGTTCCACCCCCCCAAATCTCCAGGAGTTTCCCAACCCAGAGGTGGCAACCCTGCTTTGGTCTGATCCAGCCTGGCCCTTCTTATGTTCTGAAGTGCTCTTTCAGGGTTCTAGCTGCCTCCGAAGCACCGGATTCAGTGCCCTGAACATAGCTTGGAGCCAGGTTTGCCAACCTCCAGGTAGGACCTGGAGATCTCCTGCTTTTAACAGTTGATCTTCAGGAAACCAAGGTTGGTTCCCCCAGAAGGAATTGCCAAGGTCCCCCCCCAGCCTCCCCTCCCCCAAATCTCCAGGTTTTACATAAGAACATCAGAGAAGCCAATGCTGGATCAGGCCAGTGGCCCATCCAGTCCAATGCTCCATGTCACACAGAGGCCAAAACCCAGGTGCCCTCAGGAGGGCCACCAGCGGGGCCAGAACTCCAGAAGCCCTCCCACTGTTGCCCCCCAAGCACCAAGAAGACAGAGCATTACTGCCCTAGACATAAGAACATCAGAGAAGCTAATGTTGGATCAGGCCAGTGGCCCATCTAGTCCAACACTCTTGTGTCACACAGTGACCAAAAATACCAGGTCCCATCAGGAGGTCCACCAGCGGGGCCAGGACACTAGAAGTCCTCCCACTGTTGCCCCACAAACACCAAGAAGACAGAGGATCACTGCCCCAGACATAAGAACATAAGAGAAGCCATGTTGGATCAGGTCAATGGCCTATCCAGTTCAACACTCTGTGTCACACAGTGGCCAAAAATACCAGGTGCCATCAGGAGGTCCACCAGCGGGGCCAGGACACTAGAAGTCCTCCCACTGTTGCCTCCCAAGCATCAAGAAGACAGAGGATCACTGCCCCAGACATAAGAACATAAGAGAAGCCATGTTGGATTAAGCCAATGGCCTATCCAATCCAACACTCTGTGTCACACAGTGGCCAAAAATACCAGGTGCCCTCAACAGGTCCACCAGCGGGGCCACCAGTTGGTCTTCCCCAACTCCGACCTGGCAACCATGCTTGGAGCTGAGGCAGAGGGACCTTCCGAGCAGATGTGAAGCTCTCTCCTCAGAGTCCTGCAAAGATGACTGACGGTTGTTCATCTGGAGGCCCTCATCCCACAGTGTCTGGTTAGGCCTGCTCTCACCACCCACGCAGACACCCGTGGCTTTATGTCACTGTGTCTTTGGAGGCTGATGACTTCCCCAGATGCCCCAGTCCGGTTTCAAGTTGCGTTCCCACCTCCAGGGGACGGAGAGAGCCATTATTTTGTTTATAAACAGAGGCAGGGGGAATAAGATTCTTTTTTTTTTAAATGGTAGAGTAATTAAATTAAGAAGCCGAGGAAGTCGTTAGAAAAACAGGCTTAAAAGATTGGCCAGACGGCTCCAGATCGTAAAACAGACAGGGGGTCTCCTGCTAGCCCTTCTGGGGGGCGGGAAGGGGGTAGGTGGGGTTTGGGTTTCATCCCTGTTTATTCGGGTTGATCCCCTGAGTTTAAGGCGGGGGGGGGAAAGAGATCGAATCGGTTCTGTGAAGGGCAGGGGCGCAAGAGCCTAAATTGGCCTTTGATTGAGATCTAGACAATCGCTTAAAAACTAGCTGAGCCAGGTGAAGAATGCGGGTAGATCTGATAGGGTTGCCAACTCTGGGTTGGGGGATACCTGGAGATTTGGGGGGGTAGGATTTGGGGAGGGGAGGGGAGGGACTACCATGGGGTATAATGCCAAAGTGTCTACAGCAGTCTGGTGTAGTGCTTAGGAGCATGGAGCCAATGCTCCCTCTAAGCTGTGGAGTCTTGTGAGCACAAATTCTACTTGGTGAGCTCCTTGCGTTAAAGTTGTGAGCGAGCGATTGGGCTGCTGCATCAATTAGTTTGCTCTGGAGCCATCCCTTCCTGAGCTGAGGCCAAAATGTGTGAGCCGGAGGCTAAAGAACTGTGAGACAGCTCACACTAACTCGGCTTAGAGGGGACACTGGCGTGGACTCTAATCTGGGAGGACCGGGTTTGATTCCCCACTCCTCCACTTGTAGCTGCTGGTGTGACCTCGGGTCAGTCACAAGTTCTCTCAGAGCTGTTCTCTCAAGGACAGTCCTCGAAAGAGCTCTCTCAGCCCCCCCCCCCGACCTCACAGGGTGTCTGTTGTGGGGAGGGGAAGGGAAAGGAGACTGTAAGCTGCTCTGAGACTCTGGGTGAAGGGCAGGGTTACAAATCCAACTCTTCTTCTTCATGGTCAGTCACAGTTCTCTCAGAGCTCTTCTCTCAAGGGCAGTCCTCAAAAGAGCTCTCCCAGCCCCACTGACCTCACAGGGTGCCTGTTGGGGGAGGGGGAGGGGAAGGAGATCGTAAGCTGTTCTGAGACTCTTTCGGTTAGGTAAGGGGGGGTATAGATCCAATCTCCTCCTCCTCTTCCTCCTCCTTTGCCACTTTTTCCAGGTGAACTGACCTCTGTTGTCATAGCAGGAGATCTCCAGCCACTCCCTGGGGGTTGGCAACCCAATTGCAATCAAATTGCATAATCCCCGACTTGTTTTGTGCAATGTGAGTCCCATGTATGATTTGGCCATGGGATGAGCATAAGTCTCCAAGTGGCAAACGTGCATAATTTACTGGCCAATGTGTGAAATACCCTCTCGATCGTCGGATGCCAGGTGTATTTCCAGTTGCCATTTGGAGGCTGTGCTTATAGGCCCTTCATGCGTAAACTTCTCTTGGCCCATGGGCATGTTCTCGGTGACATCCAATAACTATGCACCATTTCCGCTTTGCACATTTTCTTTTCATTCAGTGTACACAATCATATGAAGCTACTTATATTGAATCTGACCCTTGGTGCATGCAAGTCAGAACTGTCTGCTCTGACTGGCAGCAACTTTCCAGGGTCTCAGGCAGAGAAAGGCCTTTCCCATCACCTACTGCCAGATCCTTAACTGGCGATGCCGGGGATTGAACCTGGGACCTTCTGCATGCCAAGCAGAGGCTCTAACCACTGAGCCATGGCCTCTTCCTGTCACGATATGTGTAATAATAAATTGGGCCTGCAGGGTTCATTGCTCACATTGTGCTTGTAGGAGCAGCAAATAGGCAGGTGGTAGATACTGGTAATGATTGAGGGACAGTTTTAAAAGACTTGCTGGATCAGGCCAAAAGTGATTTATTTATTTTATACTTGCAGGTTTCAGGTTGTGAACGTCCAGGTGGCACCCGGAGATCCCCACTGTTACAATTGATCTCTGGACAACCAAGATCAGTTCCCCTGGAGAAAATGGTTGCTTTGGAGGGTGGAGTCTATGGAATTGTACCCTGCTGAGGTCCCTCCCCTCCCCAAACCCCACCCTCCTCAGGCTCCACCTCCCAAAATCTCCTGGTATTTCCCAACCCAGAGCTGACAAACCCCACACAGGTTTGACACACTTGAGGATTCCTGGGTTAGAACACTGTCCTCTCTTTTGTTCCTTTTATATCTGGCTTTTTCGGTCAAGGTTTCAGTTCTCTGCTCATTTGTCGTGTGCATAGGCCCGTACAGAGGCCGATGTGCATCATCTGTTTGCCTGACATGCAATCCAGATTTATTGATGCAACCTTGCAAAACCGGTCCATTTGATATGAGACGGAAAACGGCGCGAAAAATTTAAATTGTGAGTCAGATTTGTGAGAGTGGAGACATGAAATCCAGGTGAGGGCTCTGGATGCCGCAGATCTCGCAGAAAATGTGCCCGACAGTCGGACAGGGTAGTTTCAATAAGACGTAAACTGATTGCTGGGTCTGTTTGAGCACATTTGCAACCCCCCCCCCAAAAAAGTGCAGATGTGAAAAAATTCTGCCAATCCAAATCCATTACCAGCCATTACCATTGCCAAAGACTACTTAGACAAACACTGCACAGTAGGATTTTTTTTAAAAAAGCACGGCATATGTTTATGATTTGGGACCGGTTCAACTGTTTATTTAAACAATCGCTGGCAGAACAGAGCAGCGATCTCGCAAGGACAAAGAGAAAAGAAGAACTCTCTTGAAACAGATGGGAACACGCATGCATAAAAAAACCCAAATGCAATGTTAGGAAGGGGTACGGTGCAGGAAGCCGCCAAACAGGGTCAATGAAAACATGACCATCTGTTGAAAAACTGGCTTCCTGTTTGTGACTGGCAAGCAGGATGGGAGCTGAACTGATGTGTGTTCAAGCATGCGCTATGTGGGGATGGAAGAAGCAAGAAGTTTGAAATCCTCCACAGTACATGAAACAAAATGGGTGTAGATGGCAGTTGATTCAGACTTTCCCAGCACCAAGCTTGAGATTTTTGTCCAAGCTAGAATCTGGAGCAGCAACTGTACCGGTTGGAACACCTTTCCCGCACAACTGCCTTAGGCGGGCGATATAGTGCAAACTAGGGTTGCCAGGTTTCTTTGCTACTCCTACAGGGGGATTTAGGGGGCATACTGGGAGTGGGCGTGGACACTGCGTGTGGGGGGGTGCTCTGGTTTTTGGGCAAACTCTATGGCAAAATTGGGCCAAAACCATAGAGTCTGCCAAAAACCCAAAGCGTCCCCTGTGCGACGTCCCTGATGCGATGACGTTACTTCCCGGTGATGTCATCACATTGAGGATGTCATGTGGCGATGTCTCTGTGTAGGGCAGAGTTTCCCTTGCGGGCCAGCTGGTCTATGGTGGGGAGAAGCCCCCCAAAACTGGGGGATCCCCGCTGGGACCTGGGGGCTAGCAACCTCAGTGCAAACAGAAGCTTCTCTTTCTTGACTGAAGGGGTGGGTGGGGAGGCTTACATGCACTCTGCCCCCCCCTTCCCTCCCTGCATAACTCTGCAATTAGTCTCCCGTCTCCTTTTTCGTCTCCTTCAAAGCCTTGAGAGCTATTAATCTGCTTCGGGGCATTAGCGCCAGGACTGGCATCATAAGATCATCTCTCCTCTGACCTTCCCCTGAGATCTCATACAGTGTAATAGTTTTTTTTTCTAAGTCTTCTGTCTTGGGTGTTAATGGAACAAAAGGACTTTGAGTAACCTGATCGATTTGGGCTCTCCTCTACCAAGCCCCTTGCAGTCTCTGAAGAGGGCAGTTCAATGCTGAATGAGTTCACTCGTCTTTACCTTTCTGGGGATAGATCCAAGTAGTCAGTCGTCCTGGTCTGAAGCAGTAGAATAAATGTAGAGACCAGCGGCACCTTTAAGACCAACAAAGTTTTATTCAAGGTACGAGCTTTCATACGCAAAGCACACTTTTTCAAATATGTTGGAATGGTAGGTAAGGTTCAGATTTATAGGCAGGGGCTGAGAGGAGAGAATGGTGAGTATCAGTTTACTTCCCACCATTAGAAAAGATACCTTTACACATTTATCTGCTATTTTTGACACATTTATCGCTTTACGACTGTTGACCTTATAACCTTAGCTTGCTATTTTGTCTTTGCGCATCTCCATCATGTCACACGTTCATTTGCTGTTCAGCCCCCGTCTATAAATTTGAACCTTACCCCCCAATCCATTGTATTTGAAAAAGTGAGCTTTGCACATGAAAGCTCATAACTTGAATAAACCTTTGTTGGTCTTAAAGGTGCTGCTGGACTCTCGATTTGCTCTATTACCTCTCTGGAGTTAGACCTTTTGGCTGGGTTGGGTTTTGTTTTTTTTTAGGAGAATAATTCATCTGGCCATATTGGCCCATATGAAGTTCAAAAAACAAGAACAAAACCCACGTCATACCTTTATCGGTGGGGGAAAGAGTCGTCAGGTCGTAGCCGTCTTATGCCAACCCCGTAGGGTTTTCGAGGCAGGAGACGGTCGAAGGTGGTTTGTGACTGCCTGCCTCTAGGGGTGCCAACCTCCAGGTGGTGACTGGAGAGCTCCCGCTATTGCAACTGATCTCCAGGTGACAGGGATCGGTTCGCCTGGAGAAAATGACCGCTTTGGAAGGTGGACTTGATGACCTTATATCACATTGATGTCCCTCCCCTCTCCAAACCCCGCCCTCCACAGGCTCCACCCCCCAAAATCTCCAGGTTTTCTCTAACCCGGAGCTGGCCAGCCTACCTGCCCCTGCGTCATGACCCTGGGCTTCCTCGGTGGTCTCCCATCCAAGTTCTAACCAGGGCCGACCCTGCTTAGCTTCCAGGATCAGATGAGATCGGGCCAGCCTGGGCCAAGTCAAGGTGGAAACTCTTTATTAGAATGAACAAAATTGAGATCGAACATCATGCAAGCTTTTGAGTTCATCAAGATTCCTCATCAGGATTGTTGTAAATCACAACTCCGCGTTTGAGAGCTAGTTTGGTGCAGTGGTTAGGAGCATGAAATCTAATCTGGGAGAACCAGGTTTGATTCCCCACTTCTCCATATGCAGCTGCTGGTGTGACCTTGGGTCAGCCACAAGTTCTCTCAGAGCTGTTCCCTCAAGGGCAGTTCTCAAAAAAGCTCTCTCAGCCCCACCTACCTCACAGGGTGTCTGTTGTGGGGAGGGGAAGGGAAAGAAGATTGAAAGCCGCTCTGAAACTCCTTTGGGTAGTGAAGGGTGGGGCATAAATCCAATCTCCTCCTCCTCCTCCTTCCAGCCAGTTTGGTGTAATGGTTAAGTGTGCGGACTCTAATCTGGGAGAACTGAGTTTGATATCCCACTCCTCCACTTGTACCTGCTGGACGACCCTGGGCAAGCCGTAGTTCTGGCATGGCTGTCCTTGAAAAAGAGCAGTTTCTGTCAAGAGCTCTCTCAGCCCCACCTACCTCACAGGGTGTCTGTGGTGGGGAGTGGAAGGGAAAGGAGTTTGTAAGCTGCTCTGAGACTCCGTTGGGTAGTGAAGGGTGGGGTGTAAATCCAGTCTCCTCCTCCTCCTCTTTCTATGGAACCTATGGAGGATTTTTCTGTGGTATGAGTCGATGTTAATATAGTTGCTTACATTGCTTAGTTGTTGCTTCACAGTTGTTCCTTACCTTTGTTTCAACCTCTAGGTGGTGGCTGGAGGTCTTCCAGGATTACCACTGCTCTCCAGGTGTCAGAGATCAGTTCCCCCGGAGCAAAATGGCTGCTTTGGAGGGTGGACTTTGTGGCCTTATACCCTGCTGGAGTCCCTCGTCCCCAAGCCCCGCCCTCCACAGGCTCCACCCCCCCCAAGTCTTCAGGAACGTCCCAAGCCAGAGCTGGCAACCCTACGTCTGTGTCTGGTGAGAAGCAAACAAAGTATCCCAGATGCCTGGCCAGTCCTGGTTCGGACAGAAGCATGGCACTTAAGAAGAATGCTCCCTCTAAGCTCTGGAGTCCTGTGTGCAAAAATTCTACTTTCTGAGCTACCGGCATTAAAGTTGGGAGCAGGTGATCTGGCAACTGCCATCAGTTAGTTTGCTCTGGAGCCCATCCTTCCTGAGCCGAGACAAAAACATGTGAGCCGGAGGCTAAAAAACTGCGAGCTAGCTCACACTAACTCAGCTTAGAGGGACCACTGCTTAAGAAGCTCTAGGGGAGGCAGCCCCTGGTATTTGAGGCCTTTGGACTGATGCCCAGAGCACGGGACGAAGAACCAGATTGCCCGGGAGAGTTTATGAACACAAAGTTAACACTCCACGCTTGGCGGGAATGTGGAAGACTGAGGCCATGGTCACACATGCTAAATAATCCACCACTTTCAATCCACTTTCAATCCACTTTCGAATTGGATTCTGGCAGTTCACACAGGAGAAATCCAGTTAGAAGGTGCATTGAAAGTGGATTGAAAGTGGATTATGTAGTGTGTGTGTTGTGACCACAGCCCGAATTCAGTGGCAGAGCTCAACCCCCCCTTGTAACTGGGACAAAGAATTCCAATATTTCCACTGATAGGGCTGCGGTGGCTCAGTGGTTAAGATGCTGAACTGCAGACCAGAAGGTTGGTAGTTCAGCAGTTTGAGACCTGAGTGCCGCATGACGGAGTGAGCTCCCGTCTCTGGCCCCAACTCTTGCCAACCTAGCAGTTCGAAAGCAAGGAATTGCAAGTAGATAAATAGGTACCACTTGGGTGGGAAGGTAACAGCGTTCTGTGTGCCTTGGGGTCTAGTCACGCCGGCCACATGACCACAGAAAATGTATTCGGACAGCGCTGGCTCTTCGGCTTGGAAATGGAGACGAGCACTGCCCCCTAGAGTTGGATTTGACGGGCTTTCGAGCGAGGGAAAACCTTTACCTTTACCTTACAACACAGATCCCCTTCCCCCGCTTTTGCTTCCTCGAAATCCCGGCTTCTTTTTTTCTTCTTCCAGGGCCGCTTTCTCCTGCTGAGAAGATTTCCAGCTGTTTCTTTTTGCACGAAAAAGAAGAAAAGAAAGAAAGAAACAAAAGAATCCCCGGATCCTGGAAAGGCCTTCTCTGTCTCGATTTCAAAGCCTGCCTGGCCAGAACGGCGGCCTTGGATCGGAGGCGGCTCTCGGTGGGATTCGGGTGACTTTGTAATTCGAAGCAGGGGGATTAGCGGCCGCTGATGAGGCCGGCCTTGCCAGCCGCGGCTCAAGGGTAGGCGGACCGGGCAGCGGATACAGTTTTCCGTCCCAAGCAGTGTTCCCTCTAAGCTGAGTGAGTGTGAGCCAGCTCACCGCTTTTTAGCCTCTGGCTCACACATTTTCGTCTTGGCTCAGGAAGGATGGATGGCCCCAGAGCAAACTAGTTTATGCAGCAGCCAAATGGCTCGCTCACAACTTTAATGTCAGTAACTCACAAAGTAGAATTGTTGCTCACAGGACTCCACAGCTTAGCGGGACCATTGGAAAGACCTGGTTGAGTGGGGCCGCCAGCTGCCAGGTGAGAGGGCTGGAGATCTCCCCGAATTGCAGCCGATCTCCTCCAGACGACAGAGATGAGTCCCCCCTGGAGGAAACGGCTGCTTTGGAGGACGGACTCTCTCTGTGGCATTGTGCCCCCCGAGGTCTCTCCACAGGCCATTCCCCCAAATCTCCAGGTATCTCCCAAGCAGGAATTGGCAACCCGATGCTGAAGGAGGCTGTAGATCTAGGGAGGAAGTGAGCCCATGCAGAGGCAGGTCTGGAATATACCATGTAGAAGAAGAGGAGGAGGAGGAGACTGGATTTATAGCCTGCCCTTCACTACCCAAAGGAGTCTCAGAGCGGCTTACAAACTCCTTTCCCTTCCCCTCCCCACCACAGATACCCTGGGAGGCAGGTGTCCTACTCCTGTGGCTTTTTGCCCCTGCGCATGGAGAAGGTCTATGACCAGCAGGTGTTTGGTAAACATTAAGACAACATCCTTCTTTGGTGTAGTGGGTAGGAGTGCAGACCCTAATCCGGGAGAACCAGGTTTGATTCCCCTAATCTGGGAGAACCGGGTTTGATTCCCCACTCCTTTACATGCAGCCAGCTGGGTGTCCTTGGTCAGTCACAAGTTTTCTCAGAGCTGCTCTCTCAAGAGCAGTTCTCTCAGAGCTCTCTCAGCCCCACCCACCCCACAGGGTGACTGTTGTGGGGAGGGGAAGGGAAAGGAGATTGTAAGCCACTCTGAAACTTTGAGTGAAGAGCCGAGTATAAATTCAGCTCTCCTTTTTCTTCTTGGGTCACAGTTCTCTCAGAGCTGTTCTCTCAAGAGCAGTCCTCAAAAGAGCTCTCTCAGCCCCACCCACCTCCCAGGGTGTCTGTTGTGGGGAGAGGAAAGCGAAGGGGATTGGTAAGCCGCTCTGAGACAACGAGTGAAGGGCAGGGCATAAGTCTGACTGTGTGACCTTGGGTCAGTCACAAGTTCTCTCAGAGCTGCTCTCTCAAGAGCAGTTCTCTCAAAGCTTTCTCAGCTCTGGGAAGGAGATTGTAAGCTGCTCTGAGACTCTGAGTGAAGGGCGGAGTATAAATCCAACTCTTCTTCCTCTTCCTCTTCTTCTTCTTCCCCCCTCGAATCTAGCTGTTGTGCTGTCGACCCACATGGCTTCTCCCGGAAATTATTCCCATGGTGTTATACGTTTCTCTCCATTCCACTCATCGTTTCCCTAAACCCCCGTGATCTCTCCCTCCCTTCCCAGTCATCTCTTTCTGACACCACGACCCCCAAAAGCTTTTAGCCTTGCCTCCAAGGGAAGGCGTTCCAGCCTCTTGATCATTCCCCTTCCAGGCCTGTTGTAGGACATCTCTCTCCTCTCCCTGAACAGCCTATAAAATGCTAGCAATATTTTTTTTTAGTTTTGTTTTGACATCCGCACGGCCTCCCTGCAGGTTGGGTTTCTCTCCTGCGCCCTTCTCTCCTACAGTGGCTTGAAACTCTATTCCCGCCGAGTGTGATGGGGAAAGGCTTAATGGAATTTGCAGCGGCAGATGGCAGGGAGGGAAAAGAGCGAAAACTGCCGGAGGGGTCCGGAACACGAGATGCCCTGCGAGCCAGCAGAAAGCCAGCAGGCACGGATGATTGGTTTGGAAGGCTTCAACAACCACAATGGGCCTGGGCTTCCCCTGAGATCCTGAGGCTTCTGTGAAGTGTGTCCCTCTAAGTTGAGTTGGTGTGAGCTAGCTCACAGGTTTTCAGCCTCTGGCGCACACATTTTTGTCTTTGCTCAGGAAGGGCGGCTCCAGGGCAGACTAATTTCTGCAGTGGCCAAATTGTGCGCCCAGGTATTTAATGCCAGGAGCTCACAAAACAGAGTTTTTGCTCACAAGCCTTCACAACTTAGAGGGAGCCATTGCTTCGGAGAACAGTCTAGTTTCAGAGAACAGCCGTATTGATCAGCAGTGGAAGAGCTAGGTTTGAATCCCCTACCATCTTAGAGACCAACAAGGGTTTTTTTTTGGGGGGGGGGCGTGTGAGTTTTCAAGAGTCTAGAATCCCAAACTGTGGATTTCTGCTATTCGACACAAATCTAATGCATTCAAATTTCTCTCTTTCCTCTCTCCTAGATGAGGGCAGCTTCTCCTTCTGCATCAGCTATTGTATACAGCTTCTTGTTTTATTTATGGATTTATTTGCTCACAGGGTGTCTGTTGTGGGGAAGGGAAGGGAACAGAATCTATAAGCCGCTCTGAGAGTCTGAGTGAAGGGTGGGGGTATAAATCCAATATCATCATCTTCTTCTTCTTCTTCTTCTTCTTCTTCTTCTTCTTCTTCTTCTTCTTCTTCTTCTTCTTCTTCTTCTTCTTCTTCTTCTTCTTCTTCTTCTTCTCCTCCTCCTCCTCCTCCTCCTCCTCCTCCTCCTCCTCCTCCTCCTCCTCCTCCTCCTCCTCCTCCTCCTCCTCCTCCTCCTCCTTCTCCTTCTCCTCCTCCTTCTACTTCCAATCAGAAGCATTTCTGGGCTGCCAGTTCGTGATGGGAAAGACCTCTGTGCCTGATACCCTGGAGAGCTGTTGTCAGTCTGAGTCGGCAAGATGGACTGAGGCTCTGATTCAATATAAGGCAGTTTCATGTCTTCAAGAGGACCCGCTAGAGCATTTGTCCCTGAGCTGCCAGCTGTCTCCCTACAGGCCTGTGTTTGGGACTGTCCATGAGTCCTGACAGACAACTTAGAAAACACGTGAAACTGCCTTATACTGAACGGGACCATTTCTCCGTCAAGGTCAGTCTTGTCTGCTCTGACTGGCAGCTGCTCTTCGGGATCTCAGGCTCAGAGGTCTTTCCCATCACCTACTGCCTGGTCCTTTTTACCAGAGGTGCCAGGGATTGAACCTGGGACCTTCTGCATGCCAAGCGGAGGTTCTTCCACTGAGCCAGGGTCTCAGACACAGAGGTCTTTCCCATCACCTACTACCTGATCCTCTTAACTGGAGATGCTAGGGATTGAACCTGGGACCTTCTGCATGCCAAGCAGAGGCTCTTCCACTGAGCCAGGGTCTCAGGCACAGAGGTCTTTCCCATCACCTACTACCTGATCCTCTTAACTGGAGATGCTGGGGATTGAACCTGGGACCTTCTGCATGCCAAGCAGAGGCTCTTCCACTGAGCCAGGGTCTCGGGCACAGAGGTCTTTCCCATCACCTACTACCTGATCCTCTTAACTGGAGATGCTGGGGATTGAACCCGGGACCTTCTGCATGCCAAGCAGATGCTCTACCACTGAACCACGGCCCACTTCCCAAACAGTGATAACATACACTTGAATGGGGACTGTTTGTACTCCTCATTCAGAACTCTCCTTCCAAAGTGGTGGTGCAGATTGCATGGCCCAAACCAAGCCTTTAATTCTCTTCCTCTCAGTCTTTCACGGCTTGTGCATGTGTGATAGAGTCTGATCCCAAAACAGTTCCTTGTGGAGCATTCCCATCCAGAACAAATGTGGAAGCATCACTCTGCACATGAAATGTGGCAGCATCATGCTCATGTATTATGCTCATGCACACGCTTTCCACATTGGCACAGGTCCATCATCACCAGCTGATTCAGCACAGTGCATAGATAGTGGTCGAGCATGTCCTTTAATAGATGGGCTTGAATGCTGTGCTGTTCTCAGGGCCGGCCCCAGGTGTCTGGGCGCCCCAGGCAGGACAGCCTGGGGCGCCCACCCCACCGGGGATGCCAACCTCCCGGTGGGGCCTGGAGAGAGCCCAGCCTTGTCCTGGGCGCCTCGCACAGCTGCGAGGCGCCCGGGGAGAGCCGGGAACGGGGCGGCGCGGCTCTCCCGGGCCCCTCGCAGCTGCCAGGCGCCAGGAGAGAGCCGGGGAAGGGGTGGCGCGGCTCTCCCGGGCCCCTCGCAAGTGCAAGGCACCCGGGGAAAGCCGGGGAAGGGGCGGTGCGGCTCTCCCGGCACCCTCGCAGCTGCGAGGGGTCCGGGAGAGCCGGGAACAGGCGGGCTTGAAACGCCCGCCCCTTCCCTCCCAGCGGCAGCGCGGCTGGGGGGAGAGAAGCCGCTCCGCCGCCCCTGCCTCCTCTCCCCCGGCTTTGGGGAGAGGGCGGGCAACCTCCGCTGCTGCCTGCCGCCTCCTGAGCCCGGCGGGGCGCTCGGGGAAGCGGGGGGGGCTTTTCCTGGGAGGGGCCGGGCGCGCTTGGCGCCCGTGCAGCCGGCGCGCCATGCCCCCAGGGAGGAGGGGAGGGCGACTTGCGCCCTCAGTGGGTGCTTTTCCGCAGCGGCGGCAGCAGGGGATCCTGCTGGCCGCCACCGGCCACTTCCTCCTCCTCCTCCTCCCCAGGGAGGAGGGGGAGGGCGACTTGCGCCCTAGCTGGGCGCTTTTGTGGCGGGGCGCCCGGTTAGGGCGGCGGCGGGGGGCTTTGGGGGGAGCAGGGCGCCATTTGGCGCCCCTGAGGCCGGCACACCCTAGGCGAACGCCTAGTTCGCCCAATGGGCGATCCAGCCATAGCTGTTCTCACTAGAGATACTCAGTTCAGCTCCTGTTCTGCTCGCCGGTCACAAATGAGGAGCCAGGTTTTTTGCTGGGCAGTTTAGCCATTCATGAACAGCTCAAGCCAGTCTGGGTTCCTTTCAGCATATTCAAAGAGTGCCATTCCATGCAATCAACAGCATTTCAGGCATGCTCTTTCTTCCACAGTGCAAAGGAAGCCATGGCTTCCCTCCCCACAGAACTGTCTTTGCTGCACACTGCTTCACAGCCAATTGTCACGCTAAAGAGTCGAGAAACCAGTCAGCTGGTTCTGTGTAAATGAACATATGCATTTTGGCAGAGCCTTATGAAAGTCACAGGCCCCGTCCCATCCTTGTCATTCAGTTGCTGTCCATGATCCTGAAGGAGAACCGATTTAATTTACTGTGTTGGTCACCACCACAGTTTCTGCGCATCCACAAAGCCGTTCGGCACATTACTTCAGTTGGGTAGCAGTGAGGTGGAAGGTTCAGTGTTTGGCTCACAGGTAATAGTGGCTCTTGAAAGGTATATTTGTTTGCCGAACACCTTCTCATCATTCCTAGTTCTCACAGCCTCGATCCTGAGATCTGCTTTATGGGGGTAATGATGAGAGGGGCCAATTTTACTGTGCTTTGTACAGATTACTGAGCAATTGTGTGCAAATGTACACCTGATTCCTAGTGTGTTCAAAATCTATAATAGCAATGGGCGGTCACCATATCAATCAAAAACTCCACAGCACGGGAGCTAGGACAGGGGTATCCAGCACAGTGCCCCTTAACACCTTTCCTGGTGCCCAACAAGTGTTTTTAGAAAGTGGATGGGCACCAACGCTCCCTCTAAGATGTGGAGTCTTGTGAGCAAAAATTCTACTTTATGAGCTACTGGCATTGAAGTTGTGAGCGGGCAATTTGGCTACTGCATAAATTAGTTTGCTCTGGAGCCTTCCTTCCTGAGCTGAGACGAAAATGTGTGAGCCAGAGGCTAAAAAATGGTGAGCTAGCTCACACTAACTCATCTTAGAGGGAACACTGGTGGGCACAGGTGGGGCTCTCGGCCGGCAGGGCTCCTGATTGGCCACCAGAGATTGGCCAGTTTGGTGTGGTGGTTAGGAGTGCAGACTCTATTCTGATTCCCCACCCCTCCACATGCAGCTGCTGGTGTGACCTTGTGTCAGTCACAAGTTCTCTCAGAGCTGTTCTCTCAAGGGCAGTTCTTGAAAGAGCTCTCTCAGCCCCACCTACCTCACAGAGTGTCTGTTGTGGGGAGGGGAAGAGAAAGGCAATGGTAAGCCACTCTGAGACTCCGAGTGAAGGGCGGGGTATAAATCCAATCTCTTCTACTACTTCGTTCTTGTCTGGGCAGATTAAAATAAGAAATTTCGATGGCTGCTGCCACCACAGTGTTGGTTGTATTCTCTCGCTCCTCTTTCCGGGTGTATTTTTAAAATTACCCCTCTTCTCCTTTGCACTTGGGCTTCCCCTGTGTGGTTGGTAGCCAGTTTGTGGTTGGCTCCACCTTCTTAGGCAGCCATTTTGTGTTGGCTCCACCTTCTTAGGCAGCCACTTTGTGTTTGGCTCCACCTTCTTAGGCAGCCATTTTGTGGTTGGCTCCACCTTCTTAGGCAGCCATTTTGTGGCTGCCCCCACTATCCTGTGTCGAAATTCCAAATATGCCAACAGACTCCAAAAAGGTTAGGGACCCCTGGGCTAGAGCACAGGCTTTGGCAACTGCAGATAAAGAGATGCCAGGTTTGCAAAACATCTAAAATGTTTTAAAACAAGGGGTGTGAAAAAGCCTCCTGATGGTACAAGCGATACCCGTGCCTCTGGAGACATCACAAAGGAAAAGTTTGGGCAGTGAGAGAAGGGAGGAAGAAGAAGCTAGCATGGTGCGGTGTGTGAGAGAGGAAGCAGGGGCTGGTGGCGGAATCGGATTTCTCCTTCCTTGTGAATCCTCGCGGGGGACTCTTTTAGTACTACGTGAATGCCGAGAAGGATGACCATAAAACCAAGGAGGGTCCGCGTGCCAGAGAAGTGATGGAATGTTAAATGCATAGTGGGTTTTCGCCAACAAATTTGCAGTCTTGCCACAATTCGCCAAAGGTTTCCCCCAAATGTTTTGGGAACTGTTCCCGGTTCCCTAGGAAAATTCAGTCCCATTTATGTCCACCAGCTTGCACTAAGCTTTGGTGCCCTACGAGTACCCCGTGGGGACCTGCTTGTCCAGGACGAACGCACGTGTCCTCAACCCACACTTCCTAGGTCACCATGACAGTTTCCCCCCTGTTCTTGGGACACAACAAAAAAGAATTTCAATAACATTTCCTTTGAAAAATAATCTGTCCCACTCTGTTTTTGGAAACTGAGTTGTGCACAGAACAGGAAGAAGTTAATTACTGTCCAGGGGGGTGTGGGTGTGTGTTCCCAAAAGTCTGAAAAATGTTTAATTTTCTTGAAAGAGAAAAGGGCTCTGATCTCCGTTGGAATCCCTCCCTGTTTATACAGAGGGTTTCTATTAGCAGAGTCAACAACGAGCCTCCTGATAGCTCCCAGTCGTCGTCTTTCCCTCCAAACAGGAACTTCTCAGCGGGTGGGTGGGTGTGCAGTTGACAGGCGTCCCTCCCTTGCCAGTCCTTGTGCATCTGTTCCTTGAATCAGATGAGGAACTTCGGCACTACGGCCTAGGCGGAGGACAAATGAGACTTCTCTGGGACAGTTCTGGATTTTCGCTTTGGGACTACTTCTTGTCCTCTGAGGAGGAGTGACCAAACATAAAATGTTAGGACGGGGTCACCGTCGTGGTGCCTGTGGGTGCCCGTGGGTGCCACCAACACCTTCCTTGGTGGCTGTCAAGCACTTTTAGGAAGTGGGTAGGACTAGGTCGGTTCTTCCCCCAGCAGAACTTCTGATTGGCCGTGCAGGTTAAAAGACATCCTTGTCTGTCTGAAGAGGTAAAATTAGGCTGCGGTCACACGAGCCTTTAGATCCGACATAGATGCGAATGCCTGAAAGATCTAAAGGGAGTGATCAGATGGCAACCCATGCTGCTCCGCTGCTGAAGCGGAGTTAAAAGACACTGGTGAAAGTCCAGTAGTAAACGGGTTCCACTGGGTGTCAGGTTCTTCAGTCAGTCAAACAACACAGGGCTTCTCCAGAAGACAGTGTTTAATAATGGAACAGTACTAAAGACACGTGTACATTCTCTGTGTCAGTAATGACTAGATACAGCATTGCCTACTAGGTTATACTACATTCAAAAAGGCCCCCCCTTCAGTAGAAGCCAATTGATATAGTCCGCACGCGGGGGAAGCTATAGTGGGCTAATAAGCAAAACATTCTAGGAACCTTAGTTGCTGTAGATTTTCCAGGTTGTGTGGCCGTGGTCTTGGCATTGTAGGACCTGATGTTTCGCCAGTAGCTGTGACTGGCATCCTCAGAGTTATAACACAGAAAGATGGAGGACTCTCTGTGTCGAAGGCTGTGAAAGCTTTCGACAACATATTCTAGAAACCGTTATAATTCCCAACGAGGCTCCTGCAGCTGGAGCAACAAGGTCAGGGACCTGATAAGAGACTGTGTGGAAAACTTCAGAGGGAAGGAAAGAGGCAGCAGCACTCCTCCCGCATACCATTGAAATGACAGGGCTACCTGACAATGGGCCACGGACGGACTTTCCCCTGTCTGATCGCTCAAGCACGCTCTCAAGACTGGCTCCACCTTCTGTGGCAGCCATTTTGCGATTGTGCCCACTGCCCGGTTTCAGAATCCCAAAGGTGCCCACGGACTCGGAAAGGTTGGAGACCCCAGTTTTAGGATCTTTTCCCACAAAGACTTTGCCAATGTTTGGGTGCCCCAAAGCATTTTTTTCCCTCTCTGAGTATCTGTTGTTTTCCCATGTGTCGTCCTTCTGTAGTTTCTCCGTGCTTTCTCAAACTGGATCAAAAGGTGGTTTGGGAAAACATGGAGTCAATTGAACAGGTGCATTTGAGCTTTTTAAGGAAGATACTAGGTGTTCCACCTTGCTCCCGATACGAGGCCCTCTGTCTGGAATGTGGTCAAAGCCTTATGTCTACGAGGGCGTGGCTTATGAGCTTCAACTATTGGGCCTGACTGCACTATAACTCGGATCCCGCTAGCTATAGTTATCAGATGTTAACCGAGACTGAGGGTTCACCCTGGCTTGCCATAATAGAGAAAAAACTGAGATCCCTGAATATCTCTATTGAATCGATGCTGATGCTCTCTGAAACGGAGGTGTTCCACAAAATAAGGAGCAGATTACTGGAGCCAGAGCTGTGGAACTTGTATAATGCAGCCAATAAGACTTGTTCCCCTCTGAACCATGGGATATTTCCCATGGTAGGACACTTGCACAGTTATTTCTTTCAACTGCAATCTCCAAAACGGCACAGGATTTTTAAACTGGCTAGGCTTAATGTTTTACCCTCAGCAATTTTATTTGGAAGATTCCAAGGTATTCCTTTTGCCAATAGACTTTGCCCTTGTACATGTGAAACCACTGAAACTGTCAGGGCTTTTTTTGTAGAAAAAGCCCAGCAGGAACTACATTAGCATAATAGGCCACACCCAACAGCAGAAACTCATTAGGATAATAGACCACACCCCTGGCAGCACAGCTCATTAGGATATTAGGCCACACCTCCCATGCTACCAGAAGTGTGGTCATCCAGCCACACCCACCTTTTGCTTCTTATTCCATTTATTTGTTCGTTGTCAAAACCCAGGGCTTTTTTTGGAGCAGGAACTCCTTTGCATATTAGGCTACACACCCCTATCGTAACCAATCCTAATGAGTTTCTGCTGTTGGGTGTGGCCTATTATGCTAATGAATTCCACTGGGTGTGGCCAACTCGGGAGCCAGCCGGAACTCTGTTCCTGTGTGTTCCTGCCCAAAAATAGCCCTGGAAACTGTGTACCATGTGCTGTTTGAACATTGTTATTATGCTTCCATTAGGAAATGAATTTTATCACCAGTTTTGAGTAGAGTATTAGATTGTTCCAGGCTGAACAAACTACTATATCTGTTGAATAGCACTGAGGAAGACAGAACCGAACTTGTGGCAAAGTTTTTACTGGCTGTTGTCTGTCTATGTAGCAAATTTTGTAGGCGCTCAAAATAGGGTAAGTTTTAACGGAATTCTATTTTATGCAGAATCTGATTTCTTTTTAATCTCTCAGATATTATGTCTTTACTCTTATGAGATGCCGTTAAAGGAACTGCTTGTTTGTGTGATGGGGGAACATGGAAAGACAACAAATGGGAAATGAGGAAGCACGGGAGAAAAACGTACTTGCTGGTTGGCAGGGGCACCCAGTCCGATCCAAAACGTACTTGTGAAAAGACTTATCCTATCTTGCCTGTCCCGAGTGTTGCCTCTCCAGTTTGGTATAGTGGTTAAGAGTGCAGACTCTAATCTGGGAGGACCAGGTTTGATTTCCCCACTCCTCCACATGCAGCTGCTGGTGTGACCCTGGGTCAGTCAAAAGTTCTCTCAGAGCTGTTTGTTCAAGGGCAGTTCTCGAAAGAACTCTTCAGCCCCACCAACCTCACAGCTGCTTTGAGATTCTGAGTGAATGGTGGGGTATAAATACAATTTCCTCCTCCGCCTCCTCCTCCTCCTCCTCCTTCTCCTTCTTCCGGGGTTTGTCACACAAAGAAGCTGGAGACAGACTTTGGGACCTTCTACATGCAAAGCTCCTGCCAACCTAGCAGTTTGAAAGCAAGAAACTGCAAGTAGATAAATAGGTATGACTTTGGTGGGAAGGTGACAGCGTTCCATGCGCCTCGGTGTCTAGTCATGCCGGCCACACGACCATGGAAACGTCTTCGGACAGCGCTGGCTCTTCAGTTTGGAAACGGAGATGAGCACCGCAACCCTAGAGTCGGATTCAACTGGCTTTCGAGCAAGGGAAACCTTTACTTTTACATGCAAAGCAGGGACTCCAGTACTGAATCGGACCATCTATCAAGGTTGGTATCGTCCACTCAGACGGGGAGCTGTTCTCCAGGGTCTCAAGCAGAGGTCTTTCAGATCAACAACTGCCTGGTCCTTTTAACTGGAGATGCCGAGAATTGAGCCTGGGACCTTCTGCATGACAATCGGAGGCTCTACCACTGATCCCTGGACCACACAAACATCCATGAAGCTGCTTTCTACGAAGTCAGACCATTGGCCTGTCAAGGCCTGTCTTGTCTATTGTGGAGACCCAGCCCTGTGAGGAGAGGCCGAGGGACTTGGGAATGTTCAGTCTGGAGAAGAGGAGGCTGAAGCGGGGGGACAGGACTGCTCTCTTGAAGTAGCTGCAGGGCTGTCCCTTGGAGGAGGGCAGGGAGCTGTTCCTGTTGGCAGCAGAGGAGAGGGCTCGCAACAAGGGGTTTCAATTGAGGGCAGGAAGATCCCGGCTGGATCTTAGGGAAAACTTCTTTACAGTCAGAGTTGTGCCACAGTGGAATGGGCTGCCTCGGGAGGTGTTGGGCTCCCCCTCCCTGGCAGTCTTTGAGCAGCGGCTGGACAGACACTTGTCAGGGATGCTCTAGGCTGATCCTGCACTGAACAGGGGGTTGGTCTAGATGGCCTGAATTGGCCCCTTCCAACTCTGGGATTCTAGGAATTCTAGGACTGACAGTGGCTCTCCAGAGACTCTGATGGAGGCCTTTCCCATCACCTGCAACCTGATACTTTCAACTGGAGATGCCGGGGACTGAACTTGGGACTTTCTGCATGCCAAGCAGAGGCTCTAACCACTGAGCCACAGTCTTCATCGAGGTCACCATTACCTACTCTGCCTAGGGTTTTAGGTAGAGGCTCCTCATAGACTCTGCGACCAGTTTCTTGTAACTGAAGGGCTTGAACCAGGGAAGGACTGAACCAGGGAACTTCCGCGTGCCAAGCAGGGGCTCCACCACTGACCCACGGCCCCGACCAAAATCACTGTTGTCTACACCGACCGTCAGCAACTCTCTCTAGGATTTTAGGGCCTTTCATGTCATCTGCTACCAGTTCCCTTGAACTGGAGACGCTTTAGATTGAAGCTGGGGCCTTCTGATGCTCTGTTGCTGAGCTAAGGACAGAAGAAGAAGCAGAAGGAGGAGAATTGGTTTTTATTCCCTGCACTCCACTATCCCAAGCCGTCTCAGAGTGGGTTACAATCGCCTTCCCTACCTCCCCCACAACAGACACCCTGTTGTGGGGAGCTCTGAGAGAGAACTTGTGACTGGGCCAAGGTCACCCAACTGGCTTCATGTGGAGGAGTGGGGAATCGAACCTGGTTCTCCAGATTAGAGTCTGCCACTCTTAACCTCGATACCACACATGAGGCTGCCTCATACATACATATATGGCTCTTTTTGTAGCAGGAACTCCTTTGCATATTAGGTGACACACCTCTAATGCAGCCAATCCTCCAAGAGCTTACATGAGCCCCTGTAAGAAGAGCTCTGTAAGCTCTTGGAGGATTGGCTACATTGGAGGGGTGTCGCCTAATATGCAAATGAGTTCCTGCTACAAAAAGAGCCCTGCATACATACGTGTGTGTTGGTACCCACCCTGAGCCTACAATGTGGTGAGGGCGGGATATAAATCTAATGAAATAAATAAATAAAACGGAGTCCGACCACGGATCAGGCAAGGTCGGTATTGACCTTGGTCAGTATTGTCCCCTCTGAGTGGTGGCAGCTCTCCAGGGTCTTTAAGCAGAGGTCTTTCTCCCCACCTATGGCCTGATCCTTTTAATTGGAGATGCTGGGGATCTGAAGCTGGGACTTCCCGCACGCTGAGTAGATGCTCTGTCACTGAGCCACCTTTCCCTTTCCCAAAGCGAGGGAGGAAAGTGAGATAGCATGCCTTCATGCGCAGCTGCACCATTGCCAAGGAAATCTTTTCACACTGGACATGACGGTCGCCGTTCAAGGCTCGAAAAATCACACCGTGTCCTTGGTCTTGTGTGACTTGGCGCGGGGCCTGTAATTGGATCCCCAGATGGAATTAAACTGCAAAAGGCAGCCACAGGGAGTGGTGCTGTTGGGGGGGGAGTGAGCTGAAGCGCCTGCTCCGTTTCCCCTATTGGAAGTGGCCCTCCCACAGGCCTGCTGGGAGAGAGGGGTCAAAGGACAAGCCCCTGGGTTCTGTGATCATCCGGGATGCCCATGAAGCCAGGACACTTCGTGTTGGAATGAAGTAGTGCAGAGAAGGGGTAGGGGTGGAAAGGGCCATCAAGATGCAGCCAGTTTGGTGTCGTGGGTAAGTGTGTGGACTCTAATCTGGGAGAACTGGGTTTGATTCCCCATGCCTCCACTTGCAGCTGCTGGATGACCTTGGGCACGCCATAGTTCTGTCAGAGCGGTCCTTGAAAGAGCAGTTCTCTCAGAGCTCTCTCAGCCCCATTTACCTCCCAGGGTGTCTATTGTGGGGAGGGGAAGGGAAAGGAGTTCGTAAGCCGCTCTGAGACTCCTTTGGGTAGTGAAAGTACTGGGTAGAAATCCAATCTCTTCTCTCTCTTCTCATCTCCTACTCCAATGAGCCAGAGGAAAGCCAGGACTGGCCATCTGATTTGGGCACGGGACGCTTCAGGAAAGGAAAAAGTGGGACCCTCGAAACACCACCTTTGGTAGTGTTCCTTTAGAATGAATAGAATCATTCCTGTAGCAGCATGAGAAGGACTGAGATGAATGTGCATGGAAGATGTACGTGTAAAAGTACAGAATGTCTTTGGATGAATGGTTGGCAGCCCAAGAAGATGTGCGTGCATAAACTCGGGAGTTGCAATTGGCTGGCAGAGGTTGTCAACATGGATCTCTCGCTGTTGTGTGTGGGGGAGAGAGGGGTGTTCCCGCCACTCCCGTGTTTGCAGTTACCGCTTCTCTCTCCTTTACTGGAGCCGCCTATTAAGGGATTATGGACTCTGTCCCGTTTCCTCGATGAAAGGAGGGCACCGAAGATGCCCTTCCTTCTAAGCACGACCCCTGCTTGGTTTTTTTCGAACATTATTATTATTAGAAGGAAGCAGCGGTTAACAGGACGTGCCCTGCAGGGCTGCGGCTGATTCCTTTCCAAAGACCGGTGACGCCACAGGTTTCCTCAGACCTTTTTTTGGTGGGGGAGTTGTGGGGGGGAGGCAGAGGAGGATGGGATGGAAGGGAAGCAGAAGCGCACTAAAAAAAAAACAACTCGACATTTTGCACCACAATCTTTAACTTCGCAGGACCACGGCTCTGGAGGGCCAACGTGGAATTTTCCTGCCAGGTTAAACACCGGGTTCTGTCCTTACTGTTGGGTTGGCAGTATCTGGTTAATATAGCAGAGTTTTTGCCCAGTCACAGAAGGGTCAATACGGAGTTCAATAAATAAATCTCCCAAGAAGGATATTGCAAAAAACAAAACAAAGCCCAAAGAGATAGGTAAAAGGTAAAGGTGCCCTTGCTCGAAAGCCAGTCGAATCCGACCCTAGGGTTGCAGTGCTCATCTCCGTTTCAAAGCCGAAGAGCCAGCGCTGTCTGAAGACATTTCCGTGGTCATGTGGCTGGCGTGACTAAATGCCAAGGCGCACGGAATGCTGTTACCTTCCCACCAAAGTGGTACCTATTTATCTACTTGCAATTTCTTGCTTTCGAACTGCTAGGTTGGCAGGAGCTGGAACTAGAGACGGGAACTCACTCTGTCATGCAGCACCCGGGTCTCGAACTGCTGAACTACTGACACAGCCTGCAGTTCAGCGTCTTAACCACTTGAGCCACCGCAGCTTTCATTTATTCAGGTAGATCCAGTTCACGTTCAGATTGCGGTCAAATGAAGAGAAAGATCTAAAGAGTCCTTTCCCTACCACAAATGGCCCGCGTGTCTAGCATCAGGTGTGTGGGAGTATGAGGGCATTGTCTCTACAGGAGAGACTTGCACACATATCTCCATGGAAGGCCATGTGATGAGAGTGAGAGGACAAAGGGAGAGAGGGAGGAGGGGTCAGACGGTGGCTCCCAGGTTAGGACAAAGAGGCATCCCATCAGTATTGGACCGACATGTTTGTGACCCTGAAGCTTGAGCTGTTATGGGGGCCCCTTCTCAGCCAGCGGCAACAGGGCAACATCCAACAGGGTCCAAAGGACCTTGCTGCCTTTGCAAGGATCTCAAGGCCCAAATGGCGGAGAACAGGGTGCTGGGGTGGAGCCCTTGAAAATGGGCCATTCAGCCCCGTCCCACCAGCAACAAGGTCTGGGTAACCACCAATGCTCCCTCTAAGCTGTGGAGTCTTGTGAGCAAAAATTCTACTTTGTGAGCTCCTGGCGTTGAAGTTGT
Source organism: Gekko gecko (assembly GCA_029375565.1). Classification (NCBI taxonomy): domain Eukaryota; kingdom Metazoa; phylum Chordata; class Lepidosauria; order Squamata; family Gekkonidae; genus Gekko; species Gekko gecko. Next base: position 226,892,888 of record JAPDNY010000004.1, on the reverse strand, counting down.
GAGCGAGCGATTTGGCTCCTGCATAAATTAGTTTGCTCTGGAGCCCTCCTTCCTGAGCGAAGACAAAAATGTGTGAGCCGGAGGCTAAGAAACTCTGAGCTAGCTCACATTAACTCAGCCTAGAGGGACCAGTGGTCTCCACTAAGTTTTGGGAAATCAGCTTGGAGGCAGAGTGAGAGGCGGGTTATAAGCATCAAGACACCTATGTATATGGAGCTAGTCCTTGTGAGAACTCTTGAAATAACCAGGCTGTTATGCTACTGGATTACCACAATTTTTTTAAAAAAAAAATTAACCAAGCCCCGAGAAAATTTTGAAATCTGACCAATTGCAGGGACGTTTTGAGGCCATATGAAACAGGTATTAGAGCATACGCTAAGGTCAGGGCTGTTATTGGGCAGGAACGCACAGGAATGGAGTTCCGGCTGGCTCCTGAGCTGGCCACGCCCAGCAGGAACTCATTAGCATAATAGGCCACACCCAGCAGCAGAAACTCATTAGGATTGGCTACCTTAGGGGTGTGTGGCCTAACATGCAAAGGAGTTCCTGCTCCAAAAAAAGCCCTGGGTTTTGACAACAAACAAGGTAAACAGAATAAGAAGCAAAAGGTGGGTGTGGCTGGATGACCACACTTCTGATAACATGGGGTGTAGCCTAATATGCTAATGCACTGCCCTGTCAGGGGTGTGGCCTATTATGCTAATGAGTTCCTGCTGGGCTTTTTCTACAAAAAAACCCCTTGGCTAAGGTCAATCTTAAGAACTTCAATCTACTGGCTTATGATTCTGTCACCAAAGTAGCCTTATTTTACTGATAAAACTTTTAAAAACTCCACCCATTATGTTGAAAGATTTATATTTTTAAAAAAAGTTTCCTCAGGGTCCTTCCAGGATTAGGGGACCTGAAGCTTAAGCGTCATTAGTTTCATAGTCGATCCGCTCCTGCACCCCATTCAAGGAGATCACACCTACATACGCTTAGGGTGATGTAGCAGCCCCCCTCCAATATCCAGGCATGCTGAGTCTCGCACTCCAACAGCCAGCTCTGGCTTGAGAAATTCCTGGGGATTTAAGGGCAGTGCCTGGGGAGGGTGGAGTGGTGTTCAGGGCAGGGGCTGAGAAGGGATGTGACGTCATACAGCCCACCCTCCAAAGCCGCCATTTCCTCCAGGGGAACTGATTTCTGTTGTCTGGAGATAAGCTGTAATAACAGGAGACCTCCAGGGTCCACCTTGAGGTCGGCAAGCTTAAGCGACGGAGATAAAATGGCTGCCACAGGGCTGGGTGCCATCACAAAATGGCTGCTACGATGGTTGGAAGGACTGGGAGATGTTGCGCGCGGAAGTGTCCCTGTTCAGTCCTACTGTCTGCAGTTAAAGGATATCTGGTATTGGGAAACGCCTCTCTCTACCTGTGATCTTGGGAAAGGTGCTGTGACTCAGAGTGGACAGCACAGATTGGGGCCCAGGCCTCTCACTAAAGTGGGAGGGGAAAGTGTTGCATGCCCTATGACATCACTTCCAGGGGAAACAGGAAAGTAACATTGGGTAGATCTAGGAATCACCAGAAAGGATAATTCCTAGAGGTACCTGACATCACTTCCAGGTTTCCTCAGAGGTGACATCACAGCACGTGGGATGTGGCATGCCCCCATATTCCCTAGGGTTGCCAACCTCCAGGTGGTTGTTATCAATATATAAGCAGCCCATGTCTACATTATGAACAAAAGCAGAAAGATTGTATTGTACAGATTCTTGAACAACAGTTCAAATTCTTATCGAGGTCAACAAGCACCCTTATATAGCTAGGATCAGAGACTACTTAATACCAAGGAAAGTCCTCCCACTGTCGTCCCCCTCCCAAGCACCAAGGATACAAAGCATCACTGTCCCAGACATAAGAACATAAGAGAAGCCATGCTGGATCAGGCCAAGGGCCCGTTGAGTCCAGCACTCTGTGTCACACAGGGGCCAGAAATACCAGGAGGTCACAAGACTTCACAGCTTAGAGGGAGCATTGCTGGGAATGTCATTGCTTTTTTAGTTGAGGGGGGCATTTCAATTTCCTAGGGGGCACTGGTTAATCCAATTAAAGGAATACCATCTCCTTCCCTGCATCCACCACTGCTCAGGGCCCTGGGCTGGATGGGAAGTCGGGGGGGGGGCTTGCCAGTAAATCGGGGGGCCTCGCCCCGAGACGCCCCACTGTAGCTACGGGCCTGGTTTGAAGGGAGAGAGTGCTCGAAACGGAAGAGCCGGGCCACGCTCCGGGGTTGCTCTCCCACCAGGCCTCCTTCCACTCTTCCGAGGAGAAGCGGAGTCGGCTCGCGGGGGCCGCGCGAGCAAACATAATTTAAGCCAGGTCAGGACTCCTTTCGGTTCTTATTTAGGCAGCTGCAGGGAGAGTTATTGTTTCCAATTTGCCGTTTGATGGATGGTGTGGCTGGAGATGCTCCAGGATGACTCTATTTTTAAAATATGTCTCCCGCTTCCCTTCCAAGCCCGGGGATGACTTCTGATCGACTTGGGAAAGATCTATATTTGTGATATTTCTCTCGAGCTCTGTCACTCTTTATCTCCCCGCTGGGAAAACAGTTGGCTAGAAGGCTGACCACATATGTGTGCCTTTTCTCTCCCGCCCCCCCCTCCTCCCGTGACCCTCTCGAGAACACAAGCAAAAAAAAAAATCCCATTATCTTCCTCTTACTTTCTCTCGTTTTCGGATTGCGCATTTTTGTAAGCTGTTTCCTGGGTTGACAAGAAACGAGTGTCCTGAAACCTACAACTGTCCTGGATGCCTATGGGACAGGATGCCAATACAGGGTGTGTGAGTAAGGACCCTGTGGTTGCCAAATCCAGGCTAAAATTTGGGGGTGGAGACTGGGGAGGGGAGGGTTTGGGGATCAGAGGGATCTCTGCGATGTATAAGGCCATAGAGTCTACCCTCCAAAGTAGTAATGTTCTCAAAGGGAGCTGATTTTTACGGTCTGAAGATCAGTTATAATTTCTGGGAGAGCTCCAGGCCCCACTTAGAAGTTGGCAATCCTAGGGGAGCCAGATGGTGAAAGGGAGGGCAGGAAGGGAAAGGGAGACAGCAAGAGAAGAAGAAGAAGAGGAGGAGGAGGAGGAGGTTGGATTTATACCCCACTCTTCACTCAGAGTCTCAGAGCGGCTTACAAACTCCTTTCCCTTCCCCTCCCTGCAACAGACACCCTGTGAGGCAGGTGGGGCTGAGAGTGCTCTTTCACTGTCCTTGAGAGAACAGCTCTGACAGAACGATGGCTTGCCCAGTGTCATCCAGCAGCTGTAAGTGGAGGAGTGGGGAATCAAACCCAGTTCTTCCAGATTAGAGTCCACACACTTAACCACTACATCAAACTGGCTCTCAAACTGGAGGGAGAGGGCAGGGAGGGATGAGCCAGCTCAGCTCTTGTGGCCCTTTCTTATATGCCCAGGGTAATGCCAATTGCAAGGTTAGAGTCAGGAAGGAATTTTCCTCCAGGCCTGTCGTCCAGACCAAAAATCCAAACAGCCAATCAAATCTTCAATGGCCAATCAGAAGCTTTTCTGGGCAAAAGCCCCACCTGGCTCCGCCTACCCTCTAGAAACACCTGGCAGGCACCAGAACAAGTGTTGGCGGGCACTGTGGTGCCCTTGGGCCCCGTGTTGAGGACTCTTGGTCTATCGTATTAAACAATAATCAGAGAACTATTTTGCATGTATAACCTGCCTTCCATCCATGGAAATGTCTGTGGTCAAGTAGCAGGACAGTTCTCGGTCATAGGCCGGGCTTCAGGGCAACGTTCTGTGTTCCTCCCCCACATCTCTGAAATCTTTCCTGGAATCACAGGGGTGCAACGGAAGGGCTGGAAACAGGATGGTCCTGGTGGAGCGTGCGCCTCTCGACAACACAAGGCCGCTGTCACCCTCCTGGCACTGACCTTGACGTGGCGAAGGGGGAGAGAGATACCCGACCCATGCCCCTGGTTCAAAGGAGGGTTTTTGCCTTCTGCCCGCAGGATTGACCGAGGAAGGGTCGAGTCGTGAGGGCAGGGCTGCCAACCTCCAGGTGGCACCTGGAAACCTCCCACTATTATAATTAATCTCCAGGTGACCAAAATCAGTTCCCCTGGAACTGAGGGCCAGTTTGGTGCATTGGTTAAGTGCATGGACTCTAATCTGGGAGAACCGGGTTTGATTCCCCACTCCTCCACTTGCAGCTGCTGGATGACCTTGGGCAAGCCATAGTTCTGTCAGAGCTGTTGTGGAAAGAGCTCTCTCAGCCCCACCTACCTTACAGGGTGTCTGTTGTGGGGAGGGGGAGGGAAAGGAGTTTGTAAGCTGCTCTGAGACTCCCTTGGGTAGTGAAGGGAGGGGTATGAATCCAATCTCTTCTTCTTCTTCTTCTTCTTCTTCAGAAAATGGCTGCTTTGAAGGGTGGACTCTAAGGCATTGTACCTCCCCTTCCCAAACCCCACCCTCCTCAGGCTCCACCCACAAAATCTCCAGATATTTGCTGAAGACATTTGGAGTCTCCCAGTGGGACTGCAACACGGGGCCCGCCTCGAAGGGTCCGTCAAGCCCTCTCTTCCATTCTCCTCTGGGCAAATGAGAATCATCTGCTTGGAGGCCAGGAATCTATTAGGGGGAAACAATAGACATCCAAATGGATTTTTGTTCTTTGGCACACCCAGCTATGTTAACAAGGAAGACAAGAATTTGGAGCGTGTGTTTTAACTACTCGGATCTGACTGAGTCTCCTACCAAAGAATTCTTCCCAAGCCCCCAGCTCTGAGTTCAAGCCAGGGGCTTGGGACTGCAGTGCGGCGTCATACTGAGCAGAACCCACAAGCCCCAGCTGGGGGCCTTGCTAGGCATACAGTAGTCCCAGGGAGGTGGCAGCAGGGGGCTGAGCGCCTGGGTGGCCAACGGATGGGGCTACTGTGCTGCATTCCTCTTTATGTCTCACCAGGTGAGCTGGATGAGGGTTGTGTCGGGCCGTGATTTGGCAAGTGAGTTTATTGAATTCATTTATACTCCGCCTTTCTCCCCTAATGGGGACCCAGAGGCCTAACGTCACTCTCCTCCATTTTATCCTCACAACAACCCTGAGAGGTAGGTTAGGCTGATAGAGGGTGTCTGGCCCAAGGTCATCTACTGAGTTTAAGAACATAAGAACATAGGGAAAGCCATGCTGGATCAGGACAATGGTCCATCCAGTCCAACACTCTGAGTCACACAGTGGCCAAAACCCAGGCGCCCTCAGGAGGTCCACCAGAGGGAGGAAGCAGAACTCCAGATGCCCACCCACTGTTGCCCCCCAAGCACCAAGAAGACAGAGCTTAGCTGCCCCAGACATAAGAACATCAGAGAAGCCATGTTGGATCAGGCCAATGGCCCCTCCAGTCCAACACTATGTCACATAGTGGCCAAAACCCAAGTGCCATCAGGAGGACCACCAGTGGGGCCAGAACTCCAGAAGCCCTCCCATTTTGGCCTCCAAGCGCCAGGAATACAGAGCATCACTGCCCCAGACATAAGAGAAGACGTGTTGGATCAGGCCAATGGCCCCTCCAGTCCAACATTGTGTCATACAGTGGCCAAAACCCAAGTGCCATCAGGAGGTCCACCAGCAGGGCCAGAACTCCAGAAGCCCTCCCACTGTGGCCCTCCAAGCACCAGGAATACAGAGCATCACTGCCCCAGACATAAGAGAAGCTGTGTTGGATCAGGCCAGTGGCTCCTCCAGTCCAACACTGTGTCACACAGTGGGCAAAACCCAAGTGCCATCAGGAGGTCCACCAGTGGGGCCAGAACTCCAGAAGCCCTCCCACTGTGGCTCTCCAAGCACCAGGAATACAGAGCATCACTGCCCCGGACACAGTGTTCCATCTATACCTTGTGGCTAACAGAGTGAATGGGGATTCAAACCTAGGTGTCCCAGATACTAGGCTGACACTCTTAATCACTGTACTACACCGGCTCTCAGTTGCTCCAGGTAGGCGCTTTGGCAGAGTTGGCCTGGCCTTAAGGTAAAGTGAGGTGGCTGTTTCAAGAAGGGATCGGCCTCACCCTGACCTGGATAGCCCAGGCAAGCCCGATCCTGTCAGATCTCATAAGGTTAAGCAGGGTCGACCCTGGCAAGTACTTGGAAGGACGGCCTCCAAGGAATACCAGGGCTGGGATGCAGAGGCAGGCAATAATAAGCCACCTCTCTGAAACGTCTGCGACCAACTAGAAGTCACCAGAAAGCAACCATGACTTCCAGGCATACACACATACAGGAGGAGGAGGAGGAGGAGATCAGCTTCCTGGGCCAAACAGAGAAACACAGAGCTGGAAGGGACCCCAAGGGCCACCCAGTCCACTGGCACAGCCCAAGCATAGGTCTCTGGGTGGTAGCCAAATTGGTGGTGGAAAGCGGCATCAAGTTGCATCCAACTTCTGGCAACCTTGCCAGGGTTTTCAAGGCAAGAGATGTGCAGCGGTGGTTTTCCATTGCCTGCCCAGCCCTGGATTTCCTCTGTGGTCTCCCATTCATGTACTAGCCAGGGCTGACCCTCTTTGGAAGCTCAGATCTGACAAGATCAGGTGGCCTGGAGAACGAATGAACCCTGTCACGTGAACACGTGGCACTCCCCTATACCGGATCAGGCCCTTGATGTGTCCGAGTCAGTCCTGTCTATTCAGACTGGCAGCAGCTCTCCAGGGTCTCAGGCAGGGGTCTTTCACATCACCTGTTTCCAATCTCTTAACTGGAGACACCAGGGATTGAACCGGGGATCTTCTGCATGCCAAGCAGATGCTCTATCACTGAGCCACGGCCTTCCCTTGGTTCTGCATCCTGTTGGGGCGGTTGAGCAAGAGACGGGCGTCTGCTGTGCAGGGCATAAGCCGTTTTGGAAAGATGTCTTGTGCATAATCCCCCCTGAATCGCAGTGGTTTGTGGAGGAGACCTTCCCTTGGCCTTTTCGCCTTTTCGGGTCTTTGAGCTTCAGTTGCCTGTATTTTGGAGCATGTCAGTAACATTTAAGGGCTTGGGAAACGAGTCCACTCCATCTATAAGCCGTTTCCCGCCCCCTCCAGATCTTTATTTACATTTAATCCTGGAAAATGTAAAGTCTTGTTCGGAACAGTAACAAAAAAGGCACTCCACCCTTCTGCATATCTCTGTCTTTGGTCTGCTCTGTGACAGCTCGTCGTCCAACGATCGCCGTGCATTTGGTAACAGTGCACCCTGCGGCTTTTTCTATTGGGGAGTCACTAGTTGAGGGGGTGGGACAACAGGCGTCACGTGATCCGGACAGGCCCAGACCCCCGGGGGAATCCAACAATGGCTTGGCCCACTCCTCACAGAGTAGCTCAGTGTAAATATTTAACGGCTACTGTAAATATTTAAGTTCTCAAACATGAGTCAGTATGGAAAGAACAGACCCCGCGAGGCAGTGCCATGGACGTCTTCCCCCAAAGTGCATTCTTCTAAAATGTTGCCCCGAATTTTAGGCTTGTGAAGGGTGACCCGAACAAGCATTGAGAACTTTGGTGGGGCGGAACGCTTGCTGTGCTCCTTAGCCAAATTTGGCCTATTGGAACCTCCTTTTTTGCCATTAATTCACAGCCCCAAATATACAAATTCCACTAGTAGAAAACACCACCGAAGATTGCCAAAACGATATATTAACCAATTATAAAGTTGCTGGTGTCACAACAACAGCATTAGCACATACTGTAACGATAATAAGGCACAAGATACAACATTTCCTCCTTTGAAGAGAAGACATAAAGTCCATGTGGTCAGTATCACTTGATAGGAGGAGTCCACGTAGTCATGACATTTTCCAAACCGCCTTTGCAAAGACGCCCGTTCTAGATACTTGGAAGATGCATTTCCTTCGACTTCTTCAGTTTGCCGGCTGTGAACCGGGCTTCAGCAATTTCAACAGAAAACAAGGTTCATGGTGTAAGAAGCGAATCACGGGTTCACAGCCAACTTTTGGTGACCCCTCAGGTTTTTCAAGGCAAGAGACACTCAGAGGAGGTTTGCCACTGCCCGCCCCTGGTATTCCTTGGTGGTCTCCCATCCAGGGACTAACCAAGACTGACCCTGCATTTCCAGGATCTGAGATCAGGCCAGCCTGAGCCGCCCAAGCCAAGGCATAGGGGACTGTATACACAACCAGATTCTCTATGGTGAGATACTCAGGTGCCAATGCTCCCTCTAAGCGGTGGAGTCTAGTTTGTGACCTCCTGGTGTTAAAGTTGTGAGCGAGCAATTTGGCTGCTGCATATATTAGTTTGCTCCGGAGCCCTCCTTCCTGAGCAAAGACAAAAAAATGTGCGAGCCAGAGCCTAAGAAAACTGTGATCTGTCTCACACTAACTCAGCTTAGTGGGAACATTGCGATGAGAGGGACATCGGGAGCAGGGGGGGAAGGTTGTAAGCTGCTTTGAGTTCCTACTGGGGGAAAAATGAGGTACCAACATCTAAATAAATCTGACAACGACCGAGTCCTGGATTCCAATCCAACCGTTTCTTGCAATGCTCCGCTGCAGCCCATCAAGCCCTGCTTGGAGATATAAAGTCTTTAGACTTTGGGGGATAAAACGTCTGCCTTTCTTTGGAGCTCTCCTTGGTCCTGCAGTTCCTTGAACTCAGACTGGGAACATCCTAACGCCGTCGGAATGGTTCCTCCAGGAGCCCAGTTCCCATGAGGCCTTGCTTAATGTCCTGGCTAGAAGTGCCCTACCTGGATATCCTGGGCTAGCAAGATCTCGGAAGCTAAGCAGGATCGACCCTGGTCAGTTTTGGATATTCCAAGGAATACCAGGGGTGTGACGTGGAGACAGGCAATGGCAAACCATCTCTGAATATCTCTTGCCTTGAAAACCCCATGAGGGGGTCACCATAAGTCACAGAATCATAAAACCATAGAGTTGGATGGGAGACTACCCAAGGAATAGTGAGGTCACTACACAGAGGCAGGCGATATATGTCTTTTTGCCGTTATGCAAAGGGGCTTTCTTATGCCGGCTCTCTAAATTTTGACATTAGGCTCTTTAATTATAAAAGGTTTCTTTTATAATTAAAATTCCCATGTGGCCTTAGAATAGGCAGATGCCTCTGCTTTTCTGGAATTTATGTGAAGACAGAAAGTGACCTGACACGGAATCAAACGATGGCTCCATTCAAGTCAATATTGTCGACTCAGACTGGCAGACTGGCAGCAGCGCTCCAGGATCTCAGGCAGAGGTCTTCCTCAACACCTCCTACCGGATCCTTTTTAACTGGAGATGCTGGGGATCGAACCTGGAACTTTGTACATGCCAAGCAGATGCTCTACCGCTGAGCCACAGCCCTTTGGAATTTACCTGCAGGAAACCAGATCCGTAGCAAGGGAATTTTTAGTGGGTCTAAAGATTTGGCTGAAGCTTTTTTGTCATCTTCTGGATGTGGGTCACTGCGGGTGTGGAGGGGGGAGGTGTTTGTGAATTTCATGTATTGTGCAGGGGGCTGGACTAGATGACCCTGGCGGTCCCTTCCAACTCTGTGATTCTATGATTCCATTTTACCAGCGACTTTACCTACCTGTGTGTTTATCTCGAATTTGTTTTGAATTCAGTCCCATAGGCAAGCTGCGCCGACGAGCGGCGCCAATTTCCCCCGACCTACAATATCGGCCCTTGCAAAGCAGGCAGTGCGCTTGCTCCTGCTCTGCTTATACACACCACCCTCTTCCAATAATAGTTTATGCAAATATTTATCTGTTGGCGTGTCTGAGTGCTCGACAGAGGCTTGGGCAAGTAAGTGGCTGCTTCTCTAAATAGAAAAGTCTTGAATGAACGGCGGCGCGGGAGAGACGGGGTGGGGGAGAAATGAATATTAATGTTGAGTTTAAAAATGGCTCGAAGTAGGGAAAACTCAGAGAGCGAACCTATACTTGTCCCTGTTGGCCTCTGGGATGCCAGCCTCCAGGTGGGGCCTGGGGATCCCCTGGAATTACAGCTCATCTCCAGGTTACAGAGATCAGTTTCCCCTGGAGAAAAATGGATGCTTTGGAGGGTGGACTCTGTGGCATCGTGTCCCACTGAGGTCCCTGTCCTCTCCGGGCTCCACCCGTAAATCTCCAGGAGTTTCCCAGCTGGGCAATTCTACTTCCAGCCCAACCCAGACAGCACAGGCTAGCCCGGTCCTGTCAGATCTCGGAAGCTAAGCAGGGCCGACCCTGGCTAGAGCCAGTTTGCTGTCCTGGCTAGGAGTGCGGACTCTGATCTGGGAGAAGCAGGTTTGATTCCCCACTCCTCCATATGCAGCTGCTGGTGTGACCCTGGGTCAGTCACAAGTTCTCAGCTGTTCAGAGCCACAGAGTCCACCTTGAGAACGGCCATTTTCTCGGAGCCGAACCACTCTCTGGAGATCAGTTGTAACCCCAGGAGATCTCCAGCCACCACCTGGAGGCTGGCAACCCTACCTTACTTGCTCAGGGGGCACGAAATGCCCTCACTTGGCCCCTGACCAAAACCCTGGTGGGATCGTCCCTTATAGTCTCCTGACAAGATGGATTCCATAGAAAGGGCTCTGGCAAATTTAGTCCTCAGTTTCAATTTAACTGACATCAGTAATGTTGGCCCAGCTGTTCAGAAGTCAATATTGTCTACTCAGACCGTCAGCAGCTCTCCAGGGTCTCGGGCTGAGGTTTTTCACATCACCAACTGCCTGGTCCTTCCAACTGGAGATGCCGGGGATCGAACCTGGGCCTTTCCGCATGCCAAGCAGAGGCTCTGCCGCTGAACCACAGCCCCTCTTTAGAGCTCTCCAGGGTCTCAGGCGGAGGTCTTTCCCATCACCTACTGCCTGGTCCTTTCAACTGGAGATGCCGGGGAGTGAACGTGGAACCTTGTACATGCCAAGCAGACGCTCTGCCACTGAGCCACGGCCCCTCTTTACAGCTCTCCAGGGCCTCAGGCTGAGGTCTTTCCCATCACCTACTGCCTGGTCCTTTTTAACTGGAGATGCCGGGGATCGAACCTGGGCCTTTCCGCATGCCAAGCAGAGGCTCTGCCGCTGAGCCACAGATCGCTTTGGCTCGGGCCTTGTTGGAGCCCAGACAGGCCTTCTCCCTCACCAGTTGTGAGGCCTTTACTCCTGGAACGGCTTTCGTACTGGGTGAGAGGTCTGGAGAGGTTTTCTTTACACACCCAGTCCTTATGTCACTGTTGTGTTTCTGTGAAGGGGGGGAACCCGAGCTCAGTGCGCTGACACAGCAAACCGAGCAAATCCCACACGTGTGCCAGGGAGGCTATTAACCGGAGGGGCCGCTCCTGCCCGGGACGGCTGCGTGTCTGAAAAGAAAGAAGCCCCTTTGTCGGGTTTGGGAAGAAAACTGCTCCCCAAACCCGTCTTTTATTGGGCTCCGGCTTTTCTCCTTCCTTCTTTCCCTTCCCCCCGGCTTTCCCTCCTCCTTTCTTCGGCGGCCTGCTCAAGACAAGCCTTCGGTGAATGAAATCACGTCCCCCCTCCCCTCTTTCCCTCACGGCACCATCTGCTCTGCAAGACAGCCCCCCCCAAATACCAGCACACCCATACACCCCACTTCAATGCCCTCAGTCTAAACATTTGGTCTGTCTTTTGTGGCTGCGTTCCCCACCCACCCCCTTGCCCTCTCGTCACCCCCCTCCCGCTAGAAAATGGGGACAAGGTGTGGAGAGAAAGGGAGGTGGGTCTCCCCCCCTCCCCAGTTCCTGTTAAAGCGTGCCTTTTTTTTTTGCAGCCCACCAGCTGCCGTGGCCACAAAAGGGGGTGCGGAGAGGGGTGCCTGGTGGCCTGAAAAGAAGACCCGCCAAAAGGGCTAGAATAAATATCTCCTCCTTCTCTCCCCCCCCCCGCCCCACCTCATCCTTAACAAGAGGACAGAGAAGCCAATGGTTTTGTTAAGCTGGAAGGGTTGTCCGGCGCTGGTTAACAAGGCCTCTAGGCCCGTCGTCGGGGGCGTTTAACTCGCTTTTCGGCTTGTCTTTCTCGTCCTCGGGCAGAAAATTCAATTAGTATCCAGTACGTGCCTCCCTAAGGGGGCCGAGAACGAAGGGGGGACGAGAAAACGAAAGGGGATAAATCGGCTTTTCATGCACTTCAGCAAAAGGAGCTTTGCAGACAGCAGGGAGGGCAAAATTGAGAGGACGGAGAGAAAGGGGGCCGCTTCTTCCTCTTTCTTATCGCCTCCGTCACAATCGGCAGCAGAGTGCAGTGGTTAAAGTGTCGGACCGGGATCTGGGGAACCCAGGTTCGAATCCCGGCTGTATCATGGAATCCCGCTGGGTGAACTTGGGCCGGTCATGTGCTCTCAGCCCAACCTACCTGACAGGGTTGTTGTGAGGATGAAATGGAGGCTGGGAGAATGAAGGAACGAGCTTTGGGTCTCTATCCGGGAGGAAGGCAGGATATAAATGAGGGCCCCTGGGTTTTTGGCCACTGTGTGACACAGAGTGTTGGACTGGATGGGCCACTGGCCTGATCCAACATGGCTTCTCTTATGTCCTTATGTTGGGGGCAGTGGTGCTCGGTCTTCTTGGTGCTTGGGGGGACGACAGTGGGAGGGCTTCTGGAGTTCTGGCCCCACTCGTGGACCTCCTGAGGGCACCTGGGTTTTGGCCACTGTGTGACCCAGAGTGTTGGATTGGATGGGCCACTGGCCTGATCCAGCATGGCTTCTCTTTTAAATAAAGTAAATGAAATCAATAAATCACTGAAGATCAGGGGAGAGCATCTACATCTAGAACAGAATCCCAAATCAAATAGGAGACTCAGCACAATCGTGGGGAGCTCTACTCAGAAGTGAGGCCTACGGTGGTCAGTAGTGCAGGGTTGCCAACCTCCAGGTGGGCCTGGAAATCTCCCAGAATTCATTTTCCTGCAGGGAAAAAAGGCTGCTTTGGAGGTGGACGTGGTGTCATCATATGGGGCCGAAGTCCCTCATCTCCCCAAACCGTGACCTCCCCGGGCTCCATGTTGCATGACGAGGGCCCTGGTCACACGGGCCAGATAACATGGGAGGGAGGCGTAGCTATTTGCACCGTCGCAATCTGATCCGCCGTTAGGTGATCAGGTGTGATGGTGGCACACCAGGGCTTCCTCCATCAGCGCGCGCAGCAAAGAGGATGACCCGGGGGAATAGCCGTGCGCCGGTGCGATCACACCGCGGGAGCCCGTAGGCAGCCTGTGGCAAACCATTTGCCAGTAGGTTGATCCAGGTACCTTTTAAATGTGCATCTTCAGTGGCATGCCGCGGGTTGGCCATGGGTGCGCTACGCCTCCCAGATGTTCCGGTGTGGTTGCACCGGGAAAATCCGCCGGACTATCGTGCCTTACGCGGGGCAAATGCTCCGTGTGACCAGGGCCTTCGTGCCCCTTTTGTTCCCAGGTCTGTCAAGGAGGGCGTTTCTGGTGTGCAGTGTTGGTTATTGGCCATGCAAATAGGTCTGAGAGGAGGGTGGGGGGCAATGTGGTAAAAATGCCTTCTGGAAGCATTCCCGCTTCCCCCTGTAGTCCTTACTTGGGGGAGAGTCTGGGTGATCTCATTAGATGCCAATCACGCCCCCCCCCAAAACCTTTCAGAGCCTGTGGGCACTTTTGGGATTCTGACAGAAAATGGCGGTCACATAATGGCTGCGGCAGGAGGCGGAGCCCGCTACAAAATGGCTGCCGCGGGTTACCTTCCGTCACACAGTGACGATCCTTGCGCTGTGGCGGCAGCCGTTGCCAATGCAACGTTTTTAAAAATCCGCACTGCCAATCAAATCTCCGGGGGCCAATCAGAAGCTGTAATGGGCAAAAGCCCCACCTGGCCCTGCCCACTTCCTAAAAACACTTGGCAGGCACAAGAGAGATATAGGGGGCCCAAAGACACCACACTGGGGCCCCCTGGTCCAGAAGCTCCGTGTTCCTGCTTTCACCTCCTTCTTAGCTTTCTGATAATCATTTTGTTCTCGGTGCCAGTAAAGCGGCTCGAGAGGAAAGAGACAAAGAGACTCGCGCAACTGCAGGGCTTTGTTTCAGAAGAGGAGACGAAAGACGTCAAAAAGGCCGACTGTTTCAGGAAATGCCATCTTTTTGGCAAGACACGCTGCCCGGTCCGGGGGGAGGTGGCCGCAGTGATTGAGGGCGCCCGGGAACAGGACAAAACGGCCCACGAAGAGAAGCGGCCTTCACAGTGTGTCTTCTCGGTTCCTGTTGCTGTCTAGTGTCTCCTCCAAACATCTGGAGGAACACTTAGTGGAGTCTCCCTTCCCTTCCCTTTCTCTCTCTCTCTCTCCCTCGCTCACTCCCCCTCGAACTTCCCTGCAAGGCTGAAGTGTTTTTCCATTTGCTCGCCGGACGTTCCACCGAAGTGGCAATGGGGTGGAAAGAGCGGTGGAGTGACACGGGGCGGAGGCGGCCAGAATGACTCCCCGGTGCACATCTGTGTGCTTGTGCGGGTGTGTGTGTGTGTGCACGCAACCCTTTGGCACTTGCCCTTTGGACGCCTCGCCCAAGTACCGCGCCAGCACTGCAAGGCCGAGTCCTTTTCGGAAGGCCTTGGGGCGGCGATGCTCTGGATCCACGACTCTGCAGAGGAGAAAGTGAACCAAGATGAGCGGAACTGACCCTTGTTTGGAGTCCGCGGCAGTTCTGTAGGGCAAGGGTCCCCAACTTGGTGGCCACAGGTGCGATGATGCTTGCCGACACCTTTCCTGGGGGCCGACAAGTGCTTTTAGGAAGCAGGAGGGGGTCAGGTGAGAGCCGGTTTGGTGTAGTGGTTAGGATCTGGGAGAACCGGGTTTGATTCCCCACTCCTCCACTTGAAACCAGCTGGGTGTCCTTGGGTCAGTCACAAGTTATCTCAGAACTGTTCTCTCAAGAGCAGTTCTTGAAAGAGCTCTCTCACCCCACCTACCTCACAGGGTATCTGTTTTGGAGAGGGGAAGGGAAAGGAGATTGTAAGCTGCTCTGAGACTCCTTCGGGTAGTGAAGGGTGGGATGTAAATCCAATCTCTTCTTCTTTTCCAAGCAAGGCTCCTGATCGGCCATTGGAGATGTGATTAGCATTTAAAAAGCATTGCTTTGGCGGCAGCTGCCACCACGGCACAAGGATCTTCAGTAAGTGACTGAAGGTAAGCTGTGGCAGCCATTTTGTGGCTGGCTCTGCCTCCTTTGGCAGACATTTTGTGCTGGCTGTTTTGTGGCTGTGTCCATCATGCTTTGTCAGAATTCCAATGGCGCGCACGGACTCAAAATTTGGGGATCCCTGTTCTAGGATGTTTTGCCCTAGACCTCCCAGTCTGCCACTGATTTTCCTTTTTCCTTCCCAATCTCCACTGGCAGTGACTTCTTCGCCAGTCATTGCCCCAGCTTCCTCCATCTTGGGCCTTCCTCGCTCTTGCCTCTCTCTTAAACCTCACACTTCTGTCCAAGCCTGCACTCTGCACTGTTGTGGGACAGAATCCTCCTTGGCCCCTGGGACTCGGTTGGGTGCCGCCAGGGCTATTTTGGGGCAGGAACGCACAGGAACGGAGTTCCGGCTAGCTCCCGAGTTGGCCACGCCCAGCAGGAAATCATTAGCATAACAGGCCACGCCCAACAGCAGAAGCTCGTGAGGATTGGCTACATGAGAGGTGTGGGGTCTAACATGCAAAGGAGTTCCTGCTTCAAAAAAAGCCCTGGGTTTTGACAACAAACAAGGTAAACAGAATAAGAAGCAAAAGGTGGGTGTGGCTGTATGACCACACTTCTGGTAGCATGGGGATGTGGCCAAATATGCTAATGTGCTGTGCTATCAGGGTGTGGTCTAATATGCTAATGAGTTCCTGCTGGGCTTTTCTACAAAAAAAGCCCTGGTTGCCGCCCTGTTCCAGGAGGCTGCATGCCCCTGTGATGTCAGGCAGTGCCCTGTAGCTGGTTGCGCATTGCCTCCTACAGGCTGTCACTAATGCACTCCGTATGGACTTGGTCCACCAAAGCGCATGATGCAGAATGGTCAGCAGCACGACACTCACACTAACAGATTAAAAGAGGGTCATCGGGATTGGGATTTAGCTGCAGAGAGGGACCTATCCTGTTTGCTAATGTCAGTGGAAGTGTTCTTCGGTAATGTTTTTTAGCAGTTCGAGCCAGTTGGTGCTATTATTTCACACGGCCAGGAATATCGCCGAATGGTAGACAGAAATAACGTTGATTCGGCAGCAGTGTACTGATGTAATGGCCAACATGATGGAAAAGATTTGAAAAGCAGTGACCACGGCGAGCGGTTTTATTTATTAATTAAAATAGCCGTACCCTGCTTTTCCTCTTAGTTTAAGGCAGTGGACAACCAGAACCATGCCCTCCGACACACGCCAAAATCACACTGAAAACTTGGCAATATGGGCCACACAAAGACGGGTCCTCACTCCACAGAGTTGGAGCTTCTGTCTGGCACAAGAGCCAGACTAACAAAATTGGCAGCAGGGTGTGAGCTTCCGTGAGTCACAGCTTACTAGTCACTCTGGAGAAGTGAGGCAGTGACTCACCCAAAGCTCATGCCATTGTACAAATTTTGTTTAATCTTTAAGGTGCTACGAGACTCTTGCTTTTTCCCCTACCTCAGCGTCTGAAGAAGTGCGCAGTGACTCATGAAATCTCATCCCCCGCCACAAATTTTGTTAATCTTCACGCTCTCGCTCTTTTCTTCCTTAATATCTGAAGAAGTGAGCAGCGACTTAAGAAAGCTCATCCCCTGCCACAAAATGGCTTCCACAGGAGGCGGGGCTAAGGTTATGCATAACTCTTCTAGTAACTCTTCAACATCTCAGGCAGAAGCTCTGTTTAGAAGGAGAAGGAGAAGAAGAAGAAGAAGAAGAAGAAGAAGAAGAAGAAGAAGAAGAAGAAGAAGAAGAAGAAGAAGAAGAAGAAGAAGAGGAGGAGGAGGAGATTGGATTTATACCCTGCCCCTCACTACCCGAAGGAGTCTCAGAGCAGCTTACAATCTCCTTTCCCTTCCCCTCCCCACAACAGACACCCTGTGAGGTAGGTGGGCCTGAGAGAGCTCAATCGAGGACTGCCCTTGAGAGAACAGCTCTGAGAGAATGTGGACTGACCCGAGGTCTTAAGTGTAGTGGTTTGGTGTAGTGGTTAAGTGCGTGGACTCTAATCTGGGAGAACCAGGTTTGATTCCCCACTCCTCCACCTGCAGCTGCTGGTGTGACCTTGGGTCAGTCACCAGTTCTCTCAGAGCTGTTCTCTCAAAGCAGTTCTCGAAAGAGCTCTCTCAGCCCCACCTACCACACCAGGTGTCTGTTGTGGGGAGGGGAAGGGAAAGGAGATTGTAAGGCGCTCTGAGACACCGAGTGAAGGGTGGGGTATAAATCCAATCTCTTCTCTTCTTCTTCTCTTAACCACTACACCAAACTGGCCACTGGACTGTTGCTCTTTTCTGCTGCTACGGAAAAGATTCACACGGCTACCCGTCTTGTTGAGTTCATATGTTCTTTTGTACTGCGTTCCCCTATTATCTACGTACAAAAGCCCTCTTGAATAATTCAGTTTCGCACAACTGGGCAAGGGATCTTCTGGGCAGGGTTAGCAAGACCCATTTGGGAACCCACGACAGGTCCGTGGTGAAGTCTAGGCCCTTTGCATTTTGTGTCCACTTGATATACCGACCAGGGAGGGGGTGTGCTTTCCCGCCCCGGTCATGGGATTGGGAGGGTGGTTGGGGAGAGCGGGAAACAGATGGGGCATGCATCATTTCAGCGGTGCATTCCTGAGCAAGGGTCTCCCGGGATGCGGGACCCCCCTGTTGCAGTAGCAGATGGTAGCTCCAGAGAGGTTCTCCCCCTCTCTCCGACTGCCGGCGGTCACTGCTTTCGAACACAAAGCTCTGGGCTCGCCTGCCGCGGCATGAGATCATTCCTCCAGCTCTGCTGAACTAGCAGGCCTCGGAAGACGGCCCGTTCATATTTCTCGACGTAGCTCATGCCTCTTATTCCCCAGGCGAGGGAGGAACGGGTCGGCTGCGCTCGGCCAGATGGGTCTTTGGCCTGGGAAAGTGTTCGTTCAGTTACGCAAGGGAGCACTTCTCCACCGGTCTGCGGTTTGCAGGGACCGGGGATTTGGGCTGCTGGTTCTGTGACTTCATCTCCTTTTGAGCGAGACCTCCCGTTCCCCACCCTGGGGCAGGGATGTGAAGAGGGACAGGACGATACATGTGAGAGCGGGACGGAGACTTGGGAGGAGGGAGGTTGTCCATGATATCACCTGCATTTTTATGCGCTTTTGTAACGGGGCTGTCCGGAAACGGGGCTCACCAGAGCTATGCCTGCTCCCATTCCATAGATGAAGGGAAGAGCACACACACCATAGAAGCTTTGTGGGCAGAGCTGAGTTTCCCGGGATGCTTGCATTTCTATTTAACCATAAGAGCGAGGTTCCAGTCTGTAGCATGAGTCATCGCTGGGGAGGGATGCAAAGGAAAACCGCGACTGTCTTTATACGGGCTTCGAGCTTTCAGGTGAAGAACTCTGTATTCCCCGGAGTCCTAGACTGGTGTGCTTTGGGACCTCTCTGGTGCCCCCTCTGTGAGCAGGTCACAAGAGGTAGCGCAGCCTTGCTCCACTGCTTTCACTCCACTGCTGTTCTCAGTGTATGGAGGGGTTTCCCAACGTGGTGCCCACGAGCACTGATGCCTTTTCTGGTGCCAACCAAGCGTTTGTAGAAAGTGGGCAGGGCCTGATGTTCCCTCCCCCATCAGGGTTTCTCATTGGCTATTGGAGATCGGATTGGCCGTGCAGATTTTTTTTAAAAGAATTGCTTTGGTAGCCACTGCTACCTCAGCATGAGGGCCTTCAGTGCGCAACTGAAAGTAAGCAGGGAAATATTTTGAAACAGTAAGCAGACCTGACTGGGATAGCCCAGGCAAGCCCGATCTCATCAGATCTCGGAAGCTAAGCAGGGCCAATCCTGGCAAGTATTGAAGGGAGACCTCCAAGGAATACCAGGGCCAGGACACAGAGGCAGGCAATAGCAAGCTAACTCTCTGAAACGTCCTGGCCCCACTAGGGATCGCCAGAAGTCAACTGTGACTTCCAGGCAGACAAATAAAGACACACATACACACAAAATACAAAAAATAAAACTGAAAACAGTTTGGCGTAGTGGTTAAGTGCGCGGACTCTAATCTGGGAGAACCGGGTTTGATTCCCCACTCCTCCACTTGCACCTGGCTGGATGACCTTGGGCAAGCCATAGTTCTGACAAGAGCTGTTCTTGAAAAAGAGCACTTTCTGTCAAGAGCTCTCTCAGCCCCACCTACCTCACAGGGTGTCTGTTGTGGGGAGGGGAAGGGAAGGGAGTTTGTAAGCCGCTCTGAGACACCTTTAGGTAGTGAAGGGTGGGGTATAAATCCAATCTCCTCCTCCTCCTCCTCCTCCTCCTCCTCCTCCTCTTCTTCTTCTTCTTCTTCTTCTTCTTCTTCTTCTTCTTCTTCTTCTTCTTCTTCTTCTTCTTCTTCTTCTTCTTCTTCTTCTTCTTCTTCTTCTTAACAGAGCTTCTGCCTGAGATGTTAAAGAGTTACCACAAGAGTTATGCATAACCTCACTCCCTGATATTTTGTATTTGGCTCCACCCCTTGTGGCAGCCATTTTGTGGCTCTGCCTAAAACGCAGTGTCAGGATTCCAAACAGGCTCAGAAAGGTTGGGGAATTCCTCGTGTAGGGGAAGGGTTCTTGATCTCTTGTCAGGACAGGTCTTTCGTCCCCTCCCCCAAGCAAGGTTCACCCTTCACCTCCTGGGCTTGCATCAATATTGGCTTGGCTTGGAAATGGCCAACGAGGGTAGGTGATGTCCCTTCCCGTGCCACTGATAGCCGGAAGCAAGCTGGACCTCTAAACCACAACACATAAGGTTAAGCATGTAGCATTAACCACGGCAACAGATGTCCCAGGTAAATCTCCGTTTCGACCCTTCTTCAGGCCGTAATTATATGGTAAACCTGGAACAAAAATGACAGAAAGTGAGCATGCTATACATTCATATTCAATACTGGCCGTAACCATATGGTAAAAATTTTATGCATTCATATTGAATACAATTATCAGAATAACTCTCATCCAGGAGCATGGAGACAAACTCAATGACGCTGGACACGCCTGAGCACCTTCCTTGTTGTAACGCCCGAGTGGTGGAGTGCAGTTGGGAGCAGAGGAGAAAGGCTTGGGGCTCTTTAGCTTGGAGAAACAACGGCTGTGGGGGTGACATGATCGAGGTTTATAAGATTATGCATGGGACAGAGCAGGTGGAGAAAGGGGTACTTGTCTCCCTTTCTCACAAGACAAGAACTCGTGGGCACTCCATGAGATTGCTGAGCAGTCGGGTTAGAACGGATAAAAGGAAGTCCTTCTTCACCCAAAGAGTGATTAACACATGGAATTCCCTGCCACAGAAGGTGACGGCAGCTACAAGCATGGACAACTTCAAGAGGGAATTGGATAAACAAATGGAGCAGAGGTCCATCAGTGGCTATTAGCCACAAGGTGTAGATAGGGACTCTGGGGCAAGTGATGCTCTGTATTCTTGATAGTTGGGGGCAACAGTGGGAGGGCTTCTAATGTCTCCTCCTCCTCCTCCTCCTCTTCCTCCTCCTCCTCCATGCTCCTGGATGAGAATTATTCTGATAATTGTATTCAATCTGGATATCTAAAATGTTTAATTTCTGTGATTTTTGTTGAAGCTCGCAACCTGTACTGAATATGAATGTACAGCACGCTCAGTTTCTGTCATCTTTGTTGCTGCTTGACCATATAATCACGGCCTGACGAAGGGTCGAAACGGAGATCTACCTGGGACATCCGTTGACGTGGTTAATGCTGCAGGCTCAACCTCATGTGCTGTGGTTTAGCTTTATACGTTTAAATTCAACTTGTACTTGTACTGCGTCTTTAAAGAACAGTTAATAAGAGGTTTTTTTGCAATGATGTTTCAGTTCAACTTGTACTAGCACTGTATCTTTAAAGAACGGTTAATAAGAGGGTGTTGTTGTTTTGTCGTTTCAAATAGAATCCTTGTGTGTATTCCCTCATTACAGTGTTTTTCGGATTTGGTATGATACACAAACTGTATCGCCATTGTTTGTTACACAACCTCCAGAGGGTGGCTGGGGAACTCCCACTCTCATGACTGACCTCCAGGCGACAGAGATCAGTTCCCCTGGAGAAAATGGCCACTTTGGAAGGTGGACTCTATGGTATTACACCTCATCAAAGCCCCTCCCCTCCCCAAACCCCGCCCCCTCAGGCTCCACCCCCAAAATCTCTAGGTATTTTCCAAGCTGGAGCTGGCAACACTATTCTGAGATGAATGGGGGGGACGGACAGAAAGGTTTTTAGGGATCGGTTCAAGGTTCACGAGGCAGAGAAAGTCCTCAAGAGAGATGGCGGCAGAAGACAGGCAAAAAGGCGGTGGGCGGGAGTGAAAGAAGTTTGGGGGGTTTGCGGTAGGGCTGCCAGGTCCCCCGGGGGGGGCAGGCATTCCCCCCTCAAAGGGCCCCCACTCCACCGGTCCGGATCCAGCCGGCGGGGGGAACCCCACCCCCGAAGTGGCCAGATTGGGCTGACACGCCCGATGCAATGACGTTGCCCAGAAGTGACGTCATCACACTGGGCACGTTGCCGGGCGATGTTCTAGCAATCACCCTGAAAACTATGGTACCACAGAGTTTTCAGGGTAACTGCTAGAGCCTTGCCCGGACTGGGACCACCGCTCCCCCGCTGCAGCCGGTAAGTCACTTGGCAACCCTCGTTTGCGGAAGGCCATCAGGAAAGGCCTCCTGGCTATGTGCCTGAAGCGCCAAAAAGACCCTGAGGACTGTTGAGCGCCTGTATTTTGAAACACATCAAGACTGGCTGTACCCATTGAAAGCAGGGGGCGCCGACCTTTTAAAGCCTAGAGACCAGTGTTCCCTCTAAGATGAGTTCGAATGAGCTAGTTCACAGTTTTTTAGCCTCCGGCTCACACATTTCTGTCTTAGCTCAGGCAGGATGGGGCTCCAGAGCAAACTAATTTATGTAGCAGCCAAATCGCCCGCTCACGACTTTAATACTAGTAGCTCACAAAGTAGAATTTTTGCTCACAAGACCCCACAGCTTCGAGGGAGCGTTGCTAGAGGCTCCTTTGGAATTTCGAGAAAGGGCAGTGCGTGCCGCCCCAAAATGGTGGCAACAGGAAGAAGAACCAAATGGAATAATTCAAACCTCCTGGGAATAAGGAAAGCCATAAAGGGGGAAAGAAGCACATCTCTAAGGAAAATCCAGGTGCTTACCAGCCCTTCCGAGCCTCCCAGTGGAAAACCCTTTAATTTGAACGAAGGCGGCCAGTAACGAGCCCTGCCTTGCAATGGCCCCGCCCACTTTCTGAAAAGCTCGGTGGACGCCAAGGGAAGGACTGAAGGGTGCCAAGGTGCCCGAGGGCGTCACGTTGGGGAACCCTGGTCTGGAGGGACTGTATCAGCTTCCTGTAAATAAGGTCTTTGGAGAAGCAGAAACAGAGACGAAGCCCTCCTCTTTGACATCCCGCCACCCACTGGAGCTGCTTACAGCATTTTTTATCGCCTGTTGGGTTTTGAACCGTTTTCACCGGCTGCAGCCATCGAAGGATTTTAAGTAAAATCAACCGATCTGTGCAGCAAGGGGAGCCTGAAAACACTCTGCAAACATGAGATGTATTTTGAACTAGGGGAAAAAGAAAAACCGGGACGTCCAACAGAAGGTGCCCTGATGTCAGAAGTCAGGACGCTTTCCCATCCGATCGTCCAAACTTATCAGGCCGGCACGGTTCACCTCGGCAGAGGTCAGCGCGCCGACACCGAAAGAGCCAAACCACACATGTCGAAGAATGTGGTGCTGTGGGAGTGAGGTTCCGGGTTCTCTGTCTTTTGCGTGACCGCTTCCCCTCCAGACAGAGGGACGGAAGATTTACATAAAAAGCAAACTGGGAACATACGGCTTTCCCATTCATTGTCTGAGGGGTGGGCTCCGAGGGTCAGCTGGGAACCATTATCTATATTTCCAATACGCAAGTTTGCATTTATTGGTACATATGGACGACGCACATGCTCACATTCCAAGCTTTCCCTCTGGCCGACGTTTCCCTTTGGGGTGTTTCCCCCCCCCTAAAACTTCCTGTGCCGCTTTCCTTCCTCCTCCTCCTCTTCTTCCCCGCCTGTTGCTGGCGGCGCTCGGGTGAAGGCAGATGTGAGGACCCTCCGGGGCTCTCCGGCCCACGTCCCCCTCATTGTCTGTTGTGGGAAAGGCCAAACCTGCGGCTACAGAGAGCTGCCGATGTTTACAGCTTCGGAGAGGAAGTATCCAGTGTCACCATCGGTTTGGTTCGCCTCCGAACAATGGCCGCTCTCCAGCTCTGGAGCAAAGCCCTCCTCCGGTCAGAGCATCTTTAGGGGGCGAGTGGGAAACATCGTGTCTTCTCCCTTTCCTCCCAGCCAAATACAAAACAGCTGTTTTTGGTGTGCGCTGCTGCCGTCCGTGGGACAGCAGCGGCTTCCCAGACCTGTTTGGAGTGGCTTATCTAATACCTCCAGGTGGGTCGGAATGGAAATATAAGCTCAGAGCCCGGGACCGAATGCTGTCCATCTGGAGTGCTTCCAAAGGAGTTACTCTGGACTTAATGCAAGGGAACGGGACCGTTTTCCCAGGCTTCCTTCTTGGGGGGAGAGCCGTTCCAGTCCCACAGGTGGCTTGTTCTCACCGGGATTGTCCGGTAACTTAAAAAGCCTGATTCTCACAGCCGTCATAGCCGGGAGCCAGCTGTTGGAAGCTGAAGATGTTTTGGCATCGGCAATGGGAAATCCAGCCGACGGGGATGATCAAATCTCTCTAACGACCTCCCAGATGTCCGTGAGCGTATTTTCACGAGCGTCGGACCACTGCTGCTTTGAATTTGAGCAAAAGGGGGACCGTTGGAAAGGCAACGGAGCGTGGTAGACCATATCGGGCAAAATGGCAGACTTTCCCCTTCTTGTAATATTAGAAGTCTTGGGACACCTGGTGAAGCTGATGGTCGGTAGATGCCAGACAGACAAAAGGAAGCACTTCTTCATTCAGTATCTCCACAGGAGCACTAAAACACAGCATAACACTTCAGTAGCACAAATATGATGGCCTTTATAAGAACCTCGGCCTCTCTGCCCTGTTGTTGGCCCTCCAGAGGAACTGGCTGGCCTCTGTGTGAGACAGGATGCTGGACTGGATGGACCACTGGTCTGATCCAGCAGGGCTCTTCTGATGTTCTTCTCAGGGGAAGGCCTCGGCCTCTCTGCCCTGTTGTTGGACCTCCAGAGGAACTGGCTGGTCATTGTGTGAGACAGGATGCTGGACTAGATGGACCTCTGGTCTGATCCAGCAGGGCTCTTCTGATGTTCCTGCATATGTCCTTATGTTCTTAACTCCCCAAGTCAACCTGGAAACCGAGGGGCAGGTGTTTTTCAAATATGTCAGTGGCTGCGCCTTGCATCCAAACCCTGCCCACACGTCCAAGCTGGTTCTCATTATGGGTAGCCAAGCTAGAAGTTATGACCAGCAGTTGCTGTTCCTAAGGAGCTATAATTCCAATTTTGGTTTTGGAGTCACAGATGTGGCAGAAAGCTATTGGCAGCACCACTAGAGTAAGCAGACTTTTTATTCCCAGATGCATTCCTGTCATACAGTTGCCAGTTCTGGGTTGGGAAATACCTGGAGAACTGATCTTGGTCACCCAGAAGTCAATTATAGTAGCAGGGGAACTCCAGGTGCCACCTAGAGGATGGGAACCTTATCCTGTCATGAACTGGGAATGAGCTTGACATGAAGGCTAACCCGTGTAACTCATTGCCACAGGGAGTTCTGACCACCATGGTCATGGATTACAGTTGCCAACCTACAGGTGGTGGCTGGAGATCTCCTGGGATTACGACTGATCTCCAGTCCAGTTTGGTGTAGCGGTTAGGAGCGCAGACTCCAATCTGGGAGAACCAGGTTTGATTCCCCACTCCTCCACATGCAGCTGCTGGTGTGACCTTGGGTCAGTCACAAGTTCTCTCAGAGCTGATCTCTCAAGGGCAGTCCTCGAAAGAGCTCTCTCAGCCCCACCTACCTCCCAGGGTGTCTGTTGTGGGGAGGGGAAGGGGAAGGAGATTGTGAGCCGCTCTGAGACTCCTTCGGGTAGTGAAGGGTGGCGTATAAATCCAATCTCTTCTTCTTCTCTCTTCCCGGCGACGGAGAGCAGTTCTTCTGGAGAAAATGGCTGCTTGGGACAGCGGACTTTATGCCATTATGCCCAGCTGAGGTCCCTCCCCTCCCCAAACCCCGCCCTTCTTAAGCTCCGCCCACAAATCTCTAGATATTTCCCAGTCTAGAGCTGACGGCCCTACCCTGGATGGCTTCCTTAAAAACAGGATTTCATTAAGGATGTGGCGAAATGAAAGAAACTGAAAGTTACGGAAGTGTTCACTGACAGCCAAACGGAATCAGTTGCTACCTTTGCCACGGGACCTGAGCACGACAACCTTTCCGGGAGGATGAAAGGGAGTGCGTTGACAGTGTTCCCTCTAAGCTGAGTTAGTGTGAGCTAGCTCACAGTTCCTTAGCCTCCGGCTCACACGCATTTTTGCCTTCGCTCAGGAAGGCCGGCTCCAGAGCAAACTGCAGCGGCCAAATCGCTCGCTCACGACTTCAGTGCCAGTGGCTCACAAAGTGGAAGTGTCGCTCACAAGACTCCGCAGCCCAGAGGGACGCACGCAAACAGATTTGGGGTTCTCAAAAGCCGAGGGAAGCCTGGTGCCATGGCAACCGAGGGGCATCTGAACTTAACACTCTTCCTGAAAAGCCTTTTGATGTTAACCTTCTGCCAGCTCTCAGATTGGACAATCCCTCATTAAATCTTGTTAAGAGGCCCGGTCCTTGTACACTCCCCCGTAATACATGATACGCCGCCACCAATCTCTGTTTCCCCACCCTCCTGCTTAAAAAAGGAGGTTTCTAGGCGACCACAGACCGCATTACAGGGCTGCCATCTTAAACTGCCCTGGGAACGGAACGGGGCCTATCTGGGGGGACAGGGGGGTCGTACCTCACCAGTCCCATTAACAAATCCTGCCCCCCCCCCTTCTTTGGGGCCTCTGCCCTTCTCCAGCCCCATTGATATGGAAATCGGAGGCGATCCATCAAGGGGGAACTCAACAGAACCCCCATTCATTGGGAGGCTGAAAAGCCGAGGACCTGCCAGAGGGGAGGACGGACCGTGGCGTGGCAGGTGTATTATGGAGCCGGCTTTGTGGGGAGAGAATGCGAGAGAGGCAAATTCACGGCTCTTGTCAAGGGAGGCGCTTCCCACTCTTCTTTGGCCGGACTGGGCTTTTCCCCAGAGCGGAGAACTGAGTGCCTTTCGTTGGAGGGATGAAAGTTTTCTGGAAATCGGGGGAAACTATTTAGTTTGGTACTAGTCCAGGCTGCTGGTTGGGATGCCAGCCTCCAGGTGGGACCTGGGGATCCCCCGGAATTACAGCTCATCTCCAGACTGCAGAGATCAGTTCTCCTGGAGAAAAACGGGTGCTGTGGAGGGTGGACTCTGTGGCGTTGTGCCCCACTGAGGTCCCCGTCCTTCCCAGACTCCATCCCCAACTTTCCAGTAAGCCAGTTTGGTGTAGTGGTTAAGAGCGGCAGACTCTGATCTGGAGACCCGGGTTTGATTCCCCTCTCATCCACATGCAGCCAGCCGGGTGGCCTTGGGTCAGTCACAAGTTCTCTCAGAGCTGTTTTCTCAAGAGCCGTTCTCTCAGAGCTCTCTCACAGGGTGTCTGTTGTGAAGAGAGGAAGGGAAGGGGGTTGTAAGCTGCTCTGAGACTTCGAATGAAAGGCAAGGTATAAATCCTCCTCGTCCTAATCCTTGGCATTCCTCCACCTGTACTTGGTAACTCCCCCCCCCCATTCCCCTGCCAGTGGCCAGGGAGTTCCTGGTAACTCTCATACAGTGGAAAATGGAGTGCAGGGGAGAAGAGGCCTGATTTTAAAATACCCTGGGAAAGAGGAGGGAGCGAGAACAAAACCAACCCTGTGGTGGGAGTGGCCGCTGCAATTTCTTATTTTAATCTGCACAGCCAATCGGATCCCCAGGGGCCAATCAAAAGCCCTGCTAGGTGAATGCCCCACCTGGCCTCATCCGCTTTCTAGAAACACTTGGCTGGGCCCAGGGAAGAAGAAGAAGAAGAAGAAGAAGAAGAAGAAGAAGAAGAAGAAGAAGAAGAAGAGGAGGAGGAGGAGGAGGAGGCGGAGGAGGAGGCAGGAGGAGGAGGAGGAGGACAACGCGGTGTGGGTTTATACCCTACCCTCCAGTCAGAGTCTCAGAGCGGCTTACAATCTCCTTTCCTTCCTTCCCCTCCCCACAACAGACACATTGTGAGGTAGGTGGGACTGAGTGAGAGAACTGCCCTTGAGAGAACAGCTCTGAGAGAACTTGTGACTGACCCAAGGTCACACCAGCATCTGCAGGTGGAGGAGCAGGGAATCAAACCCGGTTCTCCCAGATCAGAGTCCGTGCTCCTAACCACAACAAACCGCGCTCCTAACCACTACACCAAACCGAAGGTGAGGAGGCGCCAGCTAAGAAAACAAGAAGGAAGCTATGGAAACGCCACATGCCACGAGGCTGCCGTTTTCCGTGCCATCATGCCGAAGGATGCTCTGAAACATGCCGGGAGCATCTTGGCAGCAGAAAGGGGCAGCACATTCCCTCAGCCTCCAGGCTGCAAGTTTGGGAGAGGATTCACCGAGGTGTCGCTTGTTTGGACCGGGCCGCCAGTTTTGCAGTGGAGCGAGCTTTTCCGGGGCCCTGTGCCAAGGCCTTGTTTACGAGGAGGAAAATTCCGGCGCTGGCTCGGGAGCGGGAGCCCAAGGGGGCCGTGGGGGTGCTGTTGGCGGGAAGGCGTGGGGCCAGAGCCGGTCTTCTCGGAGTGAGCCTGCCAAGAACAGGGAGGCTTCTGAAGGCGGGGCCCGAACGGCGGGCTGTTCTTCCCCCGCGGCGTCTGTTGACTGCGGCGTCTGACAGAGACTGGCAAGTACAGGCCAGCCGACGGGATCGGTGCTGTCTGGAACGTAAACACTCGCTCTGTGCTCGGTGCAGAGGTGCCGCCGGGCTGGGATGGGCGGCCACTCGCTCGCTCTGTCGACAGCTGCATTTTCTGGCAACTGAGAGGTCTCCCACTTTACCTTTGTCAGGAGCTGGGGAATCCAGAGGCCCAGGAGACAGAAGAGCCTCCTTGGCTTCCCGTCGAGGGCCCTGTCAGGATCCGTCCATGCTAAACTCCGGTGCGGATCAGGCCCCCTTCTGGCCTACACAAGCTGCAGATATCTCAACCAGGAAGTCATCTTGTCCCTGGGGCCTTGTTGACCAGGGACAAGGCCCGATTTCCTAGCATGTTTCCTAGCGAAAACAGTGTCCCAGGGCTCTTTTTGTAGCAGGAACTCCTTTGCATCTTAGGCAACACATCCCTAATGTAGCCAATCCTCCAAGAGCTTACAGTAGCCCCTGTAAGAAAAGCTCTGTAAGCTCTTGGAGCATTGGCTACATTAGAGGTGTGTCGCCTAAGATGCAAAGGAGGTCCTTGGAGGTCCTTGCCCTCCCCAGGTTCCATCCCCAAATCTCTACGGGTTTCCCAACGTGAATCTGGCAACCATACCCCCCCCACACACACCTCCTGCTTTTGGGAACCTATTACTGTAGTCTGGAGATGAGCTGCAATTCTGGGAGTGCTCCAGCCCCCACCTGGAGGCTGGCAACCCTTTCTGGGGGAGATGAACCACTGCACCAAACCGGCTCCGGGTTGGGAAATACCTGGAGATTTTGGGGGTGGAGTCTGAGGAGGGTGGAGTTTGGGAAGGGGAGGGAACTCAGACGGGTGATACGCTACAGAGTCCAAAGCAGCCGTTTTCTCCGGGGGAATTGGTTTCCAACGCCTGGAGATCAGTTGTAATGGCAAGAGATCTCCAGCTACCGTCTGGAGTTTGGCAACCCTAGGCAGGGTAAATGAATACACCGTCTAGCGGGGAACAATGTTCAGCGGTGAGGAATGGGGGCGCGGCTCAGGCAGTGACCGCAGCAGGATGACGAATCCGTCTGTGTCTCCGCTTTCACCTGCGAGACACCGGCGGAATTGTGGAGCGCCTTTGCTCTAACGGTGTAGGCCCTTGTTCTAAAACCACAAGCAAGCTTCTAGGCCTCATGGGGGGACGGATCGAAAGCTTGCAGAGATGGCTGCCGCGTATTCCGACAAAGGGAGCTTTGCCGCTTACAATTTAAGTCCCCAGTATGTGCAAAGTGTCTCGAATGCTCAAAGTGCTGTATAAATACTAAGAACAAAGTTTGAATCTGGCGGCACTTTTAAGACCTGCAAAGTTTAATTCTGTTGCTACAAACTTTGTTCTGTTGCTTCAGAGCAACACGGCGCCCCACCTTTATATAGCTACTATGCAGAGCCTTTTTTGTGTTGGAAAAGAGGTGTGAGAACTCTCAAGAGGGAAATGAAGTTTTCAGTCTGTACACTGCAAACTCAAGAACTTTTAAAACATTTTTTAAAAGAATGTTGTCGAAGAGGTTCCAGAACGCTGTTCTGGTGCGTTCCTCCAGAAAAAAAAAGGCCTGATGCTAAACGTTACGAAACATGAAGAAAGACAATTGGAACTGCAGACTTTCTTCTTTCTTTCTTCTGGTGCCTTTTAACGGTGCCGTTTAAAGCAACATTAGGCCACTAAAGCTTTCCCATATACCATAATCTTAACATTTCACTCCCCCTAATCCAGTTTGGCGTAGCGGTTAAGTGCGTGGACTCTAATCTGGGAGAACTGGGTTTGATTCCCCAATCCTCCTCTTGCAGCTGCTGGATGACCTTAGGCAAGCAATAGTTCTGCCAGAGCTGTCCTTGAAAGAGCAGTTTCTGGCAGGAGCTCTCTCAGCCCCACCTACCTCCCAGGGTGTCTGTTGTGGGGAGGGGAAAGGAAAGGAGATTGTAAGCCGCTCTGAGACTCTGAGTGAAGGGCAAGGTATAAATCCAGCTCTCCTCCTCCTCCTCCTCCTCCTCCTCCTCCTCTTCTTCTCCTCCTCCTCCTCCTCCTCCTCCTCCTCTTCTCCTCCTCCTCCTCCTCCTCTTCTTCTTCTCCTCCTCCTCCTCAGTACATGGCCAGTGGGAAACATCTGTCCAATTTTTTAACACTATTGTGTATCGGTGTTTGCATAGACCCTAACGCCTGGAGCAATAATGGAAGAGAAGAACTCTTTCTTTCTTTTCTTTTCTTTTCTTTTCTTTTCTTTTCTTTTCTTTTCTTTTTTCTTTTCTTTTTTTTGACTTGTGTTGCCTTTCCAGCTCACATGCTTGTGTGTGTTCAAATGCAAATTCAGTCTCAGTCCAGGAATTCAATAATTATGGGACGGAACCTCTGGCAAGGGCTTGTTTTTTTTCCAGCGCATCTCTCAAGTAAGCCTTCGCCAACAAGTTAAAACAGGAACATCTGAGCAAGAAGAGGCCTCCCAAATGCAGCTCTGGAAAGATCTGTTGGGCCGGCCGCCGCAGCTGCTGGTGGCTCTCCTCCCCCGAACCCACCAGCTCACATTCCTCCGGTTCTCTGATCCTCTGAGGGTGCGGGGGGAGGGGAACACCCTAATTAAAGGCAAAGCCAATAATTTGCAATTGAGAAAAGTAATAAAGTATTTCCAGTTCTTGTTCCAGCCACACGGAAGCGAAGGCGGCCTGGGCCAGGTGAGTTCCCGGATGTGAGACCTACTCATAGAATCATAGAATGTTAGAGTTGGAAGGGGCCTTGCAGGTCATCTAGTCCAACCCCCTGCACTCTGCAGGAGTGAAGCCGAAAGATAGTCCTGCAGCATAACCGAAAGATGGTCGTCCAGCCTCCGCTCGAAAATGTCCAGCGAAGGAGCATCCACCACCTCCCGAGGCAGGCTGTTCCACTGCTCAACCACTCTCACAGTTAGGAAGTTTCTCCTGATATCTAGCCGGTAACGACTCCCTTGTCATTTCCACCCATGAGATCTAGTCCTGCAATCCGGAGCAAGAGAGAATAGATCTGCTCCATCTTCTACATGACAGCCCTCCAAATATTTGAACGCTGCCATCATGTCCCCTCTAAGCCTTCTCTTTCCCTTGGGGGTCTCTTTCCTGAGGTCTCCTTGGCGTAGGCAACCACAACTGAACACGTGGAGCTGGCTTGCAAGGCCCGCAACCATCGCCCACCTCCAGGAGGGGCCCAGGGAAGTCCTGGAGTCCCAACCAGTGTTCCCTCTAAGCCGAGTTAGTGTGAGCCAGCTCACAGTTTTTTAGCCTCCAGCTTGCGCCTCTTTGCCTTAGCTCAGGAAGGCTGGCTCCAGAGCAAACTAATTTATGCAGCGGTCAACTCACTCACAACTTTCATGCCAGTAGCTCACAAAGTAGAATTTTTGCTCGCAAGTCTCCACGGCGTAGAGGGAGCACTGATCGCAACGGTTCTCCGGGCAGGATTGTCAGCCCCCAGGTGAGACCTGGAGATCTCCTGCCACTTTAGGGTCTGGAAGCGATTTTCCTCCAGGCCAGTTTGACCAGGGATCCTGGTGGCTTTTTGTCATCTTCTGGGCATGGAACAGGGGGTCACTGTGTGTGTGTGTGTGTGTGGGGAGAGGAATTTGTGAATTCCCTGCATTGTGCAGGGGGGTTGGACTAGATGACCCTGGAGGTTCCTTCTGACTCTGGGATTCTATGATGATTCATCTCCAGACGATCAAGATCAGTCCCCCTAGATAAAATGGCTGCTTTGTAGGGTGGAGTCTGTGGCCCTGTAGCCTATTGAAGTCCCTCCCCTCCCCAAACCCCGCCCTCCCCAGGCTCCGCCCCCCAAATCTCCAGGTATTTCCCCACCCAGAGCTGGCAACCCTATCTCCAGACAACAGAGGACCGCTCCCCTGGAGCAAATGGTTGCTTTGGCGGGTGGCATCGGTGGCCGCGTATCCTGCTGAGGTCCCTGTCCCCCCACCTTTCACTGCCCAAAGGAGTCTCAAAGGGGCTTACAATCTCCTTCCACTTCCTCTCCCCACAACAGACACGTGTGAGGTAGGTGGGGCTGAGAAAGCTCTTTTAAGAACTGCTCGTGAGAGAACAGCTCCGAGAGAACTTGTGACTGACTCAAGGTCACACCAGCAGCTCCTAACCACTACACCAAGCTGGCTTTCTGTGGGCCATGGGGGGAGGTCTTCCCTTTTAAATGGAGATAGGTGATGCCTCTTTCTTGTGGGGCATTTCTGTTTACCTATTTTATAATCCTCCTTGCCTCCCAGTGCATAGAATGGTGTGATAAATACCCACGTTTGGAAACACGCTGTTTGATGCCTTGCTAAAAGAACATAAGAACATAAGAGAAGCCAATGCTGAATCAGGCCAATGGCCCATCTAGTCCAACACTCTGTCACACAGAGGCCAAAAATACCAGGTGCCATCAGGAGGTCCAGCAGTGGGGCCAGGACACTACAAGCCCTCCCACTGCTGCCCCCCCAGCACCAAGAATAGAGTGCATCACCTGCCCCAGACTGAGGGTCCCTATCTATACCTTGTGGCTAATAGCCACTGATGGACCTCTGCTCCATATGTTTATCTAATTCCCTCTTGAAACTGTCCATGCTTGTAGCTGCCACCACCTCCTGTGGCAGTGAATTCCATGTGTTAATCACTCTTTGGGTGAAGAAGGACTTCCTTTTACCTGTTCTAACCTGACTGCTCAGCAATTTCTTTGAGTGCCCACGAGTTCTTATATTGGGAGAAAAGTACTTCTTTCTCAACTTGCTCAATCCCATGCATAATCTTATAAACCTCGATCATGTGACCCCTCAGCCGTCGTTTCTCCAAGCTAAAGAGCCCCAAGCATTTTAACCTTTCTTCATAAGTAAAGTGTTCCAACCCTTTTATCATTCTAGTTGCCCTTCTCTGCACTTTTTCCAAGAAAAGTGCATTCTTCTGTCTAACAGTGAAATGGAATGTTCTCACATGGGACTTCCCTTGAAGACAATTCAGAAGCCTCAGATGGTGCAAAATGAGGCGGCTGCAGCATTGTGACCAAGACAGGTGTCAGCACATCTCAAGATGAGGCAGCTGGCAGGGCCCATTGATGCTGCCCCTCTTCCTACCCGCTTGCTACTGGTCTACCACCCTTCCTCCCAGATGTGCACCCTTCCTGCTGCCACCAGGGAAAGGGAGGAGGGTGGAGCAGGCAGCTGTGAGCGTAGTATGAGGGACGGGCGCAAGCTGGCTAAAGGACATCACGAATTCTGGGCGGTTTGTGGTTCGCGAAGCAATGTTCGCAAACCGAAGAAGCACTGCGAGCTTTCGTGGATTTTGATGCCGTTCGTGAAGAGCAGAAAGCAGGGGTTTAAACGAAAGACAGCTGTTTGGTTTAAACGGCTCAGAATGGCCATGGGCCATAAATAAATAGGAATATATGAACCTGCCTTGTACTGAATCAGACCTTTGGTCCATCAGGGTCAGTATTGTCTACTCAGGCTGGCAGCCGCTCTGTCGGGTCTCAGGCGGAGGGTCTTTCGCACAATGTACCAGCAGGTCCTTTTAGCCTGGAGATCTTGGGGATTTGACTGACTTATTTATCGTATGGCAGAGTTACCCCCAGGAAGCTTGTAATAATATAAAATATGTAACCAAGTGGATACAACGGGTATGTAGACCGATTGGGCAATCCCCCAAAATACTAATATCTAGATTTTCAACCTACTCAGTCGCGGCTGGGGAGAGTTCAAAGAGCTCCATCGCATTTCCCTGGAAAGCACAAGGCTCACATTCCTGTGACAGATGGAAAATAGTTTGGCGGGCTGCCCCGCAATCCCATTCAGGTCCTGGTATTTTGCCCCGTTTAAACAATAGGTCCGCACAACTGCCAAAGCCTGTTCGTGGTCTATTACCCATCTTCCGTATCTTTGCATGGCAGGTCACATCCTTTGGACCTCCCATTGGTGTTTACCAGGTTATGGATATCGGGTGGAACGGATTCATCCATGTTCATAGCCATTAATTCCCTAGATAAAAATTTTGTGGTTGCAGGATTTATGTAGATTTTATTGCTGGGTGTCGGGGTCTTCGTCTGGATAGGACCGTGTCAGCCATGTCTTTGTAGATGGGCAACTCTCTGTTTCTAATTATCTTTCTACAGACGCAGGTTAGTGATGTGGCACAATGTGGGTAGCCAATAGGTCAGAGTGGGTTTAATACGTCCAGTGATGGTTCTCAGGGCTGTGTCGAGGATTGAACCTGGGACCTTCTGCATACTAAGCAGATGCTCTGCCACTGAGCCACAGCCCATCCCCATCTGATGTCCAGGGAATGGGCCATTCTATCCTAGTGTGAGAACACCTAGCAGAGATGGGAGGAGGAGGAGGAGGAGGAGGAGATTGGATTTATACCCTGCTCTTCACTACCCGAAGGAGTCTCAGAGTGGTTTACAATCTCCTTTCTCTTCCCCTCCCCACCACAGACACCCTGTGAGGTAGGCGGGGCTGAGAGAGCTCTTTCGAGAGACTGCCCTATGAGAGAACAGGTCTGAGAGAACTTGTAACAGACAGAAGAAGAAGAGGAGGAGGAGGAGGAGATTGGATTTATACCTTGCCCTTCACTCAAGTCTCAGAGCAGTTTACAATCTCCTTTCCCTTCCCCTCCCCACAACAGACAGCCTGGGAGGTAGTTGGGGCTGAGAGAGCTCATTTGAGGACTGCCCTTGAGAGAACAGCTCTGAAAGAACTTGTGACTGACCCAAGGTCACACCAGCAGCTGCATGTGGATGAGTGGGGAATCAAACCCGGCCCTCTCAGATTAGAGTCCACGCTCTTAACCACTGCACCAAACTAGCTCACCAAACTGGAAAACATGCAATAGAAATGTGGGGAATTTTTTCCAGAAAATGTCCATAACTGATCTGGACTCCAGAAAGCGACCCGGGAGCCAGAGGCGTTGCGTGCTTTGTTCGATCCTGTCCTGAACACAGTTGCAGACCATGTGTCCGCTTAATGCTGTCTTCCAAGGCCAAAACCAGACCTCTGTGAGCTTGCACATTCAGCCTGAGATTAGCACCGCTATCAGGACAATTTAGATATGGACAATTTCCTCTGCGTGTTGCCTCGAGCCGAGGGATCAAAATGTGCAGGGTGGCGGGGGAAGGGGGAGGGAAGAGCATCTTAGTGAGCTGGCCGAGCCGGCTTGGGCCAGCCCCAGCGGTCCAGAGGCTCTTTGCTAATCGGATTCTGCTAACGCCGAGCCAGGGGGAGGGAAAGAGGGGGGAGGTCACATGACTCCTCCAGAGGCACATGGCTCTAGGCGTGGGAACTGTGTGGGAACCAGACGCTGGAAGGAGCTTGTGATGGGGGGGGGGTATGGAGAGAGAAAGGGAGGGGGTGTTGGGGGGATTTGGTAGGGAACGGCTTTTAAAGATGGGCTGCTGATAGGGCTCCCAACCTCCAGGCCGCACCTGGAGATCCACTGCTTTTATCATTCATCTCCAGGCGACCAAGGTCAGTGTCCCCGGATAAAAATAGATCCAGGTGGTCAGCCCTGTTGGTCCGAAGCAGCAGAGCAAATTCTGAGTCCCGTGCGGCACCTTTAAGACCAACAAAGGTTTATTCAAGGTATGGGCTTTTCCTGTGCAAGGCACACCTCTTCCAATACATTCGAATGGGAGGTACGGTTCAAACTGATAGACGGGGGCTGAACCGCAAATTAACATTCCAATGTATTTGAAGATGCACACGAAAGCTCACACCTTGAATAAACCTTCATCGGCCTTAAAGCTGCCTCTCTGGACTCTAAATGTCTTCTCCTGGATAGAAATGGCTGCTTTGTAGGGCAGACTCTATGGCCGAGGTCCTTCTCTTCCCAAAACCCCGCCCTCCAGCTCCAAAATCTCCAGGTATTTCCCAAGCCGAGCTGCTAAACTTTGCAGGACTCACTCACAAGAAGCCCTACCACCCAGCCAGGGAAAGTAGTTTTTGGAGGCAGACTTGGAAATCTCGAAAGGTGGCCGAGCGGAAAGAAGGCAGGGACTGTCTGAGAGGTCCAATAAACTCCTGGGGGAAATGTTGCCGAAACGGGCAGGAGTGGTGCCATAGCTAGACAGAGCCTCCATGTTCTGAGGCAGTCTGTCGTGGAGAAGCCAGGTGCTGGAGATGAAAACAGGAGCTTGCCTTTACCCACGGTCCGTGGGTTTCAGTAAGAACAGTAACCCTGGTCAGCTGATGGAGTGAAACAGGATACTGGGCTAGATGGACCCCGTGGAGATGGAGTCTTCGGGAAACCCACAAGCAGTGGATAAAGGCAAAGCCCCTCTTGCATTGCTGCAGCACCAGGGTTTAGACTAGGGTTGCCAACCTCCAGACAGGGCCTGATCAGCTTCCCTGGAGATAACAGTTGCTTTGGAGGGTGGTCTCCATGGGATTATCCCCTGCTGAGGCCCCTCCCTTTCCCAAACCCTGCCCTTCCCCGGGATCCACCCACAGATCTCCAGGAATTTCTCAACTATGTGTTGGCAGCTCTTTCTTTTAGACTGCCTCTCAGCACAGAAGTTCCACTTGTGGGGACAGAGGCCTCTGTGCGTGGCTGTAGGGGGAAATCTGGTTGGCTAAGAAGTGTTCTCGGTTGAGCTCTGCTTCACTTTCTTCTTAAAGCAGTTTGATTCAAAATATGGTTTCTGCGGAAGGAAGGAAGGAAGATGGGGAGAGAGAGAGAGAGAAAGAGAGAGAGAGATAGGAAGGAAGGTGTGAGAGAGAGAAAGACAGAGAGACAGATAGTAAGACAGGAAGGAAGGAAGGAAAGAAGGAAGATGGGGAGAGAGAAAGAGAAAGAAAGATAGAAAGATGGAAGGAAGGAAATGTGTGTGAGAGAAAGACAGAGACAGACAGACAGACAGACAGAAAGAGAAGGAAGGAAGGAAGGAAGGAAGGAAGGAAGGAAGGAAGGAAGGAAGAAAGAACGAAGAGAGATGGAAAGACAGAGAGAGAAAGAAAGAAAGAAAGAAAGAAAGAAAGAAAGAAAGAAAGAAAGAAAGAAAGAAAGAAAGAAAGAAAGAAAGAAAGAAAGAAAGAAAGAAGTACTGAGACTGATGAGTGATTTCAGCTCTCACATACTTTATTAGTTCAAGAACAAGACAACTTTTCCTGGCTCGCAGGCCAGTTTATATCCCCTGAAAACCCCACACCCAAAACACCCCCACTCAAGACATTGGCTATTTACAGTGGCCGAGGTTCCATAGGCTCTCGGCCGGGAGCTAACCCTCTGATTGGAGCGGGCTAGGATCCACTGAGTCCTTTGTTCACGTGAGCGAGCTCGGACGTTTTGCCTGACCGCATGGCTTCCTTGCCTCCCATGTGGTCAGGTCTGATGCATTATGTCTGAGTACATTACACCAAGAAAGGAAGGAAGGAAGGAAGGAAGGAAGGAAGGAAGGAAGGAAGGAAGGAAGGAAGGAAGGAAGGAAGGAAGGAAGGAAGGAAGGCTGGCTGAGGTTCTGGGCTTACAGTGCATGACTTTCCTGTCATGATCTGCAACTTCTGGGCACGTTTCAGCCATATCACCTCTTGACCTACGAATTATGCCAGGTTTCTCCTGTGCTAGACCCCCCAAGGCCCACCAAAATGTTGTGAAGCGGCCTAGGCAGAGGGCTTTGCTAGTGGTTGCCAGCTCTGGGTTGGGAAATTCCTGGAGATTTGGGGGGTGGAGCCCGAGGAGGGTGGGTTTTGGGGAGGAGAGGGAGTGCAGAGGGGTATAATGCCACAGGGCGTACCCTCCCAAGCAGCCATTTTCTCCAGGGGAGCTGGTTGCTGTCGGCTGGAGATCAGCCGTCATTCCAGAACATCTCCCAGAGGAGGGCAGCCGTAGCGTGGCTCCCCGCTCCAGCTTTCGGCAAGCAGATGGGCCGAGGAGACGGCCGTGTTCAGCTGGTGCATGTTTACACTCCTGGGTGGCAGGTGCAGAGAGCGGTGGAAGGCCGGGGAGACGACATTCCCATCATCGGGATGGCGTTTTCCTGAGGGAACTCGAAGGACGCCCGATGAAGGCCTGCCCTCTCCCACCGACGCTCGCCCGCTTTGTTTCCAGGCCTTGTTAATTGGAGCAGCTGCCGGCCGTGCCCTCAGCGGGGATGGGAGAAGAGGATCGGGGGACAGCCCCCGGACAATAGGCGGGGGGACAGAAATATGCGGGGACAGATTGCAGGGATGCTGAAGCAGCCAAGAAATGACCTTATCAGCCCCAGTCCCTCTCTCGGGCCTTCCTTACTTTGCGTAGCGTGATTTTTCCTGTGTATTTTCAATGTCCCCCGAAGGAGACTCGATAAAGGAGACAAAGGGACGCACAGCCCCTTTCGATCGATCACGTTGCTGCTGTGTCAAGAGTACTGAAAGAACTGAGCCCTTTTCTGATTTCTAAGGTTGCTAAGTAGAGTTGCCAACTCCAGGTTGGGAGATTCTTGATTATTTGGGGAGCGGAGGCTGAGGAGGGCAGGGTTCGGGCAGGGAGGGAGTTCAGCGGAGTATAATGGCGCACGGTTGCCAGGTGGGACTGTTGCGCCGATGGGGGCGTGTTCCAGGACTGGGCAATGTCGCTGTTTGGGATAGGGTTGCCAGCCTCCAGGTGGGGCCTGGGGGTCTCTCACTATTACAACTGGTCTCCAGTCATGCTCTCTCAGCCTCACCTACCTCACAGGGTTGTTGTGAGGATAAAACTAGGGAGAAAAGCAGGGTATAAATAAATACACACAATAAGTGTTGCATAGATACTCTGGAAGAGCCACTGAGGTTGTATTGACACATGAGGCTCAAAGTGGTTCTTGTTTCAAGAGAGAAGAAGAGATTGGATTTATATCCTGCCTTTCACTACTGGAAGGAGTCTCCAAGCGCCTTACAATCTCCTTTCCCCTCCCCTCCCCTCAATGGACACCCTGCGAGATAGGTGGGGCTGAGAGAGC
This sequence comes from Gekko gecko, assembly GCA_029375565.1. Taxonomy (NCBI): domain Eukaryota; kingdom Metazoa; phylum Chordata; class Lepidosauria; order Squamata; family Gekkonidae; genus Gekko; species Gekko gecko. Next base: position 226,853,852 of record JAPDNY010000004.1, on the reverse strand, counting down.
TCTTTTGGGAACGGCTTGTGAGGGAACAGCTCTGAGAGAACTTGTGACTGACCCAAGGTCACACCGGCAGCTGCATGTGGAGGAGTGGGGAATCAAACCCGGTTCTCCCAGATTAAAGTCCACACTCCTAACCTCTACACCAAACTGGCTCTCAATCTGGGTTTGTCAGGCAAATATAAAGCCTACTCTTGGCTGGAAGGCTTATTTTGACAGTTGATTCAGTTACCGCTGCCAGACCAGGCTAATCCCTGATAGCGGTCAGGGGTGGTGGCATTGTGCCCATTCCAGTCCTCTCTACACGGCTAAAATGTGCTGCCTCAATCGCAAAGATTTCAAAATCTCCTAATGCAACCAGAGCTAGGGGTGCCAGCCTCCAGGTGGGACCTGGGAATCCCCCGGAATTACAGCTCAACTTCAGACTACAGAGATCAGTTTCCCTGCAGAAAATGGATACTTTGGAGGGTGGACTCGATGGCGTTGTGCCCCACCGAGGTCCCAGGCTTCCTGGAGTTTCCTAGCCTGTCTCTGGAGACCCTCCCCCACAATTCCCCTGCTGGTGGCCAGGGGGGACGACACACATGGTAACCCCATGATCAGACCTCAGTGAGGTTGCTGGAATTATTACTAGTAGTAGTAGCAGCAGTAGTAGTATTTCTGTTTGCTTGCTATTGTAGTGGACTGTTACACTAGTCCTGATAAGGCAATTGTACTCTTAGGACCTAAATATCCTATCTCCCAGGGCTATTTTTGGGCAGGAACGCACAGGAACGGAGTTCTGGCTGGCTCCTAAGTTGGCCACGCCCAGCAGGAACTAATTAGCATAATAGGCCACACCCAACAGCAGAAACTCATGAGGATTGGCTACATTAGGGCTGTGTGGCCTAACATGCAAAGGAGTTTCTGCTACAAAAAAAGCACTGAGGTTTGACAACAAACAAGGTAAACAGAATAAGAAGCAAAAGGTGGGTGTGGCTGGATGACCACACTTTTGGAAACATGGGGGTGTGGCCTAATATGCTAATGAGTTTCTGCTGTTGGGTGTGGCCTGTTATGCTAATGAGTTCCTGCTGGGCTTTTTCCACAAAGAAAGCCCTGCTATCTCCAATATATGCAATTGCTTCTGACACAAGGCCAGATACGTTTGTGGCCACACAAACAAATAATATATGTGTGTGCCATTCAATTCCAGACTGGAACATGCCGTTTTGGGTCCTATATCAATTGTTTACTGCTTTACAGGTCCAGAGCAGTTAGCCGTGTTAGTCTGTTGCTGCAACATAATAAAAAGTCTAGTAGCATCTTTAAGACGAACAAACTGTATTGTAGCAGAAGCTTTCGAGAAACGCAGCTCTCTACGTCAGATGCATCTGACGAAGAGAGCTGTGTTTCTCAAAAGCTTATGCTACAATCGTTTGTTTGTCTTAAAGGTGCTACTGGGATTTTTACTATTCTGCCTCACAAGCGCCACAGCAGCTTTGTTGCATGTTGCATTCTGTACTATCTGACCTGCGAAGAAGGCTCTGGTGGGCCGAAACGCATCAGTTCCAATGCTCCTTCTAAGCTGTGGCGTCTTTTGCGCAAAAATTCTACTCTGTGAGCTCCTGGCATTAAAGCTGCGAGCCAACGATTTGGCTACTGCATAAATTGGTTTGCTCTGGAGCCAGTCCTTCCCGAGCTAAGACAGAAGTGTGTGAGCTGGAGGCTAAACAACTGTGAGCCAGCTCACACTAACTCAGCTTGGAGGGAACACTGGTCAGGTCAAATATGTTTCCTTTTGAGTATTTTATGAGGCTTTCTTTGGGGCCCTTACGAGGTTTTGATATCTTTTTGAAATAAACACCCGTACTTTTGTCTATACCTGTTGAATGTTTTTAACTTTTGGCCCTTGACTGGTTTTCTAAGCTTCCTTTGGAGATCAGTACGGAAAGATACACATAGATGCTGAATTAATGCCGCTTCTCTTTCTGCTTTGGATGATAGCAGTAGATGTACCGGGGGGGGGGGTGGTAAGGCGGGTGGGAAAGCGTCCCCCGAGCCGAGCCCATCGCCTCCTCGCTCCCTCTCCGTCCCTTTAGCATCTGGCCTGTGCCGATTCATTACTGTTCGACCGTCTCTTCTCCCCCAAACCAACTGCTCACTAGCCTGGGAACCTTCTCCGTCTCTGGCGGAGCAGATGGCTCTGGGTTTCTTCCCCGTAGCCCGATAAAAGGGGGCATTGATGCTGGACTGGCTCTCCCCCTGTTCCCTAGCCATGGGGCAGAGGAAACAGGATTCGGCGAGAAAAAAACGCCATTGAGAGTCGACAAAAAAAACGACAATCAGTCGTTTTCGGAGCGAGGAGAGGATCCCCGGGCCTTGGCGACCGTCTCTATAATACCCGACATTCAAACGCCAACTATCTGGAGTGTCACTTCTCCGTGGTTTTTATCTTCGCCTTCTTCTCAGACAGATAGTCCCTTATCGAGGGTGCAGGTTTCAGCTTTTTCAACCGGCAGGCTATCAGCGATTGCAATTGTTCGGGGGCGGCTTGAAATGCGGCACCCGTTCCTTTCTGCCCAACGAACAATGCAGTGAAATGCAAAACTCCGCGTGTTCATAGGGCCCTGCTAAGCTGAGCGCATACAACGGGGGCGGGGGTGGAATTGGTCAGCATTGCCTGGTTGGTTCACTGTTCTAGCAGACTGGAGTCCCCCTATCCCACTGTAAAACTGAAAAAGCATGGATACACGGTTGGGGTTTCTTAAGAGTTAAGACTGAGGCAGGCGTTCCCCAACGTGGTGCCCCTGGGCACCCACCAACACCTTTCCTGGCCCCAACCAAGTGTTTGTAGAATGTGGATGGGCCCAGGAGGGGCACTTGCCTAGCGGGGCCGGTTTGGAGTTGTGGTTAAGAGCGCGGACTCTAATCTGGGAGAACCGGGTTTGATTCCCCACTCTTCCACATGTAGCCAGCTGGTGTGACCTTGGGTCAGTCACAAGTTCTCTCAGAGCTGTTCTCTCAAGGGCAGTCCTCAAAAATGCTCTCTCAGCCCCACCACTTCACAGGGTGTCTGTTGTGGGGAGAGGAAGGGAAAGGAGATTGTGAGCCGCTCTGAGACTCTGAGTGAAGGGTGGGGTATAAATCCAATCTCCTCTTCCTCCACCTTCTTCTTCTGGGAAGTGAAGGGTGGGGTATAAATCCAATCCAATCTCTTCTTCTCTCTTCTTCTCTCTTCTTCTCTTCTCTTTCTCTCTTTTGCTTGGCCCCTAGAGATCCAATTGGCTGGGCAGATTAAAATAAGAAATTGCAGCGGCCACTACTACCACAGGGTTGATTTTATTCTCGCTCACTCCTCTTTCCCAGGGTACCTTAAAAATTAGCCCTCTTCACACCTGCACGTGGTTTTCTGCTGTGTGAGTGGCTGGCCCCTGGCAGGGGGTGGGGGGGCGTAGGGTTGCCAAATCCAGGTTGGGAAAAACCTGGAGGTTTGGGGATGGAGCCTGGGGAGGACAGGGGGCACGATGCCACAGAGTCCACCTTCCAAAGCATCTGTTTTCTCCAGGGGGAACTGATCTCTGCTGTCTAGAGCTGAGCTGTACATTCTGGGGGATCTCCAGGTCCCACCTGGAGGCTGGCATCCCTCGTGGCTGTGCCTCCGTGAGAGCCACGGTTTCGGGGTTGTGCCCGCCGCCCTGTGTGAGAATTTCAACAGTGCCCACAGGGTTGAAAAGGTTCGGCCCCCCTGGTGTTAAGGGACCCCCTGAAATAGCTAAATAAATAAACATGCAGGAGGAATGGATTGCTAGCTCAGAGTGCCCGCCGACTGCAGAACTCTGGAAGTATTCCAGCAACCCTCAGGGGCACTGTGTGTGTTTGGGGGGTTGCCCTCCAGGAACTGGCCACTGTTGTGGTTGCCAATCTCCAGGTATGGCCTGGAGGCTTCCTGGAATGACACCTGATTTCTAAGGTACGTGGCTGCTTTGGACGGTGGACTTTGGATGGGGTGAAAGTAACTAAAATTTCTTACTCTCTCGGGGTCCTTGAGGCCAATGATGGGGGGAGGGGGTGTTTCTCCTTGGTTTTGTTCTTACTGGTTCTCTGCACCGGCCCATGGCGGCTTAATCTCACCCCCACCCTCGGCCCCTTCAGGAAGCTACAGTGATAACACGAATCTAATTTTAATCTAATCTCGATAGTATCTGCCCGTCAAGCTGCTGTTAAGGCCCAGTTTATTGGGACTGTGTTCTAATACAGATTAAAACTTGCACCTATTCCAACAGAAGGTATATTTTGCTCCCTCTCTCAAGATACCAGAACTCGAGGGCATGCAATGAAGCTGATGGGCTGTAGGTTCAGAATGCACAAAAGGAAATACTTCTTTACACAGAGAGTGAATAAAATGTGGAATTTGCTGCCAGAGGATGTAGTGATGGCCAGAGGAATAACAGGTTTAATTAGATTCACAGAGGACAACTCTATCAATTGCTACTAGCCATGGTGGCTGAAGGGAACCTCCACATTCAGAGGCACGAAACCTCTGAACCCCAGTGCCAGGAGGCAACACCAGAGGAAGGCCTCAGACCCTGTGCCCTGTTGTTGGCCCTCCAGAGGAACTGGCTGGCCATTGTGTGAGACAGGAGGCTGGACTGGATGGACCACTAGTCTGATCCAACAGGACTCTTCTGATGGTGTTATCAGAGGAAGGCCTCGGCCTCGGCGCCCTGTTGTTGGCCCTCCAGAGGAACTTGTTGGCCACTATGTGAGACAGGATGCTGGACCGGATGGACCACTGGTCTGATCCAGCAGGGCTCTCCTGGTGCTCTTATCAGAGGAAGGCCTCGGCCTCTCTGCCCTGTTGTCGGCCCTCCAGAGGAACTGGTTGGCCACTGTGTGAGACAGGATGCTGGACTAGATGGACCCTCACTGGTCTGGCCCAGCAGGGCTCTTCCTACGTTCTTCTCAGGGGAAGGCCTCAGCCTCTCTGCCCTGTTTTTTGCCCTCCAGAGGAACTGGCTCCATGTGAGGCAGGATGCTGGACTAGATGGGCTGCTGGTCTGATCCGGCAGGGCTCTTCTGATGTTCTTCTCAGGAGAAGGCCTCGGCTTCTCTGCCCTGTTGTCGGCCCTCCAGAGGAACTGGCTGGCCACCGTGTGAGACAGGATGCTGGACTAGATGGACCCTCACTGGTCTGGCCCAGCAGGGCTCTTCCTACGTTCTTCTCAGGGGAAGGCCTCAGCCTCTCTGCCCTGTTTTTTGCCCTCCAGAGGAACTGGCTGGCCCCGTGTGAGACAGGATGCTGGACTAGATGGACCACCGGTCTGAGCCAGCAGGGCACTTCTTATGCTCTTACTATAAATACTATTAATCAATCAATCAATCAATCAAATACTGCTTCCGTTAGTATAATGTTCGACTTGGTTGTGCATGTGTTTAGGGTTGCCAGCCTCCAGGTGGGGCCTGGAGGTTCCCTGGAATTACAACTGTTCTCTGGACTATAGAGATCAGTCCCCCTGGAGAAGATGCCTGCCTGGGAGGGTGGACTCTCTAGCATCATACCGGCTGAGGGGTCCCTCCCCTCTCCAAATCCCACCCTCCCCCAGGCTTCACCCCCAGATCTCCAGGCATTTCCCAGTCCAGAGCTGGCCACCCTATAACGTGCCACTTGTGAAGATGGGCTCGTGCCAGAGTTGCCCGAAACCCCCCACCCCCCGCTCCCTTTCAGAATGCAACGGTTAGGTTCACAAGGACATCAGGACAGAGAGAATGCCTGTTAACGGAGAAGGCTCCTGAATAAAGAAGAAGAAGAACCGGGAGGCGATTGGGGGCCTTTTGCTAACAGCTGATCTTCACAGGTGGCTGCCTGCCTGGAATCCCCCCTGCCCCCCCCCAGATCGCATGACTAGCGGGAAAGAAAGTACGATGCGCCCGGAGCAGATTGCTCCGATCTCTGATAATGTTTAATTATGCTGCTGCTGCCACAGGGAAGGCCCGAAACTCTTTTGGCTGGAGCCTGAAAACCCAGACGGGGAGGAATAAAGACACGCCAAACCTAATCTGCCCGGTGAAAGAATGCCAATGTGTTTCTTGAAAGAGTACACGAAGGGGTAACCGTCTGGGTCGAGCAATGACCCATTCAGGGAAGGGGGAGAAGAAGAGAGGAGGAGGGGGAGGAGGAGGGAGAGGAGAAGGAGGAGGAAGAAGAGAGGAAGAGGAAGAAGAGTTGTATTTATACTCCGCCCTTCACTCGGGGTCTCAGAGCGGCTTACAAATCACCTTCCCTTCCTCTCCCCATGACAGACACCCTGTGAGGCAGGTGGGGCTGAGAGGGCTCTGAGGGAACTGCTCGTGAGAGAACAGCTCTGAGAAAACTGGGACTCACCCAAGGCCACCCAGCTGGCTGCATGTGGAGAAGTGGGGAATCAAACCCCGTTCTCCACTTTAGAGTCTGCCGCTCTTAACCACTACGCCAAGCTGGCTCCTTCCTGCAAGCTTCCACGGCGGGGATTCAAACTTGGGTCTCCCAGATCAGAATCCAACACTCTAACCCAGGCGTCCCCAAACCTTTTGAGCCTGCGGGCCCATTTGGGATTCTGAGATGGCTCGGTCGGCACAACAAAAAAATGGCTGCCGCAGGAGGCCAAGAGCCAGCCACCAAATGGCTGCCACAGCTAGATCAGTTCCCTTGGAGAAAATGGCAGCTTTGGAGGGCGGGCTCTATGGCAATGTGCCCTGCTCTGGTCCCTCCCCTCCCCAAACCCCGCCCTCCCCAGGCTCCACCCCCCAAATATCCAGGTTTTTCCGAACCCAGAGCTGGCAACCGTAGCCACAGCTGAAGTTTAGTCGCACAGTGCAGATCTTTCTGCTGTGGGGGCAGCTGCTGCCCAAAGCAACACTTTAAAAAAATCTGTGCAGCCAATCAGAAGCCTTCCTGGCCAAAAGACCCACCCGGCCCCACCCACTTCCTAAAAAAACTTGACAGGCCCCAGAAAAGGTGTTTCTTTTTCCTCCCCCTGCTCTAACCATTACCCCACACTTCCCTTGAGTCCAAGCCCAGGTATATCTCAGGCCACATCCTCAGCGCGTGAGGCATACCAACAAACCGGTACGGGCACGCTCGCAAGTTCACCTGGAAAGGCCTTCTGTTATGTACAGCCTCCCAATCCCCTGTTACTGTGGGCAGGATTCCCTCGCTCCAGAAAAACCCTTCTTGACTTGCTCCCACAATGCCTCTGGCTGGGGCCATTTGAATATGATTCATTGGGTGTCCTTCACGTTGCCAGGATTTTCCCTTCTGTGACCTAATTACCTTCCACGGAGAGGCGTCCGTGCACACTATGTTTTTTCAAACGGAGAGGAAAGAAGGGAAGGGAAGGGAAGGGAAGGGAAGGGGAGGGGAGGAGGAGGGGAGGGGAGGGGAGGGGAGGGGAGAGGAGAGATGGGTTTATACCCCACCCTTCACTTGGAGTCTCAGAGCGGCTTACGATCTCCTTCCCCTTCCTCTCCCCACAACAGACAACCTGTGAGCAATGCTCCCTCTAAGCTGTGTGGTCTTGTGAGCAAAAATTCTACTTTGTGAGCTTCTGGCAATAAAGTTGTGAGCGAGCGATTTGGCTACTGCATAAATTGGTTTGCTCTGGAGCCATCCTTCCTGAGCTAAGACAAAGATGTGTGCACTGGAGGCTAAAAAACTGTGAGCTAGCTCACACTAACTCAGCTTAGAGGAACACTGCCCGTGAGGTTGGTGGGGCGGACAGAGCTATTTCGAGAACTGCTCTTGAGAGAACAGCTCTAAGAGAACTTGCGACTGACCCAAGTTCATGCCAGCAGCTGCAAGTGGAAAAGTGGGGAATCAAACCTGGTTCTCTCAGATTAGAGTCCGCTGCTCCTAACCACTACACAGAATAAAACCAGACTCTTTCCTCTGAGTTGTTCTATTGTGTTTAGAGAGTCAAATTAAATTATCATATGGTGTCGTGTGTAGTATAGCCAGGAAATCCTAGAATCATCTGGCAGCCTGAAGCTCTAGCTCTTTTTGGCGAGCTAGCCTTATTTTGGGGAGCTGGGAGAGCTGTGACTGACCCAAGGTCACCCAGATTGGCTTCATGTGGAGCAGGGCAGAATCGAACCTGGTTCTCCAGATTAGAGTCTGTCACTCTTAACCACTACACCACGCTGGCGACCCATTTACAGAAGAGCAAACTCCACCGACAGTCCTGGGAAACAGATCGGCTTTGGGGCTGTTTTGTGTTTGTCCCGAAAGTGCTTCAGGCCTGCCTGGAATCCTCCCCTCGCCCCTCCAATCCCAGCCAGTTTGAAAATGCCGCCAGGTTACCGTTAATGAACCAGAAATTTTCTTAACAAAGCGTACACTGAGATTTCTTTGTCCGCGAGCCTTTGGTTTGGCCAAGTAAAGGGGGGGAGGGCGCAAGAGAGACGGGCCGGGCTATTGGACATGGTTCTGGAATGCCGGGGACAACAAAAGCAATGGCCGTTTCTTAATTAGGACGGAGGGAGTGAAGGTTCACATCCGCTTGGGAGGTAATGGGAACAACAGAAAGGAACTGGAGGATGCCAGTTTGGGAGGGTGAGGGAGCCGATGCTCGGGGCATGAGGCGCATACTAATGAAGGATCACTCCCCTACAGACACTGGGAATGACATTTGGGACCAAGAAAGCCGCGTGTGGTGTATCCCCCCTCACACTAGTGAGTTTGCTATTGTATAAACCGATTTTAGCAAATCCCCAAAGGGTCGCCCTGTTATCCCGTCATACCAAAACGACACAATTTCTTTAAAGAAGAAGAGGAGATTGGATTTATACCCCGTACTGAAGGAGTTTCAGAGTGGCTTACAATCTCCTTTCCCTTCCCCTCCCCACAACAGACACCCTGTGAGGTATGTGGGACTGAAAGAGTCCTTTCGAGAACTGCTCCTGAGAGAACAGCTTTGAAAGAACTTATGACTGACCCAAAGTCACACCAGCAACTGCATGTGAAGGAGTGGGGAATCAAACCCAGTTCTCCAAGATTAGAGTCTGTGCTCTTAAACACTATAACAAAATGGCTCTCACAGAAGAGCTTTATTTATTTATTATTTATTATTTATAACCCGCCTTTCCTGTGCAGGCAGGCTTAAAGACTGATGTTTCTCTGGGCAGTCACTTTCGTCGTTCACAGAGTACTTCTTTGGATGCATGAAGTGGGACTGATGATATATACAGGCCGGAGGGGAATGTGTGTTACAAAGTGAGTAAAACAAGATCGTATCCAAGGAGTAAAGGGTTTTCAGCAGAATATATTGGCTTTCAAAAGGTCTTTTCTCTGTCTTTTTGAGATTCTAATGTGTGGGGCTTTTTTCTCCTGGAGTAGCTTTGGTGAGTGTCTTCACTTGTTTATCCTTTCCTTCCTTTCCTTTTCAGAGCTCCTCTGATCAATAGATCTTGAGGAATGACTAAAAGAGTACTAATGAGTTGAGTTTCTAAAGGAAAATGTGACAAGAATTTAGCAGCTGCTACGGTGACATTCAGATCTCTGATCCCAGACTGATGTTTAATAAAACACTTTTGAATTTGGCTGAAAGAAATATTAAGATATACTGAATTTTTTTCTGTTTTGCTTTTACACGTTTTAATTAGCTTATTGTGCGTGTTTTTAATTTGCAAATGAGCTTCTCATTAATCACAAGCTCGGCATGGTTTCACGAATCCCTCATAGTCTCTTCATGCTAATTTATTAATATTTTAATTCCACGGTGGTGTCCTTGTGAATGTTAAAAAATCTGCAAAGTCTAGCCAAACGTATGAATGCCTTTATTCCAAACTACATACATAGGGATCAAGTCGGGTTTATTCCCTACAGAGATTTAGCAGATAATACTTATAAGACATTACGCCTGCTTCAGCACTGTAAAAAAGTTAAACAACCTATGGCCCTTCTTTCGCTAGATGTGGAAAAAGCCTTCGATACATTGGAATTCCCATCTCTCTTCTCAGTTCTCAAAAAAATGGGATTTGGCCCTAAATTTACAAACACTACAGAAAGTTTATATGCACACCCGACTACCAATATAAAGGCTAATGGATCTCTGTCACAGACATTAGATCTTTGAAGGGGAACCAAACAGGGCTGCCCATTCTCCCCGTTACTGTTTGCAATAGCAGTGGAACCCCAAGCACACGCAGTTAGGACAAACCACTCCATCTCTGTTGTTAATATCAGAGGATCTGAATACAAAATGTCACTATTCGCAGACGACAGGCTGTTGTACATTACAAACCCTACCACTTCCATCCCTTCATTATTATATGTCTTGACCATTTTCGGATTAGCATCAGGATTACACATCAGTGATGCAAAATCTCAGATTATGCCTATACTTATACTTTCAGATGAACAACTTTATCTCAAACAGCCTTTCAAATTTAGCTGGGTCTCAAACTATTTACCCTACCTGGGAATTAAAATCTCATTTGATCTCTCCAGACTTCTGCAATTTAATCACAGTGCTGTCTATAAGGAAGTTTGCAACAACAAATGCAAATGGAATAAACTGAATATATCCTGATTTGACAGATACAGTCTTATAAAATCCTTCATCTTACCAATTTTTTTTTTCTTATTCTGGGCAATACCTATAGCAATTCCTTCATCAGTGCTTAAACACTGGCAGACTACCATGCAAGACTTTCTTTGGGCAGGGTAAAGGTCTAGAATAGACTTACAAACTTTGAGGAAACCTAAGACACAAGGTGGCTTTGGACAATTGGACATAGCAACTTACCAAAAAGTGATGTTGCTATCCAATATTGTGAAGATACAGCATTCTACCCCCCTCCCAGACTGGATTCGAATTAGTTCGGATCTCCTCTACCCATACTCTCTAAACTCTTTGATTTGGGATGTGAAACTCTCCCAACTCAATGCTTTTCTAACTCCAGTGTTCATTCTATGGAGGTCAATACGAAAGCAGTTAATACCAGACACATCTAGATACTCAACTTTAAAAACCAATCATGGTTTTCGGGATCTGTAGATTCCACTTACCTGAATTGCTGGAAAGAAGCAAACATGACATGTCTTTATGACATTGCAATAAAAAAAGGTCTGTTAAAAAAATCAGAAATAGAAAATAAGCTAGGATTACCCGTACTGTGGTTTCTATACTTTCAATTACAACATGTCACTAGCCATCTCAAAATTACTTCCCTTCTCGCTCAACCACACACAGAGTTTGAACTGATTCTCAAGATCTTTGAGTCCCGTAACAGAGGACTGATATCAGCCATCTATCAATTGTTGTTGAAAGACCCCCAGTCTAGGCGTATGCCATACCAAGTCTCATGGCAAAAAAATTGTGACCTTATCCTAGACAATGAGATTTGGTCCACACTCTGGACTGCAAAGAATTACTTTCCTTGATCAATACCTATGGAGTTACAAAGATTTAAAATCATGATACGTTGGTACCTCTCTCCGCAACAGATCTCTCATATGAGTTCCACAAGGTCTCCTTTGTGCTGGAAGGGATGTCAGAAGATTGACACATTTGCCCACTTTTCGTGGAAATGTGATAAGATCCACACTTTCTGGGAAGCCATACAACACTATGTCAAAACTATCACGGACATAGACTTGCCACTATGTCCCGAGAACCTGTTTCTAGAGCACGGGCCAACTCATATAGAAAGACACAAATATAAAGATACTCTGGACACTATGATATATGCTGCAAGAACATCTATAGCCTCTCATTGGCAAGACGTCAATCCACCCTCGATCCAATTCTGGTACAGAAAACTATGGGATCAATACTTAATGGAATGTGTCACTAACAAACTAAATAATGCTTCAATAACACCAATCAGGTCTCCATTTATGGAAAAATGGGAGCCAATATTTGACTTCCTAACCAAAGAAGATTTTATATCTTCTGTATGGGCACAATTCCAAAAATGGTTGTGAATTTTGGCTCTCTTCCTACTGATGACGAATAGACTGCTGATTCAGTATCCCCTCTATATTATTCTCTGTCAGTCTTCCTATGTTACTTGGTATCTTGATGTTCTATATCGGATTATACATATATTTGTGTAGTTTTCTAGCATTCTAGTGATCGTCTATAAATCTGTTGGAATTAGTGTATTTTAGCACAAACTCACTGAAATAATTTACTAATGTTTATGTATGCACTACTGTTTCGAAGTCTGGAAGATTCTACTACTTTGTAACTCACATATTTGTTACGTGTATTATGACATGTTGCTACTTTTACTAAAAATTAAAATTAAAAAAATCTGCAAAGTTATCTCTTAAGCTCATAACAATCCTTGTAAACATACCCCTGGTAAAGTTGATTAAATGTAACAACATCAGAAGAGCCCCACTGGATCAGACCAATAGTACATCTAGTCCAGCATCCTGTCTCACACAGTGGCCAACCAGTTCCTCTGGAGGGCCAACAACAGGGCAGAGAGACCGAGGCCTTCCCCTGAGAAGAACATCAGAAGAGCCCTGCTGGATCAGACCAGTGGTCCATTTAGTCCAGCATCCTGTCTCACACAGTGGCCAACCAGTTCCTCTGGAGGGCCAACAACAGGGCAGAGAGACCGAGGCCTTCCCCTGAGAAGAACATCAGAAAAGCCCTGCTGGATCAGACCAGTGGTCCATTTAGTCCAGCATCCTGTCTCGCACAGTGGCCAACCAGTTCTTCTGAACGGCCAACAACAGGACAGAGAAGCCAAGGCCTTCCCCTGAGAAGAACATCAGAAGAGCCCTGCTGGATCAGACCAGTGGTCCATTTAGTCCAACTCCCTGCCCCACATAGTGGCCAATCAGTTCCTTTGGAGGGCCAACAACAGGGCAGAGAGGCCAAGGCCTTCCCCTGATGCTGCCTCCTGGCTCTGGGATTTAGAGGATTAGTGTTTCTGAATGTGGAGGTTCCCTTCAGTCATTATGGCGAGTAGATAGACTTGTCCTCCCTTTTCAATCTGTTTATTCCTGTGGCCATCACTACATCCTCTGGCAACAGACTCCACATTTTAATCACTCTCTGTGTAAAGTAGTATTTCCTTTTGTCACCCTAAGCCTACTGCCCATCAGCTTCATTGAATGCCCTCGAGTTCTAGTATTTTGTCTTTCCTTTTGTCCATTCTTTTGTTGGGATCTTTGCCTTTAAATAAGGCCGGGGCAAAGTAAGAGGCGTACTCCATGACTTAGATTTAAAAAGTGACTTTACTTAAAAGATAAAAGAAGGTCGGGAATGTTTGGACAAAGGAAAATGTAAACAATACATCCTAGCACCTAACTAACGCTAACAGTCACATCGCTAGAGAAAAAGATAATGGCTACTCTTCTTCTCCTCCTTGGTCAGCAACAAAGACAGGAAATTCAGCAATAAAGGTTACAACATGCATACGAGATCAAAGCAATTTCTGCAAACAAGATGCTGACTGACCAGTAGAAAGGTTACAGGCCAAAACACCTCCTACAAAGTTTTCCTGGGCAGAGTAAAGGCTACTTATAAGTGGATACAGGTTACATAAGGTCACGTCCTGTTCACTTTATCCTCCAAGCTGAGTTGGTGTGAGCTAACTCACAGTTTTTTAGCCTCCAGCTCACACATTTTTGTCTCAGCTCAGGAAGGATGGGCTCCAGAGCAAACTAATTTCTGCAGCGGCCAAATCGCTTGCTCACAACTTTAATGCCGGTAGCTCACAAAGTAGAATTTCTGCTCACAGGACTCCAGAGCTTAGAGGGAGCACCGGTCCTGTTTCCTAACAACTAACAGCATCAGTTAACCCCGTAATGCCTGAAATGTAAGCTACTTGTAACGCCAACAATTGTAACAGTGGGAGATGTCCAGGTGCCACCTGGAGGCTGGCAAGCCTAAGAGGATGGTGCATTCCGTAAACAACAAAGTAGGATCTGGCTTGTAGAACCAACCAGATATTTTAAAAAACAGAACCGCATCAAAGCAAGTTGTCAGCATGACACATTAAATGAAGCAAAATTGCATAGCAGGATCCAATTTACAGCAAACTATACAGAGCAGTATAGACAACCGTCCCTAATAATAGATCCAAGAAACTTTGTGAATCATTTTTTCACAGTTATACCCTATCATCTATGTAGAAAAGCTCTCTTCAATAATGATCCACGGCGATTCCAGGGGTAGGTTATTCATCCTGTTTGGGAAACCTGTGTGCGTTTCTTTGGTGATGTTTACATGTCATCTACCAGCCTGAATACCCCAGCTTGGACCTCAGCTCATCTGAACTTCTAAGCTAAGCAGGGGTGGCCACTTGAGGGGGAGACCGCCAAAGAAAGCCAGGGGTTGCTATGAGAAGGCAGGCAGTGGCATACCACCTCTGCTCAGTCAGAGCTAGTTTGGTGTAGTGGTTAGTTTGTGGACTCTAATCTGGGAGAACCGGGTTTGATTCCCTGCTCCTCCACGTGCAGCTGCTGGTGTGACCTTGGGTCAGTCCCAAGTTCTCTCAGAGCTGTTCTCTCAAGGGCAGTTCTCGAGAGAGCTCTCTCAGCCCGACTTACCTCACAGGGTGTCTGTTGTGGGGAGGGGAAGGAGATTGTAAGCCGCTCTGAGATCCGAGTGAAGGGCGGGGCATAAATCCAGTCTCCTCCTCCTCTTCTCTTGCCTCAAACGTCTCATGGATTGGATCACCCTGAGCTGGTTGTGACCTGACAGCACCTCGGTGGTGGTGGAAAGCGCCCTCAAGCTGACTGGCGGAGACCCTGTGGGGTTTTCGAGGCAAAAGACATTCGAAGGTGGTTTGCCGCTGCCTGTCTGCATGCCACAGCCCTGGCGTTCCTCGGAGGTCTTCCTTCCAAATACAAGCCACCGTCGACCCCGCTTAGCTTCTGGAATCTGACGAGGTCGGGCTCACCTGGGCTATCCCAGTCAGGGCTGACGGCACATTATTCATTATTCATCGTTAGGGTTCGCCAGCTCTTGGTGGGAAAGTACTTGGAGGTTCGAGGGAGGGGAGACCTGGGGAAGATGGGTTTTGGGGAGGGGAGGGAACCCAGTGGGGTATAATGCCATATTGTTCACTTTCCACGGCAGCCATTTTCTCCAGGGTCACTGATCTCTATAACCCAGAGAACGGTTGCAATTCTGGGAGGTCTCCAGCTACCACCTGGTGGTTGGCAACCCTATTTGTAGCCTGCCTTTCTCACTGGGACAGGTGGGTCCCCCTGCACAGCATCCCCTGGTGCTGTTTCAGGTTGGGGGAATGGGGCAGGCGGGAAGGATGAAGCCCGTTACCCCCGCGTGCATTGGTGACAGTCCGAACTGGGCAGTGGATGCCTGACAACTGAGCTGAACTCACAACTCATCACATCTGTCCCCTAACACAGGGCTGGAGAAACAAATGGACACACCAGGAGGCCGGGGGGGGAGAAAAAAACAGGTCTTCTCCTCCCCGTTCGACGCGGGACAGGGCCCCCATCCTGCGCATGCCATAATGTGTGAATCTGCTTAGTATTACGCCAGAGGGGTTTCCTTAAAAAATTGTGACTGGCGGCCCGTCAATAGCTTTGGCAAATTGTTACTGTAGACCTCTAGAACACCCATGCTGGGTAGTTTTTCCTTTTCAAGTGGTCTGATGTTAAACCGTTTTGAGACGTTCGTGTCTTTGAAATGTTCATTATAGTTAATATTTCTTGAAGAAGATTCATGAGATGAAGTTATTAATATCCGGACTCTTCGTTGGAGGATCAATTCATAATTCGAAGAAATATCATCTACGACATTTATGGTTAAGCATATCGTGGACTTGATTGAATAGACTTTGTGTATTTTACACATTCATTTCTTCTTCTATGATCGTACAATGTCGTGTATTAGCACCTTATGTTCGTGTCCTCATTCACGGCCTTTACTTCTGTTGAATCTGCTTTTCAACATTTTAATGGGCTTGGAACAGCATCCTGGCATGTGGTTGCCAACTGACCGGGGTGGGGGGGGCAACATAGCTTGTTTTTGTGCCTCGATCTGCAGCTGGGAATGTAGAAAACAGGAGGCAAAGTTTTGCATCGGCTGGAGATAAACATCCCCACCCGCTTCAAACTGCTTTCTGTCCAGGAAACGGTTCTTCCCCATATCCCTCCGGTGCTGGGAGACCGAGGTCGCTCACATCTGTTGCTCTGCTCTTCTCATTTCTTGTATCTCCCTCTGCACTGGGGGGGATGATTTGTTTCCCCATGGCGGAATCTGCAGGCTTTGGAGAGGTGGCCTCCCTGTCGATTTCCTACCTTGGCCCTGTTGATCTCCCAAAGGAAGGATGGCGTTGACGCTACCCTTCCCCTGGAAGCTTGTTTATTGGCAACATGAGTCTTTTTCCAGATGTGCTGGGAGAAGAGGGGGGGGCATAGAGAAGCATCCCTGCATTGGAAATCAAGCCATTCAAAACAACCCTGCGGAGACAACTTCTGAAAATGTGCCTGTTTAGCAGTTTGGCCTGGCTTGTGTGAGCTTGGACCGGCTCCCAAACTGAACCTTTGTTTTGTCATGGGATACACAACACACACTCGCTTGGTTCTCCAAGCAACACACAGCTGTGAGGGGGAATCCCTTTGGAAGTCCCTCCAGCTGGGAGTTTTGGCTCACGAGCAACCGTGGCTGCTGAAAACGGTACATTCGCTTTCTGACCATGTTCACCATAAAAGTTTGCGGCGTAACCTAGTTCTCCTCCGGGGTTATGGATGGTCAGGCCAGGAAATTAAATGATGCGGGGGCAGCACTCCTGCTCCCATAAGGCTATGCAAGAAATGTGCCTACGCAGAATCATTCTGATAACTGCACCGACTTAAATAAACACCAAATGGTAAGACTTTTATTTTAAAAGTGTTTAATTTATGATCGCTGGTGAACTGATTGCTCGCTCTTTATTGAGAAATGATTTGTTGCTGACTGATGGGCAACGATGTTGGGTCTGGGGTACAAAAACCAGTGTGTGTGAAATGCCGTCAATTGCACTGTTTGAATACAAAATAAAGTAGAGCAGGAAACAGGCTTGAGGGGCTGAACTGCTTAACAAAAAACTGGCTTCTGGGCGATCAGAGCCTGAGTTGACCTGGCAGGTGTCTGAGCATCCCTAGATAAGAATTTGTGTTTGAGCACCCCTAGATAAGAATTTGTTAAAATCTAAGTTGTTTCATGATTCCGCCAATACAGAAAATATGTCTGTCAATAGCCTGTTTGCCTTGATATCTAATATAACCCGCATTACAGGCACGCTTGACCCAAATGATGGTGAAAGTAGATTGAAAGTGTGTTATTTAGTGTGTGTGAAAGTGGCCCAAGAACCAGCCCTGATTACCTGGTTAGGGTTGCCAATCTCCAGGGTGGCAGGGGGGGCTGGAGATCTCCCAGAATTCCAACTGATCTCCAGACTGCAGAGAGCAGCTCCCCTGGAGCAAATGGGTGCGGTGGGAGTGGCCTCTATGGCTGAGGGCCCCCCCTCCCCCAGACTCCACCCCCAGATCTTCAGGAACTCCCCAGCCCAGAGCTGGAAACCTGTACGAGGGAGTGCTACCTCTTCTACCTCTTTCATGTCCTGCTTGTGGGTTTTCCAGAAGCATATGAGGAATCAGCGTTTGAAAGAGGATGCCTAGCTAAATGAACCCAAGAGCCAGTGTGGTGTAGTAGTTAGAGTGTTGCGCCTGAGAGGCCGGGGTTCAAATCCTGTCTCTGCCACCTGCTTAGCCAAACCTGCCTCATAGGGTAGTTGTGAGGATAAAAAGGTGCAGAGGAGGACAACACGCGCCGCTTTGGGTCCCCACTAATGTTCCCTCTAAGCTGTGGAGTCTTGTGAGCAAAAATGCTACTTTGTGAGCTACTCGCATTAAAGTTGTGAGCGAGCGATTTGGCTCCGGTATAGATTAGTTTGCTCTGGAGCCATCCTTCCTGAGTGAAGACAAAAATGTGTGAGCCGGAGGCTAAAAAACTGTGAGCTAGCTCACACTAACTCAGCTTAGAGGTAACACTGGTCCCCACTCCCCGTTGAGGACAAGGGCAGGGCATAAATATAGATAACAACAACAACAACAACAACAACAACAACAACAATAATAATAATAATAATAATAATAATCCAGTGAAGGGTTTTCTACTCAGCAGAGGTTTTGGTGATTCACTGATTCAAAGGCAGATGACGAATCATCCCGAGTAAAAACAAATGTCCCTGACGGGCTGAAAAAACTCTTAAAGCGGTTCGCAGGCCCACAATTAGGCACCCTGGCCATGAGAAATCTCATGTTGTCCGTCTCGATTCCCACCCCCTCCGGGGGGGGGGAGCGCGACTCAGTGGCAGAACTGTGCATTAGATGGCAGGTCAAAAGGTGGGAACCCAAAACTGTGCCGAGATTCCAGCGTTGGTAAAGCCCTGTCTATTGAGGGCAAAGAAGAGGTTTGCCCTTGGCAAGGCAGAGACGGAGAGAAGCCCTTTCTCCATTGTGCGGCGCATCCAGGTCCTTCCATTCCCACAGCCGAGAGGACAATAGAGACACAACAGGTTTCTCTGGGGATAAAACCTAATCTGAGAGATACCGAGTCTCTGAAAAGCTCGTCCTCCCCGATGCAAAGAAAAGCTCACAGTGAAAAGCTTTTTGGGTCCCGACACCCGATCCGCTAGCTTTTTGGGTATTATTCTCCCCGGCATTGTCCGTCTTCTGAATGTGACGCTTGTTTCCCCACGGCTAATGGAAAGCGATTGCTCTGGGAGGGAGGGCCTCGGCGGGGACAGAGGTGTGTTGGATTTTCCCTCCCGGGTGACGGGTGCCAAGCGGGCTTTGTCCCACCTGAAAACGAGACTCCAGAGGCAGAGAGTGAGCCAGGCATAGAAAGAAAAGGGGAACGCGAGCTCGGCGGGGAGGGGAGCCCCTGGCCGTTGGGAACTGTCGGGAAGAAAAAGTGGGTCACAGCTATAGAATGACATGTTAAGGGCGAAGGCATCCCGGGCTCCCATAGACGAGGGCGACCCTGATGGATTGTGGGAAATAGGTCACTCTAACGGAGGACAATGCCAATGCCTGATGAGCCGACTTGCGTTTTTTATGTTATTGTCACCCTCTGTTCTAGAAACGTGCCTGATTCAGTGCGGGCGATAGACTAGTATTCATTTGGAATACTGTGTGCAATTCTGGCCACCGCACCTCAGAAAGGACATTCCAGCATGGGTAAAAGTGCAGAAAAGGGTTGGAACACTTTCCCTATGAAGAAAGGTTAAAGCGCTTGGGGCTCTTTAGCTTGGAGAAACGATGGCTGGGAGGTGACATGATCAAGGTTTATAAGATTATGCATGGGACAGAGCAGGCAGAGAAACAAGTACTTTTCTCCCTTTCTCACAATACAAGAACTCGTGGGCACTCCATGAAATTGCAGAGCATTCGGGTTAGAACGGACAAAAGGAAGTCCTTCTTCACCCAAAGAGTGATTAACACATGGAATTCACTGCCACAGGAGGTGGTGGCAGCTACAAGCATGGGAATTGGATAAACTTATGGAGCAGTGGCTATTAGCTACAAGTGGCTGGGAAAGATTGAAGGTCAAAGAAGAAGGGGCCGGCAAAGGATGAGATGGTTAGACAGTGTCATTGATGCAACAAACACAAAATTGAGCAAACTTCAGAGGACAGTGGAAGACAGGAGGGCCTGGTGTGGCATGGGGTCGCGAAGAGTCGGAGTCGACTGTGCGACTGAACAACAACAACAAATAGATAGGAACTCTCAGGCTGGGGCAAGTGATGCTCTGTATTCTTGATGCTTGGGGGGGGGCAACAGTGGGAGGGCTTCTAGTGTCCTGGCCCCACTGGTGGACCTCCTGATGGCACCTGGTATTTTTGGCCACTGTGTGACACAGAGTGTTGGACTGGATGGGCCATTGGCCTGATCCAACACTGGCTTCTCTTATGTTCCCTTATGTTCTTATGTAGTTTGTTTTTTAACATCCTGCTTCCCCTTTGTAGCGTAACAACACACTTTCAACACTCCTATCTAGCCAAATATATTTAACCAAAAAGAAAATGAAAAAGGAATACTGCTTTACAGAGTGAGTGATTAGAAGGTGGAATTCACTGCTGGAGGTTATAGTGATGGCCATGGGCACAGACGGCTTTAAAAGGGGATTAGACAGAGTCATGGAGGATGGGTCTATCAGTGGTTACTAGCTATGGTGGCTAAAGGGAACCTCCATGCTCACAGGCAGTCAGCCTCTGAATCCCAGAGCCAGGAGGCAACATCAGGGGAAGGCCTCAGCTTCTACACCTTGTTGTTGGATCCCGGTTGGCGGGCTCTTCCCATGTTCTTATCAAGGGAAGGCCTTGGCCTCTATGCCCTGTTGTTGGCCCCCCAGAGGAACTGGCTGGCCACTGTGTGAGGCAGGAAGCTGGACTAGATGGACCCCCACTGGTCTGGCCCAGCAGGGCTCTTCTGATATTCTTCTCAGGGGAAGGCCTCAGCCTCTATGCCCAATTGTTGGCCCTCCAGAGGAACTGTTTGGCCACTGCATGAGCCAGGATGCTGGACTAGATGGACCCTCACTGCTCTGATCCAGCAGGGCTTTTCTGATGTTCTTCTCTGTGCCTTGTTGTTGGCCCTCCAGAGGAACTGGCTGGCCACTGTGTGAGACAGGAGGCTGGGCTAGATGGACCACTGGTCTGATCCAGCAAGGCTCTTCTTATGTTCTTACTACGACAGCAGATATAAACAATAATTTTAAATAATTTGCATCCTGTCTCCCCAGCCTGGAGGCTCACAGTGTAATAAACCATACAGTATAATTAACCTTCCCTTCCCAAAAGAAATCCACAGCAAAAAAAGAACAAACAAACAACCGAGTCTGAAACACTGGAGCCATGAATAGGACTGTATGTTTCCCAGCGCCCACTTGCTTCCCTCCTGGAACTGGGACTACCAGCTCTGGGTTGGGAAATACCTGGAGGTTTGGGGAGTAGACCCTGAGGAGGAAAGGGTTTGGCGAGGGGAGAGACTTCGCTGGGGGATAATACTATAGCGTCCACTTTCCAAAGTGGCCGTGTTCTCTAGGTGAACGGATCTCTCTTGCCTGGAGAGCAGTTCTAATAGCGGGAGGACCCCAGCCACGGCTGCTAAGGCTCGACACTGAGTATTTACTTTTAGGATAAAAACGGTTTTGATGTTTATGTAGACTGTTGGGATGATATGGGAAGGTAATAAAGTCGATGGCATTTTACTGTTGGGTTTTTATCAATAGAAAACAACACACATGGGTATACTAGCACTTTAAACGCTGTTTGCGTAGGCAGGCCGTGGCCGGTAGGAATTAGCAGTGGAGACCAATGTTCCCTCTAAGCTGAGTTAGTGCGAGCTAGCTCACAGTTTTTTAGCCTCCGCCTCACACATTTTCATCATAGCTCAGGAAGGAGGGCTCCAGAGCAAACTAATTTATGCAGCAGCCAAATCGCTTGCTCACAACTTTAAGGCCAGGAGCTCACAAAGTAGCATTTTTGCTCACAAGACTCCACAGCTTAGAGGGAGCATTGGTGGAGACTTTATTTTTGGCTTCGAGAACCCAGCTAATACATTGTGAAGACCTTGGATTCTGGTATTAGGGAGTCAACCTGGGATGTTTCCTTCAAGAGCAGAGAAGTAGAAATGTAAGTGACAGTTTTGAGTGTAATGGTTCTTTATGGATTTTTAAAGCGACATTTATAGTTCCTTCTAGTTATAAGAACTGTGATTGCTGCATGCTCAGATAAAGCAATTCTTGTGAAACGGATTTGTTTATATTGCGCAGTATCTGTTGTGTGTGAGCGACGATAGAAGATAAATTTCTACGGAATGACCACAGCAAATGATTTTTCACACGTATCTTTACTGACTCGTCATTATTTTTGTCACGGATGTTGTGTTTGGATTTCCACCACCCCGAAACACCTGTTTCCCCAATAATATAAATAAATAAATAATTCTTGGCTTTTCATTGGAGCTGGGGATATTCCAGTGGAGTGCTCCTGTTTGGAAATAGCCGCCTCCATCACAGGACGATGCTTGGCTTAGGAGTCCCAACATTCTGTGATCATTGCTCAACTCCTCCCCATAACCACCCTAATGCTTCGGCATGAACAGCTACAACTTGCTTGTGGGTTTTGGAAGCAGATTTGAGCTGAGGAGGTGGGAAAGGTTGCAGGGAAGAACACAACTCCTCTTGAATCAGTCCCAAAAGTCTAGAATTCCAATTCGCAATGGGGCTCAGTAGCGTTGCCAACCTCCCAGTGGGAACTGGAGTTGTCCCAGAATCACAACCAATCTCCAGACTGCAGAGATCGGTCCCCCTGGAGGAAATGGCAGCTTCAAAGAATGGACAGTCTGGGCTTACATCCCTTGGAGCTGCCTCTCTTCCCCAAACTCCATCCTTCTCAAGCTCCGCCCCCAAATCTCCAGGAATTCGCCAACCTGGAGTTGGAAACCCTAGAGCCCAACTAGATTTATTACCCTACGTTTCCTCCAGGCAGCCAAAGGTGGCATTCAGGGCTTTCTTTCCCTCCAGTTTATCTTCACGATGACAATTTAAGGGACGTACGAGAGCGGAGAGTGAGTGTGACGGGTTCTAGGTTATGCAGTAAGATTCGTGGTTCTCCCTTCCTCCATTTTATTCTCACAACAACCCTGTGAGGTAGGCAAGGCAGGCTCAAGGCAGGCTCAAGGTCAAACTGGTGGCTTAATGAAGATTATGAATTTGTTGCCTAACACCCTACTCATCACAGTACATTGATGATAGATGATAGATGATAGATGATAGATGATAGATGATAGATGATAGATAGATGATAGATAGATAGATAGATAGATAGATAGATAGATAGATAGATAGATGATAGATAGATAGATAGATGGATAGATGATAGATGATAGATAGATAGATAGATGGATGGATGATAGATGGGTGGATAGATGATAGAAAGATAGAAGAAGAAGAAGAAGAAGAGGAGGAGGAGGAGGAGGAGGAGGAGACTGGATATATACCCTGCCGTTCACTTGGAGTTTCAGAGTGGCTTACAAACTCCTTTCCCTTCCCCTCCCCACAACAGATACCCTGTGAGGTAGGTGGGACTGAGAGAACTCTTGAGAGAAACACCCTTTCAGGAACAGCTGTGCCAGAGTTTGTGACTTACCCAAGGTCACATCAGCAGGTGCAAGTGGAGGAGTGGGGAATCAAACCCAGTTTTCTCAGATTAGAGTTCACACATTTAACCACTGCACCAAACTGGCTCTAGATGATAGATGATTGATAGATAGATGATAGATGATAGATGGATAAGTGATAGATAGATGATAGATAGATGATAGATGATTGATAGATTGATAGATAGATGATGGATGGATAGATGATAGATAGATAGATAGATAGATAGATAGATAGATAGATAGATAGATAGATAGATAGATAGATGATGATAGATGATAGATGATAGATAGATAGATAGATAGATAGATAGATAGATAGATAGATAGATGATAGATGATAGATAGATAGATAGATAGATAGATAGATAGATAGATAGATAGATAGATAGATAGATGATAGATAATTGATAGATTGATAGATGGATGATGGATGGATGATGGATGGATTGATGATAGAAAGATAGATGATAGATAGATTAGAGATGATTGATAGATAGATGATAGAAGGATGATAAATGGATGATGGATGGATAGATGATAGATGATAGAAAGATAGATGAGAGATAGATAGATGATAGATGGATGATGGATGGATAGATGATAGATAGATAATAGATGATTGATAGATTGATAGATGATAGATGGATGATGGATGGATAGATGATAGATAGATAATAGATGATTGATAGATTGATAGATGATAGATGGATGATGGATGGATAGATGATAGATAATAGATGATTGATAGATTGATAGATGATAGATGGATGATGGATTGATAGATAGATGATGGATGATAAATGGATGATGGATGGATAGATGATAGAAAGATAGATGATAGATGATAGATAGATGACGGATGGATAGATGATAGACAGATAAGGTCTATGACCAGCACAGGTCACGTGACTACAATTCTTATGAAATAATAAAACTCAACAGAAAGAGAGAGATACAGTTCTTAAAATTTGTACGTCTTAAAAAGGTACATCAGCTTAAAAAAAATTCAAGTTGTACAACCAGAGCAAAGGGGTTAAGAGTCTAAGTTGTTAAAATCCATGTCGATTCGGAAAGTTTCCTGCCAGATTTTCGTAGGGACCTGCAAAGAATCTTGTGCTGAATACCATGACCTTAGATCTCCCTGGGAAGAGGCACGGAAGCAACATTGTAGATCCTTTAGATCGGGGGTCTTCAATCTTTTTGATCCTGTGGGCACATCAAGAATTTTGAGAGTGGGGGTAGCGAAGGCCACCCCGAAATGGCTGCCACAGGACGTGGAATTGGATGGCATACCTCCCTCCTCACACCTCCCGGGGAAAAGGAAAGATTGAAGGATGTACAGAATCACACACGGCAGAGATCTATCCATCCTCTTGATCCTCCGGTGGAAAAGCCTTTCATTTGAGGGACAGCCAATAACAAGCTCTGCCTTGCAATGACCCCACCCACTTTCTGAAGAGCTCCTCAGGCACCACGGAAAGTCCTGGTGGGCACCACGTTGGGGAAGCCTGCTCTAGCTCTTTTTGGGGTCTGTTCTGCAACTTGGCTTGTGCAGCAGAACGATGCCGGTCACCTTCCCTGAAGAATCGCCGAATTCAGGCGTTTTGCACAAACATTCTATTTCTGTCATCCATATCCGACGCCCACTCTGAAATCCAGCATATGTATATTTTGAGTTCTCTTCACTTCCTGTTCCTTCCAGTTTTCCCTCACGTCCCAAATGGCTTCTATTCAGATTCAACAACTCGGATACTCAGGGCACAGATCGGTATGTGTGTGTGGGGGGTGCACACGTGTGTGTCAGTTGTCGCCAAGTCCACACGCGTCCCCCCTCACAGACTGAGGTCACCGTCTCTTGTACGCCCTTTGCTGGGGTCAGGACATCTTCCTCTCTGGCCCCGGTGCTCCAGCCGTGCGTTCATTCAGCTCTCCCCTTTTCCCCTCCAAGGGTCTCTGAGAGCCGCTCTCCCGTTTGTTTGTCTTTCAAACTGGAGGCTTTGCAGATATTAAAATATAATCCAGGAAGAATCTGCTTTGTGAGGGAATATTTGGCAGAGAAGGAGGGTCATCGGCGGGCTGAGGGCGGGGGGCGGAGAAAGGTTTTAATTTCCCCTTGATGTCCCTTTGGGGTCCGTGTTTATCCTTCCCTAGAAACAATAGCAGCTGGGGTGGGAAGAAAAGTCGGAGACTTTAAAATATTCCAGGCATTACAGGAGGGAGGGATCAAAGCGTTCGGGCGGGGAATGGTAACACTAGACCCGGCCGCTGTGGGGTTTTTAGGCTAAGGAAAGGAAAACGTTTCTCGTCGGATGTGGGCCTGAAGAGGAATAGTGACCTTAGCGTTTTGTGCCGAGGTAGGGGGGAAGGAAACGTCCTGGGCAAATGAAGGTGGATGAATGAACCTGGAGACTCAAACAAGAGAAGATCGGATATAAGAAGAGCTGAGCTGGATTGGAGCGATGGGTCAACCGGTCCCACATCCCGTCTCACATGCCGGCCAGCCAAACATACCTGAAGATTTTGGGTCTGGAGCCTTGGGCCGGCGGGGTTTGGAAAGAGAAGGGACCTCATTGTAGTATAACGCCACAGAGTCCGCCCTCCAAAGCAGCCATTTTTTCTGGGGGGGCCTGTTCTTGGCTGTGCCAAGGTGAATCGGGGTCCACCGCTGGCCTGTCATCTGTTTCCTAATGTCTGCAACCTTTTATAGTTAAAGAACTGAACAATATCAGAATTCAGAGCAAGAGATCAGCAAGGGCAAGAAAGCCTGTTTGCGTAACTGAAAACATACAGGTTCACATGATTGATAATTGACATGTGGATTAATAACCCATGAAGTTTCTGCAGCCCAAAGACTAGTTATTGTGGATCCTTTATTAGGTGGGAAGTGGCACATCCCCCCCCCAGATGTCTCAAGAAACAAATAGAGAGCAGTGCCCTGTGTAGAGTTGCCAATCTGAGCCTGGCAACCAACAGGAGGGATGTGGGCAGGACATATGAGTGTGTGTGTGTCACTTTCAGATACAACAGGAAAGTGTCAAAGGGTAGCTCTAGGAATTGCTGGAAACTCTATGGTAAAACCATAAAGTTCCCAGCACTGCCTAGATCTATCCGTTGCAATGTATCAGCACAGAAGAAGGAGAAGGAGAAGGCGAAGAAGAAGATACCCTGTGAGGTAAGTGGGGCTGAGAGAGCTCTTTGCCCTTGAGAGAACAGCTCTGAGAGAACTTGTGATTAACCCACGGCCACACCAGCAGCTGCAGGTGAAGGAGTGGGGAATCAAACCCAGTTCTTCCAGATTAGAATCCACGCTCTTAACCACTACACCAAACTGGCTCTCCAGTGTGTTTGTTTTTTCAATTTATCCTAGTGGCAGCAATTAGCGGAGGCCTGGAAACGCTAGCTTTGTGAAATTATTCCAGCCTACTGGTGCACATCTTCACATGGCTCGCACTCGGGCCACTGTTCACCGCGATCATTCTCCTTTCTGTAAAAGCATCGCTGAGAAGTGCTCTAGTCCCATAAGGAATATCTCTGCCCGCCGTTCCCTTTCACACGGTGGTTATCCTGGCATGCCGCCTACCCCTCCTATATACCTTAGAGAGTTCATTTTCTTTTTTTGAAGAGCCCCTGTGGTTCTGCACTGAACCCCATTGAGCTGTGGAGCTGTGGCAGACTGCCCCCACCCCCCAAAGATGAACAAGCCAGTTCTTAATTTATATGTGTGAAATTGCCCTTATAAGCATTCAGGCAATAATGAAGAGAGAGATGTGATGAGCATAACAGTACTCAGACAGGGGGGAGACATAATTGTTTTCAAGATAGGAAAGGGTCCCTGGGTTGTTGTTTTTTTTTTCTTTCGGGGAAGGAAAGGGGGGGGGAATTTCCACCTTTCGTTGCTTAGAAGTCATTTTTCTAGACGTCTTTTTCCCCCCCTTTCCCGATGCCGATCGTTTTCAATGTGTATATTTGTATGTGGTTAGGAGATTAAATATCTTTTTCCCCAGGGAACCAGTGCGAGGGTTAGCTACCCTTGGTTAGCCATGAAGAAAACATTCCAAAGGACTGACTGATTAGAGCGGCTGGGTGTTTTTTTTTTAAGTCCCTTCTTTCCATACCAAAATAAAGTTAAAAAACCAAAACCCCAAATCCTTGAAAGACTGAAAAAGAAAAACACTAATTTTCTCCCCCCTCCCTCCCTTGATGGTTTGGGAACGGAATCTGATTGCATCTGAAACCACTGGGACCGCAATGAATCCCTCCTTGAGAATCCTCCCCCCGCCCAGGCCGGTTCACACAGTTGTCACTTGATGACTGCGGCTCTCAAGGGATGACTTGCCAAGGAGCCGTTCCAGAGAGCGCATCAGAAAGAATGTGTCGGCTGACCTATACGTAATAATATACCAGTGGACTGAGAACTGAAACCCATGCGCTGCAGATCTGTGAATGGCTCGCTGGAGAGCTTTTGGAGGCTTGGGTTCAGCTGGGGTTGTCAACCTCCAGGTGGGGCCGGGAGATTTCCTGGAGTTAGTGCCGATCCCCAGGCAAGGGAGATCAGTTCCCCTGGAGCAAATACCTGCTTTGGAGGGTGGACTCTGTGGCCTTGGGCCCCACTGATGTAAGGTTCCCAGATGCCTCCTGACAATTGGCAAGGGATTGGGAAGGGGGCCTTACCAAGAGAAAGAGAAAGGCCCAGGTCCCATTGCTGGAGTTGCACAGGAAGTGATGTCAGCACGCCAGCAACGTCCGGGCAACACGCTGGCATTTGGGCAAAAACTCTATGGTAAAACCAGCTTCTGCCATAGGGCTTTTGCCCAAATACCAGCACGTCACCCGAAGTTGTTGATGTGATAATGACATCACTTCGTGTGCGACTCCAGAAAAGTGGCCTCGGCCTTTCTCTTTCTACTGGTAAGTCCCCCCGCTGGCCAGCAGATGGACGGCTGGGTGGCAGGGCCCGACGGTGAGGGACCTCATTGCCCTGTTGCTGGCCGTCTAGAAGAACTGGCTGGCCACTGTGTGAGACGGGAGGCTGGACTGGATGGACCCTCCCTGGTCTGACCCAGCAGGGCTCTTCTGATGTTCTTATCAGGGGAAGGCCTCGGCCTCTGTGGCCTGTTGTTGGCCCTCCAGAGGAACTGGTTGGCCCCTGTGTGAGGCAGGATGCTGGACTAGATGGACCCTCACTGGTCTGATCCAGCAGGGCTCTTCTCATGAAGGCCTCAGCCTCTATCTCCTGTTGTTGGCCCTCCAGAGGAACTGGTTGGCCACTGTGTGAGGCGGGATGCTGGACTAGATGGACCACTAGTCTGATCCAGCAGGGCTTTTCTGACGTTCTCATGAAGGCCTCAGCCTCATTGCCCTGTTGTTGGCCCTCCAGATGAACTGCTTGGTCACTGTGTGAGACAGGATGCTGGACTAGATGGACCCCTGGCCTGATCCAGCAGGGCTCTTCTGATGTTCTTATGAAGGCCTCAACC
Organism: Gekko gecko; assembly: GCA_029375565.1. NCBI lineage: Eukaryota > Metazoa > Chordata > Lepidosauria > Squamata > Gekkonidae > Gekko > Gekko gecko. Next base: position 226,825,217 of record JAPDNY010000004.1, on the reverse strand, counting down.
TCTATCTCCTGTTGTTGGCCCTCCAGAGGAACTGGTTGGCCACTGTGTGAGGCAGGATGCTGGACTAGATGGACCACTGGTCTGATCCAGCAGGGCTCTTCTGATGTTCTCATGAAGGTCTCAGCCTCTGTGTCCTGTTGTTGGCCCTCCAGAGGAACTGGTTGGCCACTGTATGAGATGGGATGCTGGACTAGATGGACCACTGGTCTGATCCAGCAGGGGTCTTCTGATGTTCTCATGAAGGCCTCAGACTCCGTGTCCTGTTGTTGGCCCTCCAGAGGAACTGGTTGGACACTGCGTGAGACAGGAGACTGGACAATATGGACCATAGGTCTGATCCAGCCCATCTCTTCTTATGGTCTTTTAAAAATGCTGGTGTTACACCATGACACCAGGAGGGAGACAGGATTGGTCTGCAGTAGAAGACCAAGAGTTGAATCCAGTAGATTTCCCGGATATAATCAAAGGTCCCTGATGAGAAGTATCAGACAAAGGGAGTTTTGACTTTCAATATCTTATACCCTGGAAACCTTGTTGGTCTTTAAGTTGCTTCTGGATTCAAATCCCGCACCATTGCACGGAAACGCCTAGCCCTCATGAATGCGAACACAAAGCAGTACCCTTTGTTTGTTTACAAGTGGCAAGCATTGTGCTACAGATGTAATATGCATGTCTCCAATGTGCGAACAAGGTCTCAGTTATCTGCCTCGGCAAGACAACTGTGAAAGACGAACAAGTTAATTAAGCTAAGGCTGAAAAGGAGCGAGAAACAATTTCCTTTTAGCAATCCCCGCTGCCTTTCTGAGCCTGCTGCATGTCTCGGCAGGGCCGGGAGCCGTCTGGTATCTTCTCGAGAAGGCGGCGGTTGGTTGCTGGTTGCTTCAGCCCTTTTGCCGTCATCTGGGAAGCTTGTTGACGAAAACGCAGTTTCCAAAAAAGAAACAGTTGTCAAAGTGGGTAGCCGGATGCAATCCCAGGTACCCAGGGATAGGGGTCACTGGGAGGAACAGTGCTAACCCCTCGGGCAGGGGGTCCCCAAATGTTTTGTGCCCATGGAAACCTTTGGAATTTTCAGAGGGGGTAAATATCAGGTAGTCCAGGTATGCAGAGGCAGGTACTCCGGTCTCCCATCCTTTGAATTTTCATTCACTGTCTCTTAACAGGTCTCCAACCTTGCCTCTCCAGCTGCTGGAGTTTCGGCTGGGAACCAAAACGGTTTCTAGACTGTTTTGCTGCTTTTGCCCGCCCGTGTGAACTATAATCATTGGTTTTTGCTATATGGGGGGGATGCTTGAATGTAGTATATATTAGCCAGCCCTATTGTATGTGGCCATTACAGACACAAGCTGTACGAGTGACTTTAGTTCTGATTCACCATTAAATATTGTCTTCTGAAGAAGCCCTGTGTTGCGTGAGCTGACTGAGGAACCTGACAGTAAGTGAACACCAAATCCAAAATGGACGCCAGGGGAAGTGGAGCTAAACCCAAAATGGCTGCCGCCGGAGGTGGAGCCGAACCCAAAATGGCTGCCACCAGAGGCGGAGCCATACCCAAAATGGCTGCTGCCGGAGGCGGAGCCGAATGCAAGAACTCACTCCTAACTCTGTAAAAGAATCACGGGAGTGGAATAAAAAGAACTAAGGGAAGCTGGTGTGGGGGGGGGAGGAAGGAGGGGGAAATAAAAGGGATGGAAGCTCAAGGTGGGATAATAAAAGGGAGGAGAGCCTACAGAGGAGGTGGACGCACACGTCAGCTAAGGAAAGCCCAGGTTCTCCTGATCCTACTGGGGTTTTGGGCTGCTGTTCCAGATGCTAAAAAATCCTTTCCTTTGAGAACATGAACACAGGAATCTGCCCTGTACTGTATCAGACTCTTGGTCCATCGAGGTCAATGCTGTCTACTCACACTGGTGGCAGCTCTCCAAGATCCCAGGCAGTGGTCTTTCCCATCATCTACTATCTGGTTTGGTGTAGTGGTTAAGAGTGCAGAGCAAGGCTCCCTCTAAGCCATGGAGCCCTGTGAGCAAAAATTCTACTTTGTGAGCTGCTGGCATTAACATTGTGAGCAAGCTGCATAAATTAGTTTGCTCTGGAGCCATCCTTCCCGAGCGAAGACAAGAATCTGTGAGCTGGAGGCTAAAAACCTGTGAGCTAGCTCACACTAACTCAGCTTTAGAGGGAACAGTGGCGCAGAGTCTAATCTAGGGGAACCGGCTTTGATTCTCCACTCCTCTGCATGCAGCTGTTGGGTGACCTTGGGAAAGCCACAGTTCTCTAGGAGCTGTTCTCTCATGAGCAGTTCTTTAAGAGATCTCTCAGCCCCACCTACCTCACAGGGTGTCCGCTGTGGGGAGAGGAAGGAAAAGTGATTGTTAAGTCACTCTGGGACTCCGAGTGAAGGGTGGGGTATAAATCCAACTCTCCTCCTCCTCCTCTTCTCCTCCTCCTCCTTGTCAATGCTACCTTTGTCAGACACATGTTGTAGTTGCAGGAAATTGAATCAGTAGTAGATTTTGGACAACGGAAAGTACTGTTTTCACACCGTTTATGGAATTTGTTGCCAGAAATGACCACTTGCTCAGATGGTTCTCTGTGGATGGCTGTTAACCTGGAGAGCAAATGGGCATTACTGTTCAGAGGACGCAGGGCAAGAAATGCCAACAGCTGAAGTGAAGGGGGCAGTGGGTCGGGTCTGCTGAACCAGGCGGGCCCAGTCTGGCAGGGCTCTTTTTATGTGCTGTGCCCAGGGCTTTTTTTTGTAGAAAAAGCCCAGCAGGAACTCATTAGCATAATAGGCCACACCCAACAGCAGAAACTTATTAGCATATTAGGCCACACCCCCACGTTACCAGAAGTGTGGTCATCCAGCCACACCCATCTTTTGCTTCTTATTCTGTTTACCTTGTTTGTTGTCAAAACCCCGGGCTTTCTTTGTAGCAGGAACTCCTTTGCATGTTAGGCCACACACCCCAAATGTAGCCAATCCTAATGAGTTTCTGCTGTTGGGTGTGGCCTATTATGCTGATGAGTTCCAACTGGGCGTGGTCAATGCAGGAGCCAGCTGGAACTCTGTTTCTGTGTGTTCCTGCCCCAAAATAGCCCTGGCTGTGCCCATTCTTTTCCATCAGTACAGTCT